>OY728139.1:124380117-126880117 GCA_963277665.1 Viscum album | reverse complement strand
CGACCCGCCTCCACCAAGCCTCACGACTTCTCCAACTCCCGCCCCTACTTCCCTTGTTCTGGCTCGTCGATCGCCAGCCATGCCACCCACCATGCGGCAGCTCCATGTCTGGCGTTCTCACCATGCTACACCCTGGTCCGACCTCATCTCGACCGCCCCTTCCGTCCCGGTTGGTCGCCCTGTCGCGCACCCTCCGTAGCCCCCTCTCACCGTCCATCCACTCTCCTTGATTGGCACCCACCGCGGTGACCCACTCCTCTCATTCCGGCCAGCACTGCACTGCCTCTAGCGCGCGCTCCAGCAGAGCTGCCTCCCACATAGCACCTTTCGCAGCCCCTTGCTGTGATCCAACCGCCATCCCTACTCAGCCCCAGCTCCCACCGCTTCCCGCTACTGCCCGACATAATCGCACCCTGCCCATCACCTGCCTCGCATCGCTGCTGACCGGCAGCCCTCGTCACACCCCCCTTGGTCGAACTGCATCCAACTGCGTGAACAACTTCCGTTGTTCCAGCGCGACGCCCTCCAGCGGTCCGTTTCCAGTCGCGACCCCCCCCCCCCTTCCCCGTTGGTACCTATTTATTTTATGCTCCATGAGATATTTTTATTTGATATAGTATATATATATATTATATAAGACCCAGCCTTAAAACATTACATAATCTTGAATTAAATGAATAATTCACATTGAGGATCTTTTCAGGTTTAGAGTTTTAGAGAATTAGGACATAACTATTATATCTCAAAGATTACAAGGTAGACCACATCTACTCTGTTTCCTTTTTTTCACAAAATATAATCTCTTAGACAAAATATTCATGTCTAGTTCCAGGTTTTAGACATCATGACATTTCAGTGATCCCATCCTTGACTGTATTCCACTTTAAGTCATGTGGAAAACATTTCAAAAACCTGGGATTAGCACAAAAAGCTCAGTTAGGGATATCAAAAGACATAAAGGAAACATTCGTCCACATATACATAAGAATAAATGAAAACACACTTTACTCATAAAACATAAGCACAATAACATTCCTCGTGAAATCATAATATTTATGAATAACTCATAGAAATCATAAGGCGTAAAGGTAACTTGAGGCATTCATTAAATTTTTACGTAGGGAGTAACCCTCATGGTTACGTTTGGAATACTCGTCACAGTATATCCCTAAACCTCTTCAGATAAACATTTGTGTTTAACTCCTTCACGTTACCCAATGCATTGGAGAGCTATCACGGGCTCACACGCCCTTAGTTTATCACGGAACAACCCCTCTTCATAAACAATTCCCATGAACCATAACATAATTGTATCACATAAAACATGCATAAAGGAAACATAACATTTACACATTTCAATCACAAGATATCAATACAACACATTGATATAATAAAAACATAATCAAGACCATTTTCAATACCAAAATAAAAGAAAAGTAAAACATGGTATTTATTTTTTTATTTAAAAAATTTTATGGCTTGTAGAGGAAGCCGAAACTCAAATAATGGTCACAACGATGGAGAAGTCGTTGTCGTCGCATACATATGACAAAAACATTCCCTTTTGTCTTTTAGTAAAATGCTTCGTATAAAAAATATTCCTTTTGAATAAAAGTAAAAGTTTAATGGGTTTATACACCATATAAAAGAAAGTTGTGTATAAAACAAAATATGCCTCAATGAAAGGAGATTGAGACGAAGCCCCATACCACTTTGAAGCTTTTAAAATTTTAAAACATTAATATACATATAAATAAATACTTAAAAAACATTTTGCAAAACATGGATATTAATGAAAAATATTTATAAGAATAAATCACTAAAACATTTAAAACAATATTTTAGTTATAGAATTTTTTACAAAATGAGAGACACTTGAATACAAATAATTGAGGAATAACATTTAATCAAAACAACATAATATCATGAAAATAAAGGGATTCATGATATAATATTCCAAAGGACAGTATATACACCATATAAGATTGAATTGGTTCATAACAACAATGAATTCTCAATAGAAATGTAAAATGAGATGAAATCCCTTATAAAGAAGGTATCCTCAAATTAAGAATAAATCAATCTTATAATTATGTGTGACAAATATAAATACACCCAATATAAGTGGATATTAAGTGTAAAACCACCATCTATCATTCACACATATTCATAGGATGACTTATTCAATAACTACAAGTTGAATCCAAAGAAATATAAATTGGGTTAAGAAGTTCCCTTGTAAAAATTCGACAGCCTAACGACGTCACTTTAAAATTCATAAAATGATTTGATGAGACAAAAAGGGTATCTCGTCACTTGGAAATAAATTTTAAATCAATAAGGATATAGAATAACATATCCCAAAATAATAAGATGTAAATTAAAAGACCTAACAAAAAGAAGTCTTTTAAAAAGAGGAGGGTGAAAGGTTCCCTTGCGGACTTGGGTAACTTTCGAAACGTACACCCCATGAAATAAGGACTATACAACATTAATTTAAATACTCATAAACTAAAGTATATTAACAAAAGAATACAATCATGGGCAGTACATAATCCACACAAAAGGAAATAGTGGCAAATGTAGCACGAATCTCATGAGAATAAAAGTGATATTAAAAATCCCTTATGAAAACTCGGCAGCCTAACAGCGCCACATAAAACTTCCAAAAATGGATTGACGAGATCAAATAGGGTCTCTCATCATATGAACATAAAATGTACAGTAAGAATATTATAAAAGAAACCCCAAAAGAAGAAAGATGATCTTCAAATAAATGACATAAAAGAGAGTACTTAGAAAGAAAGAGATAGGTAGGATCCCTTACCTCATGTACGACTTGTAATGTTTGTTTCTTTATATTCCTTTAAATCGGGTAACTCCCTTTGGTTTGAACCAAAAGGATTTCTTGAAGAGGTTTCTACCTAATGTAAGGCTTCTAGGATGAAGATAAGGATGTGGAGAGATAAAATGTGCAGAGTTTGGTTGAGCCAAAGCCTTGAGAGGTGTGGGTAAGGGGGTAGATGTGGGGGCCTTTTATAAGACGGAGGAGGGGCACTCTTGGAATGTCTTGAAAAGTTACTTTATTATAAAATTATTTTAGGATATTAAAGGTCCCACAATTATATATTTTGAGTATAAGGTGATAAGGGTTCGAATTCAACCCATACAGTAGGTTTTTGACAAGTGTTAGTCTTAGATTTTACCTTTTTTCATTTTATTTAAATCGTTCATTAATGAGGTAATCACTGCATCATCATGGTTTCATAAATAAATTTATTTATATAATGTCTAAATATTATAAAAAAATATCATGATGTATGAAATCTTTTTAGCTTTCTAATTAATATTTATAGTAAAAAATATGACTTGTAGACCCCATGTAAAAATTGTTTTAGTAAAACAATACATGTTTGTGAAACTTTTATTTTTACATTAAATAAAAAGTTATTAATGTCATTTTCATACCCAAGTGGTTCCATGGGGTCCCCAAGTTGACACATGGATTGTCTTGGTTGGACATGTCTTATCCAATAAATGTAGGAAAAGTGTAAAGGTAATTTCATATTATTATATCATTATATTTACATTGTATTACACTAATTACCTTTAGTCGTGATTAATAAAACTTAAATGTTACTATTCACCAGAAAATTATTTTAATCCCATTGAACCACATTTTAAATTATAATGAAAACCATGTATGTTGTATTTTTGAAATTCAAATCACAGAAGTGCTAAACTTTCATTTAAATGAAAAATCAATTATTTTAACTACCACTTAGTGGTTTCACTATTCATCAAAAATTGACGCTTTTCAGAAAAATACCAAAAATTAACCCTAAGCTATATTTGATTTTCCAAATTTAAAAATGATGTCCATTTTAAAAAATTCAAAACATAAAATTTGCATTAATTATTTTTATAATCAATTCTATCTGTCAAAACATATACCGTGTTTTTAAGAAACAATATCTTTTAAAAGATTGACACTTGTTTATGTACAATTTCAAAGTGAAATTAATTCCAATGACCACCATTGGATTAAATGGTAAATATATATTTTAATTTAACTTTAAAACCAATTAAAAAGATAATATAAACTTATAAAAAAATTATATTAAAAAGCACTTTTGAAATAAAATACAGTATTTTTCAATATTCATTAAAAAATGAATTTTATCAGAAAAATACCAAAAATATACCCAATGTAAATTTTGATGATATGAATCTAAATAAAAATTTAATTTTGTCAAAATGAACATATGAAAGTGACCAAAACTATATTTAAATAGGGTTCTCCATCAAAAAGCGGTAAATCGGTCTTTTAATTTAAATTATGCTTAAAATCATATTCATTTACATATTAAGCCTCTAAATTTTATTGGATAAAAGTAAATACATTTAACAAACATCTATAATCATATTGTAGTTAGTTGTATTCATTCCCTCCAATACAATGGCTAGGTGGCAACTTCCATTTAAAATAATTATATTATTATTGTGCAACATAAGATTTCAAAGAAACTCATTGATGCGTATTGGGTACTCCATCAAACATAGAATATCCTTTAAAGTAATATTAATATTTTATTCACAAATATTAATAAATATAAAAATGTAATATTATTTATTTACCTGGTATGTTACATCCTTCCCCTATTGGGAATTGCTTCCTCACAATTGTTTAAAAAAAATTGGGCTCAGAAACATCATTGAAAGCCCCACATCGGAAAAGGAGTCAATTAAACTGTCATTTTAAAATAAAGAAAGGTAAGTAAAAAGATCACCCGAGTTAACCCATACTGGGATTCCATGTAGGAAAACATGGATATGGAAGAAAAAAACAAAAGGTCATGTTCTGATGGAGAGTGATAGAAAACATGTTCGGGATAAAGTTAACCACCATAAAATCACAAACTTGTGATGGGTTAAACGGTATTTGAATCCCCAGTATGAAAAATTAACAGACAACATTTTTGTTTTAAGTTAATTTTCATTGTGTAATTTATTTATGATCTTAACTAAAACATAAGGAAACATACTTGATTGTCATGTTGACTTTCATCTCTTACTATACTTCTTACACAAACTTATATTTTCTCTAAAAGATGAGTATTTAGGATGACTTGTTAACATTAAGAGTGCTATAATAAACTTCTAGAGAATCACCTAATCCACAAAAGAGAACTATATATTTCCCATGTCTTTAGACCAAAACCAAAACCAAAAAAAATTGTTAGTACAAGATCAGATAATACCCAAAAGGATAATCCTTTATAAAAATAAAATATATTCTTAATCTCCAAAAATTTTCCAACAAAACTCAAAGTTCAACAAAGACCATTCACTAAATAATTGTTCACAAAATTATTCAATGTAAACCAAACTAATATTGAAACCCAAATATTTGAAAGATTTAATCACATAGTCTTCCAAGGAAAATATTAACATTTATCTCCAAATAACATCAGTTGCTCTTAAAGTCTCATATTGAAAAGTAATTAACCTAATCACATATCCTCTATGATAGGTCAATAATTTCCTAGATAACCCAAAATCAACTTACTATTGTTTCATAAAATCATTTAACTAAAAATAATTTTTCATACTAACCAGGGACTTCACGTAGTCCATTGGTAGGCGATAAATACTAGTTGCGCTTTGGTTGTGGGTTCGATTCCCGCAGCTTCGTCTGACACGATGGGTTTTCACACGGTGTGTGTGTTGTCCTTTTTCCAAAACTATAAAATTTTATAACATTCCTCAAAAAGAGAAAAAATCTTTAAAAATAACCATAACATAATTTAATCTCCATTTTATCTCATGCCTTTCATTTTCCATCATATAGTAACCCATAATTACCTCCAAAGTAAGGATCATATAAACCCTAATGGTTAACATTATAATCATTACATGAACTTCCACATCGAGTTGGTTCTATCATACATGATGCATTTGAGAAATCACTAAGGTTCAAGTGGTTAATCATGAATCCTTAATAGTTGGTTTAAAACAACCACAAGATTCCTCATTGAATCCCCCATTTCATCCAGTCTCCTGACCAGAGAACCACCACAGTTTCCTTCATACCCATTGTCACTTTGGTGCCTGCTAGATCCGTCCATTTACTAAAACCAAAAATGTCAGTGTGAGAATATAAATAGAATCATCATGTACTAATGATGAAGATAAACACTAAGATATACTTATCCAAGTTATCACAAACTCATTCCAACTTTCAAAAATAACAATGACTCCATCTAAAATACTAACCATTACGGTTATACAGAACTTTTCACTTATGCTTAAACAATATTATAACCTCTAAAGTTATCTAAACTGACCTCTGATACCAACTATAAGGACCCATCCTTAAAACATTACATAATCTTGAATTAAATTAATAATTCACATCAAGGATCTTTTCAGGTTTAGAGTTTTAGAGAATTAGGACATAACTATTACATCTAAAAGATTACAAGGTAGACACATCTACTCAGTTTCCATTTTTTCACAAAATATAAACTCTTGAACAAAAGAGTCATGTTTAGTTCCAGGATTTAGACATCATGACATTTCTTTGATCCCATCCATGACCTTATTCCACTTTAAGTCCTGTGGAAAAAACATTTCAAAAACTGGGGATGAGCACAAAAAGCTCAGTAAGGGATATAAAAATAAGGGAAGGAAACATTAGTCCACGTATACATAAGAATCAATGAAAACATACTTTACTCAAAAAACTTATTCACATTAACATACCTCATGAAATAATAATATTTTTGAATAACTCATAGAAATCATAAGACGTAAAGTTAACTTCAGGCATTCATTACATTCTTACGTAGGGAGTAACACTCATGGTTACATTTGGAATACCCATCACTGTATATTCCCAAAATATATTTGGAGAAACCTTAGAGTTTAACTCCTTTGCGTCACCCAATGCATTGGAGAGCTATCACGGGCTCACCCGCCCTTAGTTTATCACGAAACCACCCGTCTTAATAAACAATTCCCAAGAACCATAACATAATCATATCACATAAAACATACATAAAGGAAACATAAAATTTCCACATTTCAATCACAAGATATCAATAAAATACATTGATATAATAAAAACATAATCAAGACCATTTTCAATACCAAAATGAAAGAAATTTAAAACATGGTATTTATTTTTTTATTTAAAAAAAGTTATGGCTTGTAGAGAAAGCCGAAACTTCAATAATGGTAATGGCAGCCAAGAAGTCATTGTCGTCACATACATATGACAAAAACTTTCCCTTTTTTCGTTTAGTAAAACACTTCTTATAAAAAAGATTTCTTTTGAATAAAAGTAAAAGTCTAAGGTGTTTATACACTGTATAAAATAAAGTTATGTATAAAAAAAATACGCCTCAATGAAAGGAGATTGAGACGAAGTCTCATACCTCTTTGAAGCTTTTAAAATTTTAAACCATTTATATCCATATAAATAAATCATTAAAAACATTATGAAAACGTGTATATTAATGAAAAATATTTATAATAATAAATCATTAAAACATTTAAAATGATATTTTAGTTAAAGAGTTTTTAACAAAATGAGAGACAATTAAATACAAATAATTGAGGAATATCATTTAATCAGAACTTTATAATATCATTAAAATAAAGGGATTAATGATATAATATGCCAAAGGATGGTATATACACCATATAAGAGTGAATTGGTGCATAACAACAATTAATTCTCAATAGAAATGTAAAATGAGATGAAAAACCTTATAAAGAAGGTATCCTCAAATTAAGGATAAATCAATCTCATAATTATGTGTGAAAAATATAAATACACCCAATATAAGTGGATATTTAGTATAAAACCACATGATTTGATTCACACATATTAATAGGATGACATATTCAATAACTAAAAGTTGAACCCAAAGAAATTGAAATTTGGGTTAAGAAGTTCCCTTGTAAAAATTTTAAAGCCTAACTACGTCACTTTAAAATTCAAAAAATGTGTTGATGAGAGAAAAAGGGTATCTCATCTATGATAACCCTGCTTTTTATTACAACTTAAACATGCTTTATTACATAAAACTTCACTTGATCCAACAAAGAAGATCGAGAGGTTTAGTGTCTTTGGGGCTTAGGATCATTACATAAAAACTTTAAACTTGAAATATAACATCTTTATTGAAAACTTCCTTTACATGACCACTACATTCCTTCGTACTTAGCATTGCATGGGATAACCTGAGGACATGCATAAGAAAAGGGTGAGCTATAAAGCCCAGTAAGGGAGTACACAATGAATAACATGAGGAGTACAATACATGTTAGGCAATAGTCATATCAATAGAGCATAAGAGAGACATGAACATAAAGGCATGATAAATCATGATAATCATAACATGGAAATGTGGCAACAACACTTAACATTGAATTAGCATGAGCCAAGGCTCATTGCACATGGAGCATGAGTAAACCCTCATTGCACTTGAAGCACGAGTAAACCCTCGTTGCACTTGAATTAGCATGAGTAAGCACTCATTGCACATGACGTATCATGATACTATACTTTACCCAATGCATTGGAGCGCTATAAAGGGCGCACCCTTCTTAAACATTTCATTTCATGCATAAGTGTGCCACATGGATCATAAAACATGGATTCATAAAACATAATCATTTCTTCCACGATAAAGGAATGTGGAATTCAAACATGAAAATTTACAATAAATATGTAAATGTGCATAAAGGTGAATACCCTTGATGGAGAAATGGGCATGGTATTCACTACACAAAGACCTTCGCTTAGAAAATCGGTGCGATTTCAGCAGCATAACGGCGTGAAATAAGAATTCATAAAAAAAGTTGATGAAAGAGAAAGGGGTTAATCATCATATTTACATGTAATGGACAGTAAGGAGGTCATATATATACATGTTCCAACAATAGAAATGGAATTTAGATTCATGATACAAAAGTATTGCTTGAATGTAAAAGAAGAGAGAGAAGTTCCTTTCGGGATTTCGGCATAGTAACGGGAGTACATGGGAGGCATTTAATGAGAGAGAAAGGGTTCTCCCATCATTCAAACAATAAGAGGGCAGTATGGGGGAGGTGAGAAACCATACCCCAACATTCATAATTGAAATTAAAAAGGGCAATACAACTTAAAGAAAATTGACAAAAATGAGAAAGGAGGAAAAAACCCTTACTTGGAAGTGTGCTTCCAAAGGCTAGAGAGAGGCTTGTGAGAGGCTTCTTGGGAGCTTGGGGAACCTTGAGAGGATTCTAGAGAGATTAGGGCAGAGGTTGGACGAACTTCAAGGGCTTTGGGTGAGGAGGAAGTGGGAGCTTGGGTGGGTTTATATAGAAAAGGTGAGAGAATTCTTTATTATTTAGGTTTGGGACCCCTTATATTAAAATAATCCAAACCACAAACCATCCCATGGTATTTGCCAATGGTTTCTGGAAAAGGAAAGAGGAAAACAATATTTTACAAGGCCAAGGTCCTAACTTATTAAAAAATTAGGGTTGCTTATGTGGAGGTGAGTCACACTCCCATGGAAATTAATTTAAAAAGGCAAAGTGTTGAATAAGTCTTGAGGGTTCCATTAATGCTTTGAAAAGTAAGTAAAACAAACCCAAAACCTCATTATTTTAATGATAAAACACATATTGGCCGAACATAAGGATTATGTTATTTTATTACATCACCATTGGGTCATTATGATGTCATAAAACACATTATATATTTAAATGGTATTTAATTTTTACCCAAAAATTTGACTGTCTCAGAAAATTATGAAAAATTCACCGTTGGATAATTTCGACGTCCTGATTCCAAAAATAATATTTATTTTATCTAAATAATTTTCTAAATATGTGAATTTTCACTTTTAAAATAAAAAACGACATTTATAAAAAATTCACGGGTTTTGACAGAAATGGCTTTCAAACCTTAATAAAAATTTTAATTGCATTCATAAAATTATAAGATCATTTGTATTTAATAAAAATTAATTTAATATTAATAATAATATTTTATTAAAATATTATTTAATTCAAAAATCCTTTAATTTAATAAAATATAATTCTTAATTTAATAAGAACTAAAAACACCGTTTGTACTTTAAAAAATAATTACAATGTATCAAAAATGACTAGAAATTATATTCATTATTATATACAAAAATAATGTACATGAACATGGTGCTACTTATTTGTTACATAACCCCATAAAATAGCCTCATAAGACCTAAGGGTAAGGTGTGCGATGGTGACAGACTCTTGGGGTTGCTCGGATAACATTGCTCGAGTGGTAATCTCTATCAACTTCCATTTTTCCCGTAGACAATAACGTTCGAGCTTGACTTTATGAAGCTCAGCTTGGGCTTGGTCAAGGGAAAATCCCAAAGACGCCACCTCCTTTCCGAGCTCCGACAAATGGGGTTCGTAAGGGGAAATTCTACTGGATGAGTTCATCGCTTCCTTTGTCTGAGTAGAAAATTGGTTCGTTAAAGCCTTATATTTAAACTACCCAGATGATCACTGTTCAACGGCAATAAAAGTAACAGTCACAAATCTTAATGTTAAACTAAAGAAGTTGACATCTTATAAAAACATTTTTTTTTTCATAAAGAAACATTTAACTGGATCAAGAGGGATTTTCCATTAATGAAATTTTGGGTCGTTACAACATTCCCCCCTTAAGAAATTTCGCCCTCGAAATTTTCCTTTTCCCACACTAAAACAAATGTGGGTAACTTAGCTTCATCATATCCTCCGACTCCCAAGTTGCTTCTTCAAACTTGTGGTTTCTCCACAACACCTTGACTAGGGGAATTGTCTTATTTCGTAGAACTTTTTCTCTACGATCCAAGATCTTCACTGGTTGCTCCTCATAAGAAAGATCGTCTTCTAATTGTACCACCTCAGAAGAGAGTACATGTGAAGGGTCTGGTATGTACTTCCTTAAGAGGGATACATGGAAGACATCATTCACCTTGGCCATAGTAGGTGGAAGTGCTAGTCGATAGGCCACAGCCCCAACACGATCAAGAATCTCGAAGGGGCCGATGTACCTTGGACTTAACTTCCCTTTCTTTCCAAACCTCATGACCTTCTTCCATGGAGATATGCGTAAAAACACCATGTCTCCAACTTTAAACTCAAGGTCTCGTCGACGATTATCTGCATAACTCTTCTGTCGACTTTGGGCTGCCTTGATATGCTGCCGAATGGTTTTAACCTTCTCCACCATTTCTTCAACCATTTCTGGTCCAAACAGCTTACGTTCACCGACCTCATCCCAACATGCCGGTGTTCTACACCTTTTCCCATACAGGGCTTCATATGGTGCCATTTGGATGCTCGAGTGGAAACTATTATTATAAGAGAACTCAACTAGAGGAAGATGTTGATCCCATCCTCCTTTAAAGTCCATTGATCACGCTCTCAACATATCCTCAAGTGTTTGGATAGTCCGCTCGGATTGGCCATCAGTTTGAGGATGATAGGCCGTACTGAAGTTCAGTTCAGTATTCAGAGCATGTTGAAGACTCTTGCAAAACATAGAGGTAAATCTTGGATCTCGGTCAGACACAATAGATAGTGGTACTCCATGCAACCGTACCACTTCCCTGATATATATCCTTGCCAGTTGATCCAAAGAGAATTCCTCTCGAATAGCAATGAAGTGTGCAGTATTTTGTAAGACGATCCACAATAACCCAGATTGCATTGTTGCTTTTGGATGTCCTTGGAAGTCCAGTGACGAAGTCCATGGTGATGTTCTCCCATTTCCATTCTGGTATGGGCAATGGTTGCATCATCCCCTTAGACTTCTGCCTCTCTGCCTTCACTTGCTGACACACCAGGCACTTTGATGTATATTCGGCGATCTCCTTCATCATATTATCCCACCAAAAAGTTTTCTCGAAGATCTCGATACATCTTTGTGCTCCCTGGGTGAATAGAGAAATTTTAACTATGTGCATCATCCAAAAGTTCCTTCTTCAGCTCCGAACTTGATGGGACACATAGTCTTTTCCCAGAACGCACAATTCATTCTTCATTAACATTAAACTCTGAGGATTTTCCCTTTTTGATAGTTTCCACTTTTTCTTGGATTCTCGCATCATCCTTTTGAGCATCCTTTAACCTTTCCAAAAGAGATGGTTGAGCAATCATTTGTGAGAGGATTGATGATGTTCCCTTCTTTATGATTCCCACGTCCATCTTCATCAAGTCTAAGAAGATTGGATCCTTCTCAATTCTCATCATTGATAGAATTGATGGATCCTTTCTACTTAGGGCATCTGCCACCTTGTTCGCCTTCCCAGGGTGGTAATGTATTGAACAGTCATAATCCTTTATGAGCTCTATCCATCTTCTCTGGCACATATTAAGCACTTTCTGTGTGAATATATATTTAAGACTCTTGTGGTCAGTATATATCTCACATTTCTCTCCATAGAGATAATGCCGCCAGATTTTCAAGGCAAAGATCACCGCCTCCAACTCCAGATCATGCGTTGGATAGTTTCGCTCATGGATTTTCAACTGTCTTGAGGCATAGGATATCACTTTATCATTCTGCATCAGCACACATCCTAAGCCCTTCTTCGAAGCATCACTGAATACCACAAAAAGCTCCCCACTTGTGGGTAAAGTGAGCACAGGTGCAATGATAAGCCTCCTTTTCAACTCCTTGAAGCTTTCTTCGCATTCATCACTCCAAGCAAACTTTACTCCCTTTCGAGTTAGCTTGGTAAGAGGGTTGGACAATCGTGAGAAGTTTCTCACAAATCGTCGATAATATACAGCTAACCCCAAGAAGCTACGGATATCAGTTACCGATGTTGGCCTCGGCCATCCCTCAATTGCATCTGTTTTGGAGGGGTCCACAGATATCCCATTGCTTGTGATGATATGGCCCAAGAATGAGACCTCCTTCAACCAGAACTCACACTTGCTGTACTTGGCATAGAGCTTCTCCTTGCGCAAACTCTCCAGTACAGTTCTTAAATGCTCCTTATGGTCCTCCTTGGTTTTGGAGTATATTAGAATATCATCTATAAAGACTACCACAAATTTATCTAGGTAATCTCTAAAGACTCTATTCATCAAGTCCATGAATATTGCTGGATCATTGGTGAGTCCAAAAGGCATTACTATGAATTCATAGTGCCCGTACCTTGTACGAAAAGCAGTCTTGGGGATATCTTCCTTCTTCACCCTTACTTGATAATATCCCGACCGCAAGTCGACCTTGGAGAAGTATTTTGCTCCACGTAGCTGATCAAACAATTCATCGATTCTTGGGAGAGGATACTTGTTCTTTATCGTGATTTTTTTAATTTCACGATAATCGATGCAAAGCCGCATTGACCCATCCTTCTTCTTGACGAAGAGGACTGGTGCACCCCATGGTGATGCACTTGGGCGTATAAATCCTTTATCCAGATTCTCCTGTAGTTGTTTCTTCAGCTCTTCAAGCTCAACAACAGCCATTATATATGGAGTCTTGGATATTGGTAGCGCCCCAGGTATAAGTTCGATTGAGAACTCAACATCTCTTCTTGGAGGAAGACCAGGAAGTTCCTCGGGAAATACTTCAGCGAATTCCCTCACAATAGGCATTTCTTAAAGGGTGGTTTCTTCCTTGGACTCAATCATCTGAGCCAGATATGCATGCTCATAAGGCAGTAA
The DNA here is from genome assembly GCA_963277665.1 of Viscum album. Taxonomy (NCBI): domain Eukaryota; kingdom Viridiplantae; phylum Streptophyta; class Magnoliopsida; order Santalales; family Viscaceae; genus Viscum; species Viscum album. Next base: position 126,866,401 of record OY728139.1, on the reverse strand, counting down.
TATCCATGCTTGAGATGATGGAGCTAAAGGAGATTCATCTTCCTCCTGACACTTGTAAAGAATCGGGGGTCGATTCTCCATATGGAGTGTGATTTCCCTCTCCCGACAATTTATGTTGGCTCTATATAAGGAAAGCCAATCCATGCCAAGAATTGCATCAAATTCCACCAAAGGGAGTATGACGAGGTTCGCCGGGAAATTCAATCCACAGATTATAACAGGGGAGGACTTATACTCATGGGATGCAATGATTTCCCCATTTTCCGTACTCACCGACATCTTTACTTCCATGATTTGTGGTGGTGCAGAGATTGTTCTACTAAACTTTTGAGATATAAAAGAATGCGTAGAACCTGAATCAAAAAGTATGTTCGCTATTCTTGAATGAATAACTAACATACCTGTCACCACTTCGTTGTCGGGGTTCACTTCGGCAAAAGTGATGGCAAAAGCTCTTCCCTGTTGTCTTGGAGGTTGTTGATTGCCTCCGATAACCCTTGGATTAGGGCATTGATTCGCAAAATGACCCGTTTCTTTGCATTTGAAGCATTGAACAACGTGTTGAGGTTCGAACGGAGGGTTCCTCCCCTCCGTCGCAGCCGCCACTACTGGAAAAACGACCTATACCCACGGTTCAAAACCGTGGGTATAGCCCCCAAAACCGTGGGTATAGGCTATACCCACGGTTTGGGGAACCGTGGGGCTGAGTGGCGTCGGTATAGGGGTCTAACCCTATACCCACGGTTTAGCAGAACCGTGGGTATAGGCTTTTTCAAATGGAGGACCACGCTGCTCCAGCGTGGCACACACCAATCCCCACGGATTCCAAACCGTGGGGTATTAAAAATCGGAAATACGGGGCCGCTGGAATTCGAACCTGCAACTCAGCCAGCCTCACCGCCGCGCCTCAGCACAATACCAACGCACCTACAATTCCTATATGTTATATATGCATATATCTAGAAATATATATTAATATAATCCACGTATTTCAAACTAACAGAAATAAATTCAAAAAAACGCACCTGGAGGTCTCACGCGGCAATTTCAGCGAAATACGGAACTCGTGAATTGGAAATACGGGGCCGCTGGAATTCGAACCTGCAACTCGGCCAGCCTCACCGCCGCGCCTCAGCACAATACCAACCCACCTACAATTCCTATTTGTTATATATGCATATATCTAGAAATATATATTAATATAATCCATGGATTTCAAACGAACAGAAATAAATTCAAAAAAACGCACCTGGAGGGATTTGAACCCGCGTCTCACGCGGCAATTTCAGCGAAATACGGAACTCGTGACCAACACTGCTAATTGAATTTTGTTAATGTTTCAATCTGGTTATTTACTTATATTAAAAATAATCGAATATCTAAAAAATAAAAAAATACCGGGATTCGAACTCCTGTCGGTCATGTATGAGACAGAGAACTTAACCAACTAACCCAGCGAAGTTATTATATTAAACTCTTCACTCCATGTAATTATATTAATTTGAAATCATGTTCCCGCCAAAACAAAATCCACTCCCGCGGGAATTTCCCCCCCCCCCCCCGCCATAACAAGGAAAAGCTATACCCACGGTTTTGGAAAACCGTGGGTATAGGTCTTGTAAAAAAAAACCCTATCCCTACGGTTTTTCAGAACCGTGGGCATTGGTCTCTATAACAACCCCTATACCCACGGTTTTACCAAAACCATGGGTATAGGTCTTCAAAAATAACCTATACCCACGGTTTTTCCAAGAACCGTGGGTATAGGTTCCTATACTAAACCTATACCCGCGGTTTTGGGAAACCGTGGGTATATGGGTGTCCTATACCCACGGTTTTGCACAAAACCGTGGGTATAGACCCATTTTCCAGTAGTGCGCGGGTCCTTCTTGCTGACAGTTAACAGCTAGGTGCCCTTCTCTTCCACACTTAAAGCATTTTCTTGTCCCCCTAAGGCAATTTCCAGGGTGATTTTTTCCACACTTTTGGCAAGTGGGGTGCTGGAATTTCTTAGAGCCGTTGGATTTATCCATCGGAACACCAGCATTGAAGTCCACCTTACCCTTCTTGTCCCCATGATACCCCTGTGATTCTCCGATCTCCATTTCAACCTTGAGGGCACATCGGACAATTTCCTCATAGCTGTCAAAGTCATGGATCGCTAATGCTTTCCGCAAGCTAGGCTTCAGCCCACCAAAGAAGCGGTCAACCTTGCATTCGGGAGTAACGACAAAGCCGGAAGCGTATCGTGCAAGCCTTGTGAATTTTTCCTCGTACGCTCCCACAGATTCCTCATCTTTCTGCTTGAGGGAAAGGAAGTCCCTTTCCATCTTAAGACGGAGGGTGCGTGGAAAATATTTATCGAAAAACATCTTCCGTAATACCTTCCATTCCAAAGCCTCGATCTCCTCCTCAGACTTCGTATTTTTGATCAACGTCCACCATTGATCAGCTTCACCCTCCATACGATAAGCCGCCAGGAGAACCTTCTCTTTTTCAGAGCATTGGAGGATGGAGAATATCTTTTCAATGGAGTTGATCCATTGTTCAGCAATCGTGGGATCGGATGATCCACTAAAAGTAGGAGGCCTTTGTCTCATGAAGCATTCAATAGCGACTTGTTCTTTCTTAGGGGGGTTGAACGTTCCTCTTGACCAGTGTTTCTATTCAAAACTTGAGTTAGCTGAGAGAGAAGCGTGACAAAGTTCGCGATTCCCGCTCCCATTGGATTGGGCATCTCATAAGTACGATCATCACACTGATCTTCACAACGGTTGTTAGCCCGAGTTCTCCTATTACCGGCCATTGGCTGGAATAAAAGGAAAGTTAGGGGTAACACATAAAGGGTAATCCAAAGACAAAAGTTGATTACTTATAAATAAACTTTAATCTCTTTAACTCATGAGTCTATAGGATTCAATCCAGGATTTTCATGATCTTCCTTCTAACATATATTCTTAGGGGAATTTTTCCCTTAATAAGGGTTCATACTAAGATTGTGAATTTATCAAAACATATCCCCTGGGAGTGTCGTAACCAAGAGTGCAGCAAGGCCCGTTGTCGTGCACCAGTTCCCGTTCGAGTCTAGCTCAAAGCGGTGTTTTCGGGTTTTACCCCTAGGATACATCTGTGCCAGAGCCGCCTCTACCTGCTCGTATCCAGACAGGGATGTATTTGTTTGATAAACCACTTAATTAGTATTTACCAAAACTTAGGGATGTTTTTATTATGCTTAGTCTTGTATCTAAGGCTTTACTAGGGTTTCCTAATCCCAAAAATAACTAAACCTATCCTCTGATACCAACTATGACAACCCTGCTTTTTATTACAACTTAAAAATGCTTTATTACATAAAACTTCACTTGATCCAACAAAGAAGATCGAGAGGTTTAGTGTCTTTGGGGCTTAGGATCATTACATAAAAACTTTAAACTTGAAATACAACATCTTTATTGAAAACATCCTTTACATGACCACTACATTCCTTCGTACTTAGCATTGCATGGGATAACCTGAGGACATGCATAAGAAAAGGGTGAGCTATAAAGCTCAGTAAGGGAGTACACAATGAATAACATGAGGAGTACAATACATGTTAGGCAATAGTCATATCAAAAGAGCATAAGAGAGACATGAACATAAAGGCATGATAAATCATGATAATCATAACATGGAAATGTGGCAACAACACTTAACATTGAATTAGCATGAGCCAAGGCTCATTGCACATGGAGCATGAGTAAACCCTCATTGCACTTGAAGCATGAGTAAACCCTAGTTGCACTTGAATTAGCATGAGTAAACACTCATTGCACATGACGTATCATGATACTATACTTTACCCAATGCATTGGAGCGCTATAAAGGGCGCACCCTTCTTAAACATTTCATTTCATGCATAAGTGTGCCACATGGATCATAAAACATGGATTCATAAAACATAATCATTTCTTCCACGATAAAGGAATGTGGAATTCATACATGAAACTTTACAATCAATATGTAAATGTACATAAAGGTGAATACCCTTGATGGAGAAATTGGCATGGTATTCACTACACAAAGACCTTCGCTTAGAAAATCAGTGCGATTTCGGCAGCATAACGGCGTGAAATAAGAATTCATAAAAAAAGTTGTTGAGAGAGAAAGGGGTTACTCATCATATTTACATGTAATGGACAGTAAGGAGGTCATATATATACATGTCCCAATAATAGAAATGGAATTTAGATTCATGATACAAAAGTATTGCTTGAATGTAAAAGAAGAGAGAGAAGTTCCTTTCGGAATTTCGGCATAGTAACGGGAGTACATGGGAGGCATTTAATTAGAGAGAAAGGGTTCTCCCATCATTCAAACAATAAGAGGGAAGTATGGGGGAGGTGAGAAACCATACCCCAACATTCATAATTGAAATTAAAAAGGGCAATACAACTTAAAGAAAATTGACAAAAATGAGAAAGGAGGAAAAAACCCTTACTTGGAAGTGTGCTTCCAAAGGCTAGAGAGAGGCTTGTGAGAGGCTTCTTGGGATCTTGGGGCACCTTGAGAGGATTCTAGAGAGAGTAGGGCAGAGGTTGTACGAACTTCAAGGGCTTTGGGTGAGGAGGAAGTGGGAGCTTGGGTGGGTTTATATAGAAAAGGTGAGAGAATTCTTTATTATTTAGGTTTGGGACCCCTTATATTAAAATAATCCAAACCACAAACCATCCCATGGTATTTGCCCATGGTTTCTGGAAAAGGAAAGAGGAAAACAATATTTTACAAGGCCAAGGTCCGAACGTATTAAAAAATTAGGGTTGCTTATGTGGAGGTGAGTCACACTCCCATGGAAATTAATTTAAAAAGGCAAAGTGTTGAATAAGTCTTGAGGGTTCCATTAATGCTTTGAAAAGTGAGTCAAACAAACCCAAAAACTCATTATTTTAATGATAAAACACATATTGGCCGAACATAAGGATTATGGTATTTTATTACATCACCATTGGGTCATTATGATGTCATAAAACACATTATATATTTAAATGGTATTTAATTTTTACCCAAAAATTTGACTGTCTCAGAAAATTATGAAAAATTCACCATTGGATAATTTCGACGTCCTGATTCCAAAAATAATATTTATTTTATCTAAATAATTTTCTAAATATGTGAATTTTAACTTTTAAAATAAAAAACGACATTTATAAAAAATTCACGGGTTTTGACAGAAATGGCTTTCAAACCTTAATAAAAATTTTAATTGCATTCATAAAATTATAAGATCATTTATATTTAATAAAAATTAATTTAATATTAATAATAATATTTTATTAAAATATTATTTAATTCAAAAATCCTTTAATTTAATAAAATATAATTCTTAATTAAATAATAACTAAAAACACCATTTGTACTTTAAAAACTAATTACAATGTATCAAAAATGACTAGAAATTATATTCATTATTATATAGAAAAATAATGTACATGAACATGGTGCTACTTATTTGTTACATAACCCCTTAAAATAGCCTCATAAGACCTAAGGGTAAGGTGTGCGATGGTGACAGACTCTTGGGGTTGCTCAGATAACATTGCTCGAGTGGTAATCTCTATCAACTTCCATTTTTCCCGTAGACGATCACGTTCGAGCTTGACTTGATGAAGCTCAGCTTGGGCTTGGTCAAGGGAAAATCCCAAAGACGCCACCTCCTTTCCGAGCTCCGACAAATGGGCTTCGTAAGTGGCAATTCTACTGGATGAGGTCATCGCTTCCTTTGTCTGAGTAGAAAATTGGTTCGTTAAAGCCTTATATTTAAACTACCCAGATGATCACTGTTCAACGACTATAAAAGTAACGGTCACAAATCTTAACGTTAAACTAAAGAAGATGACATCTTATAAAAACATTTTTTTTTCATAAATAAACATTTAACTGGATCAAGAGGGATTTTCCATTAATGAAATTTTGGGTCGTTACATCATCACTTGGAAATAAATTTTACATCAATAAGGATATAGAAGGACATATCCAAACATAATAAGATGTAAATTAAATGACCTAAAAAAAGAAGACTTTTAAAAAGAGGGGGGTGAAAGGTTCCCTTACCGACTTGGGTAACTTTCAAAACGTACACCCTATGAACGAAGGACTATACAGCATTGATGTAAATACTCATAAACTAAAGTATATAACACAAAGAATACAATCTTGGGCAGTACATAAACCACACAAAAGGAAATAGTGGAAAATTTAGCATGAACCTCATGGTAATACAAGTGTGATTAAAAATACCTTATGAAAACTCGGCAGCCTAACGGCACCACATAAAACTTCCAATAATTGATTGATGAGATCAAATAGGGTCTCTCATCATATGAACGTAAAATGTATAGTAAGAGTAATATAAAATAACATCCACCAACATAAGAAAGATAAGGATAAAAAATGACATGAAAGAGAGTACTTAAAAAGAAAGAGAGATGTTGGATCCCTTACCTCAAGTACGACTCGTCTTGTTCGTTTCATTATATTCTTTAAAATCGAGTAACTACCTTTGGATTGAACCAAAAGGGTTTCATTAAGAGCTTTCTGCCTAAGGTAAGGCTTCTATGATGAAGAGAGGGATGTGTCGAGATAAAATGTGCAGAGTTTGGTCGATCCAAAGTCTTGAGAGGTGTGGGTAAGGGGGTAGAGGTGGAGGCCTATTATAAGAGGGAGGAGGGGCACTCTTATAAATTCTTGAAAAGTTACTTTATTATAAAATGATATTCAGATATTAAAGGTCCCATAATTATATATTTCTAGGATTAGGTGATAAGGGTTCTAATTCCACCCATAAAATAGGTTTTTGAAATGTGTTAGTCTTAGATTTTACCTTATGTTTTCATTTTATTTAAATCATTAATTAATGAGTTAATCACTGTATCATCATGGTGTCATAAATAAATTTATTTATATAATGTCTAAAAATTATAAAAAAAAATATCATGATGTAGGAAATATTTTTAGATTTCTAATGAATATTTATAGTCCAAAAAATTACTTGTATAACCCCATTTAAATTTTTTTTAGTAAAAAAATATATATTTGTGACACTTTAAGTTTTACATTAAATAAAAAGTTATTAATGCCATTTTCTTACCCAAGTGGCAACATTGGGTCCCAAAGTTGACCCATGAATTTTCTTGGTCGGCCATGACTTATCCAATATGTGTAGGGAAATTGTAAAGGTAATTTCATATTATTATATCATTATATATACCTTAAATTACACTAATTACCATTAATCGCGATTAATAAAACTTAAAAGTTACTATTCACCAAAAAAATTATTTTAATCCCATTGAACCAAAATTTACATCCTAATGACAACCATGTATGTTGGATTTTGGAAATTCAAATCAAAGAGGTGCTAAAATTTTATTTAAATGAAAAATCAGTTTTTTAATTACCACTTACTGGTTTCACTATTCATCCAAAATTGATGTTTTTCAGAAAAATACCAAAAATTATCCCTAAGCTATTTTTGATATTCCTAATTCAAAAATGATTTCCATTTTACCAAATTCAAAACATAAAAGTTGCATTAATTATTTTTATAATCAATTCTCACTGTCAAAACAAATAGCGTGTTTTTAAGAAACAATATGTATTAAAATATTGACACTTGTTTATGTACAATTTCAAAGTGTAATTAATTACAATGACCACCATTGGATTAAATGGTAAAAATATATTTTAATTAAACTTTAAAACAAATTAAAATGATAATCTAACCTTATAAATAAATTATATTAAAAAGCACTTTTGAAATAAAATACAGTTTTTTCACTATTCCTTAAAAAATGAATTTTATCAGAAAAATACCAAAAATCTAACAAATGTAAATTTTGATGATACGAATCTAAAGAAGATTTTTATTTTGTCAAAATGAGGATATAAAAATGGCCAAAACTATATTTAAATAGGGTTCTCCATCGAAAGGTGGTAAATCATCCTTTTAATGTAAATGATGGTTGAAATCAGATTCATTTATATTTTAAGCCTCTAATTTTTATTGGATAAAAGTAAATACATTTTAAAAACATCTATAATCATATTGTAGTTAGTTGTATTCATTCCCTACAATACAACGACTAGGTGGTGACTACCATTTAAAATAATTATATTATTAGTGTGCAACGTAAGATTTCAAAGAAACTCGTTATTGTGTATTTGGTATGCCATTGAACTTAGAATATCCTTTAAAGTAATATTAATATTTTATTCACAAATATTTAAAAATATGAAAATTTAATATTCATTATTTACATGGGATGTTACATATTACCTTTTCTTGATTAGATTTTTTTTATTAATTAAATTTTGTTTGGGTCAGTTTGATTTTCTAGGACCCGTGCGGGCGTTTCCGAGTGAGCGCCATCACCGCGCTTTGTTTCTGAGTTTGTTCCTTCATCGCGCTTCAGTTTCAAGGTGAGGGTTTCTTCCAGAAGCTTAGTTTTACATACTTATTTGGGGTTTTTGTTTGTGTTTTGAGTTCATAGTGTTTTTTTTACAATACGTTGGACCCTACTGTGTGGGGTCAGAAGTGCGTCTTCCATTTCATCTCGGTCTTGAGGTAGGTCCCCCACTGCACTTATCTTTAGATTTAGAATTTATTAATTGATTTATTGTAGAGACCAGAATCTTGACGTACATAGATATTAAATTACTTTTGCGGAATACATAATACATAACAAATACAGACACACAAGGATCGTAATAGTTTAGTGTCTTTGGAAACTTGGAACGTAATATTCTAATCGTGGTGAAAGATCTTCAAAATCCCCCATAAAGATCTTCCACTTTTTGTTTCCTTACCTAAATCATTTATTTTAATCCTGAGGGAAAATAAAACATAAAAAGGGTGAGCTCAAATGCTCAGTAAGGGTAAGCATGGATAAAATAAAACATACCATACACATTTGAACCTAAAAATATGAACATAATGTTTAAACATCAAAATATTGAGCAACGACTTAAAACATAGAAGTACATAAGGCATAGATTATAATGGAACATAAATAATTATAACATAGGATGGGAATAAAACATGTAATTGTGGCATCCATTAATCACATGTAATGATTTCCATAGTAGACAAGGCATTGCTGCCAAGACCATCTTAGTGGACAATGTCCCTTTCTGAATCGAGTTCACTCCTCGTTTCAGTCCTGTAACATTGAACCGGATTAACTTACTGTTCCAGCAATGTCTATATCATGAGATATAAATCTTTACCCAATGCATTGTAGGGAGATATAGGTCCCACCCATATCATAATTAAATCATTCTTACTTATGCCACAAAATAAAAATACATCATTCATAATAACCCAACGAATAAAATGGGTTTCATAAACATCATCCCATCGTCACATAATTCATATAAAAGAAATGGATATCATTTAATAATAAGAAAAGTGAAACCATGTAAATCATAGAGACATGATACTTGAAACATACACATGTGAAATAATGTCATCTTAGATGAAAATGGTTTTGATAAAACACTTGAAATGATTTCTTGAGAAAAATATCCTTTTTTCTTCAAAATCATCTTCTTTTAACAAAATGTAATGCAATTTTAAAAGAAAAGGATTTTGATGAAAATAGTCATGAAATATTTTGTAGTAAGCTTCATGAAAACAAGGCTTTATAAAACCGTAAAAATCCATTCACACCGTATAAGTTAAAAATAACATTCTCCTCATACTTTTGTCGGAAAAGTCAAAAAAGTACCTCGTAACGTAAATAAGAGAAAGATTCCATACATACCATGTAGTAAATGTCCAAAATGGGTAAAAAGGACTTTATAAATACATTAAAACACTTTTTATAAAACATGGACATGATAGAAATAGCCCCATTAAATACTTATGAATAAGCAATCTCGGATAAAAATGAGTTTGCAAAATTATCCCTTACCTTAGGTCTGATATGCTTCATACGTATCCGAACCTCATGTATAATGATTTAAATAATGTCATTGACTTATTTAAGAATAATATTCATTGTTATGATATCATATATGGTTCACTTATGACTTTATATTACCTTTTCTTTTGTAAATTCCATGTTAAAGAGCGTTTTGGGTAAAATCGTTTCATTTGTCGTCCGTGTTTTGACTTGTAATTATTCATATGATTACTTATATCATTTTTACTTTATTACAGAATATAAAACATCATTTATATATAATATATATTCAGAATATACATATATATAATAGATCGATAAATGGAAAGAAATACACCGTTCATGGAGACGGTAGGTCGTACGTACGCTTGACTGATGTTTTCGTTTCCTTATTGAGTTGAATGAAATTAAATAGATGACATACATATATATATACATAAATCCAGTAGCATTATTATTCCATATATTTTATTATTATTCATTATATATACTATATAATCATTCTTGAATGGTTAATCATGGAAAATGAATCTCATCGCGTTCATGGAGACGGTAGTCCGTACGTACGCACGAGCGATGATATCATTCCCGTGATCGTGGAATTGTATTAGAGTGTATGTATATTATTTCAGAATCAATATCACTTTACAATAATCATATATAGTCATTATTTACACCATTATACCCATCCATGTAAGGTGATGGTGGAAAATAGATTACACCACGGCATGTAGACGGTATTCCGTATGTACGCACGCGCGGTGATTTCATTTTCCGTAGGATGGATAGATGGTGAAATAAGGTTGTTTCATACTTATAATAACATATCAGTATATGAGTGATAATTTTGTTACTACTTCATAATGAAACAACTAAAGAAGAATAAGTATAAGAAGAAATAAAGTTGAAAGAATCGGTAACGAACATTACCTCTTCTTTGAAGCGCCTCTTTGAGACCTCCTCTTAGGGCACTAAAATTGGTCTTTGAAGAAGACCAGGACCTCTAGTATGTTTCTAGGGAATTTTAGAAGAGAATTGGGTAGGGGTTGGCCGATATTGGAGGCTCAAAGTGGTGTGTGGAAGAGAGGGAGGATGTGCCCTTTTAAAAGGGAGGAGAGGGGCACCTTTGGAATTCTTAAAAATATTAATTTATAATAAATCTAACCCCACATAAAAACATCAAAAAATGACTCATATTCAAATGTTAGATGAGATAGGGTTGTAATTGCATCAACCAATTAAATTTAGACATGTTTGGATCATATTTTAAACCTTATCATTTTGATTTATCCTTATTTAATCTATTTAAGTTTATTTGTGGTAATAAAATTCTAAATTTTAAATTATATCAAATAATTACTTATTTGTTGTGAATTTTCCATAATGTTTTACTTTATAACATTATATACCATATAAATATAAATTTTTAATTTTTAATTATTTTTGTGATTTTTTAACAATTTTATAATATGTTATTTTTATAAAATAACAATAGTGTCAATTTTGACACTATTCATTTATTTGAATTTAAATAAAATATATACAGAATATATGTTCGAACTAAAATATTTAATAAGTTTATAAAAGGTCATGGGTATCTATAAAATTAGTGGATCACATTAAATAGTTCATATATATTTATTTTATTATTTTTAAAACCATTTATTTGGTTTATCTCTTAATAAAATAATTACTACAACATTTTTTGTATAATTATTTAATATATAGATTTTTTGCATAAAAATTAAAAATAAAATTTTATGATGAATATATATCTATTACCTTTCACAATAATACTTTTAATATAATTTATCATCTTAAAATCACAATATTTAAATTGTTATATTTATTAAATTATGAAGGTGACAACTTTGGCATCATTTAAAATAAAATAATATAAGTGTCATAATTACATTTATAAGGCTCCAAAGGGTTATATATTAGGTAAGTGTATGCTTAAGGTATATATATACACTACCAATATGTTTTGGTCAGGTTTTTGGTATTTTTAATGGGTATTAGTATTTCAATAAAAACTATATTACTTACTTTTCACTTAATAAATAATTTATGTTTCATTAATGTATCACCATTAATGACAATTATTTAATCCCTAAAAATACTAAATAAATTATCATGATTTATATAATTTTATTAGATTTCTGGAGACTATTAATTTTCTAAGTTTTATGATTTATATCACTAAATTAAAATTATTATACTTATAAGATTTAAGAGAGTGACATGTTGTCACTTTCTTTGGTTTTAATAATAATTAAATTATTTTCATGGTCAAAGTTCCATAGAATGAATCTAATCCGACACTTAGGTTATATGGGTCTACTTTTAGCCATACAATAGAATTTAATCATGTGTTAGGGTAATTTTATAATATTATATTTACCCATAATTACCAGATTTACTTTTAACTATGGTAAATAAAATTTACCGTAGTTACTATTCATAATTCCCAAAAAAAAAGTAGCTTATTAACATAATTTGAACCCACTGATTCCAAATATGGAATCCATTTTTCCAAATTCAATACACATAAGTTGCAGAAATTAAATTATAATTAATCCCGTTGTCAAAAGAAAAAAGGTTTTTCTTTAAAACATTGCAAAAGATTGAATTGATTTAACCTACGAATTTAATGTCAAATCAATGCTAATGAAATAAATTATATTAAATGGTAAAAAATATATTATATTTATAATTTAAAACCATTCAATATTATAATTTAACCATATAAATTATTGCGATGAAAAAAGTTGTTTTTATTTAAAATATAGCGTGTTTTTACTATTCATCAAAATATGAAAGTTACCAGAATAATATGAAAATTTTATCCAAAGTAAATTTTTATTTCTTGATTCCAAAGAAGAATTTTATTTTTTCATATTTAACTTATAAACATCTCAAAAACTTGATTTAAAGTGGGTTCTCCATCAAAAGGCGGCAAAACTGCATTTTTTGAAAAATACTTATATTACCTCAAAAAATTATTTTGTTCTTATACCATGTTCTAGAAAATTTGTAAGATGAATAATAATGTTATAAAATTCAAAATTTAGTTAATACTATTAATAATGGCTAGTTCATAATAATATTATAATAATATATCGTTGTTTAGTAAAACTCGATATTGCGTACAACACACGCTATCGAGGAAGGTAGCGATTGCGTGTAATGCAAGCCAAGTCAGGGTTGTGTGTTGTGCAAGAATCCTTCGTTGTTTCGTATAACATAATCCAACCATATTTCATTTATACATTGAATATATATATATATATATACTCAATGTTGCATAGAATAACTCTTATCAAAATTGTTTGTAACATAATCCATGAATAGTGTTGCGTATACTGCAAGCTAATAAGGTGTTGCGTATAGCGCAAGGTAATCTTGGTGTAGCATAAAACACAAGACATTAATGAAATTAAAAGAATATTTTTCATAAAATCTAGTGGTGTTACATTTATGTTTTATTAATTTTAATAAATTGGAAATAATATAAGATAATTAATTTTTATATGATTATTTTGTGTAAAAAGAGTCGTTTATTTTATACACGATAGTTGAAATATTTTCTTGATGAATGGACAAACAGTAGTGAACGAATGCTCATTTTAATTTTAAACATAATACATGGAATTTAAAATTTAGTTTTGGTTTAAATGATAAATTATTTCCTCTGAATAAGTGTTCGCGGTTTTCTTGAGAAATGATGTTTTTCTTTAATGTTGTTGAAGCCTTGTTTGACACTTTAATAAAATAAGTAATTTTGGAAAAAATCACTTTGGGGTTACTCAGGGGTGATTATTGGTGTGTGTTGATTGTGTGAGTTGTGTGTGATATTTTTTTATCATGACTGATTGATTTTCATTGTGGACACACCCCTTTTTATTGTATGTGTTGGCATGGGAACCTGACATAGTGAGTGAATCTTCTGAGAATGATTCTTGCACTAGTTTAGATTACGCACTGGCTAGTGGCCCCATAGTAGGGGAATACTGAGTTATTGATACTATGGGGAGTGGGCCCCTCGGTTAGGCCATTTCAGGCTATGCCAAGCGTTAGGGCGTTATGATGTCATCGAGTTAGGTCATTCCTTCAGGATGAGTCACATGTATAGTACATTTTGGATTGTTCACGATCTCCTAGGTTCGACCCATGTTTCTTTTAGTGATTATTTGTATGTGGTGGATGGTTGAAAGGTCTAGTTCGGTTGATGTCCCATGTGTGCCACTTTTTTTATTACCCTTGGTGTGTGTTGTGTGTTATGTGTAGTTTTCCTTTTTAGATAATAACTAATGTTTGGTTTTATAATTGGTCGCAAAAATGTTTCAAAATTCAAAGCACCTGTTCATTCCAAACATTAAAAATTGTTTTTAAATTTAAAAGGGCAATGGATTGTTACTTGTTTTATAAATGAAAGTGTGTGTTGGAACTAATATTTTATATAATTTAGTTCAAACCTGGAATTAGTAAATTTATTTATTTAATGGTAGTGCATTGGGAATAGATATTGGGCTAGCCTACTGAGTTTTAATAATCACGCCTATAGTTCTTTTCTGTTTTTAGTGTTTGTACAGGCTACAGATTGGGTGTGTTCGCCTTGGGCGACGTTGGGTCGTGAGTTGGAGAGTGACCTGTGAGGTCACATGGAGAGAGTGGTGGTCTCTTTTGGTTAGTTTTATTTTCTTTTTTTCATGTTTAGTTACCTTACTCTGTTTATTTTTTTTGTTGGTCTGTTTTATTTATACTGCTTTATTTATTTATTTTACTAGGCGAAATCATTCCCACAGCCTCTGTTGAAGTCCTGGCACTTGTTGCCAGCCTGGGAGGATCAGGAACGCCTCTCGGGTTATGTCATGGACTGGCTTGGGTAATCTATTCAGGTTTGACCCGGGTTGGTTCGTGACACTCTTTCTAAATTTATGTAACTTATGACAAATTTAGGTAATCTACCTTCAAATAACGCATGTAATAATTAACACTTTTTAGGGATAGAGGATTAAATTGTTTTAATGTAATAACGGTTTTCTCATTTCATCTACACTCCTATTTAAAAAATTTAAATAATTTTTGGAATTCATCACATCAATGATTCCATGGGATGATAAAACATTTATGAATGTGCTACCATTCAAATACACCTATAGAAACACATTCACAATCTGTTGATGTAGGTGTTGTGTTGGTGAGTGTATATTATTATGCCATAGAGAAATTTTTGTTATAGAATTTTCTAAAGTATAAGTATATGGAATAACTGGTCAGTGATTTAGGGAAATAATATTCATTACCATATTTTCCCCTACTAGCTAGAGAACATTATTCCTTACTATATGTTATCTTTTTTTTCAATTTTCACAAAATGAAGAATCCAAAAACAAAGACACCATAAATGTAATATTAAAAATTAGCATTAAATTTTTTATATGTATTTAAAATTTAAATTATTTCTCATTGATTTAACTTTTTTATTTTTCTGATAGAACATATACAATCGATTCCCAATTTCAGATGTATAAATACAATTTGGTCAAAAATGGGAGGATATATGTGAGATTCATCACATAGAGCGTCATTTTGACTAGTTTGAGACTCTCATTAATATTTATATATTTCAATTAATCCATCGATGTAATAGTACCTTCTACATTTTTAAGGAATTAGTTTAATAATATTAATTAATTTAATGTATCATTGCAAAAAATGTCTGTTAATGCACTATTTTTTATATATATGATTATGTTAATTATTATTTAACATTATTTTTGAAATCATATATAATATAACTCTTTATTTTAACACTACCCATGAAATATTATTATTATCTAAACATGTGTACGGTTCCATGATATTTTATTGGCCACATAAAAGACTTTGTATGTATCCCATATGGGGGAATCAAAACCCACATATTTTAATGTCATAAATCAAAGCCATATATGTGTGAAATGTTGGTTAATGGTGAAAGATATTTTATGCTATGAAATAAGAAATAATATATAGTTTAAAAATGTATACTCTAGTATGATTCCTTTACTTTTATGGTCATTTGATCAGGACCAACACTATTCATTTTATGCTTAAATAACCATGAAAAATATTTTGAATTTTATTGTCATTCAAGAGGGACCAATGCCGTTCCTTTTAAATTAATGAATCAAAGAGAATATTATCTTGTTTATTATGTTCAAACATCTAAGAATAATAGGAAAAAAATTGTTAAAATGGGATTAAGTGGGGCTTATAAATTTTCAACTATATAAATTATCTTCATTTGATGAATCAATTATTAGTGTGATGATAGTATTTATAGATATTTGAAATTAAAAAAATCCCATAAATTCCATGAGATGAAATCATTATGGAATCCACAAAACTATTATCATAATAGAATAAAATAAATTAAATTAGTCAAAATAGAATCAATGAAAATATTTTTGGGAATATATATTGTTGTAATTCTATCACGTCCCGACCTGGGAGCCACTAAAATGGTTCCACATGCTAGTTGGTTACAGGGCTTGAAGCACGAATCCACATACGCCAGAGGAAACTGAATAGAAATGAATGTCTAAAGGTGGTATAGTGGGGATAAGGTACCCTATGTATTAGTACTAAATGTAGTGGGATTATTGAAAAATGAATGGAAGTGTAAGATAATAATAACTAAAAAACAATAGGGAATAGATAACCTGGAAAGTTGAATAACCAAACCATGAATAAACATTCTATGACCTAAATACAATGTGTCCGTCATATAGTAGGTAGAACATATAAAAGGACTATATTAAAAAATAATAAATAAATAAAAGTCTCCCCCTCCTGTAAGTTATCCATGTACAAGCTCAGTCCCAATACATCATGTTAATCTATGTCCATAGAGGATAACAATAAGAACCATAATGCCCGATCCCAACCTACTGACATGATATCTATCCAAGTACCAAATAATGTAATGAGCATGGTGTGAGTAAAACAAATTTGGCCACCACCGGTGGTGTTCAATGAGAATCCAATCTTTGAATATAAAATGTAGTAGTGTGTTGTTATAACAAATGTGAGGAAGTAGTAATAAATGATGTAAAACTATACCCTGTAAAGATTGGATTCATTGTGGGAAACATTGATGACTATACCTAATTAAGTATGAGCCATAATTTCTCTTAAAATTTTACATTTCGAATTTATATTTATATACTTGAGACTCAAGGAATACAACCAAGGATTCCATGTGTAGAGGTAGTCATAAAAGGATCATATTTTATAAGGGGAAATCAACCCAAGCATTTGAACCAGGGATATGGAATTTAATTTTGGATGAATACCAATCAAATATTTGTATATTATTGTAAAAAACCTTAGTAATCATTAAATTGAATCTATAAGAGTGAAAAACAACTCTTTGCTAAAATAAAATAAGTAAACCCACCATTCTCAACCTGCGCTATATATATATATATATCATGTCTCGGACCAACAAGTCTAGGACCCAAGTACATTAGGCAAGTAATCCTCTTAAATTAAAAGACAATTTTTTAATTAAGACCATGAATTTATAGACAACTAGGCCCCATGGTCAAGTAAGGGTCATCGAGCCCAAGGTAAACTCGGTAAAGACTTGAGTGGAGCCTAAGGAGCCAATCCAAGGCATTCTGATCAAGCCTGATCCAAGGAGATAATCAAAGGAATCCTAATTTATAGAATATATAGTAGGATCCTCAATTACATACCATAATAACCCTCATTGATTCTATACCATATCATCTATCGTCATTGTCATACCACATTATCGATTATCGTTTCCATCTCGTATTATCTATTATTATTGTTATACCACATTATTCATCATCACATCTTATATGGGATCACGGAACCATGTTAACGTTCATGAAACATATCATTTCAATTTATCAACTTAAATTAATTAAACATATCACCCTTGAGTGATAAAATTGTTCATTTTAGAGTCCATTCCAAAATACAAACTATCTATAAAAGAAATCATAATTCATGTGATTACCCATATAATTTCACAATTCCAATTTAGTTCATTTAATTAACCTTTCATTTATAAAATACAAGGGTTTAGATATATTATTAAATTATCTAACAATACCTTTAATTATTATGTGCATTTCAATAATATATGGTATTTTAACATAGCTTAAAGGGTATATTAATCATAGGATTTTAATTGAACACCCCTGAAAGTGGAGTTTCAGGTTGATGACATCAACCTATAACCATATATTAATTTATAAGGAACATCGTTTGTATATTCTAAACATTTAATTCAAGGTAGTACTTATTTTTAAATAAATATAGGGTCAGTCTGGCATATTGCACAGTGGAAAATAATTTATCAACAACACAAATTTTAGGGAAAATGTATGAACAATATTCCTCATTATTAGGAATCCTTATTCATCCAATGTAGGTCCTTGGATTGAGGTAAAATGAGAGATATATAAATAATATAAAAACAACATTATAATAGGTAATATCATATTTCACTGAAAAATCCTCTACTACAATGAACAAAATAGAGAAAGGGATAGAGAAGAATCTTATTCTAATCAATATTGATCTAGAACCACTGATAATTTTTGATTTCAAGATTCAATGAGGGAGATCTAACCATGACCTTGAGAAGAATAAGTATATGAATTATTGGTTGGTGAGGTTTCTCTATGTGAATGGAATAAGAGTGGAGGGTTAAAGGTTAAAATTATAGAATAGAAAAATAGTAATTTACCACTATTAAAAGTGGCACATGATTTTCCCCCACGAATTGTATAACCATGAAACTCTGAGAATATAATAGCCATACATCGTGTAGTTTATACATTTGGATATGTAAATCATGTTTCATGCATTCCATTGGAACTTCCTCACCCTATACCCTACATGGTATTAGTGCATAGTTAAAGAAATTGGCTTCAAGATGTGTGGTTTGCCTATATAATTTAATACATACTCCTTTAATGGTCATGTGGCCTCTGTCGAGTGGTTTGAAAATTCATGTACCTCACTCACACATTTTAATGGTGGTTTAGGACATATCACAATTTTTATAAAAACCTTTTACTTTTGAAAAAAAAAATCTTCTTATTTTATATTCACGATTATTACTAATTGTGTACCAACTGTCCATCTAAGGATGCCTCCCTCGAAATTGAGCTTTTAAACCCCAATGCTCTCAAAACACATCCAAGTCTCCAAGACACATCTTTATCCTTAAACCCCATCCAAAAACAACACATTAATGTTTCCCAACTCTAATAATTAAACTAAAAGGCTCAGTTTAAAATTTATCCCATCCATAAAAATTAAAATAAAAATTCCAATGGATTTTTCAACCCATCCAAAACATGGGATCTTGCAAAGCCAAAAAATATCAATCTTTATCAAAATGTCCATACTGAAATACAGGTATATGAGGTATTCCATTGGATACATAACTGGTCATTAATTGATGATTCTCCATAAAATGATGAATCTCATGGGGAGATATTATGCATGATGAATGGTTACCATTATAAATGGTATATACAATTGTATACATAATGTCCTAACTGAGGTACTACATGTTGATTCCACGAGCTAGTTCATTGAGTGGCCTTGGGTGCACCTCCCTGTATGCCTGAGGATTTTTACTAGAATGGATGTTCTAATATGTAAATTGGGGTTACTATACATTATTTATCTAAGCAGGGAAACATCAAAAATAAATAAACAATAACCATATGTGAGAAAAACAATAACCAATAGCTAACTTGAATCAAGATAAGAACAACATCCCATGATGAATAAAAAACATAGAAAAATGACCATAATATAAAAGAGTAACATTTCAGGCCATATATGTGTCAAGGGTTTAATGAAAACCAAAAAATAAATACACCCTGACATATCATAAGAAGGGATCGATATCATACATGATTCTCTCATCCATACTCTATCCCAAATCCCAACATAGTCATTTAATATAAGGGTATTTCCCTTATCATATCTTATAAACATAAAATGTATTTGGATATGGATGAGGTATCCTATATAGGGTGTGAGTATAACATAGAAGGATACAACCATTTGCATCTAAATAAAAATATAGTCAATAATAGTGGATGTAGTTATATAAATTATAATTTAAAAATTAAAAATGTAAACATACATTTCATTTAATATTCATTAATCAACCACATAGGTCCTCGTGATTATAGTGACACCCAAATAAATCATACATGTTTAGGATGATGAGGTATTATGAACCATACACCATAAGAATGTCATAAATTATCATTTCAATGGGTTTCAATATTCAATTAATAATAATTTAATTTATGGTACTATGGA
This sequence comes from Viscum album, assembly GCA_963277665.1. Classification (NCBI taxonomy): domain Eukaryota; kingdom Viridiplantae; phylum Streptophyta; class Magnoliopsida; order Santalales; family Viscaceae; genus Viscum; species Viscum album. Next base: position 126,846,086 of record OY728139.1, on the reverse strand, counting down.
GAATCTTTCCAAGTACATGTATCTTGGTCAGTTATTACTTCATCTCAATGAAAATATCTTGGGGGAATATGGAATCAGTTTATAATCCCATGGGTATTTATAAAAGCAATCCTTCTCCCAAAACTCATTGTTACTGTGGATTCATTAGGAGGCTGGATCATTAGTCTGGCACCCCATGGGTATTTGGAGTATCATTCCCAGACCCGCACCTCATTAACTAATCAATCACCAATATCATATATGGCATATGCACAAAAAGTTTCAAAATCATTATCATTTTTATCAAACATTCACATCATGATTCTCAAATTCATTTATTAATCAAAACCATGGTTTTTAACTTTAATCCAAAGGAATAACATAAATAATTCCCCATTGATCCATTTATCAAAAATTATTCAATGCTCATTAGCATAAGAATGTTAAGAAATTAAAAAATTTAAATCCCATTATTCCCCTTTTTATAATTCTCAAATCAACATTTAGAGTGTACTTTCATGCCCCATGGGTTTCCATTAATCCGGGTCTCAAAAATCTAACGGGTCCAATGGGATATGTGAAGGGATCCCAAAATTTAAAAGAATTTAATTCAACTTTTTAATTTAAATTAAATGTGACAACATGTAAACACAATGTCACAATTTAATATACATAATCCCAATCAAGACTATGGTTAATAGAAATTATTCCACCTACCTAATGATCATTGAAAAATTCTCACCAAACCAAATCACTTAATTCAATGTAGATTGGTCGAATTCATAATGGTGGAGGAGATATAAGATCAAAAACTATGACCAATATCCAAATAAATAATATCCATAAAAACTTAGATCAAAAATAGAAAAAATAGTGTAAAATAATACCTTTCCAAATAGAATGAAATATATGATAGATATGAATCTAAATTGAAGTGAAAACATACTATAATAGAGTTTGATCCTTTCACTGAACCTTCGTTTCAAACCAGACGGTGCTCGAGGAGCCTTGGAATCCATTTAAGAGCCTCCAAAAATGATGGAAATCATGTATGGTTTCAAAAGTTTCATTAGGGATATTAATCAGGGTTTTTGTAATTTTTAAATGAATTATTTTAGTGTTTAAAATCCTGTGCACATGGTTTCCTAGGCAAGGTGCATGGTTTTCCAAATTGTGGCCATTAACCATTTTCCCCAACCAATGGGGTGAATAGTTACTCCTAGGTGGATGTGTGGTTTTATAAACAATTCACAAAACATGAAATACCCTTCTATTTTAGGGAGCATGGTTTGGGTAGTGTGGTCGCGTGATTTGGTCAAACCATGCACCACATGTTTTGGCTCAAAATGGGTGCATCAATTCATTGGGAAACATCATGGTTTCCCGAACCATGTGCCAACTATGGATATCACATCACCATGGGTTCTAAAATTATCCAAATTCTCATGAAACAAACCCAATGTAAAACCCAACTATATTATGACCAACAAATGGTAATAGAATACCAAAAACAAGCACAAAATATCTCTATAAAGTCCAGGATCTTACAATGTCTCTACCTTATAAAATCTCATCCTTGTGTTTTTCTTCCCAATCGTCACTAAGAATTCTAGTTAGAAAGGATAGTCCACAAGAAATGTATATCTAGTTCTTTCTCAGAGTTTTCCTCGATAAAATATCTATGATAATACAACACTCAAACCAATGGTATAGTCTTCCCTACAAAACATTCTCACTATGATCCGTAACAGAGATCAAGTGATCCTCAAAAATGCATCATCCTCAAGCTCAAGACCATATACATCGATCACATGATAAGGGTCAGAGTAATAATACCAAATCTAGGAAACTTGAAAAAATATATTTCATATAACTATACATCTATTGAAGATCTAATTTATATCCTACTAGTCCATTCCTCCCCACAACCTAAAATGTTCCAATAGACCTAAGCACCATCTTACCCTAAATCTGAGTCTTATAGTAACTTAATCTCAATGACACCTAAAAGAATACATGATCACTGTATATAAACTCAATGGGTCAAAAAATCAATCAGTATAATACGTCTACCTACATTGAGTTGTATACATAAATTTTTCAAATCAACTGAACCTTTTTGGTGTCTTGTGCATGAGATTCAATCCCAACTACTCTGAATATCCTACCTCTATCCAACATAGGTATAATAAACAAGGACTACCATAAATCACAATTTATGGTTTCATATTAATAGTTAAATGATATCTATTTTAATTGGATAACTCAACCATTGATAACTTCTTCTCCTAATATCCACCAATGTTTAGTATGCATGCTCATAGCATATCCTCTAGAACCTAAATAGTATGCTTAGATTTACCATTTGTTTCTGGTTGAATTTTTTTACTCTAAACTATTGGGTTACCCAACACCTCTGGTAAGCCTTTATTGATGTGAGAAGTAAAATTTGAGTCAGTATATAAAACTATGGTTTGTGGTACCCCTTTCAAACAAACTATCTCTCCAACATACAATTCACCCAACAGATCCATGCTAAAATTTCTTGTAACGGTAAGAAATGGGGTGCTTTATTCAACCTTCCCACAATCACCCATATAGAGTTATTATTCTGAGGCATACACGTATGAACTAAAATGAAGCCCTTGGTAATTTCATTCCACTTCTATTTTAGAATGAGAAGTGGCTGCAACATACCAGTAGGTTGTTGAGACTCGGCCATTACATTCTGAAAGGTGTAGCATCATGTCAAAAAACCTTCAATCTCCTTTTTCATTCCAAGCCAAAAATAATATCTCCATTTATCATGGTACATCTTGGTCAAACTAAGGATCAATTCCCACTTTGATGTATGAAAAACACACATAAAATCTTCTTGTGTACACATAGGTTCAAAAATACATCCCCCGATATAGATGATCTCATCCTCATCTATAGCCCCATCAAACAGTGACTCCCCACCTCTAGGATTTTCCACAAGACCAAACACTTTGGATACCCAAACTACCAATCCCTAATCAAGATCAAAATTAAGGTCTCAACTATTAAGGACACAAGGTTTGTCTTATACCAAAATTCAAAAACGTTTATGTGCATCTCAATCATTTAGGTCATCATCTTCCACTAAGAATAGGACTCCAAAACTACTTGACCTTAAGTATTCATACTCAAAAACCTAGAAACACTATTTCCCTTCCCAAGTATATCGGATTTCTCAAAATAAAACAATTTCATATACTCAGCCTGTCTCTATTGTTGGAGGTTCCAATATTTCTATGAGAAGATACACTTGTAACTTCTATGGTCAGTATACACAAAATAAATTCTTAATAGGTAAGTCTTCTAACACAATAAATAATTAACCACTACAAATAACTAAATATCATTTGTAGGATAATTTCATTCATGAGGACTCAAATTCCATGACCCGTATGTCAAATCTCAACCCCCTACATAATCATTTCTCCAAATACAACCTAGGATGCATCTCAAAACATGTTATACTCTTCACTTGGCTCGGGTTGGATCAATATCATTACAATATTCAAATTCTTTGTTAATTACATTAAGGTATTATCACAATATCCATACCATTAAAACTTTATATCCTTCTTTTTCAAGACTGAAAGTAGTGATTCTAAAAGGAAAATTTTGTGAATTAATATTCTTTAATAACCTTCTAAACCCAAAAATATTAAAATATGAAAAACATTATTATAATGTTACCAAGAAAAAACTAGATTAATTTTTTATAGTTCCACTAACACACCTTCATCAAAAAGGACGTTACCCAATAAATTTAACGTTTCCATCTATAATTTACACTTAGATAGCATGGTGTATAGGTGATTATATCTTATTAAACTCAAAAGTATGTCACGATGTTTGGAATGATCATATTGAGTCTTGGGATACACCGGGATTTCATCCCTAAAAACAACCACAAATTGATCTAGTTACAGGTGAATGATTCAGTTCATCAAGACCATAAATATTGTTGAAACATTCATCATATTGAATGGAATCATGATGAACATGTATAGGACATACCTACATAGGAATAGAACATGATATATATCAAATATTCTAACTCTAAAATAATGATACCCTAACCCCATGTCAATCTTTGAAATTAAACAATCTCATGTCAACTGGTTAATGAGAAATTCAATATGGAGAATGTGATATCAGTTCATAAATATATTATATTTCATCTTCTAATAATATTAACATAAATTCAATTTCATTTCAAAATTCTTACAAAAAAACCTAAGAACCCCAACATGACATACTCGGATGGATATATAATTTATCCATCAACTCCTCCATCTGATTCCAAATCTCTTGAAGCTTTGTTAGTGCCATTCAATAAAGTGGAATGGAAACTGGTTTAGATCCTGGAATTATATCAATAATAAAATCACCATATCTTTTATGTGGAATCCCTACGAGTCCTTTGAAAACACATCCTGAAGAGGATACTATGTGGGTGAAAAGACATCATTCTTTACAACCCTTTTAGAAAAATACTTGCAACATGGGCAGTGAGCTCTCCCAGTTGCAAATAAATTGGCCTAACATGGACTACCTGAAACATCACTTTGAGTTAGGTAAGTGGTTCTTCGAGTGGTCGGAAACATCACTTTGAGTGTGGTTGTGGGGGAAGTAGTTGTTAGGTGGTTCCTAATGGTGATTTTGTGGTGTGTCATCAATATGATAATCCAAGGAATAAGAATCCCCAATTCCTGAAAGGCCTTATATAATGTCGAGTATATAGATATTTGGGGAATGGTCGGTGTTTTTATCTCTTTCCATTTATTCCTAGTGGGAGGGGATTCATAATAGCCCCACCTTCAGAAATAGAATCATTCGTACATTTCCAAAAAGGTATCTAGATTACTACTAACCATTCAGAATGAGGAGGTTGTTTGTGATGAGGTAGCCAACATTTAGATAAGAAATGAAAGTAGAGAAGACCTACTCATGGCAATTTGTTTGTATCTCAGGGCCACAGATCTGGTCATATCTATTCAGTGTGGTATAATACTAAAGAGTATAGTTCTAGGTCTTTGACAGTTCAAGCTACAATTCTAGTAGCCTATAATTTAGTATCTTCCTAATTTGATATATGTTCTTCACATTTTTTCTTATCTATGGTAATCATAGAATCTTTGGGCCAATAGATAAAAGGTGTTTGACTATGGACACATAAATGGGTATCTAATTCGAGAGAGTATGATGATGTAAAGAATTCCCCCTTAAGATGGGTGGTTACATTTTTGTAAGGAAGCTATTTTTCTTTTAGGATGATGATTTTTGACATTATACTCAGGATCGAATGGTTTTTAACCTATCCAACTCATGTTGATTTCTATCACTAATGGGTGTATTTCACATAACATAGGGAGTTACTTCTATTCATAAGGAAATATTGGATGTACATGTGAGTTAATTAGGACCAGAGTATCATGGTCTGGGAGGAGTGACAACCCAAATTACTATCCTTTTTTAGAAGTCATGGAATGAGACATATCCATTTTTTCTTATAGTGTGTTGTCTCAAGGATGTATTCCCTAGAAAATTTTATATGTTACCTCCTATGAGAGAGGTGAAGTTCACTATTAAGCTAGTGCCAATATAATCATGGGTGTCCAATTCTCTTTCAATGATAGTACCTACTAATCTTTAGAAACTCAAGAAGTGGCTAGATGACTTGCAATGCATGTCTTTTATATGACCTGTTACTTCACCATGGGGTTCACCTATCCTTTTCAACAATAAAGAAGATAATACCCAAAATATTTGTGTAGATTATCATAAATTGAATCTTATTATGATGATTAACCAGTATCTACAACACCCCAAGCTTCCATGGTACGCTTCTCTTTGAATAATACTGTAGCGTGTGTTGTAAGCAACTTCAAGTTCTAACACACATCACAACTAATCAAACTAGCTGTTATGAATAGTAGTCCCCAATTTTTGAAATTTTATAAATTATATCTTTCCAAATAGACTTCATTTTTGGATTCGGAATATCAAAATTAGCTTAGGGTGAATTTTTGGTATTTTTCTGAAAACTTTTAATTTTTGATGAATAGTGAAAATTACTAAATTTTAATTAGAAACAACTTTTTTAATCAAAATAATTAATAGTGATAAATTATGAACATGAGTGGTTTTAAATTATATTTAGAATATATTTTTACAATTTAATCCAATTTTGGTCATTGGACATAATTTTACATTTAAACCGGACATAAACAAGTGTCAATCTTTTGATAGTTATTGTTTCTTAAAAACTTGCTTTTTGTTTTAACAGCGGTAATTAATTTAAAATTAATAAATGAAACTTATATATTTCGAATTTGGTAAAATATACTTCATTATTGAATTCGGAATATCAAAATTAGCATTGGGTAAATTTTTCGTATTTTTTCTGAAAACTTTTAATTTTTAATGAATAGTGAAAAACACTTAGTTATAGTTTAAAAACGATTTTTTATTTAAATATTTATTTATTTTATTTAAATTATATAATTTCAAAATATATACATAATATCTATATAAGATCAATTTAATTCATTGGAGTCGGTTTATAATAATTTTAGATATGTAAAAAGTTTATTGAACTTTTCACCATCTTTTACCCACCTCCTAGGAGCATTTGCGAATTCAAATAAAACTTAATTTTACCGCTACTGTGAGCTGAATTTAGAAAATCTGAGAGACACAGTAAATATTAAGGAGTAAAATGTGGTTCAATGAGATGAAAATAATTTTTGGTGAATAGTATCTTTTTACTTTTATTTACCACGGTAAAAAGTAAATAGGGTAATTAAGGGAAAAAATGATATTATTATTACCCTAAAACATTTTCTAATTCTATTGGATAATTATAATTCGTCCAAAAACAACCTTAGGAATAAAATATGATCCTCTTTGGTCCACTTGTATTAGGATAAGACATTTATTATTTTTTAATTCAAAGAAGAGGTAAAAGAGATAAAATCAAAGTATAATAACTAAAAAAAATTTAATATAGGGTTATACATAAGATAAATTCAATTATAAATATTAATTATAAATATAAAAATATTTCCTACATAATGGTATTTTATTTATAATTTTTAGACAATAAATAAGTTAATTTATTTATGACACAATGATGATGCAGTAATTACCTTATTCATGAAAGAGTCAAATAAATGGTATTATAAATATTAAAATAAATATAATTTCAATGTATTTATTACATAAACGAATTTTCTAGGTGAATATGACATGTCAGGATTGATTAAATGTATTTTTTTTAAGTAATCATGTTGTTATTATTTTAACAAAAAACAAATACCAAATAGTTTCAAAATTGACATAAAATAGTTTTTAAAATAAATATTATATTATTAATTGATATAATGGTTCTAAAAATATAAGGTTCATCTAAAAGAATTATATAATAATATATCTGACATTAATGAACAAATTGGGGTTTGATTGGTAGTATATAGTTTTTTTATTAACCATATTGTGTAAGAATACAAGAAGACACAGTAAAAGATAAATTATTTAACTTAGAGTTAAATCTAAATGACATGTTTAAAATGTAAACCTAGACTTGTCTATAACCTATTGGTTGAGTTTTTTTAGACCTATGACCACCTTATACTTTAAATAATAAACTTTGGATCCATTATAAACTGAATACTAATTTATTATAAAATAATATTTTATGTTTTTCCTAAGGTGCCTCTCACCCCTCTAATAAAAGGGCACTCCCCCTCCTCTCTAATTCACACTTCCAAAGCCATTTATCTTGGACAAACCCTACCCAAATATCCTTTAAACTTCCCTCAATTCAACATATAGGCCTTATTTTGATCAGAAATCCATCCTAAGGATCCCTTTTGATCAAATAAAAAGGAAGAATCCGAAGAAGAGGTAATGTTTTCACAACCCTCTTTCAAGTTCCTTTCTTCTTTAACTTCTTCATTCTTTGTTATTTCCATTATAATAAAATAACTCCAGTATATTATATATAATGTGATGTTATTATAAATATGGTAAACCCATATTCAGTATTCTATCCATCCATTGAATGACATGTCATTATACGTGCGTACGTACGGATTACCGTCTCCACGTCGTGGTGTAATTGTTATTCAAAACATTATTATTTGGATGGGTATGATATTGATGATTAGTTGAAGTAAATAATAAATATAACATTACAATGATTCTTTATATATAATATACCATTCAATTATATATTATTTTAATATCAAATTAATGATATTTTCGCTCGTGCGTACGTACGGATTACCATCTCCACGACCCGATTAGATTCATTTCCAAGTTCACCATTAATCGACGATTATAAAAATATATATTACTAATAAGTATTTAATATAATACATAATAATGCTACTGCAGATATATATATTTATATATATAAGTATTTATGTACTTACATATATCTTATTCACTTACTTCCGTACAATACTGTATGAAAACGAAAACATCGTTTATGCGTACGTACGGACTACCGTCTCCATAAATGGTGTTTTCCATTTCAAATATATGTTTATTATACATACTTATATTCTAAATATATATGATATATAAATCATGTTTTATATTCTGGAAGTATTTAAATCATGATCTAAGTGACACAATCAAGAGTAACAAGTTAAAACACGTACGATAAAGAAAGAGATTATTACCCGAAATATTAATATAACATAGAAATTATTATTAAATGGGTAGTATAAATTCATAAATGAATAATGTATGATATTATAAAAATTAATATGTTTCTAGTATAATTTAATAACATACTATAGTATTCATATAGGAGGTTAAACGTATCCTCGACTAATAGAAAGTGCAAGGTAGGGGGTTTTCATCTCACTCCTTATTTCCGTGAGATTCATGCCATATTTCCACTATTACCTTTTTTGTGGTGTATGTACTGCCCATAATTGTATTATTTTTGTAATACACTTTAATTTCTGTGTATTTACATATTCATTGTATGATACCTCTTTCATGGGGTGTATGTTTCGTATGTTACCAAACTGATAAGAGTTTATTTCACAATCTCTTCATTATCCGAGGTTGTTTATACATAATTATCCACTGGGAACTCTATATCATCAATATCCATGTTTCTTAAAAATATATTTCAAAACATTTTTGCTATTTACTAGGCAGTGGGTTAAAGTCATTTATAGCATTATGTGTTTTGAAATGAATCTTTCCGTTGTTTTCCAAACAAGGTACTTTTTTACCTTTTCGACAAAATTAAGGTAAGAATGTTTTTTTAACTTACACAGTGGGTGAGGCTATTTTCCGCCATTATAACATCATCAAATATTCCATTACAATCATATTAGAATATTCTTAAAGTAAATGTTTTCTTTTATAATTATGTGACTTTTAAATGATTTCAAAAAAGTGATATTTCTCTCAAATTGTTTTGATTTCATCTATGTCTACATCCTTTGGTAAATTTTACACTTGTTTGATGTTGATTTATTATGATAAAATATCATCCATATTTTATTTAAGGGTTTGTGATATGTTTGACTATGGATGAGTTATTTTTATGCCATAATGGTTTGTGATTAATGTTTTAGAATTCTGTATGCCATTTTTAATATGAATGTTTATGTTATATTTCATCCTCTTCTTAAGATGAATGTGTTGGACTAGTATGTTCCAGGTTGGGGACTGGTAAAAGTAAGACCTCCGGGATGGGGTCTGGTTATAGCAGACCCTCTGGGTTAGTGTCTGGTTATTATAGGCACTCCGGGTTGGTGTCCGGTTATTAGAGGCACTCCGGGTTGGTTTTTGGATATTAGAGGCACTCCATGTTGTTGTCTGGTTATAAGAGGCACTATGGGTTGGAGTCTGGTGACAGAGGCTCTCCGGGATGGAGTCCTATTTTAGAGGCTCTCCGGGTTGGGTTTCAGTTACAGTTATCCCTTAGGTCTTGGCAAGAGGCCTTGACACAGAAATTAAAGTTCAACATTATGCATTCCATCATTATGAAAGTGGTTAGTGAGATTGCATGTGATTATTTGATTAGTAGAATATCCCTAGGAATAATTAAATGGAATTATTTGATTTTATTTCTACCATATTATGTTGAAGTTCAAGTATAAAAGGATTTTGTTTTATTTTTATACATTTCCTTAAATTTTTATGCTTATTTTTGAATGTTTTCACTGTATTTCTTACCTTTACTGAGCGGTTGAGCTCACCCGTTTCTATGTTTTATTTTCCCAGGATTCCAAGAAGTGTATTGTGATTGATATACAGGGTTAAGCCAAGGGAATAATGGTGTTAATAAAGGATTATTTATGTTGTTTTGTATGTTATAAAATGTAATGTAACATTCATGTATGTAATCTATTTTCCAAGACTGCTAAACTGATCGGTCCTTCAGGACTTGATTCCTTGTAATCATGCTAATGTATTAAAATAATTCAACGACTCTAGTTAACCGGAGTCGGGTCATTACAGTTGGTATCAGAGAATTTTAGCAATAACCTTGGAAGATAGATTTAAATAAACTCTGATTAGAGCACATAGCCCTAAGATAGACTCTGAGGATTTGTAGAGAAGAACTTCCTAGAATTATGATATTGTAGATATTTTGTGAGTTTTCTGAGAAAAACTTCCCTGTCTGGATACGAGCAGGTAGAGGCGGCTCTGGCACAGATTTACCTAGGGGTAAAACTCGAAAACACCACTTTGAGCTTGAATCGAATGGGAACTAGTGCACGACAATGGGCCTTTCTGCACTCTTGGTTACGACACTCCCGGGGGATATGCTTAGGATAATTATCATTTTGTTTACAAACCATTATGAAGGGATTATGATTATATACTTCCTCAAAGAATTCATTTTTATGATTATGGATTATATTCATAAACTGTTTAATTTATGTTAAGTGTTTTACAAGTTTGGGATTAGGTATTTCTATTAATAAACTAATCTAGTGTATGCCATTGTTTAGAAATGGCTCCAGGTAGAAGGAATGAGAACTCCGGCAATAGACATGATCCAAAGAGTAAGAAAGATCATATATTTCATGGTCTTAAGAAATAATTTATAAAAGAAATAGTCTCCCACATATTATCATTATATGAAGAAATAGTATCATGTATTGATAAGATAAGTAATGAATTCTCAGAGTCCTATGGCTTTGAAGGGAAGCTAGAGAAGGAAAAGATGGTAGGGAGAAAGAAAGATAAATGGAACAAGGTAAAGAAGGATTTTCCCGTATGTGATAACTGTGGAAAGAATCGCCTTGGAAAATTCTTGAAGGGAATGGAAGTATGTTATAAGTGTGGATAAAAAGGACACCAAGTGTGTGATTGTAAGGGTAAGAAAAAGGTTTCAAATGTACAATGGTTTATCTGCAAAAAGTTTTGACACCACGTGAACCAATGTCCCAGTCATCAGACTATGCCGCAAATGATGTTATTGGATAATAATCAAGTTATGATACTACCATAGATGAAGAGGAATGACTAGTGTTCTTATGTTGTTATTTTGGAATTATTTCATTGAAGTGTTGTATCAATGATGTATTGGAAATAAATAAGGACTGTACTGCAGTACTATTTAATTGTGGATTTGAGATTTTATGGTACTAAGAAAAGTGACTCTACAATGAGTTAAAAATTTTGTAAATTACATGGTTGAAGGAAAGATAAACCTTAATATGGTCCTACTATTGAGGTACTGATTTTGGAATAAGTTATGGTTGATTTGGGTAAATTATATTGGATATTCTTTAATACCTTGAAACTGATTAATGATTTTTCATCGTTGGAGTTTACAACATTTTTGATAGAAGGAGTATATCCAATATTCTATAAAGAATAAGGGATCATGAATGAAATCAATAAGGTTTTATGGTAATTCAGGATGATACCATGTTTTAAAATAATACATGGTGAAGGTGTTCACATGTTACTACATTGAAAAAAGGTTCTTCATTGTGTTTAACTTCCTTATAAATTTTGGACTGTGAGTTTGCATAGTAGTATTTTAGATAAGTCTAAAGGATGGAATGGATTAATTTTGAAAGTTTGTTTTTTTGGATTTTTATAAAAGCACAACACGCAATCCGTGTGACAACTCGTCGCGTCAGACAAAGCTTTGGGAATCGAACCCACAACCATAGTGCGATTGGGATTTATCACCTACCACTAGACTACGTGAAGTCCCTAGATTGTATAATGTAATATCTTTTTTAAATGGGTCCTATATGTGAATTATACATTCATTATATTTGGAACCCTATACGATTAGGATAAATAGAGTATTTCTGAGTTGTATTATGTTTTGTAGTGAAAGATGAGTATGTGTTAGAAATTTATTAATGGATAAAACTATAATTATAAAGTAAGTATATCTCCTTAAGATTTTATCCAATCTCATAAATAAATTTCTCAACATTAATAAAAGAAACTTAGAACAAAAATGTTGTCCTAGATGGTACCTTAGATCATCACAAATTTATGGCTTTGGGATTATTAGCCTTTTCATAGCCATGTTCTCTACCACTCTCCATCAAATATTGATGGTTAGATTTCTCTTCTATATCCATATCTTCCTACATGTATCCCTAGTGTGTGTTATTTTCAGTAACCTTCATACTAACCACTCCATATTTTAAATAAAGGCATCATTAATCCATTTTTCGATGTGGGATTTCAATTAAGATATTTTGAAATGTCACCCCCATGTTTCCAATACCGAGCATAAATTTTTAGGACGCAATTTATTGAAGGAGGGGATAATGTAACACCTCAAGCTTCCACGATATGATTCTCTTTGAATAATACAGTAGCGTGTGTTGTACGCAACTTCGAGTTCTAGCACACACCATAACCAATCAAACTAGCCGTTATGAATAGTAGTACCCACTTTTTGAAATTTTATACATTTTATCGTTCAAAATGGACTTCATTTTTGGATTCAAAATATTGAAATTATCTCAGGGTGAAGTTTTGGTATTTTTCTGAAAACTTTTAATTTTTGAGGAATAGTGTAAATTACTAAATTTTAATTTAAAAAAACTTTTTATTCAAAATAATTAATAGTGATAAATTACTAATTTGAGTGGTTTTAAATTATATTTAGAATATATTTTTACATTTTAATCCATTTTTGGTCATTGGACATAATTTCACATTTAAACCGGACATAAACAAGTGTCAATCTTTTGATAATTATTATTTCTTAAAAACATGCTTTTTGTTTTAACAGCGGGAATTGATTTTAAATTAATAAATGAAACTTCTATATTTTGAATTTGGTAAAATAGACTTCATTATTGAATTCGGAAAATCAAAATTTTCTTAGGGTAAATATTTCATATTTTTCAGAAAACTTTTAATTTTGGATGAATAGTAAAAAACACTGAGTTATAGTTTAAAATCGATTTTTTATTTAAATAATTATTTATTTTATTTAAATTATTTAATGTCAAAATATATATATAATATATATATAAGTTAAACTTAATTCATTGGAGTCGGTGTATAATAATTTTAGATATATAAAAATTTTATTGAACTTTTCACCGTCTTTTACCCACCTCCAAGGAGCTTTTGAAAATTCACATAAAACTTAATTTTACAGCTTCTGTGAGCTGAATTTCGAAAATCCGAGAGACGTGGTTAATATCAAGGAGTAAAATTTGCTTCAATGGGATGAATATTTTTTTGGTGAATAGTAACTTTTTACTTTTATTTACCACGGTAAAAAGTAAATAGGGTAATTAAGGGTAAAAATGATATTTTTATTACCCTAACACATGTCCTAATTATATTGGCTAATTATAATTCGACCAAAAACAACCTTAGGAATAAAATATGAACTTATTTGGTCTACTTGGATTAGGTTAGGAAATTTATTATTATTTAATTCAAAGAAGAGTTAAAAGAGTTAAAATCAAGGTTTAATAACTAAAATATTTTTAATATAGGGTTATACATAAAATAAATTCAATTATAAATATTCATTAAAAATATAAAAATATTTCCTACATAATGGTATTTTATTTTAAATTTTTAGACAATAAATAAGTTGATTTATTTGTGACCCAATGATGATGTAGTAATTACCTTATTCATGAAAGAATCAAATAAATGGTATTATAAATATTAAAATAAATATAATTTCATAGTCTTTATGACATAAACTAATTTTCTAGGTGAATATGACATGTTAGGATTGATTTAATGTATTTTATTTGAAGTAGTCATGTGGGTATTTGTTTAACAAAAAACAAATACCAAATAGTGTCAAAATTGACATATTATAGTTTTTAAAACAAATATTATATTATTAATTGATATAATGGTCCAAAAAATCTATGGTTAGTCCAAAAGACTTATATAATGATATATATGACATTAATGAACCAATTGTGGTTATATTGGCCTTATATAGTAAGTTAATTAACCATATAGTGTAAGAATACAAGAAGACACGGTAAAAGATAAATTATTTAACTTAGAGTTAAATATAAATGATAAGGTTTAAATGGTAAGATAAAGTTGTCTAAAACCTATTGGTTGAGTTTTTTTAGACCTATAACCACCTTATACTTTACATAATCAACTTTGGAGCCATGAATTTATTATAAAATAATATTTTATGTTTTTCCTAATGTTCCCCTCACCCCTCTAATAAAAGAGCACTCCCCCTCCACTCTAATTCACACTTCCAAAGCCATTTGGCTCGTATAACCCCTACCCAAATATCCTCTAAAATTCCCTCAATTAAACATAGAGGCATAGTTTGATCATAAATCCATCCTATGGAGCCCTTTTGATCAAATCAAAAGGAAGAACCTGAAGAGGAGGTAATGTTTTCACCACCCTCTTTCAAGTTCATTTCTTCTTTTACTTCTTCATTCATTATTATTTCAATTCTAAAAAAAATAACTCCAGTATCTTCTATATAATTTTATGTTATTATAATTATAGTAGAACCATATTTGGTATTCTATCCATACTTTGAATTACATGTCACCATACGTGCATACGTAAAGCTTACCGTCTCTACGTCGTGGTGTAATTGTTATTCAAAACATTATTATTTGGATGGGTATGATATTGATGTGTAGTTGAAGTAAATAATAAATATAAAATTATAATTATTCTGTATATATATTATACCATCCAATTATATAATATTTTAATATCAAATTAATGATATTTTCGCTCGTGCATACGTACGGATTACCGTCTCCACGACGCGATGAGATTTATTTCCAAGTTCACCATTAATCGACGATTATAAAAATATATATTACAAATAAGTATGTAATATATTACATAATAATGTTTCTGAAGATATATATATATATATATATATTTATATATATAAGTATTAATGCACTTACATATATCTTATTCACTTACTTTCGTTCAAAACTGTATGAAAACGAAAA
The DNA here is from genome assembly GCA_963277665.1 of Viscum album. Lineage (NCBI taxonomy): Eukaryota > Viridiplantae > Streptophyta > Magnoliopsida > Santalales > Viscaceae > Viscum > Viscum album. Next base: position 126,830,625 of record OY728139.1, on the reverse strand, counting down.
CAACATTTATTCCTACGTACGGACTACCATCTCCATAAATGGTGTTTTCCATTTCATATGTATGTTTATAATACATACTTATATTCTAAATATATATTATATATAAATCATTTTTTATATTCTGGAATTATTTAAATCATGATCTAAGTGATACAATCAAGAGTAACAAGTTAAAACATGAATGATAAAGAAAGAGATTATTACCCGAAATATTAATATAACATAGAAATTATTATTCTATGGGTAGTATAAAGTCATAAATGAATAATGTATGATATTATAAATATTAATATGTTTCTGGTATAATTTAATAACATACTATAGTCTTCATTCATGATGTTAAACGTATCCTCGACTAATGGAAAGTGCAAGGTAAGGGGTTTTCATCTCACTCCTTATTTCCGTGAGATTCATGCCATATTTCCACTATTACCTTTGTATGGTGTATGTACTACCCATAATTGTATTCTCTGTGTAATACACTTTAATTTATGTGTATTTACATATTCATTGTATGATACCTCTTTCATGGGGTGTATGTTTCGTATGTTACCAAATTGGTAAGGGTTTATTTCACAATCTCTTCATTATCCGAGGTTGTTTATACGTAATTATCCACTTGGACCTCTTTATCATCCACATCCATGTTTATTAAAAATATATTTCAAAACATTTTTACTCTTTACTATATAGTGGGTTAAATTCATTTATATAATTATGGGTTTTTAACGGAATCTTTCCGTCGTTTTCAAAACAATGTACTTTTTGACCTTTTCGACAAATTTAAGGTAAAAATGTTTTTTTAACTTATATGGTGGGTGCGACTATTTTACACCATTATAAAATCATCAAAGCTTCCCTTACAATATTATAACAATATTTTTAAATTAAATGTTATCTTTTATAATTATGTGACTTTTAAATGATTTCAAAAAAGTGATATTTCTCTCAAATAGTTTTGATTTCATCTTTATAAAAAAAATCTTTGGTAAATTTTACACTTGTTTGAAGTTGATTTTTTATGATACAAATCATCCATATTGTATTTAAGGTTTTGTGATATTTTTTACTATGGATTAGTTATTTTTATTCCATTAATGTTTTATGATTAATGTTTTGGCTTTCCGTATGCTAGTTTTAATACGAATGTTTTTGATATATTTCATACTCTTCTTAAGATGAATGTGTTGGAATAGTATGTTTCGGGTTGTGGACTGGTAAAAGTAAGCCCTCCGGGTTGGGGTCCAGTTATAGCAGAACCTCCGGGTTGGTGTCCGGTTATTAGAGGCACTCTGGGTTGGTATCCGGTTGTTAGAGGCACTCTGGGTTGGTGTAAGGTTATTAGAGGTACTCCGGGTTGGTGTCCAGTTATTAGAGGCACTCCGGGTTGGAGTCCGGTTATAGAGGCTCTCCGGTATGGAGTCCGGTTACAGAGGCTCTCTGGGTTGGGTTTCGGTTACAGTTATCCCTTAGGTCTTGGCACGAGGCCTTGACACATAAATTAAAGTTTGTTATTATGAATTCCATCATTATGATAGTGGTTAGTGAGATTGCATGTGATTATTCGATTAGTGGAATATCCATGTGAATAAGTAAATGGAATTATTTCATTTTATTTATGCCATATTATGCTGAAGGTCAAGTTTAAAAGCGTTTGTTTTAGTTTTATACATTTCCTTAAATGTTTATGCTTATTTTTGAAAGCTTCTATTGTATTGCTTACCCTTACTAAGCGTTTGAGCTCACCCCTTTCTATGTTTTATTTTCCTGGGATTCCAAGAAGTGTATTGTGATTGATATGTAGGGTTAAGCCAAGGGAATAATGGTTTTCGTAAAGGATTATTTATGTTCTTTTGTATGTTATAATGTATAATGTAACATTCATTTATGTAATCTATTTTCCAAGACTTCTAAACTGATCGGTCTTTTAGGACATGATTCCTTGTAATCATGCCAATGTATTAAAATAATGCAATGACTCTGGGTAACTGTGGTTGGGGCGTTACAATATCCCTTGCCTCATATAGATGAATTGTTTGGACTACTCAAAAAGAAAGGGTTTTATCTAGGATTTATTTTATGTTAAGATACCATAATGATCTTGTGAGACCATCAGACATAACACCAATAGAACTATACATTATATATATATTCTAATAGTATTTTTTTATCCTTTCTGTTCACATGAATGTGCCCTTAGTTTTTGTGGACCTAAAGAATTAGTTTTCCATCCATAGATGGATTCATTTTTCGTATTCTTTATCGATGAAATCATTGAGTATTATTTTTTTAAAAATATCCATGAAATAAACATTTATATCATAATCGATACATTGATAAATAACCATATATATGATAAGCTCACAAAATTAAACTTTTTTATCAATAAGGTTTATTTCTGGGTCACATAAACTAAGAGGTGGTAATACTAATTGATCTAGATAATGTGAGAGATGCATTTTTATAGAAGTTTTCCCAGACGGTCTTTGACATATGGGGTTTTTTGGGTCTTGATGAATATTATAATCATTTTATTCATGACCTTTCAAGGCATGTGGAGCCTCCTATGGGTTTTAATGAATATAATTTTTTTATAGTATTAATCGTGTGAAGAAAACTTTCCTATGTTGAAGGGAAAGTTGACTTCAATACCGATCATTATTCTTATAGAGTTGGGAGAACCTATAGAGTTTATTTTGATGTGTCAGGTATCAAGTTAGTATCAATATTAATATAGGTAAATAGACTCATGGAGTATGGTTCTCTTCATTTGTGGCCTCATATATGAAATTACCAGATTCGTGACCATGAGTGGGTAGACTTGGTTCATGCCTTGAATTGTTGGAGGTATGACTTGCTGAGAGAATGTTGTGTGGTGTATATAGAACACAATTAAATCAAATACATATGTACCCAGTTTGATTTAAATCTTATGTATTGAAGGTGGTTTGAATACATATAATCCTTTAACTTTGAGATTTATTATATGCTTGGGAATGGAAATTTTGTTATTGGTGATCTGAGCTAGAAGACCAAGACATATGTAGTTCAGGAGGCCATTAGTGAATGGTAGATAATGGCCCCATTTTCTAAGATGCATTTGGAGGTGTAATACCATCCGGGGAAACCTCTTCTCGCATCTTGATCAGGGAAATGTCCTCTTTTGAGGGGAGTAAATATGATATGGTTTTCTAATCCCAAGGGATTGGTCATAAGAGAGAGCATTCTAGGTGAGGAACCTCCACCTATATGGTTCATAGAAGATGATGAGATATTGCACATTCATAAGCATGTCTGGGTGCTGATTGACATATAGGAAGAATTGGTGTGGGGTTCTCATAACTATGTTTGGGCGGTACACTCTTGACTCACCAATATATACTATGATATACACATCCTTTATTGGTGTTCATGTATGAAGAGGTGGGTTATATGTTTTAACACATAGTGATCCACTTGTCCTCATGTGAAGGTGTAGAAATAGTGTATTATAGATCTTTTATACCCTATATCCATTCTAGAATGAAAATTTGATGACATAACAATATATTTTGTGACAAATTTCTGGGTATCCCCTTGAGGAAGTGATGTAGTATGGGTGATCATCGAAAAGTCAACCCAGGTCACCCACTTTCTACTAATCAAAGAGGAAATTTTAATAGAATATTTTGGGAGTGTTTACATTCATGGGATTGTATGCCTTCATTGTGGTCCTCATTCTATTGTATTAGACAGGGACACTTAATTTATGTCATGGTTCTAGCAAGAGAATCATAAGGAACTGGATTCATGTGTATTGTTTTGCAGAACCTATCACCCCTAGACCAATAGCCAGTTTGAACGTACAATAAGGGTTTTGGAGTATGTTCCCTAAGCATGTGTCCTTAATTTTATAGGTTCACAAGAGAAATGAATATCACACAGTAAATTTTCTTATAATAAAATATTTCAATAAACTATAAAAATGGATCCATATGAGGCCATATATGTTATTTTATTTTTTTCACCCCATTATTAGCTAATGGTAGCTGATGTATCACTATTGGGACCACATATCATTCAGGAAACATCAGATCATATACAGATTTTTTTTACGAGTATGGATATAGCCCATTCTAGGAAGAAGTCTTATAATAATAATCACTAGTGGCCTCTAGATTTTGAGATGAGATATCAAGTTTTTCTATGATTTTTTCCTATGTTGCTTCTTAGAAGGGTTCATATAGAGATAATTTTATCACCTCATTATGTTGGTACTTTCGAGATATTGGAGAGTGTGGGATAAGTATCTTATCATCTATCCTAACATCATAGGTTCCAATCCATGCTTTATTTCTTAAATGTATCACATATTCACAATTATTATTCCAACCCATCCCAAATTCTTTTTCCTGGTGAGGTTGAATCTGACATTGATGCTTCTTTTGATGAGAACTCTGTTTCTTTCATTGACTAGAGCACTAATGATTTATGAGGAAGGTTAGTTCCTCTAGTATGGGTGTTTTGGAAGAATGACCACATATAGGATGATACTTTGGATATAGAGGATTACATATATGGTATGTGGATATATATTTTCTTAGACTATGCTTTAACATCGTTAAAAGGGAAACTCTTTGATGAATTGTTTTAAAGAGGAGAGATTTTAAAGTTCCAACATTTGTATGAGGTTTTAATCCTCTAGTTTTTTTTAAATATTTTTTTGATATATGTGAACGTTTCTTAGAGAATGATAAATGTTTTAGGGAGCCCAGATCCATGAATTCAAGAAGAAACAAATGGACCGTACTATTTATTTAAACTATGAACCCCATGTTTCAGGTTTTTTATAAATCAAGTGGGTTGATGCATTAAACATAATAGGGACACCTGTATTCTTTAAACCATTCACCCCATGGGGTTCATGGGTTTTGTATAGTTTTTCCAAACCATGTTCTTTGTCACACACTTAGTTCAACTTAACTAGTGGATGAGCATGATTTTCACACAGTTTGGCCAAACTATGCATGAAAACTATGATCCACTTTAAAAATAGGTGATATTTCATTTTTAACCATGATTTATATATTGTTTTAACCCTATTTTATCTTCTTATACACACACAACATCCATCTCACTCAAGCTATTCTATGTTTCTCTCTTATTCATTGATCCATCACCCTCGTATAATATTTGTTTTCTTTTTCATCGATTACATTTTATAGACAATTTTAATCTCTTAATTATTCTTCCTTATTTTCTTAAATTATCTTTCCCACACAAATTTTATTTCTAGGAGATATAATAAGACATATTTTCATGGAATTTGTTTATTTTTCTAATTCCTTATATTCTACTTCATATCTGAATCAGATATCATATGCAGAGCTGTCTGCCCCATTAAAGTAGGTGGAATTATAATTTTACCCTAATTATGAGTTTTTTTATATCATTATTAATCATAAAAACATTGGAAATTCCATTAAACACCTTTAAAATTACAATTTCCTAATTTAAATTATTGAACATGTTATAGAAACTCTCGTGTGCCCTTAAATTGTTGTAGAAGGTTGCCCACCTCAAAAAGTTCTACCACTTTAGGTGTACTCATAAAATGCCTTTGACCTATGAAAATATTAATATGTCATAACAACCTTTAATGTTTTTTTGGTTTTCCATATGATTGAATAAATATTTATTGTTAATTGGAAAGTGAGTGGTATGGACACGTCATGTGAATTCTATATGGTCAATGGTCATTCAATTGATTAAATAGAATGTTATTAATTTATAGACAATATTTTGAATTATATTATTTTTAATGGTAACTATCAATTATTTATGATTCTCATACATGGAATCCCTTATATTTTGGATACTCATGTATTTATTCCCTTATTTTTTTATTTGTGGGCATGGTGTCCCTCGCTGTGTATGATACTCGGGCATGGAATACCATATACTCGTGATACTCAGAAATTTGGATCCTTATGAATCATGATACTCATACATGGAGTCACATATACTTGTGACACTCATGCGTAGTGTCCCTTATTAACCTATGATACTCTTGTGACTATGACTAGATATGTGAGTTATTCCTTAGATCTTGGAGAACACTATGTATCCATATATATGACAATATATGTTACTATGTTTATAGTGAATATTTATACATGAAAATATAAATTATTATATATATACATATATACATAATATTAAATATATATCTATATTAACACATGTTTAGAGATGCCCCAAATTATGTCAAAGTAGGCAGTTTCGGCTTTGTGTCTTTTAAGGACCAGTGTGGGATTGGTTTTTAACAACCCATAAATTTTTAATAATATTGTTTTCTGAAATAAGTGTTGGTTATATTATATAATATAATTATTATGCCCATAAATCACATAGAGAAACATAAAACGCTGTAATTCATTAATATAAATTGTTAAATTATTGAATGGAAAACCCCATTAAAATGTAAAATAACATAAACGGACAAAAAATAGAAAATATAAATTCTATTTTGATAAAATTGGTATCACCTTTATTTACTAACCTCCCTTAAGGGGCCTCTCTCGATGATAGGTTTCCCTTGGCGGTGCCTTCCTCTCCCCCATTACAGATCTTCCTTGTCCCCCTTCTACTCGGCACACACATGGGTCACGGGTCTTTCAGTGGCGGTGACTTTCCTTCTCTGGTGAACATCCTTATTGCGGCGTGATTTCTCTGGCTAGGGCTCTCCATGGTGCTGTAATGTTGGTCCCGAGTGGTCGATGCTGTGGTTTGGGGGTGGACGTTGTGATTCGCGTTGTCTACGGGTGTGATGGGTAGATCTATCCCCAGGTGCAGTTTTGAAGGCGACACCAGGATTTGCGGCACAGTCTTGTGGAGGGGTCCCCTACCAGCGAGATCTGGCCTGGTTTGTGTTTCTTTGCTTTTTTATGTGTGTTTTTCTTGGTTTCGTGGTGCGATGGTTGTTACGGCACAAGGTGTAGACTAGCCTCCGATTCCGGCGACCAGTGATGCATTATTGGTGACCAAAATCTTGGTTTCGGATGATTTGCTACGTTCTGTGATGGCTTCACGGTGGTGGATCATATTTTCTCGGACTTGTTGTGACGTTTTTGTAGCAGTTTTAATGAATCTGTGATTTTGGTTTGGTTTTCTATTGGTTCTTTGTTAATGGTCTGTGATGATGGTTGGAGTTCCTGGTGATTACATGACAACACTGGTGGTGAATGTCGATGATGAGATTGAGAGGTGGAAGGGTTCGGAATCTGGTGATGCTATGGTGTTTTATGTATTTTTTGTAGGTTCTCACTTACCCAAAAAGTGACTTATTTTAAAATCAAAAAAAATAAGTTTCAGTCCAAATAAAATGGAAATTTATTACATTTAGATAAATAGCGGTGAAAAAATTATTTAATGAAGTATTATTTATAGGAGAAATGTGACCTTTAGAATAGTAATGTGACCATTGGAATAGTAAATTGACTAATGAGAATATTAACATTACCATTAGAATAGTAATTTTACACCAAAATAATAAATTATGATATATATAATATTTTTCATTAGTGATTCATTAAAATATAAATAATATGATTCCATAAAATAAATATCATGATTAAAAAATTTAAGTAAAATATACACAAATTTTTAAGAAACTACATTTTCGAGTATTTTGTAAAAAAAAATTATTTTAATATAAAAAATTAAAGTTAAATATGTTTGAAATCATTTTAATAAAATTAACATCATTTTTGAAATCATTTTATTAAAAAAATTTACGGTGATTTTAGGTGATTTTTATGAAATAATTCCATTTTCTGGTGAATGGTAAAAATATAGTTTTTTACATAACTGGTTTATCATGAATTACATCATTCATGATCTAATAATGACATAAGAATTTATAGAACCTGATTCTTGACCAAAATATATTTAATTTGATAAAGTATACATTAAATTACAAAAAAATGATTCCAAACATTTTTTTTCCTAACTCTAAAATCTAAGGTATTGCATTACAATAATATGGTCTCATTTTTTTATGATTATGTTTTGGTAAACTAAATAATTGTAATTATAATGTTATTAAAAGTATTAAACTATTTTTATTTAATTCAAATATAGTTTATAATGTCAAAAATATCACTATCACAAGTTTTACCTATGATATATTATTTTATTTGATATTTTATTCTCAAAATACTCATCTTCCCAAGTATAAATAACTGTTTTCACTGCCCTTGGAAAAACATTCCCCCATTACATCAAAAATATAATTTATTTTCAAAAAAATCTCTCTTAAACCTCTTATCATTCTTTGGTAATTTCATGATCTATCCAACTCCATGCATAAATGGAGTTTAGTTCCATTGAGATGTAGTAACACTAAGAAAAGGCAAAACTCTCACCAGTTATTCCTCTCATTCTCCTCGCCTATTTCTATTTTTATCCACACCATCAAAACACAAATCATATAAATATTATTAATAATTATGTTAACATTATATTAGTTATTTTAAATTAATATAATAATAAAAAAAATTATAATATATTATATTACCATTCTTCTCATTCCCTCCCTTTTGAAAATGTCTAGTTTATAGACTGTTAACTGCTAATGAGGACACTCAAAATTATTTTCATATCACAAAAACTATATCTAGTTATAATAAATTATTTATGATATATAATTTTATTAATTTATTTATTTTAATCTTCTGGTATTAATTCTACGTATAAATAAATGACCTTGGAAAACATAGTGAAATCAATGAAATAAAGAAATGTTTTAGGAAAACATGATATCAAAATGCTTTAACATCAACAATAAAAATTAAAAAATTATAATCTAATTTTTATAATAAATATATAGTCACATAAATTGAAATAATTAACTTATTTTTAATTATTTTAATAAACCAAATGTTATTATTCATGAGGCAGAAAAGCAATAAAATAAAGTAAGATTTATGGTAAGGGGATTCTCAAACCAAACTAATTTTTCATTATGTTATCCCTTTTTCATTAAATATTTTGTATGGATATTAAAATAATGTTTATTAAATTTCATTTAAATATTTTTCCCTTTTATTTTTAGGGATATTCATGTTTTTACCTTGATTATTAATTCAAGTACAACGATTTTTCAAAAAGACTTTTCTTTTCAAAACATATCTATGACTCCACTTGAGTTGTTTCATATTTTCTCAAGAATGATGATATTTATACCATATAAGTTTTCCATTATTAATTTTGGAAATAAATTTTTTATTCCTGAAATTATGATTTATAAAATCATTATGAACCCCATTCCTTTCCATGGGATATTTTATAACTATGATTATTAGAAGTTCTATGCGGTATTCATGATTATATGAATATTGTGATGTGAAGGGTGCTCATGGAGTTATATATCCCTAAAAAGCATTATTTAATGCGATGTATCTCATTAGATTATGGGTATTATTCATGGACTTGATTCTGGCATTATTCACAATGATGATGTTATTGTATATGCAGAGATGTTTTATGTCAACTGATTGTAGCATTGTTCACAACACTATGTTGTATTTAACCATTATGACATGGTGTTTCATTTTTATGAAACACCAAAGACCATGCCTTTTAAAATATATTCCTCATTCTTATGATGATGATCCCATGAGTGTGAAATGATTATTATGATTATTTTCACCCATGTAAGATTGATTCATGTCTCTTACTAATGTTGTGTTATATTTCACCTTATATAATTTTATATTGCCCCATTATTTTATGTATATCCTAAGGTTACAATATGTACAACGTAGAATGTGAGAGGTTTTATGTGGATAATGGAATATTATTTTAATAAATTTAATTTTTTTTATGTGTATGTGAAGTATCTTACTAATTTTTCCAATATTCTAAACATTTTGATCCATGATTGTATAACTATTAGGTTTCTTATCATTAAAATTGCTTAATAGTACTGTAAAAAAAAGTAGTGTCACTATAGTTGGTATCATATTCAGGTTTTATTTAATATGGGAATTAGTATTAGTTAACATTAGTAAAAAAACTTACGATAATTCGATGTATATTTATACATCCAATAAGGATTGTTCAAAAAAATTCTAAGAAAATGGGACCCAAAAGATATGATTTTAGATTTGATTTTCATAGATAAATAATTTATTTACTCATGATTTGTTAAATTATGTTTTATTCAAACCGTTTTTGTTTTTGAAAATGGTGGGAACTAGGATAACCCTTGCTAACAAAGCATGTGAGGGATAATGTAATGATTTTTCGAACAACATCTCTAATTCAATGGGAGGTTGTGTTAAAATAATTATGGTGATACTTAACTAGATATATAATGAAATTAACAAAAAATTGAAGCATGTGGATCATTTACCTTCACCTATTAAGTAACAATTGGCTATTGAGGTCCTTGTGTGGAAACAACCACCAATTCTTAGTAGATATTATGATCCACTTATCACAAAATAGTGGGTTAACTGAAAGTCAAAGATATTTCTTGTGCTCCAATTTTCTAAGAAGGAGATGGTGACTTTTTCTATCTGTATTTTAGATGGATAAGTTAATTAATGGAAAAAATTGATAAATAACACCAATATTAAGGTTGAAATGGAAGAGATATAGTTGGAAAACTTTAAGAAAATATTTCTTAATGAGTATTTCAATTGAACTATTTGAAGAAAAATTGGGAGGCATTTCATAGAGCTAAATAAAAGGTAAGTTGAATATGTCATGAAATATAGGGAAAATCACAAATCTTTCATAATATTCCTTAGTATTTAGTATAAAAATGTTAGAAAAATAGATATATTATTTAGTGTATTAAAACCACACCTTTGAAAGGCTATATCTATCTAATACTTTTGGATTTATGAAGGAGTGGTTCTATTTTCTCTCAAAGTAAAGATGGATTTTGAAGATTGGTTCTTTAGGAATGGGGATAAGAATAGAATATTTCAGTTTCAAGCTAGTGGGTCAAATAAAAAAAGGAGGTAAGAGGATCTTACCTCCCACATGTAAAAAATGTCGAAAGAAGCATCATGGGAACTTACTCGAAGAAATAGGTAAATGATTCAAGTGTGGGAAAAAAGGTCACCAATTTCATTAAAGATGAATGAGAATAAAGAAGCTAGAAACATGATATAATAAAGGAATGAACCTTCTTATACACCACCCAAAGTTCAATGATTCAGCTATAGAGATAAGGGGTAATAAAATGATAGGGAACTAAACCATGGTTCCTTAAGGGTAATCACCAAATCCATTTGATCAAGGTAAATATTTTTCCATCACTGGTAATGAATTGGATCAAGAAAATGAGTTTTTCCAAGGTACACATCCTTTTTACATAAGAATGGAAATTTTTTATTTTATTATTATTCTATTCATTCCTTTATTTCATTCATGTTTTCTAAAACTATTGAATTAAATCCCTAATAACTTGAAGTACAATTACCAATATAGACACCTAGTGGTGTGATCATTTTACCAAATTGTTGGAATCTTATCTTATTAGCATATTTGGGATGTTTCATTCAAAAAATATCACAATACTTCCCTTAATGTAAGTAGATAGTATATTATCCATGGATTGGCTCTCCTTATTTATATAATACATCAACTATATGAAAAAATAAATATATTTTATATTTTGAATCATCCCATACTCATGCACAAATTAAAGGAAGATCATAAATATTCTTTATAAAATCCTTAAATATTGTGGGAATTGATACACTTTAGAAAATCATACCTTACCCAAATTGTAGAGTTAAAGTAAATCATCAACCTTGAAGAAATTCCCATTGTTAGGGAATAAACTGATGTATTTGATGAAGAGTTTCCCAAACTTATACCAAATCATGATTTAGTATTCTAAATAAATATTATACCTGGATCCACTCTTATCTCTAAATTCTCATATATGATATCCCAAATCAAACTGGGTGAGTTAAATAAGCAGATGTGATAGAAATTTTACAAAGGGTTACTATGCCCTAGTGCATCACCTTTGGGTGTTCCACAGATCTTTATAAATAAAAATGATGTATCAATGTGGTTATGTATCGATTAATGGGAGATTATCGAGATAAGGAGAATGAATAAGTATCCCATTCCAAGTGTTGATGACTTTTTTGACCAACAATGATGATATAATTACTTCTCAATGGTGGATCGTCATTTTGGATATCATCAACTTAATGTGAAGAAGTAATATATTTAGAAGACTACTTTTTGTATAAGGTATAGATACTATGAGTTCATAGTGATACACTTCAGACTTACTAATTCCCCTGTTATCATTGTGGATTTGATGAATTGTGTATTTAGAGACTACCATGACAAATATTTGGTGGTCCTTATCAATGATATTATCTTTTACAATAATATATTGTATGAAAATAAAGAGAATCTATGTATTGTATTTGAAAAATTAGTGAATAATTACAAGAATGTTACATTCAACATGTGTGATTTTGAATTTATCAAGTCGCATTCTTGGGGAACATTATCAAAGGTGAGGGAATTTTTGTGGACCGATCAAAGAAAAAGGTAGTTAATGAATTGCTCAAACCCTCAACTTTCATATAAATATATATTTTTCATCATTTATAAGGGTATTATCAAATATTTGTGAAAACTTTCTCATGATTGTATATCTTGTTTATAGAGTTATAATTTAAATGGGTAATGTATGTGTGGATGGAATAATATGTGGAAATATTTAAGGAGATCAAGAAGGGACTAATAATTTCAAATTTACACACACTACCAACAAGTGGAGAATGTGTTTTATTTAAAATGATGTATAAAATAATGTCTTGCATTTTGTACTCATGAAGAATGAAAAAGTGATATATTATGCCACATGAAAACTGAAGTTCCAAGTGAAAAACTACCCAACACATTAACTGGAGGTAGCAGATGTGATCCTTTCCCTAAAAATTTGGATGCACTACCTATCTGATGAGAATTTTGAAATATATACATACTATAAGAGACTAAAATATATATTCACACAGAAATAGTTCAACATAAATCAAATAAGATGGTTATAGGTAATCATTGAATATGATTTATCTATTCACTATCATCTCGGAATCACTACTGGAAAACTAACCTTTACCAATGGTTTGGAACCGTTGGTATAGGCCTCCAAACCGTTGGTATAGCCTATACCAACGGTTTGAAGAACCGTAGCCAAGTAATCCGTTACGATAGGTCTATACCAACGGTTTTCAAAAAACCGTTGGTATAGACCTATACCAACAGTTTCCAAAACCGCTGGTATAGGTAATAATAAATCTATACCAACGGTAATGGAACCGTTGGTATATAAATTCCAAGAATAAAACATCCGCTGGGATTTGATCCCAGGACCCCTCGTTTATAATCGAACGACTTAACCAGTAAGCTAACATCACTTTTGTAAACATAATTCCATAAATATATATAAGTATTATCATAATTATTTAAAATTTTGATTTATATAATGTTCTCGGTTGGTAGATCTGGAAAAAAATTAAAGAACCTATCCCAACGGTTTTCAAAACCGTTGGGATAGAACTTTAATTTGTGGGTGGTTTTTCCCAACGGTTTGAAGAACCGTAGCCAAGTAAGCTGTTGGGAAAGGTTAGAGTGGGTTGAATTCATTGAATTTGTGGGTGACCTTTCCCAACGGTTCACCAAAACCGTTGGGAAAGAGGCCCAATTCTCACACCCTTTCCCAACGGTTTTGTTGAACCGTTGGGAAAGGTCACTCTTTCCCAACGGTTCACCAAAACCATTGGGAAAGAGGCTCAATTCTCACACCCTTTCCCAACGGTTTTGCTGAACCATTGGGAAAGGTCTCAATTCCCACACCCTTTCCCAACGGTTTAGGTGAACCGTTGGGAAAGTGTAGCTATACCAACGGTTTTTACAAACCGTTGGTATAGAAGTGTTGGGAAAGATCATCTTTCCAGTAGTGAATTGTGAACAAGGTATTTTATACTCTTAGAATAAAATAACATGCTGCTATATCCACAAAAAGGATTGGTAAAGGACCACTCGTCATGGATATAAAAATAATGGATTTGGACGTCATGATTATTTTGAAAATATCCTACCATTCCTAAATGATTTCCAAACTATATATTAAATAGAAGATCAAGGAGGCACAAAGGGATGATCTAGAGGTTCAAATTAATGAAAAATAAATTAAGTAAGGGAAGATTCATTATTTATATGTCAATTTGGAGGGATTGATTCATTTTAGAGATAGGACTTTTGTGCCTTCATCACCGGAGATAATAAAGGGGATACTGGATAATAAACATAACTCATCTTCATCATCCATCCTGGAAGTACCAAGATGTACCTTGATCATCGAAAATACTTCTAGTGGGACAAAATGATGAAATGTATTTCTGATTATATATAAAGATACATGGTATGTTATAATGTTAGATCAGAGAGACATGTCTATGTAGATGACAAAATTGTTTCTTATACCCACACGGAAATTGAAAAACATCACCATAGAGATTGTTACTCATCTCCTGATGACATCCAAAAGAAAACAATGTGATATTTTTTGTGGTGGATCAAGTCACCAAGACTGTATACTCCATCATTATTCAATAATATTGCTCACTTGAATAAATTTACAAAATATATGTAAATTAAGTGGTGAGGAAGCATGGGGTAAAACTTTTGATCATCTTTGGTCATGATCTAAGGTTAATTTCTAAATTTTGTAGAAGTATTCAACATTATTTTAATACATAATTGAATTTTAGTACTACCTATCACCCTCAAACTAATATAGAACCTAAAAGGACTATTAAAACTCTCAAGGACATGCTGAGAACCTATTCAATGGAATTTAAAGGTGGATGGGATCACCATATCACATTATTTGAGGTCATATACACCAGTATATTCTACTCAAGTATTCAAATGGATCGGTATGAAGTTCTGTACAGAAAGTGATGCAAAACTCATACTTCTTATAATTAAGTTAGTGGAATAAATATACATGGAACTGATCTTCTATATTATATTATAGAGAATTTTTAATCCATCCAAAAACGTATAAAAATGCTCATATTTAAAAAAATATCTCTGTTGGCAACTATCAAAGAAATTTTGAGTTTGATGTCTAAGACAGTGTTTTCCTTTGAATATCCCCATAGATGTGAGTCTTTTAGTTTCAAAATAATGGTAATATTAGCCTTATGTATATTGGAACCATTGAGATCCTTGATTTCATATGAGTAGTGGCCTATCAGCATTCACTTCCTCCAAATATAGCTCAGGTTCTTGATGTGTTCCAAGAATCTCTCTTAAATAAGTACATACCTAATCCCTCACTTGTACTGAATCTATAGGTTGTGAAACTAGAGAATAAACTTCCGTATGATGACCATCTGGAGAATATCTTAGATCGTAGAGACAAATTTCTTTGCAATATGACCATACGCCTTGTAAAAGTGATGTTTAAACCCTATTATTATGAAGAGGGAATGTGGGAACAAGATAAAACAATGAAATCAAAGTACCATCATCTATTCTCAAATAAGAATATTAGCTAAAATTGTAGGGATGATATTTATAAAGGGTGGAAGAATGTAATAACATAATATTTTAAAATGATAATTTTTCCTCAATATATGTGTTTTATATTATATTATATAAGTATTATATTCAAAAATAAAATAGAAAAAAATAATTTAATTAAATAAAAACGTTTACAATATTTATTGACTAAATCCATTATAATGTCATATATTATAATGGAAAAAATAAAAATAGAAATACTGTAATGGGAAGTTGCATCACCCTAGATGGGTAGAATCATCCCTCCTAGAAACAAAACTATTGAAATGAAACCAAATATAAGTAAACAAATCAAAATATAAAAAATGGAAATTTAGAGCCCTGAGATAAATTGAGGTGATTAACTAATTTATGAATGAAGTTTTATTTATTATAGAAAATGTGACCATTGGAATAGTAATGTGACTCTTGGAATAGAAACCTAGATTTTGGGAATAAAAACCTAATCATTGGAAGAGTAATATGACCTCAAAATAATAAATTATGATATAAATAAAATTTATCCAAATTATTTGATGTAAATATAAACATTATAATACCACAAAATATACATCATTATTAATAAACTCAAATAAAAATAATCACATTTTTAATAAAGAATATTTTAAATTATTTCGTAATAATATTAATTTTTATAGTAAAAATTAAAATTAATTATGATTTGAAATTATTTTTATAAAATGAATATCATTTTTGATATCATCATTTCAAAATTTTCTAATAGTTATTTTTTGTTGATTTTATGAAATACTTCAATTTTCATTTGAATAGTAAAAATATAGTATCTTTTCTATAATCGGTGTATCTTGAATTACCTCATTCTTGGGGTAATAATGAAATAATCCTCTATAGAAATTAAATATAACCAAAATCATATTTAATTTGATAAATTATTTATTAAAATACAATAAAAACGACTTTAGAACCTAAAAAGTACTTTTAATATCTAAAATATGAAGGCTTATATTAAAATAATATTTTCTCATTTTTGCACATTACTATTTGATTAAACTATTGATTTAGAATTATAAATTTATTAAAAGTATTAAAATAATGTTCTTTAATTCAAATATAGTTTATAATTTCAAAAATATCACTATTACAAATTTTACCTTTCATATAGTATTTTATTTAATATTTTTATTCAAAAAATACCCCACTCCTCGAGTATAAATAACCCCTCTCCCTCCCCATAGAAAAAAAACTCCTCCCTCACATTATAAATTAAAATATATGCACAAATACTCTATATTATTCCTATTATAATACCTAGGGATGTTCTATATTTGTCCAAATATAAGAATAAAAGGAATTAATAGTCGTACAGAAGAAGAAACACCAAGAAGAGGTTAATATCTCACCAATTCTTCCTCTCATTCTCCTCTCCTATTTCTATTTTTCTCCAACACTATCAAGCCCGAATCATATAAAGATAATTAATTATAATGTTAAAATAATATTAATTATCATTACTATTGGAATTATTATATTTATGACATATTAAATTTTCATACATCCCATTACTGCTCTTTTGGCCATGTCTTGTTAATTATCAGTTAACCGCTAATAGGGACGATAACGATTATTTTTTTTATCCCCAAACAAATTGATTATTACAATTAATTATTTAGAATATAATAATGTTTAAATATATTTATTTTAATCATCTATAATTAATTATACTTGCGTATAAATTGACTAAAACAAAATAGTGAAATCGATGAAAAATAGTAAATTCTATATAAAACATGATTTCAACATTCTTTAACATCAGAAATGGAAAATTAAGAAATATAATAAAATTGATATAATTAATTAATACTCAAATAAATTAACATAATTCACTTCTGTTTAAATGTTTTAATAAACCTAGTTTTATTATTTAGGAGGTAGAAAAGAGACAACATAAAGCGAGATTTAAGGTAAGGGTATTCTCAAACCCAACTCATTTTCTTTGGGTTATCCCTCTTTCAAAAAATCATTAATATGGATATTCCTACAATATTCCATAAATATAATTTCACTATTATTCCCTTTTATTTTTATTATTTACGTGTTTCCACATTTTTTAATCCAAATACAAAAATTTTCCCAAAATACTTTTCTTCCTAAAACACATATTTGTCTACCTTTGAGTTATTTCTTCTTTTCTATAAAATCATTATTATAATACCAAATCTATTATCCATTTTTAATTTTATAAAAAAATATTTTATTCATTACATTATTCTTTATTAAATTTTTATGAACCTCATTTCATTCCATGGTTTATTTCATGACTAGGATTAGTATACGTTCTATGTGTCATGGATGGTTATATAAATATTATGATGTGACTAGTGGGACTGAAATTATATCGACCTATAATTAATTGGGTAATACGATATATATCATGATATTATATGTGTTACACCTAACAATTATGCAATATTTTTTCAAAATAATGATGTTATAATTTATGAGCATATGTTATGTGTAAAGATGATGTCATCTTTGTTCACAAATATGTGTGGTATTTTGCCACTATTACTGATGTTTCATTTTTATGAATTTCTAAATTCCATTCCTTTTTCAAATATCATCCTCATGTTTATGATGATGATCCCAGGATTATAATTGTAATATCCCAGGTAAATAAAGAATAAGGAATTTTCATATTTATTAATATTTACGAATTAAATATTAATTTTATTTTAAAGGGGTTGTTATGTTCGATAGCGTACCCGATACGCAACGATGAGTTTCTTTGAAACTTACGTAGCACACTAGTAATAAAATAATATTATTTTAAATGTTAGTTATCAAGTAGCCGTTGTACTGGCGGGAATGGATAGAAATAACTAAAATATGATTAGATATGTTTTTAAATGTTTATACATTTACCCAATAAAAGATAAAGGCTTAAAATACGGAAAGAGTTCAATTTTAGGGCATATATACTCCAATTTTCACTAAAGGTTCACTTATCACCTTTTAATGGTGAACCTTCATTAAATATAGTTTTGATCACTCTTATACTTTATTTTGGACCAAATATAACTCTTCTTTAGAATCGGGACATCAAAATTTTACTTTGTGTAATTTTTTGGTACCTTTCTGATAAAGTTCATTTTTTTATGAATAGTGTAAAATGTTGTATTTTAATTCAAAACCTCTTTTTAATCTAAATTATTTATATGATTAGATTATTATTTTAATTGGTTTTAAAGTTAAATTAGAAAAAAAAATTACCAGTTAATCCAATGGTGGTCATTGGAATCAATTTCACTTTGAAATTGGACTTAAACTGGTGTCAATCTTTTGATACTTATTGTTTCACAAAAACACGCTATTTTCTCTGACAGTGGGAATTAATTATTAAATTAATTAATTTGAATTATATGTTTTGAATTTTTTAAAATGGACTTCATTTTTGTATTCGGAATATCAAATATAGCTTAGGGTGAATTTTTGGTAATTTTTTGAAAAACTTCAATTTTTGATGAATAGTGAAACCACTAAGTGGTAATCAAGCAAACTGATTTTTCAGTTAAATGATAGTTTACCACTAATGTGTATTGAATTTTGAAAATCCGACATACATGGTTGTCATTATGAAGTAAAATGTGGTTCAATGAGATAAAAATAATTTTTTGGTGAATAGTAACTTTTTTTCATTAATCGCGATTAGTGGTAATTAGTGTAGTTTAAGGTATAAATAATGCTTTAATAATATGAAATGGCCTAGACACATGTCCCAACCTTATTGGTTGTGTCATGGCCGACCAAGAAAAGCCATGGGCCAACTTGGGGACCCCATGGAGCCACTTTAGTTGGAAAATGACATTAATATAGTTTTATTTAATGTTAAAGTGAAAATGACACTAACATAAATTGGTTTACTAAAATAATTTTTAAGTGGGGTTATACAAGTCCAAATTTTTATTATAAATAGTCATTGGAAATCTAAAAGGATTTCCTACATCATAGTATTTGTTTTATAATTTTTAGACATTAAATAAATTAAATTATTTAGGACATAATAATGATGCAACGATGACATCATTATTTGACGATTTAAATAAAATGGAAATATAATGTAAACTCTACAACCTACACATGGAAAAAACCAATTGGATGAGTGTATTTCGAAGCCTTATCACCTTATCCACGAATTAAATCAATGTGGGACCTTTTTAAACCGAAACACATTTTCAAATAAAGTAATATTTCTTTACTTTCCAAAAGTGCCCCTCCTCTCCTCTTATAAAAGGCCCCCAACTCTACCTCATTTCACACACTCCTCAAGCCTTTGGCTCGGCCAACCCCTGCCCAATTACTCTATCCAAATCCCTCTCCTCATCCTAGAGGATTCCCTTTGGGAATAATCCTTTCAAAGGAAGCCTTTAGGCTCAAATCAAAAGGGAGTTACACTTTTAAAGGTAATTCATTCTCTCTTGTTCAATTATTTTATTTTGCTTCTCCAACCCTCTAAACTCTTTTTATTTACTTCTTTTGTAACAACACCAGTATCTTCAATATACTAGGATGTTGTTATAATATTTATTTGAGCTACACTCTCACACAACTACATCAAATGGTTAAAGAACATACGGTTTCCGTGGATGGCGAAATTCTGCCTCCCGAAACGATGATTGTTCAATACTCATTTAACACCTTCAAGGGTGTCCATTATGATGTCACTATTTTTATATATGATATATAATATGTTTATGTTTTCTTTATTCTTCTGTATTTTTCATTTTTGGCATACCTTTATGGTTTCCATTATGGTTAACACGATATCTTCATTTAAGGAAGTGCGGACTACCGCCCCCTAAAAGTGATGTGATTCGTTAATGCCATATGTGGGACGGGTAAAGGATGGATTTAAAGTTATTATATATGATGTTATACTGGAATTATAATATACCTCTATATCATTATTATTTCTTTCCATTAAAGTATGAGATAGAAATGAAAGTAGCGTTCATGCGTACGTACGGCTTACCGTCTCCATGAACGGTGCATTTCATTTCTTATCCCCAAATGTAATGTACTATTAAAATTACATGTATATAATGTATATATATAATTAATGATATATCTAAATGATGAATATAATTCTGGAATTAAAATATACATACCTCTCATTTAGTTTTAATTCCACTAATATGACAAACAAATGAAAGTAGTGTTCATGCGTACGTACGGCTTACCGTCTCCATGAACGGTGCATTTCATTTCTTACCTCTAAATGATTATGTAATATTATAAATACATGTATATGCTGGATATATATGATACATATTATATCCAAATCGGGAATTTCATTCTGGATATAAAGAACTTTTGACCACATGAACAACATGTAATTGTAAGAAGTCAACTTTCGACTTAAGAACCAAATATTGACAAAACAAACATTATTAACTTAATGGTTACATAATGTTTATAACATGGAAATAAGTGATATAAAAAAAATAATGAACTTTAAAAAGGTTCTTAATCAAGTATAAATTAACTGAAGTTTATTATTCAGGACGTTGAAGAACGATCGAGTCAAGTCGGACCCAAGGTAAGGGACTTCGTCTCAATCTCCTTTCATTGAGGCATATTTCGTTTTATACACAACTTTCTTTTATACGGTGTATAAACTCCTTTGACTTTTACTTTTATACAAAAGGAATCTTTTTCTACGAAGCGTTTTACTAAATGACAAAAAGGAATGTTTTTTTAACGTACGTGGTGACAACGAATTTTTCCGCCGCCGCGAGTATTATTTGGTCTTTGGCTTCCTCAACAAGCCGTAATGTTTTTAAAATAAAATAAATACCATATACTCTTTTATGTATTTTGGTATTGAAAATGGTTTTGATAAAGGATTCTATTATGATATATTGTGATTGAAATGTGGAAATGTTATCATTCCTTTATATTGGTTTTATGTTTTATGATTTTATATTGGTACTTGGACATTTTAACGGGTGGTTACGTTATAAACCATATGACGGGTGGTGCCGTGAATACCAGGACGGGTGGTTACGTTATAACCTCCAATGCATTAGGTATGGAAGTCGGCCGTATGGCTATTCCATTAAGTATGTATGGAAATTGGCCGTATGGCTATTCCATTAATTGATATGTGTGTAAGTCAACCGTATGGTTATTCCACTTAAGTATGTTTATGTCCCATGTTACCTTTATATATTCTATGTGTTCTTTATATGGGTTTTATGGTAATCCTTTGGTTACAAAAAGGTAAGTAATGATACTTTATTCAGTGAAGATTTTTTTACTAATTCATGAAGGTGAAGGTATTACTTTGATATAGTATACATGGTTTACTTGATGTTTGAAAAACTAACGGTTTTCATTATTTTTGTATCCCTTACTGAGCTTTTTATGCTCACCCCAAGTTTTTCGAAATGTTTTTCACAGGACTTAAAGTGGAGTAAGGTCAAGGATGGGATCAAGGGAATGTCATGCTATCTAAAACATGGAATCTAGACATCTTTCTTTTTAATAGTTTTTATTTTATGGGAACTTAGTAGAAGTTTCTACTTTGTAATCTTTTAAGATGTAATAGTTATGTTCTAATTCTCTAAAACTCTAAACCTGAAAAGATCCTCAATGTGAATTATTCATTTAAATCAATATTAAGTAAGGTTTAAGGCTGGGGCCTTATAGTTGGTATCAAAGGTCGGTTTAGACAACTTTAGGAGTTAGAAAAGTGTTAAATTATAATATGATTGAAATGATATAGCATTTACGGATTACCATGTTGCTTCTCCTAAGATATTTCTGTGTTCAGAATGGTTTTCCGTAGAGGAAACAAAGCAGCTATGTTGGGACGACATCAGGAGAAAGATAACCTTCCAAATCAGCAACCTGAGATGGTCGGAATTGGAACTGAACAGTTTCTTGCAGTGATGACACAGTTGACTCAGGCTATAAATGGTGGTGGTATCCATGCACGAGATCAGCCATATCAACCACAGAGGAACATGTCAGTGGTGGAACACTTCATGAGGCAACATCCCCCATCATTCAGAGGATCATCTGACCATGTGCAAGCTGAAGGGTGGATTAAAGCACTGGAGAAGATTTTTGATGTCATGGGGTGTTCAGAACATCAAAAGGTTAGTCTTGCTGTTTTCCGTTTTAAAGGTGAAGCTGATCAGTGGTGGTCGATGATGAAAAATATAAGGGATAGTGATGAGATTGAGGATCTTCACTGGGACGAATTCAAAGGTATGTTTCTTGGGAAATATTTTCCTAAGGTGGTTCGTCTTAGGATGGAAAAACAGTTCATAGAATTGAGGAAGGAGGATGATTCAGTGGCTACTTATGAAGAAAAGTTCACTCGATTGGCAAGGTATGCTCCAAACTTCATACGAGATCTTGATAGTAAAATAAACCATTTTTACTTAGGGT
Source organism: Viscum album (assembly GCA_963277665.1). NCBI lineage: Eukaryota > Viridiplantae > Streptophyta > Magnoliopsida > Santalales > Viscaceae > Viscum > Viscum album. The sequence continues at coordinate 126,807,588 of OY728139.1, read as the reverse complement.
TAAAGCCAAAGTATCGAAGGGCTTTAGATTCTCGTGAGTTCAAAAGTTATAAAAAACTTGTTCGATGTACGGAGAAGGTGGAAATGGAGTTTGCCGATGATCAGGTGTTCTATGACAAACAACAGAATAAGAGATCTAGTTGGAAGAAAAAGGGGAAGAATTCATCAAAGAAGCAAGGAGGTAAGAAAACCAAATATCCATCCTGTGAGAAGTGTGGTAAAATGCATCCTGGAGAATGTTTATCCAAGTATGGTAAGTACTTTCAGTGTGGTAAGTCTGGTCATATTGCTCGTAACTGTAAGGAAGATGATCAAGCAGGCAATGAAAAGCCAACGGTAAGATGTTTTAAGTGTAATGAAATGGGTCATTATGCAAACGAGTGTCCAACGAAGAACTCAACTGGGGGAATGCAGCTAGACTACAAGCAGAAAGGGGTGGTGAAATCCTTTGCAACAACTTCAGCAGATGTTGGGCCATCGAATGAAGTGGTATCAGCTCCAGGGAGCTCAGTATTTTTCAAAGATTGACTTGAGGTCGGGGTACCATTAGTTGAAAGTAAAAGAAGCAGACGTTCCGAAGACTGCGTTCCGTACTAGATATGGCCATTATGAATTTGTAGTTATGCCTATTGGGTTAACCAATGCACCTGCTATATTCATGTACCTTATGAATAAAATTTTCCATGAGTTCTTGGATAAGTTTTTGTTTGTGTTTTGAGGTTTGTGAATAGGTTATGTGTGCCTTGTGATTCACAGTTGAAGAATGAGTTGTTTTTTCATCCTGGCAGTACTAAGATGTACAGAGGTCTGCGGGAGTATTACTGGTGGGATGGAATGAAAAGAGACATTGCTGATTTTACTGTGAAGTGTTTAACATGTCAACAGGTTAAAGCAGAGAGGCAGTTACCGAAAGGGATGCTTCAGCCTTTACCAGTGCCAGAGTGGACATGGGAGAATATATCCATGGACTTTGTTGTTGGATTACCGAAGACATCTCGAGGTAATAATGCAATCTGGGTTATTGTTGATCGCTTGACCAAATTTTCTCATTTCCTTTCTATACGAGATACTTTCTCTCTTGATCAACTTTCCCGTCTGTATCTTAAAGAGATAGTCAGGTTACATGGAGTTCCTCTCTCCATTGTATCGGATCGTGATCCCAGGTTTACTTTTAAATTTTGGAAAGGCCTTCAGAAGTCGTTGGGTACTGAATTAAATTTTAGTACAGCTTTTCATCCTCAATCAGATGGGCAGTCAGAACGAACAATCCAGACATTGGAGGATATGCTACGAGTTTGTTCTATGGATTATCAGGGAAGTTGGGACCAACATTTTTCTTTGGTTGACTTTTCTTATAATAACAGTTTTCATTCCAGTATACAGATGGCACCATTTGAGGCATTATATGGGAAGCGGTGTCGAACTCCAACTTTCTGGGATGAAGTGGGTGGAAGGAAGTTGATGGGGCCAGAATTGGTAGAAGAGATGGCAGAAAAAGTTCAGCTGATTCAGAAACACATGAGAACAGCTCAGAGCAGGAAGAAGAGTTATGTGGATAACCGGAGGAAGGATCTATCTTTCGAGGTAGGTGATCATGTTTTTCTCAAGGTTTCTCCTTGGAAAAGTGTGATGAGATTTGGTAAGAAAGGAAAGCTGAGTCCAAGGTTTATTGGACCATACGAAATTCTGGAAAGAGTTGGATCAGTTGCATACGGAGTGGATTTACCTCCGAGTATATCTCAGGTACACAATGTTTTTCACGTTTCGATGTTGAGAAAGTATATGCCAGATCCATCTCATGTTTTGAGTCCAGAGGTAGTTTAGCTGGAAGAGAACCTATCTTATGAGGGACAACCGGTCCAGATTCTTGACCACAGGGAGCAAGTGTTACAGAATAAGGTGATTCATCAGGTAAAGGTTTTGTGGAAAAACCATGTGATTGAAGAGGCAACGTGGGAATCTGAAAATGCTATGAGGGATAAATACCCCCTCTTATTTTGATAAGTGAATAAAATTGTGAGGACGCAATTCCCAAAAGGGGGGAAGGATGTAACATCCCAGGTAAATAAATAATAAATAATTTTCATATTTATTAATATTTACGAATTAAATATTAATTTTATTTTAAAGGGGTTGTTATGTTCGATAGCGTACCCGATACGCAACGATGAGTTTCTTTGAAACTTACGTAGCACACTAGTAATAAAATAATATTATTTTAAATGTTAGTTAACAAGTAGTTGTTGTACTGGCGGGAATGGATAGAAATAACTAAAATATGATTAGATATGTTTTTAAATGTTTATACATTTACCCAATAAAAGATAAAGGCTTAAAATACGGAAAGAGTTCAATTTTAGGGCATATATACTCTAATTTTCACTAAAGGTTCACTTATCACCTTTTAATGGTGAACCTTCATTAAATATAGTTTTGATCACTCTTATACTTTATTTTGGACCAAATATAACTCTTCTTTAGAATCGGGACATCAAAATTTTACTTTGTGTAATTTTTGGTACCTTTCTGATAAAGTTCATTTTTTTATGAATAGTGTAAAATGTTGTATTTTAATTCAAAACCTCTTTTTAATCTAAATTATTTATATGATTAGATTATTATTTTAATTGGTTTTAAAGTGAAATTAGAAAAAAAATACCAGTTAATCCAATGGAGGTCATTGGAATCAATTTCACTTTGAAATTGGACTTAAACTGGTGTCAATCTTTTGATACTTATTGTTTCACAAAAACACGCTATTTTCTCTGACAGTGGGAATTAATTATTAAATTAATTAATTTGAATTATATGTTTTTAATTTTGTAAAATGGACTTCATTTTTGAATTCGGAATATCAAATATAGCTTAGGGTGAATTTTTGGTAATTTTTTGAAAAACTTCAATTTTTGATGAATAGTGAAACCACTAAGTAGTAATCAAGCAAACTGATTTTTCAGTTAAATGATAGTTTACCACTAATGTGTATTGAATTTTGAAAATCCGACATACATGGTTTTCATTAAGAAGTAAAATGTGGTTCAATGAGATTAAAATAATTTTTTGGTGAATAGTAACTTTTTTTCATTAATCGCGATTAGTGGTAATTAGTATAGTTTAAGGTATAAATAATGCTTTAATAATATGAAATGGCCTAGACACATGTCCCAACCTTGTTGGTTGTGTCATTGCCGACCAAGACAAGCCATGGGCCAACTTGGGGACCCCATGGAGCCACTTTAGTTGGAAAATGACATTAATATAGTTTTATTTAATGTTAAAGTGAAAATGACACTAACATAAATTGGTTTACTAAAATAATTTTTAAGTGGGGTTATAAAAGTCAAAATTTTGATTATAAATAGTCATTGGAAAGATAAAAATATTTCCTACATCATAGTATTTGTTTTATAATTTTTAGATATTAAATAAATTAAATTATTTAGGACATAATAATGATGCAGCGATGACATCATTATTTGACGATTTAAATAAAATGGAAAGATAATGTAAACTCTACAACCTAAACATGGCCAAAACCAATTGTATGAGTGTATTTCGAAGCCTTATCACCTTATCCACGAATTATATCAATGTGGGACCTTTTGAAACCGAAACACATTTTCAAATAAAGTAATATTTCTTTACTTTCCAAAAGTGCCCCTCCTCTCCTCTTATAAAAGGCCCCCAACTCTACCTCATTTCACACACTCCTCAAGCCTTTGGATCGGCCAACCCCTGCCCAATTAATCTCTCTACATCCCTCTCCTCATCCTATAGGATTCCCTTTGGGAAGAATCCTTTCAAAGGAATCCTTTAGGCTCAAATCAAAAGGGAGTTACACTTTTAAACGTAATTCATTCTCTCTTGTTCATTTGTTTTATTTTGCTTCTCCAACCCTCTAAACTCTTTTTATTTACTTCTTTTGTAACAACACAAGTATCTTCAATATACTAGGATGTTGTTATAATATTTATTTGAGCTACACTCTCACACAACTACATCAAATGGTTAAAGAACTTACGGTTTCTGTGGATGGAGAAATTCTGCCTCCCGAAACGATGATTGTTCAATACTCATTTAACACCTTCAAGGGTGGCCATTATGATGTCACTATTTTTATATATGATATATAATATGTTTATGTTTTCTTTATTCTTCTGTATTTTTCATTTTTGGCATACCTTTATGGTTTCCATTATGGGTAAACACGATATCTTCATTTAAGGAAGTGCGGACTACCGCCCCCAAAAAGTAATGTGATTCGTTAATGCCATATGTGGGATGTGTAAAGGATGGATTTTAAGTTATTATATATGATGTTATACTGGAATTATAATATACCTCTATATCATTATTATTTATTTCCATTAAAGTATGAGATAGAAATGAAAGTAGCGTTCATGCGTACGTACGGCTTACCGTCTCCATGAACGGTGCATTTCATTTCTTATCCCCAAATGAAATGTACTATTAAAATTACATGTATATAATGTATATATATAATTAATGATATATCTAAATGATGAATATAATTCAGGAATTAAAATATACATACCTCTCATTTAGTTTTAATTCCACTAATATGACAAAGAAATAAAAGTAGCGTTCATGCGTACGTACGGCTTACCGTCTCCATGAACGGTGCATTTCATTTATTACCTCTAAATGATTATGTAATATTATAAATACATGTATATGCTGGATATATATGATACATATTATATCCAAATCGGGAATTTCATTCTGGATATAAAGAACTTTTGACCACATGAACAACATGTAATTGTAAGAAGTCAACTTTCGACTTAAGAACCAAATATTGACAAAACAAACATTATTAACTTAATGGTTACATAATGTTTATAACATGGCAATAAGTGATATAAAAAGAATAATGAACATTAAAAAGGTTCTTAATCAAGTATAAATTAACTCAAGTTTATTATTCAGGATGTTAAAGAACGATCGAGTCAAGTCGGACCCAAGGTAAGGGACTTCGTCTCAATCTCCTTTCATTAAGGCATATTTCGTTTTATACACAACTTTCTTTTATACGGTGTATAAACTCCTTTGAATTTTACTTTTATACAAAAGGAATCTTTTTCTACGAAGCGTTTTACTAAACGACAAAATGGAATGTTTTTTTTAACGTACGCGGTGACAACGACTTTTTCCGCCGCTGCGAGTATTATTTGGTCTTTGGCTTCCTCAACAAGCCGTAATGTTTTTAAAATAAAATAAATACCATATACTCTTTTATGTATTTTGGTATTGAAAATGGTTTTGATAAAGGATTCTATTATGATATATTGTGATTGAAATGTGGAAATGTTATCATTCCTTTATATTGGTTTTATGTTTAATGATTTTATATTGGTACTTGGACATTTTAACGGGTGGTTACGTTATAAAATATATGACGGGTGGTGCCGTGAATACCAGGACGGGTGGTTACGTTATAACCTCCAATGCATTGGGTATGGAAGTCGGCCGTATGGCTATTCCATTAAGTATGTATGGAAATTTCCCGTATGGCTATTCCATTAAGTGATATGTGTGGAAGTCAACTGTATGGTTATTCCACTTAAGTATGTTTATGTCCCAAGTTACCTTTATATATTCTATATGTTCTTTATATGGGTTTTATGGCAATCCTTTGGTTACAAAAAGGTAAGTAATGATACTTTATTCAGTGAAGATTTTTTTTACTACTTCATGAAGGTGAAGGTATTACTTTGATATAGTATACATGGTTTACTTGATGTTTGAAAAACTAACAGTTTTCATTATTTTTGTATCCCTTACTGAGATTTTTATGCTCACCCCAAGTTTTTCGAAATGTTTTTCACAAGAGTTAAAGTGGAGTAAGGTCAAGGATGGGATCAAGGGAATGTCATGCTATCTAAAACATGGAATCTAGACATCTTTCTTTTTAAGAGTTTTTATTTTATGGGAACTTAGTAGAAGTTTCTACTTTGTAATCTTTTAAGATGTAATAGTTATGTTCTAATTCTCTAAAACTCTAAACCTGAAAAGATCCTCAATGTGAATTATTCATTTAAATCAATATTAAGTAAGGTTTAAGGCTGGGTCCTTATAATAATGATTATTATCACCCATACACTATTAATTTATGTATCTTATTTCTATTATGGTATACTTAACCTTGGTAGGATTTTAGCTTCCCCCCCTTTGATGTATATCTTAAGGTGACTACTTGTACTAAGGAGAATGTGAAATCTTTTAAGTGGATAAAGAATAATTATTTGAATAATGTTAATGTTTTATCAAGTATAATTTACATATGATCCTAACTTTCCCATGATATTAAATGTATCGATCCTTGAGTGTATAACTATTATGTTTTTTATCATTAAAATGATGTAATAGTCATGTATGAAAAAGTATGTTCACTATATAGTTATAGTTTAATTTTATGTTTATTATCTTTATAACAACATAATTCTTATTTTATATACACTAAATGGATAATTCGATACAATGTTGGTGGTTGTCTACTGAGTATGACTCAGACCCTATTCAGGCAGTTGATTGGTACCTTAATAGATCTTATGGATAAAGGTTGGTATAAAGGGGAGTGTCAAATTATGGATTCCTGATTATATTAATAAGATGGATTATGGGATAAGTGGACCAATATTATTATCATGATTCCATTGGATGTTATTTTTGGCCTTTTTTGTTTTTTTATGCATGTTTTATATTCGTTTTTTCTTCGTCAATGTATTCCCTTTTTGTATAGTATACATACATTACATCATTTTGTATTTATATTTATTCTCCTTCCCCCTATGTGATATTTCATTCAAAAAATAACATATTTTGGATAGCTTTTCTAAGAATTAATAGTAATAAAAAATGATGACACCTTCATTTATTAATGTTTAATAATATAATATAATTTTTAATATATTTAAAAATGATATATAAAACATGATTTTGAAAATTATTAAAGGAAGGGACCATATATAATTAAAAAAATGGTTAAAATATTTATCATCATGATATCATATGAAGATCATACCTCTAATGATAAATATATAAATAATGAAAAATATTAGGAATATGATAAACATATTAAGAAAATAAATAAGGGAAAAGTGTAAATTTTTTAGAAAATCAATAAATTCAATATATTCTAATAAAAATTATAAATGTGGTCATTATATGGTTGTTGGGCATAAATGTATGTTGGGTATATATGGCCATTGGGAATATATAGTATTTGAAATAAGGAAATCATTATATCTAAGTGTTGTTAAAGAGATAAATTATTTTATTACATAAATAGTGGAAATTAAATTAAATACTCCATTGAAATAATAATTTGATGTGATTGTTTTAATACATTCATTGATATAGTTGATCTAAATTAATGTTATCATTATCTGAAATATACGTACAAATAAAACATTATTTCATTAGGTTATAGAGATCATCTATATGAAGATCATTTTTATATTTATACAGATAATCTTCCACCAATGAAGATTTGAATTTACCAATCCCATGTTGAAATTCAATATGTTTGGATGGAGGTAAATCATCATCAGTATAAGTTCAACCTCATGGAAATCACAACAAGATCAACTCTAGCTGAATCACGACCAATGCCTACTATTATTGTATATATAACCCTTATAAATTCTTCAAAGGTCACACCCGTTTTTATAAGTAGATAAAAATATTATATCAACATATAATTATTAGTGTAATAAATGATATTTAAAAAATATATATTTATAATTTGTTTTTATGTTACATTTAATATGTAATTCTTTTTTATTAAATGTAATATTTTAGATACTGATTATAATTAATCATATATATAATTTTAAAAGAATAATTTTAACAAAATATGATAGTTAAAATTTATTAAATGCTCATTATTTGTATTTAATTAAATTGGAATAATATTATTTGATGATAAATGTAGATATCTTTTTAATCAATATTTTTTATTTATTATGATGTTTTATTTTAAATATTTAAATTAAAATCTATTATATGATGATATTATATCAAAATAATGAACATTATAAGATTATTTAAGGGTAATAAAAAAAATATACTCAATAGAGTTTTAAAATTAATTTTTTACAAAGGAATTGTTCATTACATGTGTTACATATTTTATTTTAAAGAAATAGACAACATCTCCACCCACTCAAAACCGTACCTCCCATTTAGCTTCATACCTAATATCAACCAAATTTAAATCCTTAATAATCTACCCTAATAATTTCGATCATATTGTCTAATATTGTATGCCCAAATCCTTTATTTCAATGGTGTTGCATAAAGAATTATTTTATCCTTCAACATAAGTATTACCATTTTCAATACTCATATTTCTTTAACTACATTGTCAAACTATTCATGAGACTTAGATAAAACATTAATAACATGTATTTAAAATCATTATTCTTTAATTAAAGTTAAATTATACCTATACAACAACATATTCATGGCCACTAATTAATTATAACATGTTTTAGTTTAGGATATTTTAATAACTCACTTGAAAAAATCTATAATATTTACATCCATTATTATTACAATAATATAAATACATGTATTATATTATAATAAAATTAAATTTATTCTACGTTTTTAATTAAATAACTTTTTGATATATAATTATATTCATTTATATAATCAATTATAATAATTCTATCAATATTTCTAAAAGGGAGAATTCCAAATTGTTCTTTAAAATCCAATACCCTAAAAAACATGAATTATAAGTTAAAAAAACTCTTTGAAAATAATATAGATAATCACCATGACCAATATAGTGGAGATTAAAATTATATCAATGGGAAAATAATAAATCTACCATGAAAAAATGTGTGGAACATGGGGAATAATTAACACTTTGTGATTAATTTTAATAATGAATTAATAATAAATAGGTAATAATAAATTAAATATGAATTATATGGAGTTAATTATTGGTATATATATATTTATATGTTTTTATATAGATTATTTGTATTCATAATATTTATATAATAGACAATAGATAATGTTTTAATAAGCAATAATCCAATATAGGAGATTCTTTTTATAATTTCCATTCATTGAAAAAAGTTATTTATTATGAACAAGTTTTATTTTATATTATATATTTTTCTAAATTTATATATTTTATCAAAAATTACAATTGAATCATGGGGTTTAAAATTTCATTTCATGTTCTCCCTTTGTTGGCATCTCATTCATACATCACCAATGTTGTATGTGTTACCATTACTCTATCTCTATTTATTGAAACATACACATTCCTCATTGACATTGTCCATAAATGTTTGATATATTATTTCACATTCCTATATCATATTGAGTTTTTTTATTATTTATTTGAAATTTTAATTACATTATCCAAATCCGTTTTTGCTGGATTCATAGTCTCTAAAAAATTGTCATTTTAAATAGAAACACGTGCCCCTTTTTCTGATTATTTCTCTTCCATTTCTATATTAATTTAAAAAATTAATAATTCATTCTATATTTTTAATGATAACAATTTCTTCTATTATATTCCATTCATATTTATCTATGTATCTGTTAAAAATAAAATTTTATAACACTTTGTTTTGTGTTAGATACAAAAAACCCATTAAAAATGTTTACAAAGAATTTCTTCTAACCTATATGCCATATTGTATCTTTTAATACATGTTTCTTATAAATTACATATATTTCAATTCAATTATTTATTTATGGAGCATCTATATAATTAATATATTGTTTTAAATTTATTTTTTCATTATTTTAAAATTATTCTAAAAGTTACTTTTAACTCTATTTTGACAAAAAAGTTATCGTAACATTATATACACTCTTTTCATTATTTTTATTACATTTTCTTTAATTATATCTAATATTAATTGTTAATGAATATTTAAAATCATTCATTAATTTCTCTTTAAATATAATTTTAATATAATTATTTAGGGTGATTAAATTTTGGGAATTATTATATCTAAAATCTAATGATAAATTTTGTAATATATTTGGGAAATGTATTATAACATATTTAATTTTAATCAGTAAATAAATTTATGATAATGAGTAATGTAAAGCCTCATGTATTTTTCATGTTTCTAGAAACAATTACTTCTTAATTTAATTATTATTATCCAAGTATTTTCTTTCTTAGGTGAAGTTTACTAGGATTTGAGAATCTTTTGGAAGCTTTAAAAGTTGGTTTTAGTGATTTTTTGTTCAAAATGGCCAACACTCTTCCTTGGGGCATGTTGTTTTTGACCTATTTTCTCTAATGTAAAATATGTATGGAAAACATATTTTAAATCCATTTTGGAGGATGTAGTGAGAGAAAAATACCTTAGAAATGGGCACCACTCCCTTATAGAAGCCATTTTGGCATTAGGATTTTGTCATAACTGCTAAAACATTTCTTTCTTCCTAATATCATAATTAATGATTTTTGGTTGGTCTTCAAAAACAGTTCTGAAAAAATATGTGAATGTTTATTTTAATTTTACTCATTTTACTTCTTTTTAATAACTTAAATCACCTCCCTTCTCAGTGTTTGGTGTTTTGTGATAATTCTTAAAAATACACCACTTAAATTTTGTGCGATAACTCTAAGCATGGATATATTCTTTGTTTAGATCAATCATACAGTACCTTTAATTGATCTATGTCCTCATTTCATCCTTCATTGATGATACTTCCAAATTTTGTTGATTTGGTGAATAAATATAGAAAATTTTCATATTTAAGTAAATTCCCTCTGTTCATTATTATTTGATCATGGAATACTATTACTATGGCTTTGACTTAGGTTCATGGTGTTTTATAAAGAGGTTATTCTAGACTATGTATATTTATATCCTTCTTGAGGTTCTTTGGAGTTTTATATGTCCCCATTGGTGTTCCTTTTGATGGTTTACTCCTCTTATCACTACCCAACACCGATGTTTAATCTTCTTTGATATTACATAAAGACCACCGTTGTGGGTTATTTTTTTTGTGTATGCATTAATTATACCCTTGACCTATTATTATTATATTTATTACAAAATAACCCTTATCATATAGGATTGGAACCAATTCTCAGATTTCTTGGTGTTCAATATTATTATGGTTGTTACGTGAATGTGATTTGGGTGATAAACCTTTTGATGAACCTAAAAATTAATGATGGCAGGCTTGGTGTAGGAAGCTTCCTTCCATTTAATGCCCTTGTAAATGCTTGTAGAATGTGGGGACCATTTACGATTCTTGATTCCATGAGTATTTTTAGTGTTTTGTGTACCCAGGCCTGATGTTGTTAACATGTTATATATATTTTTGTTATTTTCTCATCAATTCATGTTATGATTTTCCATTTTATGCTCTTAAATGTTGTATATATCTTCTATACCTTTGGAGGAATCATCTTGGTTATTGTGATAGATGAACCATCTTGAATGAATATATCTTAGAGGGGAATTGTTCATGATATAGGGAAATGATGTTGATGGATCTATACAAAAGGTTGGATCATGACATCCTTGTGGCCCAACCCAGAACTCATTGTCTTGAAGATATCGAGTAAACATGTTAGAACTTGATGCCTTAAGGATATCAAGTACATGTTCACTAGTCATCCTTATGGACTGACCTGATACTCGATTCCTCAAGGATACTAAGTAACATGTTCAATAGCTTTGTGGATATATCTTGGTCAATTCTGACATCCTTATGATTATTTTGTTGATACATATCAAAGGTAGGTATATCCATGGCTCGTGGTGTCTTGATTAGCCCATATATTCTTCATGTATGATTATTTATTATTTCTAGGTCATTTATTTTTATCATGGAATACACTCATTATACTAGTGCACACTTGTTATCGATACATTTTTGGAGTCCTATTTCGTTTTATTACTCAGACACTGTATGGTAATTATGTTCCCCATGAAGACTTTAATATCAGGGATTTATGTAAGAGAAAGCGGTTTGTGGGATATATCTGAGTCTTGGAGAATGAAGCTGGTGGAAAGACTATAATAGACATCAAAGGACTTCCATATTGTTTTATTTTTTTATCCACATGCACTTATACTCAGGTTTTTCATTCCACACTGGGAGCCTAGTTTATTTATTTGTACATCACGTGTTCCATATTTTATTAAATTATGATTCATTATGATCTACCTTGATTACTCCAATTTGATTTATATTTTATTTATATTTTTGGTGTGTTTATCTGATATTGAGGGTATAGTCACCAAACTAACACTCATTATACCCTTAATACTATTTGACAACCTCTTGTGTATGGGGAAGTGAAAATGAGGTCATGGGGGTCTTTATATCAAATATGATTATTCATGTTAGGGTGTTATCATTGATATATTTTGGTGATTATATAAATGTTTGTGCTATAATGTTATGGGGTGATAATTACATATCATTCGAATGTGTTGGTTAAATAATTATATCTCATGGTATTTCTATGATACACTGGTGGTTAACCCAGATCCCCATGTTATAGGATATGGGCAGTCTGTCTAATCAATTATGTTATGGAAAATAGGTGGCAAGCCTAACGAACTATGTTATAAACATTTATATTTTATTGACCCTAACATATGTTAGAATTTTCTGTCTTTATTTTTTAAAAACCTGCTGATGTCCTCATGGGTCATAATTATAGAACAAGGATTTTACATTCCTTTGTTATTTTATGTGCCATGCTATAATAATAATTATCCATTTAGTATTTTAAACTTTTATTTTATGATCATTGACCACACATTCATTCATCATGATCATATTTTATGGTTCCATAAACTTATTCCATTTATTGTGATAGTTATCTCATATTATTATTATTAAAATACATGTGAAAAAATGATGTATTCTCCCCGACTAATTGATATGTTTTTCCCTTGCTGAGAGTTGGAGATCACAAATTTTTTGATGTTTTTTCCTCTTTCCTCAAATATTAAAGAAGAATAATATACATAATATATGAATAAAAAAATCATGTAAGAATAATTGTTTTAGATAATTTACATATTGTATTAAGAAATTTTTTTTCATTTATCAAATCTCCAATTATATAAAACCATTGAGTTTATATAGTACGTTTCATATATTATATATAATATATAATTATCTAAAATGATGTACAATAGATTTATGTAATTTTTAGGTAATTTTAGATTATATAATATAGTTTTTTAGTTAATTTTGGGATCTATGTTATGAAATGTTAGATAATAAAACATAAATCGACCAATTTTGAGACAAAAGAGTTATATATAGAGAAAATAAATCCATAGTTTAACTGAATGGTTCAATGGTTTAAATGACATTGTGAGATGATAAGAAATATTATGATTGATTTTATATAATATTAATATTAATATTTATTTTATTTTATTAAGATATTATTTTATTATTAATGCAAAAAAAATTATTTTTACTAAATGATTAGATACTGGAAGAATCGAGGGAGTAATGAATGTTATGCACATTGCCGTGATTTTCCACAAAAGAAACAAAATGGGATGGGAGATGTTGTGAAAACCATCATTTATATTCTATATATTTTTTTTAGTACTAACACAAACATTTTAAAACATCAAAATTCAATATAACTTCTTGTTGGTTCCTTTATATAAAAATGACTACTATCCATTTTTCAAACATATAATACACAAGTTTTGTGTGATGGATTTAAACTATAAAAATGAAATTTGATATTTTTCAATTATAATATCATGGAAGGGTAGTTTTGGTTGTTTCTAGTTTTAGAGGTGAAATGGACCAATGGTGTTCATTAAATATGACCACTATACAATATAATAAAAATGACTCTATGGAATTGTAGGAGATTAAAAAAAATTTCACCAAAAAAATTAATAAAATCATTACATAAATATTGAGTGAGAATTTATAGAGGTTAACTAAAAGGTGGGAATATCTATTAGATCATATGAAGTCAAATTCATGAGACATTAAAGGTAGGATTTTTTATCAATGATCATGATTTCATAATTTTTTGTTTTATTAGTTTCATAAAACCCATTTTTGAAATTGAATAGCTATAAGGGATATTTGTAACTATGAAGAAATAATTTTATGTGCACATAATGTGGAAATGAAAACATAAATATCCATACAATCATGGATTTTTGGATATGAAAATTAAAACTAAGTTTCATGAGTAATAAAATGTTAAACTGCATAGAGGAAAAAATATTCTGGTATGTAAATATTGATGGTATGGTAATAAACACCTGAGGAATTTACTCAAATAAATGTGTAAATGATTCATGTTTAAAAATTATTTCTATCATTAATATTGGTAAATAATATATATATATATATATATTATGATAAATAATTTAAGGAGTTTAATGTTTTAACTAATTCTCCAACAATAGTAAAAATTCTCACTATATAGGTAAATTCTACAATAGTGTGGTAAATAAGGGATGTTGGGTATAACCACCTCTAAATCCACGAAATAAAAGTTGATATTATGTAATAATAATCATTGAAATAAATCATTATAGTATTCTTAGTAATTCTATATTTATCATATTCTTAATGACTATGAGTGTATTATATTATTTGTATTATTCTCACTCTATCAAATCTTTCATGTTTTCTATTAGAATACATTCATTAAAATAGTAATTAAATATTTTTCTATTAGTAAAAAAAATTATGGTTTAATGATTTAATGTTATTTATAAGTATCTTATCAGTTTTCATGTTTTGGGGTGATACATACTTAAAATTTAATTATTATCCCTTTGTAAAGGTTTGATATGATATGGGGATAAAATTTGTTATTACCACATAGTTCAGAAAAAAAATATCTTGATTGTGAATTCACATTTCATAACCCAAATAATTTCATGAATATATAATTATTGAATGATGATTATGAACATACATTATAATCATATGATTTATATAAGTTCTCATAATAAAAAATGATAGATATTGAACATAAATTGAAAAGGGGGAACTAAAAATTTAAAGGTAATATTTTTATTTATGTTTATTGATTAATTTCCCAAAGTGTTTTGTGTCCCTCTATAAGATCATGGGGATGAGATTTCAATTGAGAAAATACATGGTGTTATGCCTATATCAATGTGTTTATATGTAATGGCCCATATTTAATTGGATGATTTTTGTAATTAACTGGAGGATAATTTATAAATTGTATTTGTATTACAATTTAGTATACTTTTGGTGACCTAGTCATGAAAAAGAATGTATAAATGCAAATTTTCATCCATCAACTTGATTATTACAATATAATTATCAAGAAAAAATATATTTAAACACATATTGACGAATATTGTGATCAAATTATTTGGAATTAGTACTTTTAAAATGATAAAATATGTTTGGGATATGATCACCAATGTATTAAAATTTAACATATACTCATGAAAACATTCTTGAAATGACATGGACACTAGAAATTTATAGTGACACCTTCTAGATTTAAAAATTACCCAACTATCATATTTGAATTGGACAATAAATTATTTATATATTAGATCAATAAAATATTCGTAGTATTTACATATAAAAATCAAAGATAATATAAGATAAATTAGGAATATTAAAATTATTTTAGGACTATTTTGAAGTCCTTATAAAAGGAGAAATATTATAAGATATTTAAAAGAATTATTTTTGGGTGAAAATTTACTTTTCATGGGACATTTAAAATCAATTATAATTATATATATTAATGCTACCAATAATGAGGTGATTGATGAGTTATTCAAACCAAAATATATAATATAGATCCATGGGTATATTGGATTTGATAAATAAGGTCAAATAGTTGATAGAAATTTATCAGGATAATCATATCCACTAAACAAGTTGATATATATCGTATAAATGGTTATTTAGATAGATTAATGTGAATAATTCTTGATGGAGCATAATATTTTGTTATACGCTACACAAATACTGATAATACTCTATAGTATAAATGGATTTGATGAAAACAAGGATACTTAAAATAATATATTTCTTATGTTCTTAAGAATAATTAAAAGGTTATAGATTCTTCCAAGTTTCAATTACAGATCCATGACTAAAATTATGAAATACAACATATAGAGTTTACAATAGTAATTTTTTCATTGAAAATTTATATGCAGGGTTATTATCAATAAAAATATTGTATATATACTGATTAAAAATGGATATTTTTTAATTAACGTATATGTAACTAAAAATATTCCAATAGATATTTTTAGATTTGATCATGGATTAAAATTTTTCATTAAAATGTGATCATAGAAAGTTAAAGAGGTGGCTAATTTCTTTTGTAAAATAATCGTGATACATTAATAATTATAAGGATTAAAAGAGACCCAGTCATCATAGATATAAAGAGGATTGACTTGGAAATATTAAATAAAGGGGGTGGAATCCAAACCTATCTTGGATGATATCACATCTATAAATCCATGTGATAATCAAGGGGCTATAAAAGAATAATATTGACCTATAAAGGAATGTGGAATCAATTCTAATGTTCAACCTTCATAAAATTATGGTAATAAAATTTAGAGAAAAAGTATATATCACATCTATTTCATGACCAGAAAGTATACTTTGAAATATTTACAAATCACATCATTCAATTTTCACCCTGGAAACACAAATATATATAGTGATATCAGGGAAAACCTTTATAGGTAAAACTTAAAGATAGATATTATAGAGTACAAATCACAGTGGATATTTTATAAATATAGTAATGATGAAAGTATTATCCCACTTGACTAAGGATATATTTACCCATACTTAATCCCAATTGGCGAATACCACCATGGATTTTATTATTGGTATTTCCAATCCATTTATAGAAAACAACATTAGCTATGTTATGGTTGATCTTATTAGATAATAGATATTAATCGGTTAATGTATTTCTCTATAGATAATCTTATAATCATATATAGAAATAATGAGTTGGGGATAGATAGAGTGCCAATTTTAATTATATATGATTAATACTCATTGCACAATTTAAATTTTTGTAAAAATTTTCAATAATTATTATATTCATAATTTCAATTATGAATGAATTCTAATTATAAAACAGATGGATAACATGAAAGGACCATTTAATAATTATGAGGTAATCTGTGATATCATTTAATGGTATTCATTGTAGTATGGGATCAAAATCATCCTCTGGTTGAGATATCATATTAAAAAATTATAAGAAAACATTCAAAAGACACCATATGAGTCTATTTATGTATTTATATTTATAATTCCAATAATCTGAGATGATATTTGAAGGATAATCTTATTGTTAATATTGAAAAAAATTTATAAAATAGAACAGAGTGTAAAATACATTATGTGGTATATTAATATAGAAACAATTCGACATAAGAGCTATATTGATAACCATGGATAAGATTAAGAGTTCGAGGTCACTGAGAATGTATTCATTTGACTATCACCATAAAATAGGGTTATTAGATTACAAAATAAGAGAAATTTATTCTCTATTTACATTTGAAACATTGAGATATGTAATCATATGGGATGTATATTTTATCGATTAGAACTTCCACATATTATCTCCCATTGGCATGATGTGATCAATGTATAAATGTTGAGGAAGTATATACCTAATCCATTACATGAACTAAAAATATAGGTTTTCTAATTGGGTAATGATCTCTTTTATAAGGAATAATCTATGGATATCTTGTATTCCATCAAAAGGCACTATAAATTAATAAAAATTTCATCGTTAATGTTCAGAAAATAAGTAAACATTTGAGGAAGTGACATGGGATCACAAAATTTATTGATAAAAAATTAATATTATCCTTTTCCATCTAAGTAATAACATTTCATGTTGATAACAGTGGAACATGTAACACCGCATATTTATAGAGTGAAATTTCGATTAATAAGGAACATGTGTTGGATAGATTTTCAAACACATAAGAATGAACTAAAATAAATAATACCTTATTCCATTAAGGATGAATATTTCAATATAGACCATAATTCTTTGAAAACTAGAAAAATAATACATATTTAAGAAAATTACATACCAAATAAAATATAAATTAAATAAAAATATTATAATAGTGAAATATTTATCACTACGATCTCTGATAAATATCAAACCACAAATAATATATTTAAAAAGAATAAAAAACATAAATGTTAATATAATATTAATAAATTTAAAGGAATAAGATGAATAATTTTATTGAAATATCTATAGTAATATATATGATTTTAAAATAGAAATGCAGTAGTTTTATAATCATTGGGAATATATAGTAATTGGGAATATATACCATTAGAAATATGTATTAATTAGATATAATATTGATTGAAAAATTATATTATTATATGGATAGGGGAAATAATATTTTAAAAATAATGAAAATAATCTTAATATGTTACTATTTAAATATATATTTTTATATAATGGTTATAACTAGATTATTAACACCATGAAATTTATGTTGAAAGAGAGAAGACATAGAAATAAGGCGTATAAGAATTACATATGTGGATCATTTCACTAAGATTGGCAATTAGGTAGTATTATTAGGTTCTTCCCACACAAAGCCTATGTTGGACTTTAACAAGTACCATGTGAGAAGTTCAATCTGGTAAAAATGACTATGAGATCAATGATATAAGAATAACCTCCCATGGATTCCATCATTTTATAGGTCACCATTATAACTTATACAGGGGTATTAAACTATTTGTTTCTTGTGCATTTACTAATGGATACATGTAATTATAAATTTAATAAATATTTATTTTATAAAAATATTATTAATATATGTATTTTATAATATTATTATTTTATTAAATATGTCAATTTTGTAGAATTAGTTTATTTTATTATATTTATACTTTTTAAAGTATGTATTAAATATAAATTAATTGATAAAACAGATGAAATGATAAATATTTATTTTTTATAAAATTGGAAGGTAATCATTTAATGTTAAAAATAGATATTATTAAATGAATTATTTGTTTAGGAATAATGTATTTTTGTCTTTATCAGTTAAATTTATTAATTTTAATGGATAATATTAATTCAATATAACACTAATTTATGGATTATTAATTCAAATACAATAAGAATATATTAACATGTTGTTGGAAAAAAATTTAACAAAAGAAAGTTTTTTAAGGTGATACATGTTCTATTAAATATATTTTTGTATTAAATGAAAAGGTTGATTTAAATATTTATGATATAGTTGTTTTCATTTGAGAATCATAATATCTATTAATTTAGAAATCATTTTGTGTAAAAAATTATATTATCGAGGTAGAAATTGGGTTACATCGTTAATAGATAAAAGGGGTTAAATGGTTTAAATGATTTATTATGTGATAATATTTCACAAAATAATAAAACATATTTACATTAATGAGGAATTTGACTACACATAATTCTATTTTTTCAACTTTTTATTTCCTATCACTTTTAAAAATATATTCTTATAAATTAAGGAATGATTTTTTTTTAAACATTCCACTCAAACTCACCTATAAAAATAATTCTACTCTACCACTCCAAATCATACCCTTCACTTAGTTTCTTATCTAATATTTACCAAATAATGCTACACAAAAATCCTTTATCTTGATTAAGGGATTCAAGTCACAAAAAGGGGCCCTAAAAAGTTGTTTTAAAGATAAAATTATGGAATGGCTCTTTTTATCAATGTAGGTTTGAACGTTATATATCAACATTTACTCTATATCATTATTGAACAATTGATATATATTATTTTATAAATTAATAACACATAATTTTCATCTTCATTTATATATTAATTTTAGGTTTTATTTATAAAAATATATATATATTACTCATTAATTCTTTATAAGAAACTTTTTTTGGGTCTATTTTACAACTTACGTGACCGATCGGATAATATTTCAATAATGAATTATTCATAAAACCTAAATATTATTTAAATATTTTATTAAAAAATAATTTATGGCATATGTGTAATTCTATAATTTTAATATATATATATATATACATAAATTTATTAATTAATCCAAATATTTTTTATTCAACTTTCAAAAAATGAGAATCTATTACCCATAAATTTAAATATATTCAATAAATTCCATGAAATATATAATGGAAAAATAGCACACTATAAATTACATTTTTATCAACTTCATGACCATAATGTAGGTAACAAACATATGATCATGGAGGGAGGACCAAAACCCCCTACCAAATTAATTATCAAATAAAAAGAAAAAATTACAGTTAGAAAATAACTTTAACAATGCATGATTAATAGATGGATTTTAATAAAATAAAAATTATTCATATTACTTAAAATATATAAAAATGAGGTTTTGATATAGATAAATTAAAAACATATGTGATTATAAATGATATTATAAATCATCTGAAAAAATTGGAATCCATGTTTTGGTTGTTTTGTCTTAATTCACTTTCCTTAAGAAATGATATATAATATCCACCTATATTTATTTATATGACGTATATATACACTAATATATTTACATATTTTATCTTAATATACATTTGATTCGTGGTATTTAAAACCCTATTTATTTTTCTAATTTTTATTGAATTTTTATTCATACATTAGAAATATTGTAAGGGTTTTTGAATTCATACATCTTCCATTAACTCATATTATATCATATTATATTATGGTCTTTTATATTTGATATATTCTTATAAAACCAATTTTGTTGATGATTTATAAAATAAATAAAAATTTTAATAACCATGGGTATTTTTATTATTCTTAACTGTTGTATGGGAACTGGCATTGGTTTCTGAATTTAGGTCCTCATATAAGAGTTTTATTTTTTTATAGAAAACCTCCACTAGGTACTCAGTTATGTGGTTTATGGTACCTGATGCACACCCATGTGGTGGGGGTGGTTGTTTTGAGGGACATTGGGTGGTCTATACCACTTGGATGCATACTTAGTGAGTATTAAGTACTCTTCAGGTTCTAAGTGGGTGCATAGAAGGCAAAAGAAATGTTATTTTAGCTAAAATTTTGTAAATTTATTTAAATAACAAATTTTTGTAAAACATAAGACTCTAACCTCTCTCATTCATTTAATTTCACATCTCCCTCAAATATTTCTCATAAAAGGGGTCGTTATACTTCATTCATGGTTGGATTTGAGTGTGATATCTATCAAAAGACTTTAATAGGTATGGATATACATACTATTTAATATAATAACAATTTCCCTTTTTTATTTCATCATATTTAACTAGTTATATTTAATTCTAGAATTTTTTTTGATTTTCAAGAATCTATCATTTACGACATAACCAGTAAACTTGATCTAATGAGTACGAATATTCTAGATTTTATTTTGTGGTCATTAGTATTCCAATTGATATTTACAATATTTCTAACTATCATATGAAATATAGAACACTCCAACCACTTAATAAATAAATAATTTATAATTTAAAACTTATTTCATGTTTATTTTGGACTGATTAGGACATGTTATGTAATGAAATAACCTGAATTGATCTAATACATTTCCTGAGTCATCCTACCACATGGCTGAAATCATATTCCAGATTGCAATGGGATGGTAACAAGTACCAGGTGTAACCAAATTATACTTAGGAATGGTTTCACCCTTCGTAAATTTAAGTGAACCATCCATTAAAACATGATTGAAATAGAAATAATTAGAGTCAACTGAAAAATATAAACATATACCATAAACCAAAATATACATCTTAAGAAAAAAATTTCCTAAAAGTACATATAAACATACATGGTATATCAAAAACACCCCCAAAATCAAGAAGATGGTACAATTCTAGACATGTCACAAGCATAACCCAATGGTTACAACATTACAAAAATTACTCTACAATATTCAATACAAGTTATACCATGCCTCCTTCACCAAACATCATATGGCGGTAATTAAGAAGTGACACAAAGTAACATGGTTCCCTTTCCATTACCTGTGCCCTGCAAAATGAAATCTTCAAATGTGAAAAAAGGTCCCAAAAAGGGTGTGAGGTACAAATTCTAGTATGATATCACCGTGAATACATTTAAGGATTTTATACATGAAAAATGATAAACTAGTTTGAAAACATTTTCAAAACTAAAACTAATTTGAAAATATACCATTTTCAAATAAACCTTCAAAATCTCTTAGGGTTCCCTTTAAAAAAATAGTGCATTACAAAACAATTTCTATATAAGTCCCAAATAAATAAATAAGGAAAAAAATTCATATAAATAACTATAAGTCAAATTATATGTGATCTTAACTTCAAAATAATATAACCATATAATTATATAAATGAAAAATTAAAAAAATCACATCAAATGGAACTAATAAATACCTAATGAATGTAAAATAATTCTTCATGACTAATATGAACCTAGGGGATATAACCATTAGGCCTATATTGAGTGAGTAAAAAATAACTCCTGCTATGAAATGGAAGATCAAATGGTCTTCCTCAAGACCAAGTCCAATATCTCACATGGTCTCTCAACAACTGAAAAGGAACATCACATGGTCTTCCTAACAAAAGGATCATTGGATCTCTTAGAACACATGGTGGATCACATTTTCCTCCCTTCGAAGGTTCACATGGTCCCAAGAAAAAATATCGTGATCAATCCCTAGTAAACATAGATGTTACTCCATTCCAACACATGACATGTAAGTTCACATATCAATAAATAAGTAAAAAAACATTATATAAGAAACCAATACCAAGATTATCAAAACCCATTTTAAAGATAAAATCCATTTAAAAACCACTTTATATGTACATTTAATATCTCAAAACCTCTTTTATCTATTTTATCAAACATTAGATTGTAATAAAAGAAACATATGTTTGGAAAACCCGACATTAAAAACTAAATTCCCAATCCAATCCATGAAATACATGAAACATGTAATACACACCAATCATAAATTATTTAAATTTAAATTTAAATAAGGAAATAAAATTTCATAATAAATTTAATAGAATTCAATAAAAAATTCCCTCAAATAGGGACACATACCTCATATTCAGTTTAAATATCATAATCATTGAGTAATACCATCTGAAATATATAGAACCAAGTCTCACACACCTAATACAATAGAAATCAAACCAAAATCCTAATATCATAGAATTGATTTATCCAACACCACACCTAGGGTTCCACATCTCCAAAAAAATGGGAGAACAAGGCTTGAGGTGGAGAAAAGAAGAAGAAATCAAATTACCTCAAGATAAACCACCATGAATCCAAGAGAAAATCACCATGGAATGAGGGTTAGCTCTGTAAAAAAAGGAGGGTAAGAAATTGTGGGGGAAGATAAAATATCACCCAACCAGAAGAAATATATAGGGGATAAAGAGTAAAAATACACTTTTTAATGATATAGACAGGGTCACATGGTTTTTCTACATGGATAGAAAAAATGTGTACTAGCCACGTGGACTCCACTATCTACCCCAAATAAGCTAAATAGTTTTCTATAGGGTGTTAAAATATTTTACTAACTATTTGTAATCTATGAAAAACAACACATTACAAAATAGTAGCACCTCTTTCATGTTGTTCGCACGGATTAGAAAAATTATGTGCTAATGGTGTACCTCGATCTGTCTCCCCAAAAGCACTTCGTTTTGACCCCCAGTACCCGATAATTGCAATAACTCACTCAAAGGTAAATAAATATTAATATCAGACATACCAGTGACTTAGAGGATGTCAAAACTCCCCACCATGTTACTTTCTACCCCAAAATATCTATATAAAATTTCCTAAAAGAAAATAGGTGAGGCCACTAATTCCTCACCTAACCATCCCACTCCCCTATCTAATATTTATCGCCACACTACTTCTAGAGCACAAAAATTTATGAGATCACCTTCCCATACTGCACCTTGTTACGAATATCCACGATATTAATAGGCTTCTACACCATATTGACATTGGATACTAACTCTAAATCTTCCCAATCCAACATATGAGATGGGTCTAGATGGTATATCTTTAGATTTTAATAATTTAATACTTCATGAATATAGGCCAATAACGGTGGAATATCCAACCTGTAGGCTTACTTACAAATATTCACCACAACAAACAATGTCTCAACACAACATTGTTCCAACTTCCCCTGATTTCCCAAATGATGGGGAGCCAACTGAACTGATACCCAGAGAAACACATGATCCTAAATTGAAAACTATAATGACCGATGATGATAGTTGGAATATAAATTTTAGAAACTCTCTATTATCAATAAATGTTTCTGAATCATCCTCACTATCGCAATCATCTCTAAGATGAGGCTTGGTTTAATAAAGGAATGCTCACCTACCTCATCCTAGCACAAAGTGGATTGGCACAACCACCAATATAATACCTCAAATTGGTCTATCCTAATCAAGGAATACTATATATTATTATATGAAAAGTCAACCCATAGTTTCTTCCTATTGAATCCCACTTTTTATTATATATCTTTTGATTACATTGTATAAACAGAGGTTATTTTAATGTTTGGTTTCGTGGAAAAAAGGTAGATAATATATGAAAACATGAAACATTATTGTATTCCACTTGAAAGGATTATTAAAGGTTTATACTAAGTAAATTTATTGAATCTCATAACCTGGGGACATACATCGAAGTAATGGGTGAACATAAGGCCCAGTAAGGGAAAGTAAGGTAAACAACTTACAAGTGATCCTAATAATTATCAATGTGAACTTGAATAATATCCTAAAGGAATGAAAAAAGTAAAATTGATATATAATAGGAAGAATAAAATAAATCATAACATTGAAATGTGGATACAACATTTAATTTTTTTCATTCATAATAATATCACCATGGTTTATCATCGTGGTGTCATAAACATTGCCAAGGTTATTCACCAAGGTATCATAAAACTTGTCATCTCTAGAGATTAAATTCTTTACAAAATGAATCGGATATATATCAAGCTAAACCATTAATATTTATTAATTAATTTGATACACATATATCATGATAAAAAATTTCAGTAATAACCCATGTGGAATAAAATAAATGGGTTTCATATCAAAATCTTGGCGTTTTAAAAAAATCTCCAACATAATATCTTTATGCCATTATTAACCCAAAAAAATTTAAAGCGAGTTTCATGTTTGTTAATACCAGAATAAAATTGTTCATTTTTATATATATTTTAATACACCTCTAAAATTTTTGGTTTGGATATTCACAAACTAAAATAATATATTTTCTTGAGAAAAATGAGACAAATTTTGTGAAGAAAATCTTACTACATAACTGGTTTGAAACATGGTTTAAGAAAAAATTAAAAAGAGATGGGATAGAGGTATTTCATTCAAAAAATAATCTTATTACTCTAAAGGTATTGTATAAAATGGATATAATAACATAGTATCAAAATTATAAAGACACACTGTATGAAAAACATGAAAGGAAAAGATAAGTTGGGATTTCCATTACCTTGAAGAGTACCTATTAAAAGTATAAGATTGAGGCCTTGGGAATTGAGGACTCCTTTTGAGGAATCCTTGTGATTTAAAACAATCATATATTCATGAAGTATTAATTTAATATTAAAGTAAATGGAGAAATGGTTGGGTATTTACCGAAAAAGTATAGGACTTGTTTATTAATTTTTTTGGACACCTCAGTAGTGGTAAATTCAAAACTACAGGATTGACCATGGTATTGGACATATGGGACACCTATTATATTATTTTAATACAAAAGAGTATCATAATTTTATATTAATTATTACATCATTATTATTTAATTAAACAAACTAAAAAACTCAATGTGAATTTTATTATTTGTAAAAAAATAATGTATTTTAGAAAATTCTCATAATTTCACCCTATGCTAATTTTGACATGATAATCTCAAAAATGATATTTATATTATCATAATAATTATATAAATATAATAATTTTAACTTTTAAATATAAAAACCCATAGTTATTTATAATAATACTGGATAGAATATGCATAGTGAAATTGTAGAGTGAAATTTCTGACACTTGAAAAAATAAAATTATTTTGTCGTTGTATTTAAATATGAGTTTTTTAATCATACTATTTCATTAAAAAGATAGTATTCATAATACCTTAGTTTATTATCATAATTATATATTTTTTGAAAAGTATAATTCCTCTATGAAAAATCAATTTATCAAATTCCAACTCATTTTTATTAAGAAAAACTATTCTAAAATAGAATTTATGGAACAAAAATTTTATTTATAGAAAGTAATTACACAGTAAGTAAATATATCCTCAAAACATATCCCTTATAAAACATGCAGACAACCTAAGGGTAAGGTGTGTGATGGTGATAGATTCGTTGGGCAGCTTGAATAACATTACATGACTGGTAATTTACAGAAACTTGAATTTATCCCATAAGAGATTTCATTAAAGCCTCTCTTGATGATGTTCAGCTTGGGATTGGTCAAAATCAAAGAACATGGATTCTACCTCCCTCCAATGTTCTAATATGTGGTCTTCTTACTACACAACTCTATTGGATAAGGTCATTGACTATTCTTTTTGTATTATTTTCCCTTTATCATTTCTAATTATAAAAAATAATTATAACATTAAAATTAATATTTATATTATTGTTTCCAAAATACATATTAACTAATGTTCATAATGACCAATGGTTATAATATTCCAATGGTCATATAAATGTTTAGAACTAATGGTCACATTTCAATATATACTCACTTCATTATTAGAGAGATAATATTATATAACCGGAATTTTCCAGAAACAAATATCATTCAAAATTTTTGGGTCGTTACATTATTCCCCCCTTAAGAAATTTCATCCCAAAAATTTCATCTCATTCCCTCAGTTGAGAAAGTTGAGGGTATTTCTACCTCATTGTTTCTTCTGGTTCCCCCATGGATTTTTCATAATTATGGTTTCATTAAGACACCATTATGAGGTGGGTAGTCTTATTGTGTAAAACCTTTTATATATAGACAAATTTCTCTAGTGGTTTCTCCTCATAAGATAGGTCATGTTCCAGTTCTACCACCTCAGGATTCAGTATATGTGAAGGTTCAGGTACGTACTTCCTCATGAGGGAAATATGGAATACATCGTAAACATGAGATAGATTTAAAAGAAGTGAAAGACCATATACCACTACACCTATGAAATAAAAGAATTTATAGTTTCCAATATACCTAGGGTTGAGCTTCCCTTTATTACCAAAAGTCATGAATCTCTTCCAAAGTGATATTTAGAGGAATAATTTATCACCAAAATCAAGCTCCAAGTGCCTTTGATGGTTGTCAGCATATCTCTTCTATAGACTCTGAGCAACCTTTATGTGTATTTTGGATGGAATGATCCTGTTTGAAATCCCTTTCACAAGATCAGACCTAATAAGATTTCTCCCACTAGCTTCATCTCAATAACTAGGAGTTCTATATTGATTCCTAAATATATCTTCATTGGGTTCCATTTGAATACTGGTATGGAATCTTTTTTCATATGAGACCAAAAATAATAGGATATGTTGATCCCACCCACCATTAAATTTCATTGATCATGTTTTCAACCTGTTCTAGAGTGTTTGAATAGTCCTTTTGGATTTTCTATCAGTTTTAGGGTGATAGTTCATACAAAAATTCAATTCAGTATTAAAATAATGTTTAATAATTCTCCAAAATTTTGATGTGAACCTTGGATAATGATCTGGAATGATTGAATGTTTAGCTCCATGTATCCTTACCACTTCCTTTGTGTATATCTTGGAATGTTCTTCAAGAGATAAATCATTCCTAATAGAGATAAAATGAGAGTTCTTGGTGGGATGGTCCACTATAACCCATATCACATTGTTTCATTTGGTTATTTTTGGGAGAAAAGTGACAAATTCCTTAGTGATATTGTCCCACTTCAATGCTGGTATGGGTAGTGGCTGTAATACACCTTTAGGAATATTTCTCTCTGACTTCACATGTTAACACACTTGGCATATTGTAATGTAGTCAGTAATATTCCTTTTCATGTTATCCCTCCAATAATGATCAGGAAGGTCCCTATACATTTTTGTGATTCCAGAATTTATAGAGAATGTAGAGATATGATCTTCATCTATCAGCTCAATATTTATTTCTAAATAGATGGAATATGTAGCCCTGTAAAAAATTTCAATACACCTTCTTGATCAATATTTAACATAGGAAACGTATCACTCTTCATATCCTTTATCTTCTTTTAAAAAAAGGATATTTTCTTTGAGATTTCATTAATTTATATAGTAATGATGGTTGAGAAATAATTTTCGGTATGTTTGATAATGTCCCTTCCCTTATGATTTCTATTTCCAGTTTTACTAGGCCTTGATAAAAGGATATCCTTGAATCCTCATTATTTCCAACACAACATGTTCATTCTTACTTAATGCATTAGTGCCTTTGTTTTCTCTTCCTTGGTGATAATGAACTGAGTAATCATTTTCTTTAATAATCTCCAACCATATCTTATGTCTCATGTTCAATTATTTTAGTTTTAAAATATAATACAATCTTTTTTGGCCATTGTATATATCAAATTTCCCCCCATATAGATAGTTCCTACATATCATCAGAGAAAATACAGCCACATCTAGCTCCAAATCATGCATATGAAAGTTCTTCTCATGAGGATTCAATATTCAAGATTCATAATAAATCACCTTGTTATTTTGTAAGAGAAAACACCCAATCCCTTTTAGATATTCTTCCCTAAAAACAAAAAATCCTTCTCCAATATAGTGTAGAGTTAACACTGTTGTATTAACCAATTTTTTATTCAACTATTCTAAACTTATCCACACTTCTTTTTCTAAATGATCTTGGCCCCATTTCGAGTTAACAAGGTTATTGGATTTAAAATTCATGGAATTTTTTTCACAAACAACCTATTATATTCTAATAATACTGTGAAACAACAAATATCAATTACTGTTATAGGATGAGGCCACTCTTCCGCATAATTTTTCTGGTAAGGATAAACTAATATTCCTTCATGGGTTAAAATGCTCCCCAACAAAGAAAATTATTGTAACCACAATTCAAATTTTAAAAAAATTCCTAATAACCTGTCCTTCCACAGATTATTCAATATATCCTTTATATAATCGTCAATCTCCTCACTTCTTTTGGAATATATCATAATATCATTAACAAAAACAAAAAAAAAAGTATAAAATTTGTCCTTAAAGACTATATTCATCAAATCCATCAATATAGAATGAGAATTAGTCAATCCAAAGGTCATAACAACAAAATCATAATTCCCATATCTTGATCAGAAAGATGTATTTGAAATATCGCATTTCTTCACCCTCAATTGATGATAACCAGATCAAAGATCAATCTCAGAATTTAATTAAGACCCATGGAGTTGGTCAAATAAATCCTCAATTAATGGAAGAGGGTACTTTTTCACTATGATACCATTAGGTTCTCTATAATAAATGTGTATCCTTATTGGTCCATCATTATTCTTAAAAAATATAATAGGTGATCCCAAAGGATACACACTTTGTCAGATAATCACCTCCTCCAAATGATATTGGAGTTGTTTCTTTAATTCCTACAACTCCAAATTTTTCATTCAATACAGTGTCTTTGAAATCAACTTCTAACCAAGAATGAGGTCAATGGATAACTCAACCAATCTTTCTAGGTGAGGTCCAGATAACTCATCAGTATATACATCAATGTATTCCTAAATTAGAGGTACGTTCTATATTTATATACTTTTATTTACTTATTCATATTCATTGAATATCACTATAAAAAAGCTACTATAGATACCTCTAGATGAAGCTCGGGTCATGATATCTCTCCTTTGAAAACAGCTATTGGTTTTCCATTTAAGACTACAAATATTTCCTTTCTTCAACATTTGATCTTAGTATTATACATCGAGATCCAATCAATCCATAGTATAATATAGGATTCCATCATGGAAATTACTGCTATATTTGTGATGACATTATTCTCAAAAAATTAAATACTAGAGTTTCTATAAATATGTTTATTATAGGATAATCCCTCAAAGAGTCTTGACTGATAGTTATACTTTTAACAGTTCAGGGAATGATTCTATAATTTTTTCAAACATAGACAAAATAAAGGAATGAATTGAACCAAAATCAAACAATGCTCTTGATAGCTTTTATAGAACAATGAGAGTAATTTCCATTGTATCATTTGAAGCTTCAACTTCAGTTTCCTTGATAGAAAATTCCCAACCATGCTTCATTGGCCTATGGTGAGTTTGATGGTGATTCACCTCCATTAACATCGGATTTGGAAAGTTATTGTAAAAGTGCACAAGCTATCTACACTTAAAGAATTTTTCTTAGGGCTAGTCATGAACCATCTTCCCTTTGTCGTTAGTGTTGAGAAGTTTTGACATTGGCTCACTATGACTATTCTGAGAAATATGTTCATCTCTTCCATACTTGTAAAATTTCCTTCTATCAAGAAATATGTTCCCCAAAATCTTCTTCCACATTTATTTCATGTGGCAAGATGCACTTTATTTTCTCATATTCCTTGTTCAAACTCATCCCCTAGTTTGGTTCCAAATATATCTTCTAATAACTAAATATATGGGACCATTGCACCAATCCAAACACCAGTTCAACATTCATTGAACTCCTCACAATCTCCTCATAGTTTTCATAGTATCATTTGGCTATACTATTTTGTAGACAGGGTCTTAGTCCACTAAAGAATCTATCAACAATCCAATTAGGATCTATGAAAAATATAAATATGTAATAGTAATGTATTGTTAATTTCATCTCATAGCTTCCCATTGATTCATTTTCCTTTTTCTTTAGATCATGGAATTTATTCCCCGTTTTTGTTCGCATTGAATAAGGGAAGTGATTTTTTAAAAAGGATCCTCTGAACTTTTCCCACACTACTACATCAATATCCCCTTTTGGCTTTTTGTTTTTAACTAGTTTCCACCACTCATTAGCTTCGTCCCCTAATAAGTAAACAACCTGGGATACTTTCTCTTCTCTAAACAATGGAGTAGAGAAAATATCTTTTATATAAAGGTGATCATTTATTTATCAATCAATGTGATGGTCGATCAATTGAAAGAAGGTGGTCATTGACACATAAATGACTCAATGGAATGTTCCCCCATTTTAGGTGAATATGATATTTTGTCCTAATTCATGTTATTACTTATAAATCGAATCAGTTGATTTATGACTCTCGTGAATTTTTACATTTTGGATTTCATCGGGAGTCCATCAGCTCCTAGTACGTTTCACTCACGATTTACATGGTCTATCATGTTTCCTATCATTTTTAAAAAGAATAAAAACTTAGTGAGAAACATATTTCATTTAATAATCTTATAATTATAAATTAATTTCATGTATTAAAACTTTATGATTGAATATTTTATTATTTAACAATAGTTAAATTTTCTATAAATCCATCAAAATGGTTTATAAAAAATTGGTGATTATCCAAACATAACCCTCATGAGCATCTAACCTGGGGCATAGTAAGGCCCATCTTCATGTAAAATGTTATGTAAAGTCAAAACTGATGCACCTTGTTGGAGTTTTTTCACCTAGGTATATATGTCATAGAATCACTTCCACTTGTTCATATCTAGATAGTGGTTTCTTTGCTCAGAAACCAATTACATAATATTTCACCAAAATACAAGGATATTTTACTATATTTTTACTTGTTAATAAGGAGATTCCTAAATTTTTTATATCCTAATTTTTATAAATAAATAAATTTCCCTTTTATACTAACTATGTCATCAAACCTTTTTATTCCATAACTTTTCATTAAATTGTACAAATAGAGGATCTTTTAAAGACTAGTTTCAGTTAAAAAATGGTACATAATATATGAAAACATAAAATATTTTTCTATTAAAATTTTATGTATTCTTAAAGTTTCATCCTATGTAAATTTATTATATCTTATAACATGGGGACATACATCAATGTAAAGGGTGAGTATAAGACCTAGTAATGGAAAGGAAGGGAAACATTTTATAAGTGATCATGAGAATTGTCGATGAGAACTATAAGAATATCCCTAAGTCATCAAAAAATAAAAAAGATACATATCATAGTAAAAATAACAATAATAATAAGATGTAAATGTGGATACAACATTTAACTTAGTCATTATTAATCATATCACCATGTTTTATCATGGAGGTTTCATAAAAATTACCGAGGTTATTCACTAAGGTATCGTAAAACATGTCATCCCTAGAGATTAAATTATTTACACAATGCATTGGATCACTATCATGGGGTACCCTCATATTTATTAATTAATTTTATAGAAATATGTAAAAACAAATTTCATAAGTTACCCATGGAGAATAAAAGAAATGTGTTTCATATCAAAATCATGGATTTTCTTAAAAAAATTAAAAACAAGATATTTAGGACATTATTGATCCATGAAAAAGGAAGAAGGGTTTTCTATAATTTAATACCAAAATAATATATATAATTTTGAAATATATGTGAATACCCATGGAAAATAAGGAGTTCTGTGTATTCACAAAAAAAAATTAGATAATTTCTTAAGAAAAAGAGAGAACTTTTCGAGAAGAAACTCTGGCAGCATAATTTGTATGAAACATGGTTTTATAAAACATTAAAAAGATAAGGTACAAGGGTATCCTATTAACAAAATATTCTTAATATGATAAAGTTATAAAATAAAATTTATAGAATAAATTTGTATGCAAAATTTAAATGCATTCAACTTAAAAAAGGAAACATAAAAGGAAAAGAGAAGTAGTGATTTCCCTTTCCTTGAAGAGTAACTCTTAAAACTCAAAGATTAGGACTTGGGGGTTAAATAAAACTTTGTTGTAATCACTAGGAGATAAATCTATAATATATTAGTCTAGTATGAATTATATGTTAAATAAAATGGATAAATGGGTGGGTATTTATATAAAAATAGGACGATCTTTTTATTAATTTTTTTAGACACCTTGGCAGTGGTAAATTAAAATCCCTTGGATTTCCTATGGTATTTTCATATGGAATAGGCCACATGGGAAAAATATTATGTTATTTTAATCCATGAGTGTTTAATGTCATTTTATATTATATATCACAACATTATGATACAAAAAAAATCAAAACGTATTTTTACTATTCACAAAAAATGAAGTATTTTAGAAAATTACCATAAAGTCGCCTTAACCTAATTTTTAAAATATGATTTAAAAGAAAATATTTATTTTTTCATATTAACTCCCTAAATATTATAATTTTTACTTTTGAATATAAAAACCCTCAGTTATTTAAAATAATAGAGGATAAAAAATTAATAGTGAAATTTCATTGTGAAATTTCTAACACTAGAAACAAATAAAATTATTTTAC
Organism: Viscum album; assembly: GCA_963277665.1. Classification (NCBI taxonomy): domain Eukaryota; kingdom Viridiplantae; phylum Streptophyta; class Magnoliopsida; order Santalales; family Viscaceae; genus Viscum; species Viscum album. The sequence continues at coordinate 126,774,058 of OY728139.1, read as the reverse complement.
CATTAATATTTACATAGGAGTGATTTAATCATAATATTTAATTAAAATAAAAATTATTTATAATACCTTGGTTTATTATAATAATTATATCTTTTCAAAAAAAAGTACAATTTCTGTCCAAAAAGTCAATTTATCAAATTCCAACTCAATTTTACTAAGAAACGCTATTCTTCAAACATAATTGGTGAAACAAAAATTTTATTAATAAAATTTAATTTTAAATTAATTATATATTTCTTATAAAAATATCCCCTTATAACACTTTCATATGACCTAAAAGTATGGTGTGCACTTGTGATAGATTCTTGGGGCAGCTTAGATAACATTGCTCGAGTGGCAATTTTCACTGACTTGAATGTATCCAGAAACTGATTCCATTCATTCCACACTTGTTTAAGATCATTATGGGCTTAGTCAAGAGTAAATCACAAGGAAACTACCTCCCTTTTAAGTACTAACAAATGGGCTTCGTAAAACATTGTTATAATGGATGATGTCATTGACTCTTATTTATGCATTAATTTTCCTTTATCATTTATAATCATAGACAATAATTATAGAATAAAAGTTATTATTTATTTTATAGTTTAAAATAGTCTTATTGACTCACATTCATAATCGAAAAAAATACATAAAAATTTTGATACCTGATAGTGACATTTGAAAAATACTCACTTCATTATTAAAAAGATAAAATTATCTAACACACATTTTTTGGAAACAAATATCATTAAAAATGTTCGGGTCATTAAAGTGTCTTTCCCACTAACTAACAAAATCAAACACACATTCCTAGAACATGTCCTTGAGTGTATGGATTTTCCTCTTAGACTGGACATTTTTTATTGGGTGATATGTGGTGCTCAACCACCACCGGGTTCCCAAATCCTCCCTGAGTCCCTTCAAAAAATGAGATGTAAAACAGGCATCCTAGCCTGACACTATCATCGGGGACACTCTATGAAGTCAAATAAAATCTCATACATAGAGTTATTTTAGGTCCTCTATTTTTTGAATCTTTTAATGTGTAAAAAATTGGAATATTTCATCAGATTATTGACAATATACCATATGGAATCATTCCCACTTATTGAATGAGGTAGTCTAAAAAAATCCATAGAGATCTTATTACACTTCCACAATAGAATATGAGGTGGATACAATTACATGATTTACCTCTAATTCACTTATTTCATCCTTTGGAAGGTCAAACACCTAGAAACATAGTATTTCATGGAATATCTCATCTCGAGCCTGTTGGAATCGAGCGTGCAGCGGAAGCCCCAAATAGGTGGGTTTTTATAATTTTCCACCGCTGTTCGCCGTAAACTCGCCGACGTCGGTGAAGAGCAGCCCAGTCAAAGCCAAGGACCACGCGTGGAGGATTTTAAGCACAAAATTAAACCGTAAAACACCTGGTTTGAATCCAAAGACGTGCACGACGTCTGCTCGTCGTAGGCGATCGCTACTCGAAGAATCCGAAGCCGAATTCCTCTAGATCATCCACACACGCTTCAAGGAATCTACGGGAGCGCCGTTCGTCGTAATCTGAGTGCTAACGCAGATTTGCGACGATGCCTTCGACGCTCCAACGACCACCGCATCGCTTCGCTAGCGATGCCCGAGAGAGAGCTCGATCCGAGCTCCTTGGATCCAGAGCATCTCTCCCTAGAATATGGGAGAGAGGAGAGGAGAGATAAACTCCATGAATAGTATTTGGAAAAGTCCCCTCCTCTTATATTTATAGTGCTCAATTAAAATACCCGGTATCGCCTCGCCATCCCCGAATACTTAATGCACTATTAACGACGTTTTATGACTACTAAACTGAGCCATAAATATTATTATCATTTACTTTTAATATATTAAAATATATTACATGCTAATAATTAAGTCATTAACCTGACTCATCGCTCCCATAAATATTAATTGAACCTTGAATAATTTAATATTCGTCAATTAATATTTTTTATGTATTTACTTAAAACTCGTAAATACATTTAATAAATAAATTTAATACTCATTATTCTAAACTCGAATAATAATATGAATTTATTTATCACATTGGTGATCTTTTAACTTTGGACAATTCCCGGACCCCTGTGGCCAGGCCCACTATGTCCAATACTCCTATTCAACTGAATAGGGCAGATTCTTGAATACGCTATTGTGTGTGACCCTCTAGGCCCTTATTTCGACAGCTATGAATAGTATTCACAGACCAAGAGCGGGATCTAGCAACCCATCATGGCCCCTGAAGAAATAAGGATTGTCACAGCAGGGACAACCAACCTACGAACATGCACTGTGTAATATAATCTCTCTGTCTATAATATCTCGTAAAGCAGGACGCACTCTCGTGTCATCGCCTTTTTCTTGCTTTATTGTTTGTTGATGTAACTGGATGGATTTACCCTCAACTGCCATGGCCATCGTCTTATAAAGGTACTGCCATCCATATCAACATGGCTAGAGATATATTACTTCCATAACCTGGAAGCGAAAAATCCTTTCTTGACCATTCAACCAATGACATTCCACTAATGACGCACCCGACACAAACTACCTCGCCACGACTTTATTGCCATGGTTTTCGTCTTGCATCAAAGTACGCGATCAAATGACATACATTGGTAATGATCTCAAGTCAGGAGACCATTACACATGATCATAGATAGGAACATCCAATGACACCTGAAACATGTGGTGTTCCTATTGGCGGGTCAGTCCTTATGATCTCACTACTAGAGATCACCAAGTGCAAACTTCATGAGAAGAAGTCTCAATGCTTATGAGCCCCCAGCACCTGATGGTCAGACATCTACTATGTCCAATTAGTAAGATGTATCTAGACCATAGAACATATATTTAAGATTAATGTCATAGTATCTAGAGGTTATCATTATAGCCTGAGACCTGCTATAACCTTTCAATACGACAATTAATCTTTGGACATTACCATTTCAATAGTGGATGCAGAAAAGTCTACACTATAATGATAAGATGACATCATGCATACCTTACTGTATACATGATATGGTAATCAAAAGCACATAATAGTTGGGTCTAGGGAACCCACTATTTCAACACTCCCACTTGCACTAGAGCCAACTTGCTAACCAAACTTGTTAGCTACTCACATGATAAGAATCATGTTTCTGCTGAGTAAGGGACTTAGATACTGGGTCTGCCACGGTTCCGCCGCGTGGCTATTCTGATATAGCGACCTCATCTCTTTGATTAAAACTTCTCAAGAGATGGTATCCTGAGTATATACCCTTTTTGTCCACTGTCATAACTTGACATCTTGGCTAGTAAGAATATCATAATCTACATTATGATAATACTTTTCTCACCAGGTGAGATTCCAAGAACTGGAACAAATTATTGCATTTTACTTCTACTTATATATCTTAGAAGCTGAAATGTACTCGGTCTTATAGATATGGCCACCACAGGCTGATATGAGATTGACACGCTCATCGCCTTTAGCCTAACTGCAATACTAGATCACATTGATCTATGGAAGACTAGTTTTTATCCCCAAAAACTAGTATCCTTCTTCTCTACTTACCAGGTACATATCTTTTGTACTTGCCGAAGTACAATTAGATTGTTCTGACTGCATCCCTTGTAGTGCTCCTAGATATAACTGATATTTGCCTATTGTAAAATATACCTTGGAAATATCGGTTCTTGTACATATCATGGCATACGTGATTTATCCATCGCTCCAATGTATGGATTTAAACTCACCACATTTATCTCTTCCCATGTCACAGACATGTCAACATGGAGAGATTATGCCCTGTGACATAGGCAACAATTCATCTCTTGAATTGTTCTAAATGTATTTTTCAATATAATGTCACTATATGTACGATTGACTAGAACCAAGCAACCTATAGATCTACCTTAGTAGATCATGTTCCCTAGAACTTAGGTAGCTACTTTAAGTCAATCATTGGAGAGTAAATTTCATTTTGGTCTTAACTATCTGTCAGACCAATGTTTGTTTTTCATATGTTACCGATCACATTTCTTATTGGAAAACCTTAGCGCTCCCACTAACCTCTAGTAGACACATGGAAAACATTTGTTTTAAATGTATATACTATGATCATGTTTCTTACTTTAATCCTAAACCGGATTTTAGTAACTTGAAACCTTTATCAGCATTCTGTGATGTGACCATCCCTTTCTGGTTGTGTCATATAGACACCATCCAAGATTGGTGGTCATGACATCTAATGCCAACTAAATTGATCATAGATATTAGCTATGATAAGTATAATTCTAACGGATTTAGGCATGACAAATTGGTGAAACCAATTGAGCCTTATTGGTACTAAGCTCGTACCATCCATGTATCAACTCACTTGAATAACCATCACAGTATTCAAAATAATATCCCCTTTCATACTTTGATACATGGAATCCATTAATTGAGTTTTAGTTGGTGTTATCAATTTTAGCTAATTTCCATATACTTCTTACTTGTAGGAAATATTATTCACATTTAGTAATAGATCACCGACCGTGGTGAATATAAAAATAATCACCATGGTTTTATCCTTCCTACGCAGTATGTGTCTCTGGAAAATACTTTGTTCCACATGTGCTTGTGGAACTAGTTCATATGCCAGCTATTTTGTGCATCTTGAGCATTGACTAAACACAAGTCAATATAGCTCCCACTATCTCTAATAGAGATGTGCAACCTTATATAGAAGTGTAGTCTATTGCTTGACTACCTATTCTTCTATCTTGTAACATCCTAAATAGCTGTTAGGATTATTACACTAAATGCACAATGTGTTTGTCTTGACGCTAGTTTGTTTATGTCCTAACAAACTCTTTGCATCCAAACACATGTTCTTATGAAATAATGGGTTTACATCATACTATGACTCGTATGATATCCATTTGTCATTATAGTTGGCATATGGTGGTGTGATATTGCTGTTATTTGCAAAGCATTTCATGAAATATAGTGGAAGTTTCTGCTAGTTCCAACATTGATATTACTTACATCAATACTTTGATGTATAAAATGTGCATTTAAGAATTAATCCACGCTACATTTTGTTGATCAATGTTTATATTTAAGACTTGATCAGCAATCCTCCCCATTAACATCAATGTCATGATGTGGATAAGGTAATGTGAGTTTAGGAATTGCTCCACGCTACATTATCATGAATGATGAATGCTTGGTCGATATATTCTTCGGTATCCCAACCCGAAGCAACTCATATCTTCTGACCATGAAAATAATTCACTTTGATATTCCTTAATTACTTAAAAGAATCTCATGAAGCATATTTGCCTCTAGCTTATACTTGGAATAGTTCATAATATCATGTTGAACTATTTCCAAAAGCTTTGTGACGTACCTTTATTTCTAAAGGCTCCTTTGTCTAAACTAAAGACATTGATAATACCAAAAGTATTTAGTTGTGCCGAGCCTAAATACCATACTTGGTATATTCATGAAGTCCATTTTTAGTATTACTTGACAAAGAATTATCCTGTCACAACTGGGTATAAGTCTTACATTTATATTCATCACTAATTGCCTATGATCCATGTATCACTGAACTAGTGATTGAGTTTACCAAAAAAACAACATTTATTTTAGAAACTAAAAGAATGCCTCCTTGCGTCCAAGTACACATGAGATTAATGTTTGTGGTTATAATCAACAATAGTTCAACACGAATCTTTCACTTGGCAATTAAAGAAGTCGTGTACTTCTCACCACTGGCCTAGGTATCACCCTTTCACAACCACTTGGAGAATACACCTAACTTCTAGTAAGTTTTCTATACTAACTTGTTTATCGTATTAAAATACACATATGTTGCCAACATATTGTATTTAATACCCAAGTAGTAAAAGAGAAACATTATAATGATGAATATACCTGATTTAGAAGCGGAAACATGCTTCTTTAAATCAGTTGATTGCTTTTAAACTTCCATAGTATTATTTTTATAATATTCAATGCATATAACCATTGTTAATACCTCATTAATTGAAGGACGTCGCGAATGTGTCATTGGCATTAAATACCTTTGACCTTTTCACATTTTCTTTCAATTTATCCGCCATAAGAATTAAAACTTGACTGTCTTTTATTCTTATTCACTTGGAGAACCTTACCAAGATAGGTAATGAAGCGTTTACTCAATACATTGTTCGAGACTTGAGTAATGTGGTGAAAATGATATTTAAATATCATGATCAATATTTAAATTTACACATGCCGGTGTAAACTTTGCCTTATTCATATCATTGCTTCACTTTCTCCTTTCAAACATCTCGGAGATGAGACTTTATGTTATATCATCTATGTCCTGGTGTAGCGACCGCGACTGACACCAGACATTGATGAAATCATAATGATAGGCCTTTTATATTAGTCTCCTGTAAGCAATTTTCACCCTCGCTTCTTGAGGTAGATTAACAATGTTGGGGACACTGACACCTTGAGTTTCCTATATCATAGTACTATGCGCACGCGCCTATACTATTCATAGATACTCATGTCACTGTGGACATTTACTTTGTCCATTATAATATCGCAGTTTTAATCTTGTGGTATAACATGCCATTTTTCTACAAAAAAAAATTTAGCAGATAAGTGCCTTTTTATCTGGATTACCTGTTTAGACATTTTGATTAATTACTTAAATCATTTTATGTCTCCCACTATCTTATCAGATTCTAGGAACCCTCTGTGCTAGAATCGGAATACTCTGTCGTTTGAGTATTCTAGTGGAAAGGATCCCAGAACCACCCCTCATAGTCTACAAGCTAAGGCTACGCCACTACTTGGAGGGTTCTAGGTAGGCTTTTGGCTGGCCAACCACTTTAACTTGCGGTTCCTTGATCTGTTGAGTGAAGTCACAGCTTCTTAAAATTAAAATTGTATTTACTCAACGCTTGCCTCTAAAATGATAGCAAGTTAGCTAGGGCTAATCCTTACTAGCACTTTAGTTAATTCAACCCATCATTCTTATAAGGACTCCCCAGTAGTAAGAGGCACCCTCAGCTAAGGCATGAACCGACACCTCAAACAGCTGGTTTTGTCCAAATTTGAAAGATGGAAGGCTGTTTAGACTTAATATATCATTGAGGGTTTTATTATTTTTAGTGTGACGAAAGAAATCATTTTTCGAATTTTATAAGCACGAACTATGTGATCGCACTCACAACTGGCCGTGCAAGAAATATAAATCTCATCGCGTCACATGTTCATTTTATCTTGCATGCTTGTTTATTATTATACTATGTGATCGCGCAATAAATTACACATGCACAAAAATAATAAACCATGCAGAAATAAAATGAACACCTGATCATGAGCCGGTACTATTGGTTGATCCGTTGAGTGAATAACGGACCAACCGAAACCCTAGGGGTGAGTACCTTTAGTAGCGTGGCTTGCAACATGAATAACAATGTCTTCTCATCCAATGCATCCAACTCATTTCTGGGGTGTCGCCGTCACTTGGCATGAAATGCGTTACTGGTCATCTCGTCATTATACAATTGTACTCGCACACAGGCGAGGGGGTCTCGGGGTATAAATATACAACTCTGAGAATGGGTGCGCAGGCCCTTATACATATAATGACTCTGAGACGACATGCAGATCACCTTTTCTTTTATTATTTAAAATAATTATTACAAAACCAGATGCGATAATTAAATAATTAAATTAAATAAATAAAAAAACACCAGACATGCATTGGTCGGTCTCAGCTCATGATCAGTTATATACGCATTAAACTTGCGTATATTAAATAAGTGCAGAATAAAAAATTAAACTTGCATTAAAATTAAACTTGAGAGAGTTTTAATTGAATTAAAAATTTCACTCTAATTTTTAATCCAATATTTACATCGTTCCGTCCCGATTTATTTATTTAATTTTAAAACTAAAATTAAATTAATTAACTAATTCAATTTATTAGAAAATAAATTAATTACGCCGCTTTAATTATAAACCAAAGTTAATAGTTAATTAATTTAATTCTGAACCAAAATTAAATTAATTAATTTAATTAACCTTTGATTTAAATAAAATTATCAGAGCTCCATAAACCCCGAGCAGGGCCCGTGCGGGTCGGGGCGAACCCACGCAGGCTCAGTCCAGGCACTAACGACCCCATGCAGGGGCGTTCCGAGATGGGAAGACCTGCCCAAGTCCATTTCGGGCTAGGAGACTCATCCGATCCTGTTTCAGGGCAAACCCAATCTGTGCTAAAGGTTACCTCCCGGTGGCGCGCACCCGCTGCACCGTTCCGGAGGAGGCTGGCCTCCGGTGAAGAGAGGCTCCACGGCCAGCGGGTGGACGGGGATGGGCGGCCAGCGAGTCACTGGCCGAGAGGCTTCAGCGGAGCAGCACGCTGCTGGTGGGAAGTCCCAGAGAGGGCTGGATATGGCCGCGGATGCGCCTAGGTAGTGTGCTGCTTCTGCAGCGCGGTGAAGGGGAGGTGCGGGCTGCAGCTGTTGCCGGGGAGAGGGGCTGGCCAGGGAGGCGGTGAGGATGGTGCGCCGGGTTGGCCCGCTGAGTGCAACTGGCAGAGGAGGCGCCGCGGGGAAGGGAGAGGCGGACTCCATGTGCTAAGAATTGCCGCTGAACAGGGAGGAGGACGTCCAGGGCTCTGCCTGGTGCGCACCCGGGAAGACCAGAGGACAGCAAGGGGGTGGTGCGCCGGATCTGGCGCCTGAAGGAGGGAGGAGGCGGCCTTGTGGCCACCGTGCATGAATAGGGGGCCGCTCAATGAAGGCGGAAGAAGGAGGTGGTCCTGGCGGTGGCCTGGTGCAGCGCGGCAGAGCTGGAGCCGCGGCCTGGGCAAGGTGCTGCGGGAGGTGGCAACAGGGGAGTTCTGTGGCGCTGCTGGCAGCCTGCTCCGCAGGAGGGAGACGACCCGGTAGGGGGGCCTGGCTGCGCTATAGTGCGCCGGTAGGGGATGTACCAATTTTTTTTTTTCACGGCCTGCACATGCAGGCCGTCGACCCACTGTTTTTTTTTGTTTAATAATAATGACCTGCAAAAGCAGGTCCTCCCCCTTTGTTTTTTTTTGCAAGACCTAAAAGAAGGTCTTCTACCCCCTTTTTTTAAACTTAAAGACTTACATTGAAGTCTTCCCTCCTTTAATTATTTTTTCAAAGCCTATATTAAGGTTTGGAAAAATAATAATAATACTATAATAATATTATTATTATAACAATATCAATATTATTATTATAATAAAACCAAATAATTTTATTATTATTATAATAATATAATTAATTTTAATAAATTAATATCAAAACCAAATTGATTTTCCAGTAAGTATTTCGTACCGAAAATCAATCTCGAATCCGAATTCGAAACTTCAGATGGCTGCAGAATGACCATCCGATATCCGATTCGGGTTCCGTTTGCGGCTTTGGGACCGTTTCAACACCCTCTTAGCATTTTAATGCAAATTTAATTTTTTTGGCTTCAAATCGACATGCTCTCCCTCTGATACCACTTGTTGGAACCGGGCGTGCAGCGGAAGCCCCAAATAGGTGGGTTTTTATAATTTTCCACCGCCGTTCGCCGTAAACTCGCCGACGTCGGTGAAGAGCAGCCCGGTCAAAGCCGAGGACCACGCGTGGATGATTTTAAGCACAAAATTAAACCGTAAAATACCTGGTTTGAATCCAAAGACGCGCACGACGTCTGCTCGTCGTAGGCGATCGTTGCTCGAAGAATCCGAAGCTGAATTCCTCTAGATCGTCCACACACGCTTCAAGGAATCCGCGGGAGCGCTGTTCGTCATAATCCGAGTGCTAGCGCAGATTTGCGACGATGCCTTCGACGCTCCAACGACCACCGCATCGCTTCGCTAGCGATGCCCGAGAGAGAGCTCGATCCGAGCTCCTTGGATCCAGAGCATCTCTCCCTAGAATATGGGAGAGAGGAGAGGAGAGATAAACTCCATGAATAGTATTTGGAAAAGTCCCCTCCTCTTATATTTATAGTGCTCAATTAAAATACCCGGTATCGCCTCGCCAGCCCCGAATACTTAATGCACTATTAACGACGTTTTATGACTACTAAACTGTGCCATAACTATTATTATCATTTACTTGTAATATATTAAAATATATTACATGCTAATAATTAAGTCATTAACCTGACTTGTCGCTCCCATAAATATTAATTGAACCTTGAATAATTTAATATTCGTCAATTAATATTTTTTATGTATTTACTTAAAACTCGTAAATACATTTAATAAATAAATTCAATACTCATTATTCTAATCTCGAATAATAATATGAATTTATTTATTGCATTGGTGATCGTTTAACTTTGGACAATTCCCGGACCCCTGTGGCGGGGCCAACTATGTCCAATACTCCTATTCAACTGAATAGGGCAGATTCTTGAATATGCTATTGTGTGTGACCCTCTAGGCCCTTATTTCGACAGCCGTGAATAGTATTCATAGACCAAGAGTGGGATCTAACGACCCATCATGGCCCCTGAAGAAATAAGGATTGTCACAGAAGCGACAACCAACCTACGAACATGCACTGTGTAATATAATCTCTCTGTCTATAATATCTCATAAAGCATGACGCACTCTCGTGTCATCTCCCTTTTCTTGCTTTATTGTTTGTTGATGTAACTGGATGGATTTACCCTCGACTGCCATGGCCATGGTCTTATAAAGTTACTTCCATCCATATCAACATTTACAGAGATATATTACTTCCATAACCTGGAAGCGACAAATCCTTTCTTGACCATTCAACCAATGACATTCCACTAATGACGCACCCGACACAAACTACCTCGCCACGACTTTATTGCCATGGTTTTCGTCTTGCATCAAAGTACGCGATCAAATGACATACATTGGTAATGATCTCAAGTCAAGAGACCATTACACATGATCGTAGATAGGAACATCCAATGACACCTGAAACATGTGGTGTTCCTATTGGCGGGTCAGTCCTCATGATCTCACTACTAGAGATCACCAAGTGCGAACTTCATGAGAAGAAGTCTCAATGCTTATGATCCCCCAGCACCTGATGGTCAGACATCTACTATTTCCAATTAGTAAGATGTATCTTGACCATAGAACATATATTTAAGATTAATGTCATAGTATCTAGAGGTTCTCATTATAGCCTAGGACCTGCTATAACCTTTCAATACGACAATTAATCTTTGGACATTACCATTTCAATAGTGGATGCAGAAAAGTCTACACTATAATGATAAGATGACATCCTGCATACCTTACTGTATACACGATATGGTAATCAAAAGCACATAATAGTTGGGTCTAGGGCACCCACTATTTCAACAGAGCCACCAATACTAGCCTCTCAAGGAATAAATCATCATGTTCACCCCAAGGTGAATGTCATAACTACTGTGTTGTACCTCTTCAGTCACCTCCATCCTTATGATCAAAGGAACTAGAATCCACTCATAAGATTTAATATAACCATCAGGTGACCAAGTACAATCACCCAATGTCTCCCCACTGTTTAAATATCTAGTAATCTTCTTGCACTCAGTGTGGGATACCTACTCTGTCCTCACCCAATCTACGAGAGAAGGTGTGACCTTCTCATTCTCCAATAAAACAAACTGACTGTCCTTCTACACATTCAGTATTTGATCAAAAAACAAGCTCATTAGACCCCACTCATCCATCAATCCTTGATCTTCTTTCACTAGAAGTTTCCTAGTCAAATAATTGGTGACCACATTACTCTTCCTAAGTGTATATTCAATATAATAAAAAATGTATAAAGATTATACACTAAGAGGATCTTATAGAGGTTCACGTACCACATGGTGAAAATATACTTTAGTCTCCTATGATCTGAATAAGAATTGAAATGATCCATGAAGAGGTAATGTTCCCACATCTTTAGTTCAGGAAAAATAGCTGACAACTCTAGGTCATGTGTGGGATAATTCTTCTCATGTGGGAATAACTTCCTTATGATATAGGCCACCACATGGTTATACTATAAGAGCTCATACACCAAATACACAATGGTAGCATCATAAAAAACTACATAATCTTTGTCAAGCTCATGTAGAATGAAAATAGGATAGGATGTCAAATGGATTTGTAACTACTCAAAATCATTATTCCACCTCTCGTTCCACTAAAACATATCACCTTCCAAGTCAAATTTTTCAAGGTATAATATTTCCTAGATAATTCCCAAAAGAACATCTATAATAAAAATATATCACTAGAAATATATAGATCCTATCATGTTATTATGCTTCTCATAATACATGATTTCTTGAAACTTCTATGGGTCCAATGAAACCCTTTCCTTAGAAATCATGTGACCTAGAAACGTCCCTTCCTAAATCCAAAACTATCACTTAATAAATTTTTATAATGATGATTATATCTAAAAATACCAAAACAATCCATTTATGGGTAGCGTGATCCTCCTCTACATTTGATTACACCATGATGTCATCTACAAACAAAACCATGATGGTTTCCAAAAAGGGATGAATGATCTGATTCATTGGTACCATGAAAAAATCTAGAGCATTGGTAATCCCAATGGCATAACCAAATAATATAAATGTCTATACCAGCTTTGAAAGGTGGCATTTAGAACATCTAATTCCCATAAATCAATTAATGGAACCATGATCTCAGGTCGATTTTTGAAAACCAATTGGCCCCTCTGAGCAAGTAAAACAAATCCTCAATTCTATAAAATGAGTATTTGTTCTTTATTTTCATGTGTTATGATTATGATAGCATATTGAAATTTTAGGGCCATCATATACTATCTTTTCAAATAGAACTACTTAAACCCATGATGACACACTATGTTGAATAAAACCCTTTCCCTCAAGAACTATTAGATGAATTTTCATCTCATTCTCCTCAACTAGAGATATCTAGTAATACATCAAGGAAAGTTCTCTCTTCCTATATAGTAGATCAATGGTAAAATTGAACTATCATTGGGGGTTAAATAACAATGAAATCCTATAGAAACGTGTTTTGGTACCTATTTATGATAAATATAATTTTACTCATGGAATTCCACTCAATGGCCTAAAGGAACAACTTGGAATACTTTCATGAGATCAACCGAAATTCTGAATCAAATGGTCCCACCATCCCTAAATACAGATACCACTCTCCTTAAAAGACGTGAGTTCTCCCATGAAAAGTAAAAAACATTAAACTGTGGAAATAATAGTCAACCATTGTTTTAATGTTGATCAACCAATCCATGTCAATATTGAGGAAAACAAATTTCAGGTACAAAATAAGGATGTCCAAAATGACCTCCATGTCAACTAATATAATATGGAACTTAGAGCACTTAAAGACTTACTCTTGTTTCCCACACAATGGGGTCAACAGATCTATAACATATGGAAGAAACTCATCCCACTTACCCAAGGATTCAGTCAACATAAGTGGAATTAAATAATTGGACACACCTATGTCAACTAATACTAGTTCCACATTAGAAGAAATAAAAATTGTACCGTGAAAGGTGGTCAGCCAGGAATGTGAGTCCTCTTGAATGACCTTTGTTGTATGGATCCACCATATCTTGAAATCATTTTTATTCTTCATCCCCTATTTATAATCTCCCTTACCATGAGAATGAGTTCCTCCACCCTGAGAATCCACTAACTAAAACTGTGATCCCTTAAAAAAATTGATCTTACACAACTCATATTTCAATCCCACAAACAAAAGTGTTGGTTATTCTCTAACTACACACACCAGTGGCCTGTCTTTGTACTCTACGGTCACTAAGTCCTGGTGTGTCCAGTATTTCTACAAAAATAATACAGAACTATTCTATTCCCCATAGAAACAACTAATTTTGAACTCTAAGACTATTGGATACTCTTGCAACTACCTATATGACACTCATAATGATTTTTATTATGTCCTGAGGAAAAATCTACCTACCTCTCATAGAAGGAACACGACTACAACCTTTATTTACCTTCAAATCTACCTCTTCCATATCTTTTTTATCAACCACTTATGAGTAGTTTGGTATAAACATAATAATAATCATATATATGATATATGTCCTCATTATGATCTCAAAACCATGTGCCTTAATATAATCTTTCTCATGTATAGAATTACATAAACCAACTTAGTAAATTTGGAAGTTTAGTCCATGACTAAACAATCACACTTCTCTTTCTTCAGAAAAGCATATGCCTTTACCACTCACAAGGTTTATTGGGTAGAAATTTCCATTGAAATATACTTTAAAAATGGTCCACATGAGATCCATATGCTTCCTCCAGATCACCATCGATTTCCACAACCTTTTACCTAGTAATTACTACATATATATAGAAAATCCTAATTTATATTTCTTAGGGGGTTCAATAACTCAAATATATTCTCAATATGATCCAACCACTCCTCAGGCCTATTGGGACCCTTATCACCATGGAACACCAGTAGATTATTTTTCAAATACCCTTATGCATGGTCTATAGTCTGTTTATACTCATAAAAAACAACCTAGACAATATTTTGGATCATACGACTCATTTAATACCCCAAAGATGGATCAAAATTATGGTTTTCCTATGGGGTACTCTCTATTGCACCCACTCTATTCCTGTACAAGGAATTTTTGGAGGTAATGTTTATAAAACTCAAAGAACAAGCATCATCAAGAACAATCCAATGTCAAATCACATGAAATATAGTAAAATAAAACGCCCAATATGGATATCACAATTGAATTCAAAAAAAAAGGATAAAAACATCATCAAACAACTTATAAATACGTTTAAAATATAACCACAATCCTAGACTGTCCATAGTGACTCAAGGTTCATTATGAAGAAGTTTTTGATAGAAACTCTTTCATCACTACCACTTGATTCCTAATGGTCCTAGCTCCAAGAAAACACTAACTCCCAAATAAATTACCATGGATACTATAATGTAACAAACTATCCCTAGTCGACCAAATTCGTTACCCAATTTGGCCCACCACCTGTCCCAAAGTGTGTTCCCAATCGATATGGGCGGGTGAAAAACATCGATCATAACCAACTACCACTTGGGAATGGTTTTTCCACTTTTAGATTTGTGTGATCCATCCCTGAAAACATGATGGTCATAAAAATAATCAGAATCAATAGTAGAAGATAAAATGATTCCATAAATAAAAACACAAATCACATAAATAAATATCTATAAAAAGACATACATACATACATGGTATCTATAAAACAATCCCAAACATAATGGGTGTTTGGAAAAAAAATCCCTTAAGGTATCATTGAAGCATTTTTGAGGTGATTGTGTTTGTTGACAAAGTGGATATCTGTGTGGTGATTATTGAAAAAGAAAAACAATTAAATACAAAATTTGTTGGCAAAGGGGATTTCATGGTGGCATGTCCAGTTCAAGAGCTATGGTTAACGATAAATTTTTGACTCAAAAACTTTGAAAAAGGAATGGATGATCTGGAGGTGGTACAAAAAGAACAGAAACAAGGTGGCGTCGTTTTCCACTGTTTGCCAAATTTTTGGGCCTGAAAATCGACAAATGGAGAAAAGTGATAATGGCATAGGGATAAGGGTCGCGCAGGTGACTTGCGCACTGTGAAGATACTTGCACGCCAATGCCTAGGAGGCTTGGGAACTTGCGCGCCTATTATTTTTTAGGATAAGAAGCTCAAAATACGGCAAAGGAAAAAGGGTCGCGCAAGTATTGTGTTGGTCGTGCAGGTGACTTGCAAGGACAAAAGACTTGCGCGCCGAAACTTGCGCGCCGAGGGGAGACTTGCACGCCATCGCGCAGGGTGTCCAAAATTTCTATAAATACCGGACCACCCCTCCTCATTTTCAGTGGAGTTCAACACTTAGAAAAATAAAAGCTCCCGCCACGCAAGTGTGAAAGTCACGCAAGTGGTGGTGTGTCGCGCAAGTAGGTCCTGCACTCCAAATTTGGAGAAGGGAAATTGTTGTTTTTTGCGCTCCAATGTTGGTTTGGGCGTAAATGGAAGTCTGTCACACAAGTTTGGAGTTGAATAAGCTTATGTCGCACAAGTGTATAAGGTGGACTTGCTCGCCAGTTGTGACTTGCGCGCCGAGACTTGCATGCTGGGTTAGACCTGCGCGCCAAGTAAAGTTGATTCCTTGGTAGTGTTTTCAGGCTCTGTGGAAGCTAGAAGTTTTCCCGATACCTTCGGTGTAAAGAGAAATTCATCTACAGGTGAAAGTTGGACTTCCACAGAGCATCCACGTACAACAGAGGATGTATACATTAGAGATAATGAAGAGACCTACAGGTCTATAAACTGTGAGTGGATCCTTTCCGGAGCAGTGAGTAAATGAAGATGAAGAAGGTGATCCTCTCCACTGGCAGTGAGCCGAAGAGAGAGAGAGAAAAATGGGGAGTGACCCTTGGGAAATCAGTGAGCTAATCTTAAACCTTTTAAAGGCAGTGAGCCTGGGACAGAGTGACTGTGCTCGAACCTTGTAATCCACAACTAGTGAAGTTTAGTGGAATCTGGTACGACCGAAAACCTGTTGGCGTATGCTCCTTGGACATAGCCCTTAGTGGTGAACCATGTAAAAATTGGTATGTCCTCTGCTTTCTTTATGTACTTTTTATATTGTGCTATAGGAACGAGAGGGAAGTGTTTTTTTCTTAACATCGATACAAGATCATAACGGGCTTCAATTTTAAATTTTCCATACCCTAATTCACCCCCCCCCCCTCTCAGGGTATTCAGCCTTGTCGACCTAACAATGGGTATCAGAGCGAAAGGAAGATATTAGTTCTTCTCTCAATGGAGGTCACTAATCATAAAGGGATTCCAATCTTCGACGGATGTAATATTCATATATGGAAGAATCTAATGCCAAAATATTTCCGATCTTTGGGAATTGCTGTGTTTTTAGTATCTATGCAAGGTATCACAGCTAAAATTAATAGTGGTGCATTATCAGAAGCTGAGCATAGAGAGTTGGATGCTGATGCCAAAACAATTAATGCATTATGGGGAGTCGTTTCCAATCCCATCTATAAAAAGGTGATGTAATGAAAAATGTCACATGCTATGTGGGAAAAACTATTGATTATATATGAAGGAGATAAAAAGGTCAGAGAGGCAAAGATGCAAGTGTTGTGGAATAAGTTTGAAGATCTGAAGATGAACCTGAATGAGTCTGTTGATGCGTTCTTTGACAGGGTAAATATTGTTGTGGACGATATGTGAGGACTTGGTGAAGTCATTAAAGACATAAAGATCGTAAAGTGCATCATGATGAAGCTTCCACCACGGTTCAATCCAAAAGTTTCACTACAAGAAGATAAAGATCCCAAAGAACTGACACTGGACAATTTGCACAGTACCTCGGTTGCATATGAGATGAGGAATGATGATAACGAGGATGTGGAAAATGGGAAATCGAAAGAGATGGAATTTATGTCCATGAAGAATCTCACCATTGAAGATTCTCAGGAAGAAGAAGAGACAGATGAGGTTATGTCATTCCTTTCCTCTAATATTCAAAGAGGAAAAGGAATGTTCAAAGGAAAAATTCCACTTGCTTGCTTTAGATTTGGAAAATTTGTTCATCTTGCTACAAGATTCCCCAAAAAGTTTCAAGAAGAAAATAATGAAGATGAAGTTGAAAATCCCAAGAAGAAATCTTCCGCCTATGTGAAAGGGAAGAAGCAGTTCAAGAGAAATTTCTTCAAGAAGAATAATCTTCTTTCACAAGAAATAGATAGTTCAGATGAGTCTGAGGATGAATAGGTTGAGGAGTTTTAAAATTGTAAAGATCATGTAAAAATGAAATGGTGGCTGTTGTCAGTAGTGGTCAAGAAAAGGGAGAAATCGATGCTTATGAATAAGAAGAAGAAATTGAAGGGAGAGTTTACATGGAAGTTTAATTAGAAGCATCTCTTGAAGAGATAGATATTTGTAGATCAAAAACAAAGAAAGGAAACAAGGTGGTACATGATGCCAAACTCTACATGAAATAACAAGAAGAAGAGAAGTCTGAGCTAGTAAAAGAAATAGAAAACCTTAATTCTTCGAGGCCAGAGAGCATAAAAAATGTTTATGAGCATAATCTCAAGATTGAAGAACAGAAAAAGGGAGGTCGATGGATTGAATGGAAAATTGAAAGAACATGTCAAGCGTATCGAAGAGCTTAAAGAGAAAGTTTTCGGTCTGTGGAGAAAAGTCAAAGATCAGGAAAAAACATTGATTCCTAACACATTCTTGAGGAAAAGGTTATTACGAACACTGAAAATATGAAAGATGAGCCTAGTAGTTCCGTAGGGAATAAGAAGCAATTGATCTCAGATGTTAAGGCTGTTTCAGGGCTTAATTAGAAACAAAAAATCTATGACTATTGAAGTCAGACCGCAAGCACCTGTCCCAGGATTGAAGGTTGATTTAGGCACAAAGCTGAATCAGAATATTCAAAGATCCCAATAGGAAACTCGAAGTGTTGTAGTTACATAATGTAATGAACCATATATCAAGTGTTATTGTAGTGGTAGGATGAGACATGCAGATTATGTGTGTCCCATATCAAAGAGATATCAAAGGGAACAAGAACAAATGTGGCAGTCAAATAGAGAACGGTTCTCCAGAACATATTTCTAAGGACACAGTTTTTGGTGCGGAGGATTTAGGCACATGGATAGGTATTTTACATCAATCATACAGAGGAATGTGCCAAAGAAAAATCAAAATGTTCACAAGTAGAAAATCAATAAACCAACAGGTGAGTTAAAAGTGAAAAATAGATTTGTAGCATTGACACTCTAGGAAAGATCAAGTTCTACAAACCACTCCGAGTGTGAAGTCGAAGACATGGATCAAAAATAAAAAGGAAGAAAAGGTAGTAGTTGCGGAAATTACCTATAATGATTCAGATCGTACAGGAATGTGGATTCTGGACATTGGTTTCACATCCCATATGATAGGGAACAAGGATTTCATTACAGGCATAAAATATGACAAAGAAGGAGTTGTCAAGTTTGGGAAGGATGAAGGGATGAAGATTGTTGGTTCCGGAAAGGCCAAATTTGGGTGAAAAAAATGAGATGTGATGATGTCTTGGTAGTAGAGGGTCTTATTCATAAATTAATCAGTGTCAGTCAACTATGTGACTCTAGGCACTCTATCTGATTTACCAAGAAGATGTGTGTTGTGAAAGAAAAAGATGGAGGAGTTGTTCTACAAGGAAAAAGGAAAAAGGGAAATCTTTACCATATAAGTGGGGAAGAATATATGTGACTTTTATCCAGAGAGGAAGAAAACCAGTTGTGGAATAAGTGACTTGGTCACCTATGCCAACCATTCCTGGAAGATATGGTAAAATGTGATGCTCCTAGAGACCTTCCCAAACTATCACGTGATCGTACTCATACATGTGATGCCTGTCAGCAAGGGAAGATCATCAGAAATACATATAGGCCAATGTAAAAGAAATAAACCACAGTGCTTGAATTGGTGCATGCTATTGTATGTGGACCTATCGCACTACGATCCATAAATGGGAAAAGGTACTATGTCATTTTTATTGATGATTATAGCAGAATGGCTTGGGTATTTGTCATTACCCATAAGACAGAAGTGTTCAGTTGTATCAAGCAGTATAGGAGGGAATAAAAAAGGATGCTTGGGTAGAAAATTTTAAAGTTTCTTAGTGATAATGGTACAGAATTCACAAACATTCAAGTGGAATGCTATCTCGAGAAAGATGAGATAAGGCATCAAGTTTCATCAGTGAGAACTCCCCAATATAATGGAGTTGTTGAAAGGAGAAATCGGATCATCAAAAACATGGCCAGAAAAATGCTTATTGAAAAAGACCTACTAGAGAAGTTTTGAAACGAAGAAGTTTTGGCATCGGTCTATATTTCGAAGAGGTCGCTGTTGTGTCCGAAGTAAGTGAAGACTCCGTATGAAATGTGGTACGGAAATAAGCCAATGTTGAAATAATTTTGAATATTTAGAAGTAATTGGTTAATTCTCAAAAAAGAAAATCCCAGGAAGTTTGAGTCATGAGGAGATGAGGGAATATTCATTGCCTACTCTGGGAAAAGAAAAGTATATAATTTTTTCAAAAGAAGGATGGGAATTTTTTTTAGAGCAATGATGTCACTATAGTTGAAAATGAATATAATACTCAATGACCCAGTGAACATTTTCTGGATGAAACTGATGACGAGGTAAGAAACACAGGGGGAGAAAAATTGGCAGAGGCTGACTCAGAAGAAGATACTGATGATGAACAAGAAAGTGTCAAGTCTGTGTCTACAAGGAAGCCAAAGAGTCGAGCTAAAATTGATAGGCATAATATCATTGTTGATCAGACAGCTCTAGTTCAGACTCGAAGAATGAAATCATTACAGAAAACATCATTTTTATCTCAGGTGGAGTGGAAATGTTTTTTTGATGCAACTGAAGAGTAAAACTGGGTCCAGTCTATGAATGAAGAGCTTGATCAGATTGAGAAGAAGCAGACATAGGAGATTGTTTCAAGGCCAGCAGACAAGAATGTCATCGTGACTAAATGGTTCTATTGAAACAAGATGGATGAATATGACACAGTGATTTGGAACAAATGACTACTAGTGTGCAATGGATACACCAAGATAGAGGGAATAGATGTTGATGAGACATTTGAACCGGTTGCAAGGCTGGAGACAATCAGATTATTCTTGGCCATAACAGTGAAAAGAATGTTCAAATTGTTCCAGATGGATATCAAACCCGCATTACTGAATGGTGTCCTAGAAGAGGAGGTGTATATTGAGTAGCCATATGGTTATCTCTTTCATGAGGATGAGAACAAATTTTGCAGGCTGAAGAAGGCGTTGTATGGGCTGAAACAAGCACCAAGAGCATGGTACTCAAGGCTTGATCATTACATGAAGAATATTTGTTTTCAACGTGGGGGAGTTGATTACAATCTTTATTTCAACAATAATAGTAATCAAAGGATGATGGTTTTGGTTTATGATGATGACATAATATTTGGTGGATCAGATGAAGCTCACTCCAGACAATTTTCTGAATTCATGAAAAATGAGTTTGAAATGTCAATGATTGGTGAGATAATATTTTTCCTTGGTCTATAGGTGATACAAGGAAAGAATGGACCTTTCATTTTTCAATCCAAATATGCCATGGAGGTTTTAAAAAGTTTGGAATAGATAATTCCAAGTAAATGAAAACTCCGGTTTCTACCCGGATGAAATTATCAAAAGATGAGGATGGAAAGACAATTAATATCATAGAAAATAGGCAAATTATTGGAAGTTTGTTGTACTTGACCACGACACGGACTGATATTTTTTCGCCACATGCCAAGCAGTGAGATATCAGAGTAATCCCAATGAAATCCACATGCTTTCAGTGAAAAGAATACTTCGGTATATCCAGGGCACATTGGATTTCGGCTTGACATATACTGAAAAATCTCAGACAGATTTATTCGGATATACTGATGTAGACTGGGCTGGTTCAGCAGATGATAGAAAATCAACGTCAGGTGGTGGATTCTATCTTGGTGGATTTTGTATTTCTTGGCTAAGTAAGAAGAAAGATTTCATTTCATTGAGCTCCGCGGAAGTTGAGTATATTTCGGCCACTCAAGCATAGAGACATTTATTGTGGATGAAGCAGCAACTTGAAGATAAGGGAGTTGAAGTGAAGTCTCCGATCGGAATCCAGTGTGATAACTCAAGTGCTATAAATCTCATAAAAAATATCGTCCATCACTCATGGACAAAGCGCATTGAGATAAAGTATCATTTTTTCATGGAGATGGTTGAGCAGAAAATTGTGAAGCTTGAGTATGTGCCTATAGAGCTACAGGCTACAGACATTCTGACAAAGGCCTTAACCAAGGAATATTTTGAGAGGCATCGACTGGCTCTGGTAGTACATTCGAATCCCCGCACTTGAAATAGTATGGATGTAGAACACCCCCCCTCTCCGAGGAATGATGTGTTTCCCTAATGTGTTGATGTGTTCTCTACTCTGTTACAGACTGCAAAGGAGTGACCAATAGGTTCGTTGAAAAAGAGGGAGAAAATAGTGATTGTTCAAGGGGAGATAGTGTGACTAATATGGGGAGAAACTGAGAGGTGGAGCAGCGAGATAGGGGGATCTATGAGAAAGGGGAGAGTATTAAATCTGAAGATTCTATAAGTTATCGATCAAAGAACAGATATCACGATAGATGAGGATCGTGATAAAAGCAGAATGGTGGTGTTGGAAGAATATTTCCAAAAATTTGTATCAGTTTCGTAAAAATTGGTATCAGTTTGGTTTCAACAATGGGTGTAAGAGATGAAGTGATTCATTGATGAAATTTTCATTTACACTTGTTTCTCATGCTGAGTATTGGTCATGTGGGCTTAGAGTATGTGTTGAGTAAATCCTTGATCACTATCAGAGTCACTATAGGCGAATGGTGGCTAAAGAATCAATGACGTATCTTTTTATGGAAGAGTTGTCAACAAACCCAAAGGGGTGATTGTTGGGAAAATATCCCTTAAAGTATCATTAAAGAATTTTTGAGGTGATTGTGTTTGTTTACAAAGTGGACATCTTTGTGGTTATTGTTGACAAATCAAAACAATGACATACAAAATTTTTTGGAAAAGAGGATTTCATGGTGGCATGTCGATTTCAAGAGTTGTGGTTAACGATAAATGTTTGATTCAAAAACTTCGACAAAGGAATGGATGATCTGGAGGCGGTACAAAAAGAACAGATACAAGGTGGCACCTTTTCCTATGTTTGGAAAATTTTGGGGCCTGGAAATAGATAAATGGAGAAAAATGTTTATGGAAATGGGATAAGGGTCGCGCAGGTGACTTGCACGCCGTGAAGAGACTTGCGCGCCGATGCCTAGGAGGCTTGGGAACTTGCACGCCTGTTATTTTCTAGCATCATAATCTCAAAATACGGAAAATGAAAAAGGGTCGCACAGGTATTGTGTTGGTCACGCAGGTGACTTGCAAGGATAGAAGACTTGCACACCGAAACATGCGCGCCGAGGGGAGACTTGCATGCCGTCGCACAGGGTGTCCAACATGCCTATAAATATTGGACCACCCCACCTCATTTTCAATGTAGTTCAACCCTTAGAATAAATTAGATCTCCCATCACGCAGGTGTGGAAGTCGCACAAGTGGTGGTGTGTCGCACAAGTAGGACTTGCACGCCAGATTTGGAGAAGGGATATTGTTGTTTGTTCCATGCCAATGTTGGTTTGGACATAAAGGGAAGTGCACCGCGCTAGTTTGGAGTTGAAGAATCTTGTGTTGCGCAAGTGTCTGAGGTGGACTTGGATGCCAGTTGTGACTTGCGTGCCGAGACTTGCATGCCGGGTTAGACCTGCATTCCAAGTAAGTTTGATTCCTTGGTAGTGTTTTCAGGCTGCGTGGAAGCTAGATGTTTTCCTGATACCTTCGGTGTAAAGATAAATTCATCTACAGGTGAAATTTGGACTTCAACAGAGCATCCACATACAACAGAAGATGTATTAATTAGAGATAATGAAGAGACCTACACGTCTATAAACTGTGAATGGATCCTTTCCAGAGTTGTCACGACCCGTCCTCGGGGCCCGTGCCGTGACTACCTCAAGCCCTCCTTCCATAGTCCAGGGGCTGGAGACTAGAACCAAGGCATAATTCCCGGTAAAGAGGGAAGGCATTACCTTTGGGAAGTAAACAAACACCACAGAGCAAGCAAGCAGTAGAAGTAAACACTATGTAAAAACTGAGTACAACAGTAAGTGCGGAAAAGTAAGTGGGACTATATACAAACCCAAACTGAAAGTAAAGTACACCTGGAAAGGGAAAATAGCAATTGTAAGGTAGATCTGCATCGTCAAGCTGTCCACTGGAAGTCCCACCTGAAGGGTGAGTACAGATAGCCTACACAACTCCTCAGGTCCAGCCGTCTGCTCCGAGTACATCCCTCCCAGTGGTCCACCTCCAGGTATCATCCTACTCCGCAAGCCTCAACTACGATCAACGCTGTCCGTCGTCTGCAACCAACACAACGTAGTGCGGTCATAGCCCATGCAGGGGTGAGTATAAGCTACTCAGTATGGACCCAGAGACCCCTGTAGGTCTCCCAAAATCCACAAAGGATAATCCACAAAGGAAGGATACAATCACAAAGTAACATCTGAAACTGCTTAGGTATATCCCCATACATATACCTAATTCATCTATTCTCGTTCGGCTCCAACACCCGAACCCAAGTACAACCCAGTCCACATAGGAAAGAAAAACGTAATCCACACAGGATAGCTCAACACAATCCACAATGTAAAGCAAAATGGAATTCAGCTCACACAGGTATACTTCTTCGTGTGACGATAGAGATGATCAGATATTTCTACTGATTCATCTAAGCCATCAGACCCACAAAGGATCGATAGGTACTAACCCTCGCAATGACCCACAAAGGATCTGACCCACAAAGGATCAATAGGTAACTAACCCCCGCAAAGACCCACATAGGATCGGACCCACACAGGATCTCTAGGCGCTGGCTTACACAGAACTGCTGAGCGCTGACCCACACAGGATCGGACCCACACAGGATCGGTAGCACTGATCCACAAAGGATCGCTGAGTGATGTAGTCGTCGCCGTCGAATCCACTGAGGATCTCTGCACAGTCATCGTCGTCGCAGTCACAACGCAGCCAGCTCTAGGGTTCCCGCACACAGCAAGCTCGTTCGGGAGAGTCCACTCCACGAGCCGAGAGGCTGATACATCAACTGAAACATAGTATAGAGTCGATGTATCCAAAAGTTCTGTATCGACAACAGAAACTCAACGTCGCAGACGGCGCGTGAATCGGAAGCCCGGTCTGAGAGTTATTGGCATTTTTGTCCCAGCGGCCCAGTTGGTTTTTAAGGCAAAACCAACCCGACCGTACTCCACCTACGTCCAAACCTCGAGCGGAGTAATCCAAAAGATCCGTCTCACTAAGAGTAATCCAACAAAGTCGACAGCACGTCAATCGGACGTCCGGAGCTCAAGTTATGAGTGTTTCCCCTCCGAGGGCCCGGCTGGTTTCGTGTACGAACCAACCCGGCCAGATCCAAAGATCTCTGAAACCTTTAGTACGATATACCGAAACGACCACCTCGATCAAAGGATCGCACCGCCACTGACGACACGTCGATCGGAGGTCTATAGCCCGAGATATGGGCAAAATACCGAAAATGGTCTGAAAACGGGGGTTTCGGGCCCGGACCGACCCGGCCCGAGACCCCCTGGGTCGGCCCAAACCGGGTCGGCCCGGCAGGGCACGGCCCGGCCCGGTGGCGCGGCCTGGTGGCCCGGCGTGCGGCGCCTGCTGGCTTGGCCAAACGGCCGAGCCATTCAGTTTGCGGGGGGGGGGGACCTTAATTAGGACCGCTAGTTGGCCGGCTGGGGGTTTAAACCCCCGGCTTCTCTCCTGTCCGGCCGGCCAACCCCGGTCGGCCGGTTTCTACCGCCACAAGACCAGCGACGGCCGGTCCCCTCCCTGCTTCGACGCCAGCGGCCCATTTCTGACCGGCGGTTCCCACGCTCCACCGCGGCCCGGTACTGGCCGCGACCCTCATTCGTCAGGTGCGACGCGACGGCGCCGCACCCCTCCGCCGCGGCATCGCTCCGGCCGGGGTGCTTTTGCGGTTCTTCGGCACGGCGCGACGGTGCCGCGACTTGGTTCATGTTTTTAAAAACGCGGCGTGTCGGCATCGCTCATTCTTGTCATTCGTTCCCACGCGGTACGACAGCACCGCGTCACTTCCCGTCGTACCGCAACAACAAGAAAATAAAAGGGAGGGGGTCGACCATGTTTGTGCGGTCCGGCCTCCTCCCATTAATTGATAGCATGCGGTCCAATTATACGTTGATAATGAAAGGGAGTAAATCAAGAAAATAAAACGCATAAACCCCTACCTTTTGCGAGCTTGAACGGAGGTTCGTCGAACGAGGATTCGTCGCGGGAAGAGACGTCATGAAAGAAGACATCGACGGCGTTGTGGTACACGGCGTCGCGTAATCGATTTCCAAGAACTCGGCATTCTTCGTTAGAGACCGATGTGTTATTCATGTTCTTCTTCAAAGACGAAGAAGTTCCTCAAGTCCTTAGCCCTTTTTCTCCCAAAGACTCCACCACAAAAAACTATCCAAAAAATAAATTAATCCCACACTTAATTTATTAACTAGACATTAGTTTGAATTTCAAACACACACATTAAACTCACTCTTCATTAATAACATAAGTAATTAATAATTAAGTTATCATATTTAATTCTGAGTTGAGGTAGTTAAGGAATGTGAAGGGGTGGGGTTCGTGTGGGCCCCACCACCCTCATAACCTTCCATGGGAAGTTGGGTAGTTACCCAACTTCCACCCAAAGCTTAAATACACTTAGAGAAAAATAAAAAATGTAGTTAAAATTTTATTTTTACTTCCACAATTTTTATCAACCTCTCTCGTGAAAATGAAACTCCAGAAAAGGTGTTTCTAAGCAATTACTGGCGTTGTAGTTCCATCGGTGCCCTCAGAATTCGATTCTGACCACCGGTTCAAAAGTTAGAAATTCCCGCTCGTTCGTTCACTGAATGTACCCAAGCTAAACTTCGGATAGAAATTCAGGGCACACCGGGCCTCAGAATCAAGTGCTGTCACAAACTGCGTTCTTGTAAAATCCCAAAGAAAATTAAGAAAAAAAATTCCTTGAATTTTACAGGTCTTTACAGGAGTAGTGAGAAATGGAAGAGGAAGAAGATGATCTGCTCCACTAGCAGTGAGCCAGAGAGAGAGAAACATGGAGTGACCCTTGGGAAAGTAGTGAGATGATCCTAAACCTTGTAAAGGCAGTGAGCATGGGACAGAGTGACTGTGCTCGAACCTTTTAATTCACAGCTAGTGAAGTTTAGTGGAATTTGGTACGACCGACAACCTGTCGGCATATGCTTCTTCGATGTAGCCCTTAGCGGTGAACCAAGTAAAAATTGTTGTGTCATGTGCTTTATTTATGTTCTATTTATATTGTGCTACAGGAAAGAGAGAGAAGGGTGTTTTTATTAACAGCGAAACAAGATCATAATGGGATTTAATTTTAAATCTGTCATACCCTGATTCACCCCCCTCTCAGGGTATTCATCCTTGTGGACCTAACAATTGGTATTAGAGAAAAAGGTTGATATTTGTTCTTCTCTCAACGAACATCACTAATCATAAAGGGATTCCAATATTCGACGGATGTAATATTCAGATATGGAAGAATTGAATGCAACACTACTTCCGATCATTGGGAATGGATGTGTTTTCAGCAGCTATGCTTGCTATCACTGCTGAAATTAATAGTGGTGCATTATCAGAAGCTGAGTATAGAGAGTTGGATGCTGATTCCAAAGCAATTAATGCCTTAGGGGGATCCCTTTACAATCCCATATATACAAAGGTGATTTCATGAAAAATTTCACATGCTATGTGGGAAAAACTATTGAATATATATATGAGGGAGATACAAAGGTCAGAGAGGCAAAGCTGCATGTGTTGTGGAATAAGTATGAAGATCTGAAGATGAACCTGAATGAGTCTGTTGATGCGTTCTTTGATAGGGTAAATATTGTTGTGGAAGATATGCGAGGACTTTGTGAAGTCATTAAAGACATAAAGATCGTAAATTGCATCTTGAGGAAGCTTCCACCTCGGTTCAATCCGAAAGTTCCAGTACTAGAAGATAAAGATCCCAAAGAGCTAACACTGGAAAATTTGTACAGTACCTTGGTTGCATATGAGATGAGGAATGATGATAACGAGGCTGTGGAAAAGGGGAAATCTAAAGAGATGGAATTTTAGGCCATGAAGAAACTCACCATTAAAGTTTATCAAGAATAAGAAGAGACAGATGAGGTTATTTCACTCTTTCCTCAAATCTTAAAAGAGGAAAAGGAAAGTTCAAAGGAAAATTTCCACTTGCTTGCGTTAGATATATAAAAGTTGGTCATCTTGCTGCAAGATGCCCCAAAAAGTTTCAAGAAGAAAATGATGAAGTTGAATTTGAAAATCCCAAGAAGAAATATTCAGCCTATGTGAAAGGGAAGAAGCAGTTCGAGAGAAATTTTTTCAAGAAGAAGAATCTTCTTTCACAATAAATAGACAGTTCAGATGAGTCTGAGGATGAAGAGGTTGAGGAGTTTGAAATTTGTAAAGATCATGGAAAAAATGCAATGGTGGCTATGATTGGTAGTTCTCAAGAAAAGGAAGAAACTGATGCTTATGATGAAGAAGAAGAAATTGAAGGGAAAGTTGACATGGAAGCTGAATTTGAAGAAGCTCTTGAAGAGATAGATATTTGGAGAGAGAAAACAAAAGAAAGACAACAAGGTGGTACATGATGCCAAACTCAACATGAAACAAGAAGAAGAAGAAAAGTCCGAGATAGTAAAATAAATAGAAAACCTTAATTCTTCGAGGCCAGAGAGCATAGAAAAGTTTTATGAGGATAAGCTCAAGATTGTGGAATAGAAAAGGGAGATCGATGGCTTGAATGGAAAATTGAAAGATCACGTCAAGCGTATCGAAGAGCTTGAAGAGGAAGTTGTTGGTCTGTGGAGAAAAGTAAAATATTAGGAAATAACATTGATTCCTAACACATTCTTGGGAAAGCAGGTTATTTCGAAGACTGAAAAGATGAAAGAGGAGACTAGTAGATTCATAGGGAAGAAGAAGTAGTTGAGCTCAGACGTTAAGGTTGTTTCAGGGCTTAATCAAAAACAAAAATCTATGACAATTGAATTTAGACCGCAAGCACCCGTCCCACGATTGATGGTTGATTTAGGCATAAAGTAGAATCATAATATTCAAATATCCCAAAGGGAAACTCGAAGTGTTGAAGTACCACGAAGGAATCCACTGTATAGTAGGTGTTATTATTGCGGGAAGATAGGACATTAACAATATGTATGTTCCATATCCAAGAGATATCAAAGGGAACAATAACAAAGGTGGGAGTCAAATAGAGAATGGTTCTCCAAAACATATTTCGAAGGACACTATTTTTTATGCGGAGGATTTGGGCACATGGATAGGTACTACACATCAACCATACATAGGAATGTGCCAAAGAAAAATCAATATATTCGCAAGAAGAAAATAAATAAACCAACAGGTGAGTTAAAAGTGAAAAATAGATTTGCAGTGTTGTAAGATGAAGCTGGTCCATCACACTCTAGGGAAGATCAGGTTCTCCAAATCACTGTGAGTGTGAAGTCGAAGACATGGATCAAAAATAAAAAGGAAGAAAAGGAAGTAGTTGTGTAAATTGACTATAAAGCTTCAGATTGTACATGAATATGGATTCTTAACAGTGGTTTTACATCCCATATGATAGGGAATAAGGATCTCATTACATGCATAAAATATGACAAAGAAGGAGTTTTCATGTTTGGGAAGGATGAAAGAGTGAAGATTGTTGGTTCTGAAAAGGCCAAATTTGGGGGAAAATAAATGAGACGTGTTGATATCTTGGTAGTAGAGGGTCTTAGTCATAAATTAATCAGTTCCAGTAAACTATATGACTTTGGAAACTCTATCTGATATACCAAGACGATGTGTGTTGTGAATGAAAAAGATGGAGCAGTTGTTCTACAAGGAAAAAGGACAAAGGGAAATCTTTAGCATGAATGTGGGGAAGAAGATATGCGACTTTTATCCAAAGAGGAAGAAAACCAGTTGTGGAATAAAAAACTTGGTAACCTATTCCAACCATCCATGGAAGATCTGGTAAAATTTGATGCTGCTAGAGACCTTCCCAAACTATCATGTGATCGTACTCATACATGTGATGCTTGTCAGCAAGGGAAGATCGTCAACAAGACATATAGTCCAAATGAACAGAAATCAACCAGAGTGATTAAATTGGTGCATGCTGATGTATATGGACCTATC
This sequence comes from Viscum album, assembly GCA_963277665.1. Classification (NCBI taxonomy): domain Eukaryota; kingdom Viridiplantae; phylum Streptophyta; class Magnoliopsida; order Santalales; family Viscaceae; genus Viscum; species Viscum album. Next base: position 126,744,032 of record OY728139.1, on the reverse strand, counting down.
TCACCACGATCCATAAATGGGAAAAGGTACTATGTTATTTTCATTGATGATTATAACAGAATGGCTTGGGTATTTTTCATTACCCATAAGACAGAAGTGTCCAGTTGTATCAAGGAGTAGAGGTGGGAATCAGAAAGGATTCTTGGGCATAAAATTTTGATGTTTCATAGAGATAGCGGTACAGAATTCACAAACATTCAAGTGGAAGACTATCTCGAGAAAGACGAGATAAGGCATCAAGTTTCATCATTGAGAACTCCCCAACAGAATGGAGTTGTTGAAAGGAGAAATCGGATCATTAACAACATACACAGAACGATGCTTATTGAAAAGAATCTAGCAGAGAAGTTTTGGAAGGAAGCAGTTTTGACATCGGACTATATTTTTAACAAGTCTTTGTTGTGTCTGATGCAAGGGAAGACTCCGTATGAAATGTGGTATGAAAAGAAGCCAACGTTGAAACACTTTTGAATCTTTGGAAGTAAGTGTTTCATTCTCAAAAAATAAAATCACAGGAAGTTTGAGTCATGAGGATATGAGGGGATATTCCTTGTATACTCCAGTAAAAGAAAAGTATATAAATGTTTCAAAAAAAGGCTGGGAAAATTTTTTGAGAGCAATGATGTCACTATAGTTGAAAATGAACAGAATACTCAACAACCAAATGAAACATTTCTAGATGAAATTGATGATGAGGTAAGAAACACCGAGGGAGCAGAAGTGGCAGAGGCTGCCTCAGAAGAAGATACTGATGATGAATAATAAAGTTTCAAGTCTGTGTCTACAAGGAAGCCAAAGAGTCGAGCTAAAATTGATAGGCATAATATCATTGGTGATCATAAAACTACAGTTCAGACTCGAAGAATGAAATCATTACAGAAAAGATCATTTTTATCTCATGTGGAGTTGAAATGTTTTCCTATGCAACTGAAGATGAAAACTAGGTCCAGACTATAAATGAAGAGCTTGATTAGATTGAGAAGAACCAGACATGGGAGATTGTTTCGAGGAAAGCAGACAATAATGTCATCATGACTAAATGGGTCTATCGAAACAAGATGAATGAATATGGAACAATGATTCATAAAAAAGTACAGCTAGTGTGAAAGGGGTACTCCTAGATAGAGGGAATAGATGTTGATGAGACATTTTCACCAGTTACAAGGCTAGAGACAATCAAATTATTTTTTCCATAGCAGTACAAAGAATGTTCAAAGTGTTCCAGATGGATGTCAAATCTGCATTCTTGAATGGTGTCCTGGAAGAGGAGGTGTATATTGAGTAGCCAGATGGTTTTCTCTTTCATGAGGATGAGAACAAAGTTTGCAGGTTGAAGAAGGCGTTTTATGGGATGAAACAAGCACCAAGAGAATGATACTCAAGGCTTGATCAGTACTTTAAGATGCATGGTTTTCAACGTGGGGGAGTTGATTACAATATTTATTTTAGCAGCAATAGTAATAAAAGGATGATGGTTTTGGTTTATGTTGATGACATAATATTTGGCAGATCAGATGAAGCTCAGTGCAGACAATTTTCTGAATTCATGAAAAATGAGTTTGAAATGTTAATGATTGGGGAGATAATGTTCTTCCTTGGTCTACAGGTGACACAAGGAAGTAATAGAACATTAATTTCTCAATCCAAATATACCAAGGAGGTTTTAAGAAGGTTTGGCATAGTGAATTCCAAGAAAATAAAAATTCCAGTTGCTACCTAGATAAAGTTGTCAAAAGAAGAGGATAGAAAGGCAGTTAATATCATAGAATATTGGAAAATTATTGGAAGTTTGTTTTACTTGACCACAAAAAATACTGATATTGTTTTTGCCACATGCCATATAGAGAGATTTCAGAGTAATCCCAAGGAAAGCCACATGCTTGCAGTGAAAAGAATACTTCGGTATATCCAGGGCACATTGGATTTCAGCTTGACATATACTGAAAAATCTCAAACAGAGTTATTGGGATATACTGATGTAGACTGGGCCAGTTCAGCGTATGATAGAAAATCAATGTCAGGTGGTGCATTCTATCTTGGTGGATTTTTTATTTCTTGGCTAAGCAAGAAGAAAGATTTCATTTCATTGAGCATTGCGGAAGCTGAGTATATTACGGCCACTCAAGCATGGACACATTTATTGTGGATGAAGTAGTAGCTTGAAGATAAGGGAGTTGAAGTGATGTATCCGATCAGAATCCAGTGTGATAACTCAAGTGCTATAAATCTCAGAAAAAATCATTTCCATCACTCAAGGAGAAATAACATTAAGATAAAGTATCATTTTATCAAGGAGAAGGTTGAGAAGAAAATTGTGAAGCTTGAGTATGTGCCTACATAGCTACAGGCTACAGACATTCTGACAAAGGCCTTAACTAAGGAATCTTTTGATAGGCATCTACTGGCTCTGGGGGTACAGTCAACTCCCCGCACTTGAAATAGTGTGGATTTATAACACCCCCCACCCTGAGGTATGATGTGTTTACCTAATGTGATGATGTGTTCTCTACTTTGTCACAGACTGCAAAGGAGTGACCTTTCAGTTCATTGACAAAGGGGGATAAAATAGTGATTGTTAATGGGGAGACATTGTGACTAATATGGGGTTATGCTGAGAGGTGGATCAGCGAGATAGGGGAGCTATGAGAAAGGGGGAGAGTATTAAATATGACGATGCTAGAAGTGATCGATCAAAGAATAGATATCATGACAGTTTAGGATCGTGATAAAAGCAGAAGGGTGGTGTTGAAAGAATATTTCCAAAAATTGGTATCAGTTTGGTAAAAATTGGTATCAGTTTGGTTTCAACAATGGGTGTAAGAAATGAAGTGATTCATTTATGAACATTTCATTTACTCTTGTTTCTCACACCGAGTATTGCTCATGTGGGCTTAGAGTATGTGTTGAGTAAATCTTTGATCACTATCAGAGTCCCTAAAGGCGAATGGTGGATGAAGAATCAACGATGTATCTTTTTCTGGAAGAGTTTTCAACAATCCCAAAGGGGGATATTGTTGGGAAAAATCCCTTAAGGTATCATTGAATCATTTTTAAGGTGATTTTGTTTGTTGACAAAGTGGACATCTATGTGGTTATTGTTAACAAAGAAAAACAACGACATACAAAATTTGTTGGAAAAGGGGATTTCATGGTGGCATGTCGAGTTCAAGAGCTATGGTTAACGATCAATGTTTGATTCAAAAACATCGACAATGGAATGGATGATCTGGAGGTGGTACAACAAGAATAGATACCAGGTGGTGCCATTTTCCTGTGTTTTCCAAATGTTTGGGCCTAAAAATCGAAAAATGGAGAAAAATGTTTATGGAAAAGGGATAAGGGTCATGCAGGTGGCTTGTACGCTGTGAAGAGACTTGCGTGCCAATGCCTAGGAGGCTTGGGAACTTGCGCGCCTGTTATTTTTTAGGATCAGAAGCTAAAAATACGGCAAAGGAAAAAGGGTCGTGCAGGTATTGTGTTGGTCGCGCAGGTGACATGCAAGGAAAAAAGACATGCACACCGAAACATGCCCGCCCAGGGGAGACTTGCAAGTTGTCGGAAAGGGTGTCCAAAATGCCTATTAATACAGGACTACCCCACCTCATTTTCAATGGAGTTCAACACTTAGAAAAATCAGAGCTCCCATCGCGCAGGTGTGGAAGTCGCGCAAGTGGTGGTGTGTCGCACAAGTGTCTGAGGTGGACTTGTGCGCCAGCTGTGACTTGTGCGCCGAGACTTGCATGTCTGGATAGACCTGTGTTCCAAGTAAGGTTGATTCCTCGGTAGTGTTTTTAGGCTACGTGGAAGCTAGAAGTTTTCCTGATACCTTTGGTGTAAAGAGAAATTCATCTATAGGTGAAAGATAGACTTCAACAGAGCATCCACATTCAATAGAGGATATATTCATTAGATATAATGAAGAGACCTACAGGTCTATAAACTGTGAGTGGATCCTTTCTGAAGCAGTGACCAAAGGAAGAGGAAGAAGGTGATCCTCTCTACTGGCAGTGATTTAGAGAGAGTGAGACAGGGAGTGACCCTTGGTAAAGTAGTGTGCTGATCCTAAACCTTGTAAAGACGTTGAGCCTGAGACAGAGTGACTGTGCTCGAACCTTGTAATCCACATCTAGTGAAGTTTAGTGGAATTTGGTACGACCGACAACTTTTTGGCGTATGCTCCTTGGACATAGCCCTTATCGGTGAACCAAGTAAAAATTGTTGTGTCTTGTGCTTTCTTTATGTTCTGTTTATATTATGCTACAGGAAAGAGAGAGAATAGTGTTTTTCTTAACAGTGAAACAATATCATAACGAGCTTTAATTTTAAATTTTTCATACCCTGATTCACCCCCCTCTCAGGGTATTCAACCTTGTGGACCTAACAATCAGATGGTAATATTAAATAAATGCCCAAGTACAAACAAATAGGTAAAAAAATTTAAATATTACTCCATATGAGTCTATACATAAGAGACCATGTCTCCTCTTCAAAACACCGAATTCATAGTAATCATGTAGATCCACCTTGGAACATGGTTCCCTTGTGTTTATTTATGTCATATAAAATAAAATCTGAAAATGATCAAAAATGGCCTAAGATGGGTGTGAGGAATGAATACCAGTAAGACACCACCATTAATCTACTTAAGGATTTTCCCATGAAATACAATATACGAGTTTGAAAAAAAATTAAAAAATAAACCCACTTTTAAAATATATTATTTTCCATTAAAAATTCCAAATATATTTGGTTTTTTTTAAAAAAATGGTTTTGAAAAAAATTTCCAAATAAGTCTCAGGTAAATAAATAGGGACACAAGTCACAACATACTCAAACATAAAAAAATGTAATATTAAATAGGACCATAAAATAAATATCATATAACTGTATAATTGGAAAGTGAACAAATGGGAATAATACATACCATCAAATAAAATGGAACTAATCAAATACATAATGCATTTAAACCAATCATTCATGAGTAATATAAACTTTTGAGATCTATCCATCGGGGATATTGTGAGTTATTAAATACGTATTCAATCTATGAAATAGAATTAATAATTGTCTTCCTTGGGCCCAAATCCAAGGGCTCACATAGTCTCTCAGTGACCCACAAGGAATTTTACGTGGTCTTCCAACCCAAACTCTCACTCAATACAATGGAATCAAATGAAGGCCCAAATGATCCTTCATATCAAGGATCGTATGATCCCTAGAATAACCCCCACACTCACACAATCATCAACCCATTTTATACTCCATGCCAACACATCACAAGTAAGTGTACATATAAATCAAGCTATAAAACAATGCATTTTACTAAAAAACATAACCAAATTTATAAATAAAATTTTACATGGTAAAAATCATTTCTCAGTCACTTTATAAGACTATTTAAAATTATAAAACCACCTTGATAAATTTTATCAAACACTTGGTGGGAATACAAGACACCCATTTGAAAACACCCACTTCAAACACCATGTTTCCAATATTATCATTGAAATACATCAAAAATTGAATAATAAGGAATAAAAAATTATATAAATAAAAATTTAAAAAATAAAAACAAAAGGAGATGAAGAATTTAAAGTTATTCCATAAAAAATATGCATAAATAGAGACACATTCCTCAGATTCAGTCTAAATATTGTCACCCTTGAAGAATACCACCTAGAGGAGATAAATTCAATCCTCACATACCTAATACATAATAAATAAAAACCAAAATACCAATTACAAATTATAGATTCATTCAACACCATCCATAGGGTTCCAAATCTATACAAAATTGGAACAATGAGTCTTGAGGAGGGGAAAAGAAGAGGAAATAAAGAATAAACAAATTAACTCAATCCAAAAACCAAATAATACAAGATAAATTAACAAATGATGTTGGAGGGAGAGATAAATGTCCTTGGAGGAGGGGCTGCACACATGGGGGAGGATAAAATATCCCAAAAAAAATGACTAGTGGAAAATGGGTAAATGTCTACTTTTAATGAGCTAGATAGGTTCACATAGTTTGGCCGCATGGTTAGACAAACCTTGAAATAATGGTGAAGGTTCTAATTTCCACCCAAAATTCGCTACTTGGTATTCTCTGGGATGTCACATTATTTGAAAAAATTACTCAAACCATGAAAAATCACACTATCAAAAACTAAAACACCTCCCACATAATTTCTTCTTCGTTTTAACAAACATTTCACTAACCATGCGACCTAGACATTCTCCCCAAAAAACTCATGGTTTTGACCCCATCCACCTAAGAACTCCACGAATTCACCCAAAGATAAATAAAACTAAAAATTAGATGTACTATTAACCTAGTGGGTGTTACAAATTATTGTTTTGTTTAGTCTTTAAAGTGGATTAAATAGACATCATAGTAAGTAATAACATTTTGTATTGTGTGGTACGTTAGGGAATTAATACTTCATTCATAATAAGAGCTTCCATTCTTATGTTGTAGTGTTAGGTTCTTAAATTATTTTCCTATACCATTCAATAATAAGGAAATGAAATAGAATGAAATAGGATTGGGTGGTATGCTTTAAGAATCTGACCCTTAACAGATTAATTATATTAAAATATAAACATTAATCTTTTCAATTATGTTTAATGGCTTGCGTTTAATATTTTTGATACATCATTCACTAATATAATGACCTATTCTCTAGTAACCTAGAGGTTTTTCTTATATTAAATTATTAGAATAGATAAAATGGTCAAATCCCAATAGATATAATGTTTTTTCCTTTTTGGAGAACCAGATACAAAATGTTACCCAATTTACGTATGTATATAAAATAAAAATCACAATAATGGAAAAATTTTGTAATCCCTAAACTCGTTTAATGAATTATTCTTCATAACATGGGAATGAATAAAAAATATGGTTGATCTCAAATGATAAATAAGGGTTACATGAAATGAAATATATAATGAATCAATGATACATAATCAATATGAAAAGGCAAATAATTTCACACACATTCTATTTAATCATTGAATTGAATATCATAATTGGATAATGCATAATAAATATATAAAGTTAAATAACTAGAAACTCATTTAATTTAATCAATAAATTGAGAATAAAATGAATCTATAGATAATATCATTGTGAAAATTTCATGGATAATAATAATAAATGAATTCTTATTGAAGTACATTCTTAATTATTATAAATCATTATCTCAGGTATCATGATCCCTCTACTGTAAACACCTTTCACAAGACAGTATAAAACTTTAGGTAAAAAGTCAAATAATTTATCCAGCTAATTGTTTTCATGAGACCTATTAATTAATTGAGGGGATAAATGTATCTGGGATCCACCCATAAATTCATGACCAAAGAATTCATCATAGATCTAACAATAGATTTATTTCATGAATCTATATACCATATCAAAAACAATTTGTATCAATTAAGGAATATATATTAAGAATAATTTTCCCTGTCAATAATATAACTTTTAAAGTAAACTAATTTATTTAAAAAAGATATATTTATTAAGTAATAATAAAATACATGATATATAATATGGATATTTAGGAGAAATATAATGTATAATAATCACACAATTGTAAATATTTCAATGGAAATAAACTGATTAAAAAACTAGTAAAGAAAGAGAATATCAACACATTCCCAAGTAAAACGATCATAATCCATTCATATAAATACCAAGGATAGTATCAATAAAACTTATACCTAGTAGAATGTAAGTACAATAAATTATTTGTGTTTTTAAGTAATATAAATACAATAAATATGACTTTATAAAAAAATCTTCATAAAAATAACCTTTCACTTTGAAAGTGTTTTTTTAAATAAATGTAACATTTGAAACATATAATATAAGATATAAAACATTTAATGGTTATTATGGTTGGAAATTACCTAACTATTTTACATGTTAAAAAATATTCTTTTCACATTTTCACTAAAATACATATATCTCTCGACATTAAGATTAAATTCAAAAAAAATTGTAAAAAATAAAACATGGAAAAACATTTATTTAACAAATCATTGGAATAATTTCAAAATAATTTTTAAAATAATTTTTGGAAAACATTGTTTTGGAAAAAATATTATCAATATAAGATAGAAATTTAGTTGTATTTTTGTAAAACCATTCTCATAATAATTTTAAGTTCAAAAGAGTGGAAAAAATGGTAATATTACATGCAATCATCTTGAATAACCAAATGAGAAAAAATGTAAGGGGTTTTTTATAAAATAGAAAAATAATTTCATTCAATTTCAATTCATGCATAAAAAAGAGTGATAAATTTTTTATTATGAAATAAACCCTCTTAAAGATCCAAGTATAGCTGTGAAAATTAAAAAATGAATGTGTTATGTTCATAAAATATAAATCCTCATAAAAAATTGTAAATACAACATAAGATAATCAAAATTCATTACACATATTACATTATAATATAAAAGATAAAAAATTAATATAATAGAATGAATTATTTATTGCACTCAGTGACCTCATGGTGGCGACTTCTCTATCGCAGTGGTGTTGTGCGACTCGTGGGCTCATCCATCTGGTGTCTCAAATCATTTTTGGACAATTTCCTTCCCAATTCTATATTCCCTGTATAGGGCTTCCCATGACTGCACAATGATGGTCTAGTGTTCAAGACCCTTCTTTCGTGGTCTGAGGGTTGCCGCTTTGTCTCTGGTTGTGTGCTTTGGGTGGTTTGTCGTGGTCTCTGCAGGTGACCTAGATGGAGACGATGAGATCGGGATTGTGGGTGGATTTCTTCTATCATGCTAGTGATGGTTCTTTTCTCTTCATTTATTTCATTCATTTCATGGTTTGGGTTGTTTTTCTGCTACTCGCGATGCTGGTTTCGTGACTCAGTTCTCCGTTTCATGGGCGTCATTGGTGTTTCCTTCAATGCACACTTATCATCGTTTGAAATTTATGTTCTTTCAGTTCTTGATCTATCAATTTGTAGTTTAAATTTGTTCCTGGTTCTTCAAATTACTGGTCCTCAATAGATTTTATATGTCGATTTATGTTCTCTTTTATGGTCATTTTCTTTTCTTTATTTCGGATATGGTGTCTTCCTTCATGGTTGATACACCCATAAGAATGTTGTGGGAGATTACATTTTAGTGAATGTGAATTATTTACTTCATTCAGCTTGAGATCTGTTCACATCCGTGTTTCGTAATTGTTTGGGTGAATTTTTAATTTGTTATGTTGGATTTGTGGTTATGATGGAAAGGGAGGTGTTTTAGGATGATTTTTTGGATATATGTTTATTTGAAACCATTGATTCTGTTTGGATGGTGGTGTGTTAATGGTAGTGAAGTCGTTTTTGGAATCTGAAATGGGTGAGATTTGAGGCAGCATTTGGGAGTTTTGTTTATTTTTTATTTGTTGTGGGAGTGAAAACTGCACGCTACAAAGTTTAGTTATAGACAAGGATCAAAGAAGTATGAATTCACGAGATCATTTTCATTTGGGTTTGGATGTGTGAGAGGGTATGTTTATTCCATCGGTACCAAGATCGTGCAATCTTGCGTGGAACAACTAGCTGAGTGGTCATGTGAATGTGGAGGCTTAACATCACGATGTAGTCACTGAGAAGGGGTAGTTCCTATAGTCTTGATTTGGGATAATTCATTTTAAGGTTTTATTTGGATTTATTCTATGGAACTTTTTTTCACAATTTTTAATCAAAATTATTTTGATAATTGAAAGCATTAATAGTCATAATTCATCACTACTTGGTAATTCCCAATTCAAATGACCTTGTATTAAATAATTTTAAATGATAATTAAAATATCATTAATTTTATAGGAATAATTATATTACATTTAAAATGGGAATTTTATTCACCATATGAATAATATCAGGTGCAGAACATTACAATTTTCCCAATGAAGGGAAATTGAGACGAAGTCCCTTACATTATACATCGTTTTAGCTTAACATACATTAAACTCATGTATAATGGTTTTAATCAAGTTATTAATTTATACCAGAACCATATTAATATTTAAAATAAAATATATGATCCTATTATAAAATTTTATATAGTGACCCAAACCTTTTTCATACAACATTACATAATTCTAAGCATAATTATACATCATAGTTCAAGCCAAGAATCGTTAAGTCTAGTGTATTCGAATACTAGGTACAAAAAACATAAAACATGGGGCTAAAAAAACTTCGTTATTTAATCTCCATAATGATCTCCTAATATCTTTTGAGCCCTTAAATCTTCATAGGGTACCCTAGGGAACACATGAACAAAGGGATGATCTAAAAAGCCCAGTAAGGGAATGAACATAAGGATGCATCTTAAGAACATGAGTTTAGAGGCATGACATAATGATAACAAAGCATGAAACATATGAAATCATATCCTATAAGAATGGGATCATATAAACATGGAATCATATAAATGTGGCATAATCATAAAACCTTTCGTTTGTATGGTTCAAGGATAACCTCCAATCCTGTTTCCCATTTCAGTATGGCTTAAGTCAAACTGCCAATCTCGTTTCACATCGCATATCATGAGACATAACTTTACCCAAAGCATTAGAGCTCTATTTGGGCGCAACCATATCAATATTTCCATGAATATTATTTAAAAATAAATATTATTTCCCCATAAATATTCTTTCTACATAAATAATCATACATAATCAATTGTTCATAAAAATAAGGATACCCATGGAAAGAATTGGGTACCGCAATCATGACATAAAGCATAACTAATGAGTGTATTATGAAAGTGTCCATGAAAGAAAGGGATTAAAACATACATGGGTGATCATATGGAAATATAGGCATATAAAATGGTAGGTGGTGACAAATAGAATTGACAACATATAATAAATGTATTTGAGAATCATTAGTAATAAATCATTTTTGAGTGGTTTTATGGAAAATACTATACAGATTTTAAAATAGTAAAGAGGAAGTTATTTTATATAAAACCATAATTGAACCAAGAAGGTTTTCATAAAAAACTGATTTAATAAATACAATTTTTTCTTAAAATAGAGGATAGAGTGAACCTGAAATTGGTTAACAATTCGGGAAGTTCCTTTAAAATTAGTGTGCTTGTTGAGATGTATCAGGGAGGGATTTAATTAAAAGCATGTATATCCCTGAATGATAATTAGAGATGGATCTTGGAACATGATTTTGGAGAATATAAACATAATTTTGAAGTTTTACATAAAAATAAAATACATATACATTTTGGTAAAAAGAAATATAGTGCAGCCTGATGGAATAAAGGAAGTTCGGGTAGAATCTGTTACGGTTTATCAGCATGGTATCGGGTGTAACTAAACGGGCTTCATGGGAGATATAAGGGGTTTATAATCACATATATAACATTAGTGAAGTATGGGGGAGGCTATAAAACATACCCCATCACTTGGTATTACACAAAAAAGGAATAGTATAGAGAACAATCTTGATTAAGAGTGAAAAGGAGAGGACCCCTTACCTTAAATCTGTTGGTGTTCTCCACTTGTTATTAAAGACCTAAATAAAAAATTATCCTTATTAATTAATAAGTCTAGAACCTATTATATATTTAATTTATTAATTATAACACTTTTTAGTTCATTCAAGGCCTTCTTGATTAGTTATAAGGTTAAATTTCATTGTTTCGGCTCATTTGTTTACTTGGGTTTAGAAGATCGGTTCACTAATATTCAAGTTCGGATAAACATGAAAGATGGAAGTGGTTGTCCAAAAATTAATTTATATGCTATTAGTGAAAATAGAGGAGATTAAATGCTTTTAAATGTATATTTTTTACTTATATTGTAGTCAAACTACTATATAAAACCGTAGTGACAACCGTTTTTGTTAATTAGTGGGGTTGATTACAAAGAACATGTTTTGATTTATAACTTAATACCATTTGTACAAAAATATTATAGAATAAAAATATATATATTACATATAAATAATCACTTTTAACTATAAAAAAAATGGTTTCATGACCTAATTTAAAATTTATAATAGAAATTGATAAATCATTGTCCTTGAATGTGATAAATTAGCACATCTCAAACAGTGCTTTCATTTCTTTCAAATAAAAGGTGGGGAAACGAGAGTAGAAAATTAAGTATCTCAATAACATAATATAATTCCAGTACATGTATGCTACTGTAGTTTTCATACCATTTGGGTGATGGTAGGTGAGGAAAGAAACAAAAAATATAAAAGAACATAAAAGAAATGAAGGAATTGGAAAGAGGAGTTTACCTCTTGAGACTTCCTCCTTTGAGAACCTCTTAAGAGGAGAGGCTTTGGTATTTTGAAGAGCCAAAGAGATTTTGGATGTGGGGGAGGATATTTTGGGGATATTTGGGTAGAATATTGGCAAGGCACAGGGCTTGAGATGAGTAAAGAGAAGAGGGAGTGAAGGGGGGTTTTTATAGTGGACGAGGGAAGGTATTTCTCAATATAAAATTAATTAGTTTATTATCTCCCCACAAGACAAGTAATAATGAGTCCTCCATAACCAATAATAGTAAATGTGTCATGTGAATTCAAACCAAGGGTGGTGACATCATCCATGATGCTAGTAACTGTTTAGCTTATAATGTATATATACGGTAAATTACCATATTTTACAATTCATCAAAACATTCAAGTATTTTAGAAAAATCTAAAAAATTCACCATAACCATATTTAGTCGTGTAGAATAAAAAAATGAAGTCCATTTTTCAAAAATAATTTTCTAAATATTATTAATTTAATATTTAATTAAAATCATAATTTATTATTAAAAATTTGTTTTAAAACATTCATTTACTTATTCTAAAGTATAGGTATATCGTACTTTCAAATTGAATATTATTTATATATTATCATAGGAAAGTTTACTATTCATTAGGGTATATAACTATTCATAAAGGTATAAAACTATTCATAAGGGTAGGTTACTATTCACCCAAAAAAAAATTTCTTATCAGACTCTAAATAACTTACTTATCACAACCGTGTATGTCAGATTTTTGTAATTCCAAACACATAAGTGAAAAACTTATGTTTAAAGGTTACTTAGCACTTATTAGTTCATTATTTTGTGTTTTTATGTGATTTTATGACATATTTATAAAATAATAATTTAAATTTATAAAATATTGGGTCGTTACATTTTACCCCTCTTTTGTTAATAATATTTCATTATTTTCATTGTTCCGGGTGTTAATTGCCTTATTTTCCCTTCTTTGTTTTTTCATGAATGTTCTGGTTCTTGTATGTGGGATACAAATACATAATATATAGAATTATAATAATTAAGTAAATATCATATTTACCCATTAGATATTTTATTATAACTATTAATTAATGTTAGTCCAAGAAAATGAATCGTGTTGCTTCGTGAAGGTAGTTGATTGTACGTACACAAGAGCAGTGATATCATTTCCTTAACATGTGAAAGGGAAAAAATTGAATGATATATTGATTTTACATAATTTATATCATGTAATATCTATCACATAAATTCATTAAATTTATCCGTATTACCTTCCGTGTAAGTTTTAAGTGAAAAATGAATTATGTAGCTTCACAAGATAGTAGTCTTCCGTACACATGGTCAATTTTATCGTATTTTAAACGAAAATGAAAGTAAGAATATAGATTTTATATTATAATTAAATAAGATTAATTTTATAATAAATATTATATAAATATACATTATATTCATAATTATACCCAAATATGAAAGGTGTTTATGTAAAATGAGTTACATCAGGTCATGAGGTGGTAGTCCTCTGTACACATGATCGATGATTTCATTTCCCATTTGATGGAAGAGGAGAAAGATATAAATTATAAAATGAAAATAATAACATCTCAATATTTTTAAGATAGTTTTTTATTATATTACTATTATTGAATAAAATTTTATGGAGGGGGAAGAAAAAATAAAATAAAAATGACTGTTAATGAATGTTACCTCTTCTTCGGATGACCTGTTTATCTTTTCACCAAAATCCTTCATTGAATGGATTTTTTGTCAATAAAAGATATCTAGGATATTTTTAGGGGATAAAATAATTTATTTTAGTTATTATTTTAAAAACCAAATTTCGTTGTAATTGCGAATAAGGGTAGAGTTTATGGGCTTCTATACATGGAGGACAGGACACACATTGAATTTTAGAAAAGAATTAATTACACCCATGTTTTTAGTATTCCAAAAGCCTCTTAATAGGGTAATAATTTACCCTTATAGGTGATGAGGTCCAAATAAGGCTATAAAATGTGTTTTAAAAAATGTTTTTAGGTAATTTTAACCTTTATCTGTTTAGTTTAAATCTCTAGTAAATCATCTTTTACCATAATTGTTGTAAATAATTTCTATTGATTTTACTGTTCATAGTGGTTAAAAAATATGTTTCACTTATTAGATAATATATTTTATTATTATTAAAACATTTAATACATTTTTATAAATTATATACATATAATTTTTATAATCAAATTTAAACATATACCCACATATGAAAAGATAAAATAGGTTTCCAGAGACAAAAATCTCATAAGTATTTAAGGTTTTAATATAAAAAATTAATATTAAATTGAATCCACTAACATTAATTTTATTAATTATAATATAATTTCACTAATAATAATTTAAAACTGATTTAATATATTATTTAGCATTTTAGATAATTTAAATGAGAAGGTAGTTTTCAATAAAAAGTATGCATTCTCTACTATTTATCAAAAAATAAAACCTTCCACAAAAATCAAAAAATTAAAAAAAAATTGAATTTTGATATTTTGATTTAAAATAGGAAAGTAATTTTAACTAATACATTTTATAAAATTGTTAAAAACAATATTTTGAATAATTTTCACAATGTACGACAAAACATCCTTTTAGAAAAATGCAGTTTTTAGAAAACATATAATTTTCATTAAAATGATTATTATTTTATTTCTAATAAATAGATATCAATTTAGTTTATTTTATAAATTTATGATCCATATAAATTTTGTAATTTTTTTATTATTATTTATACCCTCTAATTTAATGTTTAGGTTATACTAGTCATTTTTAAATAATATTTTAATTCAATATCATGTTTTGTTTAAACATGATGTTGCATGCATCACAATCTATTGAAGATATTGAATTAATGTAAAATGAAATAAATCATAAATTTTTGGGTTGTGACATTCTTACCTATTAAAAAAATTTCATCCTTGATATTTTATGGATATTACCTTCTAATCAGATGTGGTTAGTTCAATTTTATAGAATTTTATGCTTTCCGCATTCCTTCCTCCGTTTTCTGATTTCTCCAAAGTACCTTTACCAATGGAGTTTTATAATTCATAAGTACTTTATCTCTAGTATCAATAATTTGTATGGATTATTCATAGTAAGATATATTTTGTCCCAACTCTATTTAATCATTGGTGAGCACATGAGTTTCATCTGGAATGTACTTCTATAACAATGATATATGGAACAAATCAATTACTTTTTAGAGACATGGTCGAATTTCTAAATAGTAATCCATATATTCAATAATTTTAAGGAATTAAAACCATTTGATATAATTGGGACTCATTTTACCTTTCTTACCAAATCATTTCACATCTTCTCATGGTGATATTCTCAGGAAAATATGATCTCCCACATATAATTCCAAATCGTTCCATTGATTGTTGGAATAACCTTTTTTCCTATTTTGAGCTACTTCAATAATACCCTAAATAGTATTTCCCTTTTTTGTTGTTGCTTTAACAAGTTATGGGCCTATAATTATTATTTCACTAACTTCATCATAATATGTTGGATTATGAAATCTCTTTCTATATAATTCTTTATAAGACACCAATTGAATACCTAAATGGAAAATATTGTTATTGGAAAACTCTACCAACAGTAAATACTAATCCCAAATACCTTGAACATTGAGATATCATGACATCAACATGTGTTCTAATATTTCAATAGTACTTTCAAATTTTCCATTGGTTATAGAATTGTAAGAAGTTCTCAAATGAATCATTTTATTAAGAGCCTTTTGAAGACTCTTCTGGAATAATGATGTGAGACAATGATTGTGATCAGAGGTGATTGAAATAGGTGCACTTTAAACTCTTAAAACATCATTAATATAGAGCATTCTGATGTGATCAAGAGTTTATTCTTCTCTTATAGCGAGTAAATATACATATTTAGTTAGGAGATCAATAATAACTTATATTGAATCATTATTTATTAGAGTCTTTGGTAGTCCTACAAAAAAGTCCATAGTATGTCATCCCATTTAAAAATAATAATAGTAAGTGGTTGCATCACTCCTATAAGATACGACCTATCAAATTTAACTGTTTTAAAAACCAATCATCCCAATAAATAGTCTGAAATTTCCCACTTCATGTTATCCCCAAAAAAATGTTCCTTCAAATCGTTATACCTCTTGGTTTTATAATAGTGTATTGATAAATTTGAGCAATGTGTGTCATCAAATAATTCCCTTTTTATTTTGGGTATATATGTTACACATTATCTATTTCCATATTTTAGAACACGATCTTCACAAATGATGTTTAAAAATTTCTCATCATTCTTATATTTAATTTTCTTCTAAGTATTCTAATCATCATATAGATAACTTTTTATGTTTTCTAATAAATATGGATTCACAAAAATTTAAAAAGGGATTGATTTCACCCATTCCTTAAAAATTCCCATATCTATATTTTCATATCTATGAACTTAGGATCCCTCTCTATCACACCCCGACCAGACATATTGTGATCGCGGTTATTTATATTTATATTTGAGTCTTTTGGTTTCTTAAAGTTTAAAAAAATTATTAAATTAAAATCAAAATGAAACAAAATAAATTAAATTAAAAATGATTTAATAATAATAATATTATTTTTATTTTTATTTAGTTTTTATTATAATTATTATTAAGTTATTATTAATATTACTGATATTGATATTATTATTATTGTTATTATTATTATTATTATTATTATTATTATTTAGGTGGGTTTTTAGGGTTTTTTCCCTCTTCCCTTTATTTTTTTCCTCTCTCCCTCATTTCTCTCCTCCCCTAGCTTGCGTGAAACCCTCCCACGTGGGTTCCTCCTCCCCTTCCCCTAGTTCGGCGCACCCCCCCAGCTAGCGCCGAGCTCTCTTTCGTCCGGCACTCTACCTGCGTGCACCACCCTCCAGCCCGATGCCTCCTGCTCCGACGCGCACAGTAGGCCTGCTCGACTCAGTCTGTGCGCCCTCACCTCTGGCGCAACACCCTGCCGATGGCGTGACACCTCCCCCCTCTCTTACTAGTGCTGCTCACCTCCCACGCGACCCTCAGGTGGTCCCTTCTTCCCCCTCTCTAGGGTTTTCATTCTTGTTTTTTTGGGGTTTCGGTTTTTTTTTTCAGATTTTAGGGTGTAAATTAAGGTTCAAATCTTGGGAATTTTTGTTCTATTTCATGATTTATGGTTCATCCTTGGTCCCTTCTGGTGTGAATATTTTGCAATTGAATTTTCGCACCAAAATTCAGAAGTTTCGACACCGGAGTTAAGTGTTCCCGCGTATAAGTTTTGTTCAACGAATTAATTCCCTTATTTAGTTAAATTAGCATACTCATTTATTTGTTTAATTTGTGAAAATGTAGTTTTACTTGAGGTTTGATATGATTTCAATGTGTTTGGTAGCATGTTTATTTCATATGATTGTTTTTATTCTGTGAAAACCCATATTGAGCCTTTTGTTGTGTTTTATAAATTTTGTTGTTTGTTTATGATGTCATGCAAGGGCTGAGAATTTTGTTTTATCATGTTATTGGTGTGTGTTTTCCCTTAGAAGATGTGTTTGTGTGGGAGTTTGTGTTCAAAGTCTTGTGATACCACATGGAGGTGTTTTATAAAATTATTAAGTGGTTTATTAAAACTTATAAAGTATTTGAAACACATTTGGATATTGTTTTGGTGTGAACCTTGGTGATGTTTTATAAATTAAGAAAATGACTTATTTCATTGTTCAAGGGATGTAAAACTAGTTTTTGAATGAATTTGATATGCATGAGTTGAAATTGGTTTCTTAATGTGAATTTGGGTGTACTTTTCATGTAAAATCTTGTTGCGCCTCTTTTAGGTGTTTTATACATTGTACAAATGGTTTATTTGGTTTTTCAAGTGGTGTGAATCACGTTTTAAAGGGAACTTATGGTGAAAATGGGTTTGGGTTTAGGTTTTTAAAGAGAAATGCATAATTTGGCATGTTTGAGTTTTCTTTTATTTCTAAATGTAAATTTTAAATGCTTTAAACAATGGAATACATGTTTTGGAATTGGTTTCATTTTATGCGACGATTTGAAAAGTCCTTTGGGGATGGTTAAATTTATTATGTTATTTTCTTTTATTATTTTAAATGAGTTTTATGAGTTATACAAGTAGTGTGAAATTTATTTTCAAATGGTTTAGTGTACATTTCAGGTTTAAAGAGTGTTTTTGGGGTAATTATTTTTTTTAGATTTAACTTTGAAGTGTTTAATAAATTGCTTAATTTTTTTATTAAAATATATGTGTAGTGCGTTGGGCCTTACTTTGTTGGTTTTGGGCCACGTGTGTCGAGGCATCCTACATGTACATGCATAGGGTAAGGTATATATATATATATGCACTCTTTGTACATATCCCCTCAAGGTGTGGGGAATATGTGCATTGCAGCTAGGGGTGTGTATATATATATGTATAAATGCATGTGCGTGTATGCGCCAAGTGTCGGTTCGATTGGTCATCGAAAAATAGTGACAAGTTTGAGGCAGGTCCTCTATGCCTATGACTTTAATTTGAGATTCATAATTTCTTGCTTGTTTTAAAAATTTGTTTTACTTTTACGCTATATACAAATGCTATGAAATCAGGTCACTGTTGCTAGAAATGATTATGCCTTTGCTAAGAAAATTGAAATGTATTTTTAATGATATCGGTCTTAAGTGACATTTTCATGAAAAATTTATTTCCTAAGTGGTTTTGAATTGGTAATGTGTATTTCGAAAGGTTTTAGTCCTTTTGTCCGGTTAATTGTAAAAAATATTCCCTTTATGTAATAAAGCCTGTTTGGAACCTTAAGAATGTTTTATGAAAAAGAAAAACCTCTCTTGAGGCCCGCCCCCTTGATTTTAGAAAATGATTTGTATTATGATGTGCCTGACGTTGATGTTTATTCATTGTGTGGCGTGAAAGTGGGGGAATGTTCTTATGGAGGGAGAATGGTGGTGAGAGGTTGAATGAGTTTTTTATAAAGAAAATGTTATGTTCTTATATGTTTGCTTGATAAAGAAAACTCACCACCACTTGAAATAGCGCATAATGGGAAACCTGGGTATTTAGGTGGGTGACCAGGACTAGTACGCTAGATGACACAACAGAGGTTCGTCCTGGTTTGTCTAGAAGGATTGACGCAAAAACACTAACTAAACATATGAATTTATGAGGTTCGTGGTCTTCTAACCCACGTTTTATGAGGGTTGTGGTCTTGTAAACCACGTTTTCTGAGGGTCGTGGTCTTTTAAGCCATGTTTCACCAAGGTAAGAGGTCTCTAGGTTCCCACTTGTTCTAGATACCTATAGGGATTACCCATGGTGCACATTTGTGACATACTGCTTGTGATGTATCTTTCTTTTTAGTTGTTTCATACTTGGTGTCTTGTTTGTGAAAACCATATTTTAATCCAAACTGGGTTCTTTTCATTTTGAAACATTAATGCATGATTGGAACCTATTTTAAAATGTAGTGGGAGTGTAATGCTTTAGTTGAAAATGAAAACTCATTACTTGAATTTGAAAAGCAGGAAAAAAATTATTTTATTATATCTTATTTTTAAACTGGCATAATTGGATTTCTTAATAAAGGCGAGGGAATAGGACGTGGTTATATTTTGGCAATCCTACTGAGCATCTAGGTGCTCATGCCTACTTTACTTTTCAGTTTCATGTTTCAGCCTTGGATAGTTTTTTTGGGAGTGAGTGTGGTTTAAGTTCCGCAGTGACCCACGGGGTTACCTGAGGTATGTCCCATCACTTCTTTAATTCATTTTTCTGCTGCCAAGTTGTTTGGTTTATTTCCCTTTATTTATCTGCTTGTTCAGTTTTTGATTATTTATGTTTTTAGGGGCCAAATCGTTCGCAACTAGTTTATTTTGATGCCCGACACTAGTTTCCAGCCCGTGGGGATCGGGAACGCCCCTCATGCCATGTTTCGAACCGGGTCGGGCGCCGGGTCGGATGGCGACCTGGCTTGGTTCATGAAAAAATGGTATTAGAGGAGGCCCTTTTTATTTGGGGTTTCAAGTAGCTTGGTGCTTAGGTTTTTTGAGACTCAAGAGGTAGGTGCGGAAATGACGTCATCAACCCTTGCTCGTCCCGACACTCGAGTTGCGAGGGGTAGTCCGGGATTTGAATTTTCTTCTTTGGATTGGTCTGTTTGGATGAGGGATGACCAAGGAGGTGAACTGGTGTTACGCGGCAGACTTTCATGGAGTAGTGAACCATATACAACCCAATTGCACGGTTCAAGATGCTTCTTGTGGTTGATGCTCACTCGGAGCATGGTCTGCTAAGCCATGTTACGAGGTTGGCATAGCCACTAGTTTCTTGTTTTTGGAAATTTTGATGTGATTTATGTTTGACCTTAATTTGGGTTGGTGTGTGTAGATCTCAAAAATGAAAATTGATTTTTGTGGAGGTTTTTTCAAATGGGAATGTGGTGTTATAGTGAAAAAGTGGTTCTGAAATGGAAATTGTTTTCTTTTAATGAATGGGTGGTCTCAAAAGGGAAAATGGGAGGTGTTTTGGAAGTTGTTTTGGGATCTCAGTAACACTTTTTGGAATGTGAATTTGAAAATGTTTTGGAAATTGGAAACATATTGCTTTGATGATAAGTTACTTTTTCAAATTGGTTGGGAATTTGTGCTTTATGCTGAATGGTCTGTTTTGAAAATGAGAAGTGTCTTGAATTTACCCTTTGTATTTATATGAGTGATCACATACATTGAGGTGTGCATGTGGTAAGTGGAGAAATTGGTGATGTGAGTGGATGGGTGATTGATCTACCATAGGGATATGTATGTGTGTGACTTCATGGAATACCAATGGTGGATATTTAGGTTGTTTTGTTTTCTAAAAAATGGTTTTCAAAAAGTTAATTTAAATGTTTTGAAAAGTGAGTGAGCAATTGTTTAGCGTTCTCTTTTCGTGTTGGGTATTCTTTTTCGTGGGTTCTTGGTTTTGACATATTGAATTGTGGTTGGAATGGTGATTGAGTTTGAGATTTCATTTGTGATTGTGCTATGGAATTTGGAATTATGATATTTTTTGATTCGGATTTGTGCCTCTTGTTGTTTAGTATGCTTCCCAGAAAAGTCCCAAAGGTTTCTAGTGAGTCTCTTCTAGTTGTTGGTTCAACCCAGACTCTTAGCGTAGTGGTGGAATTAAATTATTTTTGATTTTTGTTCATATTCCGTGGTGATCATGATCTATCAAAGGTAGCAGACTGGCTTGGTGAAATCATTGGTGTTTTCAGGTTATTGGATGCTCCCAAAGCTATGAGAGTCCGTGTTGGTTCGGGTCCATTTAAAGGTGCAACTTTGGATTGATGGAGGAGATGATCCTTCTGTCATTGCATGATGGTATGTCTTGGAAGATGTTTAAGACCACTCTCGTTAGATGGTTTATGCCCAAGGAAGTGAAGGCGAGGAAAGTGGCCGAACTAGTAAGTGTCGAGTAAGGCCAACGAGCAGTGAAGGCCGACGTGGGGCATTCCAAGGGGTTGATTCCATTTTCTCCAAATGTAGCTTCATGGAATCAGTTAAAGTTTTTCTTGTGTGGGATCTTCATCAAGGGTTCCAGGACCATTTCTTTCTGGTGTTTTGTAATGTTCCTCATCCAGTGACGAGAGAGAATCATAGGAAACTATCTCAGAAAATTATTCTTGTCAATTCCATCTTCTATTAGGTGGGCTACCCCCTTGTTTGCTTCGAGTGTGCTCAGTTTGGGTACTTTAAGTCTCCTTGTCATCATCCTCCAAAGGCTTTCCGTCATTGTGGCCATTTGGGACAATTGGAAGGGTTCCACTAGCGGCATCATCAGCTAGAGTCTCAATTGAAGGATTTCAACACAGGACTACGGGGCAAAAGATAATTCAAGACATTAGATCTCCAGCCACTGGTTTCGGAGTAAATCTCTTCACGTAGTCAGGAATCATTGGGTGAGGGAAACTTGGTCTAATTTTTTTCTCCAATGGTGAAATGGGGACAGTCTGAATTTATATTTTTTATCTCCTCGTCCATGAAGGTTCTTTTTAGCTGTAAGAGGCACAAAGGTCTCTTTTTCTCGTTGTGGTATTTGTTCTTTGAATACCCCACCTTGGTTGTAAAAAGTCATATTGATCTTGTTTTCTTGTAATTCCTATAGTTGTGCCTCCTCAAGTGTGACCCGTTTTGTTTTAGTACATACTCATTTTAGAAATGCTCAACTCTTGTGGAAAAGATGAGTCATGGTTAAGTTCTCTATTTGGTAGAATTATTTTGTGGGTTTTCTCATGTGTCAGTTGTTTGTGGTTTCGGTTGTAAATTCTTATGTTGGTCTATGCTATTTGGCTTAAGATGGATGGTTCTTAAAAGGTGGGAAGACCCACCATGGATCTTGCTGTTCCTTCTCCAAAAGATAGTTTGTGGTGGAGTTTGATCTATGTTGACAGTTTCCCCTTTGGATCATTTTAGTAGTTATAGTGTTATCTCGTGCTGAGAATCTCAATGTTGGACATTCTAGTCAGGTTCTTATGGTGGGGAGAACCCTCCCCATTTCTTCATGAATTTTCTCTTTGTGTTTTACCTTAGAGTTGGTTGGGTGTGACTGATGGAGTGAAAAGTGACACCGAGTTCGTGTTTTTGTTGGCCTCGTTCAGTTTCGAACTGAAGATTGATTCCTGCTTTGGCTGGGTGACTTTCTGGGGGAAGAAAGTTTTTGTGGTGGGGAGAATTGTCACACCCCGACGCGACATATTGTGGTCGTGGATATTTATATTTATATTTTAGTCTTTTGGTTTCTTAAAGCTTAAAAAATTATAAAATTAAAATCAAAATAAATTAAAATAAATTAAATTAAAAATGATTTAATAATGATAATAATGATAATATTATTATTTATTTTTTATAGTAATTATTATTATGTTATTATTAATATTATTGATATTGATATTATTATTATTGTTATTATTATTATTATTAATTTATGTGGGTATTTTTTTAGGGGGTTTTTCCCTCTTACCTCTCTTTTTTTCCTCTCCCCCTTGTTTCTATCCTCCCCTAGCTCGCACGCAGCCCTCCCACACGGGTTCCTCCTCCCCTTCACCTGGTCCAGCACACCCCCCCACCACAGCTAGCACCATGCTCTCTTTCGTCCGACCCTCTACCTGCGCGCACCACCCTCCAGCTCGATGCCTCCTGCTCCGGTGCGCACAGGAGCCCTACTAGACTCGGTCAGTGCGCCCTCACATACGGCGCAGCACCCTACCAATGGCGTGACCCATACCCCCTCTCTTACCGGCACTGCTCACCTCCGGTGCGACCCTCGGGTAGTCCCTTCTTCCCCCTCTCCAGGGTTTTCATTCTTCTTTTTTGGGGTTTTGGTTTTTTTTAGCTTTTTGGGTGTAAATTAGGGTTCTAATATTGGGCATTATTGTTCGATTTCCTAATTTAGGGTTTATCCTTGGTCCCTTTTGGTGCGAATATGGTGAAATTGAAGTTTCGCATCGAAATTTATAAGTTTCAACACCAAAGCTATGTTTTCCCACATATTAGTGTTGTTTGATGAATTAATTCTCTTATTTAGTTAAATTAGCATACTCATTTATTTGTTTACTTGGTGCGAATGTAGTTTTACTTGAGGTTTGATATGATTTAAATGTGTTTAGTACCATGTTTATTTGATATGAATGTTTTTATTTTGTGAAAACCCTTATTGAGCCTTTTGTTGTGTTTTATAAATTTTGTTGTTGGTTTATGATGTCACACAAGGGCTTCAAATTTTGTTTTATCATGTTATTGGTGTGTGTTTACTATTAGAAGATGTTTTCGAGTGGGAGTATGTGTTCAAAGTCTTGTGATAACACTTGGAGTTGTTTTATAAAATTATTAAGTGGTTTATAAAAACTTATAAAGTATGTGAAACACATTTAGATATTGTTTTGGTGTGAACCTTGGTGATGTTTTATAAATTAAGAAAATGACTTATTCCATTGTGTAAGGGATGCAAAAATAGTTTCTGAATGAATTTGATATGCGTTAGTTGAAATTGGTTTCTTAATATTAATTTGGCTGTACTTGTCCTGTAAAATTTTGTTGCGCCTCTTTTAGGTGTTTTATAAATTGTACAAATTGTTTATTTGGTTTTTCAAGTGGTGAAAATCATGTTTTAGAGGGAACTTATGGTGCAAATGGGTTTCGGTGTAGGTTTTTAAAGATAAATGAATAATTTTGCATGTTTGATTTTTCTTGTATTTCTAAATTTAAAATTTAAATGGTTTAAACAATGGAATACATGTTTTAGAATTGGTTCCGGTTTATGCGACCATTTAAAAAGGCCTTTGGGGATGGTTAAATTGATTATGTGCTTTTCTTTTATTATTTTAAATGTGTTTTATGATTTATACAAGTAGTGTGAAATCTATTTTCAAATGGTTTACTGTACGTTTGGGGTTTAAAGAGTGTTTAGGGGTAATTATTTTTTAGTGCTAATTTTGAAGTGTTTAATAAATTGCTTAATTGTTTTATTAAATTATATGTGTAGTGAGTTGGTCCTTACTTCGTTGGTTTTGGGCCACGCGTGTCGAGGCATCCTACATGTACATGCATAGGGTAAGGCATATATATATATATATGCCCTATTTGAACATATTCCCTCATGGCGTAGGGAATATGAGCAATGAAGCTAGGGGTGTGTATATCTATATGTATAAATGCATGTGAATGTATGCGCCAAGTGTCGGTTCGAGTGGTCATCGAAAAATAGCAACAAGTTTGAGGTAGGTCCTCTATGCCTATGCCTTTAATTTGAGATTCATAATTTCTGGCTTGTTTTAAAAATATGTTTAACATTTACGCTATAAACACATGCTATGAAATCGGGTTATAGTTGCTAGAAATAATTATGCCTTTGCTTTTGAAATTGAAATTTATTTTTAATTCTATCGGTCTTAAGTGACCTTTTCATGAAAAATAGATTTCCTATGTGGTTTAGAATTGGTAATATGTATTTCCAAAGCTGTTTGGCCTTTTGGCCGGTTAATTGAAAAAAATATTCCCTTTTTGTAATAAAGCATGTTTGGAACCTTAAGAATGTTTTATGAAAAAGAAAAAAATCTCTTGAGGCACACCCCCTTGATTTTAGAAAATGATTAGTATCATGATATTCCTGACGTTGAAGTTTATGCATTTTGTGACGTGAAAGAGTGGGAATGCGCTTAAGGAGGGAGAATGGTGTTGAGAGGTTGAATGAGTTTTTGATAAAGAAAATGTTATGTTCATATATGATTGCTTGATAAATAAAACTCACCACCACTTGAAATAGAGCACAATGGGAAACCTGGGTATCTAGGTGGGTGACCAGGACTAGTATGCTAGATGACACGATAGAGGTTCATCCCGGTTTGTCTAGCAGGATTAACGCAACAACACTAACTAAACATATGCATTTCTAAGGGTCATGGTCTTCTAAGACATATTTTCTTAGGGTCGTGGTCTTTTAAGATAAGTTTTCTGAGAGTTGTCATATTTTATGCCACGTTTCACCAAGGAACGTGGTCTCTAGGTTCCCACTTATTCTAGCTACCTATAGGGATTACCCATGGTGCTCATTTGTGACATGTAGCTTTTGATGTATCTTTCTTGTCAGTTGTTTCATACATGATATATTGTTTGTGAAAACCATATTTTAATCCAAACAGGTTTCTTTTCATTTTGAAACGTTAATGCATTCTTGGAACCTATTTTGAAATTGTAGCGAGAGTGTAATGCTTTACTTGAAAATGAAAAATCATTTCTTGAATTTGAATAGAAGGAAAAACATTATTTTATTATATCTTATTTTCAAAATGTCATAATTGGATTTCTTAATAAAGGCGGTGGAATAGGACGTGGATATATTTTTCCATTCCTACTGAGCATCTCGTTGCTCATTCCTACTTTACTTTTCAGTTACAGGTTTCAGCCATGGATTGTTTTTTTGGGAGCGAGTGTCGTTTACGTTCCGCAAGGACCCATGAGGTCACCTGAGGTATGTCACATCGCTTCATTAACTCCTTTTTCTGCTGCCAAGTTGTTTGGTTTATGTCCCTTTATTTATCTTATTGTTCATTTTTTTGATTATTTATGTTTTTTATGGGCCAAATCATTCCGAACTGGTTTATTTTGACGCCCGACACTAGTTGCCAGCCTGTGGGGATCAGGAACGCCCCTCAGGCCATGTCGCGGACCGGGTCGGGCACCGGGTCGGATGGCGACCTGGCTTGGTTCATGACACTCTCAATATTTATTTTGTTTATAACTCTATGATCTTTCATATTCATCGTATCTACTACCTCGTTAGCTTCCCTAAAGTTTTATTGTATCAGGAAATCATAATTCGTGAGTAGCTCAAGCCATCTCATTTGTCTCGTATTGATCTCTTTCGATGAAAAGATATATGTAAGGCTTTTATGATCTTTTTATATATCATATCTATCTCCATAGAGATAATGTCTCCATATATTAAAATCAATGATTACAACTACCCACTCAATATCATGGGTTAGATATTTCTATTCATGAGTCTTCAATTAAATTGATACATATGAAATAAATTTATAATGTTTTATTCAAAAGAATCTAAGTCCCTCTTTTAGTGCATCACTATATATCATAAACCAATCATTTATAGATAGTAGAGTAAAAATTGGAGCATTTTCTAATCCCAAATTTAGTTCATCAAAACATTATTCATCATTTTTTTCTAAATTATCATAATCCATTTATGTAGATTTTTTTATAACGGGTTAGGCGATCAGGAAAAAATATAATAAAATTACCGATAATAACCTACAAAACCAATGAAACTACATAAATCTGTCATGTTCATTGGTGTATACCATTATCTTACCACCTTTTGCTTTGTAGGATCAACTAATATTCCATTCTTTGAGACAATATGGCCAAGAAAGGATACTTATGGAATCTAGAAATCACAATCACTAAACATTCCGTATAACTCTTTCCTTCTATGAGTCTCAATAATGAACCTCTAGTGATTATCATAGCCCCCATGTATTTTATAATACACTAAGATATCATTAGTGAATACCGCAAAAAATCATAAATATATTCCATGAATAATATTTTACATAGATCTATAAAATTAAAGGGTTTATTAGTCAATTCAAATGGAATTACTATAAACTCATTATGTTCATAACTCATTTGGAATATTTTATTTGAAATGTATTCATTATTTACTCATAATTGATAATACCTTAAACAAAGGTTAATATTTAAATATTATTGGGCACCATGAATTTTATCAAATAAGTCACCATTGATGGTCAGTGGATAATTGTTCTTTGATTTAATAGCATTGATTTCCCTATAATCATTTCACAACAACATGGATACATCTATCTTATTAGTAAAGATAATAGGGGATCCCCATTGGGAAATAATAGGGTGAATAAATACTTTATCACAAATATCCTCTAGTTTTTTCTTAAAATCCACTAATTCTATAGTGATTATTATATAGGGAATAATTGATATTGGTCGTACATCAGGTGTTAAATCAATGTAAAACTCAACTTTATGCTCTTGGGGTAGTCTAGAAAATCCCCAAGAAATACATCAATGTATTATTGTATAATAAGTATATCCACAATTTCAATATTACCTTATACATTCATATATTTTCCTACACTTATTCCCCAAGAATCTCATGAATTAAAGAAACTGGTGGTGGATCTTGACATGTCGTAGATGACAATATATCTACTCAAAATATAAGTAATTATATATCTTCATTATGAATAATTATTTACTTCTTCTTGCAATAAATATTTAATTATTATTTTTAAATCTAGTCCATACCAAGGATTATATAAAATTAAACCATATATATGACTATTATGTTTGAAAAAAATTACTACTATCTATCAGAATGGGGACTTCCTAACACATCTTTGTTTAAATAAGACTTTTAATAGAATTTTTTACCAATAACTCCCTTCTAAAAGTTCTAGGGAAATATATAATTTTCTTAGAAAAGTTATAATAAATAAAAGAGTTTGTTTATTCTTAATAAAATAAATAATTAGAGATATTTTAAGTTATTATTAAAGTACATGACACCAAATTATTGGGAACTTCCACTTCAACTGTATTGATCATATAATATTGGTATTTTCCCCTTGGCCTCTTCAATGGTATATTCCCCAAATGTTTTGTGAATTATTTTCAATGTTCCCTATCTCCTTATATTTGAACCACTAAATAATAGTTTTTTCTTATTTCTATTTTCATTATTTATCCTAATGAACCTCATCTCCACACTTATAACAATATCTGAATCCCATAAATATTATCCCAAGATGGTTATTTCCACATTTCTCATAGGATAAAAATTTCTTGGTTCTCTTCTTATTCTTTGACACATTCAATTTTTATTATTTCTCATTCAACCTCTTATTTTATTTATTTCCCATGAACATATGGGATCTATAAAATTCCTTCTCTATTTTGATGTAATATAAAAATATTTCATCATATGATCAAAACATTTGTGAAACCAATCCCTTTAATGACTGACCTTAATCCCCTAAATGAAATTCTCAATACAATACTCTATGTTGCATATGTAATACATAACATATATGAAAAAACTCGAAAAGGTATCTTCATACTCGGATAAACATTATTCTCCCATATACATTAATATTAGTAACTTTTTATTCATTTCTAATAGATACTAATATAGAAAATATTTATTCAAGGTTCCTTCTCTTAATGCTTTTCATTCCATGAGTTCTATTTCCTCTTCCTATATAGAATTCTAGATCAATAACCACCATTGATCGTCATCACTTTTAAGATTATATGATATAAAGTAAAACTTTTCCTATTTATCACAACCTAAGGCCATAAATATCTTCTCAAGATACATAATCCATTTCATAGCTACCATTGGATTGGTAGTCCCCCAAAATGGTGGCAACTTGTATCACATAATGTGTTCTAATATAGGAGAGTCATGTTGTAGAATGGATTTTTATATCCAAGAAAGTTTTTTTATAACATGATAAAGTTTCCCTAATATAGCCATGATCTAAAAAGTTGTAATACCAGCTATATTGGATTTTTCATCAGGTAAATATCAAAATTGGTAATGAGTGTTGATACCCTTCATCCTTCAAGACTTTATTTCTAAAAAATGGAATATGATGGATTAACTCATAAAATTATGCAATTTTTACTCATAATGTATTAATTGAAATTTTTTGTAACCCTTAATATTAATTAAAAAAATAATTTTTAATCTCATAATCATAAACATGGATTTATGGGAGATATCATCATTTTCAAATCCATCATAATGGATTGTAATGAATATGTGAATTATCCTAGGAATATCCCCCAGGAGTGTCAAACTTTGTGCATAATAAGGCCCATTTTTGTTCACAAGGGGATGAATAGGATAAGATCAATGATCTAATTTTAATGTTATTACCACTAGGAACATTTTTTCCCAAACCACATCCACATGTAGTGTCCAAACAAGTATGTTTTTTTCCAGAAAACCCACATAATATCTTCCTCACAAAAATTTAGGATGTCATTATATGTTTACCCTAAAATTATATTATAGGTTTATGTTCCCAAATATATTTTTTATTTAATATAGATATCATGGATTATACTAAACTTTCCCTAATACCAACTATAATGACCCTGAGTTTATTAAACTGGAGTTGGGTCCAACTTTATTACATTGAAATAAATAAAATAGTCAAATACAAAAGACCAATAATTTTGGTAATTTTGGATAACCGGATACATACATTATATCCATTTTATATTAATAAATAAAATAAAAAACATAGTAATGTAAAACATTTGGAATTATTTAACTCATTTTGGTAATTCTTCTTCATAACCTGGATAAAGGAAAAAAAATAATAGTGAGATCAAATTCATAGTAAGGGTTTTATACATTATAATACATCATGTATAAATAAAGAATAATAATTATAGAAAGGGAAATAATTTATCACACATTCCATTTAATCTATAACATGACTACTATAATTGGATAATGAATAATCAATATGGAAAGGTAAATAACAAAAAACAAATTCCATTTAATCAATAGACTAATAATGAAATGCATATAGAGGTAATATCATTATGCCAATATAATGGATAAAAATGAGAATTTAATTCTCAATGAAGGAAACGATTAATATTAGTCTTTATGATCATATAAATCCTAATACCTCTAATATCCAGACCATTTATAATACAGTAAAAAACTATGTGCAAAAACCCATATGATTCGGATAACATATTTATCTCATGATACATGATGATGCATCAAGGGTTTATCTATAACCATACCTCACCTTTAACTACATGTTTAAATCATTCCTCTTGTATTGAATAATCTACAAAATTCAGGAATCAATATGACTTATCAATAAATTTCTATGTAGAGTATGGAATATAGATTATAAATAATTTCAGATATCAATCATATAAAATTGAAAGTAAAATATTTTATATAAAAATGATATTTTGATTAAGTAATAATTTTATACATGATAAATAATATGAATATTTATGGGAAATGTATTTTCCGATAATCACACCAAAGTAAATATTTCACGGGAATGTTAATGATTAAAAAAATTAATCATGAAATAGAATTTCAAATATTTCCACGGTCAAACATATTATAAACCATCCCAATAAATAATAAGAATAATATAAATACATCATATCTCTATTATATCATAAGTTTAATATATTTTTTTTATTAATGTAACTATAATAAAAATTTCATTAAGAATATTCTTAATGAAAATAAACTTTTCACTTTGAAAATACTTTTTAAAACTAAAAGTAAAAAAATTGAAAAAAATCATTAAATTAGATTTTGAAATTCAAAATGTAAGATTTAAAACATTGAGTGTTCTTGATGACAGTAAATTGTGAACATGTCGTGCATGTTAAGACAAAGATTATTTTCCCATATTCTATAAAACCCCAATGAGACTTTTTTCGAAAATGACAAGAATATTCCTTTAGAAAAAATTCATGAAAAGTAAAACATGGGAAAAATGTATTTTATAAATAATTTGGATAATATTAAAATTATATTTGAAAACATTTTTAGAAAACATGGTTTTGGAAAAAATGTTTTTCGACCGAAAAGAGAAATGAAGTCGGGTTTTCTTAAAAATATTTTCTCAGCAATTGTAAGTACCAAAGAGTGGGAAAATGGTATTATTACTTTAAATATTAATGAATAACTAGAGGATAATAAAATGAAATGGGTTTATTATCTAATGATAAAATTATTTCTTTTAATGTAAATAAAAGCATAAATTATCCCGATTAGAATGATATTGTGAAATAAACCCTCACAATGATCATATTGTAGAAGTGAGAATTAATCAATTAATAAACTATGCGTATAAAATTTAAATTCATATAATAAAAGTATAAATAAAAAATAAGATAATGAAAATTCATTACACAAGTAATCTTATAACAATAAATAAAATGAAGAATTAATAAAACCTAATGAAATTAAATTATGTTATGAAATTATTTACCACATAGTAATTCTAAATTAAAATCACCTTGGTTTAAATGATTAAAATTAAAAATTAAAATATAATTACTTATTAAGTAATAATGAAATTATATAACAAATGGAAGTTATATTCACCATATAAAATAAACTATGTGTATAAAATTACAATATCACTCAATAATGGTAAATTGATATAAATTTCCTTACCTCACGCTTCCTTTTTTCAAACATGATTTAACCTCATTTATAAGGGTTTTGATCATGTTATTAATTTATTTGTGAACCATATTCATATTAATAATATCATAAATTATCCTCTTATAACATTTTACCATCTTTTTGTTAATAATATTTCATTATTTTTATTGTTTTGGGTGTTAATGTCCTTATTATCTCTTTCATTTTTTGTCATAAAATGTATCGACTCCAAAACTAGTAGCCCAGATCCAATGGTTTCTTAAATACATTAGCCTAAGATACAATAAATCAAATTGTAATGAAAAAATTAGTTTATTGGTCTTGGTAAACTAGATACTTAATAAAAATTCACATTATATTTAAAAACATAAAATAAAAAATGTATTTTCTTTGAGAATTAAATTATTCTCCTTAGTGTGTCCCTACATATCAATCAGAAAAAACTTATTGGTATATTATGGAAACTAAAACATAAGAAATTTGTGAGGTAATATTCTTAATAAGGGTAATAATATAGTAGAATATATGAATAAATAAGGAATAATCAATATGGAAAAGTAAATAACTAAAACATATTCCAATTAATCAGTAACATGAGAATAATGTAGAAGGAATAAATGATGATAAAATAATTCCATATAAATATCCACATGATCTTGAAACTTAACCATGTATATTCTAACTAATTTCATAATCACATGGAATACCAATAACTTAATTCATAATGATGGAATTTATAACTTCGTACATCTAAAACATTCTTTCAAATACATGTGCCAAGATATCCAAATAAATGGTTAAGGCCTCAGGAAAAACCCATTCTACTTTGTCTCATTAGACCTACTAATTCATCAACGAGATATATATAACTAATCCCCACTATTAAATAACTAATTTCAATTCATTCCTCATATTAAATGGGTAAAACATACTCAACATTAACATTCATATTGAAAAAAGTAGTACATAGAATGTTAACAATTACCCTAATTAATAAACATAATCATAAACCATCCAGTGTAATATGAATTGTTTCAAATAGGTACATCCCTAATCAAACTGATCATTAACCATCCCAATAAATAATTAAAATGGTATCCTTAAAATATATCTCCATTGTATCAAAAGTAAAATAAAGGGTTGATTTCATTGATGAATATATATATCATAAACATTTCCATAAAACATTTTTGACGAAAATAAACTCTTCATTTTGAAAATCACATTTTAAAATAAAAAGTTCATAAAAATTTATAATAATAATTTTTTGAATATGAAATTTTAAAAAATTTAAAATAATCATTAAAACATTAATTGGTTGTGATGGTGGAAAATTATGTTCATTTTGTACATGCTAAATCAAAGATACCTTTCACATTTTTAGTAAAATAAGAAATTCAATTTTTTTGAAAAAAATGTGATGATTCATTTAAATATTGGATTTAGGAAGTAAAATTTAGAAACAATTTATTTAATAAATAATTTTTAAAAGGTTAAAAATAGTTTTCAATTCATTATTTGAAAACATGGGTTTTTATGAAAATTTATTTCTGACTGAAGAGAGAAATAAAGTCGGATTTTATTAAAAATATTTTGTAACTCATTTTATGTTCCAAATAGTAGAAAATTGTAATATTACTTGAAGAAAATATTTAATAAAAAAATTTTAATAAAATATATTTATTTTAAGATAAAAATATATAATAATTTACCCATTGGATATGTAAATATAATCAATCATGAATAATGATGAGGTTTTGAAATAAACACTTATAACTTTGTTAACTTCTGAATTGTAAGACCTATAAAATAAATAACATCAAATTAATATTTCAAAAACATGAATACAAATATATTAATTATATAACATTTCAAAGTTTTAGTCTATACACCACAAAAATTAGATAATGGGTGAATATGGCATATGTCTCATGGATGTAAAAGTGAGACGAGAAACCCTTAACACCAGTCTAAATTCCATTGTATGTGTCCAAAACTCATGTATAACAAATATAAGATTATTATATATTAATTAAAAAAGAATAATAATATATCTCATTCTATATATTATTTACTTATAGTATTTATCACTCTTTTATTAGTTATTATTTATTAATATCACTCTTTTAGGAGATAATTATTTCATTTTCCATATATCTTTTAGTTTGGTGATTTTTGTATTTTTATTTTTATCAAGGTGAAATATTTTAAATAAATTATCGTGATATAATTATCATATATATTTGTTATATACTTATATATATTAATCAATAATACTTGTATATTGAAAATTAATTACACCATTCATTGAGACGGTGGGTCGTACATACTAATGACCAATATTTCTATTTTTTGCGATGGATGGAATGAAAGAAAAATTACTATTAATTTAACTTTAAATAATAATAATTATATTATATATAACATTTATATTAACAAAATTCATCCTTATTACCATCAATTCTAAAAATATATTGAGAAACATTTCAAATTGCTACATGGAGGTAGTAGTTTACACGTACGCTTGAGCGACGTTATTATTTTCCAACGGATTTGAAGGTAAGAAGTAAGATGTGATATAATATTTATATAAGTAGTTTTAGATCATAAAGATCATATATATTCATTTATTTTCATCCTTACTATCTTTTATTTAAATCTTAAATGGAAAATGAATCACATCGCTTTGTGGGGTGTTAGCCCACCATTCACACGCTTGGCATTATCAAATCCCTCAAGAAATGGAGAGTAAGAATAATATGTGGAATTATGATTCAAAAAGAAAAATAATATCATAAAAATAATATATAAATAATAAACCTATAATTATGTCAAAACATTATATGTGGTGAGGGAAAATGAATAACACCAGTTTGCTTAGTTGTAGTCCTTTATATACATAAATAATAATTTAGTAGCCCATTTATTATACGAGTAGATGGATATAAATTATGAAATTAAAATAAAATCATATATTTAAATGAAGTATACTAATGATATTATATCATCATGGTTTAATAATAATTTAATGGTTGGAGAAAGAAATTAAATAAAATGCTTTGTTAGGGGTGTTATATTTTCTTCTGAATATTTTTTTTGGTTTTCACTAAAAGGATTCTTAGGTAAGATTTATGAACAAAATAATGATTCTATGATGATGTTATGTTATACAGTAAGTTATTAGGGAAGGTTTTGGAAGAAACAATGTGTTCTATAAGTGTAAAGATGAGAGTAGGGGGTGGTCTTTTATAAGTGAGATTAGCGGAACACTTGTAATTTTTGAAAGGAAAAATTGTGTACCCAGTGTAACACCCCAGGTAAATAAAGAATATGCAATTTTTATATTTATCCCTATTTGTGAAAAAAAAAATTAATATTAATTTAAAGGGAACGCTATGCTCGATGGCTTACCCAATACGCAACAACGAGTTCCTTTGAAATCTTACGTTGCACTCTAATAATAAAATAATTTTATTTTTAAATGGTAGTTAACGCCTAACTGTTGTAATGGTGGGAATGAACGAAACTGACTAAAAAATTATTATATATGTTTGTAAAATATTTTTACTTTTATCCAATAAATGTTAGAGGCTTAAAATGCAAATGAATCCAATTTTAAGCATAAATCATCTAATATTCTTTAAAAGGTCGATTAACCGCCTTTTGATGGAGAACCCATTTTAAATATACTTTTGACAATTTTATATGTTGTATTTGACAAAATAAAATCCTTCTGTAGAATCTGGACATCAAAATTTACTTTGTGTAAAATTTTGTTATTTTTCCGATAAAGATCATTTTTATTGAAAATGTTGTATTTTAATTCAAAACATCTTTTTAATCTAATTTATTTTATGATTAGATTATCATTTGAATTATTTTAAAGTAAAATTAGAATATATTTTTACCATTTAATCCAATAGTGGTCATTGGAATTAATTTCACTTTGAAATTGGACTTAAACTAGTGTCAATCTTTTAATAGGTATTGTTTCTTAAAAACACGCTATTTGTTTTGAAAGAGGGAATTAATTATTAAATTAATTAATGAAACTTATATGTTTTGAATTTTTTAAAATATACATCATTTTTGAGTTCGGAATATCAAATATATCTTAGGGTGAATTTTAGGTATTTTTCTGAAAAACTTCAATTTTAGATGAATAGTGAAACCACTAACTTGTGGTTAAAGAAACTAATTTTTCATTTAAATGAAACATTGCCACCTCTGTGTTTTGAATTTCAAAAATCCGATATACATGGTTGTCATTAAGATGTAAAATGTGGTTCAATGGGATTAAAATATTTTTTTTGGTGAATAGTAACTTTTAAGTTTTTAATCGCGATTAGAGGTAATTAGTGTAGGTTAAGGTAGAAATAATGTTTTAATAATATGATATGAGCTTGACACATGTCATACCCTTATTGGATGTGTCATGGACGACCAAGAAAATCCATGGGTCAACATTAAGACCCCATGGAGCCACTTTGGAAGTAAAATGACATTAATATCTTTTTATTTAATGTAAAAGTAAAAATGACACAAACATGAGTTTTTTTACTAAATCAATTTTTAAATGGGGTTATACATGTCCTAGTTTTGACTATAAATATTAATTGGAAATCTAAAAAGATTTCCTACATCATATTATTTTTTTTTATAATTTTTATACATTAAATAAATTTAATTATTTATGACATCATGATGATGCAGCGATTACCTCATTATTTAACGATTTAAATAAAATGAAAAGATAATGTAAAATCTAAGACCTAAACATTCTAAAAACCTATTTTATGGGTATATTTCGAACCCTTATCACCTTATCATCTAATTATATCAATGTGGGACCTTTTAAATCCGAAACTCATTTTAAAATAATGTAACATTTCTTTACTTTCCAAGAGTTCCCCTCCTCTCCTCTTATAAAAGGCCCCCACCACTATCACCTTAGCCACACCTCTCAAGCCTTTGGTTCGGCCAAGATCTGCCCATTTTGTCTCTCCACATACCTCTCTTACTCCTAGGAGCCTCACTTTGGGCAGAAGTCTTCCCAAGGAAGCCTTTGAGCTCAAATCAAAAAGAGTTACCCGATTTTAAGGTAATGTCTTCACTTGTGTTCTTTTGTTTTATTTTGCTTCTTCAACCCCCTAAACTATTTTTATTCATTTATTTTGTAAAAAATATAGTATCTTAAATATACTAAGATGTTTTTATTGGAAGCATTCGAGATACACATACACACACCTACATCTAATGGTTAAAGAACCTACTGTTTCTGTGGATGGAAAATTTCTGCCTCATGAAACGATGATTGTTCAACACACATATAACTCCTTAAAAGGTGGCCATTAATATGTCACTATATTTATATATGATATATAATATGTTTATGTTTTATTTAAGCTTCTTTATTTTTTTCTTTTGGGGCATACCTTTATGGTTTCCATTGTGGGTAATACGATAATTTCATTTTAGGAAGTGCGGACTACTGCCCCCTCAAAGTGATTTGATTCGTTAATGCCATATGTGGGATGTATAAAGGATGGATTTAAAGTTATTATATATGATTTATGTTACATATAAACGATGAATATAATTCTGGAATTAAAATATACATACATCTCATTTGGTTTTAATTCCATTAATGTGACATTGAAATTAAAGTAGCGTTCATGCGTACGTACGGCTTACCGTCTCCATGAACGGTGCATTTCATTTCTTACCTCTAAATGATTATTTAGTATTATAAATACATGTATATTCTGGATATATATGATATATATGATATCCAAATCATGAATATTATTCTGGATATAATGAACCTTTGACCACACGAACAACATGTAATTGTAAGAAGCCCACTTTCAATTTAAGAACCAAATATCGACAAAACAAAAATTATTAACATAAATGATTACGTAATGTTTATAACATGGAAATAAGTGATATAAAAGGAATAATGAAATTGAAAAAGGTTCTTAAGCAAGTGTAAATTAACTCAAGTTTATTATTCAGGACGTTAAAGAATGATCAAGTCAAGTCGAACCCGAGGTAAGGGATCCAACCTCTCTCCTTATTTTTAAGTACTCTCTTTTATGACATTTCATTTAAGACCATCTTTCTTATGTTTGGGGATGTTCTTTTATGTTACTAATACCTTACTTTTTATGTTCATATTATTAGATACCCTATTTGATCCTCTAAATCCATTTTTGGAAGTTTTAAGTGGCGTCGTTAGGCTGCCGAGTTTTCGTAAGGGATTTTTCATCTCACTTTTATTCCCGTGACATTTATGCTACGTTTTCCACTATTTATTTTCATTGGTGTATGT
This sequence comes from Viscum album, assembly GCA_963277665.1. Lineage (NCBI taxonomy): Eukaryota > Viridiplantae > Streptophyta > Magnoliopsida > Santalales > Viscaceae > Viscum > Viscum album. The sequence goes on along the minus strand of OY728139.1, from coordinate 126,705,589 downwards.
ACTACCCATTATTATACACTTTGTGTTGTATAATTTCATTTATGGGTATTTACATCTTCATTGTATGACCCTTCTTCCATGGGGTGTACTTTTCGAAAGATTCCCAACTCAGTAAGGGGACCTTTCACCCTCCTCTTTTTAAAAGACGTCTTCTGTTATGTCTTTTAATTCACATAATATTATGTTGGGATATGTTCTTATATATCCTTATTTATTTAAATTTTATTTCCAAGTGATGAGATACCCTGTATCTCTCTCATCAACCCTTTTTGTAAAATTTTATGTGACGCCGTTAGGCTGTCAAATTTTACCAAGGGAACTTCTTAACCCAATTTCGATTTCTTTGGGTTCAACATGTGGTTATAGAATATGTCATCCATTGAATATGTGTGAATGACCTTTGATTGTTTTAAACTTAATATCCACTTATATTGGGTGTATTTATATTTGTCACACATAATTATGAGATTGATTTATCCTTAATTTTAGGATACCTTCTTTATAATGGATTTCATCTCATTTTACATTTCTTTTGAGACTTCATTGTTGTTATGCTCCAATTCACTCTTATATGGTGTGTATACTGTCCTTTGACATATTATATCATGAATACATTTATTCTCATGATATTATAAAGTTCGGATTAAATGTTATTCCGCAATTATTTGTATTCAAGAGTCTTTCATTTTGTTAAAAACTCTTTAACAAAAATATCGTTTTAAATTTTTTAAAGATTTATTATTATAAATCTTTATCTTTAATGTCCATGTTTTCAAAATGGTTTTCAGTATTTATTTATATGGACATTAATGTTTTAAAATTATAATTCCAATAAAAGCTTCAAAGTGTTATGGGACACTTTGATTCAAAAATCCCTTTTTAATGATTTTTGAAAATGGATTGATTAATTCAACATCTTGGAATTACTTATTTTGATTGAAAATGAAATTTTGTTATTGAAATGTTTATATTTTCAATATTTTATGTGTAATTATGGTACTTGGACATTTTACTGGTGGTTACGTGATAAACCATATGACGGGTGGTGCCGTGAATACCAGGACGGGTGGTTACGTTATAACCTCCAATGCATTGGGTATGGAAGTCGGCTGTATGACTATTCCACTAAGTATGTCTAGAAGTTGACCGTATGGTTATTCCATTTAATTATGTTTATGTCGCAAGTTACCTTTATTTGTTAGGTGTTCTTTATATGGGTTTTATGGTAATCTTTTGGTTACAAAAGGGTAAGTAATGATATTTTATTCAGTGAAGAGTTTTTACTACTTCCTAAATGTGAAAGGTATTACTTTGATAAAGTATACATGGTTTACTTGTTTCTTTGAAAAACTAATAGTTTTCATTCTTTGTGTATCCCTTGCTGAGCTTTTTATGCTCACCCCTAGTTTTTTTGAAAAAATTTCACATGGCTTAATGTGTAATAGGGTCAAGGATTGGATCAAGGGAAAGTCATGCTATCTAATACATGGATCTAGACATATTTGTTTTTAAGAGTTTTTATTTTATGGAAATTTAGTATAAGTGACTACTTTGTAATCTTTTGAGATGTAATAGTTATGTCCAAATTCTCTAAAACTCTAAACTTGAAAAGATCCTCAATGTGAATTATCCATTTAATTCAATATTAAGTCAGGTTTAAGGCCGGGGCCTAATAGTTGGTATCAAAGTTCGGTTTAGATAACTTTAGAGGTTAGGGTATTCTATAACCATAAGTGACATTACCATAATGGCTAGGATTTCAGAAAGAGTCAGAGTTTTTAGATAAAGTAAATGATTAAGTATATCTTAGTGTTTATCTTCCTCATTAGTACATGATAATTTTTTTGATATACGCACACTAACATTTCTGTTTTTAGTAAATGGATGGATCAAGTAGGCACCAAAGTGACAATGGGTTTGATGGAAACTGTGGTGGTTCTCTGATTAAGATACAAGATGAAATGGGGGATTCAATAAGGAATCTCGTGGTTGTGCTAAACCAACTATCAAGGATTCATGATCAACCACTTGAACCTTGGTGAGTTCTCTAATTCATCATGTTCGAGACAACCAACTAGATGTGGAAGTTCAGGTAATAATTATAAAGGTAACCATTAGGGTTTATATGATCTTTACTTTTTAGGTAATTATTGGTTACTCTATGATATGATGGAAAATGAAAGGCATGAGATAAACTTGAGGTTAAAATAAGTTATGATCATTTTTGAAGATTTTATCTCGTTTTGGGGAATGTTTTAAGAATTATGTAGTTTTGGAAAAAGGAAAACACGTAGACCGTGTGACAACCCATCGTGTCGGATAAAGCTGTGGGAATCAAACCCACAACCAAAGTGCAACTCGTATTTATCACCTACCACTGGACTACGTGAAGTCCCTAGTTAGTTTGACTAATTATATTTAGTTATATGATTTTATGTAATAAGAGTAAGTTTATTTTGGGTTATCTATGGAAATTTACTAACCTATCATGGAGGATATGTGATTAGGTTAATTAATTTTCAATACGAGACTTTAAGAGGAACTGCTATTGTTTAGAGATAAATGTTACGATTTAACTTGGAAGACTATGTGACTAAATCCTTCTAATATTTGAGTTTCAATCTTAGTTTGGTATACTTTGAAGAATTTTATGGACAAATTGTTTATCAAGTGGTCCTCATTGAACTTTGGGTTTTGTTGGACAAATTTTGGAGATTAAGAATAGATTTTTTTTTATAAAGGGTTATCAATTTCTGGATTATCTGATCTTGTACTAACCTTTTTGGTTTTGTTTTTGGTTAAAGTATAAAGACTTGGGAAGTATATAGTTCTCTTTTGTGAATTAAATGATTCTCTAGAATTTTATTATAGTACTCTTAATGTGAACTAGTCTTCCTAAATACTTGTCTTTTGGAGAAAATATGAGTTTGTGTAAGAAATATAGTAAAAGATGAAATTCAACATGACAAATAAGTATGTTTCCTTGTGTTTTAGTTAATCTCAAAAATAAATTCCTCAATGGAGAGTAACTTAAAACAAAAATGTTTTCTGTTAACGTTTCCTACTGGGGAATCCAATACCGTTTAACCCATCACAAGTTTGTGATTTTCTTATGGTTAACTTTCTCCTAAACATGTTTTCTATCACTCTACCTCAGAACATAAACCTTTGTTTTTTCCTCCATATCCGTGTTTTCTTACATGGAATCCTAGTATGGGTTAACTTGGGTGACCTTTCTACTTCTCTTTCATTATTTTAAAGTGATTGTTTTACTGACTCTTGTTCCAATGTGGGATTTTCAATGATGTTTCCGAGCCCAATTTTAAAATTGCGAGGAAGCAATTCCCAAAAGGGGGGAAGTATGTAACACCCCAGGTAAATAAAGAATATGGAATTTTTATATTTATCCCGATTTTTGAAAAAAAATGTTAATATTAATTTAAAGGGAATGCTATGCTCGATGGCTTACCCAATACGCAACAACGAGTTCCTTTGAAATCTTATGTTTCACTCTAATAATAAAATAATTTTATTTTTAAATGGTAGTTAACGCCTAGCTGTTGTAATGACGGTAATGAACTGAACTAAATACAAAATTATTATATATGTTTGTAAAATATTTTTACTTTTATCCAATAAATGTTAGAGGATTAAAATGCAAATGAATCCAATTTTAAGCATAAATATTCTAATATTCTTTAAAAGGTCGATTAATCGCCTTTTGATGGAGAACCCTTTTTAAATATACATTTGAAAATTTTATATGTTTTATTTGACAAAATAAAATTCTTCTTTAGAATCTGGACATCAAAATTTACTTTGTGTAAAATTTTGTTATTTTTCCGATAAAGATCATTTTTATTGAAAATGTTGTATTTTAATTCAAATCCTCCTTTTAATCTAAGTTATTTTATTATTAGAATATCTTTTGAATTTTTTTAAAGTAAAATTAGAATATATTTTTACCATTTAATCCAATATTGGTCATTGGAATTAATTTCACTTTGAAATTTGACTTAATCTACTGTCAATATTTTAATAGATATTGTTTCTTAAAAACACGCTATTTGTTTTGACAGCGGGAATTAATTATTTAATTAATTAATTCAAATTATATGTTTTTAATTTCTTAAAATAGACATCATTTTTGAGTTTGGAATACCAAATATAGCTTAGGGTGAATTTTTGGTATTTTTCTGAAAAACATCAATTTTTGATGAATAGTGAAACCACTGAGTGGTAGTTAAAGAAACTAATTTTTCATTTAAATGAAACATTTCCACCTCTGTGTTTTGAATTTGAAAAATCCGACAAACATGGTTTTCATTAAGAAGTAAAATGTGGTTCAATGGGATTAAAATAATTTTTTTGGTGAATAGTAACTTTTATGTTTTTAAAGGCGATTAGAGGTAATTAGTGTAGTTTAAGTTAAAAATAATATTTTAATAATATGAGATGAGGTTGAAACTTTTCCTACCTTTATTGGATGTGTCATGGCCGACCAAGACAATCCATGGGTCAACATGGGGACCCCATGGAGCCACATTGGAAGGAAAATGGCATTAATATCTTTTTATTTAATGTAAAAGTAAAAATGACACAAACATGAGTTGTTTTACTAAAACAATTTTTAAATGGGGTTATATAAGTCATATTTTTGACTATAAATAGTCATTGGAAATCTAAAAATATTTCATACATCATAGTATTTGTTTTATAATTTTTATATATTATATAAAGTAAAGTATTTATGACATTATGATGATACAGCGATTACCTCATTATTTAACGATTTAAATAAAATGAAACGATAATGTAAAATCTAAGACCTAAACTTGTCAAAAACCTATTGGATGGGTATATTTCGACCCCTTATTACCTTATCCTCGAATTATATCAATTTGGGACCTTTTAAATCAGAAACTCATTTTAAAATAATGTCGCGTTTCTTTACATTCCAAGAGTGCCCCTCCTCTCCTCTTATAAAAGGCCCCCACGACTATCACCTTACCCACACCTCTCAAGCCTTTGGTTCGGCCAATATCTGACCATTTTGTCTATAAACATCCCTATATTACTCTTGGAAGCCTCAATTTGGGCATAAATCTTCCCAAGGAAGCCTTTGAGCTCAAATCAAAAAGAGTTACCCGATTTTAAGGTAATGTCTTCACTTGTGTTCTTTTGTTTTATTTTGCTTCTCCAACCCCCTAAACTCTTTTTATTCATTTATTTTGTAACAACTCCAGTATCTTAAATATACTAGGATGTTGTTATAATAATCATTCGAGCTACACATACACACACCTACGTCTAATGGTTAAAGAACATACTATTTCTGTGGATGGAGAATTTTTGCCTCACGAAACGATGATTGTTCAACACTCATATAACACCTTAAAAGGTGTCCATTAAGATGTCACTATACTTATATATGATATATAATATGTTTATTTTTTACTTAAGCTTCTTTATTTTTCTTTTGTGGCATACCTTTATGGTTTCCATTGTGGGTAAACACGATAATTTCATTTTAGGAAGTGCGGACTACTGCCCCCTCAAAGTGATTTGATTCGTTAATGCCATATGTGGGATGTATGAAGGATGGATTTAAAGTTATTATATATGATGTATGTTACACATAAAGGATTAATATAATTCAGGAATTAAAATATACATACCTCTCATTTGGTTTTAATTCCATTAATATGACATACAAATGAAAGTAGCGTTCATGCGTACGTATGGCTTACCGTCTCCATGAACAGTGCATTTCATTTCTTACCTCTAAATGATTATGTAATATTATAAATACATGTATATTCTGGATATATATGATATATATGATATCCAAATCATGAATATCATTCTATATATAATGAACATTTGACCACTCGAACAACATGTAATTGTAAGAAGTCCACTTTCGACTTAAGAACCAAATATCGACAAAACAAACATTATTAACTTAAATGATGACATAATGTTTATAACATGGAAATAAGTGATATAAAAGGAATAATTAACTTGAAAAAGGTTATTAAGAAAGTGTAAATTAAATCACGTTTATTATTCAGGATGTTAAAGAACGATCGAGTCAAGTCGGACCCGAGGTAAGGGATCCATCCTCTCTCTTTCTTTTTTAAGTACTCTCTTTTATGTCATTTCTTTTAAGCCCATCTTTCTTATGTTTGGTGATGTTATTTTATATTCCTAATACATTACTTTTTATGTTCATGTTATTAGAGACCCTATTTGATCTCATAAATCTACTTTTGGAAGTATTAAGTGGCGCTGTTAGGCTGCCGAGTTTTCGTAAAGGATTTTTCATCTCACTTTTATTCCCGTGACATTTATGCTACGTTTGCCACTATTTCCTTTGAGTGGTGTATGTACTGACCGTTATTATAAACTTTGTGTAGTATAATTTCATTTATGGGTATTTACATCTTCATTTTATGACCCTTCTTCCATGGGGTGTACTTTTCGAAAGATACCCAACTCGGTAAGGGGACCTTTCACCCTCCTCTTTTTAAAAGACTTCCTCTGTTATGTATTTTAATTCACATACTATTATGTTGGGATATGTTCTTATATAACCTTATTTATGTAAATTTTATTTCCAAGTGATGAGATACCCTTTATCTCTCTCATCAACCGTTTTTGTAAAATTTTATGTGACGCCGTTAGGCTTTCGAATTTTACCAAGGGAACTTCTTAACCGAATTTCGATTTCTTTGGGTTCAACATGTGGTTATTGAATATGTCATCCTTTGAATATGTTTGAATGGAATTTTATTGTTTTACACTTAATATCCACTTATATTGGGTGTATTTATATTTTTCACACATAATTATGAGATTGATTTATCCTTAATTTAAGGATACCTTCTTTATAATGGATTTCATCTCATTTTACATTTCTTTTGAGACTTCATTGTTGTTATTCACCAATTCACACTGATATGGTTTGTATACTTTCCTTTGAAATATTATATCATGAATCACTTTATTCTCATGGTATTATAGAGTTCGGATTAAATGTTATTCCGCAATTATTTGTTTTCAAGAGTCTTTCATTTTGTTAAAAACTCTTTAACAAAAATATCGTTTTAAATGTTTTAAAGATTTATTATTCAAAATATTTATCTTTAATTTCCATGTTTTCAAAATGGTTTTCAGTATTTATTTATATGGACATTAATGTTTTAACATTATAATTCCAATAAAATCTTCAAAGTGGTATGGGACACTTTCATTCAAAAATCTCTTTTAAATAATTTTTGAAAATAGATTGATTAATTCAATATCTTGGAATTACTTATTTTGATTGAAAATGAAATGTTGTTATTGAATGGTTTATATTTTCAATATTTTATGTGTAATGATGGTACTTGGATATTTTATAGGTCGTTACGTGATAAACCATATGACAGGTGGTGCCGTGAATATCGGGACGGGTGGTTACGTTATAACCTCCAATGCATTGGGTATGGAAGTCTTCCATATGGATATTCCATTAAGTATGTGTGGAAGTAGACCGTATGGTTATTCCATTTAAGTATGTTTATGTCTCAAGTTACCTTTATATGTTATGGGTTCTTTATACGGGTTTTATGGTAATATTTTGGTTACAAAAGGGTAAGTAATGATATTTTATTCAGTGAAGAGTTTTTACTACTTCCTAAAGGTTAAAGGTATTACTTTGATAAAGTATACATGGTTTACTTGTTGCTTTGACAAACTAACAGTTTTCATTCTTTATGTATCCCTTTCTGAGCATTTTATGCTCACCCCATGTTTTTTTGAAATGTTTTTCAAAGGACATAATGTGGAATTGGGTCAAGGATGGGATCAAGGGAAAGTCATGTTATCTAATACATGGAACTGGACATGTTTCTTTTTAAGAGTTTTTATTTTATGGGAATTTAGTAGAAGTGTCTGCTTTGTAATCTTTTGAGATGTAATAGTTATGTCCTAATTCTCTAAAACTCTAAACCTGAAAAGATCCTCAATGTGGATAATTCATTTAATTCAATATTAAGTAATGTTTAATGCCGGGGCCTTATACCCAAGCCTTTCACCTGAAACAGGGATCTAAAATGATTAATTCCCAAACCTATAAATCTTACGGTCAAAATATGTTGATCCAATTATACTTGTTGGTTATAATATGGAATCTTTGTTGGTATCCTTGATAAATGTTATAAGATGATTTTGTTTTCTTCAATGGGTGATCAGATTTGTGTGTAGTCTAGTGCTCTTAGAAAATATAAAGGATGCAGCTTCATCCTTTTTCAATGTTCATGTTATTTTTATAATAAATGGTATGCTCATACTGCCATGTTTTGGGTAATCCTTACAAAACTCATGTTACCATTCCAAAATCCCTAAATTATTCATATGATTGGAAATTTGGTATAATATTTACTATGTGTTGATAGCATAAGGAACTCAATATTTCATAAAATTAATCTATGTATATGTGTAAAAGTTGATATTTCAAATCCCCCAGTGGACTGGGTATAGATTATTGTTGTAGAATAATTTTAGAGAAAAAGAATTTGTGGTCTTTGAATCTTGGGTCAATTATTTCTCATCATGTAAATGTATTGTTCAGGTGGTTTTATCTGTTTATTGTAGAGTCAGGCATGGGAGGTCAAATTTTTATTGGGTAAATATAATTTTTATACCCATAAAGTTGATCATTTAGAGTGTAATGGGTTTGTAGCTGATAATATCATACATAAATAGAAAATTCCTTCAAGTTATCTTAATATTATGATTGTTTTTTATCACATGAACCATGATTTGGTTGATCACGAATAGATGGTAAAGAACCCATCTATTTTAGGGGGTTATGGAGTATATGTGGTTGATTCCATGTGCAACAGTGTAAATCTTTCATCACATGTTGAGGTTGTGAAACTTATAAGTGTACGTGATCAATAAGTGGTGGTTCAGGTGACAAGTGAGGAAAGTAAATTATGTGACATTGAATAGAATTTTTCAAAGTAGGTAACACCATTAAATATTAAGGGTATATTATTGGGTCCAATAGGCCAAGCCAAAGTCATAACCATGAGAAATTCAAAATAAGTAATTGATTCTAAGGATTGTAAACTTAGTGGCCAGTTCAGGACCATAGATTTTCCCCATAGGTGGAGAACATCATTGAAGGGAAAAACTATCTAGGTTAGAGTTTAATGAGGAATTCACCTTTTATTTCTCATAAGATATTATGGGATGAAGACACAAAAATGGTCTATACTGGTCAAAAAAGAATGGGGAAAAGTAAAAATGTGATTCAGAGAGTTTCATTTTGACTAAAGTGGATAAAATAAAATGGCGTAAGGACTACCGATATTTATCAAATCCAATAGAGAAAAAATTTATTAAAAATAGATCAAATGAGAGGTATTTTGAGCTAGATATTAAGGATAGGGAGTGGGTGAAGAGTGTGAACCTACATTATGTCAAACAAATTGATGATTCCATGGATCTAGATAAGGATGATGGATTGATGAAAAAACTGATCATTTTTAGGGAAACTCCGATGTAGCGGATCCTGATAATGGTGAGGCCATGTTTGACAAGGTTATCCCCCTCAATGGTTCCTTGACTGGTCAGTATAAATATATAAGTGTGGAGGATGAAAAATATTGTAAAACATACATTACTAAATATTCCCCAAAATAGGGTTCAATCCAAACCAATGTTAAATTTTACATTCCAACACAAATAGTGTCAAAAGTGATGAATAATCAATATAAATGAAAACATTAGAATCCCAAAAATGGTCCTAACTCCATTTCTATAACCACATCCATGCGCATCCCAAGCCCAACTCAACACTCATGCATAGCACCTTTTCAGTTTCCCTGACCTACAACCATAAAATCTGCTCAAGTTACCAATGGAATCCCAAGTTGGGAGTGAGTACAACTCAGTAGGACATCACCAAAGGTGTCTAAAAAATATTCATTCTAAAAATTTAGTTCATTCAAGTAAGAAATAAATTTAAAGATAACCCAAAATAAATCTCTAAAACCATTAGATAACTAAATTTTGTTAAACCATTTCCATCATAATTTCCATTTTTCATCATTGATACCATACTCAGTACTAAATTCATTTCCATCACTAGTTCTGTTGGTTAGGAATTTAATCCATTTTCAAAAAGTCCTATTACGGTCAATTATCATGAATAAGGAAATAAGTTATGATCACTAACTCGCTAAGGAAAAACATTTCATAGACAAATACATCTCACTTACCTTGGAGCCTTGATCCTTGAAGTTTCATCCAATGCAACTTTTAGAGGTATAAAGCATCGGTATATTTCCCTAATCCATGCATTGTGGGGTGGGATTTAGAGCCTCAGTGTAACCCACCTCATGGTCATATATCCTTAGGTCTAATACCCTACAATTACCCATCCATGTGCACATGATTATTTATCCATTTACCACAAATTTACCTAATCACAATGATACAAAATCAACACACATATAAAACACTATTCACGTTATTTTTAATGCATATATCATCTTTATTCCTTAACCTATTAACACATTTACCATTTAAATAGAATATCCCATTTAACCCATTTCCCATTTTCTTACTTAACCCATTTAGCATAATCAAAAATTCCCATACATTATCTAATTTAACATATTCATGATTAACCTTGTCTTAACCTATTTACACATTAATAATTTCTTATTACTTAATATAATTAAGAATTATAATTCCAATTTCTTAAGTCATTGACACATTCACAATAATATTTTTAACCCCCTTTTCACAGTATTTCAAACAATCCCTTATTCTGTTACCATATACTAGACCCTACAACTATTAGGGTCATTCTATAATTATAAATACATATCAATACATTTATCATGGTATCTATATCATCATAAATAAAATAAATGATAATAATTATAATTTTCCACGTTCGGGAATGTTGGTGCACTCCATGGATGCCCCTAAACCAGTCTAAAGAATCTCAATTCATCCCACAGGGAGAATGAGGGGTCTAAATCATCATTTATCCAACCATTAGAATAAATCCTACCAAAGAAAAAAAAATACCATAATTTGGATGAAAAATTACAACTACACATGCACAAATCTATAACAAAATTATGGGACATAGATTATACAACACCCACCTTGAATATGAAGATGAACACACCTTTAACCGTAGCCTTAGATCCAAATTCAAGAATCCCTTAAAGCCCAAACCAATGATCCATAAAAACAAGTGGGTTTTAGGGGTTTTTAAGAAGAATAAGAAATCTAGAAACCCTATTACATATATGTTAATTAAGAGGAGTGTTAGACTTTACCAAAATTTCGATCTATAACCAACAACACTCAAAACAGCATAGAATCGAAGGAGAACTGCCCTTGGGAAGTTTGCGTTGAAAATATTGATCACTAGAGTTACAAGGGGGGGGGGAAATAAAATTGGGTGAGGATATTAAAATCCAAAGGGGTAGTTTGGTATTTTTCACTTTTTAATGGGGTGCATAGTTTGGATGAAATATTTTCCGAACCATACACCAGTCTATGCCCAAGAGGGGTTGAATCGCATAGCTACCTTAGGGGGCATGTAGTGTTTGAAAAACCATGCACCAACCATGTAGAATTACTATGTATATCTCCAGATGATTTGTCCTTCTCCATTGAATGGTTTTAATTAATCATGCTCCAATCCTCCTGGCTAGCGTGGTTTGGGAGCACGATTCCCTCAAATTGTGCACAAACAGTGCAATATGAATTGGATTGCCAAATTATTTTTTATTTTGTCTCTTTACTCCATAGAACAGCCCAAATATTCTCATAAACCTGATAAATATTACATTAACAAATATTAATATATTTAAACAAAAAAATATAGAGGTACATACCTCCATGATGTCTGGGATCTTACAACCCCATATAATGGATCACCATCGATCCACTCTTCTTGTGCATCACAGGGCTTGTGTGGAAAAAATATTGGGACACTGAGATCGCATATCTAACTCGCTATCCTATGTTTCTTCTCGACCCTTACAATGATAACACAAAACTCGAACCAAGGGCACAATCTTGCAACAGAAGACTTTCTTACTATGATCCACAATTCATAACTTTTTCTCCTCAAAGGATACATCTGTCTCAAACTCAACATCCTCAAAATTAATCACTTGAGATGAGTTAGGGTGATACTGCCAAAGTTGTAAAACCAAAAAAACATTGTGCATACCACTATACCACTTGGAAAGATCCAATCAGTATTCCATTGTTTTGATCCTATCCACTATATTTAATGGTCCCATAAACATGGTCACCAAATTTCCATTTTTTTGAATTGAACGGTGACCCAACCTTTGTGAAACATGAATAAATACACAAACACCCACCCCAAAGTCAATAAATCTATGACGTAGACCTTCATATTACTTCAACCTACTTTGTTCCATTATGGTACGTTTCCAAATTAACTGAACTTATTCTGACATTTCCTCCACAAGACTCGGTCCTAACAATTCTAATTCTCAAGCTTCCATCCAACATAATAGAGATATGAATAGTAAACCTTAGAGTGAATTAGATGGTGTAATATGAATCATATCCTGGTAACAATTGTTGTAGGAATCCTCGACTAGTTCTATATGCTTCTCCCATGATCCACCAAAATCGTGAACACAAGTCCTCAACATGACCTCTAGAACCTGAATAGTACGCTCTGACTACCTGTATTTTTGGGGGTGAAAATTCATAATAAAACACACTTAGGTAGTAAGAAACTTCATTAATTATTATTAGAATCATGATGTAAAACATGGGTCACAATGTGAAACTACATTCTATGGTACCCCATGAAACTGCACTACCTCTCGAACATAAAACTTACCCAACTAGTATGTGGTGAATGTATCTAAAATTAGAATTAAATGAGCCACCTTAGTCAATCAAGATATAACCAACCATATAGAATCCTTCTTATGAGTCATCCCCAGGATGCCTATAGAAAAATCCATTGACACTTCATACCATTTTTATTCCGAAATCGGAAAGGACTACAACAAACCACCTTAAAACTAATGATCAACCTTAACCTGCTGATAGTTAAGGCATCACACCACATAACCTGAAACATCTTTCTTAATCTATGGCCACCAATACTACCTAAAAATATCATGATACATTTTGATCAATCTAGGATGCACTGCACATTTTGTTGCAAGAAAATATCACATTAACTCTTCTTGAATACATGTTGTCACAACAACATGACCATTAACATAAAGGGTCTCATCATCACCAAAAATCCAACCCAAAGGTGAGTCCCCACCATTAAGGATTTTCCTTAAAAATAAAGAATCCTCTTTTTCCCTCATTAGTCTAGCTCAGAATCAGGGACACAACTTCCAAGGGTGCAAGGGTCATCTTCCCTTGGCCATCATGCACCCCAATATCCATCTCAGAAAACAACAATATCAAATTCCACTAAAAACTTGATTCTTGAACCATCTAATTTTGATTCTTTCAGTAGAAAGAATATCTAGCACTATTTCCCTTTCTTGGTGTGTATACCATCTCAAAATAGAATTCCTTCTTCTACATTATCCATATTCACTACCAAAGATTCATATCATGTTAATAGAATATGTACTTAAGGATTTCATTTATATGCATACACCATAAAATTATCTCCCAAATAGTAATGTCTCCAATATTTTAATGGAAGAAAGATAGTGGATAATTTAAGATCATGTGTAGGGTAATTTCTTTCATGAGTCCTCACTCTTCGTGACCCTTATTCAATAGAATGATCATTATACATTAAAACTACCCCAATCACAACAACCTATGCATTAGAAAACAACTTGTACCCCTTACCTGGATTAGGTAAGATAAAAATATGTGTGTTTTTCAACTACTTATTTAACTCTTTGAAATAATTCTCACAATATTTAGACAAATCAAACTTGATATCATTCTTTGTTAAACCTAAAAGTGGGGATTCCAAATGGGAGAAGTGTTTGATGAACCTTTGGTAATAAACTACCAATCACAAAAAGATTCAAAGATCAAATAAATTTTTATTTTATTCCAAATATACAACTGGATGCAATTTCTTTGATTCCACCAACAATCATTCCTCATAGATAATGTGACCAAATAAATTTACGATGTCAATCCAAAAATGATATTTGGATAGCTTGTTTTATATCCTATTCTATCTTAGTGGAATTTGGATGATGTCAAGATATTTGGTATGATCATCATGAGTCTTAGTGTTCGCCAATATGACATCAACAAAGAAAACTACAGACTAGTATAAGTATGGGTGAAATATTTTATTTATTAGGGACATAAATGTTGTGGAAACATTGCACAATTGAAACATCATCACAAAAAACTCATATAACCAATACCTATTCCAGAAGGAAGACATCAGTGCATCAAAAGACCTCACCCTGAGCTGATGATGACCTAATCTCATATAAATTTTATAAAAAATCTAAAGCACCCCTCGGGTAGTTAAAATAATCATAAATTCAATGAATATGGTATTTATTATTTAATTTAATATAATTTAGCATCCAATAATAAATGAAAAACTACAATGATCAATCATATTTCCTGTGAAATCGCACTGGAGATCCCGAAGGAGGCTTACTAAGATGAATAAACCCTTTTTTCTCTAATTAATCTAACCCAGTTTTAACTTCCATGAGTTCTTTCAGTGTCATTTTATATGGAGGAATTGAAACTGGTTCATCTCTTGAAAAAAACTCTATTATCAACTCAACATCCCTCTTGGGTGTAATCCCCGATAAGTCCTTTGGAAACACATCCTGTAATTGATCTATCATAAGAAGAAAAACTTGTTTCTCTACTTACCCAACATAAAGAACAAGATAAGCCACTTGGGTGGTGATTTCACCCAACTGTTGACAAACTAGCCCAAATCATCCTACTCATACATCCCATTCACTACAATGGAAATACATGTCTCCCTTAAGAGATGCGAATGTTACTCTATGGTGTTAAAATTAAATAGGGTCTTGGAATAACACTCTCAAGTCCATTCCCAACATCAAATCTAAACATGCAATTTTAATCACAAACGCGTCCCACAAAAAATGGTATCCACGAACCTCGATCACACACCCCTTTAATTGCCAGATATTTTATTATCACACCCCTAATGGTATATAAACTGACATAATCCCACTCATACACTCCATCTCTAGTCCAAATACAACATAAAATAGAGAAGAAATAAAAGAATGTGAACACTTATATAGAAAAAAACTTTGGCAAGCATAAAAGAAAAAAGGATCATAATTAAAATAGTTGATAGCCTAGCCTCACCACCTTTAGGTGTAGGATGAACTGCATGAATCTAAACTAACCCTAAATCCTAGGCCCCAATCTTAATTCCTTGATCCACACTACCATGATGATATGGATTCTTTCACATATAAGTACCACATCCTCCATCTCTAATACTATGGCTAGTAGAGCTCCAACTGCCTACCTGGTGTGGGGTAACTTACCCCTTGAATGTACTATGAACTAGACTCATACCTCCCAAATTTACCTTCTATTTATGGTTCTTAAACAAAATCTACATAGGCCTCATTCTTCCTCATTCTTGGCACTCAATCGTTGTTTAAGGGAACTGACCACACATGATCCCCAACCTACCAAACTAATAGAAAAAAACATGGTCACCACCTAGGGAGGTTGATCCTCTCTTACGACTACCGTGCATGCTACCACCCTGATGAAGATTCCTGAAATGTTGCTTCCTTCCCTTGGAAGTCACACCACTAGTCCATCCATCTAAATCCACCATCCTGTTACATAAATCATTAATTAAGTTTCCTTCATAAATAATGGCCAAATACACCACTTATTCAAACCTATTAAAACAACATATGTTCACCTAAGCCTTAATATAATGCCTAATCACATCATGGAAATTTCTTATCATAGTGGCCTTTCCCCTTTCCAATGATGGAACAATGAATTTCAAGTCTGTTAAATGGCCCGTATAATCCATCACTAACATAGTTCCCTATGCCAATCTCATAAACTATGTATCCTGCTCATGTTTCAATGTATCCAGATAGAAATAATATATAAAATTTTCCTTAAAGTCCTTCCATAAAATAGTTTCAGCCTGTTGAGTATATTCCTGGATATCCCACAAGTGCTTTTTCAATCTCAATAACATGTATACTTTCAACTTGACTCTCTTCTCTATAAGTGAAAGAGCCTAGGTGAATAAATAAATATGATATTTTCATACATATAAATATTTGTGAATTGAATATTAATTTGACATTAAAGTTGATTCTATTTCAGATGGCATTCCTGATACGAAACAATGGGTTTCATTGAAATATTACATTGAACACAACGTTGATGTATACAGAAAAATAATAATATAATATTATTATTATAAATTGCAGTTAACTCCTAGTCATTGTAATGGAGGGAATCAACTTAACTAACTTAAATATTATTATACATGATTTTTAAATGTTATTACATTTATCCAATAAAATTGTGAATCATAAAGTGCGAATGAATCTAATTTTAAGCATAAACACTCTAATATTCTTTAAAAGGTCAATTTACCGCCTTTTGATGGAAAACCCTTTTTTAATCTAGTTTTTTTCACTTTTATATGTTCTATTTGAAAAAATAATATTTTTCTTTAGAATCATAAAATTTTATTTACTTGGGATGAAATTTTGGAAATTTTCTGATAATGTTCATTTTTTAATGAATAATGAAAAATATGATATTTTAATTCATAACTGTCGTTTAATATAATTTATTTATATGGTTATATTATCTTTATAATTGTTTTTAAAGTGTAATTGGATTATATTTTTTAAATTTAATAAAATTTTGTTCATTTCATTTAATTTCACATTGAAATTGGACATAAACAAGTGACAATCTTTTTATAGTTATTATTTTTAAAAACATGCTTCTCTTTTGACAATGAGAATTAATTTACAATTAATTTCTACAGCTTATGTGTTTTGAATTTAGAAAAATGGATTAAATATTTTTAATCAAGAGGTTCATGTATTTTAAATAGGTAACTTTTATTTTTATACATTATGAAAATTTACTTCGCTAAATATTTTATTTACCATGGTTAAAGGATAAATCTTGTAAATAAGGGTAAAAACATATTATTATAATAATATTAATTTACCCTAAAATGTGTCCTAATATTATTGGTTGATAAATGTCCAACCATGGGAATACTTTGGTCGATTTAGGGACCCCATGGAGCCACTTGGGAGTGATAATGACACTTTATATTAATTAATTTAAGGTAAAACAAAAATGACATAAACATACATCTTTTAGTAAATCAATTTTCACATGTGGTTATATAAGTTATATCTTAAACTATAAATATTAATTTAAAATATAAAAATATTTCCTACATCATGGTATTTTATTAATAATTTTTAGACATCAAATAAATAAAATTATTTATGACCCAATGGTGATGTATTGGTTACCTTATTAATAAATTATTTAAATAAATGAGATTATAAATTTTAAAAACTATCCAAAGCTAGTCCAATTATTATTGGATGATTTTATTTAGAACAAGAGTCATATGATATTATAATTAAATATGTTTTGTATCTTTAGAAAGAGAAAATAATTATATAATAAAATAATATTTTCAAACATTCTTATAGAGCCCCTCCTCCCCCTTATAAAAATCCATCGCCTTTAACCCATTACTCACACGTCTCAAGCCTCTTAGATCGTCCAAAATCTACCAAATTAATCTCCCTAAATCCCTATTTTCTACTTATAATCCTTAACATAGGGATAAATCACTTCAAGAAATCATTTTGGTTCAAACCAATGGGAGATAACTGATTTAAAGGTACCATCTTCTCTTAAGTTCATTTATGTTATTTTACATCTCCAACCCCCTAAACTATTTTTATTCCATTATTTTATAAATAAGAAAGTATCCTAAATATACAAGGTTTTTTATATGATAATTATTCAAACTAAACTTACACACACCTTAATCTAATGGGTAAAGAACATACTGTTTCTGTGGACGATGAACTACTACCTCACAAAACAATGTTTTTTTCAATATTCTCCTAGAACATCTTATGGTGGCCACTAAGATGGGACTGTATTTATATTTTATATATATTATATTTATATTGTTTCTATGTTTGTTTTTTTTTATAGAATACCTTTATGGTTTCCAGAGTTGGTAAATACGATAATTTCATTTGAGGAAGTGAGGACAATCGCCCCCTCAAAGTGATATGACTCGTTCATACCATACATGGAACGTATAAAGGATGGATTTAATGAAATTATATATGATATTATAATAGAATTATAATATTCCTATGTATCATTATGTTTTCATCCTATTAATTATGAAATTGAAATGAAAGTAGCATCTTTGCGTACGTACGACTTACTGTCTCCATGAATGGTGAATTTCATTTCTTATCTCTAAATGTTATGTATTATTATAATACATATATATACTGGATATATATGATATATATGATATATACATCATTAATATAATAATTTAGATAATGTAACTTCAACCTCATAAACAACTTGTAATTATAAGAAGTTCATTTTTGTCTCAAGTACCAAATATCGACAAAACGACCATTATTAACTTAAATGATTACATAATGTTTATAACATGGTAATAAGTGATATGAAAGGAATAATAAACTTGAAAAATGTTCTTAAGAAAGTATAAATTAACTTTCATTTATTATTTAGGAGATTAAATAATGAATGGTTCATGTCAGACATGAGGTAAGGGACTTCATCTCAATCTCCTTTCATTGAGGCATCCTTGGATTTATGCACGACATTATTTTATAAGGTGTATAAGACACTTTGAATTTTAATTTCATTCAAAAGGAATCTTTTTTCTACAAATATTTTTACTAAAGAAAAAAGATAATTATTCTTTTAACATACACGGTGACAACGACCCTTCTGCCGCTACGAGCGCTATTTGATATTTGGTTTCCTTAACAAGTCATAATGTTTTTAAAAGAAAAATAAATACCATATACTATTTTTATGTATTTTAGTTTTGAAAATGGTTTTGATAGTGGATTTATTATTTAAATATATTTAAAAGATATATTGGGACTGAAATGCAGAATTGGTATCTTTCCTTTATGTTTGTTTTATGTGTTGTGAATATGTTATGGTCCTTGGGCATTGTTTACATATACGGATGGTTTCGTGATAAACCTAGGGTGGGTGAGCCCGAGATAGCTCTCCAATGAATTGGATAACGTGATGGAGGTAAATGTTAATGTTTCTACAAATAGATTTAAAGAATATATTGTGATGTGTATTCCAAACGTAACTCCCTATATAGCTGTGATAGCTACAATGTAAGTATGATTTGGATGCCACGAGTTACGTTTATGATTTATGATTTCAATGTTTTATTCATACATCTTATGATTTCATGAGGTATGTTAAAAATATTATGTTTCGATGGACTATTGTATACTTTCATTATTTTATAACCCTTACTGAGGTTTTTATGCTCATCCAAATTTTTGAAATGTTTTCCACATGACATAGAGATTAATAGGGGCAAGGATGGGATTGTAGAAAAGTCATCCTATCTAAAACATGGAACTAGGCATGACAATTTTTTTCAAGAGTTTTTATTTTTTGAAAAACATGGAAACTGAGTAAAAGTTTCTACTTTGTAATTTTTGATATGTAATGTAATAGTTATTGCATAATTCTCTAAAACTCTAAACCTGAAAAAGACTTTAATGTGAATTATACATTTAATTAAATATTATGTAATTTTTAATGGTTGGGTCCTTATAATATGAGTCTCTAAATGATCTAAGATCATATAAATGGACTCTACCCAAACCTCAAAGCCACCGGTCCACCCTATAAAATAAATGATGTATGGTTTTGTAACTGAAACTCTCTAGTCGGATCAAACATACTCGGAACAAACCGCTCTAGGTCCCATTCCATTATCTATATAAAATGTGTAATGTTCTCAGGGAACATCTCATCACCTTTGTTCCACTAAACCACTGGAAATGTTTTTCCCATCTCTCAAGGATAATTCTCAAGGATATTCTCTTTTATCCCAACTATCACATGTTTTCATGGTGGAAAACTCCTACAATACCAAGGACAAGTCTCAAAAATCATAACATAAATCTTCCACAATTTTCATAAAAGAAGGTTGTCCACTACTCATAAAACTCCCATTTGTATACACTATCCTAATGGATATCATCACACATAGAAGACTACCCTCTACCATTAACAATGTAGGTCATGGATAAAATAGGGTAAACCTACTTACATAGTCAAAGGCATTTTCATTATATACCTTTCTCAAACCATTTCTACACTCACAACACAAATTTTTCCTTTTAGAATCATTTTCCCAATTTTTCAACCTGTTACATCTTACGTTTTAACTCATTTATAACCTTCATTAAGAATAGTTATTTGACATTTTTTCTATTTACACATTTGCATCATCCTTATTAGACACTATTTTCCCCAAATTCTTCAAGAAAGTAAAATGCATTCTATCTTTTGTGTCCCACACACCCATCCCCTATATGCCTATCATGAGGCGTGCCACCTATATTACTAGGTTCCTATAATGATTCATGAATGTCCAATCCATACCATTCCTTTCATGAGAAATATATCATAAAACTATCCCATCAAAACAACATGTGCATCAACCAATGTTGAAATATTATTCAACTCTAATAATACACACCCAGAACAACAATCCCACCAAAGGTGACTTAGGTTTTCCCTCATACATGGGTTAGATTCTCCCAAGAATGAGCTTATTTTCCAGCCCCAAAACAACATAATATCTCATATACCATTCCCAAATAGTAAGGCCTTGAAAAAACCTCCTCTGATACCACTTTTAAATGTCCCCAACTCAAAATACACTATTTGGTGCCACAAGCTAGGTCACCACATGACCTTAACCAGACATCCATGTATGCCATAGGATTCCAACTAGAGGTGAGGGCCTGATAAATCACATGGGGAGACTATAACCTTTTTTCTAGAGTAATACACCACAAATAACATAAAAAATAACATAAATGATAATCAATAAACTAGAAACAATCATTACCAACCATTTTTTCAAATAGGGTAAAAACCACAACAATGTTAAATATTCCATGAAAATGTTAACAAAATCAAAAGTGAGGAAAAATAAAAAAAATAAAGACATCTAAATCCCCAAAATGGTCCTAAATCTATATCTGGATCCTCATCCATGCACATTTAAAGCCCAACTTAACTCCCTAGAATAGGGACTTTCCCCTTTTCCTAACCTACAAATATGAAATCTTCTTTGGTATCAAATATAAGATCGATAAGGGTTTGAGTAAAAATTAGTAGGCCACCATTATTAATGTCTAATAAATATCAAGTCTAAAAAGATAGTTTGTGTATGTAAGAAATAAATTCAAAGGTAAATCCAAAGATATCTAGGATTCCATTATTTTACTAAATTCCCTTTTACCATTTCCATCATTATTTCCATTTTTCATCACTTATTCCACCTTTATCAATAAATTCATTTCTATCACATGTTCTATGGGTTAGTTAATTACATCATTTACACAATGGAATAATTCGGTCAATTATCAAGAATAAGGGACTATGTCAAGTTCCATAACTCTCTAGGAATAAACATATCATTAACAAATACAACTCACTTACCTTGGAGCCTTTATACAGGAAGTTTCATCAAATGAAATTGTTAGAGGAATAGAGCCTCAGTGCCCATCCCTAACCTATGAATTATGTGTTGGGCTTTAGAGCCTTTGTCTAACCCGACCAGTGGGCATAGATCCTTAAGTAAAATAACCCTCAATTACCAATACATGTACACATTCTTATTAATCTAGTTACCACACACATACCAAATCACAATTATATGAAATAATCACACATATCAATCAAAATTCATATTTCATTAAATACATAACTCATCTTTATTCCTTAATCCATTACCACATTTTTCATTTACATATTATATCCTATTTAACACATATCCCATTTTAATGCATAACCCCTTTAGTATAATCCACAATTTCAATACATTATCCCATTTAATATATTATTTATTGAATTACCTTTATGATATTTTTGTTTAACATTGTTTTTTTATTTTTTGACAACTGAACTATTTTTGTATAAGAATTTCGTGGTCATCTAATAAGAATGATGTTTCTAAGATAGAAATAAAGAAGTTTCTAGAGACAACAGTTGTTGAATTAAGAAGTATTTTTGTGGATGAAGAGTATTGAAAGAGGATGTTGATGAAGGTTGGGAATTCATAAGATAGAATGTTTTTCAAACTTTACAAAAAAATCATACAATTATTTTCTGATCAAGAAGTTCTTACAAGTCTTGATAACATTAAAGATCACTGATTTTAAAGAAATTAAGGAGAGGTTGGAAGAAATCTAGATCACTAAAAATATTTAGAAAATAGGATCCAACATTGTTGTTCTGAAAATCAAAACCATGTTTCTAAGAAAATTGAATGCATGTTTCTGAACAAATCAAAACTAGTTTTCTTAGAAAAATAGAAACCATGATTATAAGAAAATAGGAATCGTTTTTCTAAGAAAAATTTGATCCAAGATTCAAATAGAATAAGAACCCATTTTCTAAACAAAATCGAAACTATGATTCTAAGAAAATCATAACCGGTTTTATAAGAAAAATAATAACCAATATTCTAAGAAAATCGGATCCAATTTTTTGATCAAAATCTGAACCAAGATATTGAGAAAATCAAAACTAGTTTTCTTTGAAAAATCAGAACCCATATTCTAATAAAATCAGAACCAAGATTCAGATAAAATCAGAACCTAGATTCTGCATTAATTGGAATGAGTTTTACAAGGAAAATCAAAACCAATATTCTGAGATATTCAGATCAAGTTTTCTAAGTAAAATCAAAACCAATATTCCAAGAAAAGAGAAACCAATTTTCTATAAAATATCGAAACCATGATTCTAAGAAAACTAGAAGTGGTTTTATAAGAAAAATTATAACAAATATTCTGGGTAAAATGGAACTAGTTTTATGAGAAACAGCTAAACCATGATTTTGAGAAAATCAGAACCAGTTTTTTGAGTAAATCACAACCAAGATTTAGAGAAAATCAAAACACGTTTTCTGATATAATTACAACCATGTTTTTAAATAAATTGATACCAGTTTTCTGATAAAATTAGAAACAAGATCCGGATTGTTCAAACTCATAAAATCATAGCTAAGATCTAGCATTATCGTACCTAAAAATATATGAAGATTTGAAGAATTCAAGCCAGAATTTAAAATTTTCATAAATATCATATAAATTTAAGGATGTTTGTAGAATTTAATGATTTAGTATTAAATGATAAATATTTTCAGAGACTGATATTTGAGGAAGCGGGAAAGTTTTCAAGTTTCACACCTTTGTTTTTTGAGTTTCTTATAAATACGTCCTTATATCATTGATTAATTTAAAACATTTACATATTTTTAAAATGAAGTGCGATGAAGAATTCAAAGTAAAGAGTTACCATTAGATTGAAGAATATTTATATTGTTTTTTTAGTAGAGAAAAATCAGAACCATCATTATTGTACTGGAAATATCGGAATCATCCATATCAGACTGAGGATTCAAAATGAGCATTTTTTTTCAGAAAAATCAACAAAGTTTTTATTCTATTGTTTGGATAAATTGTTTTATAAGAAAAAATTTTAAACTTATAGGAGATATTATAATAGTTCCTATAGAGTGATAGAAGCTGTCTAATGGGAGTTGGCACAAGTTGTATTCACTTCTTTATAATAGTGGATTTCTATATACCCATGGTAGTGGATATGGAATGGATGTGGGTTATCACACTTAGGTTGAACCTTGTAAATATTATGTGCTTTTATTTCTTTCCTACCTTTTTATGAATGAGTATTTACTAAAGGTTGATAATTATATAAATCTTAATAGTTTTCATGGTTTAAGTTTCTAAATGTTTTAGAATATATTAAATGTGAACAAATTATTAACCCCCCTTATATGTTTTTGTTTGATCTTTATTACTTCAATTTGTATCAGAGTGAAGGTTCCCTTGTTTAATCCTTATCATTTATAATATATATTCTATAAACAATGGAAAAATTCTTAAATTATATGGAAAAAGTTATTATGGTTGGAAAAATAGAATGATTCCCTATCTCTTGTCTCTTGTCCTGTAAGTTTTTTATGATACTATTATTGGTTTTACACATATTGAGAAAATGTTTCTATGATGTTTTCTTGTAAGAGAAATATAAAAGTTAATAGAAGGGATATAAATGTAACCCTTAAGTACATATCGGAATTTTTTTACTAGGTGGTGATGGGGCTCAAAACATCAAAATATATGTTGGAAAAGTTGGAAAGTGTTTTTGAAGGGAATACTAAAGTCAAGGAATACAATCTAAAAATTTGGCATAGTAAATATGAAGACATCAGAATGAGGGATGAAGAAACAATTAATGAATATTTCAACAGAGTAAATGATTTTTTTTTCAAAATCATAGTATTCAAGGATATCCTAGAAGATTCTAAAATTGTGAAGAATGTTATGAGAAACTCTCCATATATGATTGATTATTATATTTCTTCTTCATAAGATAAGGATGATTTATTTCTTGATGAATTTGATAACTTTCTGGTTTCTTATGAAATGATTAATTCCACAATGTTTAAAAAGATAATGAAAGATGAAATAGATTTTGATGTTATGATAAGGATGAAAATAAAAGATTTTGAAGAAGCATATCCTTGTGATTATGAAGATAAATAGGTTGATGACCTGAATGAAAAATCATGTCTCTTATATCCAAGAACTATCAAAGAGGAAGAAGAAATAATGGAGGTAAGTATCCTCTCAAATTAATTTAGTGTGGTGGAATCAAACACTTTTCTATGAATTTCCCTGAAAAGAAATTTAGAGAATATTGAGATGATTCTGATGAAAAACCTTGATGGAAGAATTGGAAGAAAAAAAGATAAAGAAAAAAGTCTTCTTACAGATAAAAGAAGAAGATTACTATAAAAAAATAATTATGTATAGTAAGAAAGTTGAATTGGACTCAACTAATAACAATTCATCTAAATAGGAATGTTTATAAAAATTCAGAACCATAATTTCAATAGAAGAGAAAACAAAATATTCCATAGATAGTGAAGAAGGTGGTAAAGAATATTATAGAGAGTTTCATCTCAAAACTGATCTTTGTGCATGTCTTGGGAGAAATAAAACCCCCAATAAAAAATAGAGTAGTGAATAATGATCATGAATAATTTTATTTTGGAATAAAATATGTCGTCAATAAAGAGGATGAATGCATTTAGGATATTCTAGGATACAAACATTGAATTTATGAATAGGTAAATATGAATTAAAATCTTGGAAAATAGTTTGAATCTAAAGAAGAAGAGGTTAACATATTGCAATAAAAACTTCTTTTGTTTTAAAGTACCTTGAGTAATATGATATTAAACTTCAACAAATATTCAAAAGTAAAATCTGATACTTCTAAATTTGTTGATAAGGCTCAATATGAGAATCAAATGAAATATTATCTTACAAAAAATAATGTTTCATCTGATTTCATTAAAATTTCATGTTTTGTAAAAATTATTAGGAAAGCCTGGGTGGACAAAGTAAGTGATAAAACTATAAATTCTAAAAAAGTAGGAAACTCACTCTAAGGAAAAGATGGTTCACTTCTTAAGAATGTTAGGGATGAATGAAGTTACCATCCCCAAAAAAAATTCTATATATAAATATCTTCCATTAATAGAAAATCCATATTTGATGGCTATTTATGGTGTTGTGGAATATAAGGGAACGTAACATATAATTGTTGGCACTACATATCTTTAAGAAAAATAAGGTTTGATAAAAATGGGATAAATAGTGAATGAAGAATGATTATCTTTCTTAACATACAAAAATTTGAAAGGGTGAATTCTCAAGATGTTAGATACATTCCAATAAAGAATCAATATTATTGTCTGGAAGTAGTCTTTAGAAGATCTGATTAGCTCAGTCATCATACTAAAAGGTGTATAACACTCCTTCAAGAATGAATTTCTTATGATAGAAAAGAAAAGAAATATTAAAAGAATAATGTTGGGGAAAGATCATTTGTTATTGAGAAAAATTTAAAAGAAATTAAGATGAAAAAACTATGGATACTTGATAGTGGTTACTTGTCACATATGACAGGGGATACAGAAATATTGAAACATGTTGAAATTCATGACGGAGGAGTAGTTACTTTTGGAAATGATAGTTCCTAAAAAATAGAGGAATCATAATAGAAAATATTGAATCAGATATATTGAAATTTAATGATGTTTTACTCATTTATGGGGAAAACATAACTTACATATTGGAAGTCAACTTTGTGATGATGGGAAATAAATAATCTTTAGAAAATATTTGTGTATAATCAAAAGTATGAAAATGGAAAAGTTGTTAAAAAGGATAAAGAATCAGTGGGAATCTATTTCAAATTGGAGAATTCAACAACTCATGTTACTTGACTCCTGAATATGAAAAACATTTGTGGCACTGAATACTTGGCCAACTTGGAAAGAAAAACATGAATAAACTTTCTATAGATGATTTTGTCTAGAATTTTCCCAAATTTAAAAGAAGATATGAAGTTGTTTTTATAGATTTCCATAAAGTAAATATAAATAAATAATATATTAAAGAGTTTAGATTCAATCGACCGGACCATTTGAGCTTATTCATTTTGATTTTTGTGGATCGATGAGACATCAATCAACAAAAGGTGAAATATAATTAATCGCTTTTATTTATGATTTCACTCAGATAATAAACATTATGTTCATGATGCATAAGTAATAGATAATTAAAATGTTCAAATTATTCAAAAAATATGTTGAGAATGAATTGGGGGGTTCTATAAAGATGTTTAGAATAGATAATGGTACCAAATTCAGAAACATTGATTTTAAAGATTATTTGAGAAAACATTGTATCAAAAATTTGTATAGTACTTCCTATACTTCACAAAAAAATCGTGTAGTAGAAAGAAATAATATAATCTTGATGGAAATGGGAATAAATATGTTAAAAAAATACAAATATTCAAAATTATTTTGGAGAGAAGCTATTAGTACAACTGTACATATTCAAAGTTGATTCTTTTTTAGCAAATTGGGTGTGGTTCATTGGTGTCTTAAGGTGATATATCTAATTTACTGGGTTTATTGGTGACGTGGGATCGTGTGGGGCTTGGATGTTCTCGACACTTTCTTTTGTTATTTCCTTCTTTTGGTGTGGGTTAGGTTTAGAATTGGGATCCTTGACAAGCCCAGTTCTCCTTTGGATTGGTGTTTTGGGTCAGTTATGTCATGTGTCTACATTGGTGGATCCCCTTGGACCTACTGCTTTGATTGTGGTTCTTATTCGTTTTGTTTTCACTTAGCATCAAAGTGATTTTTGTTAGGTTCATGCTCAACCATAAAGTTATTTTTTTGAATATTCAAAAACAATGTTTTGTTGAGACTAGAAACTAACATGACTCCTTCTGAAATGTGGTATATCAAAAAAAATTCATTGAAATACTTCAAATTTTTTTAAAGTCCTTTTTTTCTCAAGGTAAAAAATCTGGATTTGGGAAATTTTGATGAGAAAGGTGAGGAAGGGTGTTTCATAGGTTATTTACAGAATGGGATAAGCTATAAGTGTTGGAAAAAATGTTATCAAAATTTGGTGGACTCATATGATGTGAAGGTAATTGAAAATAAAAGTTCCTTATCAAAATTTTTTGAGAATTTTGAGGAGGATAAATTGTAGATTCCCAAGAATAATTATATTAATTCAAAACATTTGGGTTATGATTCATAAGAATAATGTGATGAGAACATTACAGTTGGGAAAGGAACATTGAAATTTTTTACCTTGTGAAAAAAATAGTTGAATCTAAAAACATTATTAGGAATCAAAAGCCTAGAGTTATAACTAGAATAATGTTGATATTAGAACATCATAATTCACTTATATAAAAATTTTAACCATAATGACTTTATAGGATATTCGACATGAAGAACAGTTTGTTGCAATGAATGATGACTTAAATCAGATTGAGAAGAATGAAACATAGGAAAATATTCCAGGGCTAGAAAAAAATTTCATTAGGTCCAAGTGGTTTTATAGAAAAATAATAATAAATGATCATGTAGAATTTTCACAAAACAAATAAACACATGTTTTAAAAGGATATGAATAGGTTGAATGTTTGGATTTTAATGAAATATTTTCCCCCTTACAATGATAAAAACTATTAGAATGTTTCTTGAAGTGGTAGCTCATTGGAATTTCCAAGCTTATTGGATGGATTTAAAGTAAAATTTATTAAATGGTGAGATTGGGGAAGAAGTTTACATTGATAAAACTTGTGGGTTTCTACATGATGGGGATGAAAATAAATTTTTTAAAGTGAATAAATTTTTTTCTGGGCTGAAACAACTCCACATGCTTAGTATTAGAATAATGAAAATCGTTTGAGAAAGATGAGATTTTCTAAATAAAAAGTTAATAGATACTAGTATATAAAAGGTTTTGACTTTGCAAATTTAATTTTAATTATTTATAGGGATATTATAATTTATGTTAGAGGTGGTGAAAATGTTTGTGGGGATTTTACTAAAGAAATAAAGAATAATTTTGAAATGTCAATGTCTGGAGAATTAACTTTCTTCCTTCAAATAAAAGTTTGAAAAAAGGAAAAATATATTTTCTTATCAAAAGAAATTAATTCAAAGTAATTAGTGAAGAATTTTGGGATGGCTAAATCCAAAGAAGTTTCAACTCTTATTTTAGTGAACACAAAGTTGAGTAAACATGAATCTGGAATAAGTATGGATCAAAAGGAATTTTGGAAAATGACATGAAGTATTGTTTACCTGAAAGCTTTAAAGAATAATATTTTTTATGTTGTGAAACTATGTGCCATGTATTAAAGTAATCTGAAATAATCACATATGTTGGCTGCAAAGATCATTATGAGATTTTTCAAAAGAATAACTTCACATGAGTTTTTATAAAACATAAATTGTGATATTATGTTTCATGGTAATACTAATTCCGATTGGGATGGATATTGTAATGATATATGGTAAAACTTGGGAGGAATATTTTTTTTGGGTGAATGTTCTTCCAGATGGCATAATAAGAAAAAAAATCAGTACCATTGAGCTTAGATAAGTCTTAATTTTTTGCGGCCACTCAGTCTTGTACTCAAATGTTGTGGATGAATGTTCAGTTAAAATATTTGAAAGTAAAAATTCATAAACCATTGAATATACTTTTTGATAATTAGAGTGAAATTTATCTTTCAAAGAATCATGTCCAACATTCAAGATCAAAACAAATTGATATAAATTTTCACTTTATAAAAGAGAGAGTTTTTGTTGGAGATGTTTCGTTGGAATATATTTTAAGAATGTATCAGATTGTTGATATCTTTAAAAAAGAAATTTCCACAGAAATGTTTTTTGACTTGACTCTACAGCTTCATATCTATCCCCCTCCCATGTCTTCTTAAACCTCAAAATGAAAAAAACCCAACTATTCTTTTCATTATGTTGAATAAGGGTGAGATAAATTAACAACCTTATACTTTGTTAAAAGATTTACATAAAGTTTTCTTTAATATGAATTTGTGGTTATCATATAATGGGAGAGGGAAAAAGAAAAGTGATAAAATGAAAATATAATATTGATAGAAGAATAAAATTGAGGGGGAGTTATCATTACATGGTCCCAAAATATTATTTCCACCTAGGGATGGAATTCCTTTAAATACATTACTTTATCCAGTAGTGTGGTGTTAGGACACTCCCTTTTGAGAAATGATGTGTTTTCCTAAATGTCAAAAAAAATTGTTACTTCCAAAACATGAGTTTTGAAAAAATATAAGAGTTTTAAAAGTTTTTAATGAGGGTTGTCAAAAAATCCAATGGGGGAAATTGAAGTACCTTTATCATATTTGTTTTAACAATTTTTTCATATTTGTTAACAAATAAAGGTTTTTTGAATAAGAGTATTTTTGTTATCCAAGAAAAATGAAGCTGATTGGTTATAAATAAACAATTTTATCAAGATATAATTTGATGAATGAATAATTATTATTTATGTTTAAGAGTTTTGAAATAGGATTCTAATGAATATTTATTATTTAGATGTTAAAAATTATTTCAAACTTTATACACAAAATCAAATTATGATTTTCTAATCAAGAAGTTCTCACAAATACTGAAAACTTTCATGATAAAACCTCTTTATAAAATGGTTGAGAGGTTTGAAGAAATTGGAATCACTAAAAAGACTCATAAAATCTGATCTAGCATTATTGTTTTGAAAATCGGATCCAAGTTTCTGAGAAAATTAGAACCATGTTTATGAGAAAATAAGAACCATTTTTCTTCGAAAAATCAGAAAAAAGATTCTAAGAAAATCGGAAATATATTTCTGAGAAAAATTACAACCAAGATTTTAAAAAATCAGAACTAGTTTTCTGAGAAAAATTAGAACCAGGATTAGAGAAAATCAAAACCATTTCTCTAAGAAAAATCAAAACCATGTTTATAAGAAAAGAAGAACCAGCTTTTTGTGAAAAATTAAAACCATGATTCTAAGTAAATCAAAACCAGTTATCTGAGAAAAACAAAAAACCAATATCCTGATCAAATCATAACTAGGATTCAGAGAAAAATCATAACAAAGATTTGGAGAAAATAAGACCAATATTTTTGAGTAAAATTGGAACCTAGATTCTTAGAAAATAAGAACTCGTTTTCTAAGAAAAATCAGAACCTAGATTCTGAAAAAATTGGAACCTATTTTCGGAGCAAAAGTGGAAACAAGATTCTAAGAAAATTGAATCTAATTTTCTGAGAAAAACTAGAACCGAGATTCTTTGAAAATCAAAACCAGTATTTTGAGAATATTAGAACTAAGATTTTGAGCAAATCAAAACCAGTTTTCTATGAAAATTAGAACAATGATTCTAAGAAATTCATAACCAGTTTTCTAATAAAATCATAACCAACATCTAGCATTATCATACTCAAAAAATAAGACCCAATATCTAGTATTATCACACTAAGAGATAAGTGAATATTTGAATAAGTCAAACTAGAATTTTAATTTTTCATAAATCGTAGAGAAATTTAAGTAGGTTTGAGGAATTTAAAATTGAAGATTAAATTCGAGAAATTTATAGATAGTTTGAGATTTGAGGAATCAGTAATGTTTTCTAGTTTTTCGCCTTTGTTTTCAGAGTTGGCTATAAATACTTTCATAGATCAATCATTTATTTTAATCTTTTATATATGTACGAAAGGCGGAGCACTGAAGAATTTGAAGTGAAAATTTCCCACCAAATTGAATAACATTTTTATTGAGTTTTTTAGTAAAGAAAATTTAAAACCATCATTTCTATACTAAGAAGGCTGGACTCAACCATATCAGACTGAGAATTCAGAATGATCATTTTGTATAGAAGATTAAATAATGTTTTTATTCATATATTAGGATCAATTATTTTTTAAGAAACCATTGTAAACTGATTGGAGTCAGTATAATTTTTCATATCGGGATATAGAAGGTGTCTAATGAGAGTTTTTACAAGTTTTATTCACTTATTTATAATAGTGGATTTCCATAGACCCACGAAATTGGCTATGGGAAGGATTTAGGTTCTCACACTGAGGGTAAACCTTTCTAATATTGTGTTCCTTTCATTCTTTCCTACCTTTTCATGCATGGTTGTTTAATAAAGGATGATAAGTATAAATCTTAATAGGTTATGGGGGTTATATTTCATGATGTTTTTAATGTCATAAAAAGTGAACATCTGATTCCACCCCCCCCCCCCCTTATCAGTTGTTATTTGATTCTTAGAACATCAATGATTATCCATGAATTAACCCATTTACCCATTAATCATTTTATATGCCTTAATCCACTTAAGAATCATAATTCCAATTTCATTATCCATTGAAACATTCACATTAATCAATTTAAATCCTTTTTCACATTATTCCAAAGAATTCATTAGGTCATTACCAACCATAAGACAGAACCACTATTAGTTACATTTTATAATTATAACTAACATATCAATACATTCATCATCATTTCTATATAAACATAAGGTCGTTCGATGATGAACATTACAATTTTCCATGTTTGGGAACATTGGAACACCCCATGGGTGGCCTCAAACGAATATAAATAATCTCAATGCATTCCACTGGATGCATGAGGTGTCTAAATCATCATTTAGCTAACAATTTTACCAAATAATATCAAAGGAAACAAATTCGCAACCATAGGGAAGAAAAATCACAACTACTCGTGCAAAAATCTATAACAAAACAATGGGATATTACTTTTAGATCCCCCACATTGAATACTAAGATGAACAAACCCTTAAACTTAGACTTCCATCCGTATTCAAGCACCCCTTGAAGACCCAACAGAATATACTCAGAAGAAAGAGGGTTTTAGGGATTTATAAAAAGAAGAAAAAATATAAAATACCTAATTCATAAAAGATATTTAATAGGAGTGTTATACATACCTAGAGATTCGATCCGCAAACAACAACACTCCATACAGCTTAGAATCAAAGCATAACCACACTTGGGATAATTATGTAGAAATGGTTTGTGACTAGTGTTTCAAGGGGATATATGAAGGAACATTGGGTGAGGATATTAAAATAAAAATGGGTTAGCTTAGTAATTTTTCACATTTTAATGTGGTGCATGGTTTGGCCACACAGTTTTTCAAACCATGTGTAAACCCTATGCCAGCCTCTGTCTAAGAGTGTTTGAGTCACATAGTTATTTGGGGAGGCCTACAAGAATTAAAAAACCATGCACCAACCATATAGATTTCCTCTTTCGAATCCCACACATTTTCTCCTTCCTCTTTTAATGATTTTACATAACTGGGCACCCCTCCTCCTAGCTAGCACAATTTGGGTGCATGGTTATGTCTAACTACGCCCCAACCCTATAGCATGCACTGTATGTCCAAAATCATTTCTATTTTGTGTTCTAAACACCCAGAAAACCATGAACCTCCCCGTACACCATAAAACATTCCATTAACAAAAATTAATAGATTGAAACCAAAATTTTATCAGTGAAATACCTGTATTAATTCTAGGATATTATTGAAGATGAATAGATATGAGTACATGAAAACATGGGACAATATGGATTATCATTTGGAACACCTTATAAATGATGACCTGGAATGATAGGTAACCACTTTCTACATGAAATTATATAGGCAGAATTTTTATAATAGGATTACTATTTTCTTCAATGTTTTTTATATTAATTGTTTTAATATTTTGGGTGGATATTATATGGTTTCTCAATTTTTCCTTAAAAGTGTTTTGAAAAGAAAAAATATTAATTTTCCATTAGTTAGTATTTTTTACTATTCACTAATCTTACCAAAAAATCCTCAAAAATTATCCCAAAGTTAATTTTGTCTAGTGTAGAAAAAAATTGATGTTTTTTTTCAAAAAATTTCTCAAATTTGTAAAATTTAATTTGAAATTATTTAAGAAAAGAGTGACTATAATTCATTTTATAAAAAAGATATTTTAAAAAAAATATTTTTCTTTCAAATAGTTATTATTTTATTTATAATCAATAAATAGTGAATTTATTTTATACATGTTTAAAACATATAATTTTTATAATTTAGTAATTAATATTCATACCCTCTAACTTAAGAGGTAGGTTATAATGGTCATGTTTAAATAATAATATTTTAATATAGTTTCGTGTTTTTTGGGAACCCTGTCTTTCATACATTGCAATCTATGGGAGAGTTTGAATTTATTTAAAAATACATATATCATAAATTATTAAAGTGTTATATTCTCTTTTAAACTTATTTTTGAGTGTAATACACTTTATTAAATATGATACTTCTCTTTAAAAAAATGGGTGTAACATTCCTCCCCCATGCCTTAAATAAATTATGACCTCATAATTTAATCTTTTCCTCTTTAATAAACGTTTTGACATTTGAAAAATATATTCATTTAAAACCCACATTGTGATAATCGTTAATAAAATATCATCTTCATTATAGAGAAAGGAAATTAAATAGTTCATATTTAATAATTAAATAACTATCTATCCTAGTAATAGAACATAGATGGGATGTGAAGATATGGATGTAGAAGAAAAGTATAAATAATTATAGAGGTTTTTGAGACCATTGATCATAAGAAATAGGGTGATCTAGAGAAGGATAAAGACCACAAAACCAAAAAACTATAAAGGTTAAAAATACCATCTTTTAATCAAAAATGAAGGATTTATGATATGTTTTTGTCTAGATCCTTTTAGTAGAGTTTGTGAATCCTTTTACTATCTTAAAATATAATAAAATATACTTAATTGATGTATTTCTATTTCATATGAATAATTTCATCTTTTTTTGTGCTCCTAACTTTTTTTTACTTCATTTATTACTAAAAGAAATGAATATCCAAGATGAATATTTTATACCTTTTGCATTGAAATTAGCTTTTAACATATCATATGATCCATAAAATAGTGAAAAGTTTTTTATCTATTTATAAATATGCTCTAAAACCTATATGGTTATCACAATCTAACCTATATAATATTTTAATCTCTATACTAAATAGTGACAAAATTTCTTCAACATTAATATTTATCAATCATATATTTTTACTAAAAACAATTACATAATAATTAGTACATCACATAGATCAATGTAGGAACTAAACCCTTATCATCCTTTGATTGTGGGTTTAAGCTCGGAATTGTTTTTGGATGCGATGGGTTTTCACCTGGAATTAAGGTTATCCTTATTCAAAAATGATATTAATATAATTATTATAATGTTACCAAATGGTAATAGCCTATAATTACCTCAAAATCAAAGATTATATAGGCCCTAAAGGTTACCAAGACCTTAATAGTAAGTTATTTATCATTATTATCTCAATAGTGATCACATATTAAGTGTTATCCTTTTTTAATTAGGTGTTTTCCAAGAAGGTCTACTTACACTAAATCACTTTTCTTGGTACCATTCTACACATTCTTTAAAATCCATAAATTAATACTACATCAATACAATCCTTATAAATCTCAAAAAAAATATGACCAAACATATATTTCGTTTGAATACTCCTATAACATAATTTTTGAATCCAAAAATAATAACATTAATCATCCAACTTCATATATAGTAATAGTATAAGATTTACCTTGATCCCTTATCTTGTATTGAGGGATATTACATTGAATTTGGAGGAATTCTTGTATATAGTTACCTATGTACTTATATTGGAAGAATTACACATTGGATGATTATTTATTTCCCTATAAATCACAAACATGGTGGAATTTTTTTCTATACATTAAGAAAACTCCTTTTCATTTTAATAATGTACCAAGGAATTTCCTTCTACAAGTATCACATAATGGAAAAGCCTTATTTTCCAACATCCCATTATCCTTCTTTTTCTATGATATCCACTTCTTATCTTGTTTCCGTTAAAATCCAAAATACTTTGAAAATTATTTCCCTATTTTTATAACACATGATATTATATACACATATGATTTGAATTTTTGGGAGACTATTCCATTAGATTGATTGGTATCATCACACCAAATAAACTTTCAATCCTTCTCTTTAGTTTGCGTATGTATTATATATAATTCCATGATAACATTAAAAATCTTTCTTCATACGTGGTGACATTTTCATCTTAATTTTATCTTAGAATCAAAAATATTCATTCCGTATCCGCTCATTACTTATAAAGAAAATATTTTTCAAATAATAGTACCTTGAAATCATTTTATTCCATGTTTTTAATTTCCTCCCCACCCTTACTGGTTTGAATTAATTACCACCATTGATCTACATCTCCTGAGATATAATAAATTGTAATGAAAAATTTCTCTCTTTCACTACTTCCTAGAGTAAGAAATATCTTCTCAAAAGAACTTCTCCACTACTCTGTAATAAATGGATTTTTAGTCTTATTGAATAATGTAGATTTAGGATGCATGAAGTGGTTTAACATTATTACGTTGTGTAGTGGATCAACAAGATTCTCTATATGGAAAAAGTAATTACTTATAACCTGAGTCATCTACCCCAATGTGGTTATAATTTTATCAATTCTAGTTATAGTTCCAGCTTCATTATCTTGACTAGAAGATTAATCCCTTCATGTAGTACATGCATTAATATAGTTCACATTCCATCTATTAAGAGTAATTTCTCAACAATGGAATATACTAGATTACATACTAACATTGTGAAACATAATGTTTAATCCTAAAACTATTGAAGCACTTAACATAAATTGAAAACACTTTCGTAGATAATATCATAAACATAAACATAGTTTCTTTTGGGATATCCTTATTTTTAAATCCTTCATATTGATTGGTAATGAAAATGTAAATTATCTTAATAATATCCCCAAGGAGTGTCACACTAGTGCATAGTAAGGCTTATTTTCATGTTCCAGGTGGTGATCAGGTCAAGCCCAATGCACCCTATTCATTGTTATTAGACCTAGGTATATGTATTTTAGAACCATGTCCATTTGTAGTATCTAGATAGGGATGTATTTCTTGGGAAAACCACATAATATCTTCCTTACCAAAACATTAGTAGGTTTTTCTATATATATACTTAAATTTTATAATAGGGTTTTGTTACCTAATCTATGTTTTCAAAAATATAGTTCCCAAGGATTATATTTTACTTCATATAATACCAACTATATATACACCGACCATAAAAGCATGGAGCTAGTGGTTTCTTTATTAAATTTTTATAATATACTAGAAATCACATCAAAAAGGTAATAGTAGATTATTAGTTTTAGTAAACCGGATACATATTTTAAATTAAAATTAAATTTTAAACCTTAATATAGAGAATATTTTTTATATGAGAACTCGATTATTCCCCTTAGTGTATCCCTATATATCAATCACAAAACACTTCCTAATATCCTATTGAAAATAATAAATAACAAAGGGGTGTTCCTAGATTCTCAATTAGGCTAAGTGTACAGTAGATGCTATGAATAAATAAGTAATAATAGATTTAGAAAGGTTAATAACTGAAATAAATTCCATTCAATCAATAAATGTAGGATTATATGGCATGAATAAATGATTATCAAATAATCCCATATAAATAATCACATGAGGATGAAATATTAACTATGGATATTCTAAATAAATTAATAATCATATTTAATATCAATAAATTACTTTATAATTATGTAATTCATAATGTTGGAAAACTAAAATATAATATCGAGGGCTTTTGCTAAGAAATATAAATAAATGGGTAAGGATTTCACCAAAACAAAATCCTGTTTTTCTTCTGAGACTTAATGATTTATTGAGGGGCCATATATAACTGGGACCAACCATCACTTACTTAATCCAATGTATTACTCGTATTAAATGGTTAAAAAAATCATCACTGGAATTATTATTGAAAATCTATCATATAAAACGTTAACAATTACCCTTATTAATAAACATAATCATAAACCATCTAGAGTAATATGAAAGGTATCAAATGGGAACATCCACAGTTAAATGATCATAAACCATCCAAAGTAATAATTATGATGAACTTATTATAACATATCCCCAATGAATCATAGGTCCATTAAATTTTTTATGTTATTCAGTAACATAAATACCAAAAAAGACCACCAAAACATATTTGAGGAAAAAAATTTCATTTAGGAAATCTAATTTAAAAAAAAGTTCCTAAAAAATGTTAAAAATAATTTTATATTAAACAAACTCTTAAAATATTTAAAATATTAATTATAACATTGATTATTCATGATGATTTATAACTTTATTCATATTATACACATTAAAAAAGATTCCTTTCATAGTTTTTGGTAAACCCCGAATGGGAATTATTATGAAAATGACATGAATATTTCTTTAAAAACCATTTATGAAAAGTAAAAATGGGTAAAAATGTCTTTAATAAATAATTTTGAAAATTAAAAAAATTGAAAACATTGGTTTTTATGAAAAAGAAGGTCTAGTCAGAGAAATAAATAAAGTCATATTTTCTTAAAAACCTTTTCTCAATAATTTTAGGAAATGAAGAGTGTAAAATGAAACTGATACAAGAAAAATTTCATTAATAACCATATTTTAAGAAAATATATTTCTTTTAACATATAAATATCAAATAATTTTCCCAAGGGATATGTAAACACAAACCATCCCAAATAATGATGAGATTATTATATAAACGCTTTCTGCTTTGTTATCTTCTGAACCATAAGACCAATAAAAGACATGAAATAAAATGAAATATTAAATTACATTAAAGTTAATATATTCATGATATAAAAATCCAAATGATAGTATAAATAACACACAAAGGATATAAGTGGTGTAATGTCATATGTCTCACAGAATTAAAAGTGAGATGAGAAACCCTTAATACTTGTCTAAATTCATTTGTAAGTGTTACAACCATCTATACAATAAATATATGTTTATTAAAAATACATTACATAACCATATTCATATATCTCATACCATATATTATTTACTTATAGTATTTTATCACTCGTTTATTAACAATTGTTTGTTAAAATCATTATTTTTTGTGATAATTTATTTGTTCTTCTTGTATGTTTGGGTTCGGCAATATTGGTTCTTCTAATTTGATAATTCTTAAATAAGATCCATAATATTAATCATGATATAAATAAAATATATTTTTATTATATATTTATTTATATTAATCTAAAAAAATTAGATATTGAAAATGGATTACACCATTAATGGAGATGGTAGGTTATACGTAAGTATGGACACTATTTCCATTTTTCAAGGTGGATGAAATTAAAGGAAAACAAATATTAATTAACATTTAATGGATCATTGTTTTTTATTATATATTATTTATATTAATAAAATTCATCCTTATTACTATCCTTGTAAAAATAGAAGGAATAACATTTCAAAATCGGTATGCAAAGGCGATTGTCCACCTGTACACACACGTAATGTTATTGTCTTCCAATGGATTAGAAGGTAAGAATTTATTTTTGATATTATATTTATAAAAGTAATTATATATCATAAATATCACATATATTCCTTAAATTTTATCCTTATTACCTTTGATTTAAATTGTAATCCAAAATACGAATCCCATCACTTTGTGAGGTGGTAATCTATCGTACACACTAGTGACGTTATCGTATCCCTCACAGAATTAATATTAAAAGGTTATATTTTATATTATGATTAAATAAGAGTAATTATATCAATAATATAATATATAAATAATAAATCCATCATTATATCCATTCGTGAGTGGTGGTTATGGAAAATGAATAACAATGGTTTCTGAGGAGGTAGTCCTCTGTACACATGAATGCTGATTTCGTAAAAGATTTGATTGAAGAGGATATGAATATAGGTGATAAGAATAACAAAAAATTATTTATTTATATTTAAGAAAGTTATTTTATTATATCATCATGGTTTAAAAAGAATTTAATAAGGTGCAGAAATATATAAATTAAAATGCTTGGTTAGAGACGTTACCTCATCTTCAGACAACTTCTTTTGGTTTACACATAAAGGATTATTAGATTTTATTTTTGACTAAAATAAGGATTCTAAAATGAGAGTAGGTAATTAATTAATTTATTCTCTCATTTTTTTAACTAATGTTTTTTTTAATATTTAATAAGGGGGGATGGGTGGTAGTCTTTTATAAGTGTGGTGAGTGGCACACTTGTAATTATTTAAAAGAAAAGGTTTACCTATGTTATTCACTTGAAACAATGATCTAAAATTAATTATTATAAAACCTATATTATTTAAATTCATAATATTTCCATATATGGGTTTTGGATAAGTTTTGGATCATTTTTAACCTTTATATTTTAGTTTAACCACTAGTAAAACAATTTTTACCTTAACAGTGGTAAATAATTTTTACTGTTTTACTATTCATTATAGTTAAAAATTAATTTTACCTTATTAGATAATATAATCAAGTATTATTACAAATACGGAATTTATTTTACCCTATTCCATTCTAAGAAGTGGTAAATTGTAATTTCAAATTAATCTCTCAGACGTGATGAGAAAGATAGTTTTTAAAGATTAAATATTCAAAATGTTTACAAAGTTATTATAAATTAAATAATAAATTGATTAAAATTACCTCAATTTTATCATTAGATATATAATTGAAATGTTTGTATTTCTTAAAAAATATTAAAATAAAATTTTTATTTTAAATGCTTAGAATGAAAAGAAAGAATTTAAAAAATAATAATATTTTCACAATTCACTAAATATTTATCTATTCAGAAAATTCTCAGAAATCCACCCAAGTATAATTTTTACAATTTTATTTAAAAAATTAATAATTTTTTCAAAGAAAATATAAAATTTTTAAACAAATGATTTTAATTTATGTGAATGGAGAGTGATTTGACTACCTTTTCGAGAAAAAAACCCCTTTTGTAAACATTTATTTTTATTTAATATAGTTATTATTTTATTTATAATCAATATATTAACATTAAATTTATTTTATAAATGTGTAAAACATATATTTTACATTATTTAGTTAGTCCTATTCATACCCACCAACTTAACGGCTAGGTTATAATAGTCATAATTAATGAATAATATTTTAATAGGGTGACATGTTTCTTTTAAATCATGTGTTTCATGCATAAACATAATTATGTGGTTAAAAATTTATTTAAAATATATATATATATATTATGACTACTCAGTTTAGTAAATTTTTTCTACGCTTGGTGTTTCATGTCACGTACATTATCGAATATGATATTCCTTTTCCAAAAATCGAAGCGTGTTACATAAACATTATGGTTCTTCTATATAGAATATAAATTTATCATCCAAAAAATAATAATGTTATAAATATCATATTTACTCATTATATAAATTATTATAACAATTCTTGAAATATAGTAATGAAAAATGAATTGTATCGCTTCGTAGAGACAGTAGGAATTTGCACACACGAGCGATGATATCATTCCCTTAATAGGTAATAGGGTAAGGAAGTGTATGATATATTAAGTTTTATAAATTGATATCATGTCATAAATATCACATAAATTCATTAAATATAATTTTTATTACTTTATATGTAAAGAGTAATTAAAAACCGAAAATATCAATTCGTGAGGTGGTATTCCACCATACACACGGGCGACATTATCGTATTTTAAATGGAATGGAAAGTAAGAAGGTATAAGCGATATTGTAATTATATAAGTTTAATTTTAACATAAATATTATATATATATATATAAATTAAATAATTCATTATATCCAAATTTGAGAGGTGTTCAGGGGAAAAAAGTGACATTTGTTCACAAGGTGATAATCTACCATACACAGGAACAAAAAATTATTTTACCATTAGATGGAAGTGTACACGGATATATGTTATGAAATTGACAAAATAATATCTCACTATATTGTAGATATGTTTTTAATATTTTATTATTACTGAATAAAATTTTAAGGTAGTGTAATAAGATATTAAAAAATGGTCGTTTATGAATGTTACCACTTCTCTAGATGATCAATTTAGGTTTCCACCAAAATCCTTCATAGAATGGATTTTTGATCAAGACAAGAGCTATAAGATGTTGGGAGGAGATAAAGGGAGTTCTTTGTAGGTATGGTATGAACCAAATAGATTTTTATTTGTTAATATGGAAGGGGAGAGAGTGGCCTTTTATGAGTGGGGGAGAGTACACATATAGATTTTGGAAAAGAATCAACTACACCATCATTTTTATCATGAAACAAGCATAAAAATGATTTATTATTGACCCTTTGAGGTTATAAGGTAGATATATGGCCATATAATTGATTTTGTACAAGTTTTTGGGTCGTTTTAACCATTATATTTTTTAGTTTAACCCCTTGGTAAATCCATTTTTACCTTAAATGTGATAATTAATTTTCATTACTTTTACTATTCATGTTGGTCAAAAATTAAGTTTAAATCTTTAGATAATGTTAAATTTTCAGATTTAACATATGGAATCATTTTTTTCATATTCAATTCATATATGTTTAAGGATTATTTTTAAAATTATACCCACATTCATGATGAAAAATGGGTTTACAAAGAGAAATTTCACATAAGTTTGGAAGGTTTTAATATCAAAATTTATTATGAAATTTATTCCACTAACATAAATTTTATTGATTATATTATAATTTTACTAATATTATATTAAAACCATTTCAAAATATAATTTAAATTTTTATATAACTTAAAATAAAAAAAATCAATAAAAAATCTTTATTTTTCACTACTCATCAAAAATGAATCATTTCATAAAAATCCAAAAAATTCACCCCATGATAATTTTGATATTATGATTTAAAAAATTCAATTAATTTTACCAAATAAATTTTTCAAATATTTCATACATTAAATTTAAATTATGTATGAAAAGCTTGACTAAAATTCCTTTTAGAAAAATATATTTTTCAAAAAAAAAATTCTTCTTTTAAAATGATTCTTATTTTATTTCTAATCAATAAATGTAAAATTTATTTATTTTAAATATGTATAACCAAATAATTTCCATAATTTATTTAGTACTATTCCTAAAATAAAATTTAACCATGAGGTTATAATGGTAATGTTTAAATAATTTTTAAATAGAGTATTGTGTTTCATTTAAACTCAGTGTTGAGTACATCACAATATATTGAACAAATTGATTTTATTTCTAATGAAATAAATTTTAAAGTTATAGTTAGTGAATAATTTAACTAAATATTATTGTTAAATCATATAACCTAAGTATTTTGGTTATATCCCATTCACATTGAGTAACTATTTGGTGGTACAACATCTACGTTGAGTTTATTTGTGTTATCTTATCCATAGGATTTGAGTTCTTGATCCATTATTCTCCATGAGGATGATGTATTTGTGATACCTTATAAAGATTATGTTAGTAGTGGTTTATCATCCAACCTTGATAATTTTTTATATCTTCTACCTAATTTATATTAGTTATATATAACCTAGAATCAGATGGATTTACTGTTACCTTATCTATGTAGAGAATAATTCCAGTGGAGGATCATCCACATTGGTACTTTTTATTATTATCAAATCATCCACCCATGTAGTTCCATGTAAATTTTTTATCATATAATTTGGGTTTGTTCCAATGTTATATCTTCCACCTATAGTTGTGATACCTCATTCTCTAGCTAGTTTCTTATTCTACATTAGTATTTTCATTAATAATAGACTTTTCACCCAGATGGGTTATGATTGTGATGAATTATTTATTTAGTGGTGAATATTATTTTTAACGTGTCCACCATTATTATGATATTAGGACTTGTGTATAATTTAACTTCATTCTGTGTTCAATACATTTGTATATCATCCCATTTTGATATTGGTCGAAGCCAGTATACTCTTATATGGATTGTCTGTTAAGAATTACCTGATTTGAAAAGTTATTTATCTATATGATTTAATAGACATCATATAATTAATTAAATTGTATTTGCTAGACTTACACAGTGATATTATTGTTGGTGGACTTCTGAGTGGAACTCTACTTGGGTATCGTGATACCTGAGTAGACTTAATAGTTCATGATAGATGTATAAGAAAAAGGCCCTCTATTGAATTATCGATCTAGGATACTATGAGAGAGTTATTATATGAGTCCTATCAAGGGTTTGCGAGTAGTTATATTTATACCACCTTTATATTATTATATTTATTTGTACATTTTTATATATATTTTTAAATTGAGAGAAACTTTATTTGCATGTATGGATCATATGATAAGTAAACTGTATAGATTCTTTATAGCTTTATGGATAAGATGTAGTTGTATTATGGGGAAGGAATCATGATATTTATTTTACCTGGATTTATGTATTTTTATACTATAGAGGGAATCAAATATCTAAAATATATATAGATATTTGATACTATTCATTAGACTCTAGCAAATTTGGAGGTCTTTTTAATGTAAGTAGTGACCTTATCCAGTCAGAGTTGAATAGAATCAGGATGAGGAAATTTCAAAGTGGTGTCAAAGATTTGATTCCTTTTTTCCATACTATTTGTTAAATTATATTTTATTGATAATAGATTATTATATCTTGGTATGTATATTTTCCCTATGAATATAAAACCCTTGATAGAGATAATTTCATGTTACCAATTTGTGTGTTGATATTCTAAAATCTGGATATTTATAATTTTTTATTTTTATTGAAAATAATATTTGACTTATAGTTTATTAATATTTAATCTTTTATTATGGTGTTAGAAGATTTTTTTTACTATCATAACGCATGGAAAATGGGGATCAAATTACATTTTTAGGATTTTATTTTATTGAAAATATGGTTAAAATAGATGATTCAATTATTTAATACGTTAT
This sequence comes from Viscum album, assembly GCA_963277665.1. Taxonomy (NCBI): domain Eukaryota; kingdom Viridiplantae; phylum Streptophyta; class Magnoliopsida; order Santalales; family Viscaceae; genus Viscum; species Viscum album. The sequence continues at coordinate 126,660,856 of OY728139.1, read as the reverse complement.
TAAAAATCAATTTTCCATTTTCCTTACATTACTTATGTGTAGATATTTACATGAAAAACGCTTAATATTTGGGACCTATTAGTGATATATTAGCTAATATATGACACCATAGTATCTTAGGGTGTTTTTTGGGTATTATATCATATTTATGTGATTTAATATCTTAAACTATGACATTATGACTTGTGATAAAAATGTGTTCAGAGATGTACACATAACATTTTAGAAACATGCCACTATTACATCCTCATTTTGATAACTATGATGGAGAAAATGAGTATAACCCACTAGAAGGTGATATGGAGTCACCTATTTCACATATTCAACTTATCAATCAATATCTTTGATAGATCTTGCTTTATGTGTTATAGTTTATATGGCATGGGGAACTGAGGATATAGTTAATGATATAGTTCCTTATAATTGAGTACCCACTTAATCATCTAACACGCTTCATATATTATAGTATACCATTGGATAAAAATATTTTGATGGATGATATGTAGACCATGTTTGATCATTTTGAGACACACCCTAAGATGCGGGTGAATATCACAACCAGAAATCATCAAGGACAAGAAATGAATATGTGGAAAATCTTGTTCCCAAAAGAACATTATGTGTGGTTTCCTATGAAGGATTTATATATAAACTTTTTTATCATTTCATTCCATAGATTTGGTGTGGTTTTATATATATAGAGAATATTAATATTATATAGATGGAATGTATAATATAGATTATGCTACATATTTTATAAATTTATCTATGTTTTTACTTACCCTAGAGAGTATTGAGAAGGTCATGTTCAAGCATTTTATAGACACTCTGATGCATGAAGTGTTTTAATATTGTTACACTATATAGTGGATCAACAAGCTACTCTATAAGGAAAAACATATTACTCATAACTTGAGTCATCTAGCCTAATGTGGTTATAATTTTATGTACATTTTTAGTTCTAGCTTTATTATCTTGACTAAGGGAGGAATCCCTTCATGTAGTGCATGCATTGATATAGTTCACATTCCTTCAATTAAGAGTTGTTTCTCCACAATATAATACACTAGATTATAGCATAACCTTTTAAAACATAATTTTTATTCCCAAAACTATTGAAGAACTTAACATAAATTGAAAACATTTTCCTAGATAATATCATAATCATAAACTATGTTTATTTTAGGATATATTTATTTTCAAATCCTTTATAATGGTTAATAATGAAAATGTGAATTATCCTAATCATATCCCCAAGGAGTGTTATCCGGAAGAATAGAAAGTCTTATTTTTATGTATGAGGGGATGAACAGGTCAACCCCAATGCACTCATTTGGTGTTATTACCCCTAGGTATATTTATTCCAGAACTACTTATACTTGTATTATCTCTCTAGGGATGTATTTCTTGGAAATAGCTCATAATCTCTTGTTTACCAAAACTTTAGTATGTTCTTCTATACATGAACTCAATATTTATAATAGTTTTGTGTTCCCTAATATATATTTTCAAAAATATAGTAGCCATGGATTCTATTTAAATTTATTTAATACCAACTATATAGCCCCCCACCCAATCACCATGGAGCTCGTGGTCTCTTTGATAAATTTTCATAATATACTAGAAATTGAATCCAAAAGGTAACAGTAGTTTATTAGTCATAGTAAACTAGATAAATATTTTAAAGTCACATTAAATTTTAAAACATAATATACACACTATATATTATTTGAGAACTCTATTATTCTCCGTAGTGTATTCCTGTATATCAATCACAAAACGCTTCTTGATATCCAAATGAAAATAAAAAATAAAAGAGGGGTGTTATCAAATGATCAATTAGGATAAGTTTATAGTAGAAGCTATGAATAAATAAGGAATAATCAATATGGAAATGTTAATAACTAAAACAAATTCCCTTTAATCAGTCAATTGAGTATAATGTGGTAAGAATAAATGATGATCAAATAATTCCATATAAATAATCACATGAACATAAAATATTAACCATGGATATTCAAAATAATTTAATAATCACATGTAATATTAATAACATAATTCATAATTATGTAATTCAAAATTTTGGAAAACAAAAAATTAATATTGAGGCCTTGTGCCAAGAAATAGAAATAAATGGGTAAGGCCTTGTCCAAACCCAAATCTAGTTTTTCTTATGTGACCAAATGATGTATTAAGGGGGAATTTATAACTGGGACCCTCCATCACTTACTAATTACATTGTATTTCTCATATTAAAGGATTGAAACAAAATAAACACAATCATTTTTATTGATAAACTATCATACAAAACATTAACTACTACCCTTATTAATAAACATAATCATAAACCATCTAGAGTATTACGAATGGTATGAAATGGTCACATCAACAGTCAAACAGATCATAAACCATCCAAACAAATAATGATGATGAAATCATTATAACATATCCCCAATAAATCATTGGTTCAATAAATCTTTGATGTTATTGTTGAATATAAATACCATAAAAGACCACTAAAACATATATGAGTAAAATAACAATTTTCATTTAGGAAATGAAATTTTTAAAAAAAGTTCCCAAAAAATGTTTAAAAAATTTATATGAAAATAACCTCATAGAACTTTTAAAATAATAATTATAACATTTATTATTTAAGATTATGCAAAACTTTATTCCATCCATACATGTTAAAAACAGCTTCCTTTCACATTTTTTGTAAAACCCAGAAGGGAATTGATTTGAATATGACATGGATATTTCTTTAAAACATTAAATAAAAAGAAAAAATGGGTACAAATGTCTTTAATACATAATTTTGAAACTTTTAAAAAAAATAAAATATATAAATTTCAAAACATGGGTTTTTATGAAAAAACATTTCTAGTTAAAGAAATAAATAAAGTGCGATTTTTTAAAAACATTTTCTCAATCATTTTAATTAATGGAGAGTGTAAAATGAAACTAATAGAAGAAAATTTTAATAAATAACCATATTTTAATAAAATATTTTTATTTTAACATATAAATAACAAAAAAAAATTCAAGGGTGATGTAAATAGAAACAATACCAAATATATATTCATTTTCAACCCTTATTTTTTGGTTTAACCCCCGGTAAACCAATTTTTACATTAACAGTGGTAAATAATTTTTACAATTTTTACAAATTTTAATACTCATTATAGTAAAAAATTATTTTTACCTTATTAGAAAATATAAATTATTATTATTAAAAACATGTAATCTATTTTCCCAAATTCCACTCTAAGAAGTGGAATTTTTTATTTTAAAATTAATCTCCTAAACCTGATGAGAAAGCTGGTTTTCAAAGATAAAATGTTCAAAAGCTTAAAAAGTTTTTATATAAAAATTAAATATTAAATTGAATAAAATGACCTAAATTGTATCGTTAGATATATAATTGAAATTTTTTTACTTTTCAAAAAAAAATTAAATGTAATTTTTATTTTAAATTATTTGAATAAAAAAAGGTTTTTAATAAAACCTTGTATTATCACTTTTCACTAAAAAAATATCTATTCAGAAAATTCTCAAAAATTAACCCAATTATAATATTTAAAATTATATTTAGAATAATGTGTTTTTCCAAAAAAAATATATAATTGGTTAAAATGTTAATTTAATTTACGTGAACAAAGCGTGAGTTGACTCCCTTTTCGAGAAAAATATACATTTTAGTAAACATTTATTTTTATTTAAAATGGTTCTTGTTTTTTTATAATCAATATATAAACATTAAATTTATTTTAAAAATGTGTAAACCATATATTTTTTATAAATTAGTTAGTCATATTCAAACCCTCCAACTTAACGGCTAGGTTATAATTGTTATAATTAATGAATAATTTTTTAATAGGGTGATGAGATTATTTTAAATCAGGTGTTTCATGAATCAAAATATTTAATAGGGATTATATTTATTTAAAATATATATATCGTAAATACTCAGGTTAGTATATTTGCTTCTAATCTTACTGGTGCATGTCATTTACATTATCGAATATGATGTTTCTCTTTCAAAATTCAAAGGGTGCTACATGAATGTTATGGTTATTTTATATAGAATATAAACTTATCATCTACAAAATAATTATTATATTATAAATATCATATTTACTCATTATATATATTATTATAACCATTCTTGAAAGATAATAATATAAAATTATTCATATCGCTTCATGGAGATAGTAGGTCGTACGCACACACGAGAAATGATATCATTCCCTTAACATGTGATACGATAAGGAAGTGTTTGATATATTAATATTCCTAATTCGATATGATTTCATAAACAACACATAAATTCATTAAATTTAATATTTATTACCTTATATGTAAAGAGTAATTGAAAAACTGAACAAATAAATTTGTGAGGCGGTAGTCCACCATACACACGGGCGATGTTATCGTATCTTAAATGGAATGGAATGTAAGAAGGTATAAGTGATATTATAATTATATAAGTTTAATTTTATCATAAATATTATATATATATATATAAATTAAATCCATCATTATATACATCTTTGAGAGGTGTTTATGGAAAAAAAGTTACATTGCTTCACGAGGTGATAATACACCATACACAAGATCAACAATTTCATTTCCCATTTGATGGAAGAGTACACAGATATTGGTTATGAAATTAACATAATAATATCTCACCATATTATAGATATGTTTTTAATATATTGTTATTACTGGATAAAATATTAAGGTAGAATAAGAAGAGATAAAGTGAAATTGATCATTTAAGAATGTTTCATATTTTTCGGATGATCAATTTAGGTTTACACCAAAATCCTTCTAAGGAAGGATTTTTTGTGAAGACGCAAGCTATAAGATGTTTGGAGGAGATTAAGGGAGTTTTATTTTTAGGTATTTTAGGAACCAAATTTATTTTTATGTGTGAAGAGGTAAGAAGATAAGATGGCCTCTTATAAGTGGTGGAGAGGACACATATGGAATTTTGATAAAGGATCAACTACACCATCATTTTTATCATGAAATAAGCCTAAAAAATGGTTCAGTATCAACTCTTTGAGGTTATACAGTAGATATATTGTCCAATATGGTATTTTTTAGAAGTTTTTATGTCTTTTTAACCATTATATGGTTTATTTTAACCCCTTGGTAAATCCATTTTTACCTTAAATGTGATAATTAATTTTTATTTATTTTATTATTTATATTGATCATAAATTAAGTTGAAATATTTAGATAATATAATATGTACATATCTAATATATGGAATCTATTTTTTCAACTTCTATGAATATAAGTGGAATGATTCTATTTCAAAATATGCCTACATTCACGATGAAAAAATGGGTTTACAATGAGAGAATTCTTATAAGCTTGGATGGTTTTAATATCAAAATTCAATATGAAATTTATTACCATAACATATATTTTATTTATTATATTATAATTCAAATAATTTTAAATTAAAATAAATTTAAAATATAATTTAACTTTTTTTATAATTTAAACTAAAATATAGTTTTCAATATAAAATCAGAGTTTTTGACTATTCATCAAAAAATGAAACATTTCACAAAAATCCCAAAAATTAAACCTATGATAATTTTGATATTTTGATTTAAAAAATTAAATTAGTTTTACCAAATAATGTTTCTAAAAGATTCAAAAAATAAATTTAAATCATGTATGAAAAACACCACTAAACTGCCTTTTAGAAAAATACAGTTTTCCAAAAAACATTTCTTTTTTTTCAAATAATTCTTATTTTATTTATAATCAATATATATACATTCAATTTATTTTATACATGTATAAACCATATATTTTCCATAATTTATTTATTATTATTCCAGAATTACAATTTAATAGTATGGTTAAAATGGTCATGTTTAAATAATATTTTAGGAGAGTATTGTGTTTCATTTAAACCCAGTGTTGCGTGCGTCGCAAGATATTAAATAGATTGAATTTATTTATATGGAAATAAATTTTAAATTCATATTTTGTGAAAATTTTAACTAAATCCTCATTGTAAATTATCTAACCATAGTATTTTGGTTATATCTCATACACATTGAGTAACTATTTAGTGGGACAACATCTAAATTGATTGATTTGTGTTATATTATCTATAGGATTTGAGTTTTTGATACATGAGGTTTATATATTTCTTCTACCTTATCAAGATTATGTTAGTAATGGTTTATCATCCACCCTGGATATTATTTACATTTTCCAAAGATAATATATTAGTAGTGTATCATCTTGAATCAGGTGGATTTAGTGTTACATTATCGACGTAGATATTATTCATGTGGACCATCATCCACATGGGTAGTTTTTATTATTATAATATCATCCACCCATGTACATTCATGTAAATTTTTTATCATATAATTTGGGTTTGTTCCAATGGTATATCATCCTTCTATAGTTTTGATACTTCATTCTCTAGGTGGTTCATTATTCCACATTAGTGTTTCATTGATAATAGAATATTCACCTAGATGGGTTGTGATTATGACGAATCATTTATTTAGTAGTGAATATTATTGATAAATCATCCACCATTATTATGAGATGACGAATTATATATAATTTATCCTCATTATGTGATCAATAAATATGTATATAATAACATTTTGATATTGGTTGAAGCTAGTATGGTCCTATATGAATTGGTTATTTAGAATTACATGATTTGAAAAGTTATTTATTTATATTATTTAATGGACATAATATCATTAATTAATATGTATTTACTAGACTTACATAGTGAATTTTTTTTGGTGGATTTCTGAGTTGAACCCTACTCGGGTATCGTGATACCTGATTAGAGATCATAGTTCATGACAGATATATGGGAAAGGGCCCTCTATTGGATGATTGATCTAGGATACTTTGAGAGAGTTATATGGGACCTATCAAGGGTTCAGGAGTAGTTATATTGAGACCTCATTTATATTATTATATTTTTTGGACATTTTTATTTATAATTTTACCTTGAGAAAAACGTTTTTTTTTCAAGCATGGATTATATGATAAGTAAACTATATAGATTCTTTATTGCTTTATAGATAAGATGTAGTTATATTGTGGGGAAGGATTAATTATATTTATTATACATTGATTTATCTGTTTTTATACTATAAATGGAATCATATCTCTTAAATAAACATATACTTTTGATTCTATTCATTAGCCTCTAGCGGAATTGGAGGACTTCATAATGTAAGTAGTGACCCAATCCAGTCAGAGTTTAGGCGAATCAAGATTAGGAAATTTCAAAGTGGTATCAATGATTTGATTTTTTCATACTCTTTATGAATTTTTATATTTTAGATAAGAGATTGTTAGATCATGGTATGGATATTTTCCCAGGGATTAGAAAACCCATGATAGAGAGAACTCCATTTTACTAATAATTGTGTTGATATTATAAAATTTTTAGATTTTTTATTTTCTATTTTTATAGAAATTAATATTTTATTTATAGTTTATTTATTTTTACTCTTTTATTATGGTGTCAAGAGATTGTTTTTACTAGCATAAAATATAGAAAATTGGGATCAAATGACATTCATAGGATTTTATTTTATTGAAAATCTGGTAAAAATACTAGATTCTATTATTTAATATGTTAATGAAAACCAATTTTTTGTCTTTATTACACATCTTCTTTATGTCTCTTTACATGACAAACACATAATTATTGGGTCCTATTAGTGATATATTAGCTAATATATGATACCATTATATCTTAGGGTGTGTTTTTTGGGTAGTATAAAATATTTTCTTAATTTATTATCCTAAACTATGATATTATGACTTGTGATAAAAATATGTTCTGAGTCATTAAGTTAACATTGTAGTAACATTCCACTAATACATCCTCATTTTGATCACTAGGATAGAGATAATTAGTATAACCCACTAGAAGGTGAGATGGAGTCACATGTTTCACCAATTCATTTTATCATTCAATATCTTTGAGAGAGAATGCTTTATGTGTTATAGTTTATCTAGAATAGAGAACTGATGATCAGGTTAATGATATAATACTTAACAAAAGAGTACCTACTTAATCATATAACACTCTTCATATATTATAGTAGACCATTGGATAACATGTTTCTGATGGATTCTATGTAGTCTATATTTGATCATTTTGAGACACCCTCTAAGAGGTGGGTGAATATCACAACTAGGAATCTTCAAGGAAAAAAACTGAATAGTTGGGAAATTTTGGTCCAAACAGACCATTATGTGAGGTTTTCTAGGAAGTATTTATATATATGTATTTTTTATCATTTCATTCCATTCACTCGATATGGTTTTATATATATTGAGTTTATTAATATTATATAGGTGTAATGTATAAAATAAAGTATGCTACATAGTTTACAAATATTTCTATGTTTTTACCTACCCTACAGAGTGATGGTAATTCCATGTTCAAGGATTTTATAGACACTCTGAATAATGAAGTGGTTTAACATTGTTACACTATGTGGTGGATCAAGAAGTTGCTCCATATAGAAAAATTTATTACTCATAACTTGAGTCATCTACCCAAATGTGGTTATAATTTATTAATTCTAGTTGTAGTTCTAGCTTCATTATCTTTAGTAGAATATGAATCCATTAATTAAGTACATGCATTGATATAGTTCACATTCCTTCCATTAAGAGTAATTTCTCAACAAAAGAATACAGTAGATTACATCAAAACATTTTGAAACATAAACATTAATCCAAAAACTATTGAAGAACATAACATAAATTGAAAAACAATTCATAGATACTATGGTAATCATAAAAGAAGTCTCTTTTGGGATATCTTTATGTTCAAATCATTCATAATGGTTGTTAATTAAAATTTGAATTATCCAAATCATATCCTTGAGGGGTGTCATCCTGGTGCATAGAAAGTCTCATTTTCATGTACCAGGTGATGATCAAGTGAAGCCCAATGCACCCCATTTAGTTTTATTACCTCTAAGTCTATCTATTATATAACCATGTCCACTTGTAGTATCTCGATAGGGATGTATTTCTTGGAAAAACCACATAATCCCTTCCTTAAAAAAATTTAGTATGTTCTTTTATACATATACTTAATGTTTATAATAGGTTTGTGGTCCCTAATATATGTTTTCACAAATATAGTACCCAAGGCTTCTATTTAACTTTATCTAATACCAACTATATAGACCCTGACCCTAGAAGCATAGAGATCGTGGTTTCTTTGTTAAATTGTCATGATAGACTAGAAATCAAATCCAAAATGTAATATTATTTTATTATTCTTAGTAAATTGGATACATATTTTAAATTCACATTAAATTTTAAAACATAATATACAAAATGTATTTTATTTTAGAAATCCATTATTCCCCTTAGTGTATCCTTGTATATCAATCATAAAACACTTCCTGATATCCTAGTGAAAATAAAAATAACAAAGGGGTGTCCTCAGATGCTCAGTTATGATATGTGTATAGTAGAAGCTATGAATATGTAATAAATAATCAATAAGGAAAGGTAAATAACTGAAACACATTCCATTTAATCAATAATTTGAGGATAATATGGCAGGAAAAAATGATGATCAAATAATTCCCTATAAATAATCACATGAGCATGAAATATTAACCATGGATATTCTAAATAATTGAATAATAACAAGTAATATAAATAAGATAATTCATAATTATGTACTATATAATTTTGGAAAACTAAAAAATAATATTGACACCTTGTTCCAGGAAATATAAATAAATGGGTAAGGGCTTGGCCAAAACCAAATATAGTTTTTCTTATGATACCTAATGATGTATTTAGGGGCCATCTATAATTGGGACCCACCCCACTTACTATATACAATTTATTTCTCATATTAAAGGGTTAAAACTAAATCAACATAAACATTTTTTTCGAAAACCTATCATACCAAATGTTAATAATTACCCTTATTAATAAACATAATCATAAACCATCTAGAGTAATACGAATGGTATCAAATGGGAATGTCTACAATCAAACTGATCATAAACCATCCAAAGAAATAATTATGATATAATCATTATAACATATCCCCAATTGATCATAGTTTCAATAAATTTTTGATGTTATTGATTATTTTAAGTATCATAAAAATACCACTAAAACATATTTGAAGAAAATAAAATTTTTTAATTTGGAAATCAAAATTTTGAAAAAAAATATCCCAAAAAATATTAAAAATATTTTTATAGTAACATAACCTTTTAAAAAAATTTAAATAATAATTATAACATGTATTGGTAATGATGATGTAAAACTTAATTCATTCTATACACATTAAAAACATTCCTTTCACAATTTTGGTAAAACCCAAATGGGAATTGTTTTGAAAATGACATGAGTATTTATTTCAAAATATTTTATAAAAAATTAAAAATATGTAAAAATTTATTTTACAAATAATTTTTCGAATTTAAAAACAAATTAAAAATAAAAATTTGAAAACATGGGTTTCTATGAAAAATTATTTCGAGTCAAATAAAAAAATAAAGTCATATTTTTTGAAAAACATTTTCTCAATCATTTTAAGTAACGAAGAGTGTAAAATAAAATTAATACAAGAAAAACTTAATTAATAACAATATTTTAATAAAATATATTTTTTAACATATAAATATAAAATAATTTCCCCAAGGGTGATGTAAACATAAACAATTCCAAATAATGATGAGATTATGATATAAACCTTTTCCACTTTGGTGACTTCTAAACCATAAGCCCCATAAAATACATGGTATAAAATGAAATATTAAATAATGTGAATAATAATATATTCATGATATAAAAAAAATCCAATGGGTGGTATATACACCATATAAAGGAAAAAAGTTGTGAATATGCCATATGTCTCACAAAAGTAAAAGTGAGACGATAAACCCTTACCACTTGTCTGAATTCCATTATAAGTGTCAAAAACACCAGTATAATAAATATATATTTATTAAAAATACATTAAATAACCATATTCATATATCTAATACCACATATTATTTACTTATTGTCTTTTATCACCCGTTTATTATCATTTTGTTTGTTAAAATCGCTGCTTTTTTTAATTGCTTCATTCTTCTTGTATGTTTTGGTTCGTCAATATTGGTCCCATTAGTTCTATCATTAATAAATAATCACCATAATTTTAATAATAATATAAATATAATATATATTTATTATATATTTATTTATATTAATCTAAAAAATTATATATTTAAATTTGCTTACACAATTAAGGGAGATGGTATGCCATACATACACATGAACATTGTTTCCATTTTTCGTGATGGATGGAATGAAAGGAAAATAAATATTAATTAACATTTAAGTATTAATAATTATGTAATATATATCATTTTTATTAATAAAATAAATCCTTATTACTATCAATGTAAATATAAAATTAAAAACATTTCACATCACTATATAGAGGTGGTTGTCCACACATACGCACACGTAAAGTTATTGTTTTCCAATGGATATGGCGGTAAGAATTTACTTGTAATGTTATATTTATAAAAGTATGTATATATCATAAATATCACATATATTCATTAAATTTTATCCTTACTACCTTCCATTTAAATCGAAATCGAAAAATCGAATCACATCACTTCACGAGGTGGTAGTATGTCATATACACAAGTGACTTTATTATATCCCACATCGAATTAATATTATGAAGTTATATTTAATATTATGGATAAATAATAATAATAATATCATATATATCATATATATGTAATAAATCCACAATTATATCCATCCGTGATAGGTGGTGATGGAAAATGAATAACATTGGTTCATGAGGAGGTAGTCCTCCGTACAAATGAATGATGATTTTGTAACCCATTTGATGGAAGAGGATATTAATATAGGTAATAAACATAACATAAATACATTTATTTATATTTAATATAATATTTTTTTATTATATCATCATTGTTTAACAAGAATTATTAAGATGTGGAAATTATTAAATTAAAATGCTTGGTTTGAGACGTTACCTCATCTTCAGACAACTTCTTTTGGTTTACACCTAAAAGATTATTATATTTTCATTCTAACTAAAATAATGATTCTATGATTATATTAGGTAGGTAATGAATCTATTCAATAATTTTTCTTAACTAATGGGTTTTGGTATTTTTAATAAGAGATGATGGATGGTGGTCTTTTATAAATGTGGGGAGTGGCACACTTGTAATTGTTTAAAAGAAAAGGGTTTACCCATGTTATTAGCTTGACACAAGGATCCAAAATGAACCATTATAAAACCTATATTATTTCTTTTCATAATATTTCCATCTAATGGGTTTTGGAAAAGTTTTGGATCATTTTTTACCCGAATTGTTTAGTTTAACCGCCGATAAACTAATTTTTACCTTAATAGTGGTAAATAATTTTTACTATTTTTACTATTCATTATAGTAAAAAAAATAATTTTAACTTATTATATAATATAAAATAGTATTATTAAAAATATGGATTCTATTTACCCAAATTCCGTTTGAAAAATTGGGAATGTTTAATTTAAAATTAATCTCACAAATGTGATGAGAAATCTAGTTTTCAAAGATAAAATGCTCAAATGTATACAAAGGTTTTATATCAAAATAAAATAATAAATTGATTAAAATGACCAAAATTATATCATTAGATATATAATTAAAATATTTTTACTTTTCAAAAATATTAAAATATAAATTTTATTTTAAATTATTTGAATGGAAGGAAATATTTTTAATAAAAACCAGTATTTTCACTATTCACTGAAAATTTTATATATTAAGAAAATTCTCAAAAATTCACTAAAATATAATTTTTTCAATTATATTGAAAATATTATGTTCTTTTCAAAAAAAATAAACAAGTTGATAAAAATAATATTAATTTATGTTAACAAAGCACGAGTTGACTACCTTTTCAAGAAAAATATACTTGTTAGTAAACATTTATTTTTTTAAAAAATAGATCTTATTTTATTATAATAATTATATAAACATTATATTTATTTTATAAATTTTTAAACCTAATAGTTTTCATAATTTAGTTAGTCATACTCATACGTGCCAACTTAACGGCTAGGTTATAATGGTCATAATTAATAAATAATATCTTAATTGGGTAACGAGTTTCTTTTAAATCGGGTGTTTCATGAATCCAAATCTTAAAGAGGGATAAAATTTATTTGAAAAATATATTTATTGTAAATACTCCGGTCAGTACATTTTCTTCTAAGCTTGTTGTTGCATGTGATATACATTATCGAATATGATGTTCATCTTCCAAAAATCAAAGGGTGTTACTTGAACGTTATTTTTATTTTATATAGAATATAAATTTATCATATAAAAAATATTAATGATATTATAAATATCATATTTACTCATTATTTATATTATTATAACCATTCTAGAAATATAAGAATGAAAAATTATTCGTATCGCTACATGGAGACAGTAGGTCATACGCACACACGAGCGATGATATCATTCACTTAACAGGTGATACGATAAGGAAGTGTATGATATATTAAGTTTCTAAAATTTATTTCATGTCCTAAATATCACATAAATTATTTAAATTTATTCCTTATTACTTTATATTTAAATAGTAATTGAGAAACTGAACACATCTATTCGTGAGGTGGTTGTCCACCATAAACACGTGTGACGTTATCGTATTTCAAATGGAATGGAATGTAAGAAAGTATAAGTGATATTATAACTAAATAATTTTAATTTTATCATAAATATTATATATATAAATTAAATCCATATTTATATCCAACTTTTAGAGGTGTTTAGGGAAAACAGGTAACATTGGTTCATAAGGCGATAGTCCACCATACGCAAGATCAACAATTTCCTTTCACATTTTATGAAAGAGTACATAGATATAGGTTATGAAATTAACATAATAATATCAAACTATATTTAATATATGTTTTTAATATATTATTATTACTAAAAAATAATAATTGTATTGGAAGAAGAGATAAAATAAAAATGATCATTTAAGAATGTTACCTCTTTTTCGAATGATCAATTTACGTTTTCACCAAAATCATTCTTAGGATGTATTTATTATCAATAAACATGATATAAGATGTGGTGAGGATATTAAGGGAGTTTTTTGGTAGGTATTGTATGAACCAAATTTATTTTTATGTCTGAAGAGGGAAGGAGATAGGATGGCCTTTTATAGTTGGGGGAGAGGACACATATGGAATTTTGGAAAAGAATCAACTACACAATCATTTTTATCATGAAACAAGCCTAAAAATGATTTAGTATAGGCCCTTTGAGGTTATAAGGTAGATATATGGACATATAATAGCTTTATTACAAGTTTTTAGGGGTTTTTTAACCATTATATTTTTTTAGTTTAACCCCTTGGTAAATCCATTTTTACCTTAAATGTGATAATTAATTATTATTGATTTTACTATTCATGTTGGTTAGAAATTAAGTTGGAATCATTAGATAATATAAAATTTACATATTTTACATATGGAATCCATTTTTTCAAACTTAATTCATATAAGTGGAAGTATTCTATTTAAAATTATACCCTCATTCACGATGAAAAAATAGGTTTACATTGAGAAAATTATCATAAATTTGGAAGATTTTAATATCAAAATTCAATATGAAATTTATTAATCTAACATAAATTTTATTTATTATATTATCATTTAAGTAATTTTAAATTTAAAAAATAAAATATAATTTTACATTTTATATAATTTAAACTAAAATTCAGTTTTCAATAAAAAATAAGTATTTTCACGATTCTTCGAAAAATGAAACATTTCATAAAAAACAAAAAAATCACCCTATGATGATTTTAATATTTTTATTTATGAAATTAAATTAACTTTACCAAATAAATTTTCTAAAAGATTCATACATTAAATTTAAATTATGTATGAAAATCATGGAAAAACATTATTTTAAAAAAAATACTGTTTTTCAAAAATCATTTCTTTTTTTCAAATAATTTTTTTTTCTAATAAATATAAATACATTTAATTTATTTTATACATGTATAAATTATATAATTTCACTAATTTATTTAGTATTATTCCAAAATTACAATTTAATAGTGTGGTTATAATAGTCATGTTTAAATTATATTTTAATAGAGTATTGTGTTACATTTGAACTCAATGTTGTGTGCATCATAAGATATTGAAGAGATTGAATTTATTTCTATGGAAATAAATTTTAAGGTCCTAGTTTGTGAAAATTTTAACTAAATAATAGGTTTAAATCATCTACCCTTAGTATTTTGGTTATATCTCATCCACATTGAGTAAATGTTTAGTGGAACCACATGTATGTTGAGTTGATTTGTGTTATCTTATCTATATGATTTGAGTTTTTGATCCATTGTTCACTATGATGTTGATGTATTTGTGCTACCTTATCAATATTATGTTAGTAATGGTTTATAATCCACCCTTTATATTTTTTTATATCTTCCAACTATAGTATATTATTGGTGTATCATCTTGCATCAGATGGATTGAGTGTTATATTATCTAGGTAGTGATTAATTCTAGTCGACCATCGTCCACATGGGTAGTTTTTATTATTATCATTTCATAAACCCATGTAGTGTCATGTAAATTTTTTATCATATAATTTGGGTTTGTTCCAATGGTATATCATCCACCTCTAGCTGTGATACCTCATTCTCTAGGTGGTTCCTTATTCAATATTAGTGTTTAATTAAAAATAGATAATTCACCTAGATGGGTTGTGATTGTGATGAATCATTTATTTAGTGTTGAATATTATTGATAACTCTTCCACTAATATTATGAGATGAGGAAATATATATAATGGATCATAATTATGTGTTCAATCCATATGTATATCATAACATTTTGAAATTGGTCAAAGACACTATGGTCCTATATCGATTAGTTGTTGATAATTACATGATTTGAAAAGTTATTTATTTATATGATTTAATGGAAAACATATCATTAATTAATATGTATTTACTAGACTTATATGGTGATAATGTGTTTGGTGAAGTTCTGAGTTGAACCCAAATTGGGTGTCATGATACCTAAGTAAACTTTATAGTTCATGATAGATGAACAGGAAAGGGCCCTCTATTGTATGATTGATCTAGGTTAATAAGAGAGAGTTATTAGATGGGACCTATCAAGGGTTCAAGATTAGTCATATTGATAAATCCTTTCTATTATTATATTTTTTAGAATTTTTTATATATAATTTAATCTTGAGAGAAACTTTATTTGCATGCTTGGATCATATGATAAGTAAAATATATAGATTCTTTATTGTTTTATATATAATATGTAGTTATATTGTGGGGAATGTTTCATGATTTTTATTATACATGGATTAATGTATTTTTAGATAATAAAAGGAATCATATATCCAAAATATGTATAGACCTTTGATTCTATTCATTAGCCTCTAAAAGATTTGGAGTTCTTCTTAATTTATGTAGTGACCCAGTCCAGTCAGAGTTGTGGAGAATCAGGATGAGGAAATTTCCAAGTTGTATTATATATTTTATTCATTTTTTCATACTATTTGGGAAATGTTATATTATAGATAAGAGATTATTAGATCATGGTATGGATATTTTCCCTGTGATTAGAAAACCCATGACAGAGAGAATTTCATGTTACGAATAATTGTGTTGATAGTCTAAAAATTTTAGATTTTAGATTTTGTATTTTTATAGAAAATTATATTTGATTTGTAGTTTATTAAATTTTAATCTTTTTTTGGTGTTAAGAGATCGTTTTTACTAGCATCAAACAAAAAAAATAGGGATCAAATGACATTATTCCATTTTTTTAAATCTCGTTAAAATACTTGATTCAATTATTTAATATGTTAATAAAAACCAATTTTTCATTTTTTATACACATCTTATTTGTGGCTATTTACATGAAAGTCACATAAGTGTTGGGACCTATTACTGATATATTAGCTAATATATGATACCATTGTATCTTACGGTGTGTGTTTTGGGTAGGATAACATATTTTTGTAATTTATTATCTTAAACTATGATATTATTACTTGTGATAAAAATGTGTTCTGAGACAACCAGTTAACATTATTGTAACATGCCACTATTACATCTTCATTTTGATCACTAGGATGGAGATAATGAGTATAATACATAGGAAGGTGATATAGAGTAACTTGTGTCACCTATTCATCTTACCAATAAGTATTTTTGAGAGATCATGCATTATGTGTAATAGTTTATATGGCATGGGGAACTAAGGATCTAGTTAATGATATAATACATAACCAAAGAGTACATACGTAATCATCTAACTCTTCATATATTATAATACAACATTAGCTAACATGTATTTGATGGATTCTATGTACACTATATTTGATCATTTTGAGGCACAGTCAAAGAGGTGGGTGAATACCACAACCAGCAATCTTAGTGGAAAAGAAATTAATAGGTGGGAAATTTTGGTCCAAACTAGACATTCTATGCGGTTTCTTAGGAAGGATTTATATATATATTTTTTTATCATTTCATTCCATAGACTCAGTCTGGTTTTAGATATATAGAGTTTATTAATATTATATAGGTGGAATGTATAATATATAATATGCTATATAGATTAAAAATATATCTATATTTTTACCTTCCCTGGAGAGTGATGAGAATTCCATGTTCAAGAGTTTTATAGACACTTTGAGTGAGGTGACCTGAAGAAAACGTACATATATATTACATCATTTTAGATAAATATTCAAAAAAAATTAATAATAATACACTACTTATAAAATTAATGGTTTATTATCATTGTAGACTATATAAAAATTATTATTTTTTATTTTATATCTTCAATATCTTCCATGATGTTCTATCATTTTTTCCTTTATAGTCATATCTTACTTAATCCTTTCTTTATAACATGGGAAAATTGAATCATAAGAAAGGGGGAGCTCATATTATTAATTAGGGTAATGATGGAATATATCAAATAATGATAATATTCCATAATAACACATGTATAATTGTATCAGATCATAATCATAACAAATGAATTTTATACCCAGTGAGTCATTGATCAAAAATCATTAGTCATGGGATAAATCTTTAACAGTATAAATTACCGGACTCATAATATTTTTGAATAACCATTATTTAATCAAGCTCTATGAGAGTATATCAAAATAACAAGAACATTTCAGGGTAATATTAGCATAAAAATCATATATAATCAATTCGTTGGTCTGGGGTCCCTTCCAATACAATCATCACATAGTGGATAAAGTCCTATTGTTGATTGGGTTCACTTCCCAACCTATTGGTATCCCTATAATGGGTTCACACACCATACTCTTCATATTATATAATTATATATCAATCTCTATCGAATGAATTGTAGGGATATATAATTCTTTACCCACCCATAAAAATGAAAACTAAAAAATTGTGTGAAAACAATTCATAGAATAATTCATCATTCTATCATAGTATAACCCATATAAAAGAAACTGGTTTTATTAAGATTTTATCAGAATGAAATCATAATAAATTTATAGAAAAAACATGTATGGTATCATTAGATCATATCCCTGTTCATTCAATAAGTTTTTCCTCATAAATTTTCCATTCCTTCATGTTTGGGGGAGATTGTTGAGTCAATAAGGCTTTCTTATGACTTTACCATTCCTTGTTATTTTGAAAATCACAAACACCTTATCTCAAGGAAAATATATTTTTTACCTATGCTTTACTTTCAAAAGAAAAATTTTCCTTCCCCAATGAAATTTATCCTTACCAAGTTTTTCATTGATAATTATTTTGTCTAAATGTAAAATTTGGTTTCATTTCTAAAAACCTCAGAATAATATAATACTTAGATGTAGAGTATTCTGTTTTTAGGTTCTGAGTTCTTACTCTGAGTTCTCTAAATTCAGACTCTAAACTCTTCTGAGTTCTGACTCCGAATTCTAATGAATTCTGACTCTGAACGTTGAATGTTTGGACTCCGAATTCTCATGAAATCTAACTCCGAACATTGTTAGTTCATTTTTAGAATTCCTGTGAAACCAGATTCTGAATTTCCTTGAAATTCAGTATCCAGAATTCTATAGAGTTCAGGTTTCGGATTTCTTAGAAAACACATTCCGAATATCCTTGTATTATAGACACAGAATGTGTTTTTGGTTAGACTCCAAACTTTTATTTTCTTACATTCCGCATATTTGATTTTGGTTACGTAACCACATTTTTTCTTACTCATGATTCATTACAAAACGATGTTGTGCATTCAGTTACTAACTAACCATTGTTTGAGTGACACGTATACATGTCCCTACAAAATTCAAGGAAAAATATGACTGTTGGAGGAGGGAG
The DNA here is from genome assembly GCA_963277665.1 of Viscum album. Lineage (NCBI taxonomy): Eukaryota > Viridiplantae > Streptophyta > Magnoliopsida > Santalales > Viscaceae > Viscum > Viscum album. Next base: position 126,641,392 of record OY728139.1, on the reverse strand, counting down.
TTGACTGTTGGTGATGTGCCTATAAATAGGAGCTCATTTGAAAGAGCTCAGAACTTTTGAACAACTTCTTTATAACTCTATAGATTACATGTGGTTGAAGTGATTTCTAAAGAGACTCTCATGCTATGTGCGTACTGAACAACTTGTTCATATTTTCTTTGTGTGACTCCGTATGTTGCTGAGTACATTTGAGGGCTTCTGGGGATAGGAAGATAGAGGTGTCGACTACCTTAAAGTTCAAGGAATTCCTTGGGGAGGAAGACATATGTGCCAACTACCCTGAAGTTGAGGGCTTGCGGGGATAGCAAGACAGAATCTGATCTTCATATCGAGGCCTTACCCTGGTGTGACTAAGATAGAATTTTTTGAATGTATAAATCAAGGGACCATTATCCAAGGTTGATGGATACCTTTTTCTTTGGGTTTAAAGACTTTCTAATTGTTTCTTGTTTGTTTCAGGTTTTCCGTTGTATTTTATTTTGTGAGGAAACTATAACTATCTTATAATTCTTTATACTTGTACTCTGATTTAGTGAGATTCTTTAGGCTTTAAGGTGGAATCTTTATCTTTGTAACCTTTTATTAAGTTTCATTTTTTGGAACCATATTTCCAGATTCACTTTCTTGGAATTTATTTCCAGAATCAAGAAACTGTGTAGAACTAGAGGTTTTTTCAATTGCCTTGTTTAACCTATTTAAACTTAACCATATTTAAAAAAGTTCCAAAGAAATTTTTTAAAAGTGTACAATTCACCCCCCTCTTGATTATTGAGCATTATTAGATACTTTATTCAGTATCTATATTATTTCAATCCTAAATTTGGTATTATAGAGTATATCATACTCACATACCATCTCAACAATCCCTAGTGATATATTAAAGTCATCAAAAAATAATGGTGTTAATAAAAAATACATTCAAAAGAACATTTGATCCTTTATTTGAAAACATCAGAAAAATGTCCTTTTCTTTTGTTAATAGTTTCTAAAAATTCACATAATATTAAAATAATTATATTCTTTGAAAAAAACCATAGAAACATTTAAGGTAATATTCAAATTAAATAATGATCATGAAGGAGGAAAATTTTATTAATTATTAAAAGTTAAAAAAATATTCCCTACCCACTTTCAGTAAAAAGTAATAAAACCCTATTTGGAAAACATTATAAAAAATAATTTTTAATCATTTTAAAAGAAGGTAAAATATGGTATAAAATTAATTCAAATAATCATGGGATCATATAAAATAAAATTTCTCAAAACATTTTAACGAAATATTACTTTTAAGAATATGTTTTTAGACTAAAGAAGAAATAAAATTAACTTTTCATTAAAAATAGTTTCTTGATCTATTTAATTACCAAATAGATTTATATGAAAGAAAAAAAACTATAAATAACAATATTTGAGTAAAATATATGGTGTTTGATAGATAAATATCATATAATCCACTAATAATATATTCTTTCATTAATAGTCCTGATTACAAATGTGATTGCAACAGAAATCCTTTCCTCTAGTCTTGATATTCTTTATATTCATCATTATTCTCATATATTATAAATTTAAATTTATTATTAATATATAAAAAATCCATATTAATTCATATTTTATAATATAACATTCCCTTATAATTTATAATTTCCCATTTATTAACAATTTTTCGTTAAAATTAACATTCATGTGTTAATTATTCAATTTATCATATATAATTTGGTATGAAGATTTTGGTCCCTGCACCTTGGTCATGGTATCATCATATCCAGACTATTAATCAGGTTATAATTATCATATTTATTAATTATATACAATTTTATAACCATTCATATAATTTAGTGATGAAAAAATAATTTTATTCCTTCGTGGAGATGGTAGTCAGTGTGTATAAATGAGTAATGATTTTTGTTTTCCAACAAATAGAAAGAAAAAAAGTTAAAGAATAAAATATATTTAAATAATTATAATAATACCATAAATACCATATATATTAATTAAATCAATCTCTATGTATAGACATGTATGGAGGACATGAAAAAAAATCATATCCTTTTGTGGAGGTTGTAGTCGACATGTATACATGAACAACATTTTCATTTCTCATAGGATCGAGAATAGGTAGAAAATTGTTTTCACACTATAATAAAAACATTTTTATACAGTAATTATATAGAAATAATCATGTTAATATGGTTATAAAATAATTAGATAATGTTGAGGATAAGAGTAACTTGAAATAGTTTAGTAAAGAAAATTACCTCATCTTTGAGAAACCTCATTTGGATTAAATCTTTATACTTAAAAGGTTATGTAATTTGGGGTAAAACCTCTATTTATTGTGTAGGGATTTTATAAATATGTTTAGTTAAGTATTTTTCATTATAAAGGGATGAAAGGGAGTAAAAAAGTGAATGTAGGGGGTTCCCATTCAAAAGTGAGGTGGGTGGTACTCTTGTAAATACTTAAAAAAAAATTAAAATATTATAATGTCATGTTCCAAGAAATTGGATCCAAGGAAAAAAAAATTAATAGGAAATATATTTTTTATTATAAATACACTCAAGAAATATAATTTAGATAAGTTCTAAGGTTATTATATTCCTTATTTATTTATTTTAATCCCTCATTAAACCATTTAACCTCCACAATAGTAACAAATATTTACCTTGGTTTCAATTCATAATGACTGCAATTGAATTTGACCCACATACCAGATTTTGACATTAAAATTTAATATATGGAACTATATTTATCAAATTAAATTTTATTAAGTGGAAAAAATTAACTATAAAATAACTGTGAAAAATGAAATGAACACTATTTTTGGAAAAATAAATTTCTAATAAAAAATTGAATTTATTCTCACTTCTTGTCTAGTAAAACCTATTAAAACTATTAGAATATTTTATTTAATAAATTTCATATATAATATCATTATAGAACATTCATAAGTAGTGAATAATTTAATTGAGATAAAATCACATTACCCACATAAAAGTAGTTTTTTAAAAAAAATCTCATTTAACCTTCAAATACTTACATTTTCATTTCTAAACAATTGATGACTAATAAATTCATTTTCTACATTGGGAAACAATATTTTTTATATTTTTATTACTATGAACTATTTTTTAAATAAAATATATTTTAAAAATTAATTCTCGTAAAAAATAGAAAAAATTCATTCTGGATCATTACTATTTTCTAAATGAATTAGAAATTATTATCAATAATTATATTTCAATTAAATATTATATAATTTACATTATTTATAAATTTATGACCATTATTGACATCAATTTAAGTTTTTTAATTCATAATCTATTGAACATGCTTATTTATTCAAGAGATATATATTCTAAAATCTCTACGAGTTACATTCTGCCCCTTATAAGAGTGTCCCCCTCTAAATTATGACACTTTGATATAAAAAACTAATTATAACTATACCTAATAACATCATTCGTTTCCCAAACATCTTGATTGAGTTTTTAAATCAACTAGATAATATTTACCAAGTTAGTAGTCCTGTTTTGTATCACATTATCTCTAAAAACCATGATTTATACTAGTTATTCATCATTAGAAAGATCATGATTCAATGGTATGACCTCTAAGTTATGTAAATGTGAAGGATTTAGTATTTAATTAATCAAAATAGATACATGGTACACATAATGAACTTTTCAGGGGTTTAGAGGAGGTACAATGTAATAAACCACCATCCATATATGGTCATGAATCTAATGGGGACTGATATATTAGAGGATTATCTTTCCATTCTATCCAAATCTCATATAATTATAATAATATTATATTCAAATTAATACATTATCAATAAATTTTAAATATATATCTTTCTAAGTATTATCATCAAAAAAATTCTATCGACCACAAGATACCCTAATATGATGATAAATTAATCTATCTTTTTGTACCCTTTCTAGAATATCTCAGGTCCCAATAACTATCATTTCATAGCTTCATCCCATCATGTTAGAATCATACACTTCCTTTTATATAGGTCATCTTCAGGATACATATGAATTCTTTTGTGAAAGATATTATTGTAACAAGTTTTAACTAGGGAACGTGTTTAACCCAACATCAATTTAAATCTATAATGTAAGATCTCAGAATATATTCTAGTGTTTCAATTATATTCCCCAGCTGACCATCTATATAAATATGACATATAGTAATAAAGGATAACTCCATATTCAAATCATGCTGAAAACATCTAATTTACTTTATGTAAAATGTCAGATTTTGATCAGGTAAGATTGGCAGTGGTCCTTCGTACAACCTTTCCACTTCATGAACATAATACCTTAAGAGATGATTAAGAGTGAAATATTTTATGATAAAAAGGAAATGTGTTAATTAAATATGTAAATCTATAACAACAAAAATATCATTATTCTCTTTAGCTGTATTAGAAAGTCTAGAGATGAATTATATGGTGATGTTTTCTCAATTCCACTCTAGTGAGGATAATGGTTGTAACATTCATTTAGAATTCAATATCACATGATTTACATATGATCATATATAGAGTCAAAATATATACTCTGAAATATCTAACTTAATTTTATCTCGCTATAAATGACATTTAAGATATTTATAAATGTTTATACATCCATGATAAATAGATAATGATGGTCTGTTAGAATCATCTAATATCTTATTCTTAAATATTGTATTTATAGGAAACAAAATCTATTGTTTATCCTTATCATTCCTTAGTTATCATGACTAAACTCTAAAACATTTTGTTCCTTCTTTTTTAAATCCACATCTTCCTTTTGTTCCTCTTCAATCTTCACATGAATAAATGGTAAAACATTAATTAGTAATGAGTAAATCTTTCTATTTTAATTATGATTTCAAGTTGGATCCTCTAAATATCTATAATAATTAGATCTATTTAGATCCTTATCCTAGAAAACCTATAATAATACTTCTGACACAAAGTATCAGCCACCTTTTTTCCTTTCTTGGGTGTTAATTAATTGTGATGTCATAGTCTCTTCCAAGGCCAAAGGATTTGTATATTTTTATTAAATTTTTGGATAATATATGTTTTTTAATTGGTTTGAGAAGGAACTCTATTACATGGATTTAAGATCCAAAGGGAAAATGTCACTTGAAATGAGCTAAGGGACCAAGGACTATACACATAAAATATCCCCTCCCATGATAATATCTATTTGGTGCTCTAAAGAACCCTTCCATTCAAAGGTGACTAGTTAAAATTAACCCATAAAGAAACTACATGATGCCTAGTATCGATAAGAAATATCATACCCACTTATCATTACAATGTGGTTTTATTTGTGGGTGTGGATGCCTTCATTCTCTAAACTCCTTGTCTGGTCGAATTCTTGTAGTCTGCAACCTTTTCCTGGGAGTTTCCACAACCCAACTCCCAAATCCACCACCAATAATACACTTAAACCACCTTCTGCTACTGAATCTATATGTTTCCTTCATTGTTAAGGAAATTATACCAATTTAACTAACTTTCCTTCATCTCTGATGATTCAACACATATTTCATCCTGGTCAGCCTCCCAACATTGTATAAATATGAGGTTAGACCCCTACCAAAAATGATGTTTAGTATCCTCCACTATGGTTAGAGCCTCCCCTAATATAGCTGAAGACTCCATCTATGTATTTACACTTTTGAATACATATCTCTAGATCGAAACCCCAATAAAATGGGGATTTCTAGGATTTTATCTAAGTCTCAATCTAGGATTGTGGGGTTCCTTTTCCAATATACAAGACCCCAACTACTATTTGGTAAGTAATAGTCACTAATCAATTCCAAAAATATCCTTTAGCATATATTAAAATCATTATTTTCTGTGAACATATACTTAAATATTTTATTATCTATATATATATCACACCCTTAACCATAAAGATATGGACTCCATATCTTTAATGAAAAAATTATTACATTTAGTTCCAAATCATGAGTTGGGTATTTTTTTCTCATGGAAATTTGATTATAATGAAGCATAATCTAATACCATATATTTCAACAAGAAAAAATATCACATTCCCATTTTTATGTATCACTATAGATAATTAACATTTCTCCACTACCATGTATCATAAGCATTGTTGCACTGATCAACTGTTTCTTCAATTTCATGAAATTTTTTTCATATTCATCATCTCGAAGAAACATGGATCCCCTTTAAATCAACATGGATAGCGTATTTGTTATCTATGATAAATTTCTAAAAACTCATCAGTAATATCCCACCAGTCTAGAAAAACTATGAATTTCAATCACTAGGTTTAGTCAGATCAATTTTTTAATATCTCCCATCTTTGAGGGGCCTACTGATATACAACTATATGTAATTATGTGACACAATAATTACAATTTAAATGAACAATATTCAAATTTACCTAATTTGGAGACAAAAAAAATCTACCCTCATGTTCTATAAAGAACCTCAAATAATCATTATAATCTTTTTTACTCTTCAAAATGTAAGAATATAGTCTATAAATACTTCCACAAACTAAACAGGGTAATCTATATATACTCTATTTATTAAATACATAAATATAATATGGTTATTAGGATGTCTAAATGGAAACACTATAAATTCATAATGTTAATACCTCATACAGAAGTCTATATTGGATATGACCCCCTTTTTGACCCCCAACTGATGATATCCAAATCAAAAATGAATCATTAAAAAGTTTTGACCTCCTCTCAGTTAACCAAAAAATCCTAAATATAGGGTAAATGATACTATTTAATTATATAAATATTTTAAATTGTTCTATAATCAATGAAAAGATTCATTAACCCATATTTATTCTAAGATAAAAGAATAATTTCTTGTTGGGACCAAGCCTTATTTGCTTTCAATGGGTATATATGTGAGGTGATAATACTTGGAGAATTATTGTGGCTTCATGTTATTGAATTATATTTCATGCTTGAACAATTCTCCTTGATAAATTGTTATTATTTTTTACATGGTTAAAATTTCAAAGAGATGTGTTAACATCGTATAAAAAGTTATTCACATTGATGAAGGATGAAAATGAAGAAGAAAGATTGAATATGTCCATACATAAATCCATAATTGAAAGAGGATAATTCTATATAATATATATATTTATTTTACATGAATAATATTTTAGGATACATTAGTTTGGCATGGAATATTTCACCTATTAATATTTCTAAGTGCTTTAACAAAATATTTGGGGGCCAACAGCATGAGTTTTCTAGCCATCTCAACCATTATTTGGTAGGAATAGGCCTCAAACATGCATGGAAGTCAACTGGGTCAGTCCGCATAGAGGAGGAGAGTGGATTGGTGTATAGTCTGATAGGAAAGAACATAGTGAGAGCCCAAGGGTTTGGGTATGTGAGTTAACATATGTGAGTCATGGCCATTAAAGCATGTGAGAACTAGGTGTTGTACATATTGAAACTCATTATGACCTCAAGAATCTGGAAAAAAATATCTATTATTAATAAGATACTGATAAAATAAAACATCAATGTGTCATAGAATAAGAACACATATTTTTCATCATCTATTATAAATTAAAAACATTTTTTGAGCCTTATAATTCTCATGATCTAAGTTGTTCGATGGAGACACTGAGTGTATTATTCCTTCTGACCCATATGAGTGTTCTTGTATGCTAGAGTTCATTTTGAAACTCTTATAGTTTGAACCAATATATGATTAACATTACAAGATCATGAAAATGATTTTTAATAGTCTTAACATCATTCATAAAATCTATATATTTCATTTATGGGAATAATTTGATTTTTGAAATTCTTCTAAATATACAAGGAGTCTCCGGAGGATTCTCTTGAATTTTATGTATAGGGATATGTTCAATAATTTAAAGTAATGAGGATTGTCTAATAATATCTTGTATGTGGGTCCCTAAGGAATTCATAATGAAGACACCATGAAACATTGTGTATATTTGAGAAACCTGAAATGAATCAGATGAGTTAAAATATTTCTCAACATGACATATTTCATGGAGCACTGGTGTGGAATTAAATATGGAGGTTAAGGTGGTGAAAGGAATATAACTATTTTCTATAAATACTCAGCTACGTGAATGAGGAGAATCTTCTTCCTCTTGAGATAAATCTTTTTTTATAAACACAAATCCACTACAAAACAGGTATTTCATGAAGGGAATAATACATCCTATTAATATTTTTTCTTGCGTAAATTAAAATAAATCATGTGTGATTTCAACTTTTTCTTAATACATATGAATAGGATCAATAGTAAATTTTTCTTTTATGAAATTTAGGATAGTGGAATACTGTTATTCTTAACCTCACTAGCATGTATAAATAACATTTAGAACCCACTTTCTTTACACAGTTGCAGTGATTATCATTTTACATGAACAAATAACCATATATGAAGGTAAAATACATTTGAATAATAAATTATACAAAGTATATTTCATTTAAGAAGGAATAGTTCACAATAACACTTATGTGAGTGAGATAGAAAGATAAATTCACGCATTCTTTCATGTATATGTGAAGACAGAAGGACTTGTATGTGATCATTATATAGATTCAATGAAATTCAATAGACTAAAACACCAAGACAGAACATAAAATAATAATATAAATAAATTAATATTCTAGTGTTTACAATATTAACCATTCGATACATTTTTCCATCATGAAGTACAGTTGTTGAGATTGTGTTGACAATTCAAAAAGTAATATGGATTGATATTTTGAAATTTCTGTCTTGCATAAAATAATATTAAAGATAATGTGTAAATCACTTACACACATATTAGTTGACCAACTATTTACCCTTCATAATAAATAATTTTTACTTGAGCATTTAACATGACTTAGGAAGAAAATTATATATTATGATTATAAATTGTTTAACCAATAAAATCATCTGTGTAGAGGTACTTTAATTGTACATGAGCAAGTCTGATCTAGCAGTCTAATGGTGTAGGATCATAAAAATGATATTTATACAATGGATTCGATTATCTTAAGAGTTTTTTTGTAGTTAGGGTTATAACCAATTTCATGAATAATGTGATTGGGTGGGTATAACCAATCATAAGAGATGAAGGAATATTGGGGTGTTATGACCTACTGCAGAAGGTGGATTGGTGTTAGGGGTAAAACAAGATTCTAATTAAGTGTAGTGACCCTGACCCTAGCGAGATCTAGTCTTTTGCTTTATTACATTATAATAATATATAAGGAATCATGTCTTGTTTGAAATAATAGTTTATTAGTCCTTCTAAACTATATACATACATGATTTCTATATTACATTTTAAAAAATTAAAACATAACGTTTTTTTAGAATTACGTCATTCCCAATAGAGTATACTTTCATATTAATCATAGTTCACTTCCTGGATTACTAGGAAATGAAAAAAATAAGGGTGAGCTCAAATGATGATTAAGGGTTAAGTACAGTAAAATCTATCATGAATCAATATGCATAATCAACTTGGAATGGTAGATAAATGAACACAAATTCCATTCAAATGACTTGAATGTCATGATAAGGTAAGGAATAATCAATATATAAAGGTAAATAATTGAAACCATGTTCCATTTAATGATAAAACTAATAATTAAATTCATCTATAAATAATATCACTACAAAAATATCATGAATAATAAGATAAGGAATAATAAATATGGGAAGGTAAAAACAAAATGCACATGTCATTAAATCAATAATATGAGATTAAAATGATTACAGATAAAATATCCATTTGAAAATATCATGGATAATAATAACTCAATTCTAAATGATCTAAATGTGTAATAATTGGATTCTATGTTATTAAGCACATGATACATATTCCATCAATACCTTTCATAATATGGTATAAAACTACAAGTAGAAACTTATTTAATGTTAGATTATTGATTGGCCTCATGAGACTAATGATGCATATATGGGTTATATAATACTAGGCCCAATCAATCACTACATGTCCAAATTATTACTCATATATCAAATAATAAATTTCATTCATGAATAATGTTCTTTATCAACAAATATTCGTATTGAATAAAGGATATATATTTATCAACATTTCACTGGTTAATGAAAAAACTTCCAAAATAAAAACCATATATAAAAATGTTTTATGATTTAGGAAATATTTGAATCCATGATAAAATAAATGGATAATATTTAATTGAAACACTAACCATCATGAATAAATATGTATTCATGTAAAATACATCAAAGGGTTAGTATATACACCACCAAAAAGTGAATAGGTGAATATTAACAAATATGTATCAATGGAATGGAAATTGACACAAAATTTATAAATAATTATCATAACATGGAAATGAGAATTAGTGAATCAATTATATGTTACAAATATAAAGCCAAGTAAAAAAGTGGAAATATAACAAAATATGGTCTAAATGTTTTACACACATAAGCTTATAATCTCAAAGACAAATAAAGATTTTATATAACCCAATGGAAATGAAATTTGGTTATAAAATGGTTTACCTCTTGGAAATTATCAATTTAAATCCCCTTATAAGAAATTATTCAAATAAGAACTTAAAAGTTTTGGAAAAAATTATTTTGTTCCAATATATATATTTTTTATGTGTGTTTTGATTATTCATAAAATAGATACATTTATTCTAATGATCATATCTTATGTTTTTTAGATTAAAATTTTATCAACTGAATTTATCTTTTGCTAAATATGTATGTTTGTCTTATGTAGTGAAAAAAGTTTATTCTACAATAAATAATTTTTAACTTACAAGAATCAATGTTTGGAGAGAATATATTTCATCAACTCAAAATTAGAAAAATATATGTTGTTTGTTTATCTTACTATGTAATATATCATCAAAATAATGGAATGGCTTATTTTTTTTATGTTTGAAGTTAGATACTTCAAAAACAATGATTTTATGAGAAGTCTTTATCTTATGAAAATGATATTTTTAAAAAAATATCTTATGAACATTAGAAGAAGTTGTGAAATATAAATATCACACTTCTGTAACATATTTATCATACAAATAGAATTATCTTATTCAATGTTGAATTTTGTTTATCTTATGCTCCTAGGAAGAAAATGTTATGTTTTATCTTAATAAGTCTATCATATGTTTATCATACAATAATTGTACTACAAGTTGGATATCTTATGAGTAATTAGAATTTACACATAATGTTATGATTAATTTTATAATATATTCATAATACACTTCATTATTTAAATTTTATATGAAAAGGGATTGTTCATTTAAGGAAAGATCGATTTTTACATTGTTCTTTTTTTTCAAAAATGGAAAGATATAAAGAAGAAGAAGATATGTGAAAGTTTCATTATAGAATCATGTTCCACATTTGGAATTAATGGATGTATGTTATTAATATTTTTGGAATAAACTTTTCCAAAAATTATCGACTCAACCATTTTGTTAATCTTATTTATAAAGTTCAGATGAATGATAAGATATAAAAGGAAGAGTTATCCATTGAATGAAGAATGATGAGTAGAAGGTAGAACTGACTTAGATATTAATACCATGATAATGGTATAAAATAAAACATGTATATAGAATAGATCATATACATAACCAATATGATAAATTTTTATATCAATCAGTTACAATCAGAGACAATTCTAAGAAGGTCCTTGAATATTTTTATCTTCATAGGATGTATCTTTAACTACTATCAGTTGTTGCTTAAAATTATGTGATGCAATAGTTCATCTAAATTTTATTCATATCATTTAATTTATTCTAGTCGTAACTAAGTGTGCTAAGGTCATGGATGGGTATTATAAAAATATATATATTTTTAAAGATCATGAAAATTTATAATAATTTATAGCTTCTTGTACATATTTAGGAGCCCTAGGAAGAGGGGTTTTTATAGAAAAAATCACCATACTCATAGATTATAGTTTTAATGTAGTGGACTGGGGGATTTTTGTTCCCCGAATGACTAAAATATCCTGTGTTAAATTTATTTATGTGAATATTTTATATTTACACTATGTATTCATATTAACGAAAAAATTCCAACTCACATACCTTGTAGAGGGAGGTTTTCTATAAAGAAAATTTTAGGAACTCAATTGACTGAAATATTAAGTATTATGTTATCCATTATATAGGACAACAATTGGTATCAGATATCATGAATCCTGATTTCATAGATATCTAAGTTTGAAGTCTAAATATCCATTCTAAAATTGTTTTTATGGACGATAATGGAGAAGTTATGTCAATTGTTATAGATCCTTACTTTAATGGTAGAAATTATGGTATTTTTAAGGCTCATATGACCATTTATATAAATAATATTTGCTTAAAAGTCTATCTTAAAGTATCAAAACCATATGAAATACCAATGAAAAAACCTAAAATGTAGGATACTACAAATTAAGAAGACTATGGTGTGAATTAAAAATATATTAATTATATAATATATGGATTCGGAAAAGATTGGTTCAATAGGGTTTCTCAATGTTAAAAAGATCATGAAATATGGACCACTATATCAGTTTCTATTAAAGGTACAAATAATGTGAAGGATCTTAGATATGATACATCCAAACTTAAGTTTTATACATTCAAAATTATTTATGTAAATAAAATTATCCAATTGAATGGAAGACTCACTGATATTGTGAATAATGTTTCTACTCTAGGAACACATATTACTATTCCTGAATAAGAATTGAATGTTCTTATAGTTTTACCACCCATGTAGAGTGGAATATTATCTACCATAAGACAATCTAAAGAGGTAAAAACCTTCAAGTTAAAAATATCACTTTAACGCTTAAGATATATAAATGATAAATGGAAGTTGAAGCTAGAGAATATAAAATGGTCGAGAAAGAAAATGTTTCCTTGAATGTTTCTACATCTAAGGATGAAAAAAAGAAAAAAAATAGAAATATTTTAAAAACCTAAATAACAATACTCCTCGAGTTATTTTGAATTCAATGATGAACTTTCACTGTTTTCCAAAAATTTCAAAAAGTTCTATAACAAGAGAATAGGTTTAAAAAGACCTTTAAAGAATGATGAAAACACCAGAGAATGAAGATATTATGAGTGGAAATATTTTTACCAAAAAAACAAAACTAGGTGTAATTATATGAGAGTAAGAAGTCTGACAAGACATTCTTCAACAAGGTTGGATATAAGAATAAATCCAATAAGGCTATGAATTAAACCTGGGGTGCTTATAAAAATTATGTAGAATGAACAACCTCATAAACAGAAGATAAATCTCCTAGTAAAAATGCCATCATATTCTTTATGTCACATTCATATGAGGTATATTCATACTATTCTTATGATAATGATCATGATCATGAATTGGAAAATGAAAATTGATTATAATAAGACTTAAAATAATGTTATACCATGTTAAAAACTAAGTATAAAATCTTAAAGAATAATAAATATGGTCTCATTAACTTCAATTGGAAAATTCTACTACGTCGTATACTGAACAAGTTAATATATTAAAGAACCTATCGAAGGAGGTTCAAAACATTAAAGATGCTACAAGGGTTTTCACTAAATGGGAAGATTATTTAAATAAAATCATTGGTCAATCCCAACATAAAAAAGAATATTTTGAAATAAAAAGTGAAGTTGAAATGCCTACACATTACAATAATTATGTTGTTCGTATTTATAAAAACAAAAAACATTACAAATTTACTTATTTTCATTGTGGATTAATAGATCATTATAATACCATTTGTAATCTAAGAAATAATAAATTTTGTGGTATTAAAATTTATATTCTTACAAAAAGTGTCTCAAATTTTTATTTTGATTTTTCTAGAAAACAAAAAATATATTTGTATCCCTATGTATCTGATAGATAAAATTTATAGACCCAAAATTGTTTTGTTTAAAAATAATTATATTGTATGATCTATCATTATTGGGAACAAAACACATGAATATAAATAAAAAATGGTCTATGGATAGTGGTTTTTTAATACACATGAGTGGGTATTTCTAAAACATTAACCCACTATCCAAGATCAAATGAAGCTATGTCACATTTAGAGAAAATAAAAAAGTATAAATTATTGGAATTGGAACTGTTTAAAATCCTCAATCAATCCTTATAAAATATTATTTATTTTGATGGATTAAATCACAACCTAATAAGTATCTATTAACTTTGTGTTAATGGTTACTCAGATTATATTTCAAACAATGTATGTTAAGTTTTCAATGATAAATCACTTAAGTTCAAAGCACTTGAAATTGATAATGTCTATACATTATATCTCAAATATTTATTTATAAAAATTGAGAATTATTAGAATGTTTAAATTTCTAAATCATGGATTTGGCATAAAAGGATTAGACATTGTAATGTTCACTCTATGAAAAAATTTGTCTAAGAAATATTTAATTTCTGATTTTTTTTTACCTCAAATTGGATAAAAAGAAGCTATGTAATTCATGTTAAATGAGAAAGATAAACATGTTATAATTTAATCAAATTAAAGAGGTTTCAATATCTAGTCCTCTAGAACTTATCCATATTGATCTATTCACACCTAATAAAACTATAATTCCTACTGGTAAATCATTTTCTTATGTGTTGGTTGATGATTTTTTAAGGTTTACATTGGTCCAAATTTTCAGACATAAAAGTTAAGGTTGTTATGTTCTCATTTAATTCTATAAGCTTGTGAAAAATGGGAATGGTATCAAAATTATGACCTTGATAAGTGATTAAGGCGGTAAATTTTTAGAATCATGAATTTAATTCATATTTCAAAAAACAAGGTATTAAACATACCTTTTATTTCCCCAATAAACCTAAAAAGAATGGTCTTGTTGATTAGAATCTGACTCTATAATAAATCTCTAAAATGATGTTATGTTAATATAACATGCCCAATTATTTTTGGGATAATCTTATTAACAGAACATTTTATGTTACTAAAAGAGATCTAATAAGTCCTATCTAAAAGAAAACACCCTATGAGTTATGTAAAAATAAAAAACCAAAGGTAGGATACATCAATGTATTTGGATGTAAGGTTTACATCTTGAACACTAAGTATAATCTTGGTATGTTTGATACAAAATGTAATAAATGAATTTTTCTAGGTTATTATAATTATTCTAAATCCTATAAAGTTTTCAAAAAAGTTCAAGGATTACTATAGTACAATATCATGTTATGTTTGGTGAAATTGATCATTTTCATCACAAAATGACTCAAACTAATGTGTTAAGTGATTCCCTCAAAGACATGAGACCTAAATCTATCTTTAGAAAATGATTTTTAATTGAACATGACTATTTTAAACCAAATACATTATGGTCTGATACTAGTGAACCATAAATTTTGGTACCAAAGTAATCTTATGGACCATCCTTTAAAAACAATTTTACTACATTTAGATGATAATGTTATAATTATATGAAATATAGTAAATATAATATAATTCTCCTCATTTTATCCCATCTAGAACCCAAATATGTAAAAGAATCATTATACAATGAATGTTGGTTTTTAGCTATGCAGGAATAGTTAAATTAGTTTAAAAGTAACAAAGGGTTTTAATTAGTTGATATACCCCTTGAATATCATAAAATTGGTGGAAAATGATTTATAAAAAACCATATGATCATGGTGGAATAAAGAAAAATAAATCTATATTAGTGTAAACATGTTACAATTATAAATTTGTAATAGACTATGAAGAAATGTTTTCCCCTATATCTAGGTTAGAATAAATTATAATTCTTTTTCAATTTTAATCTTATATGAATTTTAAATTTGATCAGATGGATATTAAAT
The DNA here is from genome assembly GCA_963277665.1 of Viscum album. Taxonomy (NCBI): domain Eukaryota; kingdom Viridiplantae; phylum Streptophyta; class Magnoliopsida; order Santalales; family Viscaceae; genus Viscum; species Viscum album. The sequence continues at coordinate 126,625,512 of OY728139.1, read as the reverse complement.
ATAATTTATTAAATGGATGTTTAATGAAGTAATTTTATATATAACATACGTCTAGTTTCGAAGACCCCCACTTTAAAAATTATATTTTAAAACTTACCAAAACTCTATATAGTCTTAAAAAAGAACCAAGACCATGATACAAAACATTGATTTCATTTATTTTATAAAATGTTTTTAAATAATGAATGGAATATCCTACATTATTTATGAAATCTTTATCAATAGATATTTTGTTTTTATAAATATATATTTATGATGTTATTTTTGGATCAACAAATCAAAAATTATGTAATTATTTTTCAAAACCTATAGAAAAAGAATTTAAAATGAGTGTGATGGGTGATTTAAACTATTTCATAGGATCCCTAATTTTTCAAAAATATTTTTTAAATGTGTTAAACCAATGAAAATACTTAATTTATTCACATAAAAATTTTGGACTTGAAAACGATAAGACTTATTCAAATCATATGAGCTCTAATATTATACTTGATATGGATGAGACTGGGAAACAATGTGACACTAAGTGGTACAGATGAATCATTGTAATTTTATTATATATTTTAACAAGTAGACCAGATATTATGTTTTTAGTATGTCTTTTGTAAATATTTCAATTCAATCTTAAATAGTCTCATTTCATTGCTGCTGAAATAATTTTAAGGTATTTAAGATAAATTCTATCATTTTATCTTCTTTTTCCTAAAAATATGATTTTTATTTAAATTTTTATCCATATACTGATTTTTTGAGACGTAAATTAGATTTTAATATCACCTCAAGAACCTATAATTTTCTTGTTAAATTTCTAGTATCATATTCAAGTAAAAAATCACCATGTAGCAATATCAATTATTGAAGAATAATATATTGCAATGGGATGTTTTTGTGTATATGTATTATGTATGAAACACACCTTAATGGATTTTGGATTTATTTTTATTTGTGTTCTAATCCAATATGATAACATTAGTGATATCAACATTTCAAAACATTCAATTAACCATTCTTGTATAAAACACATTGATTTGAGACATCATTTCTTAGAAGATCATTCATAAAATAATGATATCTCTGTAGAATTTGTTGGCACATAAAATAAATTTGTATAAATATTTACTAAACCATTTCCTATTAATAGATTATATTTTGTCAAATACAAATTAGGATTATTTAATATTGTTTTATTTTAATTTTACATACATAGTAGCTTAATTATGTAATAATGTAAATATTTATATTATGTTACTTTTTTAGAGACATGGGGTTTCTATTTTAAACTTTATTTACATTAAAAAAGGACACATCATCTATATTTTATAATTTGTACTCTACACATCACTGTTTGACCCCTCAATTGCTACAAACAGAAGTGTGTTAACTCTACACCAGAAAACATCACATATCATTAAACCATCATTTCACTATTATATAAACCTTGTTTCCATACTCATAAAATCATTCAAGTACTATAAATAATGGAAAAAAATAACAAAATTTAAGCTGATTCCTCAAGAATAATTAATCATAAAATAATTTCATGTAAATTTTAATGTGGATAAGAAAAATATTTTACCTATCTTGATGGAATAGACATGTTTCTTAAAAAATTTATCAATCATCAAGGATATAATTTTTTTTGATAAAATATAAATTGATTATGTATTTTAGAAGGAAGTTTTTGAGTTATAAGATTTTATATTTTTTCACTTTGGTGATAATGATGACCATATCATTTTAATAGTGAACGAGAAGAGTTTCTCTCTAAATTATTTCATAATTTATAATTCATTCAAGTTCCCTAAAAATGGAAATGTAAAATTTGTTACTTAATTAATCCCTATATATGATGTTAGACTTATTGAAATCATGAGGCCACTATTAAACTCTATAGATGTTGAGAAGAATCCTTGGAAGGACATTGAAATATAATGAAATGTTTTTATAAGTTTATTTAATCTTCCATCGCACAACACAATGGTGAGTTCAAATAATATTATTTTAAGATGTTACTTTATTGAATTAATATATGGTTGAGAATTCAATAAATATAACATGATATATTATGAGATAAATGTGAAATGTATATAATAATTCAGTAAATTTTTATCCTTTTGGAATGAGGTTAGAATTAGTTATTCATAAGGTTGGTGTTTGTATCTATGAAAATACTACACCCCATTATTGTGGCCTGAAAATGTTGAGTGAAAATGTTTTAATTACAATTGATTTTTTTGTAATTATTATTTAAACTATTTTATAGTGGTAGGTTTGGAAGAATACATGGGAGTGGACCGTTCTTCGACTTAAGGGGATTCGTCCAAGGTGGGATTTTCTAGTTGTGTTGAAGTTCTTACAGTTGTTCCTATTTTAGTAGAAATTCCTGTTTAAACTTTAGATATAATATTTGTTCATGATAATTGGACTATTTTAAAAATAATTAGAAGGGTAAGAGTAGTTTTTCAATCTAGAGGAGAATATTATCATAAATTCAGTTACCTTTTTTCTCTACATCAGTTAGATTTTATGTTATCCCTTTTTCTCCTGATAGAGAAGGTTTCATCTCAGATATCACTAGATTTGTGAGTGTTGGTCAATGAAGGACCATAACAAAAGTGTTGGGTGTAATTACGCTAGTTGAAATATCCTTATATAGTGAGATATGTAGAATATTTAGAACTGAATCTATTGACCTAGTTATTTAATTGTCTCCCATGATGAAGAATAAGAATAGGAGAATGAAATTCAGATGGTTTCAAGTGGAAGTATAATATTAGTTTCCATAGAAATGTCACAAGATGAAATAACCATTTTTTATAGAATTCAACAAGATAATGACACTAGAATCATAGAAATTTATCAAGAAAAATATTATCCTATTATTTATCAGTATACACAATCAAAAATTTATACAATTGAATTTGAAATAGTTGATGTGAGAGATAGATAAATCTAATCAAAGTTAATTTCAAAGGTAGAATCATTAAGAGTTCATTTACTAGAGTCCAAAAATTAAATTAGGACTCTCTCTAAACACAATATCTCAAAGTATGATGTTAATGATGTTAAATTTTTGGTTGAGTCTATGTTAGAGAAATGTTCAGAAGAACATATTAGATAAGAAACGAATCTATGGAAGTGATTTCTAAATTAGAGGGAGTTTCTTAGGTAATAGTCATGATTAATTCTACCATTTATTAAATAAAATGATAAATATTCTCTATTGAAATGGTTCAGGATTTTAAATTCGATGTAATTGATGAAATAAGAAGGTTTCAAATCATTCCACAATGTTTTGTTGTATCAATTGATCAAGATAAAATTTAAATCATATTCCTATTAAAGGATAAAAGTTCTAGATGTTCAAAATATTACATATCAAGTGAAAAAATATTTATGTTTTATCATTAAATGATTATAAAAAATTGTTGGATCCTTGGAAAGTAATTTTGATGTTTCGGAAAATATGTTTGATGATTTACACTAGTTTGTTGTAAGTATTTTGAATCTCGAATCCAAATAAGATGAAGAAGAAGAAGTGGATGACTCTTTTATTGAGCCTCAAGAATAATAAGTGTTTATAAGATTAAAAAAGTTGTTAATTTGGATCATTCAATTGGTATATCAGATAGCCAATATTTAATGTTGATGAAGTTAGTATTTATTTGTTATAAGAAGTGATATATGCAAATACTCTTTGAAAAATATTCATAGTGGAACTGTAATAGTTTTACAACACTCATCGATTACTATAAATATAACTTTTTAAAAATGATATATGATTTTTTGGATTCATTGTTTTAAATTCAAGGGTGACATCTACTTGGGCCTCCCATCGTGGATCACCATTCAACTAACTCATAGAGGCTAAAGAAAATATTTGACCCTGTTGATATTTATCAAAGAAAAAATCTTAGGCTTTTCAAATAAGTGTCTTTACATTTACCTGAACCATCCCTTAAGTTATACTTTATATTTTATATAATTTTGATATGATGATATCATAGAAATACACTATCAACATCTAATCAACTTATATAAGGATCACTCAATGTAATGGAGCATAAGTTATAGAATCTTTACTGACATTGGGTGATATTGGTAGAGAAAAAACTAAGTCTTCTATTCTTTCATCATATTTACTCTCTGGACAGCCTCTATATTTCAAAAAAAACAACCTCTATGGAATCATTCACATTCTAGAGTTGATACACCTTTACTAGTTTCTGTGCCTATATCGACATTTTCAAATATTTGAATCATGTATGGTTTAATGGTGTTTCTAAAGCATTTGAATACTTGAATTCTTAGTTTTCATTTTTTTAATTCATTTATCTCTTAAAGTGTTTATGAATATGTTTTTAATCTACATTAATATTATTTTTAGGATTTCTTCATGATTCTTGTCTTATGATTTCTTTCTCTCCTTCCTTCATATTATAATGTTTGTTTGAATCAATTTATCTATATGTTCAATATTACTCTATTTTACTCTAAGTATCAATTATCTATACTTTTTTATGTATGATATTATTAAATTACTTAATTATCACTTAAGATTATTATTTTTAACATAAAATCAAGCCAAATTCTAGTCAAAATCTTTACTATTAACTATTTAAAATTGTTATTTTAAAATATTGATGGCATTCCTTAGTTCCACTTCGATTTGATATAATAAAAATGGGATGAATAAGAATGATAATACAAAAAATTAAACATTTTAAAATTTTATTTTGGGGAGACGAAAAAGAAGAATAGAAAAATATAAAATCAAAATGTATTAAAAAGTGGGGAGAAAAAAAAGGGAAAATACATAATTTAAATGTTTTTTTAAAAAATATTCTTATGAGAGATTTTCAATTTCTATTCAATGGGTTTTGTGGTCATCAAAAAGTAGTATATTTTTTATAGACTTATGTTGTTCCAACATATCTTAGTTTTAATGTTTGTTTTTATGATTCCCAAAATTACTACTTTTATTATGATGAGTTTGCCTTAAATGTTTTAGATTATACTTTTATCAAAAGAATTTATTAAATATCGACTTTATAAGTTTATCTTATGCCGTATAAACTAATCATTCTATGAAATATAATTATTATCTTATGAGAATTGATGTTTTGATATAATATATTTTGTCTACTCAGAATCAGAAAACTTAATGTTGGGATTTTATCTTATTATGTAATATCTTATCTTATAAAGATAATAATTTATTTTTTGTATATTTGAATACATAAAATTCATATACAATGATGTTATGAGATGTCTTTATCTTTTGAAAAGAATATTTGTAAAATATTATCTTTTGAATGGAAGAAGAATTAGTGAAAGATAAGTATCACGATTTAGTAATATATTTATCTTACGAAAGGAATTATCCTATGCAATATTGAATAAAATTTATTTTATAATCTGGAAAAGTCAATGATCTATTTCATATTACGAAGTCACTAGTAATTATATCTTATGAGAACTATACTATTAGTTGGATATATATTGGATAATTAACTGTTATATAAAAAATCATGATTAATTTTATAATCTATTGATAATAAACTTTATTTTTTTGACCATATCAAAATGGGTATTTTTCATTTAAGGAAAGATAGATTTTTAAAAAGTTTTATTTTTTATGAAATTTAAAGATCTAAAGAAGAAGATCTTTGATAGTGTCACTATATAAGCTTATTAAATTTTTGGAAATAATGGATGCATGATATTAATATCATATCACATAAAAATTTCAATGGATTATAATCTCAATAAATATTATTATCTCATTTATTAAGATCAAAATCAAATAGGACATATAAAAAGAAGAGTAAGCCACTACATGAAGAACGATAAGAATAAATATATAATTTGCGTACATATGAATACTCTAATAATGGTAGTAAAGAAATTTTTTATATAGAAACTATCATATATATTTCTGACAGGATTAATTTTCATATGTATCATTTTCAGTCAAAGATCATCCTAATAATTTCTTTTAATATTATCATTTTTTTGTGACTTAACTATAACAAATATATGTTGATACGAGCAGTTTTTGATTGTAATAGATTTTCTAATGTTTATTCATATCATTTAATTCACACTCAATGTATGTTAGTGTGTTAATTACAAGGATATGTATTTTAAAGTGAGATATTGTTTTAAATCTCTTGGACCTTTTTAATAAGTGACATATTCTTGTACTATGCTAAGAGCCCCCTGAAAAATGGTTGTTATAGTTAAAAACACCAAACTCTTATATTAGACTATTGGTGGAGTGGAATAGAGGATTTATATTACCTAAACCACTATAAATATATTATTTTCAATATATTTTTATTAATATTTTATATTTTCTATGTAGATTCATATTATGGAAAATATTTTAGCACGCAAACCTTGAAGAGGGAGGTCTTCTACAATGAAAACTTTATGGACTCAATTCACCACCCTCTTGAGTTTTCAATTGTCCATTTTCATAGAAAACAAAAATACCATGAAATATTAATGATTCATTGTATTACATGTAAAAGGGTAAGTATATACACCATATTAAGTAAATTAGGTTCATAACTTTTATAAAAAGCCTCAATAAAGGGAAATTGAGATGAAATCCCTTACATCATGCTTCCTTTTGGATAAACATGTTTACACATCCTGTATAATGGTATTAATCATGTTATTAATTTATAAAATAATCATAATCATGTTTATAATGTAATATATGTTCCTATTATAGAATTATTTCACTCTTCTGTTAATAATATTTCATTATTTTCATTATTTTGGGTTTTAATTGTTTAGTTTTCTAATGTGTGTTTTATCTTGAATGTTATGGAAATTATATATATTATATATTTTAATCATCTATAGAATAATTATCATGACATAATTATCATATGTATACATTAATATAAATTTAATACCAATCATGTAATATGGTTTTGAGAAATGAATTATTTTACGATCAAGGAGACGATAGGTTGTACGCACGCATGAGTAAGGTTTCTATTTTTAAAAGGTCATTATGGAAATTAGTTAAGTAATATTTTATATTTAAACAATTATAATAATATCATAAAAACTATATTATTTATTTAAATATTCCTTTATATATAATCCATGTGGTACAGTGTTGAAAATGGAGTCACATCGCTTCGTGAAGGCAGTAGTCTACACATACAAGAACGACATTATTATCATTCAATGAGTTAAAAGGTAAGAAATAAAATTATCTATTATCTTTTAAGAATAATAAATATGTAATTAATATCATAATTATTTCACTTATATCACATATATTCATTAAATGTATCCTTATTACATTCCAGGTAATGTGTTACAGAAAAATGAATCACATCGCTTCGAGAGGCGGTAGTATGCCAAACACACAAGCAACATTATTGTATCCCCTGTGGAATGGAAAGTAAAAAAGTTGTATTTGATAAAATTAATAAATATTTATAATTATTTTATAAGAATAATATATACATATACTTTATAAACATCATCAAACCCATCCATGAAAGATGTTGATGGAAAATGTGTCACATCGGTTTGTGTGGCAGTATTTTGCACTACACACAAGTAACGTTACTATTTACCATTTGAGGTAAGAAGAGATGGATATAGGTTCTGATCTTAAACTAATAAAATATAATTATATGTGATATAATTTTGTAATTATATAATATTAAATAAATAATATTTTAAGCTGGTGGAAGAATAAATAAAACAAACACTCATAGTAAAATTTTACCTCATCTCAGATCACCTATTTTGGATTATACCTAAATTAATCCTTGAATATAGTTATGAATAATAAATAATTATTGGATGAGGGGATGGATGTTTTTAATTATTTTTTTAGTTATTTTCTAATCCAAAGTGGTTTTAAGGTGTTAATAAGAGATTATAGTGGTGACCTATTATAAGTGATGTGAGAGGCACACTTGTATTTTTTGAAGAGAAAAAAGTAAAACTTTACATTTCAAAAAAGTAAAAATTTGAGCATTATATATAATTTTACATGATAAATAAAAATATTTTGATAAACTTTCTATTATAAAATTTTAGTTCATTTTGAATTTTATCATTTCTGTTTAACCAACCCCTAGTAAACCTTTTTTTACCTTAATTGTGGTAATTAATTTTTACTATTTTCAATATTCATTATGATATAAAATTAATTTCATCTTATTATAAATTATATAAATTTCTATTATTTTAAATATGGAATCTATTTTACAAAATTCAGCTCCCATAAATGTAATAATAAAATCTAATACAAAACCCACAGATGTGATGAAAAAACGGGTTTTGAAGAAGAAAATTCAAATAATTATAGAACTTTTTAAAATCAAAATTCAATATAAAATTGATTATAATGACCAAAATTGTATTTATTATAATATAATTATTCAATTTTACATTAAAAAACATAAAATATAATTTTACTTTTTTAATAATTTAAATGAAAACTTATCTTTCAAATAAAAATCAGTATTTTTCACTTTTCATCAAAAAATGAAACTTTTCCAAAAAAAATCCCAGAACATCACCCTATGATAATTTTCATATGATTATTTTAAAAATTAAATCCATTTTATCAAATACATTTTATAAAATTTGTAAAAAAATAATTTTAAATTGTGTACTCAAAGAACGACTAAACATTCTTTTAGAAAAAAATACAGTTTTTCAGAAAACTTTTATTTTTCTTTTAAAAGATTTTGATTTTATTTAAAATAAAGATATAAAAATGTATTTTTTTACATTTATAAACCATAACCATTTAATAATTTAGTTATTAATATTTATACCCATCAATTTAATAACTAGGTTATAATGGTATATTATATTGTGGTTCATTTAGGCTTAGGGTTTCATGTTCCACAAGCTATAGAAAAAATTAAATCTAAAGATATATATTATCTGGATTTTTAAGCTTGATGTTTAGTTTCACATAATATACAAACTAAAAATTTCTTTATTTATAATTTTTGTGTGTTAAATTTGGGGTTATAACCAATTACTATTTTTAATCGCATTCTGATATGGTGAATAATCCATGTCAGAGGGAATAACCAACATGACAAGGATTTGGTCTTTGTACTGAACCTTGAAAGTCCATATAATCTATAAATTTTATTTAAAGTAATATTCTATGTAATTTTGAGATACATAGTAATAGTTTATCAAAGATTTATCCATCTATATAGATAGAATTGAAAAGAAATCATTTATAAAAATAAAAGGGGATAATAGTTTACACCTTCCCCTCTCAGTGATCTCATACTAATCTAGTGTCTATAGTGCACCCCATAGTGATTCACATTTCGGAATGAATATATTCTCATGATTATCATATATTTTCTTCATTAATTATTTTAGCTTAATTGGTTAGATTCTATAATGATTATATGAAATAGGTGAAGCATTTGGCACGTGTTCTATTGGAAACTCAACTTCATGATTTGTGGGGAGACTATGAAACTCCTTCGGAAATACATCAACATATTCACACAGAATGAGTATATTCCCAACCATTGATATTGATACAACTTATGAATTAGTAGTAAGAACTAAATAAAATAATTAATTTCCATTGGTTTTTCATATTTATCTTTGCAGTAATAGATAGTCATTGGCTCATCTATAATATAAAAGATTACTTCCCTTCTTCAATAATAGATATGGGTGTTGGATATAAAAAAAGTAATCCTAGAATGGACTCAATGATGAATTCCTTGATCTAGAATCATATTTCGTTATGTAAACTTTGATTTTACTATTTGGGGATCCCAAATGGACTTACCATTAAAAAGATATGTCCATATGAAGCTAGGATTTAGAAACAGGCCAACAATGGTGATTCTAGAACAAGTACAATGTTTATTCAAACTAATAAAATTATGAAACTCAAACTACCATGAAATTCAAACTATCACAAAAATATTACATTTTTAAAACTTAATATTTCACAAAAAAATCAGATCTCCAGGAAACATAATCTTCTATAAAAGATGGTAACCAACACAAAACATAACATCCAACAATCATCGCACCTATAAATACTCCACATCATGTCATAATTTCATATAGTAGACACGAAGATATGAAATTTCACTCTCACATTATGAAATTATAAATATCAGTTTAAATTCAATTAACTCATTTACCAATGGATAATCTTTATTAAATTCCCCCAAAATATCCCTTCTATATATGGGTGTATTTTTGACAATATTTTCAAAAACTTATTTCCATGAAGAATGTTATTCCTATAAGATGGAAATTCCTCGTAAAACTCTAATTTTTGAAAAATACAAAGTTTCATGAAATAGTTTTTACATATCCATTTGGATCCCTCTATTCTCTTATCATACTTTCATGAATGTTTCTCATCTTCATGAAACCCTATCTTTCAATAAATTCCTACCTTCTCACCCAGTGATCCATACTGTAGGGGATATACCCCAACACCCCCAATCAAGAAAAATGTCAATTTTTGTTCGCAATCCACCAACTTATTCCCTTTATTATAGTCACTAACCCCCATGAAAAATAGGTAGTCACACCATAAAAATTACGAGCTCAGTCAAGGAAATTTTGGGATGAAACTTATACATCCCTAATGTTTATCCCATAGAATACCATGATCCAAGATACAAATACACACTCCCTAAAATACCTTGAGTCTATATACTTCTCTATATCCAATTACCATTCCATGAGTTTAGATTACCATCAAGATCCCCCTGAATAAATTGAGTAGAGACATGCCTTAATAAAATATTGAAACTTCATAACCTAAATCCAACAGCAAGTTAAACCAGAAAGGGCCACATAAATTTAATTCCCACAACATCAATTTCTTGGAAACTTGCACCTTGTAGTCTACACTACATGATGTTAAACTATAGTACACTGTATCGAGCAAGAATAGGATGCCTCATGTGTAAAGAAAGAGATGTTTTATGTTTAACGTGTAAGATACCTCATGAGATGATCATGATAGAACCACAAAGCATTCACCATGGGCTTCCTCATCAAGTAAAATACCCAGTCTTATTATTCAACCCACTAGTGTATTTAATTCTGTTATGACCTGGAAATATGAGTGAATAATGAGGAACCCTAGAGGGTAAACCAAACATATATCCCTACTACTCCTAGGCAACCCCATGGGCCTTCTCCATAGGTGTAATTCACCAATCATATTCTTTAACCTATAAGTGGTTCAATATACCCCTATGACATAACATGAGGAATAAATAATAGGAATCTCAATGTGTAAGCCCTGCACACAACATCTGTTTACATGACATTAGAATGTGGATTTACCCTATGAAATGAACATGGGATGCCATGTGTAATAAGAACAAGATGTATAATTTGATAAGAAAATTATTACTCATGTGATGTTCATGATATGATACTTAATACCATGTGAATATTCTAAGAATAATCACTAATCACACCATCGCTTATCCTAACAGTACCCAGGTAGCTTCCATGTGTAAGCCCCATTCATACCATCACTTCTCCTGGTATCACCCGAGAAGCTTCAACACAAAAGACCCAACAAATCATCATTGCTCTATTAGAGAAGAAGGTTATTTCCCATAAATAAGACACATTCATAACATCACTCCTCCATTTAAATACCTAGGAAACCCAGTTTATAAGCCCCATACATACAATCACTGTATAAAAACTTTACCTAGTCAACCCAACTACGTATTCCCCATTAATATTATCATTTATCCGTATGTAATCGTCTATTCATAAGAACAACATAATACCTCTATGACACTCCTTCCATGAAGCAAGAATCATAACCTCATGGAGTTAAACTACATGGATTGGTCACATCATATGACATTAAACTGTGGCACCAAACTACGTGGGATTTGATACCTATATCTTAACATGGTACATAGTAAAACTCCTTTAGTTTTAATCTCTATGTCTAAAAACCCTTGGATACCTCCCTGAGGTTAAATCCCAACACTCCAAAACATCCAAATCTATATATCTTCCCCATAGAAGACAATAACCCTCATGTCTAATCACATTCCCCCTTGGGGACACACATAACCAAATCCAAAAGTTTGATCATCTGCCCCCTGGTTACACACTTGACCAAATCCTAAATATGTGATCATTTTACCCCTTTGTGATACACATGACCAAACCCTCAATTGGGATAATATTCCCTCATGGGGAAACACTTGGCCAAAACCTCAATTGTGATCATCTTTCCCCTTGGGGATACAATTGATCAAACCCTCAAGTGTTACCATCTTCTCCCCAGGGACACACTTGAAAAAAACCTCAAGTGTGATACTATTAGCCCTTGGGGACACACTTAACCACCCACCTATCCTTAAAATAAAAATACATGTGATCCACTTGAAATATATTCCCCATATAATAAACATGGGATGCTCGGGGAAAAACATTTGGAAGTATTATTCCTTTAACATCAAATGTCATGTGAACAATATGGGATGACTTGGGTCCTAGGCCTAATATTCCTCATATGAGAGATGCATCATACCTAAAAAATAGAATACTTCATAGGTTCCCAACATGAGCAATGTACATAAATTCTCAAACAAATCCAAACATTTCCATCTACTCTGACCACAGGTTACTTCCCTATTGAGATAGAAGTATCATAATTAACCAATTTCTTAGAGAAGTCATTGGGAATTAGTTTCAGGAATATAAATCAAATATATGATAGAGACTCGGACTATTTAATGAGATATAAAGAGTAATACATTGAAGTATAAACTGGTATCCCATTATCTCATTTCAATAAAGTAGTCAACAACACCAAACCTGGTAATAGAGATCACCCGGCTTTGGAAAGAGGGAATTTGGGGTAAGAAAATGAGAATATGTGCATTACCTTTTATAAATCTATAGAAACAATTTTCTATAACTAATTAAATCCAATCCATGAACAAAATAAAATTTAATTCAACAAGATGTAAAATAAAAAGATTTTTTAGAAGCACATTCTCAAAAACATCTATGAGAGTGGTGGTATATAATTGAGATTCAATCATCAAAAAAATAATATATTTCACTGATTATTTATTATATAATTATTTTGGTGTTGTTTTCACACCCTTATAAAATTATTAAAATATAAAAGTATGGGTATAATTGAAATCGAATAGGGAATTTTCAGTTATACAATGGACGATTAGTTTACCTTTCACCACCTACTCCTCCTGAACCACATCAACAGTTTTGATCATATGATGTTTCATTTTATCTATTATATTAATACGTTTTTGAAATTTATTTTCATCATTAACCCTTGGATTTAGGAAGTGGTTAGAATAATTAATATACTTTTTATTATAGTATCATTGGAGTGTTGGTGATGAATTAGGTTGAGCTCTCTCAACATTCATTCCATTATCTTATAACATTACCTATCTCCACCATTCACTTTCTCGACAGACTTATTTTCCATAATTAAAACATATATGAGTTACATTAAAAAACCTCTACATGATTCTTTCCATACTTATTCCATAAAGAAAGATTCATTGTCATTCCTCTAAGGGGTTTATTATTAAAATTTTCCTAAAACATAATCTTTTTTTATTTTTATAAATGTAAGAATGATGGGAATATCTACTCTATATTTATACCTTTAGAGTACATAAATTTATTTCTTCATATCATTTATAGTCCCTTATTTCTAGTTCTTTTTATAGAGTTTTTTTATTCCACTTAATAATAAATAGATTCTTATTTCAAGGTCAATTATAAAACAAGAAGAATATCTAAAAATTCCTAAAAAAAATTCATATAGGTTATAAAAGATTCCAAATCCATATACTTAATAATAAGGAATTATTTTTCAATTTATGTGTGTAGAGATGGGGAAATTAATTACTAAAAAATACCATATTAAACTCATCCCATTAAAGGGATTCAATTTCATCCTCATTTCTTATATTCTAAATAATATTCCACCATTGGTCTACTACACATTCCAAAGGATTTAGTTTCAGGGAAAAAATCTTTCTCTAAGCACTATAAAATAAAGAATATATTTTTAACATACCAGTATATTTCTTGAACAATATTGATTTAGATGACCCACTAAATAATGTTGGTTTATTCCTCCTAAAATACTCATTGATTCATTGTTTCCTCCTTTGTAAATTTTGAAACAAAACTTGGTTTATGGTTTGAGAGAGTTGCATGAGAATAACCACAATATTTTATATCCCATCTCTAATTATGTTTAGTTTCTCAAGTTAAAAATGTCCACCACATTTTTTGTTAGTATGATTCCTTCAAGTTGTAATATTTGAACAAAACCAAAAAACATAATGTAGGCATCGAGCTATAATAATCTATGTGAGTAATCATATAATCAAGAAAATTATTCCATAGATGTGCTTTAAAATAAAACCTTCTTATCGACATATTAAAAATTTAGGTTCACCCTATATCCCATTAAATTCATTATATTTTTTTATATATTCTATCCTAATATTCTTCATAACCTAATATCTAAAAATCACTAAACCTTGATCTGATAAAAAATGAGGTGACCTAATCAAAATGAACATACTTTCTGAATCATTTTAAATTAATATTCAATACATTTCATAATAATACAATCCCCAAAACAATAATGTTTTAGTTTGTTTGGATTCAAAATTAATAATAATCTTATTACATGTAATATCGTTATTATCTTACACAAAGTTCTTCTCTTAGTTTACCCTTCATAAATATATCCTACATAAAACCTTTCTTCAAAACCTAGGGGAAAAAGAAACATAAGAATGTGTGAGATCATATTTTTTGTAAGCATTAACATGGGAGATATCAATCTTTGATCATATATAAGAATAATTTACTCAAAATTGTATTATATCACGATCATAATTATAATGTTAATACCCAAACCATCGTAGATCATAAATCATAAGTCATCGAATAAAGCTTTATTATTTTAAAATACATGTGTCATAAGATTGATAAATCATCATTAATAAATCATCAGCCATGAGAGAATGTCATTAGAATAAGAACATGTTATATTAAATTTTACACAATAATAAGAATAAAAAATAATTTCCATGGTAAATTCTTACAACCAAGACCATCATCACATAGTTGAAAAATAACCATAATGGATAGGGTTCACTCCCCACCCTCTTTTTTCTATTGAATGGGTTTTCTCTCCATACTCTTCATATTATCTCATGATATATCAATAATTAACCAATTCATTATAGGACTATATAATTTCAAATCCAACTATAACTAAATGAGAACCATACATATGTGTTCCATATAATCATTTAAACTTTTATCATTCCATCATAGCCTAACCCATGGAAAGGAAACAAGTTTTATAAACAAAATTACCATATCATAATCGTAAGTAATCAAGATAAATAAAATGTATGGAATAATTAGATAATATACACAATTAAGTATAAATAACACCATATGATATTAAAAATTATTAAAAATACATATAAAATAATAGTTGAATCGTTCTTTCAAAACATGAGAAAGGTATCCATTTCCTTTGATAATATTTTAAATAAAAATTCTTAGAAGATTCAGAGAAATATTTTCTTTTAAAGTAACTAAATAAATATGTAAAGAAATCATAAAACAAAAAAACTATTATGATAGAGGGATAATTTCTTCATGCGGTAAACATTTAAATGAATATTCCATTCACTCTTTCTATAAAAATTCACAAATATTCTTTTCTGAAATAATTATAAAAATAACATTTTAATCCTTTGAAAATAAATTAAAATATGTATTAAATCAATTAAAATAATAATGTGATCATTTAAAACTATGTTCTTTGAAACTTTTAAAAGAAAATTGATGTACAAGAAAAATTTTATCAACAAAAATAGAAATGAAGTCAACATTTCATTAAAAATGTTTCATGATCCTTTAAATAAAAAAGAGTGGATGATTGAATGAAAATGAAATAAACTAATAAATAGACATATAAGAATATAATTTAATTGTTTTAATATATAAATACCATATAATTCCTATGAAAGAGATGCAAGTATAAAAAATCTTGATAAAAATTGAGATTGCAACATAAACTTTTACCTCACATCCTGAGATTCATCAAAAAAATTCTTATGATCCTATATAATAAATTTATATTTGTTATGAAAATATAATGTAACTATATTTCTACTAATATTAGAATATATAATTACCTCTATATTTAAAATTACACATTCATTAAAAAATATTTATTAAAATAAACATTTTGATCTTAATTGTTCTATTTCCCATACATTGTTTTCAAATATTCTCATCCATTCACCGTGTTCATGGTTTCATAATCTATAGAATATTAATAAAGTTATAATTATATTATTTTTTCATTATATACATTTTATAACCATTTATATTAAGTGGTTATGGAAAATGAATTATATCACTTCATGGAGATGGTAGTACGTATGTACGCACCAATAAAGATTTCATTTACCAATGAATGGAATAAAAGATAGGGAAATAATAATATATATTTTAAAATCATAATAATATAATAAATACCTTATAAATCATGAAATACATCCATAGTAACATATATGTATGGCGGACATAAAAATTAATAACATCGCTTTATGGAGGTGGAAGTCCACAGATACACACCAACAAAATTATAATTTATCCTATGATAGAAGGGAGGAAGAAACTGGTTATAAAATTAACATTAAAATATATAATTTTATTAATTATAATTAAAAAATCATATTAATATAGCTATATAATATTATAAGTGGTTAAATTTTAATAAAACTCAAATAATATCAATAAATACAGTTACCTCTTCTTTGGGAAGCCCTTATTGGCTTGCACATTAAGCCTCCAAAGGGTTGTCTTTTGTGAATACCAAAAGCTCTTTGAAATTTAAATGGAAGTTTTTATGTTATTTTTAGGGATATTTTTAATTATATGGATCAAGGTAATTAATATTTTAAGGTAATAGGTTCCCTTTTATAAGTGAGGTGACTAGCACTCTTGTAAATATTTAAGAGAATAAAATATAATAAAGTCTCATTCAAGATAATTTTGTTCCAAAACAACCCAAATTTGTACATTATATAAGGTTTATAATAATATAATTCCAAAAATATGATATAGAAAAGTTTTTTAGGTTATTTTATCACTTATCTATTTAGTTCAACCCCACATTAACCCATTTATCCTTTCCCTTTGTAAAAACGTTTTACCGTGCTTACCATTTATAAAGACCAAAAATAAATTTGAACTAGTTGAAAAAATTAGTAAATTATGATTTTAAATATGGAAAATATTTTATTAGATTCAATTTATTTAAGTGAATTAAATTCAATTTAAATTAATCATGAAATAATCGATGAAAACTATTTTTAGAAAAATGAATTTTCATGAATAAAATGAAAGTTATTCCTATTCCTTTTCAAGTAAAAACCACTAAATTATTGTTAAAATATTTTATTGAAAATATTATCTATAAATTTCATAAAACCCATTAATCCATAATGATTAATTTAATTAATATAAAAATCTATTTCTTCTACAAAACCAGTTATTCATAGAAAAAACTCTTTTTAACTTCAAGTTATCTAATTATCATTTATAACCAATTAATAACAAATAAATATATTTTCTACATATGAAAAAACAATTTTTCATAATTTTAATATTCTAATTTATTTATTAAATAAAATATATCTGATAAAACCAATTCTCTTTAACATAATACTTCAAAACTTTTCTTTTTGATCAACAGTATTTAATAAATGAATTACAAATGTTTTAAGAAATAATATTTAATTTTAATATCATATAATGTAATTAATTCTATAATTTATGTGAATTATTCAAATAAATAAATGATTTTATTCATAACAAGCTATAAAAAATATTATTTTTAAAATAGAAATATATTCTAAAATCTCAGGCTGTTACACTGAGGAATATTATTCAAGAGTAGGTGAATATAGTCCTCCTAATATATATCTCAGATATGGTGAATTAGTGATTTCTTATGCAGCAGAACAAGATATATGTTATATAATATTTCTTTCATGATTCTTTTACCATGTAATAAAGTGGGTTGTCTATTTGATGGAAAGAAAATAATGATGTGTCTTTATAGGGTGGAGATTGGTAAGGAAATGGTGCATCACTTTTTCTAAGAGGGATAGCCACAGTTGGGTTCTATTAGTGTAGGAATCCTTTCCATAATCTATTTGATTATGATCGGAAGTTAAAGAAGTGATATTTTTATGTGAATATGGAACAACATTAAGTGTTATATTGTTTAATATCATATTTGGTTGGGGGGTTTGAATCTTGTTTGGATTAGGGTTAATGACATGGGAAGGAAGGATAAAATTATTTTTTCAATGGGGTTACTCTAGATATTCAAGCTATATAAGAGTATATGGTTCTATGAGGTATGGGTTTCAGAACTAGTATTTTGATTCCTCTAAGGATAGTAAGGTTATTGATCTTAGGTATTGTGTTTTTAACAACTTCCCATGGATGAGTGTACTTCGACTAATTGGAGTAAGGGGAAATTGATAGTTAAAGGAACCATTATTATTACATCTACAATAGTATTAGTTTTATTTTATATGATTGTATCATAGTCATTCATGTATTAAGAATTGGTTTTTGATCTAGGGATAGTTGTTCAGTTTCTATATAGAGTGATTTTGACCAATAAGGCCTTAGGGGTATGGTCTGAAGATAACAAAATATTTCCTAATCTATATCTCATAATCACTTGTTGCGGTCTTCTCTTGGATTTCATCTTTTTTAAAATGAAAAGTTTATATCAGATCATTGGGATGTATTAGTTTACTCAATATCTAGTACACATATTCTTTTATCACTGATGGGTATCATTCTGGTCAATATTGGTTGACTATTATACCAATAACCATGAGTGTGATATGTATGTAGGTCATTCAATAATTTATCTTAAATAATTATTAGATATCACAACCTATGTTTCTATTGTAACATTATAGTATATTGAGGATATCCATATGATAAAAAGTTTTCCTATTTTCAACCTCTTATAATATATTTTCATAAAATATTTATTATGCTTTCCACCATATAGGGGGAATGATTTAATTATTGATATTATGCCTAGTATGGAGTGAATATCCATTTCACCATAATAGATTGAACCTAAAGAACACATATAAAAAAATTAGCCCAAATATTTATATTTTAAGAGGTTTATTCACTCGATAACATCCACTATGGGGCGATACTATGTTATTCATCTAGATATTGGAATGTTTATTTCATTTGTGTGTGTGTTATCGAAGGATCATTAAATAGATAATTATGATATGGTATCCAATTTCTCAAACTGATGGTCTGTTTGATTAGGAATAGATAGAAAAGTTATTCTCATAGAGAAATATGTTGTCAATTTATCATTATTTAGGTGTAACTCCTTCTGATATTATTTTCTCATCTTACTGGAGAATATATATCTAGTATTAATATCTTATAAATCCATTCAGATATATGAATGAACCAAAATAATTAATGGCCTAAAAGAAAAAGGGATTTCAATTTTATTTTGGATTCTTTAAAACTCATCATTTTCTGTAAAACTCTATTATACACTAATTCATGGGAGGATCATTCTATTTGTCTAGAAATTACCCTGAGTATACTAAGGGAGAATCAATTTTCTTCTCAACTCTCAAAGTATTTGTTCTGTATCAGGGTGGTGCTCCTCATGGGTAACATGATATCAGATGATAGAGTATTAGTAAACCTTAATAATTTCAAGGTTTGGGTTTCCCTAGATCATCTCGGAAACAAATTTTAGATTCATTGTTTCCTAGGTTTAAAATGTTATTATCATATGTTTATCCATGATATATCTCATTTGGTAGTGTTGATGATGGCCTTGACCATGAGGGGAGTGAATTCATATTGTTGAATTTGTTAAAGATAGAATATCATTAATTTAATGTGAGGTTTATGTTTATACTGATCCTGAACATCATTGAGATAGTTAAGTAGTAAAAAATATATTATAATGCTTTAGTATTTTGGTTTGGAGAAGTTTTGATGAGGGACCAATGAGTAGTTTTTCAAGGTTCTATGAAGATAACATTTCTAAGTGGAATTACCCAATGCATATCCCAGTAAACGAAGATATAGTCCACACACTCAGATATCATTGTATATATCTATTATGTGATAGTTTTATGGATTATACGTATCATAAGTGACTCAAGTTTATATTCTCATACCATGAAATGAACCATGGACATCAGATTAGGGTTGATTGGTAGTATAAATTTTATATTGATAGGGAATTTAGGAAAAGTAATCGGAATGTTATAGCATTTGTTCCTAGTAGAAATACACATATTCATGTGTTGTAATAAAATTGTATTAAGTGGTAACTAATTAGCCTTTTCAATGAGTTCAACCTTAATTTCATGGACTATTAGTGTATAGACCCATAAATATTTCATATTTCCTATTTATTCCTTGAGAGGGTGAAGGATATTAAATTATCTAACATGGATTGCATAGAGAGACACCTTTTAGATTCTTATTATCGTATATTTAAATTATGTAACAAAATAATTATATATTTTCGAATTGAAATGTTTAATATTTTTGGTAAATTATGTTCATTCATAAATTATATATAATGAAACATGAAAAATATTTACTTCCTTCTCTATTATTATCCTAAAATATCTTCTGTTCTATTTAGTACATGTAATTAACTAAGGATATACATCAATTAAATGGCTGGCTAAAATCCCCATAAGGGGAGAAACCATAAGAATAATTAATTATACGATAATAAATATAAAATATGAGTGGGCATAATCGTCATCATCATAACATAATAAAATGTTAATAATCATAATAATGAAAGAATAATTTTAAATATACATGGAATAATGTGAATGCTTAATAATGTAACATCATTTCATATTTTTCAAATCCCATACATAAGTTGTAAACAAATCTAGCATCATTTTTACACATTAAAAATGTGAAAAAAAACATATATCATGTTCACAAATAATATACTTAATCAAAAGATATATCTCACATTAACTAATACATTAGAGGTATATATATTTAGGTTCCCACTCTTCGCATCATAAAATGTTTAGAATCATTCCTGAAAAATGGATATAAAACATATAATAATTATAATTGGGAAATTAACCCATATAGAGGAATTGGTTTAATGAAGATATCGTAAAGAATATATCATGGCATAAAAATTTAAATTCCCAAGATAATAAGGGAAAATATATTTTTTAACCTTAGTTTTTTTCATAAAAATACCATAGGCCATGGTGAGATGAAGAAATAATTCAAGATGAATCAATGAGATGTTTTTGAAACTAAATTTATATTATAGAATCATTAAGGTGGATTTAAATGATATCTAAGATTTATAATAAATTATATAACAATGAATTAAAATAGTAATTAATAGTAAAATACATTTATAATTGTATGTGTGCAGAATACAGAAATAAAATAAATATATGGAGTTTATAAACCCAAAAGGAAAGAGTTTGGTATGAGAATCCCATTAACTTTTGTCTCGTGTTGTTTCATCACTTTTTCACATCCTTTAGAAAAAATATGTTTATTAAAATAAGGAAAAAGAAGTTAATTATGTTCATTGTGTCACTCAATATAACTTATAATAAATTTATTTTATTTTAAAATCCTATTTGTTAAAGTTGGTCTATTTTGAAGTTATGTTTTCCTTAAAATTAACCCTTATTGTTTCGATTTAATCATTTTGATTAATTAAAATTTACCCCTAATTAAAATTATATCCCAAATAATAGAATAAATTAAAATACACACAAACACACACACACACAGAGATATATATATATATAAATATATATATATATGTTTCATAATCTATACTAACAAACGATGTAGGTAGTGATAAGTTGGCAAAGGAAATGTCCTAATAAGAAGTTAAATAACCATTGATGGAACATTATGAACAATTAGAGATATATATAATATATTTTTACATTATAAATAATTTTTTTACAAAATATTAATATTATAAATATCATTTTGATTTAATATTTATTTATTTTGATATGTTTTGTTTTAAAAAGTAATATAATGATGGGTAATTAAATAAATAAAATAAAATACAAAATATTAAAGGTCATTACCTCTATCTTACAGTTGTTCATTTTTTATAGACCTTATATTGCTAAAATCATTGAACTTTTGAACCAAAGAATTCCCTACAGATTATATTGGGATAAATAGAGTTAATTTGGGTAGATGTTTCAATTTTAGCATTGTAATGGAAGAGGTTTTAAAAGGGAATGGGGTGGGGGGATTTATACTTGAGGATAGGGATATGATTTGGATAAAATGTTGAATGAAATATAATTTCCAACATAAAACTTATAATGGTGATAGTTTTTACATTATGGATAATATATAAAAAAGATAATGATTTTATAACTTTTAAACAACTAAAACAATGAATTTACTAACTTATTCCAAAGGAATGGGGAAATGGTAAATTATTACCTTAATAAAATACATTAAATTTTTATGATTTAGAAAACACTTTTAATGAACCCATTTTTGTTATTAATTTTTTTGGGTGGGATGAGATAAAAAATTATGATTATTAAATTAGTATTACATCATTATTATGTCTTAAAACACATTTTATTTTTACTATTTACCTAAATATTGATGTTTTAGAATTTTATCAAAATTCCAACATTATACAATTTTGACATGTGGATTTTATAAAATAGATTACTATTATCTAAATAATTTTATATAATTATTAATTTTAATTATTTACAAAAAAATAAAGCTTTATGATATAAACTTTTTCAAGATTACATTTACACCTTCTTTAGGATTTTAATACTGATATTCATTTAATGGAATTATAATATTTTTATTTTACTAACTTATTCATGGTAAATGTTATTTATATGATATTTTAATATTTATATTCAATTTATTCATCCAATAGTGATGTTAATTTTTCTAATGATCATATTACTATTTTTGAAAGTTGGGAAATTATTCCTTAAGATCATATTACCTTCCATAAATACTCTTGATTAATTAATTCATTATTAACCTCAATTAATCTCTAGGTTATATATTTATAATTTCTATGATATCAATTATACTATGAATGTTTTATTTATTTTTCACAATGTTCTTTGAGAGTGTAATTATTTTATGAGATCAATGTGATCATCATTTTCATGTTTTAGTTGTTTTATTTGTTTGTATTTATTTTTTTATTGTAATATTTTACATGTTTTGAGATATATTTGTTCATTAAATGCAATTATATCAATTTATAAATTAAATTATTATGTGTTTCATTTATTTTATATAATAATACATATGTAATTCCAAAAAACATTTTTATTCAGAAGAAAATCTCTATTTCAAAAATTCTAGGTCATTACATTATTCCTTAATTTAGAAATTTGATCCATGAATTTTAACTAATATCCTTGGATAATAATAGGTGAGGGTATTTTTATTTCACTAAATCCTCATGTTCATATGTTTCTTCATTGTAGCTATGATTCCACTAAATCACTTTAACAAGGTGAGTAGCCTTGTGGCATAGAATATTACCTCTATGTTCTATGATATTCACCCAATTCTCCCCATTAGGGAGTTCATTCTCTAGTTATACCACCATAATATTTAGTACATGTGGTGGATAAGGTTTTTACTTCCTTAGAATGGATACATAAATTATTTCATAAACATGAACCATTTTTTGTCAAAGTGTTAAATGATAGGCCATAAATAATTTGAAATCAAGGATTTAAATGGGGCCAATATACCTAGGGATCAAATTTTCCTTCATTACAAACCACATGAATCTCTTCCAAGGTGATATTCGAATGAAATATATTTATATAAATTCCAAATCAAAATCCCTTAAAAGATGGATATTATTTATTTTTTGTTAACTATGAGTATCTTTAATGTGTTTCTGAATTGATTAAAACTTTTTTGTCATCTCTTATACATGATCAAGTTTAACCATCTTTCATTTACAAAATTCATCCCAATATATAGGATTTCTACATCTCTTCTAATCTAAATCTTAATATTAGACCATTTAAATACATGAGTAGAAGTTGTTACTCTATGAAACTCAATCAAAGGAATATATTTATCACATATACTTTTAAATTCCATTCTGTAAAATCTGATAATGTCTTTGATTTATTAAATGGTTCTTTCAAGTAGGGAATATTTTTTAGGGTGATGGTTCATACTCAAGTAAACTCATATCTAAATAATTTCAAAAATCTTCAAAATTTAGGGGTAAAAATTTGATCATGATCATATTTAATTGAAAATGGATCCCCGTATACACACACCACTTAATTTATATATATGTTTGTAAATTGGTCAACTAAGAACTAATCTAAACTCACAATGAAGTGGGAATTCTTGGTGACTTGGTTCACCAGAACCCATATCATTGTACTTCCATTGGATATCATTAGGATACCATTTACAATTTACACTGTGATGTTCTCCCAATTATATTATGGTATGGGTAATGGTTTCATTATCCCTTTTTAATATTATCACTCTAATTCAAATTTTCCAACATACCAATAACACTGAGGTGTAATCTGCAATTTCACATTTAATGTTTTCAAACCAAAAGTTACCTCAATGATCACAATACATCTTGATACTTCCTAGATAGATTGAGAAAGTTGATCTATGTGAATTATCCAATAACTATTTCTCCATTTAAAGAGACAATGACACATATATTCTAGTTCCACACTAAATGGTTACATATTTTTTAATGTTCAATTAATGAAACTTCCCTTCCATTACAATTATCACTTTCTCTTGATGGTCAAAACTATCCCTTTGTGTATCTTTGATATTCTGTGGGATTGATGTTTGATAAATTCTTTAAGAAAGTTATGTTGTATTCCCTTCGATTTTGATTTACCAATCCATCCTTTACAAATCCATAATGAGATGGTATTTATAAATCTACATCATGGATTGTATATTAGGTACTTTACAGCTAATGGTAGCAGCTACCTTGTTTTATTTTTCCATGCTTGTAGTCAATTGAGCAATCATAGTCCTTGAATAAATCTAACCATCATTGTTGATGCATGTTCAATACTTTTTGTGATAATATATACCATGTATTTTTTTTATCTGTATATATGTCACACATCCCCCAATAGAGGTAGTGTTTCAAAATAATAAAAATGAACATCACTATTGTTAACTCCAAATCTAGGGTTTGGTATTTATGTTCATGGGTTTGTAATTTTTGTGATTTATAGGCTATATATTTATAAATATTCATTAGTAACCAACCCATGAAATTATTTTAAGCACCATTGTATATCACAAACTATTGTCCACTAGACGATAGTGTGAGTATAGGTGAAATGATTAGCCTTTTGTGGAGTACATAAAATCCTTCCTCACATTATTCCATCAAGATATGTTTTACCCCTTTCCATGTTAACATAGTTAGTGGGATGAAAAAATCAGGATAATATTCTCAAAAACCATCAGTAATATACAACTAATCTAAGAAAACCATGGATCTCTATTACACTTGATGGACAACGATATTCCACAATTGATTTTATTTTTTATGGGTCTATAGAAATTCTCTTAGTAAATATAACATGCCCTCAGAATGTGACTTACTACATCTAGATGTAATAGTTACTGAACATAGAATACAGTTTGTTCTTTTTAATATCTCCAAAAAAATAATTGCATTCTCTTCATGCTCCTCATTTATTCTAGAGTAGATGATAATGTATTCAATAAATGATATAAGAATGCAAGGTAGTGCTTAAAAATATATTGATCAATTCCAAGAAAATTTTATGGGATTTAGTAAGTCTGAATGGCATCACTAAAAATTCATAATATCTATATATTGTACTAAATATTATCTTTATAATATATTCCCTCTTAACCATTAGTTTATGATATCATAAATTAAGATCTACATTTGATTATCACTATTATCCTCTTTGTATATCAAAAAAATCATCAATCCTTAGAAATTTATATTTTTTCTTTAATGTGGTCTTGTGAGGATCAATATAATTGATGTAAAACCATACAGATCCACCCTTATTCATGATAATGTGAATTTATACACCCCATGGTGATGAAATAAGGAATATAAACTCGTTTTCAAAATGTTCATGAAGATATTTATTTATCTCCTCCAGTGTTAGCATGAAAATCTTTTAGAGGTATTTGAAGGTAAGAGTTTCCCCATGTATAAGTCCTACTTGAACTGTACCTCCTAATTTGGGGGAATATAGGAAACTTTTTAGAGAATACATCATAATATTCCCTTATAATAGTTATATCTTCCATGTTTATGTTTTCCTTTTATTGAAAAATTTTAGTAAGATATGCTTCTTCATTAGGTTTCAATACCCACGTTGTTGACGGATTTTATAAAAGGGGTTCAATATATTTTTATAGGATCATGTGATAGTTTATGACATAGAAAGATATTTAATATTCACAAAAATTATCTAAGAGCTCTAAAATGGGATCAAATTCAAGCACAATATACCATTAAATTACATTAGTGGTAGTATTATAGGATTTTTAGGAAAAATATTTTCATATATGATAATTGGGTAAGAGTAAAACACTTGGTTTTTAGTGATTCTTCCACTAGGTGTTTTCATAGATATCTCTACACAAAGGTATCAGGGTGGTGATTCAGTAGTTATAAAAATGACCATGATTTAAATTAATGTGTATTACCAGAATCAAATAAAAAATTTCCATTCTTGAGTGAATAGTTTGTGTACCTTGTATGAATTTATTTTCATACTCTAACACAATAGTGGTGATAGAATAATATTTTTCTTTCTCCCTCGTATTAGGCGGTCATTAATGTTGATTACCCTTGTAGATCCTTGGTTTTGTGCATTTTCTTTCATAAATCCCTTTATCCTTATTGCTAAAAAATTAAACCGTGGGTGGTGTATTGGGACATTCATTGTTTTCCTCCATCATGTTGGTTGGATTCTTCATGTCTCTTTGATATTCATGAGCATGATTCCCTTCTATCTAATAAATAAATATTTTTTTTCACTAAAGAAATTACCATGGAGATTCATTTAGTATTTTTTAAATGTGTTTGGTTGTATCTTCTCACCTCCTTTATTAATTGATCAACTACCATAAAACTCTATTCTTTTATTTCTCTCTCAATGTCCTTGGGAAAATTATCCAAACTTTATATCTACTTTGAGATCACATCAAACTATGTATTTCTAATTATCAAAGTCTCACATAGATATAACTTTTAAAAGATGTCATTTTAAACCACCAATGAATCTATTTATATTGATATATTTATGGATATCAAAGACTAAGTTTTACCTTGAGAGACTTGTAAAATTCACCTTATATGCCACAATATAATCAATCTACTTTTTCTTAATCTCTAGATATTCTATCTCTGTCCTTATTTTAATATTTCAAGGAAAATACACATTAAGAAATATCATCTTAAATTATTACCACTACATTTCTTGTATATCATCCATTAGATTAATATTCTTGATTAATTCCCACCATTGATCATATTCCCTATCTAAATTATAAATGTGAAGAGTATCTTTATCCTTTCTAGAAAACTAATTCATGGAAAATATCATTTCCAACGTGTTGAACTACTATTACATAATAAGTGAATCAAAATATAAACTAAATGTCGATGGTCAACCATTCATGAAGGACTCAATAATTGATTTCTAAATAATTGGTGAAGGTGGATGGTCAACAGGGTTTATATTGTTATTTATAACCTGATACAGCATGGTATGTAATTCCATTAGATTTTTAATTCCACCTCCCATTAAATTAGGAATAAATTATATAAAATCATTTTATTTTCCATCACATGGGTTCTTGGTTTGGTTTCTCTTAGTTCCCCCAATTTTCTAAAAATAGAAAGGTTTATAAAAAATATAAGTTAATAAACCATGAATAAATAATTTATTATCATGTAAAAATAAATTATAATGGTATGTCTTATGGGATTTTTATATTTATCCTATTTTCCAATACTTTTATCTAGGATAATTTACGTTTATATTGTCTTAATTTTAAAAAATTTAATTAATTTAGTTTTATATTCATTGTAACAGTTTTAAAATATCTTGTGATCAACTAATGTATATCCTCTGAGGGTGTCAAACCAGGTGTGCATCTAGGCCCTCCTATTGTAGACAAAGTGCTAATAAAGTTAATACCAAAACAATATTTTTTATGGTTACTACTCCTAAGAAAAAATATTTCATAGACTAAATCCACATGTTTTTATTTAGAAAAGGATTTCATTGTGAGGAAACCACACACTCTATAAATCACCCAAAAATTTTGGATTTTTCCTAAATTCAAAGTTATACCTAAGTTTTTCACTAATGTTTTCTTATCATAATTCTAAAATTAAGTAAACCATTATGGGATAAAAACTATAAGATCCTACCAAGTTCATAGAGGATTACTACATTATTTTTTAGATAAATAACATACTACTAATACATTCAAGAATCGAATGTATATGTATTTTTGGAATATTAGGCTTATACATCTCTTTCACAGAATAAAATACAAGAATTATTGAAACTATTATACTTTTTATACCTAAAATATAGTGTTTACTCCCTATTACATAAAAAACTAGAAATATTCATCAAATAAGTGGTGTTATAAAACCCTAATAAGGGAAAAAACATAGAAATAGAACATAATAAAATAATCTGTATAGAATATAAATAAACATAGTCAGCATAATCATAAAAAATAACAATATATATAAGAATGAATGCAATAATTTAATGATCATGGAACGTGTCATGGATTGTGGAATATAAATAATAATACAACTTTATAATTAAGTGGTCAAATCACACACTTAATTTGTGAAAAAATAGAGCATCATGTTCACGGATAACATACGAACCCAAATCAAAACATTATAATTTTGAAAAAAGTTATCATCATGTTCAAACATAATATTCATAATATATTGAAATATATCACATTAACCAATTAATTAGATGGATATATAATTCTATACCAACCCACCGCATCATAAAATTCTGATAATTATGCATTTCACATATACAGAGAACATATATCAATCGTAGTCTTGAAAAAACCAATGAAATGGAATGGATTTCTTTAAGAAATCATAAATAATATATCAATGAATAATAATTGATACTCAAAAGAATAAGAAACTACATATTTTTTAAACATATTTATTTACATAAAAATAACATATGTTATGTTTAGAAGAATAATCAATTCTATCCAAATAAATGAGATGCTTTATAAAATGATGTCCTTTTTAATAATCACTAAGGTGTATTTTAAATCATATCTATAATTTAGAAGAATGAATTCATTTAGGAAATAAAAAGGGAAATAAAATAAAATAATATTTTTAAAAGTATTATAGGAGTATCCATACTAAGAATAATTAGATAGAGGTTATAAACCAAAAATAAAATAGTTGGGTTCAAGAATCCCCTTAACTTAGGTATCATGCTTTTTCATTACGTTTGTGCCTCCTATATAATGGTATTTTTTTAAACATGAAACTAGAATTGAATTATGTTCACTTTTTTACTCTTTATAATTTATAATCATTCTATATTATTTATCAATATTCTTTATTAAGGGAGATATTTTTTTATGTTATATTTTCTATAAAATTATCTTGCTTTGTTTTAATTTTCCCATTGTGATTATTTGTAATTTATCACCATATAAAATTATTTTAAGAGGAATATAATATAATATAATAAATTTATATATATTATATATTATATATTATAACTAAACATGTATGTGATGATAATAATTGATACTGTCCTCATGGGAGGTTAACCAACCATTGACGGAACATTATAAAAACTAGAATTTTAGTTATATATAATATATGTTTATTTAATAAATAAAAATTTATATGATATTAATGTCATCAATATAATGTTAAAATACTATTTAATTGTTCAAATAATGTTTTCATTATAAATGAATAATAGTATTGTGTATTATAAA
This sequence comes from Viscum album, assembly GCA_963277665.1. Taxonomy (NCBI): domain Eukaryota; kingdom Viridiplantae; phylum Streptophyta; class Magnoliopsida; order Santalales; family Viscaceae; genus Viscum; species Viscum album. The sequence continues at coordinate 126,595,302 of OY728139.1, read as the reverse complement.
AGGAAAATTAAATAAAATGAAAAGAGTTACTTGTATATTTCATAAAGTTATTCGTTTTCTATGAATGTTAACATCTTCAGCCGATGGATTTTTATAGGTCGAGAACATAAATAAGGATTATAAGGGTAAAAAGAGAGGTAATTGAGTATATGTTTGACTTTTGAAGGCGTAAGGGAAATGGTTTTTAAATGGAAGGAAGAGTGGGTATTTTTACTTGAGAAGAGGGATTTTATGTTCAAATATTGAATAAAATATAATTTCCAAGGTAACCATTATAATAGTTATGTTTTTTACATTTATAATCACATATCACTTAAATAAAATTATTTTAGGACTTTTAAACCATTCCTATAGAATATTTATTACTCTATTCCTAAATAATAGATAAAAATGAAAAAGTATTTCATTAATGGGATAATTTATATTTTTAGGCTTTAGAAAAATACTTTTTAGTTTTGGAAATTATGTCAGTAGTTTTTAAAATACACAGTTGTTTACTAATATTTTTTTGGGTTGAGATAATTTTTTATGATTTGTTAACTAATTATGACATCGTTACTATTTCCTAAAATATGTAGTATTATTTGAAACAGTTTGTTACTATTCAACTAAAATTTGATGTTCCCTATAAATTTATCAAAATTTTACCCTCAATCACATTTGATTTTATGATTCTTAAAATTAAATTAATTATATATAAATATAAATTCATATCCAAGGTAATTTTAATTGTTAATATAATAATTATGGTTTTATAATATAAAATTAATCAAAATTATACTTATACATTCTTTGAGTTTTAAATCCCAATTTCTATTTTATGGAATAATAATATTTATATTTATATAAATTATAAATAGTAAATGTTATTTATATAATATTTTACTATTTTGAGGTCAATTTACTCTTCTAACAGTTAGGTTACTATTATTAACATTAATATTACTATCCCTAATGTTTTTTTACTAGTCTTAACAATCATAATACCTCCTATAAATACCCCTTTGTTTGTTCATTAGTTATTCAACTCAATTCTAATAAAGGTATTATATTCTTGAAATGTAAAATTTCAATAGGATTACTAATGGTGTAATTATTTTTTATAGTTTTGTTCATGAGTGTGATAATTCTAGGAGATGAACATGCTTCACATTTTCTATTTCTCATTTTCTTTACTATCTCGTTGTAATATTTTAAATTTTTAAGGAAATATATATTCATTAAATTTAATATTCCCAATTAATGAAACAAAACGTTATGGGATGTAGGTGTTTTATATTATACTATATTCCTAGTTAAGAAAAATAAGTTTATTTAGAATAATGTTTTTAAAAAAAATTGGCACATTACAGATTTTATAATGATGAGGTATAATAAATATATTGAAGAGCCTCTACCAGATTGGTCCCTAAATGTAAATAAGGTACTTTATAAATGAGGCCATGTAGTAGACCATTCAATCTTGGGAAAATAGATGATGCATGGATCACATACCTCCATATTATTTCTTAGCATGGGGCATACTAAGAGGTATCATGAAATCCGTAGGAAATATTTGTGACATATAATGAATAAGTAAATAGTAGGGTTTGCCTCATAATTTTTCACCTATGAATAGGTGAATACTATGCACATGTGACTAGATGGTCTTTTTTAGTTTTGACACCTTCTCTAGTGGATATGGGATGATATGAAAATAAATTACGAATGGAATTACTAATTCCATCTTGATGTGGTGATTTTTTTTGAGTCTTTGTGGATAGTTTGATGATGTTAATAAAATTATTAACAATCTAAAAGAATTATTGGCTCACAAAAATGATCCTAATATGTTTCCAAGAAATATTTTATCTTTATGGGGTAACTATGATCATCATATATGATTATGATGCTCATTTTACATTATACTTATAATATTTCCTCGAAAATATCTTGATAAAAATAATTAGTTGAGCACTTCCTACCATCATCACACTGAGAGGAATTCTAAGCATACCATCTCAATGTATTATTACTAGTGTCACCTCACTTGGGGAACTGATCTATTTAGAGGTAGAGAAATATAGAACCTATGTTTATAAAGTACGTTAAGATTTTTGATAAGATCAATACTAGGGAATATCTATTAGTAAATCCTTTGAAATATATTTCATTATATGAACTCTGCAACGTACCTTTACATTAGAGATTGTATCCCAGTAATTATCAAGTGATTAGTTTCTATGATGTCAATTTAGATCATGATTCACCATTTAAGGAATGACTACTTAATATCTTGGATTAGATAGATAGATAGAGAGAGAGAGATAATAATCTATAAGGAAATATAAACCCTCTAGTACACTTGTATTAGATGCTCGAGCATATCAAGGAAAAGACTTTTTAGTTATAGACTGATACATTGGGGTAATGTCCATACTAATTATTCATTGAGGACTGATGATAGATCTCAAGGATTAGATCATATATATTAAGGACAATAAAAATAATACAATGCTTATAATGTAATAATTTGATATAATTTTAATTAAAACTCATGTATTTTGAATTTTATTATGTTTTGGAGGCCCTAATTGGGTCTTAGGGATTAGTTTTAGGATGTTCTAAATGATTTGGGAGTTTTATATTATTGAGGAAAACACCATTTATTATTAAATTGTCTTGTATTGGGTACCAAGTATACCTCAAGGTTGTGGGAATTTTTTTAAGGTACATTGTGTGGCCAGTGCCCCTTGTATAGGTACTCAGTGGGTATGGGTACCCAATCTTCACTTTTTAGGTAATTATTGTGTTTATTAATTTTTGAGTTAATTTAATTAAACTTAAAAATATTATATGGAATAAGACTTTACCACCTCCATCATTAAACCATTCTCATGTCATCTTCACCTCTAACTCTCATTCTTCTCTTCCAATGGGTGGAGATCCTTAATTATTGGTCATATCTGAGTTTAATATATCACAATTGAGTTCTATAGATAAGGTTATACATCCTCTTATGTAAAATATCATTTTTATTACCATTTAATATTTTTTCATTAGTTTTCCCTACTTTGATTGTATTTTTCTAATTTTCTAGAATCAAATATTTGATATTGAATTTGTGTTTTGTGTATAATTATAGGGTCCCTGATATATCTAAATAGGTGTTCTATCAATTTCCTATTAGTATTTATTATATTAGCATGTGTTGTTTGAAATTTTGGATGATTGAACCTTGTATGAATGAATTAATTTAAATTCTATATATCTTGTTCCCTATTTTATTAGTACAAGTTATGATCTTTTAGGGCCATGAGTTGTTTTGGAATTGTTTTGTGTTGACAACATGGTAACTTATAACCTTCTAACATGTGAAACATGTTATATAATCCATTTCTAGAGATCAGTAAGGGTGTTATTTCTTATACTATAACAGTAAGATCCAAATGTGGAATCATATAATATATGTTGAAAAGGAACATAATTAGAACAAGATAGTCTAGGTGTAGGGTGGCTTAGTAACAAGACCTTAATAGGGTTGCTGATATCAAATAATAACCCTTCTTGCGTTAAATGATTATTAGTGTTACATTTTTGGTAATATATGAAAATTTATTAACTATAATGAATTTAGGGTGGTACATCATCCACACTAGATATATCAGTGGTATCTCATCTATTATAAGATATTTCTTGGTGGTATATCTTCCATTGTGAGTTAATTGTCAACATTTGGTCCACTTGAGTTGATCTGGTGATTTATTATACAAGATCTAATCAATGTATTAGTACTACCTAGTCCACCTTGGGTTGGGTTTTAGTGGTGAAAAATCTACCCTTAACATGTTATTTTTATATCATAGACCTTTTTAATGTATATAGTATATCAACAACCCTTAGCTAGTTATTTTTGGAATATCATTCACCTATATATTCATTTTGGTGGTGAATCGTCCACCAGCGTAGTTATTATTAGAGTTTCCTCTTCCACTATGGAGTGTGGTGTTAGTGGTACATCATCCACCTAGGTTGTGTCTTAGTGGTATATATTCTACATACCACCTTCTTTAGGGAATTACTCATTCACCCTCCATGTTAAATTGGTGATAGATCACTCACCTCAATGGGTTGTAATGGTAAGGCATTTCTCATTGAGTGTTTCATAAGTATAATATATATTTTATCATGATTATGAGACATGGAGTTATAAATCATGCATCCTTTAGGTGTGTTCATTCCATGAGTGTATCATACTATTATAACACTAGTCAAGGAACTTATGGTCACCCATAGTTTTCCTTATGAGAATTCCATGATGTGATGGGTTATTTATTTACTTTCATTATTCTACAACACATAAATCATGAACTATTATTAACTTTAATTTATTGGAAAAAACATTTATAGTGGTAAATTGATTTATTTTCATACACTTCCTTGGAGCCCTGATTCCTTATTAAACATCATTGGTCATGATGATGGTAATGGAAAAAGGCCTCTTTCAGATTATCGACCTCAGATGATGGGATGGAGTTATAAGATTAGACATAGCCTGTAATTAGAACCAATAGTATGGATACATCCTTTATTTTTTTGATTTTGGAATCTATTTTATATGATATACCAATGAGATATCCTATTTATTCATGTATAACTTGCATAACCTATACAATAGATCATTTTTTATAACATGATGGTTTTTATTTACATGTGTCTATAATTTATCTATTTTTCATATTTTTGTTTTCCCCACTAAGTTAAATACCTTGGGGGTGAATCATGGAATGTTTAATTAAAACAATATCTCATTTTAATCTTGTTTTTTCATTAATGAAAAATTTATTCTATCTTATTAGTATAGAAATATATAAAATTAATTGAAATTAAAAAATATAAATAATAATTTTTAATTGGTTCACCCCAACCATGATATTCCAAAGAATATACAAAGGGAAAAACTATTGTACAATAATAACTAAAGTTGGCTATTATTAAAATTTTGTAGAAAAATAATTTTTCCTCTGAGTTTAAAACCATTCAAAGATGAGACCTCATTGTTTTCTTAACATAAGTGAATTCTCTACTCCAGAATATTCATTTAATGAATTATGTAACCACTTAATTGGTTCATAATAATATGGGTGGGACATGAATCTCTACTTTAAGCTATGATATTAAATATACTATATATAAAAAAAGTCCTTAGAAAATTACTTTACAAACCACTTTTATTTATGAACATTACTTCTATATATTGTATTTGTTGATTATTATTAATCATGTACGAGTTATACAAATACTACCAATCACATTTTTAAGATTATTAGTTCCCCAAAAATATATCCATGGATAATTCCTCAATTAAATACCAATGAATACTTCCTTCTTCATGTATTACACCTGTATGTTTTTTTATACTTTACAGTTCTATCTACATGAACATACTTTATGGTATTATCTCTGTGAACTCTCTTCATGGAAATGCCTTGTGATCCTCATTTATGATTTGATCAAGGAAAAAATATTTTATAAAACAATTCCTACATATCCAAATTTCTATATAAAAGATATTCTCTGATGAATTTTTACCTATTTTAATGTAGTTGTTATGTTATCATTATATAATAAAATAATACTAGAAAACCTTAAATAAATAAAAAGTATTCCTTTCATGAATTCCCTTCGCAAGATTCTTTTGGGCAGCATTATCCATTTACATACCACAATCCTTTTTCAACCCTCCATTGATTACTTCATTTTTACCCCAAATGATGTGACCCCTTCATGCAGCTCCTTCACAATCTCACAATCCTCCTTGTTTAACCCACTAACATTACCAAATTTCTTTTGTGGAGATTAACCATGGATTTATATACCATTGGTGTGATGTCACATTGGTGTTTATCTTTCACAAACAACCATATGTAAATCTTCTATGTAACTTCATATAAGTTCTATGTGGTCTTACAATATTTATATGAAAAATTCATTCCCTTTAAATTTTATTTCCCATAATCTAATTATCTCCATGTGCTTATAGAAATAATTTTTCAACCTTAATTTTCACAAATTATTTTGAAACATTTTCAACAATCTTTTCCAGAATCATAATAACCCAAAAACATTTAATAAACATTTTGTTAGATTTTTACCCCCAGAAAAAAACCCCATTAGGTTTGTAGATAATACATAAAATATCATTTCCAACTTATTGAAAAATATTATATAGTTACTACTTTAAACACTTTTTCACTCTACAAATATTGATTGAGATTAATGACTTAGTCATCATGTACTCTAAGCCCACATTATCCAATATCTGAGTGCTAAATCGGAGTAACATGAAATGTTCATAAATGAATAAATTCATTCTCGATTCAAAATCATAAACTTGTTGTATCAAAAAACCAAAGTTCACTATTTTGTGATATTTTATTAATGATAGAACATATTCAATATCTCCATAGAAATTAACTCCCCTAAGATACTTTCTCCCCTTATTTAACATTTAAGTTATATATCCCATTTATTATCTTTACTCATCACCATAGAGTGTTTGAGTAATTTCTTCCCCAATCATGAATAATATCTATCTCCCTTGGTTAATCATCCAAATGATTAGTATGTTTTATGGTCGTAATAGAAAAAATAAAAACTATCTCACCTTAGGTATAAGGGATCCCACAGTTATACATATCTATGTCTATGGGGTTAATTAGAATCCAAAATCAAGTTGATTCCCCTCTTTTTTTTGGTAAGTCTATTTTCATTATTTCTATAACATGATGTTTGGTAGGCCCATAATTTAAGTTTACCAACCCATGATATTATCTCTATTTTATAAAAAAAATATTAAAATATTGTTAATGTTTGACTTGTTCACATGATTTTATCTATGATTTATATCACTTTAATTATCTTATTTGATTCATGTTAGAGATGTCACATCGACTCTATTGTCTTCATGGTGTTTTTTCATCAATAATAATTTCAATAACCCTTGTGATGTAAAAATATATCCAGATTTTATAGTGCTCATTGAAACAAAATATTTTTTCTTGATCTGTAATAAAATACACAATATACCAAGACAAAATACACTTCTTAATATAGACATTATATAATAAATTAATCCAGTCCAATCAGATTCTATATATCCCAATAACTCCTAATATAATTTTTTAATACAAAGAAAACTAAAATACATTATGCCTTCGATATTACATAGAATTATTTTCACCTCTAACAAATGGATTTCTATAGTTTTTTTATATCAAGCATGTTTACAACTAGAAAACACAATATTTTTTAATTTTTCTTTTATATACAACAAGTTCATAATGATTTTAAAATATTTTATAACATTGAACAATTTTTTTCATTATCCCTTGAAAAATTAATTTGGGTAGATGATGTTTTTTTTAGCACCTTGTTATCATCCTTTAAAAATGATTTCAAAACCTCCATGGAATATATAGTTTGAGAGATGATTTTTGAATGTTTTCATTTTTTCATGTGTAGACCATGGAAATATTTCAATTATCTAATATTAAACATTTAAAACTCATTATTATTGAATTCTAAAAATATATTTCACTATGATTTTATCAATCAAATGAATATTATTTCGTCAACATATAATGGAATCATCATCCTTTAATCACCCTTATTATTGATGTTAAGACTATAATCAAATACACTATACTGGAAACCTAGGTTCTACAAGTATTGATATAGTTTTTGAAACCATAATATTGGTGTTTTCTTTAGCCCACAAAGTAACTCATTCATCCCATAAACTTTTTTCTCATTATCATTGAAAATAAAACCATTCGATTGTCTGATATACACCTCATATTCTAAAACACCATTTAGAGTTACTAGAATGTTGTATATCTAGAATACATTATATTTTTTACACTATTATATCTAAGATTAGTTATATTTTCTCAAGTATTTATATGGGAGAAATATTTCCATATATATTGTTTTATTTAATTTTTGAGTACCCATTTCAAACTAGTCATAAATTTTTCTAATTCTCATTGTTTCATTCAATTGGTTTGTTTTGGAAAACCCATTTATCCCTGATGATGTTCTTATATTATAGAATTGAAATAATATCTCACATGTAGTTATTTTTTATTTTAAAAATATCTTAATTACTCTCATGAATCTAATTTCAATCTCTAGAAACTTATTCAAATCACTTTGGCTCCACCTTTTATAAGAATTATGTTTTCTTATCGAGACCTGACTGACTAAAAATTGAATTTGTATTATATCCAAGAGGGGAAAATGAAGGGGGTTAGTGAATTAATTGTGCCTAATTTTGTGGATACCATGGTAATACCCTTGAATTATATCATAAAAATTCATACATAAATATCCTACACTCAAAACAACATTTAACTAGATAGTTTTATCACTTTTTGGAGCAAGGAGATCCTTTACTTTATTCCCCTATTCCAATAATATAGGATCTATACTTTATAAGTAAGGTATACTTTGATATTTACTACTGATATATGTGATGCTCCAAAGACTTAATTAGTGGACCAAGAGAGAAAAAAAATAGTAGGAATGAGATAGATTTAATATTAGTAATAGAGATATTGTTAAACCTACCATTGATTATACCAAAGATAATGGCTTATGCTTCTTCTAGTAGTGAGGATACCTCACCATAGTATGATATGAAATATATGTTGACAGATCCACACACATCTTCGACCAAGCCTCCTCTATGAATATTCTCATGTGAGTAACATCTATTATTTTTGAGTTTTTTTCAATACATCAGAGATTTATAAAAGACTAAAGAAGTTGTGTGCCTTAATACATACATGAATATTTCTTCAAGAGTAGTGGGGATCTTATTTTTAAAATCATTAGGTAGATTTTAGTCCCAAATTTTTTTTAGGTAATGAACCATACCAAGGGATTTTTTGAGGTACATAGTGATGGGGGATATTCCCTGATTCAAAACAATATTCTGAGTATCACCTATCACTATGATCCCCATTGTAATGAAAAATATGCACCCTTGTTCATTCAATATGGAACCAGCATAAACACTAAAAATTTCCAAGAAAAGTGGTAAAAAATCAAATCCATCACACTTCCCCCTGATGGAAGACCATATGTAGTTATCTTAATCCCCTTCCACAACTAGATGGAAAATGATTTAGAAATTACATTTTTGAAATAAATGAATTTTGAAGCAAGTTGAATGCCTTTTAATTAGATGTTGAAATATGTTTGGAGAGAATAATTTTAATGAACAATATCAGAAAATTTGGTTTATTGATAATTTTCTTATACTAATTGTTGTTGGTGCGGGGGTCTTTGATTTATAAATAATGAATCATATATTTTAAAAAAATTAATTGTATTCTACATATGCGGTTGTCTTAAAAATGTAGAATTTTTGTTTTATAACTAGTTGAATATAGTAATAATGTTCTTTATGAATAAACCACATTCTAGTTGTTTTCATTGGTGTTTTTTGGTAAAAAATGATATACTACTCACCAATTTTATCTTGGAACTTGGATTTTTATATATATGTAGTTTTAACTTCATAATTCTCTTTATCAATGTGTTATTTTGAATTTTCCTTGGTCTATTGTTCTCTTACTAATCAACCCACATACTCATTAATTTCATTTGGAAACTACTAACTATTTCTCTATTTATGAGGCCAATTATCCATAGTTGAGATATCACTTCTTTCATTAACCTTTCCAAGCTACTTACTAAAATATTTATATTATTTTATATTTCCTATATAGTTAACGGAAATTATATTATCTATATGTGAATAAAAAATAATTTGTTATTATTTATTGATGATGAAACACTTTCTTTTAAAGAAAAAAAAGCTTTTTAGCCTTCATTTTACCCCAAACATCACATATTTATTTATTTATTTTTCCAAGCTATGAATTCCTATAATACCCTTCTTTTCTCCTCTCAAAAAAACAATTTTTATTATGATTTATCACTACTAATACCTATTTTATTCTCAATGTTTTTTCAAAATAATCCCTCACATTGATATTTATAAAATCTATATCATTATATTTCCAAAATTATATAATTTTATAAAAAAACATATTCTTATCCTTCCATCAATACTGAGTAATAAAAATGAATAATTAAAACTTGTGAATGGTGAATATTAAAAAATACATCCTATAATAATCATCAATACATAGAATATAATACCGCTTCAAATCAATGGTCATTAGTGATATCAATAAGCACATATAGAAATGTAAAAATTTAAGCACCCATGTAGGATAATATTATTTTTCATTTTTCCTCCTTAAAAAAATATACTTTTTTAACATAATTCACTCATATTTTTATGATCATGTCATTGTTTAAGGATATATAAAGCTATATCATTTTTACCAAATAATCCAAGAATTTTTAGAACAAATAGTTAAGCCATTTATTACATTTTTTCTTGTTATGTGGATTGAAGGCACATGTCTTCTTCAATACTAACAAAGAAGAGGTTCCAATTTATGTTATTTACTTACATGAAAATTTCACCTTCATTTATCTTGATTATACAATTCTTCTCCGCAATGTTTATTACATTACAAGAGTTACACGGTTGATTGAAACAAATAAATTTGAATAAGACCATCAAAAAACAATTAAGGTATACATTTTATGTCAGTTTTCCCAAATTGGGATTTATTATAGCTAATAATATTTAATAATTCATGAATTCTTAATCTAAATACACCTTAAATGTTTTTCTTAATTCCTCTGACAACATCCCCATTTTAATTCATATAGGAAGAACATCTGTTATGAAAAATCCATATACATATATGTTATAATTCTTTAGGAAAATCTCTATAATGGATAATATCTCATATCTTTTCTTTATGATCCATGTCTTCGATTTCACAATTTGTATTATTTTTTTATGCATGATATTCAATAGAGTATGATATAACAACATCATCTTGTAAAGCATTAAATTAATTATGTTTTTCAGTTTGATTAATTATTTACTAAGATGCATTGTATGATTTATTTAGGTCTTTATAGGCACATTCATTTTCATTATTATTGAAAAATAACTATCCATTTATCCAAATACTCTACACTAAAAATAATGACCATAAAATTTGTGCGTGAAATATTGAATTCAACTAAACTACCTTTATTACACTTTTACCCTTCAGTAATTTTTTCCTATGGAATATAAATTTTGATAATGTCCTATATTTATACACATAAAAACCAGATATGAGGTAAATTACTATATTTATATACTAAAACAATAGTTTTATCTTGGGTTCTCTGTGTTTTACAATCGATAGTGGTACCCAAATAAATCTTCAACTTTGATTGGGTGTTTGTGGCCTAGAATTAACCACCACTATTTTTTTTATTACGATCTATACCAAATTTTTCATATTCATATACATTATTATTTTTCTAATAATCTTATTATTGTATTGTTTGACCTATTTTATCCACTTTCACTTATTTTTCATCCTATTAAATATGACTCCCAAATTCCATGTCAGGAGTCAAGAGTAACTCTTGATCACTTATTTTTTACTATATACCAACACTTTATACATTAAAATATTTGATATATTTGAATAAATCTTTCATTGAGTTATTAAATCTTTCAATAATCTTGACATGTTCTTCTATCTTGATATTGTTCTTAACTAAATTTTCTAAGATTTATAGTTTTACAATTTTATGCATTATAATTTCTACCTTTATATTAGACATAAACACTTCTTGGTGTTGTATATAGAGTATAAAATCATGAACTTCACTATTGGATTTCTTTTTTGTGATCTAAAAATGTATATATATTTATGAGAATACTTTAATATTATAATATATTAACTACCCCTTAAAATTATTCTTCATCTTTTATACTCTCTACCATTGTATAAGAGTTTCCTACAATATCCATGAGAGCATGTTATTCATTTTCACTACATACCTCAATTACTTCACGTGTCATTTTTTCTAAAATATTATCCTCCTATAAAAGAATATTCTTCTTATTGAATAAATTTTTGTTTCTTAATTCTACCACTATACACATTGGAAAAATATTTATTTATGGGAACTACATCTAACTCCTTATAATCTTTAAAATTCATGGGATAATATTCTAAAAGGTGCACAATATTTCTACATCGAATTCATGAGAGTAAATGTTTTCAATAAAAAATCCCTATTTGAAGCTTTGAGGAAATTAATTACGTGACTTCATCCACCACACAATCTTTATTATAATTATCAATAATATTCTTCAAAAAAGAATTTAATTCCACCTCCTTAGATATCACATTTTACATATCCTCTTTATCATAATTTATCATCTCATATACAACTATATTACTTTGAATAACGTCAAACATAAACGTTTTGGGTCGTTATCCTCAAGAAAAAAAATATTTTGGATTGAATTAGGATGAAAAACATTGCATGATGTGATTAAATATCTTTATATAATTTAGGTTTTATCTATGACCAAAAATATCCACCATAATGAAATTTTCCAAATAAAATTATATATCTACATATTGATTCATATCCATCCTCACCTACTACCATATAGCTTCACAGACTTTTTAATCTCATTACATAGTATTTATTATTTTTTTCAAAATAGAATTTGATGATTTACATAACATCACATTAAAATATAATTTACTAGAAAATTACCCCATAAAAATAATTGATACCTCTTGTATTAGAATCTAATTCTTTATAATCACTTTTAAATAGATCCCCACTATCTATTTTAACTTTAATAACCTGAATAACAGTTCTATGCACATCCATTTTTAAAGAATATAAGTATTCTTTTCATTTCATTATTCCATAATTGAATGGTATTTCCATTCAGGATTATAATACCATAAATATATACCACTACTATTTATTTAACTATGTGTGAATACCACTGACTTTTACCATTGGCTCTGATAAAAATTATTGACCTAATTAGATTAAATACATGAGGGGGTGAATCATGTTGTGTATGTTTAAAATAATATTACCTTTTTATATTGTTTAATCATTACTAAACTTCCATATCTCTTCTCAATGAATAAATAAATAAAGGTAAATGAAATAATTTAAGAGACACAATAATTTTTAAATGGTTTACTCTAACAGGGATAGTCCATAGAGTATATAAGCATGATGTTTAAATATACCTTAATCACTAAATTATATTGTTTCAAAAATATCTGAATATAACTCACTATCCCTTTAATATTATAACCATTTACAAAATATAATTTATTATTATTACTACTAAAGTTAAGACACTTAACCTTTATAAGACTCAATTGATGAACTTGATAACTTCTTAATTAGTTTTTACAAGTGTGGGTGTGGAATGAGGTTTATCTTTCTTCTATTAGAAGAAATACACTTATTGTGTAAGATTTAGTGAATGGAATATTCCATCATCAACTATTATACCTCTAAACCATACCCTTTTTCATACTATCGTTTCATAAAAATGTTCACCATATATTGTTTCAATAAGGAAAACCCCTCATGCTTCATGGAATGTTAGTGAAACACAAACTAATCCCTTCAAAAGTCTTATAAAAACTCCCTATATGGAATTACTTCTTCATGTACTAAAACCATGCATCTTTTTCGTGATTTTTTACATATTTATAAACATACTTCATGGTAATTTCTCTTCAAACTCCCTTTATAGTTATCCCTCATAAACCTCATTCATGATTTTATCTACAAAAAATTTCTTGTGAACTCGATATTAACTTCTCAAAATTTATACAATGAGTATATTCTCTACTAATTTTTTATAATTTTGATATGAAGTGATTAGGGTTTCCTTATATAGGTAAATAATCCAAGAAAACTAGTTCACCAAAAAATATATTTAATCCCATCCGGATGTACCATAGAGAGATTCATTTTTTATTGTTCTCCCTTCACATGGAACTTTCATGTTTTATACCACATTTTATTACCACTAATGTACTAAAAACTAATATTTCCCATCACAAGAAAACATAATAGTCACAAAAAAACCTATAAAAACTCTCTAAATTATCCAAATATCCTTTATTTAAATTCAAAATGGATTTACATACCACCTATGAGATATCTCCATGGCATAACACATTCATGAACCACCATCCAAAAACCTTATATGAGGATTCATATAAGTGTTATGAAGTATCTCATAAATTCTATATGAAAATATTTACTTTTTTTTCTTGTAAAATCTCTAAAAAAATCCAATTTCTTCTATAATAACATTATCAAGTTGTTTTTTCAAAAAACACAATAACCCAGAAACCTAAATTCTATATTTTGTGTTATTTTTTCCAAAACCTATCATTAATATGTTGTTATATTATATTTATGGTTTCATAATATTTCTTTTAATATTATTTATGATGTTTTTTACCATAGAAGGAATGTTATTTCGATGATAAACATGGACTCCCACCACTAGTCAGCGACCACTGCCATGTAGGGAAGTAAAAATAAGGTACGTAGCTACCTAGATTTTTTATGTTGAAAGTGAATCTTTCTAGGGATATTATAATAAGTTCCTTTTTAGATCAAATATTTATGTTTTTCTTCTATAATTTTGAAATTTAAACTTATTATCAAGGAATTTATTGGTTAATTCAAACTTTATGAAATAAATCATTATAAAGGGACAAGTTTTCTGTTTATTTTGAGGATTTCTTTTCTAGATCCATATTCTATATTATAATGGGTAATTATTTTATAATTTTAAAATTTAAACATGTATTCACTTTTATAAAAAAATGTGTTTCACTATATCACTATTAAAATAGAAATTTTATTAATCTTTTTATTATTTTGGATTACAGCAATACCATAGAAAATTATAATTTTTTATGTATAATAATGTAACTTCACTACATTATTTTTATACAATACATTTATTTCATTTACTGGTTATATTATCTTGATATTAATTATTAATATGTTTTATTAAAATCATTTTTCACATTTTAACAATTAATTTGAATGATCTATTTAACACTATTTTGAAGATAAAATTATGATTACTTTATGGAAAATAGTTTTATTATATATCCACTATTTAATTTTATAAATTAGAATTATTTGGTATTAATTACTAATTCATATATCTCATTCATCACTCAAAAAAAAATTTCTAATGTTTGTGTACTTATGGTTGATTGAATTTTTTGTGCCATTTGAACTAATTTATGACGAATTCTTATGAAATAGCATATTAAAATATTTTATAACCCATTTTATTTCCATAGGATAACCATCATATGATATATGATTGATATATTATTTAAAATGACTAAAAAAGTGATGGTTTAAATTGATGTGGGTGAATAAGTTTTTAATATTATATTTTTTAAAACCTACATACTCCTCTTCTTATTTATAAGTGATCTCATCAAACAAATTAAGGCATAATAAAAATTTAACGAACATCGCATTTGTTAACAAAGTATTCCTACTAAAAGATGAATATTACCCTATGTGTGGTAGTTTTAATCCCACCACACATAGTAAATATTTTATTTCCAAGATATCTATATTCATGTTTACGATCTTCTACCTACTATAAGATACAGGGACTGACCAATAATGTAAAAATAGTTTTCTATGGAAGAGAAACAACCACATATCTCTAAAGAGAGATCGAAAATGTTTATTATGAGATTTAGTGGTCTTGATGACATATGATATTATTCTACTTATTCACATAACATTTCCATTAAACTATAATCAAAGATTATAATATTTCTACGTCATGATACAAAAAATTTTGAATAACCACTATACCATCTTTCTCTTTTCCTTTCTCATATATTCAGTAAAAAGTGTGAAAATTATCTCCATAATTTAGAAAACCTCAATTATACTAATTTATTGATAAAGTTTATCAACCTCATCACTTCAATATGATATCATTAAATTCATGGCCATTTATTCTCATTTATCATGTAGTTAAATGATTTTAACTATATGAATACTTTCAATTAACCAATAAAGATTATAGATCCATGAGTTATAGTACAATATTCCATGCAACATCCTCTATTATAAATTATTGAATCATGTATGACACCATCAAGATATTTCAAGACAGTAAAAGCATGTAAAATTGTCAGACTAATTTATTCCCCTTCAAAGAATATAATTATTAAATTTATATATTTATCTAATTTTAGTAACATAATTTTTGAAAAACTTATGCACTCAATGTGACATTTTTTTTAGTAATAATAACATTTATATAGTTAAAAACTAACCCTTATATATTTAAATTTATTCTGATTTGACCCTTATATTGATTCATAAATACCCACAAAAAGTTTTATATTACCATTATGCAAGGAGGTATGGTAACCATTATGAAATCCCTCAAATTTCTGAGTAACCTTATTGTAGACCCTTTTGTAGATAATCTATTGATAGATAACCATACATCTATAATCTTTCCCCATATCCATTTATATGTATTATTCTCATGTGAATCCCATTATGTAAATATATTTACATGATGGTCATTTTATATGGATCCCTTGACATTCCCTACCAAGGACCACTTTACATGGATCTGAACATTTTTTAGTTTCAATTTTAAATCTCCAAAATCAAATCCAAACTCCTTAAACACATCCTTTCATAACCAAATCATTCATAAAAATTTGTGGAATAATTTGTTTTAGATCAAAGTTAGTATATAAATCAATTCATGAAATGGATGATCATCCTCACCAATGATCGCATGCTAATCAACAAGAGGTATTACATAATAAGTATTGGAAAATTTTACAACATTATCCCAAAAGGGTTTCGAAAATATACCCCTTTGAGTTAATTTTCATTATTACTCATTATCCCCCCTCCTCATATTGGAAAAAATAAATAAGATAAAAACTCTCTGAGATCCATAAAATCTTCTCAATGTAAAGAGTCCTAAAATAATTAACTCTTAGTATACATGAGATAACTTAGTATAGAAAATATGACTGATTAAAATAGACACCAATCCAATAAATAAAAAAATTAACATACACTATTAATTCAATAAGATTCTGAAAAGGGAGAAATATAAAACATATTTTGAAAATTATTCTCTAAAATACTTAGTGAAAACATAATAACAATTCACAAAAAAGAAGAATAGCGTTCTTCGACTATATATAACATATCTTAAAAAAATAAACATGATCTGATAGAGGGTGAAACACATAAATTTCGGTACTTAAGTGTTTCATAAGTGGTTGTACTCATATTTATAGCCATATATTTTAAAATTAATTACTTGTGATATAAATTTATATTACATCAATGGATTATTCCTTAGAAATAACAAATTCCATCTTTGATGTACTGTCAACCACCCTCTCCAAAAAAATGACATTCTATGTCAATGAATTTTTACCTAGAATGATAAATTGTATTTTTATTCAAATTAATAGAACATTGATTATCATATTTTTTTAATCAATGGGTGTCCATTTTTCACAGCTATACTTTATGATGAGTCTTCATCCGCATCATTTGAGTAGTTCCATGTGATGTAGTGTTACATCCAAGACTCAATTATAGTAAGTGAAAATTCTAAGTTAATAATTCTATAATATAATTCACATTTTAATATTACATAAAATAAAAAATAATAAATTTATTGCATGAATATAAATTTTTAACTTTCTTGGTCAAAATAATTATAGAATGAATTTTTTAAATTTCCCTTAGAAAAATCCTTTTATGAATAATCGAAAATATAATATTTAACTATTCACACTTTTATTCATAAAATTTTTAATAATGTTAATTATTATTATTTTATTAACTATCAGGTTTATATAAATAAATTTAATATCATTTTTATGTAAAAATGGTTATTTTTTAAAAAAATTATTTTTTAGAGAACTATTTTTGTTTGAAAAGGCATAATGCCTATCATTTTAATTAATTTAAAAAATATTCAATGATGAATTATTTAAATAAAATTTATAGATTATATAGATAAATATATTAATTTAAATTCATATAATGGTGATTATTAGTCATATAGTTAACTAAAGATAATCTTATATATGAAAAATATATTTCTTGAAAAACTATTTTTAAGCATGATTTGCCTATTTTTTTAAATAAATTAAATGAATTATGTTAATTGAATTTAATAAATTATATTAAATATTTTTAATAATAATAATAAATATTATTTAATATGTTAAACTTGATTTTTGGTCATAATTATTAGTAAAATTGTACAAAAATAATTTGTGTGGTTAAGGTTAAAATTGGGTTTTGTGCATTACATGTATTTGTGTTAAAATAAATTTTACACGCACATAGAATTTTTATTTGATAAATATGATTTTCTATTTAGAATAAGTTGGCTAAAATTATCTAATATATATCATTTTATATTGTTCTTAAAGGATTAATTACTATGTTTAAATAACTAGTAATTATGGTTAAAAATAAAATAGTAAAAGTAAATAAACATCGAGGATAACATATTTGAAACATGTTTTTTTATATAGTGGATATTTTTTTAGGAATTTACAATAATACAAAACATTATATATAAATAATTTAGGCACTTGGTGTGAGAGTTACTTCCCATTATTTAATATTTTTTGGCATTTACAGAAATGTCACTTCTCCTTAATTATAAAAGGGAACTCCCTCTCCTCACTTCTTCACACCACTCAATCAATTTGGATCAACCAAAACCAACAAAACTATCTCTAAAAATTATTTATCTACGTTATATATAATATTTTATTCCAAAAATATCAATCCTATGGGCCTTAAGAAGATATCCAAATGAGTTTTCTCTAATAGAAGATAACCATTAAAACGAATAGTTTCCTTTTTCTTTCTTCTTTTACCACCTTAAATTAGGTCTTAACACTTCCAATATAGTAACACCAATATATTCCATATAATTACAATTTATTATGTTGATTTATTTATATTAATACATATCATTCTACATGAAATGAGAAAGAATATGTCACTCATGTGTATGGTGGACTACCGCCTCGAGAACCGATGTAATTGTTTTTTCATCACCCACCCACATAGATAGTTATAATGATGAAAATACTGAAAATATATTATTAAAAGTACATTAAATTAATTATTTAAAATTAATATATCATAAAATTCCTAAACATTTCACCCATTATGGAAATGATATCATCACTCATTCGTACATACTACCAACCACCTCTATGAAATGATGTGATTCATTTTCCATGTCCAACGTTCATGAAATGTCATAAAAATTTATTTAATGATTAAATATTTTTTTATAACAATAATATTATTCTAGATGTGATGTGACTATATCCTAAACACAAGAAAGAGAACATTCATGAAAAAACACGCATGCGAAAACATGTCTATTAACATCTGAAACAATAGTAACAATAAAATGTTATTAATGAATTGGTGGTAAAATGTAATAAGAGAATAATATATAATATTATAAATATGGATATATTTCTATTATAAATTAATAAAATTATAATATCCATTATAAATTAATTTGAATCATGATCAACTAAAGGGAAGTGTGAGTTAAGGGACTTCATCTCAATTTACATTCTGTTGAGATATTTTTCTTATTATAATTATATTCACTTTTATGTGGTGTTTATGAAACCCATTTGATGTATTTAACATGAATACCTATTTATTTATTATAATTAATGTTTAAATTCAAGTATTTTATTTCAAGGGGTTACAATTTATATGTTACCAAAAAGTCCAGATGCAATTTTTCAATCTCACTTTGTTTTGGGATTGGTTTTACTTTCATTAAAGGAAGGTTATCATTTATACTTTACAAGATGTAATAATTTTATTATAATATGGATATTTAAGGATTTTTCTCATTTTATTCCAATTTCCCTCAATTTGGTAATTTAATCAACAAAATAAATTTTTGAATAAAATAATATTCTATTTCCCTTTTAATTGTATTTTTTTTACATGTCCATGTTTTTCAAAACTTTTTTAAAAAAAATCATTTTAATAAAAAAATGATTTATTAATGACATTTTAAGTCATAATTAACTTTAAAAAACGATTTTAAAGGAATATTTATACTAAATTGTTTAAGTTAAATTTTTAATGAAGATTCAAAAGGAATTATTTTTAACATATAGGGTCATAATGGACCGCCCCTGCACCATAACAATTTTACAGAAAAATAATCTACTCTACATGTTTTAAATGGTTTTAAAAATAGAACAATTTATGAAATATTATTTCAATGCATATCTTACATTCCCTTTATTCTTCTAAATGACATGATTTTCATTCAAAAACAAATATTCTCGATAAACCAATGGTCACCTCTTATCTCTATATTAATATTTTGATTATTATATTTCTCTTAAGACATTCAAATTTTATGATCATTTATCATTGGAAATTATATTTCTCTTAAATATCCATATTTTTTATATCATGTATATGATTATTTACTAAATATTATACCATTTTTACATAGTGTTTTTACTTTGAATGTTACTTGATTAATTAAGGAAATATTGATAAATATGTATCCTTTTCTCAATATGTATATATTGATAAGGAATATTTTTCATGAATTAAATATATTATTTTATATATGAAGAATGATTTATAAAAGTAGTGATGGTCATGGCCTAGTATTTTATATCTCCTCGATGCACTAACATGTCCCGTGAGACAAATCTGTTAGCCAAATTAAATGGGTATTTACCCATAGTTTTAAATAGCCTTGAAATATTGTCTTGATGGTATATATGACATAGTGTCCAAGATAATGACATCCAATATTAATAATTTAATTCATTTATAATTTATTTATTATTATCTATGTATTCCTACTATTCTAAAGTTATTGATAAAATGGCATTTTTGTTTAGTTATTTTTCTTTCCATATTGATTATGCCTTATCTAATCATGATATTCAAGTTATTAATTAAATATAATTTGTATTCATCTATTTAAATTTTCATATTGATTATTCCATATTTAATCATGATAATAAAGTAGTTGATTAAATGGATTTTTTGATTATTTATTTACCATTTCATATTGATTATTCCTTTTTGATTCGTGATAGATTCTAGTGTACATAACTCTTACTGAGAATTTGAGCTCACCCTTATTTTTTTTTCTTTTCCACGTGATATAAATAATAATTCTATTAATGGGTTCAAGGGTGTGGAATGTTCTCCATTAGTATCTTCTATGTTTTATTCCCAATTAAAAATGGGTATCATGTATATAATTCATTCATCAAAACTAAATAATTGATCGGTATTTTAGAATTTGAAACCTTGTATCTATTATAATATAATAAATTAGACATCGACTCTAGGTTACAGGGTTAATTTCTATTACATTTGTTATCAAAGGATGTTTAGTAGAAACCTTGGGAACTAGATTAAGTAAAATGTAGGTTATAGAACATAACCCTATGATAGAATTTAAGGATAATTATATAATAACATATTAAATTTTTGTTAAGGAAGATATTATGTGGTTTTCCATATAATTAAACCCATATATGGATACTATAAGTAGATGTGGTTCTAGAATAGTTATTCCTAGGGGATATCAATCAAAAAAGGGAACATTGGTAATTGACTCAATAATCACCTCTTTTATGACAACGAGCCATATTGTGCACCATATTTGAAGCTCTCAAGGGAAATTATTTTGATAATTTTAATTTTATTTAAAAATAAATATGTAGGATTTGAAAAAAAAAGATTTTCACAAAGATGTTTTTTTTGGAATAAATAATGGTATCAAAACTCATGGTTATTGTAAAACTTTCCCAACTAAGAAAACAAATATAGTTAGTATTATAACTGATATGATCATAGATATTTTAGGGAATTGTACTCAGGTTATAATGAATAATAACAAAAAAATTAGAAACCTATTGTTCTGAAACATGATTTGCCTATTTTGGATCACTTCATGTGATAGAATCCCCCGTAATTTTCGAGGAGTGCCAATCTATTTTTAGCTAAGCAATGGATTAATTCCCTTGAAAAAAAATTCTGATATTAGGATGTGATGAAAAGGAAAGGGATACACATTTATTGTATTGTATCAAATGATATATTGATCAATTTTCATCTTCAATCAAGAATACTAGGGAGAAATATAAAATAGAACACATTTAATATATATGTTTTAAAGAAACATTCATCAACTATTATTTTCACTATGATTAATGAACTAAAATGAAGAGAAAGTTACTTAGCTTAAAGGAAAATGAATAATAATGTGTTTAAAATAAAGAGGATGCATTTAAAATATTATATATTATTTATATAGATAAAATAAGAAATATTGAATGAAATATTGACCATTTCGTTAAAGGGATTAATCTATGTCTCTAAAGGGCACTGGTTTTTCAAACATTCATCATATGACAAAATTGTTTTATGAGCCATCAAAATAGATAAGTAATTCTCTATATCCTATATATTCAAGGTGAATCAAGATAATAATGGGTCATTTAAACACTAAGAAAAATAGAATTAGAGCATGTTATGAGTGTATTGTCACGACCCGTCCTCGGGGCTCGTGTCGTGACTACCCCAAGCCCGCCTTCCATAGGCCAGGGGCTGGCGACTAGCACCAAGGCGTAAATCCTGGTAAAAAGGGAAGGCATTGCCTTTGTAAAGTAAACAATCACCACAGAGTAAGAAAGCAGAAAGTAAACACTAAGTGAAAACAGAGTACAACTGAAAGTGCGGAAAAGTAAATGAGCCAGTATACAAACCCAAACTGAAAGTAAAGTACAACTGGAAAGGGAAAATAGCAACTGTAAAGTAAAAGCCACTACACCGAGCTGTCCACTGGAAATCCCACCTGAAGGGTGGGTACAGATAGCTCCACTGCTCCTCGGGTCCTTCCGTCCGCTCCGAGCACGTCTCGCCCAGTGGTCCACCTCCTGGTACCGTCCTGCTCAGCAAGCCATAACTACGATCAACGATGTCCGTCATCTGCAACCAACACAACATAG
The DNA here is from genome assembly GCA_963277665.1 of Viscum album. Classification (NCBI taxonomy): domain Eukaryota; kingdom Viridiplantae; phylum Streptophyta; class Magnoliopsida; order Santalales; family Viscaceae; genus Viscum; species Viscum album. The sequence goes on along the minus strand of OY728139.1, from coordinate 126,572,230 downwards.
TGCGGGCATAGCCCATGCAGGGGTGAGTATAAGCTACTCAGTAGGGACCCCGATACCCCTGAAGGTCTCCCAAAATCCACAAAGGATAAACCACAAAGGAAAGATACAATCACGAAGTGACAACCGACACAGCTTAGGTATATGCCCATACATATACCTAAGTCATCAATTCCAATACGCTCCAACCTCCGAGCCCAAGTACAACTCAGTCCACACAGGAATGTATACGTATTCCACACAGAAAAGAAAAACGAAATCCACACAGGATAGCACAACACAATCCACACAGGAAAGCAACAGGATTCCGCTCACACAGGTATACTTCTTCGAAAGACGATAAAGATGATCTCTGATCCATCTAAGTTGTCGGACCCATGAAGGATCGATAGGTAACTAACCCCCGCAAAAGACCCACACAGGATCGGGCCCACACAGGACCTGTAGGCGCTGGTTCACACAGGACCGCTGAGCAAAATGACCCACACAGGATCGGACCCACACAGGATCAGGCCCACACAAGACCTATAGCACTGATCCACGTAGGATCGATGAGTGCTGTAGTCGTCGTCGTCGAATCCACTAAGGATCTCTATACTGTCGTCGTCGCAGTCACAGTAGCAGTAGCAGTAGCAGTAGCAGTCGCAGTCGCAGCCAGCTCTAGGGTTCCCGCACACAGCAAGCTCGCTCGGGAGGGTCCGCTCCACGAGCCGAGAGGCTGATAAATCAACTGTCACATAGTCCAGAGTTGATGTATCCAAAAGTTCTGTATCATCAACAGGAACTCAACGCAACAGACGGCGCGTCGATCGGACGCCCGGTATGAGAGTTATTGGCTTTTTCGTCCTAGGGGCCCGGTTGGTTTTTAAGGCAAAACCAACCCGACCGTACTCCACCTACGTCCAAACCTCGGGCGGAGTATTCCAAAAGATCTGTCTCACTAAGAGGAACTCAACAAAGCTGACGGCACGTCAATCGGACGTCTGTAGCTCAAGATATGAGTGTTTCCGCTCCAAGGGCCCGGTTGGTTTCGTGAACGAACCAACCCGGCCGAACACAAAGTATTCCGAAACCTTAAGTACGATATACCGAAACGACCGTCCCGATCCAAGGATCGCATCGTCGCTGACGGTTTGTCAATCGGAGGTCCATAGCTCACGTTATGAGCGAAAGACCGAAGTCGATTCGAAAACAGGGGGTCCGGGTCCGGCCCGACCCGGCCCGGCCCGACCCGGCCGGCGGCGCGGTCCGTTGCGGTGGCCCGGCCCGGCACGGCGGCGCGGCCCGGCGCGGCGGCGCGGTCCGGCGCGGCGGCGCGGCCCGGCACGGCGGCGCGGTCCGGCGCGGCGGCGCGGTCCGGCGCGGCGGCGCGGCCCGGCACGGCGGCGCGGCCCGGCGCGGCGGGGCCGCCCGGCCCGGCGGCCCGGTCCGGCACGGTGGCGCGGCCCGGCACGGCGGCGCGGTCCGGGGCGGCGGCGCGGCCCGGCGCGGCGGCGCGGTCCGGGGCGGCGGCGCGGTCCGAGGCGGCGGCGCGGCCCGGCGCGGCGGCGCGGCCCGGCGCGGCGGCGCGGTCCAGCGCGGCGGCGCGGTCCGGCGCGGCGGCGCGGCGCGGTCCGGCGCGGCGGCGCGGCGCGGTCCGGCGCGGCGGCGCGGCGCGGTCCGGCGCGGCGGCGCGGCGCGGTCCGGCGCGGCGGCGCGGCGCGGTCCGGCGCGGCGGCGCGGCGCGGTCCGGCGCGGCGGCGCGGCGCGGTCCGGCGCGGCGGCGCGGCGCGGTCCGGCGCGGCGGCGCGGCGCGGTCCGGCGCGGCGGCGCGGCGCGGTCCGGCGCGGCGGCGCGGCGCGGTCCGGCGCGGCGGCGCGGCGCGGTCCGGCGCGGCGGCGCGGCGCGGTCCGGCGCGGCGGCGCGGCGCGGTCCGGCGCGGCGGCGCGGCGCGGTCCGGCGCGGCGGCGCGGCGCGGTCCGGCGCGGCGGCGCGGCGCGGTCCGGCGCGGCGGCGCGGCGCGGTCCGGCGCGGCGGCGCGGCGCGGTCCGGCGCGGCGGCGCGGCGCGGTCCGGCGCGGCGGCGCGGCGCGGTCCGGCGCGGCGGCGCGGCGCGGTCCGGCGCGGCGGCGCGGCGCGGTCCGGCGCGGCGGCGCGGCGCGGTCCGGCGCGGCGGCGCGGCGCGGTCCGGCGCGGCGGCGCGGCGCGGTCCGGCGCGGCGGCGCGGCGCGGTCCGGCGCGGCGGCGCGGCGCGGTCCGGCGCGGCGGCGCGGCGCGGTCCGGCGCGGCGGCGCGGCGCGGTCCGGCGCGGCGGCGCGGCGCGGTCCGGCGCGGCGGCGCGGCGCGGTCCGGCGCGGCGGCGCGGCGCGGTCCGGCGCGGCGGCGCGGCGCGGTCCGGCGCGGCGGCGCGGCGCGGTCCGGCGCGGCGGCGCGGCGCGGTCCGGCGCGGCGCGGTCCGGCACGGCGGCGCGGCGCGGTCCGGCACGGCACGGCGGTGCGGCGCGGTCCGGCGCGGCGGCGCGGCGGGGCATCACGCCGCGCCTTTGACAAACAACGGCCCCCCACGTGAGGGGGGCTGCTTTTTAAAAAAAAAAAAGAAACGGGGGGGGGGGGGGTGCTGCCCCCCCCTGGTGTACCCCCCCCCCCCCCCCCATTATGGGGGGCCGGTTTTGGCCAGCCGGGGGAATTAATTCCCCCGGTTCTTCCTCAACGGGACCGGCAAGGCTGGTCCCCCTTCTGGATTCCGACACCAGCGGCCCGGCTGGTCGCCGGTCATCACGTTCCGCCACGGCCTGGAACCGGCCTCGGCCTTCGTCGTCCGGCACGGTGCGACGGCACCCCGCCCCTCCGCCGCGGCCCCGCTCCAACCGCGGCGCCTTCGGTTTCCTTCGACGCGGCGCGACAGCGTCGCGTTCATGATAATCCTTCCACGGCGCGGCGCGACGGCGCCGCGCAACTATAGTCGTGCGATTCCCGCGTGGTGCGACGGCACCACGCCATCTCGTTTCATCCGCAAGAAATATTCAAGAACAAAGGAGGGGGGTTCGGCCGTGTTTGTGCGGTCTGGCCCCCCTCTCGTTAAACAATAACACATAAACGTTTATCCTCAAAGTTTGTCAAGCTAGAACCAAGAACGGAAAAGATTAAATAAACAACATCAAACCCCTACATCGGTTTCAAGAACGATGTTCGTCAACGACCCGCGGAAGACGAGCATCGCGGTGGTTGGCGTCGCGGAAAAGGACGTCGATGTCATGAAGCGAGGATCCGAAGCTCTTTGACGGCGATTTCGTCGTGGGAAACCGTCACGGAAGAGAGGACGCGGAAGGAGACGTCGTCGGTGTCGCGGGTATGGCGTCACGGAAGACGGTTCCCGAGAACGTGGATTTCTTCATCGATGTTCGAAGGTTCTTCGCGTTCTTCGTCAAAGTTTGAAGAAGAAGAAGAAATCTCCAAATTATCTCAAGGGGGCTTGAGAATTCTAACCAAATAAAATAAGCTAAAGTCTTATTTTATTTACTCAACCAAAACATTTTGAAATTAAAAGGTTTGAAATTAAACAACTCCACCCATTTAATTAACCAAGTTGTCAAGTTTATTAAAAGAGGAGTTTAAGGGAGTTTTTAAAAAAAAGAAGGTGAAGAGTTATGCTTCGTGTGGGCCCCACCAAACTTAATCCTCTCAAGGAAGGTTAAGTGGGTGTGGGTACCACCCCTAACTCCCTTTACGAGAAGTTATCTAACAAGTTAAAAATAAAAAGGGTTTCCACATTTTTATTTAACTTCTTATAATTTTTCCCAAAACTAACTTTCTTTCCGCATAAAATGCAACCTCGGAAAAGGTCTCCTTAAGCGAATATCGGCGCTGCGATTTCATCGGTGTCCTCGGATTTCAATTCTGAGCACCGGATTAAAAGTTAGAAATTCTCACTCGTTCGTTCACTGACCGTACCCGAGCCAAACTTCGGAAAATGATTCTGGGCACTCCGGGCCTCGGAATCAGGTGTCGTCCGAAACCGCGCTCTTGTAAAATTCCAAAAAAAATTAAGAAAAAATTTACCTTGAATTTTACGGGTCTTTACATTACTCCCACCTCAGGGCTTTACGTCCCCGTAAAGATACATCAAAAACTAGGGAAACCAATGAGAGTACTGGGCACGCATCTGAGCCTCCCGCTCTCATGTGCTCTCCTGGAGTTTCCCGTGCTTTCATCTGATGCGCACAAGAGGAATCGATCGCCCACGTAGGACCCTCTCCTATCGATCCTCTATCTCCACTGAGACCTCTGTAAAAGTCGCCCCATCGCCAACGTCAAGCTCCCCATGGTCAATGTTGTGCGTCGGGTCGTGCACGTATCTCCTCAGCTAAGACACGTGGAAGACGTCGTGCACCCGGTGCAACTGAGGTGGTAGAGCCAGGCGATAAGCCACCTCGCCAATCCTGCTGAGGACCTGGAAGGGTCCGATGAAGCGCGGAGATAACTTGCCGCCTCGGCCAAATCTCCGTATACCACGTCGAGGTGAGACCCGCAAGAAGACGTGGTCGTCATCCTCAAACTCTAGTAGCCTCTGCCTCCTGTCAGAGTAAGACTTCTTCCGGCTCTGAGCTGTCCTCATCCGCTCCTGGATGACCTGGACCTTCTCTGTCGTGGCCTGGACCATCTCCGGTCCCACAAGTGCTGACTCCCCAGGGTCTGTCCAGCACAAAAGAGACATACAAGGACGGTCGTACAACGCCTCGTACGGTGCCATACCGATGGTGGAGTGGTAGTTGTTGTTGTACGCAAACTCCACCAACGGTAGGTGGTCCTCCCAGCTATGACCAAAGTCGAGGACACATGCGCGGAGCATGCCCTCGAGAGTCTGAATGGTCCTCTTCGTCTGACCATCCGTCTGAGGGTAAAAGGCTATGCTCAGACGTAGCTGTGTCCCAAACGCCTCCTGTAACCCCTTCCAAAGCCGGGAAGTAAAGCGAGCATCTCGATCGGAGACGATAGATGATGGCACACCGTGGAGCCGCACAATCTCCTGAACGTAGAGACGTCCCAAGCTCTCCACTGAGCCCTGCTCTCTGATGGGTAAGAAGTGTGCCGACTTGGTGAGTCGGTCAACAATCACCCAAATGGAGTCATGACCTCTGGAAGTGTGTGGAAGTCCAGTCACGAAGTCCATAGATATCCCGTCCTACTTCCACTCCGGGACCTCTAAGTGTTGTACCAAGCCTGCTGGTACCTGATGCTCTGCCTTCACCTACTGGAAGGTGAGGCATCGAGAAACGAACTCTGCTATAGCCTTCTTCATGCCCAGCCACCAGTGCTGTCGTCTGAGATCTTGGTACATCTTCACCACTCTAGGATGTACCGCCAAAGGAGAAGTGTGAAACTCTCTCAGCACCTACTCTCGCAAATCTACTGGTACCATGGTACGTCCTCTGAAAAGGATGTCGTGCTCTTCTCCAAGGGAGAAACCATCAGGTGCATGTCCCAAGGATATTTGTGCACGCCGTGTCTCACAGTCAGCGTCCTCACGCTGTGCCTCTCTGACCCGCTGCAGTAGTGGAGGGGTGACTGTGAGAGACTGAAGGAAGGCTGCTCCATCTCTATCCACGAAGGATATCTGCAAAGAGGCTAGCTGCTCCGTCGCCTCCTCAAGTAGCTGAGTGCCCGTCCTCCTACTGAGGGAATCGGCTACTACGTTTCCCTTCCCAGGAGTATAGACTATCTCAAAGTCATAGTCCTGTAGGAACTCAATCCATCGCCACTGTCTCAGGTTCAGGTCCTTCTGCGAGAAGATATACCTGAGACTCTGATGATCAGAAAAGACTGTAAAACGCTCGCCCATCAGGTAATGTCGCCATGTCTTCAGAGCGAAGACCACTGCTGCTAACTCCAGGTCATGGGTAGCATAGTTCTGCTCATACGGCCTCAACTGTCGTGATCCATAGGCGATCACTGCCCGCTCCTGCATCAGAACACATCTGAGTCTGATCCCTGATGCATCGCAGTAGACTACGTACCCTACTACCTCCTCAGGCAACCTCAAGATAGGTGCGCTGGTCAATCTCTGTCTCAGCTCCTGAAAGCTCTACTGACATCTGTCTGACCACACGAAGGGTTTCCCCTTCCTCCTTAACGTACGGCAAAGCTACAAAGATTTCTCCTTTTCCAAAAAGTGAAATACGGTCTCATCCCCTGGATGAACCACGTTCCTTGCCTAATACAGTCAATCCCGTCATGATTAGTTAATTAATGGCATGGATGACATCGTAAGGCCTCGACGCTGCTACCAAGAGATCCAACTGTTACTCTCGCCTCCAAGGGTTGAGTCACACTGTCGGCATCAGTGTGTGGTCACTAGGTTTCCTCTAGTAAGAATCTCGCAAGTGAGGGTAAAGTCAACAGTTTTTAACCGGCACCTCTTCGTAAAAACAAAAAAAATAAAATAAAACAAAAGTCACTAAGGAAAGTATCTTTTATTAAATCAACTTAATGTACAAGGACACAAGGAAACACAAACTACGAAGCTAGAGGCATTATGGGAAAAGGCCTCTATACCTGGAGCTAGTCCCGCACTAGTCTACCTGCTTCCGGAGCTCCATGATCGTAAGCTTCAGCTGCCTGAAACTGTGCTCTCCCCTAAGGTCGGGGTGGAACTCCTGGTGGTGGTGGTGGTGGTAGAGCCTCAAAGCGTCGCCCACCACCTGCTGCTCGGCCAGCTCCTCTGCCTCGTCCGCCTCCTCCCTGCGGACCGCCACGGTCGAACCTCTGCCTCTGCCTAGGTGGTTCTTCAACCGTCTGCTGCTCCTCTGCATGGTGGGTCGGGCAGTCAGGAGCCATGTGGCCCTGCCCGCCGCACGAGTAGCACTATCTGCCTCTCGAAAGACTGGTTCCGTGCTGTGTGCCCCGCACTGCTGAGCTAGTGTCCTGAGGTCGTCTGCCTGAAGGTCTGGTCTGCCTGGACCCCTGAGTCATCCGTCGACTACCAGCCGCAGAAGACTCTGCCACGTGCCGCCCTGTGGTGGGTCTCGGCGCTGGTGTAGACTCAGCAAGGAAGATATCGATCAAAAGGGCCCGCTCCAGTACTCCCGTCTGAGTCAGTATGCTGAGGGAGATCAGCGATGCCCTGATCTCGTGTCTCAAACCCTACTCGAAGGTCTGGGCCCGGAAGAATGGGTCTTGTACCATGTCGGTCGAGTACCACGAGAGATCAGTAAATCTCGCCGAGTACTGAGCGACTGTCATGATGCCCTGCCGCAGCTGAAGAAGCTCCTGGATACGCACCACACGAAGAGTGGCTGGGATGAACTCCGAGCGGAAGAGGCTCTCAAATTCCGTCCAAAGAAGAGATGCCTCATCGTGCACCTGGAGCATCAAGATCCACCATCGGCCCGCTGCTTTGTGTAGTAGGCTCGCAGCGAGGATCACTATGAGGTCTGCAGGTGTCCTCACTAGCCTAAAAACTCGTACCACTGCCTCCAGCCAGTCCTCTGCTACCTGGGGGTCTGTCTCCCCATGGAACCTAGGCGGTCGCTGGCGCTAGAACTCGTGCAGACCTCCAAGGCGACGTGCATCTTCAGCGGCTGGTGCTGAAGCATCGGTGGCTCGGCGGGTAGTGTTACCGCCGGTGCCACTGCTGACAAAGGGCCCTACACCGAGGCCTCGTCACTTGGTGGGTTGTCGTCACGCTCGACTCTCGGAACCCTAGCTGGCTGCCGTCGTGGGTTCATCATGGAAAGAAAATAGGTGTGCCACGGTCAGAACAGTATACCTGGTGAGCTGATATAAAGTAAACACAAAGAAAACTGTGAAACACACACGCAATCAATGTTTTCGTTCATTAAGTCGGAAATCAGTAGTCAGGGTCCTGGTGTACGGATACGTCGGCCGCCGCACCAACACTAGACTCCCTGGACTGATAACCACACTCAATACTCTAAACATTATTGCTTCACATAGAAAAGATCAGAGTTCGCGGTAGAACCAAACTGCTCTGATACCAATTTGTCACGACACGTCCTCGGGGCCCGTGCCGTGACTACCCCAAGCCCGCCTTCCATAGGCCAGGGGCTGGCGACTAGAACCAAGGCGTAAATCCCAGTAAAAAGGGAAGGCATTGCCTTTGTAAAGTAAACAAGCACCACATAGTAAGAAAGCGGAAAGTAAACACTAAGTGAAAACAGAGTATAACTGAAAGTGCAGAAAATTAAATGGGCTAGTATACAAACCCAAACTGAAAGTAAAGTACAACTCGAAAGGGAAAACAACAACTGTAAAGTAAAAGCCGCTACACCGAGCTGTCCACTGGAAATCCCACCTGAAGGGTGGGTACAGATAGCTCCACTGCTCCTCGGGTCCCGTCGTCCGCTCCGAGCACGTCTCGCCCAGTGGTCCACCTCCTGGTACCGTCCTGCTCAGCAAACCTCAACTACGATCAACGTTGTCCGTCTTCTGCAACCAATACAATGTAGTGCGGGCATAGCCCGTGCAGGGGTGAGTATAAGCTACTCAGTAGGGACCCCGAGACCCCTGAAGGTCTCCCAAAATCCACAAAGGATAAACAACAAAGGAAAGATACAATCACGAAGTAACAACCGACACAGCTTAGGTATATGCCCATACATATACCTAAGTCATCAATTCCAATACGCTGCAACCTCCGAGCCCAAGTACAACTCAGTCCACACAGGAAAGTATACGTATTCCACACAGGAAAGCTAAACGAAATCCACACAGGATAGCAAAACACAATCCACACAGGAAAGCAACAGGATTCAGCTCACACAAGTATACTTCTTCGAAAGACGATAAAGATGATCTCGGATCCATCTAAGTCATCGGACCCATGAAGGATCGATAGGTAACTAACCCCCGCAAAAGACCCACACAGGATCGGGCCCATACAGGACCTGTAGGCGCTGGTTCACACAGGACCGCTGAACGCAATGACCCACACAGGATCGGACCCACACAGGATCGGGCCCACACAGGACCTGTAGCACTGATCCACGTAGGATCGCTGAGTGATGTAGTCGTCATCATCAAATCCACCAAGGATCTCTGTACTGTCGTCGTCACAGTCACAGTTGCAGTAGCAGTAGCAGTAGCAGTCGCAGTCGCAGTCGCAGTCGCAGTCGCAACCAGCTCTAGGGTTCCCGCACAAAGCAAGCTCGTTCGGGAGGGTCCTCTCCACGAGCCGAGAGGCTGATACATCAACTGTCACATAGTCCAGAGTTGATGTATCCAAAACTTCTGTATCGTCAACAGGAACTCAACGCAACAGACGGCACGTCGATCAGACGCCCGGTCTGAGAGTTATTGGCTTTTTCGTCCTAGGGGTCCGGTTGGTTTTTAAGGCAAAACCAACCTGACCGTACTCCACCTGCATCCAAACCTCGGTCGGAGTATGCCAAAAGATCCGTCTCACTAAGAGGAACTCAACAAAGCTGACGGCAAATCAATCGGGCATCCGTAGCTCAAGATATGAGTGTTTCCGCTCCGAGGGCCTGGTTGGTTTCGTGAACGAACCAACCCGGACGAAATCAAAGTATTCTGAAACCCTGAGTGCGATATACCAAAACGACCATCCCAATCCAATGATCGCATCTCCGCTGATGGTTCGTCAATCGGAGGTCCGTAGCTCAAGTTATGAGCAAAAGACCAAAGTCGATTCGAAAACGGGGGGTCCGGGTCCGGGCCGACACGGCCCGGCACGGCGGCGCGGTCCGGCGCGGCCGCGCGGCCCGGCGCGGTCCGGCGCGGCCGGGGCGCCGCTCGGGTGCCACGCGCGCGAGGGGCAATGCCCCCGCCTCTTCCCTCTGGCGGCGCGGCATCACGCCGCGCCTTTGACAAACAACGGCCCCCCACGTGAGGGGGCCTGCTTTTTTAAAAAAAACGGGGGGGCGCTACCCCCCCCCCCCTCCTTGGTGTACCGCCCCCCCCCCCCCCCCCCATTATGGGGGGCTGGTTTTGGCCATTCGGGGGAATTAATTCCCCCGGTTCTTCTCCCTTCTGGCCGGCCCGACCTGGCCGGCCGGTTCTTCCTCAACGGGACTGGCAAGGCCAGTCCCCCTTCCGGCTTCCGACACCGGCGGCCCGGCTGGTCGTCGGTCATCACGTTCCGCCACGGCCCGGAACCGACTGCGGCCTTCGTCGTCCGGCGCGGTGCGACAGCACCGCGCCCCTCTGCCGCGACCCCGCTCCGGCCGCAATGCCTTCGGTTTCCTTCGACGTGGCACGACGGCGTCGCGTTCAGGATAATCCTTCCACGGCGCTGCGCGACGGCGCCGCGCACCTATAGTCGTGTGATTCCTGCGTGGTGCGACGACACCACGCCATCTCGTTTCATCCGCATGAAATATTCAAGAACAAAGGAGGGGGGTTCGGCTGTGTTTGTGCGGTCCGGCCCCCCTCTCGTTAAACGATAACACATAAACGTTTATCCTCAAATTTTGTCAAGCTAGAACCAAGAACGGAAAAGATTAAATAAACAACATCAAACCCCTACCTCGGTTTCAAGAACGATGTTCGTCAACGACCCGCGGAAGACGAGCGTCGCGGTGGTCGGCGTCGCGGAAAAGGACGTCGACGTCGTGAAGCGAGGATTCGAAGCTCTTTGACGGCGATTTCATCGCGGGAAACCGTCGCGGAAGAGATGACGCGGAAGGAGACGTCGTCGGTGTCGTGGGTATGGCGTCACAGAAGACGGTTCCCGAGAACATGGTGTTCTTCGTCGATGTTCGAAGGTTCTTCGCATTCTTCGTCAAAGTTTGAAGAAGAAGAAGAAAGCTCCAAATTCTCTCAAGGTGGCTAGAGAATTCTAACCAAATAAAATAAGCTAAAGTCTTATTTTACTTACTCAACCAAAACATTTTGAAATTCAAAGGTTTGAAATTAAACAACTCCACCCATTTAATTAACCAAGCTGTCAAGTTTATTAAAAGAGGAGTTTAAGGGAGTTTTTTTTAAAAAAAAGGTGAAGAGTTATGCTTCGTGTGGTCCCCACCACACTTAATCCTCTCAAGGGAGGTTAAGTTGGTGTGGCTCCCACCCCTAACTCCCTTTGCGAGAAGTTATCTAAAAAGTTAAAAATAAAAAGTTTTTCCACATTTTTATTTAACTTCTTATAATTTTTCACAAAACTAACTTTCTTTCCGCATAAAACGCAACCTCGGAAAAGGTCTCCTTAAGCGAATATCGGCGCTGTGAGTTCATCGGTGTCCTCGGATTTCAATTTCGATCAACGGATTAAAAGTTAGAAATTCCCGCTCATTCGTTAACTAAACGTACCCGAGCCAAACTTCGGAAAATGATTCTGGGCACTCCGGGCCTCAGAATCAGGTGCCGTCAAAAACCGCGCTCTTGTAAAATTCCAAAGAAAATTAAGAAAAAAATTCCCTTGAATTTTACGGTTCTTTACATGTATTTATACATTTCCTATGGCTAATGAATTCAAGGGGAAGAAACAAATCAATGATGTCTAGTACTTTGATATAAATAAATGGGGAATTATTTAAACCAATTCATCAATAATCAAGGGAACAAAACATAAAATAGGTTTATCAAATATATCCAATCTTATTCTGTCACTAAATATTAGGTAGAAGTACCCAATTATGTTGTGTTGGGTACTTTAATCATAGCCTCAAATTTACCTAAGGATTTATTTGATTTAGATATGTTCACTCTTTTATATCATCCATTTTTCTAAGAAACTTCAGAATTAAAATAAAACCTTAAGGTGGGTAGAACCATAAGGTGGGAGTTGTTATTCAATTATACTAGTGATAGTATCACTACAACCAGGATGTGTTGGGTAGTCCCCATCATGAAATGTAAACATCCTCTATTTTCAAAATTTATTATTATACCAATGGTTGAATTTTATATAATCCTTGGTTTGGAATAGTTTTCAAAATATGATAAAAAATTTCATTTTAATGATAAGGAAATTATGATTAGTGATGAACATGTAGAATTACTAATTTTTATACCATAATCTTCATCATCTAATTCATGCCTAGAACCACTCCAAATATTAATTCTGGATGATATTTTTGGAGAAGAAGATCAAGAAAATTTATATATAGAAAAGGTAATATTAAAATTCCGGATGTATCTATTCTTAGGAATACATTGATGTATTTATTGAATAATTATTTGGATAGACACCAGAGAATAAATTCATATTCTCCATTGATTTAATCCCTAATGTTAGGCCAATATCAAATAATTCTCATAGAATGGCCATTGTGGAATTGGTTTAGTTAAAGGAACTACTATAGTATTTTTGTGCTAAGGGATTTATTCCCCCTAGTGTTTCACCATGGGCAGCCCATATTTTCTTTGTTAAGAAAACTTATGGATCCATGGGGATTCAAATTTATTATAGGGAAATAAATGCTATTTTGATAAATAATAAGTATCATTTTCCTCTAATTGATGAATTATTTGAAAAACTTCATAAAGCTCAATAGTTTTCAAATGTTGAACTTCATTCTATGTATCATCTATTTTGAATAATAATGAATACATTCTAAAGGAATCTTTCCAAACACAGTAGGTTAATTATGATTTTAATGTTATTCCATTTGTATTGACTAATGAAAAATCAGTTTTTATGGAACTAATAAACATAGTTTTAAAGGAATATGTTGATGGGTTTTTTTGTATTATTTAAAGACATCTTGGTTTATTATAAGAGCTATGTGGGCTATGAAATTCAATTGTGGGTCATTCTAGAGACTCTTATAAGGAATTTTTTGTATTAGAAATTTAGCATGTGTGAACTATAGATTCAAAAATATTCCTTTCATTGCAATATTATCTTTAAGTATATAATATCATTTAATCATGTGAAGAAAAATGTAACCAGAGAATGACCTACACCACTGAAGATAACTTAGGTACATATTTTCCTTGGTATGGTAGGTTACTATCATCGATTCATTCATAATTTTTCCTGGTTTTCTAACCCATTGACCAAGCTTACACATAAAGGGGTTAAGTTTATATATATATTGAAATATGAACAATGTTTTAAAGAATTGAAGTGGAGATTGGTCAATGATATGATTTTGACTCTACTATCAAGAAATTATAGGTTCATGGAATATAGAAATTTACCAAAGAAGTGACTTAGTTATGTTATTATGAAAAATAATAATGTTATTTCATATGAATCAAGGAAGTTAAAGACTCATGAACAGAACTATCCAACCCATGATCTAGAGTTGGTAGTTGTAATCTTTTCTTTTAAGATGTGGATATATTATCATTAAAGTGATATATATGAGGTATACATAGACCATAAGAGACTAAAATACATATATTCTTTGAAAGGTCTCAAAATGAGATAATGTAAATGGATTAATCTACTCAAGTATTATTATTTTTCAATACACTACCAACTATAGAAGGAAAATAAGGTAGTAGATTCATTGATCAGGAAAGATCACAGAGTTTTGGCCTTAATGAGGACTGAGATGAATCCAATGTTCATGGATCATGAAAATATAGATATGTAAATTATTAAAGAAGGGGATAAGTCACTACATTTTCAAAAAATTATAAACCATATTTATTATAGAGGACAAAAGTTTCTCAATATGATAATGAGATTTTTTAGAAGAAAATTAAATCTATAAATGATTGTATGATGGTAGAATTAATTTTTGATGATGGAATTATGAAATTTGGGAATAGGTAATGTGTTACATATAAACATCAGCTAAAAATATATATGTTTGATGATTTCCATAGCTCAGATTTCTTTATACACCTTAGTAACACCAGGATAAATTTGTATTTGAGGGGACATTTTTTGTGGGATAACTTAAAGTGGTAAATTGTTGATTATATGTCCATATGTTTGGTTTGTCCACAAGTGAAGGTAGAGAGATATTATCTTAGAGTATCCATGAAACATATTCATATTCCTATATTGAAATTGGATGAAATTTCTATGGAATTTTTCACAATACATTCAAATATTTCGAAAATGAATAATTCAATATGGGTAATTATTGATCGTCTTATCAAATATTCACATTTCCTTACTATAAGAGAAGATTTAACTCTTGAGAACCATTCAAGGATCTATATTAATAATGTTTTAAGAATTTATGGTGTTCTTATTTTATTTTTTTTCTAATAATGAACCCCATTTTTCATTTAAATTCTAAAATAGTCTTTATAATTCTCTTCATACTGAGATTTATTTGAGAACCACCAACAATCCTCAAACTGATATAGGTTAAGAAAGGAATATTAAAACATCAGAAGACATGTTGAGTTCGTGGTTACTTGGTTTTCATGTAATTTGGGAATGTTATTTACCTTTGGTGAAGTCTTTTTTATAAAAATGGTTTCCATTCAAGTATTCAAATGGAATTGTATGATGCATTATATGGAAAGAGATGGTGTACTGAAACATGATGGGTTGAAGTTGGTTAAAGTAAATTTTTAGTCCCATAACTTGTTAAAGAAACAATGAAAACGGTAAATTATATTCATTCCCATATAAAATTATTCTAATGTAAGAATAATAGTCATCCCGATAATCGAAGGAATGATTTTTAATTTAAAGTGGGAGATTTTGTTTTCATAAAAGTATCTCCATGGTAGGGTGTAATAATGTTTGTTTATAAGGGAATACTAAGCCCCAGATGAATAAGACGATTGAAAATTCTATAAATATTGGATCTATTTATTACCAATTATAAATTCCACTAATCCTCATTAAAGAACATGATGTGTTCCATAATATCCTTGTTAAGGAAGTGCATGCTAGACCCATCACATGTTCCCACCTCTAAAGAAATAGAATTGAAACATAATATATTTTAATATGAAGAGATTATCAAGATTATAGATAATAGAGATCAAGTGTTGAGGAATTGGATGGATAAAATGGTAAAGTTACTTTGGAGAAATCATAAAATAGAGGAATAAATGTGGGAACCAAAGGATATTGTGATGAATAACCACCCTCATTTTTTATAATGTTACATCAATGAAAATTTTGAGGCTGAAATTTTTATTAGTGGGAAGAATCTAACAACCAATCCTTAGTTATAGCAAGTGAACATTCTATTTTAATTAAACTATAATAAAATGAACATTTTAACGTTTCATTGAACAAAAATTATATTTTTATAGTATGAGTATCAATTTTGAACTTACTTGGTCATGATAATCCTAGAATAGATTCTTGAAATTTTTCCTCAGAGATATGCTTCTCTGAATAATCAAAAATGTATTATTTAACTACTGCACCTTTTAATCTAAATAACATATAAAAATATTTATAATTAAAAATTTATTAAATATCTATTTGATATAAATAAAGATAATATAATTTAGAGGTAAAAGGGTATTTTTTAAGAAAAATATTTTTTTTAGAAAACTATTTTTTCTTTAAAAGGAATAATATTTATCCATTTTAATTAATTAAAATAATATTTAATGATGATTTTTTAAATTTTATTTTATCGATTATATATATATATATATATATCCATATATATGGTGATTATTAGTCTTGTAGTTAATATAATATCATCTTATAGTTGAAAAATTCATTTCATGAAAAAAAGTTTTTTGACAAGATTGGCATGATTATTTTTTAAATAAATTTTTTCCCTTATGTGAATTTAATTTAATAAAATGGATTATAAATATATAATCATTAAAATTAATATTATTTAATAATTTCAACTTAATTTTTTTATAATTATTTGTAAAAATAGTAAAAAATAATTAACACGGTTAAGTATAAAATGAGGTTTTTCATGTTACATTTGTTTGTGTACAAATTAATTTTACACACGCATATAATTTTTATTAGATAAACTATATTTAATATTTAGAATCATTAGGTCCAAATTATCTAATAATTCAAAATTTATTTTTGTCTTATGGAATTTATTACCTAGGTTAATAACTAATTACCATGATGAAAAATAAAATTGTAAAGTAATTAAAATTATATTATAAGTGAATAACATGTTTAAAACATGTTTATTTTTATGTGGTGGATGTTTGGCTTGACCATGTCTTCCCTCTACTCCATTATTTATCATTTTTCAAGTCACTTGGTGTAGCACCCTCATTGTCAGGTATTTTACCCTTGTTTTTTGTATATTAATATCCAATAATGATCGAGTTAAGATTGGGGAGGTTTAAAGAGGTTTTGGAATGTTTTGGAGGTATTTATGGAGGAGAAAGATTTAATCATGGTTAGTACAAACCATGCACCCCTTTCAAAAACATTAAAATATTGTGGAAATGGAATAGTAACACTACACAATTGGCGAATAGTTAGGCCAAACCATGTTGGTACCCAGGAGAAACCGTGTGATGCACTTGTCTTGAGAAAATAGTTATGCATAGTTGGAACAAAATTTGGACAAATTGTATTGTTTTCTTGTTTTTTTCAGGTAGTGTGTTCACTATTGGTGCATTGTTTGGAAGATTGTTCACCCTAACCATGCAACATGTTTTTAATGCCTCAAAATTATTATATCTTATCTAAATTAATCCCTAGAAGCCTATTTAGACACCTAATGAACTAGGGGATCAAATTCTTTTACCTCCATAGGCTTGAGAGATAACTACCTTCAATCTGGGAGTGACTTTTAGAAGAATTGAAGAACACTATAGATTTAGAATTACTGCTAAGTTTTTTTCTTCCCCATTCTTCTTAGATCTATTCCACTCCACTCTCTCAGAACCGTAGATATAGTCCATTTTGGATATATTTGTGTTATTTATGGGGATATTGATGATATATGATTGAATCTATTTAAGGGACAGTGGCATGTGATTTTATATAGAATATATAAGTGTCGTTACTCATTTTCATCAACCATTGAGAGGTAGGTGGCCTCTCCCCCATCTCCACTTTGACAAAAACATGAACTATTTGTTTTGATCAAATCATTTTCTAGGAATTATTATTAAAAAGGAAAGGTATCTCGTTTCTTTAGTGATGATTCTGCATACATTGGGTGAGGCATGTGGAGTTAGAGTATGGATATAGTTAAAAGTTGTTGGTCTTGATTCCACCTTGGAGTCTTTGGTTTCAGTGAATTTTAGCCTTTTCTATTTGATGTCATTTGTTTCTATTGGTACTATAATATTATTATTACTAAATGGTTTTCCTTTAGTTGTATTATTTATTCATGGATCATATATAGGATTGGATTTTTATTTATTCCATTCTTCATGTGATTTATATTAAAATGGGGAAATAATTCCTTGATATTATATAAAGATTGTGGAATTTAATTCTAGCCTTCTATGTCTTGGGGATGTCCCCTAAGTCCTATAACCCCACCTCCTCTTTTCAATAAAATGATAAGGAGATGGATATTGAAAATGGTATCATTTTTGTTTGTTCCATGACTTATAAATGGTATCTATTATTCCCAGTCCTTGATTTGAAAATAGTATCTATCTTGTTCAATCTATAGATTTCTTTGGGATTCTTGCAAAGAGATAAGATCATTGAAACATAAAATGTAGAGCATTAAAAGTCATTTCTAAAATTTTTTTTATGAACTTCCGGTTATAGGAGTTGTTGAGTACAAAAGTGTTTTTAAACACTTTTAGGTGACTTACCATCTCCTCATCATGGGTTTAGTTGATTAGGATTGCATATCATTAATTTATAGTAAGGACTTACCACTAGGACTAAATTGTTCATTATGAGTTAAGTAATTTATAATAAAAATGTTGAAAATGATTTCACGTGTTTATACTTTTAAAATATGGGTTTTGGTACTAGTCGATATGGTAATTTAGAATTTATAACCCTTCATTTACTATCGGGTTATGAATAAATGTAGTTTTTTATGGTTATAGTAAATGGAATCAAGTAAAAATTATAGAATCAAACCAAATAAAGATACTGAAAATGTGGTTTCACCTAAACCACAGCTGTACGAACTGCAATTCCAAATCATTGTCCATGATTTTTGGTCTATAGATAGGGGTAATCAGAATGATGAGCCTTGATAGGTGGAATGTTTTCTTTAATTTGAAAAGTAATAACCGTGAACCATTCATGGGAATTATCAACCATAAAAAATATAATTCTAGTTGAATAGGATGTATCAAATATTTTTATTCTTTAGGATTACAACTGAGTTGAAATTAATGTTTCCAATATATATGATAGAGGATCCAACATACCAATGGTGGGATTTAGCTGTTCAAGACAATGTTGACCAAAGCATCGTGTGGGTTGATTTTAAATAATTTTTCAACAAAGAATTCTATCATAATACATTTAAAATTTATATAATAATAAAATTATTTAGTTTTAATAAATATAATCTATAAGTAACTGAGTATGTGGTTAAATTTATGAATTTATTCCTCTTCTCCCCTAATGTTTTTCCAAGTTCATCCCTCAAGGAATTTATTTTTGAGTAGGGTTTGATACTATAAATTTTGTTATATATTTTATTTTTTTATTAGGTACTATATAGAAATTTTAAATAGAGAGATAGTGGAGGAAAGGGATATCTTGTGAAATATAATTAGAGATAGTATGTTAATTCCTATAGGAATAGGGTGGAACTCCATTGATGGGAATATACTGAAGAGGGATACCTACTTTTAATGTAGTGGGACAACTTAGAATCAGACCTTGGGAATAGTAAACATCTCTCATTGATCTAAAAGTAAGATAAGATGTTTTCAATATATTTCTTTCTAGCATATGAAATGATATTGTGATGAAACCCCTAAATATTGTCACAATTGTAATCATATGGGACATCTTCATCATTATTATCATAGTTCTCCAAGGTATGGTGTTGAACATTCATCTCATTTTTCTCATATATCATATTCATAGACTGGATGAGCATAGTATAATAAGTCTCATCATCATATTTGAGTGATCCAAGTTGATTCTAGGAACACCATAACTTCCTAACCTATATAATCTCAATTAAGTAAAAAATAGAAAATCTCAGTGAGTTGTTGATTATATAGAGCTAAGAAAGTGGTCATGGATGATAAATTAGGTTATTAGATGGTGAGAGGTATGTTTCTATTTAATTAAACCCTTGTGTAATCTTTTCATGATATGGGTGTATACTACTCATTTATTTCTTCTCATGTTGTTAATCATATGGGTTTTTATATTGATATAATTCCCTCTACTTTGAAATTTCAAACTCCTCTTAGAAAAAAAGAGTGTTGAGAATTTATGTGAATTGATTTTTCTATAACTATGGATGGGGATAAGTTCATTTGGGATTTATTTTATCTTTAGATTGATGAATATGAATTTATTTTCACTCTGTAATGGTTAACATCATTCAAGGACCACATCGACTATTATACCTAAAAGGTCAGTTTCACATCTATTGATCGAATCGAGTATATATTTAGAGAATATTGGGATTTAAAGGAAAGTTGTATAATAATTTTGGTACCAAAAGTTGGAAAAATCTATTATTATTTGGCAAAACTTACATTGAAATCTATGGATGAGATTGGAAATATATATTTTCCAACAACATTGATCAATTTCATAATTTTTTAACTACAACTTTATCAGGGTTTCCACCCAAAGGATAATTGAATATTATGATTGATCTTAAACCAAGGACAAATACTATTTCAAATTAATATTATAGGATATAACCAAAATAATTTAAGGATTTGAAAGTTTAATTAGGATATTTTAAAAGTAAATGGTCCATTCGATTGATCACACATTTATGGGAAGAACCAATACTTTTTTAAAGAAATCATATGAAACTCTTAGGATTTGTGTAAATTATCACAAGCTTAACCAAGTTATGATAAAAAATTAATTTCATATTCTAATAATCAAAAACGTATATGATAAATTATGGTGAGCCTAGTGGTTCCCTAAAATTGAATTACCTTCGAGGTATGACCAACTTCAAGTTCCAAAGGAGGATATTCTGAAGACAGCGTTTTGGGAGTCATTATGGCCATTATTAGTACATAGTTTTCCCTTTAGCATAATGAATGAACTATCTATTTCATCAAATTAATGAATCAAATATTTCATAGGTATCTTAATAATTTTTTTGTAGTGTTCATTGATAATATTATATTATATTCATGGACTAAAGTGGATCATATGAAACACTTGTATATAGTGTTGATTACCTTTTGGGAACATCGCATTTATAAAAAACATTAAAATTTTAATTTATAGATACTAGAGTTATGTTTCCTTGGTCATGTAATTTCGAAGAAATATGTTCTTATATATCCTAAAAATTTATAGGATTTTATCTCATGTGAACAAATTAAGAATATCTTTGAGATATGTAGTTTCCTTTGATTAACGAGATACTATACACGCTTTGTTTATGATTTTCAACATCTTTCATAGTCGGTGATTACCTTGAAAAGGTGGTTCATTCATTTCCAATGGAATGACAAGTTCCATAAATGTTTCTAGGAGATTAAGTTTTGCCTCATGGCATCACCTTTATTGATATTATTGGAATGAGGAATGGGGTATGTAGTCTACTATAATGCATTGTGATCTGGTTTGGGTTGAAGTCTCATGTAGAAAGATCATGTGGTTTCTTATGGATCATGACTGTTATGGGTGCATGAGAAAAACATCCCAATACATGATTTGGAATTATCCATTTTTTTCTATGATTTTAATAAGTTGAGTCATTATATTCTTTATAAGAAATTTATAGTGTATACAGATCATACAAAATTTAAATATATTTTATCATAAAGGAATTTGAATCTAAGGAAATAAAGATAGACAGAGTATCATTAAATATTCGACTTAGACTTGATTTACATACTGGGTAAAGGGATTTACATACTGGGTAAAGGGATTTATACGAATGATTCATTAAGTATGAATTAATATAATAAAATTTATAAATAAGATTTGAATTAGTGGTATCTAATGTATGTTATAACTAATAAGCATCTGGATTTTATAGAGAAAGGTAATGTTGTGGTTTTCATTCCAGTATATTTTGTTCCTAATTTGGTTGTGTGGGTAAGGGATGTTCAGAAATCTAATCTAGAATATCTATTAATTATATCAATGCTTAATGGTGGGGTGGCCATTGAGGGGTGGATGTTATATAGCAGATCTATGTTTTGGATTAGAGATCAGATGTTGGTTCCTCTAAGTTATTAAGAACAAATTATAAATGCATGTCACAATTTGGAATGGTTTATTCATCCATGTATCAATAAATTGTAAAAGTTATTGAGAGCACAATTTTGGTGGTATGTCATAAAGAAAGAAGTTGGGGACTTTATCTTGAGATGTCTCACTTTTTCGTATGTTAGGAAAAGTACCAACGACTATTTGGAATGTTTCATTCTTTACCGATTACTATGTAGAAATGGTATCAATGATATATGGATTTTTTATGGGTCTACCAAGAATGGGTATGAAACATGATTTTATATGGGTAATTATGGACCGGTTCATGAAGTCACCCCACTTTATCCTTATTCATGAATCCAATATGATAGAAGATTTATGCAAAATCTATATCTACGAAGTTATAAAGTTTCATAGTATACTAGTTTCAATTGTATCAGACTGAGACCCCCGGTTTGCATCATGTTTTTGGAAATCCCTATATAAATACCATGGAACACAATTTATTATGATCATAATCTATGATCCTCAAATGGATGTACAATTATATAAGATTATACAACATTGGAATACATTCATAGGTCTTGTGTGATGGATTTTGAATGTTCATTGGAAGAGAACATATTGTAATTGGAGTTATATTATATTAATAACTATCAAGACATGATACATATGGATCATTTTTGAATAATTTTATAGAAATACATGTCTTTATCTACTTTTTTACATGGAAATTGTTGGGGATTCCATTATTAGACCTATCCTTTTGTAAGAAAAAATAGATAATATTCAAATGTTCATAAAAATAATAGTGATAGCTCAAAGTTTCCAAAAATCATATTTTGACCATCTTCGATGACTGTTATCAATAGAGTTAGTTGATCATGTGTTCTTGAGAATTTATCAAAGGCTAGGTTGTCATCATTTTGGTAAAGATGGTAAGTTGTCTCCTCAGTACATTGGTCCCTTTGATATACAAGAATTGGTTTGATAGTTGTCATATCAGTTGGTTCTACCTCCAAGGTTTTTTATGCATATTTTTTTATGTATCTCAAATGAAAAAGTACCAACCTAATATTGACCATGTGATTCTATGGGACTATGTTGATATTGAACTGAATTATATATTGATTAATTTTCTAGTTCCAATTACGGATTAGAAATATAATATTTCATGTGTAAAAAGAATCAGTTTAGTGTGAGTTTTGTAGAAACATTGTTATATTTAAGAAGTGGCATGGGATCTTGAGAAGAAAAGGTTAGATAAGTGTCTCTAGATCATCTAAAGTAACACCAATTTAGTAATTTATAGGGATATAAAGACCAATGGTGGGAAGAATTTAGCACCCATAAGTTTATATACTTTACCCTTTTTTTCTATTTTAGGAATATATAATGGTCAAGTTATTTTTATGGAGTTTTTAGAGAGGTTTTGGCATGTTTTGGATGTTTTTTTATAGGTGACTAGTTTGAGCACAGTTTGGCCAAACCGTGTGGGTGCCCATGGAAAACTGTGCAAGCCACTTGTCTTTACATATTAACTATTAATGGTTTGTGCATGGTTTTCCAAACCATGAAGTTTTCTAATTTTTTTTGTATATCATTCGTGGTTAGTACATAGTTTGAAAAACCATGGAGTCTAACCATGAAACGTCTTTTTAATGCCCTAAAAATCATGGATAAAATATAAATTAAGACATGTAAGCCTCTTTAGTCACCTAATACTTTGGGAACTTGAACTCCAATTCCTCTTTAGGCTTTAAAGATGATTACCTTTAATTTGGGAGTGACTTTTAGGTGAATTAAAGTGTGTTTGAGATCTGGAATCATTAGTAAGTATTCTTTATTTAGTATTATTATTAGATTTATTCTTATCCTATCTCCTAAAACAATATATCTAGTACTTTATGGATTGATATACATTTATTGATGGTAATATTAATGAGATATGATTTAATCTACTTATGGGAACGTGTGGTGTGATCATATCTATAACATATATATGTTGTTCATTGTTTTCCCCATTTGTTGAGAGGTAGGTGGCTTCTCTATCATCTCCACTTTAACTTAGAACTTGATGTATTATTTATAATAAAATAATTTTCATGGAATTTTGATTAAATCCTTGTTTGATTCTTCATAAAAACGTTTTTGGGTAATGGATTTCATAATCATGGGAAATTGAATGGTTTTTAGAATAACCTTTGGTGATAAATTACAAAATTATGGTTTAAAAATTTTGGTTTCATTTTTACACAGACCATTTTATTGATGAAATGTTTTTAGTAAACTATTTATTTTATTAAAAATAATTTGGCATGGTATTTGGAATATATGGTCAGTGTGAGTTTATTTAATTTGACATGACCATGAATAGGGGGCATGTACGAGTTGGGTACAAGTACACGACCTAGGATATGTGGTATATTCCATTAGGGAACAAGGATATTAGCTACTTAGTGATGACTTCGTGTATGGAAAAGAGACTTCTCATGATTATGAAACTAACACTTGGAATACATTTTTATATGTTTGGAATCATGGAATGGGTATTCAAAACCAATGAGAAATGTTTTGAACGTATTTTTAAATATTTTGTTGGAACATGATTATATTTTTTTTATATAATTTTTTTTTAAATTTATTTTAAATTGTTTTATATCAACTATTATAACTAGTTCTAGTCTTAGTTGTGCGTATTGGGAAGTATTTTGGGAAATCCTACTGAGTTTAAATTCACCCCTACTTTAGAAATTTGGTAAATAATTATATTTTGGTTCATATGCCACCTTGGTGTCTTTAGGTTCAATGTATTTCTGTATTTTATGTTTGATGTAATATATTTTCATTATTACAATAATATTATTTTTAATATTGGGTTTACCATTGGTTGTAGTTTTTATTCATGCATCATATACTGGATTAGATTTTTATTGTTTATGTTATTCTAGTGGTTTATCTTAAAAATGGAAATCTTCCCCCCAAAGTTTTATGAATCCCTTGAAATTTATTTATATAATTTTGGGTATTAGTGATTTAACGTAAGTCTATTAACACCACCACATATTCTTAATACAATGATAAAGTGTGGGATGTTACACTTTGGGTGAGAGTGTCTTCCCATTATTGAATAGTTGTATTTATTTAAAAAAAATGTCACTCCTCCTCAATTATAAAAGGTCACTCTCTCACCTTACTTATTCACACATATATAGCCATTTGGATTGACCAAACCATGCCAAAATATCTCCATGTCATCCTTATCTACATTAAATAGCATCTTTACTTTCCAAAATACCAACCCTAGTGATTTTAATAAGATATCCAAAGGAGGTTTCTCTAAAAAATGTAATTGTCTTAACGAAGCACATTCTTTTTATTTATCATTTTTCACCGTTAATTATGTATTAAAACTTACAATATAATAACACTAGTATATATCATATATTAATATGTTATTATGTTTATTTCATAATATTTATCCATCTATTTCCCTATCAACTGGGAAAAATATCCATCTCTTGTGTGTACGGCGGACTGCTGCCTCACAAATTGATGTAATTTGTTTTCCATCATAGACTCACATGGATAGTAATAATTATAAAAATTATATATATGATACATAGTACATGATATTATTTCTTTAAAATTATTATATCTTCATATTATGATTTTACCCATTAAGGGAATGATATCATCATTTGTACATACGTACGGCCTAGTGTCTCCATGAAGCGATGTGATTCATTTTATATATCCAGAATTCATGAATATTTATAAAAATGTATTTTGGTATAAAAATTGATATAAATAACATGAATATAATTGGGGATATAATATAAGTATATCCTATACAAAAGAACCAGATCTTTCATAGCAAAACACGTATGAGAAAACAAGGTAATTAACACACAAAACAATAGTAATAATTAAATATTACTATTGAATGGGTGGTAAAATTTAATAAGATGATAATAAATTGTATTATAAATATAAATATGGTTATTTAATAATATAATAACATGCTTAAATCCATTATATAAGAGGTTAAATGAAAATCAAATAAAGGGAAGCGTGAGGTAAGGGATTTCAGATCAATTTACATTCCATTAATACAAATATGTTATTATGAACCTACCCACTTTTATGTGATGTATATATTTTCAATTTAATGTATTTAATATGAGTAACTATTTATTAAATGTTATTAATTTTTAAATTCAATTTTATCCTTTCATGGATTAACAATTAAAAAGTTACCAAAGAGGTGTCTATTTTAAAATTTCACTTTTTGGATTGCTTTTACATTAATTAATGGAATATTATCATTTATCCATCATAATCTATAATAGTATTCTTATAATATATATATTTATGGAATATACATATTTTCCTCTAAAAGTTTCCCCTCTTTGGACCTTGAATCAAGAAAAAAAATTTAAAATAAAAATGCATTTTATATCCCTTTGAATCTGATATATTTTTCATTTATGTACGTATTTTTAAAAATTGATTTTAAAGACCTTCTAATTAAACAAATTATTTATTTAGAAAATTATTATTTATCCTTAACTTTCAAAAAAAATTAAATTAATATTTATACTATTTTTATTAATGTACATTTTCGATAAAAAAAGGTCAAAATGAATTTTTTTAACATATATGACGATAAGGGAATACTTTACCACTGTAACCGTTTTAAAAATGTATCTTTTTATCCATTTTTTCAATGGTTTTAGAAATAAAATTATTTTATGAAATATTATTTTAATATTTCACTAAAATTCCCTTTATTCTTCTAAAGTATATTATTTTATTTCAAAAACCTATATTCATGGTGAACTGATGGTCACCTCTTATCCCCTGATTAATATTTTAATTGTAAAATTTATTTTCAGAAATTAACATACATATGGTCATTTTTCATTAGAAATTACATTAATATTAAATATCCATATTTATTGTATAATGGATATGATTATTTCCTAAACATTATAACATTTTTACATATATTTTTTATAATAAAATTTATTTGATTAATTAGGGAAATGTTGATAGATATATATCCTTTACTCAATATCGATATTTATTGAAAAGACATATTGTTCATGAATTAAATATATCATTAAAAATATGAGTAATGATTTGTCAATTCAGTGATGGGTGGGGCCTATAATTATATAGGCCCTCGATGCGTCGGAATTTCTCATGAGAAAAATCAGTTGTCCAAAAGAAATGGGTTTTTACCCATAGTTTTAAACTATCTTGGCATAGGGTCGTGACAGTATGGATATCATGATATATGAGATCATGACATCCAATATTAAATATTTTCTTCATTAATAATTTAATAATTATTATCCATGAGTTAATTGTGTTGATATTATCCATGGAAGCACTTTTTTCTCAAGTTATTGATTGGATGGAATTTATGTTCAGTTATTTACCTTTCCATATTGATTATGCTTTATCTAATCATGATAAAAAATTTATTGATTAAATATAATTTATGGTCATTTATTGACATTTCCATATTGATTATTGCTTATAAAATCATTATTCTCATGTTTTTGATTAAATGTATGGTTTATTCAGTTATTTACATTTACATATTGATTATAAATTATTGATTCATTATCGCTTTCACAGTACATATTCCTTGTTGAGAATTTTAGTTCACCCATATTTTGATTCTTTTACCTTTTATATGAAGAATAATTCATTGAATGAGTTCAATGATGATGAAATTTTTCTATTAATATCTTTTATGTTCTATTATCTATATATGTATGTTTATGGTTCTCCAAATCTACTAAATTGATTAGTCCTCCAAGATTTTACCCATTGTATCTAGGCCAATATAGAAAAGTAAACATCAGATATTGTTTATTGATGTATGGTCTTTTTAATGAATCCATGTATTATACCTCTTTTATATTCAATGTGATTGAATTTTGTTTCATTGAGTTCCATGAAACACATTTTTCACCAACAAAAAATACTCCATCAGAAGTAGTTTTTTATCATTCATAGATCATGTC
This sequence comes from Viscum album, assembly GCA_963277665.1. NCBI lineage: Eukaryota > Viridiplantae > Streptophyta > Magnoliopsida > Santalales > Viscaceae > Viscum > Viscum album. The sequence goes on along the minus strand of OY728139.1, from coordinate 126,545,075 downwards.
CCGTCATCATCTGATAACCATTTCAAATTTAATTTTCCTTACTTTTTATTTATTAGAAAATATTTTAAAGTATATAAAATATTTATGATAATTACCTTGGAAGAATGTAGATGACACTCTATTATATTAGACTACAACCTGGAATAATGTGTTATAGAATAAATATTATCTAAAATTAAATTAGTTATATTTAAAATACATATAATCAGTTGTTTATATTTCTTTCTATTTATTTAATTACCTTTATCATTATTTCTTGGATTTCTTCCCACCTATAAAGAAGTATATAATCCTCTTTCTTTCACTATTCCAAACCTTTTCATCTTCTCTATAGAATACTATTCTTTTGAAATAAAAATACCATTAGTATCTTGGGTTATTTGCAATCCTAAGAATAATTTAATTTCTCTATATAGAGAAATTTAAAAACTATTATTAATTTGTGTGGTAAAATATGCACACATTATCTTCTCATCACAATAAAACATAATGTCATCAATATACACTATCAAAATGAGTGATGTTTTTTTTCTTCTTAAAATATATATATTTATCAATTTTTCCCTTTTAAAACATCATAATTTTTAAGTAATAATATAAATTTAATTACCAAGTACATGAAGATTATTTTATTATATAAAGATACTTATTTAATTTAAAAACATAACTTCCATTATATTAAAATTTAAATAACTTAGGTTTATCAATATAGACTTCTAAATGAGTTCACCATTAATAAATGTTTTATTTACATCCATACAAAAAATTTGAATTTTCATTGAGTAGTAATTACTAGAATGATTTTGATTATTTCAAACCTAGATACTTGTTAAAATGTATCATGAAAATAAATACCCTAAATTTTAGAGTATCACTTTCATACAAATTTGGCCCTGTTTCAATAAACATATCTATTCTGGTGTGACTGATTCCCATTGTTCTTCTCCTAGTCTGAATGCTCATATTCTAGTCAATAATTATATTTTAAATATCCACATGATTCTTATTACTTGAAACTATAGATATAATATTCTATTTTCCTTAATAAAAAATATTATATGTAAATAATGTATTGTCTTCAATTTTATGTGTAGCTTCTTCCTTTACATCAACTGTTTCAAAATTATCAACATCATCATTACTCTCCCTCATAAAATAATTCATTACAACATTTTAATTTTCAAAAACCATAGCATCATAATTGTGAAAATATTTATATGAACTTTTATTCGAACATTGGTATGAATATTTTTTTTTCTGACTAAGGTATATTCATTCATCATATTTCACATCAAACGTGCTCTAAGTTCTTCATTTTTTTTATTAAGTATGATCTGAAAAACACTATATATTTTTATATACTTAGATTCTTTATAAAAAAACATTTTAGAGGGAGATTTGTTAGATTTTGGCCTCAAAAATATTTACTTTGGAATAACCTTAGGTAAATTAATAGAATATATCTAGTATAAATATGAAATATCCTGCATAACAAGAAAATTTATTTCTATATTAATAAAAATCATCTTTTATATTAAGTTAACCTATTTTTTTACGGTTTTATTGAGAAATAAACTCATGTTTGAGGACCTATTTGAATAAATAATTTGACAAATATATGATTCTATATTATTTTCCATTATCTGATGTTGACCTTTTAAAAAGTATATATGTTTTTTTCTCAACCAACATCCTAAATATTTTAAATTTTTCAAGACCATAAGACTTATGGGATATGAAAATTTTACATGTCATTTTTGAAATATAATTAACTAATTTAATTAAATATCCATCTCCAACTATTGAATACCTTTTCATTAGGATACATGCATCATTATGTATCAACTCTAATTAATTATTTTTTTATTATCAACTACTTTATGTGTTCGACTCTCAATATTTATTTTTTTTTTAACTTTAAACTTTTACATCTCAATAATTTTATGCTTTAAAATTTCAAGGTAAATATCCTATAGTATAATTATAAATTTTATGTCGTAAATAATCTTTATCTATTATATATTCTCATATTTTTTATTTTTTATTTCTTTAAAAATATTATGTTTCTCAATTTGAACATGTTTTTGCACCACATAATTTCACCAGATAGGATAATTAACATTTAGACATATTATAATTTATTTAATACATATCTTAATCTCTATCATAATTTTATATTCTTTAAAATATTCACTCTATGAAATAACATAGTCATTTGGTACATGTGAGTCATCATCTGATGAATCACTCTTATATATTTCTTGATTCATGAGAATATTATCTGAGGATTCTATACGTGTCTCCTCATTATCATTATAGTTATTATTATCAAAAACCATCTTATTCAATAAATAATAAGATCCTTATAAAAAAAATTTAGTGATTTTCATCTTCCCTTTCAACTTTTATTTTCTTCTCTAATGTGATCATACTTTATTGGATGTAACATTATTAGTTTCCTCATCATCATCTTTATTTTTTATCCTCTACGGGTATTTTATAGGTAAATGTTGATCTTCTCCAAAACAGAATAATTTAAATGGTAATTTATTTTTATAAATACCACATATTCCTCTATTGAATTTATATTACATGATAGAAATTATCTTAGTATAATCATACACGTTTTCTTCTACATTATAATGTATTTATTTATCTTCAATTCTAAACTCATTAAGAGCTTTAAAATAAATTTCTATATGTTTACTTCCTTTTATTTTAAGAGAAATTCATTTTCCCATTTTATAATTAAGGTGACTAGTATGTATTCTCTTAATAGCTAATTAATCGTGATCTTCATCTTAAATGTCTAATAAATTGTTATAAAATGTTTCAGGAAGTGTTTTCATAATCTTTTTGACCATATGGGAATCATCATTTTTTTATTTCAAATCACTAATAGAGATTAAAATTATATTGACTTTTGTAAAAATACCATCACAATATTCACCTTATTTCATTCACATATTTATTAAAATTATTGTCTAATTTTTTTTATATTTTCTTTCATCACCTTTTTATTCCGTTAAAACATATTATGATATTTTTCAAAAATTCTATTAGCAGTTTTACATCACATAACCATAGTTAATTCTATACAAAATTATAATGAGGGAATTATATTACTATACTTTACATCATTTTCATCTTTCTCCTATTCATCCATGGAACTTGTAGAAATATCCCTTGGCACTATGAAACCTTTAATAGCACCACCAATAAAATACCTTCCTAAGGAAAAAATATAAGGCATCATCCTCACCTTCTATAAGTTAAATAAATAAATAAAATGTTATAACACCCTTTTAATTAACATATTTGTGGTATTTTGTAGTAAATAAAAAACAAATTATCAAACTAAATCATGGGTATAATACCAATTATAAAGTATCAAATATGTGATACTAAATAGTGGGGATTGGGGTAAATTATTCCTTAATACTCTTATTTAAATACCTATATTACCTTCTTATTATTCAACAGTGATCTCATCAATCGAAATAATAAATAAGGTAAATGTAAGCCACAACACATTTATTAATATGGTTCAACACCCTAAGGGTAAATATATCCCCATCTTAAGGTATATTATCTCTAACTTACATACTTATATTCTTTAATTATCAATATGAGTATAGTAAAGGGTATGAAGTTATACAATTTAAAAAATACTACAACTAATCAGTAACATAAAATGTAAAGTCCCAGACTTTTTAAATGATAATTGATTTATAAATAAATGTTTGTTCTGTTATATTATATAATTATTATACACATAGATCACTTATAGAAACCAACAATACTTTAAATCATAATAATGTCACTACATTAGTCATCTATGAACCCAATGAAATTATTAACAAATAATAATTAAAAAAATATATAAAATAGAAAAGATAAAATGGGAAAATATGGATCAACCAAGTCTAGTAGAATCATTACCTCTATGGACAATAGTATAGAAGTTGAAAAAACATTATTAAACCCATCAACATCTCATAAAATGATAATATATAACCTTGGGAGGAATTATAGTGAATATTGAGTAAAATAGTGAAGTTTAATTTATATGAATTAATGTGATAGCTGGAAAATTAATGTGACCATTGGAATAGTAATGAGACTTTTAGAATAGTAATGTGACCGTTGGAATAGTAACCTGGCCATTGGGAATAGTAACATAACCATTGGGAATAGTAACATAACCATTGGAATCATAATTTAACCTCAAATAATAATGTTTCACAAAAATAATATTTATCTTAAGTAATATAATTCAATATAAATATTATAATTTTGAGAAATATATATCATTATTAAAAACTCAAATAAAATATAATGACATTTTTAAAAAATTGTATTTTAAAATATTTTGTAAAAATCGTATTTTTAATATTAAAAATTAAAATAATTTTTTTAGAAATTTAATTAATAAAACTGAAATAATATTTGAAATATTCATGTTTAAATTTTCCTAGGGAAATATTTTGGTAATTTTATGAAACACATCAATTTTTAGGTGGATATTAAAAATATTATTATTTCATGTTACCGGTGTATCTTAAATTACATAATTCTTGATGTAATAATGACCTAAGAATTTATATTACTAGAGTTTCTGTGAAAATATATTAAATTTAATAAATTGTTCATTAAAATATAATAAAATATATTTCTAAACCTAAAAAATATTTTTTCAAAACCTAAAGTCAAAAGTGATACCTTAAAACAACAATTTTTTCCACTTTTCTTTTTAATAAAATAGAGGAATCCAAATTATAAAGGGTTTAAAATTATAAAAACTATTCTATTATATTTATATATGATTATTTGTTTAGAAACTCACTATTACAATTTTGACCTTTGATATTATATTTTATTTAATATTAAAGTCTAAAAATACCCCCTCCTCACGTATAAATAACCCCTCTATCCCATTAGAAAACTAATCCTTCCACACTTGATAAGGAAAAAATTAGATATAATTCCTATCTCTTAATACATTATCAACCATAGGGAAATTCTGGATTAAACCAAATCCATTCATCAAGGAAGTTTAATTTTTTTTAAGAGAATCCCCACTAAGGAAAGAGTACGTTTTTTTCAAACTCTTATCTTGTTTTCTTTTTTTCTATCTATCTATTTCTAAGAATAATTTCAAAAAAATTATTCTAAGATTTAATTTAGAATAGTTTTAAAATTATATAAATTATATTAACCTACTATAAAAATTATATTTTATAGGTGTTGATATTTTATACCACTTTTTATTCTTATTTGGACAATATTCTCGTTAATAGTTAGTTAACCACCAATAAAGAAGTTTCCAACTAAATTCTTATCACAAACCTAATGATTGGTAATAATAAATTATTTATAATATAAAAATTTATAAATATATGTTTTTTTTAATCTTCTAGAATTAATTCTATTAACGTATAAGTTACCTTCAACCCAAATAGAAAAAATTAAGAGAAATGAGAAATATTTAAGAAAAGCATGATATCCAAATGACTTCCTTTTAACCCTGAAAATTAAGAAATATAATCAAATTATTATAATTGATAAAAATTATAAAAATTTAAAATAATTCACTTTTGTATAATTTTTTTCATAAAACTATGTTTATTATTTCATAGGAATAAAAGTGATGAAATAAATTGGGATTAAAGTTAAGGGTATTCTCGAACATGACTAATTCATTATTTTATCCCTCTTTCACAAAATATTCCGAATAAATATTCTTCTAATGTTTCTTAAATATCAATTCATTATTATTACCTTTTAATTTTGGGGATATACATGTTTCCATATTTATTTTTAAGCCAAATTAAATGTTTTCCCAAAAATACATTTCTTTATAAAAAATATTGAATCCTCTTGATTTGGTTCTTATTCACTTGAAATTTATATTGTTTATACCAAATATTTTTTCCCTTTTTAATTTTGGAACCCCAAATATTTATTCATTAAATTATGATTTATTAATTCCATATTAATCCCATTCTTTTCTATGGGTTATTTCATGACTATGATTGTAATATGTTCCATGTGGCATGCCAAATTGTTTAAATATTATGATGTAATTGGTGGGACCCAAATTATATATCCCACTGATTCATTGGGTAATTTGATGTATCTCAGGTGAAAATGTGTATTATTCATGAAAAGTATTATATATGTTTTCATAATTATGATTTTATTATTATGCATATATGTTAGGCATGAAAATTATGCCATATTTGTTCACAACTATCTGTGGTATTTAACCACTATGACATGATGATTAATTTTTATGCATCCCCACATTCCGTGCATTTATTAAATGTTCCTATCATTATTTTTTGGATGATCTTAATCTTATTATATGATTATTATTATGATTACTCTCACCCACGTGTTATTGATTCATGTCTCTTATTTTTAGTATGGTATCCTTCCCCTTACTGGTATTTTAGCTCACCCTTTTATTTGATGTATATCCTAAGGTGACTACATATGATAAGGATAACATGAAATATTTTAAGTGGATAAGTAATAAGGATTTTAATAATTTTTATTATTTATTATATATAATGGATGTATGCTTATAATTTTCCAAATATATTAAACATTTATATCAATGAATGTATAACTATTATATGGTCTATCTTAAAATTGATGTAATAGTCATTAAAAAATGTAGCGTCACTATATTCAGTATCAGAGGTATGGTGTAGTTAATTTGGTAATTGGGAAACATTAGTAACAACCCTTAAGATAAGTTTAAGTATATGTAAACACTGATGAAGATTTATTTTAGAAAAAAGGATAAACATAAAGATCACAAAAGATTAAACTTTATAGTTAATTGTGAAAAATAATAAATTATTCATTCATGATTTATTTACTTATATTTTGTTTAGAACTTTTCTATTTTATAAAATAGTGGTAACCTAGAGAAACCAAGCCAATAACCCATGTGATTGACAATGTAATGATTGTTTGAATGAAATCCCCGATGTCATTGTAGGAAGAGTTAAAAACCTTATAAAAATGCTTAACCAATTCAATCCAGATATGAATAATAACATGAAAATCAAAGATCATCATCCTTCTCCCATAAAGGATAAACTATCTATTGATTTTTTTATATAGAAACTACCACCATAATTTAGTGGATACTTTGACCCACTTGTCACAAAATAGTGGGTTAACTCAATGGAGAAGATATTTTATGTGATCTAACATTCTGAGAAGGATAATGTGACTCTTATCATCCATCATTTAGAAGGAGAATCTAATCCATGTTAATCATTGATAAATAATACTAATACAAAGGATTAAATGTAAGATATGGAGTGGTAAAATTTTAAGAAAATATTTCTGAATAAGTACTTTCCTCAAACTCTAAAAACAAATATGGAGAGATAATTCTTAGAGATGAAGAAAAATTAAGGTGAATCTATCACTACTTAAGAGGAAAACATTACAAGGATTTCAATATGTGCCTCAATTTTTTATCAACAATGATAAAAAGATAAATATATGATTTAGTGGATTGAAACCACAACTTCTAAAGGTTATAGCTATCTAAGACAATGGAAGTTAAGAAGAAGTGGTTCAATATGGCCTAAAGGTAGAGATGGAATTTTTATATAGGAAATTTTGAAATATAGGAAAAGAATAATGGAGTTTCAAGATTTTGGGTCAAAACAAAATGGAATAAAGGGATTTAACCACCCATGTATTAAAAATTTGGGAAAAACATCATGGTAATTGGATCAAATGAATATTGAAATGCTTAAAGTGTGGTTGAGAAGGCCACCAAGATCATGGATGTCAAATATACATGAAGAATTTGTCCAAGATGATAGAGGAATGGAAGGAACCTACAAAAGAACCATCCATGTTTAAATGCTTCAAATATAGGGAGAAAGGGAAATATGAAAGCTAATAAACTAAACCATAGATCTTTGAGGGGAATCTGTGTCAGTAACCACCAAATACGAAGGAGTAAAGAAATCTTATTCCATCACTTTTAATTAAGTGGATATTAAAAATTAAGTCGTACAAGTTACACTTATTATTCACTCAATAATAGAAAATGTTTTATTTTATTATAGTTCTACACATTCCTTCATATCTGATAAGTTTTCTAGAACTGTTGAACTGAAGCCTCGAAACATTGAAGCACGAATATCTATAAAAAAACCTAATGGTGTGATCATTTCAACCCAAGTGTTGGAATATTATCCTCTTACCATATGTGGGAATATTCTTCTAGAGAATCTCATAATCCTTCCCTTTTTGGAATATTATGTTATAATTGGCATAGATTATATCTTACTATATAGATCACACCTCAATTTTTAGGAAAAGGAAATATCTTTATATATTCCCAACCATCCTATGATCCTCTATAAATGCATGGAATATCATGAATATACTTTGGAAAACCCCACAATGGTGTGGGTTTTGATACCCTATAAAGAAGCATACCTCAGCCAAATTTTTGAGTCAAAGAAAGCTATCATCCTTGACAAAATGACAACTGTGAGGGAATAAATTGATGTATTTCCTAATGAATTACTCTTACTTTCCCAAGATTTTGAGTTATAGTTCTCAATATAAATTATTTTTAGAGCCACTCGTATCTCTAAATTCTCATTTAGGATGGACCTAAATGAACATGAGGATTTAAAGAAACAAATTCAAGAAAATTTAGACAAAGGTTTAATGGACCCTGATATATCACCTAAGGGTAAATCAGTGATCTTTGTAAAGAAAATGGATAGATCAATGAGCCTTGTATCAATTTATTAGAGGTTAACAATATCAATATAAATAAAAAGTATCATTAACCAAGGATTTATGAATTTTTTGATCAACTATGAGGATCTTAATAATTACCTAAGATGGATCTTCATTCTTGATATCATCACCTGAAGTTGAAGAAAGAATATATTCAAAGTATTTCCTTATATATAAGTTATGAACAATATGAGTCCATAGTGAATCTATTATAACTTACTAAAACCCATGATATCTTTATGGATACATATAAAAATTTATAGTAGAGTTTATCAATGATATTCTCATTTACACCAAGATCATGGAGGAACATGAAGAGCATATAAGGAATATGAGGTGATTCTATGAAAGGATAAAATGTATGATAATTTGAGTATGTGTGACTTTGGGTTTCAAAAATTCACATTCTTGGGAAACATGATAACAAGTGAGGTAATTTCTATGATCCCTTCAAAGAAAAAATAAATTGAGGAGTGGGATAGACCCACTAATGTCATAGAAATCCATAGATTTCTTATCTCAATAGGGTACTAATGACGTTTTATAAAAAAATTTGAATTATTTTCTATACCACTAATGAATTTTACATAGAAAGGGGTTAAGTAATTCTAGATATAATAATTTGATGAAATATTTAATGAGATCAATAAGAGGCTAATAATTACACCTTTACTCACACTACCAATAAGAAGAGATGGTTTTTGTGACATATAGTGATTCTTCAAAGAATTCCTTGAGTTTTTCACTCATGTAGAATGAAAAAGTGATAGCCTATGTCTCATTAAATTTTATGATACATGATAAAAACTACCAAATATAGGATCTAGAGTTAAAAAATGTGATCTTATCCATAGAGATTTGGAAACACTACCTCTGTGGTGAGAAGTGTTAAACATATACTATCCCTAGAGTTTAAAGTATATATTCACATAGAAGGATATCAATATGTGTTAAAAAGAAGATAGTTAGATCAAATCAAGGACTATGATTTTTATTTTATCTACTATCTAGGAAATTAAAACAAGGTATATGTTTCTCTTTGTAGAAAAAAATTACTACTAAATCCATGATGTGGATTGGGAAAGGTCTTATGTTCATGGATATACAATGGATGGATCAGGAAATCATAATGGCATGGAATACATCCTACCTTTCCCAAATTATTTCCTAACTATATATCCCAGAGAAGATCAAGGAGACACATAAGAATGATTTGGAGATTCAAAATAAGGGAAAAAGATTATATAATGTAATATTCATGAATTCCATATCAATGAGGATGTTGTGATTCAGTTTGGAACTAGGATTTATGTTCTTTAGTCACCTGAGATAAAGAAGAAACTATTGGATAATGTACATAGGTCATCTTTCTCTATCCATCCTGAAATTACCAAGATTTACCATGACATTCGAGATAACTTTTAATGGGGAAAATGAATATGGAAATCTCAAAGTATATCTCAAGGTGTTTAGTATGTGTTTCTGATGCTTTTTTTAAGGTCTCACATCACCCACACTCATTTCCCTGCATTCAGACTTTCTAAAGGTGAGAGGATTTCATCACATTCAATGGAGATGAATTATTCTTTGTCAAAATGGGTTTATGGGATATTTGTTTCTCCTTTCACTGATTCCTCTTATATATCAATTCATTGTCTTTTTCTCCTTCAAGGTTGATTCAGGTTTGTGGAACTCATTCCCGATGCCATCACTATCTAGACACTAGTTAATTACACTACTATTATCTTGATATGGAAGAAACCTTAGATCAATAGATTTGTAACGTTTTGCATCTCTACTCATGTATCGACATTGGATACACTTGTCACCTATAAATATTCCTCATGATAGGGAATCTCATATGATGAATCTTAGTCATGGAACCCAAGGTTGTCCATGTCAATCATGAGTTAATTAATGCTAGGGGAGTAATTATTCCAAGTCTTTCTACCATAGGCATCCCACATTTAGGGTATGTGGTAGGTATTCTAGGTCATGTCACAATTTCCACATCCTGTGGAGTAGGTTTAGAACATCCTATTGAGAGGGATTGGGTCACATGTTTAATTTCTTTTGGAGATGGGATTGGTGGATCAGAATTCACCATGGAGTTTGATATATGAGGTCTGTCCCTATGAGGGGATATTTCACACCTAAGTTTACAAATGGATCAGAAAAACCTTCTAGAAGAGAATCAGAAGTTTTAGATCAGAAATCCCCATGGAGGTGGATCTAGGAGCTATTTTCCCAAGAAGTAAGATGTCACACCTGGGTTTAATGATGGATTAGAATGCACCATAGAGGTGGATCTAGATTTTTATATTAGAATTTTTTATATAGGAGGATCTAAGAGGTTTGTCTATATAAGGGAATAAATCACACCTGGGTTTACCAATGTCAGTATTGAACCTCAATGATGCATCTTACTTACCCTATTTACAAGATGAACATCAAAACCTAGGTAGTTCGATGTCTTAGTTTAAGTGCATGTGATGGGATTGATGCATGAATTTTAACATCATGTGGTAGGGATGATCATGTCACAAAATGAGCATCGATGAGAAATGGTGTGGGGATTACATATAGAAGTTTCCCTCTAGGGGTGGCTTTTTACTCCGTGGTGGGAGAGGCCGGCATCCCAAGATGATCATACATGAGGAATCTTGTGTTCAGAACATTGGGTAATACTACAGTTTTACGTAATGTTTTGAATATTTTCTCAGGAAGTTTAACATCGTATGAATAGGGTGTAGAACTAGATAGTTTTACATCATGTATTTCAGCCATTGTTGGTATCACTCATCAAGGGGGACCATATCAATGTTATTGGAAGATCTGTCATGAAGACCCTCAACCAAGATAGGTGCATAGTTTCCCTTGAAGATTCCAAACATTTGGATTATGTGACCATCGCTCATGAATATTTGGGTGGGACATAGTGTTTGAACTACCATAGAGGTGTGATCAATCATGAGGCTATAATTATGGTCCCTATTCTTAAAAGAAATATGAATTATGGTATCTCTACTTAAAAGTAATATGTAGGGTAATGGATTCACTAGAGGAATAGGGACCGTCAGGTAGGGCACCGAGAAGTTATTCTTTGAAACTCTATATTGTTCTTCAAAAAAAGGTGTACGAGGATGGGGGATCTAGAAAAATGGAAAATCATGGATTAAAGAGTCGAGTTGGGAAAAATATTTGGGGTTCCATGCAGGTCAGGGTTGTGCATGGATAGATTCTTTTTATGAGAACATGACTGGCCTTGAGAGGAGTTGTATGATGATCACTCTACCATAGGCAAAGTCAGGTTTGGGACCATATGAGGTCTATCATGAAAATTATTAACCTTTTAGGGTACATGATCATTGGTTTTGTGCACATTCATAAAAGAGGAGGAGTTCCACATATCATAGCATCACTTCAACTTCCGTAGATCTTCTCTAGGTTTGGGTGAGATTTTCTTTATAGATGAAATTTCTAGATGGTGGCATGCAACTCGTTGGGTGTGGAACTATCTTTGTGTGCTTGTTCATACATTTTCACCATATATCGGCTACACAGTAGTTCTATTATAACATCATATTTGGCACTTGACTAGAATTATTGTGTGATAGGGTTGTGAACACTACTTCTTTCTTGCACGCAATAAGGATTTCTTTCTCATTGGGGCCATAGGTATGTTGTCAGCCTTTAGAGTATCCAAAAAACTATACATTGTTTTTGTTGTGAAATTTTTTTTTGTGTGGAACAACATCTTTATGTGAACACACTAAAACTTGTGATAACCCTACTCATCCACAATGTAATGGTCTTTTGGGGTGGGTCACATGCTCGGTTTACGGATAAATGGCCATTTGAGGACCTAAATGATATTTTAATGCCAACAAATCCCCCCTCCTCAAAATCTGAGCATACAAAGGACTAGAAATTTTGGTTCTAAGGGTAACACTAAAGAGATACATTGATTATCCCATGTTTTTTAAAATGTTTTCTTATAGTCATACATCATCTTTTCACACTATGTGAAAACTGGTGGTTGGTACCTATAAATAAGAGGTGTTCCCCTAGTACAATACTAAATTCTAACATGATATTCATAAGTTCTCTTGTTCATAACTCTCTATTGCGTGAAAACCCATTCCATTGGATGAATCTTCTATGTAACTATTACTTTTTGTGTAACCCCTTTTATAACCAAGGATACCTTTTTCATGCACACTTCCAAAGTTGGGAACCATATATCTATTTGTACAATAGGAAACTGTATTTATGCGCACCTTCTTTTTAACCTTTAGAATCATCTAAAATGGTAAACCATCTAAACCATGGTAATATTGAATATTCTATCACTGCTCTAAGGTATGAAATAGTGGAAACCTCTGATATTCCTCAACAGATGAGGGATCTTTCCAATAATCGAAACATTTTGGTCATGATGGCTAAATTCAAGAGGAATTATCCATCATCAAACTGCCTTCTTTTTTATAATATCAAGTTGATAGATGAAGTGAACATCTTGATCATTGAGGTCAACATTCAACTCTTCTATTTTATGTGTGAGGATGAGATCAACCATTAGAAAATCACTATTTGTGGTCACCCTTCTCGGGAGCATGGGGACATCTCCATCTACACACTAAGTTGACAGATGAGAATAGTTATGGAAGAGAAACTGGAGGATGAATAATTTCCCACCTAATATGATAGTATCTTCCAGAGTATTATCTGGGACAATAGAAAAGGCTGGAATAAGTATTGGGATATTTTTCCAAGAGGAAATTTTATTAGTGAATGGGCCTCGGCATATTGGGTATTCCTCATAAATCTTGAGTACAATATTGGGCTACATAATATCAGATTCTTTTAGGTAGTATATATTTCCTAATTCCATACATAATACCAATATGAACTATTTCCAGATCTCCTCATTTATTGGTCTCTAGACACCAAAAAATTCCACCTTCAACATGGGTAGCTGGGAATCAGCTTGGGGGATGTGCACTGTACCAGTTTCATCCCACTTGATGGGTTAAAATATGATGAATTTCTTCTAGTTCCAAACATTCAGTTAGATAGAAAGTAGACTCCTCTCCTAAGGAAACACCTTCTGGATGCATTAACCAGAGTACTGAAGCATCATCTCACATTCCACAAGGATATCACATTCAAGACATGGTTGGGTATGTTTTTGAAGAAGGACCCATTTTGTAATATGTTGGGATGGCCAAAGAAGTGTCTGGAGACACTAAAAAGTAGGATATCAGGATCATATTGGATGATTTTGGAGGTTGGAGAGTATGAATAGTGTGAATAAAGTATGGTAGGGAAATGACATCCATCGGTTCACTACCCCACTGTTGAGCCCTCTGGAAGATTGCTGATTTCATGTTTATAACTGATGTTTTAATAATCACAAATCATCACAACTCATTGCTGCTTAATCTGGTTTGATGTCTCATAAACATAATTCCAATCTATGAATGAATCTGTTATCATGTTTTTAACTATGCTTATTGACTTGCAAAGTATGTTGGAAGTCTTCTGGATTCAACATCCATCAGACGCACCGATCAATCAGACTCACCGATCCATCAGAGTCACCGATCAATCAGACTCACTGATCCATCAGAGTCACCGATCAATCAGACTCACCGATCCATCAGACGCACCGATCAATCAGACTCACCGATCCATCAGACGCACCGATCCATCAGACGCACCGATCCATCAGATGCACCGATCCATCAGAGTCACCGATCAATCAGACTCACCGATCCATCAGAGTCACCGATCAATCAGACTCACCGATCCATCAGACGCACCGATCCATCAGACGCACTGATCCATCAGACGCACTGATCCATCAGACTCACCGATCCAAGGACTCACTGATGCAGATGACTCACCGATGCAAATGAGTCACCGATGCAAATGAGTCACCGATCCAATGATAGACCGATGCTGATCAAAATGACTCACCGATCAGATGACAGACCGATGCTGATCTATCTGAGTCACCGATCATTACTCTAATGCTGATGACCTACCGATCTCTTGAACAGTCATAAACAACTGTTTGAATTTCTTTATCTTTATCTTTATTTATTCTAACCAACGGTCATATTAGTTATATTTTAATACCCTGACAATTAATTAATAAAAGTTGTCGGATGTCAGGAAACCGTACCTCGTACATGCGGAAAGGAAACCTTTTCTATCCTACGGAACACGTGACATAAATACAAGAAGACGTTGCTGAAAGATATAACTATAACAAAGACAACGAGGAAAAAACACACACAGAGACAAGGAAGCATACGACATACTCAAGAAGAGCTCTGTGCATACAAGAAGAACCAAGCAAGACAGAATCAAATATAAAATCAAGCCTACTCAAGAAGAGTGGTGTGCATACAACAGAATATTGAAGAGCTTCATCGAATACATCTCACCGCCTGTGAACCTGAAGCATACGACACTCTGCTTCTCAAACAAAATCGAGAAGAGGACTCAGAATCATTTCTGATTAATTCCAAAACGAGTCCAGTGCTACACTGAAATCACTAGAGCCATTCCTAAACTCCACATCTCTGCTCTATGATTTATTCATTCTACATTTTGAGCAGTGTGTGTTATCTGCTGTATTAAACACACACACTGACTCCTGTACTTTCACTGGAGGATCTGTAAATCCTCAGCAAACCTTTTTACACTTCACTTCCCACTGTGGATAGTGGTAGAGGTCTTGTGACCTGGACAGCTGGCTGCTGTTGTTTGTTTTCCCACGTAGAACTGTGGTAGAGGTCTTGTGACCTGGACAGTGTGTTCACTGTTGTTAACCCCGATCCAGGGTGTGGATCACTTTTATATAAACTTTTGAGAGGACTAAGTCTCGGCTTGAGACTGAACCTCTTGGTTACTTCTATGTGTTTATAGTTATACTCTATATCCATACTATACATATTTATTTCATATTCCGCTGCTATTACTTTGAAATATAATCTATCTTCAAAGCTACTTTGATAATTAAATTCGCAAGTGTTTATATTTATTATAAATCAGTAAATTAGTTTCAAAAGATAATTTAATCATAAGATTAAGTTAACTGAGAATTAATCAATCTTTGAGAAGCTAATTGAACCTTTATAATCTATATAAATTCACTACAGTTTAATTTGTTTTTGAAATTGGGGGATTTTATTAGAAATTGTTTTTAACAGAAAATTTTAATTGGAACTCAATTCACCCCCCTCTTGAGTGTCCACTCCGACCAACACTTGGTATCAGAGGAAGTTAATACTTTCTAAAAGTGCTCTGCTTTTGAATTGTGATTTTAGTTGTATTTTAAAGTTCTTAAAATTTCTGTTATTTCTAAATTTTTATCTCTTTAAAATTCCTTTTTGTAATATCATGGATAATAGACTTGAGGGTGCTGCTACTAACCGACCACCTTTCTTCAATGGAACTAATTATGCTCAGTGGAAACTGAAAATGAAAATTCATCTAGAAAGCATAGGTTTTGATATTTGGACTGCTATTGAATCTGAATACAAAATTCCCACTACTGCTAGATCTACTTGGGATGAACCTACAAAGACTGCTTACAATAACAATTGTAAAGCTATGAATGCTCTGTACTGTGCTCTAGGAGATGAAGAGTTTAATAGAATTTCTGCATGTAAAACTGCATATGAAATTTGGGATACCTTAGCTGTTTCTCATGAAGGAACAACAAATGTTAAGGAGATGAGATTGAATACCTATACTATTAAGTATGATAATTTTAAGATGAAGCCTGATGAACCCATTTCTGATATGTATCTCAGGTTCAATGAAATTGTCAACACAATGACTTCTCTAGGAAAGGATGTTCCAGCAAAGGAACAAATTATGAGAATTTTGAGATGTCTACCTGAAAGATGGAGAGGAACCTCTGTCTCCATTAGAGAATCCTGTGACATTGCTGCTCTACCTGTCAAGGAATTAATTGGTAAGCTGATGATGTATGAAGAAGAGCTTAATGTAAATAAAGAAGAAGATGATGAACCTAAAAGGAAGTCTATTGCCTTCAAGACTACAACCTCAAAGAATAAGGATAAGGAAAAGCTTCAAGCTATCAATGAAAGTTCAAGCAGTGAGGAAAGTGAAAATGATTCTGACAGTGATGATGAGATGGCTCAAATAGCCAGGAGATTCAAAAAGTTCTATAGGAAAAAGAAATTCTTTAGGAAACCAAATTACAAGGGAAAGTATGACCAACAAGGGAAATGGAAAAAGGACTGGAAGAAGAACGACAAATCAGATGTTGTTGTCTGCTATGAGTGTAAGAGGAAAGGACACATTAAAGCCGACTGTCCAAAGCTGAAGTATAAAAAGAAATATGAATACAAGGATAACAAGTACAAGAAGGCCATGAAGGCTACTTGGAGTGCTTCAGAAGACAGCACAAGTGAAGCTGAATCTTCAGACTCTGAAAAGAATCGGGCCAACATGTGTTTCATGACAAACACTTCTGAGGTAACATCAGAGACTCCTGCTTTTAATTCATACTATTCTGGAGAAGATTCTGACTCAGAAAACATGTCAAAATCTGAATTGTTTGAATACTGTGACATGCTAGAAGAAACATGTAATGAGCTTAAAGATAAATATAAAGGTCTAAAGAAACAGTATGCTTTAAGTGTTATGCATAAATCTGATCTGGATATAGAAGTAGAAAAGAATGCTCAGCTGCTTAAAGAGAATACTGAACTAAAATTGTCTAATGAGCAACTCAAGAAAGACTTAGAGAAGTTAACCAATGGTAAAAATACTCTAACACAAATTCTAGGAAAGCAAGTTGCACCTAGATACACTACTGGTATAGGATACCAACCTGGACAAAGGAAAGTTTCCAAAACTAGATTCATTCCTAAATCTGGACAGAAGATAGTTGATTCTGGAACTTCTTATGCCTCAACCAGTTATACTCATAGTTATGAATCTAATAAGGTTTATCTTTCAAAGAATGTTATTTCTAAAAATTATATGAGACCCATTAGACAAATATGGGTACCTAAAGTGTTATTGGCTAACCTGTCTGGACCCAAGAAGATCTGGGTACCAAAATCATCTTCCATCTAAATCTGTTTTGTAGGAGACCTGCTTGAAGAGCTGTTACAAGAAGATATGGTATTTAGACAGTGGGTGCTCAAGACACATGACTGGAGATTATTCTTGCTTCAAGAGCTTAATAAAAGTTGATGGAGGATTTGTCACCTTTGGTGATAACTCTAAAGGAAAAATCATCGGCCTAGGCCAGATTGGTAACACTGATTCAATTTTGATTTCTAAAGTTTTATTTTTTGATGGACTTAAATATAACCTGTTAAGCATTTCTCAGTTATGTGATGATGGTTTTCATGTTAAATTTGAAAATGATTCTTGCAATGTTTTTAACTCTAAAAATGCTTTAGTATTTTGGCTTTAAGAAATGAAAATGTTTATGCTGTTGATTTAGATTCTTTAGCTAAACAAAACATTCCTTGTTTAAATGCTTTTCATAAAGAGTCTTGGCTTTGGCACAGAAGATTAGGACACTGCAATGTGCACTCACTTAGAAACCTTTCTAGGAAGAACTTGGTTAGAGACTTACCCAAACTTGAATTTCCAGCAGACAAAGTTTGTAATCCCTGTCAAAAGGGAAAACAACACAAAGTTTCTTTTAAATCAAAGAAAGAAGTTTCAGCTTCTCAGCCACTTGAATTGGTTCACATGAATTTGTTTGGACCATCAAGAGTTTCTAGTTTAAATGGTAAGCACTATGTCTATGTTCTCGTAGATGACTTTTCTAGATATACTTGGGTATATTTTCTAGCTCACAAAAGTGAAGCTTGCTCTTACTTTGTTAAATACTCCAAGTCTGTAGAAAATCTTAGTGGACTCAAGATTAAGACCCTAAGAAGTGATCATGGTCGTGAGTTTGAGAATCAAGATTTTGAATCTTACTGCTCACTCAATGGCTATTCTCATAACTTTTCTGCCCCTAGGACACCCCAACAGAATGGTGTAGTAGAAAGAAGAAACAGAACCCTGCAAGAAATTGCTAGAACCATGCTCAATGAATATGACCTGCCAATTTACTTTTGGGCTGAAGCTGTTAATACAGCTTGTTATGTCATTAATAGAGTCTTGATCAGACCTGTTCTAAAGAAAACCCCTTATGAGTTGTGGAACCATAGGAAACCTAAGGTAAACTACTTCAAAGTTTTTGGCTGCAAAGTCTTTATTCTGAATACTAAAGATAATCTGGATAAATTTGCATCCAAGAGTGATGAAGGAATTTTCCTAGGTTACTCTATCTCTAGTAAAGCCTATAGAGTTTAAAATAAGAGAACCAAATGTGTGGAAGAATTTGTTCACATCAAATTTGATGAAACTGATCCACATGAGCCTAAAACCTCTCTTGGGAATCTTGAAGAAGATTTGTCTATTCTGGACCTTAATGATAAATCTAAAGAACCTGTTATAAAAGCATCCAGTTCTGGACATTCTCCAGAATCTGCTTCTGTTGAACCTCATTCTCTAGATGAACCTGAAATTTCTAGCCCTATCTTTTCAAGACCATCTAGGACTCTAAAGAACCATCCCTTAGATGCTGTTGTAGGAAATCTATATAGAGGGACACAGACTAGAGCCTCTCTAAGAAACCATGTTGAACATCAAGTTTTTCTTTCACAGTCAGAACCTAAAAATATCAATGATGCTATCAACGATGAATTTTGGGTAATGGTTATGCAAGAAGAATTAAATCAGTTTGAAAGGAACAAAGTCTGGGAATTAGTTGACAGACCTAAGGACACTTTGACAATAGGCACAAAATGGGTGTTTAGAAATAAAATAGATGAATCTGGAAATATAGTTAGAAACAAAGCTAGACTAGTTGCACAAGGATATATTCAAGAAGAAGGTATAGACTATGAGGAAACTTTTGCACCTGTAGCTAGACTAGAAGCCATTAGGATCTTACTTGCATATGCTGCACATCTGGATTTCAAATTATATCAAATGGATGTTAAAAGTGCATTTCTAAATGGTTTTATAATTGAAGATGTTTTTGTAGAACAACCACCTGGATTTACTAATCCCCATTTTCCAAATCAAGTTTTTAAACTTTCTAAAGCTTTATATGGTTTGAAACAAGCTCCAAGAGCTTGGTATGATAGACTTAGCAATTTCCTTATTTCAAAAGGTTTTACTAAAGGGATTGCTGATCCAACTCTTTTCATTAAAATAATTTCTAAAGATGTTTTAGTTGTACAAATATATGTTGATGATATTATTTTTGGATCTTCTAAAAACTCCTTATGTACTGATTTTTCAAAAGTTATGCAAAATGAATTTGAAATGAGCTTAATGGGAGAGCTTAAGTATTTTCTTGGATTTCAAATCTTTCAAACTAAAAATGGTATTACTTTGAATCAAAGTAAATATACAAAGGATCTTTTAAAACGTTTTGGATTGGATAGTATTAAGGAAAGTAATACACCTATGAGTACTACCTGTAAATTGGATGTTGATGAAACTGGGAAACCAGTTGATCAAACCAATTACAGAGGTATGATTGGAAGCTTACTTTATCTTACTTCTAGTCGACCAGATATTATGTTTAGTGTGTGTATGTGTGCTAGATTTCAAGCTAATCCTAAAGAATCACACTTATTAGCTGTTAAACGGATTTTTAAGTATCTTAAGTATACTATAAATTTAGGTTTGTTTTACCCAAAAGGACAATCCTTTGAGTTAATGAGTTATTCAGATGCTGACTTTGCTGTTTGTAAGTTAGATAGAAAAAGCACATCAGGAACATGTCATTTGCTTGGAAAATCCCTAGTATCATGGTGTAGTAAGAAACAGAATTCAGTTGCATTGTCTACTGCCGAGGCAGAATACATAGCTGCTGGTAGCTGCTGTGCACAAATTTTGTGGATGAAACACACTCTATGGGATTATGGATTTGATCTTAAACATGTTTCAATTAACTGTGACAACACTAGTGCAATAAACTTATCCAAGAACCCTGTGTCTCACTCTAGAACTAAGCACATTGATGTTAGACATCACTTTCTAAGAGATCATTACCAGAAGGGTGATATTTCTCTAGAATTTGTTAGTTCTGAAAATCAATTAGCTGACATCTTCACAAAGCCCTTATGCTCTGAAAGAATGAAATTTATTAAACAAGAATTTTGTATGATTGATCTGTGAAACTGATCTGTGAAACTGATCTGTGAAGCTGATCTGTGAAACCGATCTGTGGAACCGATCTGTCACACTGTTCTGTCAAACCGATTTTTTTTTTTTTAAAAAATTACTTTTTATTAATTAGTAAATTACTTTTGATGGGAACCCTAAATGATAAAATAAATGATACGCGGATATTTATCTTCCCTAAACCTTTGACCTTTCATTTCCCACCGAACCTCTCAACCTCTCTTCCCCTCTGCTTCGAACCTTCGAACCTTCGAACTCCTGCCTCTCCAAATCCTCGAATGGCTAAGCAAAAGAGACCGAGCAAAGGACCAGATAGCCTTGTACCTTCAAAGCGTGCTCGAGGCGAGTCGAGCAGTACCTCTCAACGCTCAGTAAATCCGAACCTGGAAACTCGGATTGTTGCTGTAGAAAAAGAAGTAAACTCGGCGTGGCTTCTGTCAAGTAAGTCCCTATTGCTACAAGTTCTTGAATCGCAAGGATGGATAGACTGGTTTTCAGACAACGCCCGAATAGATTATCCAAAGCTAGTACATGAGTTTTACATGAACCTGAAAATCACGCTTGATGGTGTGGAAGCTGCTAGGATGTCTTCTGTTGTAAAAGGAAAGAAAATATCTTTCTCATCTAAGCAGTGGGCTGAATGTTTAAACGTACCTCATGAAGGTCGATATGAGGACTATGCTGGCAATATACCCCCAGTCACTGACTATTTTTCTTATGAGCTAGCGCTAGAGCTCCTAACTGGAAACAGAGAATCGAGGAGAATCACAGCTTCAGAATTAGATGGTGAAAGCAGACTCCTATTCAAGTTTATTCAGCACCAACTTCTCCCTCGAAGAGGAGATTTTGCTGCTGTTAAGTTTCAAGATGTTTTTCTATTGTTTCTGCTGAAAACCCATGAAAAGATAAATCTGTGTAGATATGTGATGGTCCACATAGCTAGTATGCTGAAACCTTCCAAGAAAGCCACAGCGTTGTTTTATTCAAAAATGATATCTACTATGCTCCAGAATCTGGAATGTGTTGATGAAGATGATGAAGTTGTTGAAACAGAGCGTACCTTCTGTCTCAACAAAGAGATCTGCAAGAGGATGAAAATCAATTGGAATCCATGGAAGAAGTGCTGGGTTGCAGATGAAGATAAGTTGTATGAAGCCTACAATCCCATAGATCATGGTAAGAGGCCAAAGGATTTGAGAGATCCTGGATTAAAACCAGATGAGGAACCAATTTATTCTGATGATGATGAGCAAGCAAAAGCTGCAACTGAAGAAGGAAGTGTGTCTTCTCCTGATGATAGGAGTGATCCAGACACTGCTAGCCCCAAGAAAAGAATAGAATTTGGACCTGCTAGTCCACCCTTAACCCTACCAGAGTCAGAACCTATTCTTGATGATGAAGAAGATTCTGATACTGAGGAATATCACAGTGAAGCCTCTGAGCAGAGTAATAATGAGCAAGGTGATGCTGATGACAATCTTGGTGGTGATGATGATGATGCTGATGATGTTGAAGCTGCTGCTGATAGTGTTAACAGACCAGTGGATGGTCTTGCTGTAGATCAGGCAGAACAACCTCAGTCAGTACCAGAAATCCATATCAGTGGCAAGGCTGACTCATCAAAAATCAGTGGAACAGCAAGCTATGAGAAACCCAACTACATCCTGTGTGCTGCTGTTTGGGATGACTACCCTGGATATGCTGTTTTGGGCTTAGACTATTCTGAAGAAGAAGACGAATTGCCAGAATCTGCTGCAGCTGTGAAAAGGAACCTTCCAAGAGAAGCAAGGTCTATTCCTACTGTTGATCCTGTAAATGTGAATTTACCTAGTTCTGAAATCTCTCGAGCTGATCTTGATAAGTTTAAGACTGAATTGCTAACCACTGTGAGAGATATAGTCAGAGAAGAACTTTCCAATGCCCTTCATCAAGTATCTCTGCAAGTTTCTGAAAATTCCTTGAAATCTTTTTCAACGGCAGTCTCAGATGTTCTCAAGCCAGACTTGACTGCTACTGGTGACTTTGTTGGTAGGCACCTAGCCTCTTTGAATCAAACTTTGAAGGATCTCCAAGTTAGCTTACTTTCTCTATCAAATGAGTTCAGATCAACCATCTCTGGTATGATGGAAGTTTTGAGAAATCTGATTGAACATCTCAACAAGTCTGACCTGAGGAAGTTGAAAGCTGAACTAACTCATATAGTCAGCCATGCCAGTACAGGCAAGGTAACCAAAATCACTACTCGTGAGATAGAATCTCTCAGAGAAGTTGTGCATGCAGAGCTAGCTGCTATAAGACAAATTCTTGACTTAGAATCTTTGAGGAGGATGAAAGAGCTCTGTGATAATAGTCATAAGATGGCCTTAGTATATTCAGCAGATGCTAAGAAATCCCTGCAAGAGATCAAGGAAAAAGTTGATACTTACTTTTCCAAGATTTATACAAAACATGAGATCGCTGCAAACTTCAAAGTCTTGGCAGAGAATCTGAAATTACCTCCAGTCACTCAGGCCTTCAACACTCAAGTTCGCCAATTGCAAGATTTTGTCCCTTCCTTGGGGCAGTTCATGGAAAACAAGGATGATTTTGAAAAAGCTATGAAGTATGGCGCAGAAGTCATTCAGGACTTCATTCATCTGTTGAAACCTTACTTGGATGCACAGGCCACTGCAATTGTACTCCCTACTTCTGAACCTCTCAGTGCCTCTGATGTCGCTCCAAATCAGCTGTCTGTTGCCCAAGCTCTATCTCAGTTACAGCCAGTCTCTCAGCAAGCTTCTCATCCAGCTCCTGCTCCTTCTCAACAACCCTCTGTGACACCTTCAACTGCACCTGCCCGAGTTGTCCTGCCGCCACTTCAGCTCCGTGAACCACAGCCTGCCTCCAAGCCTTCTACATTACCTACCATTGATCCAAAGGATAAAGGGAAAGACCCTTTGTATCCCAATAAATAGCCCTGTATTGTTTTTGATGGGGTGATCTATGTATTGCTTATCTCCTTTTCTGTGACTTTATCAAATTTGTTTTTTTTTTCTTTGTGTTATGTTCTATCCTCTCTGCACCCTGCTTCTCTTTTCCCTTATCTGTTTTCCCTCCTTTTTGATTATCCCAAAGGGGGAGAAAGAAGATATATATAATGGGAGAAAGAAGATATATATAATGGGAGAAAGAAGATATATATAATGGGAGAAAGATATATAATGGGGGAAATATATATCTAAGGGGGAGTACTCTATATATGAAGAGGGAGATCAATATCTCAGGGGGAGAAATCTGAATACTTTATATGGGAAGGTTATTTTAAGAGGGAGATTTTTTTTATTATTTTATATATATATATGAAGATTTGTGATTATCAAAAAGGGGGAGATTGTTGAGCCCTCTGGAAGATTGCGGATTTCATGTTTATAACTGATGTTTTAATAATCACAAATCATCACAACTGATTGCTGCTTAATCTGGTTTGATGTCTCATAAACATAATTCCAATCTATGAATGAATCTGTTATCATGTTTTTAACTATGCTTATTGACTTGCAAAGTATGTTGGAAGTCTTCTGGATTCAACATCCATCAGACGCACCGATCAATCAGACTCACCGATCCATCAGAGTCACCGATCAATCAGACTCACTGATCCATCAGAGTCACCGATCAATCAGACTCACCGATCCATCAGACGCACCGATCAATCAGACTCACCGATCCATCAGACGCACCGATCCATCAGACGCACCGATCCATCAAACGCACCGATCCATCAGAGTCACCGATCAATCAGACTCACCGATCCATCAGAGTCACCGATCAATCAGACTCACCGATCCATCAGACGCACCGATCCATCAGACGCACCGATCCATCAGACGCACTGATCCATCAGACTCACCGATCCAAGGACTCACTGATGCAGATGACTCACCGATGCAAATGAGTCACCGATGCAAATGAGTCACCGATCCAATTATAGACCGATGCTGATCAAAATGACTCACCGATCAGATGACAGACCGATGCTGATCTATCTGAGTCACCGATCATTACTCTAATGCTGATGACCTACCGATCTCTTGAACAGTCATAAACAACTGTTTGAATTTCTTTATCTTTATCTTTATTTATTCTAACCAACGGTCATATTAGTTATATTTTAATACCCTGACAATTAATTAATAAAAGTTGTCGGATGTCAGGAAACCGTACCTCGTACCTGCGGAAAGGAAACCTTTTCTATCCTACGGAGCACGTGACATAAATACAAGAAGACGTTGCTGAAAGATATAAC
Organism: Viscum album; assembly: GCA_963277665.1. Lineage (NCBI taxonomy): Eukaryota > Viridiplantae > Streptophyta > Magnoliopsida > Santalales > Viscaceae > Viscum > Viscum album. The sequence continues at coordinate 126,519,742 of OY728139.1, read as the reverse complement.
TATAACAGAGACAACGAGGAAAAAACACACACAGAGACAAGGAAGCATACAACATACTCAAGAAGAGCTCTGTGCATACAAGAAGAACCAAGCAAGACAGAATCAAATATACAATCAAGCCTACTCAAGAAGAGTGGTGTGCATACAACAGAATATTGAAGAGCTTCATCGAATACATCTCACCGCCTGTGAACCTGAAGCATACGACACTCTGCTTCTCAAACAAAATTGAGAAGAGGACTCAGAATCATTTCTGATTAATTCCAAAACGAGTCCAGTGCTACACTGAAATCACTAGAGCCATTCCTAAACTCCACATCTCTGCTCTATGATTTATTCATTCTACATTTTGAGCAGTGTGTGTTATCTGCTGTATTAAACACACACACTGACTCCTGTACTTTCACTGGAGGATCCGTAAATCCTCATCAAACCTTTTTACACTTCACTTCCCACTGTGGATAGTGGTAGAGGTCTTGTGACCTGGACAGCTGGCTGCTGTTGTTTGTTTTCCCACGTAGAACTGTGGTAGAGGTCTTGTGACCTGGACAGTGTGTTCACTGTTGTTAACCTCGATCCAGGGTGTGGATCACTTTTATATAAACTTTTGAGAGGACTAAGTCTCGGCTTGAGACTGAACCTCTTGGTTACTTCTCTGTGTTTATAGTTATACTCTATATCCATACTATACATATTTATTTCATATTCCGCTGCTATTACTTTGAAATATAATCTATCTTCAAAGCTACTTTGATAATTAAATTCGCAAGTGTTTATATTTATTATAAATCAGTAAATTAGTTTCAAAAGTTAATTTAATCATAAGATTAAGTTAACTGAGAATTAATCAATCTTTGAGAAGCTAATTGAACCTTTATAATCTATATAAATTCACTACAGTTTAATTTGTTTTTGAAATTGGGGGATTTTATTAGAAATTGTTTTTAACAGAAAATTTTAATTGGAACTCAATTCACCCCCCTCTTGAGTGTCCACTCCGACCAACACTTGGTATCAGAGGAAGTTAATACTTTCTAAAAGTGCTCTGCTTTTGAATTGTGATTTTAGTTGTATTTTAAAGTTCTTAAAATTTCTGTTATTTCTAAATTTTTATCTCTTTAAAATTCCTTTTTGTAATATCATGGATAATAGACTTGAGGGTGCTGCTACTAACCGGCCACCTTTCTTCAATGGAACTAATTATGCTCAGTGGAAACTGAAAATGAAAATTCATCTAGAAAACATAGGTTTTGATATTTGGACTGCTATTGAATCTGAATACAAAATTCCCACTACTGCTAGATCTACTTGGGATGAACCTACAAAGACTGCTTACAATAACAATTGTAAAGCTATGAATGCTCTGTACTGTGCTCTAGGAGATGAAGAGTTTAATAGAATTTCTGCATGTAAAACTGCATATGAAATTTGGGATACCTTAGCTGTTTCTCATGAAGGAACAACAAATGTTAAGGAGATGAGATTGAATACCTATACTATTAAGTATGATAATTTTAAGATGAAGCCTGATGAACCCATTTCTGATATGTATCTCAGGTTCAATGAAATTGTCAACACAATGACTTCTCTAGGAAAGGATGTTCCAGCAAAGGAACAAATTATGAGAATTTTGAGATGTCTACCTGAAAGATGGAGAGGAACCTCTGTCTCCATTAGAGAATCCTGTGACATTGCTGCTCTACCTGTCAAGGAATTAATTGGTAAGCTGATGATGTATGAAGAAGAGCTTAATGTAAATAAAGAAGAAGATGATGAACCTAAAAGGAAGTCTATTGCCTTCAAGACTACAACCTCAAAGAATAAGGATAAGGAAAAGCTTCAAGCTATCAATGAAAGTTCAAGCAGTGAGGAAAGTGAAAATGATTCTGACAGTGATGATGAGATGGCTCAAATAGCCAGGAGATTCAAAAAGTTCTATAGGAAAAAGAAATTCTTTAGGAAACCAAATTACAAGGGAAAGTATGACCAACAAGGGAAATGGAAAAAGGACTGGAAGAAGAACGACAAATCAGATGATGTTGTCTGCTATGAGTGCAAGAGGAAAGGACACATTAAAGCCGACTATCCAAAGCTGAAGTATAAAAAGAAATATGAATACAAGGATAACAAGTACAAGAAGGCCATGAAGGCTACTTGGAGTGCTTCAGAAGACAGCACAAGTGAAGCTGAATCTTCAGACTCTGAAAAGAATCGGGCCAACATGTGTTTCATGACAAACACTTATGAGGTAACATCAGAGACTCCTGCTTTTAATTCATACTATTCTGGAGAAGATTCTGACTCGGAAAACATGTCAAAATCTGAATTGTTTGAATACTGTGACATTCTAGAAGAAACATGTAATGAGCTTAAAGATAAATATAAAGGTCTAAAGAAACAGTATGCTTTAAGTGTTATGCATAAATCTGATCTGGATATAGAAGTAGAAAAGAATGCTCAGCTGCTTAAAGAGAATACTGAACTAAAATTGTCTAATGAGCAACTGAAGAAAGACTTAGAGAAGTTCACCAATGGTAAAAATACTCTAACACAAATGCTAGGAAAGCAAGTTGCACCTAGATACACTACTGGTATAGGATACCAACCTGGACAAAGGAAAGTTTCCAAAACTAGATTCATTCCTAAATCTGGACAAAAGATAGTTGATTCTGGAACTTCTTATGCCTCAACCAGTTATACTCATAGTTATGAATCTAATAAGGTTTATCTTTCAAAGAATGTTATTTCTAAAAATTATATGAGACCCATTAGACAAATATGGGTACCTAAAGTGTTATTGGCTAACCTGTCTGGACCCAAGAAGATCTGGGTACCAAAATCATCTTCCATCTAAATCTGTTTTGTAGGAGACCTGCTTGAAGAGCTGTTACAAGAAGATATGGTATTTAGACAGTGGGTGATCAAGACACATGACTGGAGATTATTCTTGCTTCAAGAGCTTAATAAAAGTTGATGGAGGATTTGTCACCTTTGGTGATAACTCTAAAGGAAAAATCATCGGCCTAGGCCAGATTGGTAACACTGATTCAATTTTGATTTCTAAAGTTTTATTTGTTGATGGACTTAAATATAACCTGTTAAGCATTTCTCAGTTATGTGATGATGGTTTTCATGTTAAATTTGAAAATGATTCTTGCAATGTTTTTAACTCTAAAAATGCTTTAGTATTTTTTGCTTTAAGAAATGAAAATGTTTATGCTGTTGATTTAGATTCTTTAGCTAAACAGAACATTCCTTGTTTAAATGCTTTTCATAAAGAGTCTTGGCTTTGGCACAGAAGATTAGGACACTGCAATGTGCACTCACTTAGAAAACTTTCTAGGAAGAACTTGGTTAGAGACTTACCCAAACTTGAATTTCCAGCAGACAAAGTTTGTAATCCCTGTCAAAAGGGAAAACAACACAAAGTTTCTTTTAAATCAAAGAAATAAGTTTCAGCTTCTCAGCCACTTGAATTGGTTCACATGGATTTGTTTGGACCATCAAGAGTTTCTAGTTTAAATGGTAAGCACTATGTCTATGTTCTCGTAGATGACTTTTCTAGATATACTTGGGTATATTTTCTAGCTCACAAAAGTGAAGCTTGCTCTTACTTTGTTAAATACTCCAAGTCTGTAGAAAATCTTAGTGGACTCAAGATTAAGACCCTAAGAAGTGATCATGGTCGTGAGTTTGAGAATCAAGATTTTGAATCTTACTGCTCACTCAATGGCTATTATCATAACTTTTCTGCCCCTAGGACACCCCAACAGAATGGTGTAGTAGAAAGAAGAAACAGAACCCTGCAAGAAATTGCTAGAACCATGCTCAATGAATATGACCTGCCAATTTACTTTTGGGCTGAAGCTGTTAATACAGCTTGTTATGTCATTAATAGAGTCTTGATCAGACCTGTTCTAAAGAAAACCCCTTATGAGTTGTGGAACCATAGAAAACCTAAGGTAAAGTACTTCAAAGTTTTTGGCTGCAAAGTCTTTATTCTGAATACTAAAGATAATCTGGATAAATTTGCATCCAAGAGTGATGAAGGAATTTTCCTAGGTTACTCTATCTCTAGTTAAGCCTATAGAGTTTTCAATAAGAGAACAAAATGTGTGGAAGAATTTGTTCACATCAAATTTGATGAAACTGATCCACATGAGCCTAAAACCTCTCTTGGGAATCTTGAAGAAGATTTGTCTATTCTGGACCTTAATGATAAATCTAAAGAACCTGTTATAAAAGCATCCAGTTCTGGACATTCTCCAGAATCTGCTTCTGTTGAACCTCAATCTCTAGATGAACCTGAAATTTCTAGCCCTATCTTTTCAAGACCATCTAGGACTCTAAAGAACCATCCCTTAGATGCTGTTGTAGGAAATCTATATAGAGGGACACAGACTAGAGCCTCTCTAAGAAACCATGTTGAACATCAAGTTTTTCTTTCACAGTCAGAACCTAAAAATATCAATGATGCTATCAACGATGAATTTTGGGTAATGGATATGCAAGAAGAATTAAATCAGTTTGAAAGGAACAAAGTCTGGGAATTAGTTGACAGACCTAAGGACACTTTGACAATAGGCACAAAATGGGTGTTTAGAAATAAAATAGATGAATCTGGAAATATAGTTAGAAACAAAGCTAGACTAGTTGCACAAGGATATATTCAAGAAGAAGGTATAGACTATGAGGAAACTTTTGCACCTGTAGCTAGAATAGAAGCCATTAGGATCTTACTTGCATATGCTGCACATCTGGATTTCAAATTATATCAAATGGATGTTAAAAGTGCATTTCTAAATGGTTTTATAATTGAAGATGTTTTTGTAGAACAACCACCTGGATTTACTAATCCCCATTTTCCAAATCAAGTTTTTAAACTTTCTAAAGCTTTATATGGTTTGAAACAAGCTCCAAGAGCTTGGTATGATAGACTTAGCAATTTCCTTATTTCAAAAGGTTTTACTAAAGGGATTGCTGATCCAACTCTTTTCATTAAAAGAATTTCTAAAGATGTTTTAGTTGTACAAATATATGTTGATGATATTATTTTTGGATCTTCTAAAAACTCCTTATGTACTGATTTTTCAAAAGTTATGCAAAATGAATTTGAAATGAGCTTAATGGGAGAGCTTAAGTATTTTCTTGGATTTCAAATCTTTCAAACTAAAAATGGTATTACTTTGAATCAAAGTAAATATACAAAGGATCTTTTAAAACGTTTTGGATTGGATAGTATTAAGGAAAGTAATACACCTATGAGTACTACCAGTAAATTGGATGTTGATGAAACTGGGAAACCAGTTGATCAAACCAATTACAGAGGTATGATTGGAAGCTTACTTTATCTTACTGCTAGTCGACCAGATATTATGTTTAGTGTGTGTATGTGTGCTAGATTTCAAGCTAATCCTAAAGAATCACACTTATTAGCTGTTAAACGGATTTTTAAGTATCTTAAGTATACTATAAATTTAGGTTTGTTTTACCCAAAAGGACAATCCTTTGAGTTAATGAGTTATTCAGATGCTGACTTTGCTGTTTGTAAGTTAGATAGAAAAAGCACATCAGGAACATGTCATTTGCTTGGAAAATCCCTAGTATCATGGTGTAGTAAGAAACAGAATTCAGTTGCATTGTCTACTGCCGAGGCAGAATACATAGCTGCTGGTAGCTGCTGTGCACAAATTTTGTGGATGAAACACACTCTATGGGATTATGGATTTGATCTTAAACATGTTTCAATTAACTGTGACAACACTAGTGCAATAAACTTATCCAAGAACCCTGTGTCTCACTCTAGAACTAAGCACATTGATGTTAGACATCACTTTCTAAGAGATCATTACCAGAAGGGTGATATTTCTCTAGAATTTGTTAGTTCTGAAAATCAATTAGCTGACATCTTCACAAAGCCCTTATGCTCTGAAAGAATGAAATTTATTAAACAAGAATTGTGTATGATTGATCTGTGAAACTGATCTGTGAAACTGATCTGTGAAGCTGATCTGTGAAACCGATCTGTGGAACCGATCTGTCACACTGTTCTGTCAAACCGATTTTTTTTTTTTAAAAAAAATTACTTTTTATTAATTAGTAAATTACTTTTGATGGGAACCCTAAATGATAAAATAAATGATACGCGGATATTTATCTTCCCTAAACCTTTGACCTTTCATTTCCCACCGAACCTCTCAACCTCTCTTCCCCTCTGCTTCGAACCTTCGAACCTTCGAACTCCTGCCTCTCCAAATCCTCGAATGGCTAAGCAAAAGAGACCGAGCAAAGGACCAGATAGCCCTGTACCTTCAAAGCGTGCTCGAGGCGAGTCGAGCAGTACCTCTCAACGCTCAGTAAATCCGAACCTGGAAACTCGGATTGTTGCTGCAGAAAAAGAAGTAAACTCGGCGTGGCTTCTGTCAAGTAAGTCCCTATTGCTACAAGTTCTTGAATCGCAAGGATGGATAGACTGGTTTTCAGACAACGCCCGAATAGATTATCCAAAGCTAGTACATGAGTTTTACATGAACCTGAAAATCACGCTTGATGGTGTGGAAGCTGCTAGGATGTCTTCTGTTGTAAAAGGAAAGAAAATATCTTTCTCATCTAAGCAGTGGGCTGAATGTTTAAACGTACCTCATGAAGGTCGATATGAGGACTATGCTGGCAATATACCCCCAGTCACTGACTATTTTTCTTATGAGCTAGCGCTAGAGCTCCTAACTGGAAACAGAGAATCGAGGAGAATCACAGCTTCAGAATTAGATGGTGAAAGCAGACTCCTATTCAAGTTTATTCAGCACCAACTTCTCCCTCGAAGAGGAGATTTTGCTGCTGTTAAGTTTCAAGATGTTTTTCTATTGTTTCTGCTCAAAACCCATGAAAAGATAAATCTGTGTAGATATGTGATGGTCTACATAGCTAGTATGCTGAAACCTTCCAAGAAAGCCACAGCGTTGTTTTATTCAAAAATGATATCTATTATGCTCCAGAATCTGGAATGTGTTGATGAAGATGATGAAGTTGTTGAAACAGAGTGTACCTTCTGTCTCAACAAAGAGATCTGCAAGAGGATGAAAATCAATTGGAATCCATGGAAGAAGTGCTGGGTTGCAGATGAAGATAAGTTGTATGAAGCCTACAATCCCATAGATCATGGCAAGAGGCCAAAGGATTTGAGAGATCCTGGATTAAAACCAGATGAGGAACCAATTTATTCTGATGATGATGAGCAAGCAAAAGCTGCAACTGAAGAAGGAAGTGTGTCTTCTCCTGATGATAGGAGTGATCCAGACACTGCTAGCCCCAAGAAAAGAATAGAATTTGGACCTGCTAGTCCACCCTTAACCCTACCAGAGTCAGAACCTATTCTTGATGATGAAGAAGATTCTGATACTGAGGAATATCACAGTGAAGCCTCTGAGCAGAGTAATAATGAGCAAGGTGATGCTGATGACAATCTTAGTGGTGATGATGATGATGCTGATGATGTTGAAGCTGCTGCTGATAGTGTTAACAGACCAGTGGATGGTCTTGCTGTAGATCAGGCAGAACAACCTCAGTCAGTACCAGAAATCCATATCAGTGGCAAGGCTGACTCATCAAAAATCAGTGGAACAGCAAGCTATGAGAAACCCAACTACATCCTGTGTGCTGCTGTTTGGGATGACTACCCTGGATATGCTGTTTTGGGCTTAGAATATTCTGAAGAAGAAGACGAATTGCCAGAATCTGCTGCAGCTGTGAAAAGGAACCTTCCAAGAGAAGCAAGGTCTATTCCTACTGTTGATCCTGTAAATGTGAATTTACCTGGTTCTGAAATCTCTCGAGCTGATCTTGATAAGTTTAAGACTGAATTTCTAACCACTGTGAGAGATATAGTCAGAGAAGAACTTTCCAATGCCCTTCATCAAGTATCTCTGCAAGTTTCTGAAAATTCCTTGAAATCTTTTTCAACGGCAGTCTCAGATGTTCTCAAGCCAGACTTGACTGCTACTGGTGACTTTGTTGGTAGGCACCTAGCCTCTTTGAATCAAACTTTGAAGGATCTCCAAGTTAGCTTACTTTCTCTATCAAATGAGTTCAGATCAACCATCTCTGGTATGATGGAAGTTTTGAGAAATCTGATTGAACATCTCAACAAGTCTGACCTGAGGAAGTTGAAAGCTGAACTAACTCATATAGTCAGCCATGCCAGTACAGGCAAGGTAACCAAAATCACTACTCGTGAGATAGAAGCTCTCAGAGAAGTTGTGCATGCAGAGCTAGCTGCTATAAGACAAATTCTTGACTTATAATCTTTGAGGAGGATGAAAGAGCTCTGTGATAATAGTCATAAGATGGCCTTAGTATATTCAGCAGATGCTAAGAAATCCCTGCAAGAGATCAAGGAAAAAGTTGATACTTACTTTTCCAAGATTTATACAAAACATGAGATGGCTGCAAACTTCAAAGTCTTGGCAGAGAATCTGAAATTACCTCCAGTCACTCAGGCCTTCAACACTCAAGTTCGCCAATTGCAAGATTTTGTCCCTTCCTTGGGGCAGTTCATGGAAAACAAGGATGATTTTGAAAAAGCTATGAAGTATGGCGCAGAAGTCATTCAGGACTTCATTCATCTGTTGAAACCTTACTTGGATGCACAGGCCACTGCAATTGTACTCCCTACTTCTGAACCTCTCAGTGCCTCTGATGTCGCTCCAAATCAGCTGTCTGTTGCCCAAGCTCTATCTCAGTTACAGCCAGTCTCTCAGCAAGCTTCTCATCCAGCTCCTGCTCCTTCTCAACAACCCTCTGTGACACCTTCAACTGCACCTGCCCGAGTTGTCCTGCCGCCACTTCAGCTCCGCGAACCACAGCCTGCCTCCAAGCCTTCTACATTACCTACCATTGATCCAAAGGATAAAGGGAAAGCCCCTTTGTATCCCAACAAATAGCCCTGTATTGTTTTTGATGGGGTGATCTATGTATTGCTTATCTCCTTTTCTGTGACTTTATCAAATTTGTTTTTTTTTTCTTTGTGTTATGTTCTATCCTCTCTGCACCCTGCTTCTCTTTTCCCTTATCTGTTTTCCCTCCTTTTTGATTATCCCAAAGGGGGAGAAAGAAGATATATATAATGGGAGAAAGAAGATATATATAATGGGAGAAAGAAGATATATATAATGGGAGAAAGATATATAATGGGGGAAATATATATCTAAGGGGGAGTACTCTATATATGAAGAGGGAGATCAATATATCAGGGGGAGAAATCTGAATACTTTATATGGGAAGGTTATTTTAAGAGGGAGATTTTTTTTTATTATTTTATATATATATATGAAGATTTGTGATTATCAAAAAGGGGGAGATTGTTGAGCCCTCTAGAAGATTGCTGATTTCATGTTTATAACTGATGTTTTAATAATCACAAATCATCACAACTCATTGCTGCTTAATCTGGTTTGATGTCTCATAAACATAATTCCAATCTATGAATGAATCTGTTATCATGTTTTTAACTATGCTTATTGACTTGCAAAGTATGTTGGAAGTCTTCTGGATTCAACATCCATCAGACGCACCGATCAATCAGACTCACCGATCCATCAGAGTCACCGATCAATCAGACTCACCGATCCATCAGAGTCACCGATCAATCAGACTCACCGATCCATCAGACTCACCGATCAATCAGACTCACCGATCCATCAGACGCACCGATCCATCAGACGCACCGATCCATCAGATGCACCGATCCATCAGAGTCACCGATCAATCAGACTCACCGATCCATCAGAGTCACCGATCAATCAGACTCACCGATCCATCAGACGCACCGATCCATCAGACGCACCGATCCATCAGACGCACTGATCCATCAGACTCACCGATCCAAGGACTCACTGATGCAGATGACTCACCGATGCAAATGAGTCACCGATCCAATGATAGACCGATGCTGATCAAAATGACTCACCGATCAGATGACAGACCGATGCTGATCTATCTGAGTCACCGATCATTACTCTAATGCTGATGACCTACCGATCTCTTGAACAGTCATAAACAACTGTTTGAATTTCTTTATCTTTATCTTTATTTATTCTAACCAACGGTCATATTAGTTATATTTTAATACCCTGACAATTAATTAATAAAAGTTGTCGGATGTCAGGAAACCGTACCTCGTACCTGCGGAAAGGAAACCTTTTCTGTCCTACGGAGCACGTGACATAAATACAAGAAGACGTTGCTGAAAGATATAACTATAACAGAGACAACGAGGAAAAAACACACATAGAGACAAGGAAACATACGACATACTCAAGAAGAGCTCTGTGCATACAAGAAGAACCAAGCAAGACAGAATCAAATATACAATCAAGCCTACTCAAGAAGAGTGGTGTGCATACAACAGAATATTGAAGAGCTTCATCGAATACATCTCACCGCCTGTGAACCTGAAGCATACGACACTCTGCTTCTCAAACAAAATCGAGAAGAGGACTCAGAATCATTTCTGATTAATTCCAAAACGAGTCCAGTGCTACACTGAAATCACTAGAGCCATTCCTAAACTCCACATCTCTGCTCTATGATTTATTCATTCTACGTTTTGAGCAGTGTGTGTTATCTGCTGTATTAAACACACACACTGACTCCTGTACTTTCACTGGAGGATCTGTAAATCCTCAGCAAACCTTTTTACACTTCACTTCCCACTGTGGATAGTGGTAGAGGTCTTGTGACCTGGACAGCTGGCTGCTGTTGTTTGTTTTCCCACGTAGAACTGTGGTAGAGGTCTTGTGACCTGGACAGTGTGTTCACTGTTGTTAACCTCGATCCAGGGTGTGGATCACTTTTATATAAACTTTTGAGAGGACTAAGTCTCGGCTTGAGACTGAACCTCTTGGTTACTTCTCTGTGTTTATAGTTATACTCTATATCCATACTATACATATTTATTTCATATTCCGCTGCTATTACTTTGAAATATAATCTATCTTCAAAGCTACTTTGATAATTAAATTCGCAAGTGTTTATATTTATTATAAATCAGTAAATTAGTTTCAAAAGATAATTTAATCATAAGATTAAGTTAACTGAGAATTAATCAATCTTTGAGAAGCTAATTGAACCTTTATAATCTATATAAATTCACTACAGTTTAATTTGTTTTTGAAATTGGGGGATTTTATTAGAAATTGTTTTTAACAGAAAATTTTAATTGGAACTCAATTCACCCCCCTCTTGAGTGTCCACTCCGACCAACACTTGGTATCAGAGGAAGTTAATACTTTCTAAAAGTTCTCTGCTTTTGAATTGTGATTTTAGTTGTATTTTAAAGTTCTTAAAATTTCTGTTATTTCTAAATTTTTACCTCTTTAAAATTCCTTTTTGTAATATCATGGATAATAGACTTGAGGGTGCTGCTACTAACCGGCCACCTTTCTTCAATGGAACTAATTATGCTCAGTGGAAACTGAAAATGAAAATTCATCTAGAAAGCATAGGTTTTGATATTTGGACTGCTATTGAATCTGAATACAAAATTCCCACTACTGCTAGATCTACTTGGGATGAACCTACAAAGACTGCTTACAATAACAATTGTAAAGCTATGAATGCTCTGTACTGTGCTCTAGGAGATGAAGAGTTTAATAGAATTTCTGCATGTAAAACTGCATATGAAATTTGGGATACCTTAGCTGTTTCTCATGAAGGAACAACAAATGTTAAGGAGATGAGATTGAATACCTATACTATTAAGTATGATAATTTTAAGATGAAGCCTGATGAACCCATTTCTGATATGTATCTCAGGTTCAATGAAATTGTCATCACAATGACTTCTCTAGGAAAGGATGTTCCAGCAAAGGAACAAATTATGAGAATTTTGAGATGTCTACCTGAAAGATGGAGAGGAACCTCTGTCTCCATTAGAGAATCCTGTGACATTGCTGCTCTACCTGTCAAGGAATTAATTGGTAAGCTGATGATGTATGAAGAAGAGCTTAATGTAAATAAAGAAGAAGATGATGAACCTAAAAGGAAGTCTATTGCCTTCAAGACTACAACCTCAAAGAATAAGGATAAGGAAAAGCTTCAAGCTATCAATGAAAGTTCAAGCAGTGAGGAAAGTGAAAATGATTCTGACAGTGATGATGAGATGGCTCAAATAGCCAGGAGATTCAAAAAGTTCTATAGGAAAAAGAAATTCTTTAGGAAACCAAATTACAAGGGAAAGTATGACCAACAAGGGAAATGGAAAAAGGACTGGAAGAAGAACGACAAATCAGATGATGTTGTCTGCTATGAGTGCAAGAGGAAAGGACACATTAAAGCCGATTGTCCAAAGCTGAAGTATAAAAAGAAATATGAATACAAGGATAACAAGTACAAGAAGGCCATGAAGGCTACTTGGAGTGCTTCAGAAGACAGCACAAGTGAAGCTGAATCTTCAGACTCTGAAAAGAATCGGTCCAACATCTGTTTCATGACAAACACTTCTGAGGTAACATCAGAGACTCCTGCTTTTAATTCATACTATTCTGGAGAAGATTCTGAATCAAAAAACATGTCAAAATCTGAATTGTTTGAATACTATGACATGCTAGAAGAAACATGTAATGAGCTTAAAGATAAATATAAAGGTCTAAAGAAACAGTATGCTTTAAGTGTTATGCATAAATCTGATCTGGATATAGAAGTAGAAAAGAATGCTCAGCTGCTTAAAGAGAATACTGAACTAAAATTGTCTAATGAGCAACTCAAGAAAGACTTAGAGAAGTTCACCAATGGTAAAAATACTCTAACACAAATGCTAGGAAAGCAAGTTGCACCTAGATACACTACTGGTATAGGATACCAACCTGGACAAAGGAAAGTTTCCAAAACTAGATTCATTCCTATATCTGGACAGAAGATAGTTGATTCTGGAACTTCTTATGCCTCAACCAGTTATACTCATAGTTATGAATCTAATAAGGTTTATCTTTCAAAGAATGTTATTTCTAAAAATTATATGAGACCCATTAGACAAATATGGGTACCTAAAGTGTTATTGGCTAACCTGTCTGGACCCAAGAAGATCTGGGTACCAAAATCATCTTCCATCTAAATCTGTTTTGTAGGAGACCTGCTTGAAGAGCTGTTACAAGAAGATATGGTATTTAGACAGTGGGTGCTCAAGACACATGAGTGGAGATTATTCTTGCTTCAAGAGCTTAATAAAAGTTGATGGAGGATTTGTCACCTTTGGTGATAACTCTAAAGGAAAAATCATCGGCCTAGGCCAGATTGGTAACACTGATTCAATTTTGATTTCTAAAGTTTTATTTGTTGATGGACTTAAATATAACCTGTTAAGAATTTCTCAGTTATGTGATGATGGTTTTCATGTTAAATTTGAAAATGATTCTTGCAATGTTTTTAACTCTAAAAATGCTTTAGTATTTTCTGCTTTAAGAAATGAAAATGTTTATGTTGTTGATTTAGATTCTTTAGCTAAACAGAACATTCCTTGTTTAAATGCTTTTCATAAAGAGTCTTGGCTTTGGCACAGAAGATTAGGACACTGCAATGTGCACTCACTTAGAAAACTTTCTAGGAAGAACTTGGTTAGAGACTTACCCAAACTTGAATTTCCAGCAGACAAAGTTTGTAATCCCTGTCAAAAGGGAAAACAACACAAAGTTTCTTTTAAATCAAAGAAAGAAGTTTCAGCTTCTCAGCCACTTGAATTGGTTCACATGGATTTGTTTGGACCATCAAGAGTTTCTAGTTTAAATGGTAAGCACTATGTCTATGTTCTCGTAGATGACTTTTCTAGATATACTTGGGTATATTTTCTAGCTCACAAAAGTGAAGCTTGCTCTTACTTTGTTAAATACTCCAAGTCTGTAGAAAATCTTAGTGGACTCAAGATTAAGACCCTAAGAAGTGATCATGGTCGTGAGTTTGAGAATCAAGATTTTTAATCTTACTGCTCACTCAATGGCTATTCTCATAACTTTTCTGCCCCTAGGACACCCCAACAGAATGGTGTAGTAGAATGAAGAAACAGAACCCTGCAAGAAATTGCTAGAACCATGCTCAATGAATATGACCTGCCAATTTACTTTTGGGCTGAAGCTGTTAATACAGCTTGTTATGTCATTAATAGAGTCTTGATCAGACCTGTTCTAAAGAAAACCCCTTATGAGTTGTGGAACCATAGGAAACCTAAGGTAAACTACTTCAAAGTTTTTGGCTGCAAAGTCTTTATTCTGAATACTAAAGATAATCTGGATAAATTTGCATCCAAGAGTGATGAAGGAATTTTCCTAGGTTACTCTATCTCTAGTAAAGCCTATAGAGTTTTCAATAAGAGAACCAAATGTGTGGAAGAATTTGTTCACATCAAATTTGATGAAACTGATCCACATGAGCCTAAAACCTCTCTTGGGAATCTTGAAGAAGATTTGTCTATTCTGGACCTTAATGATAAATCTAAAGAACCTGTTATAAAAGCATCCAGTTCTGGACATTCTCCAGAATCTGCTTCTGTTGAACCTCAATCTCTAGATGAACCTGAAATTTCTAGCCCTATCTTTTCAAGACCATCTAGGACTCTAAAGAACCATCCCTTAGATGCTGTTGTAGGAAATCTATATAGAGGGACACAGACTAGAGCCTCTCTAAGAAACCATGTTGAACATCAAGTTTTTCTTTCACAGTCAGAACCTAAAAATATCAATGATGCTATCAACGATGAATTTTGGGTAATGGCTATGCAAGAAGAATTAAATCAGTTTGAAAGGAACAAAGTCTGGGAATTAGTTGACAGACCTAAGGACACTTTGACAATAGGCACAAAATGGGTGTTTAGAAATAAAATAGATGAATCTGGAAATATAGTTAGAAACAAAGCTAGACTAGTTGCACAAGGATATATTCAAGAAGAAGGTATAGACTATGAGGAAACTTTTGCACCTGTAGCTAGACTAGAAGCCATTAGGATCTTACTTGCATATGCTGCACATCTGGATTTCAAATTATATCAAATGGATGTTAAAAGTGCATTTCTAAATGGTTTTATAATTGAAGATGTTTTTGTAGAACAACCACCTGGATTTACTAATCCCCATTTTCCAAATCAAGTTTTTAAACTTTCTAAAGCTTTATATGGTTTGAAACAAGCTCCAAGAGCTTGGTATGATAGACTTAGCAATTTCCTTATTTCAAAAGGTTTTACTAAAGGGATTACTGATCCAACTCTTTTCATTAAAAGAATTTCTAAAGATGTTTTAGTTGTACAAATATATGTTGATGATATTATTTTTGGATCTTCTAAAAACTCCTTATGTACTGATTTTTCAAAAGTTATGCAAAATGAATTTGAAATGAGCTTAATGGGAGAGCTTAAGTATTTTCTTGGATTTCAAATCTTTCAAACTAAAAATGGTATTACTTTGAATCAAAGTAAATATACAAAGGATCTTTTAAAACGTTTTGGATTGGATAGTATTAAGGAAAGTAATACACCTATGAGTACTACCTGTAAATTGGATGTTGATGAAACTGGGAAACCAGTTGATCAAACCAATTACAGAGGTATGATTGGAAGCTTACTTTATCTTACTGCTAGTCGACCAGATATTATGTTTAGTGTGTGTATGTGTGCTAGATTTCAAGCTAATCCTAAAGAATCACACTTATTAGCTGTTAAACAGATTTTTAAGTATCTTAAGTATACTATAAATTTAGGTTTGTTTTACCCAAAAGGACAATCCTTTGAGTTAATGAGTTATTCAGATGCTGACTTTGCTGTTTGTAAGTTAGATAGAAAAAGCACATCAGGAACATGTCATTTGCTTGGAAAATCCCTAGTATCATGGTGTAGTAAGAAACAGAATTCAGTTGCATTGTCTACTGCCGAGGCAGAATACATAGCTGCTGGTAGCTGCTGTGCACAAATTTTGTGGATGAAACACACTCTATGGGATTATGGATTTGATCTTAAACATGTTTCAATTAACTGTGACAACACTAGTGCAATAAACTTATCCAAGAACCCTGTGTCTCACTCTAGAACTAAGCACGTTGATGTTAGACATCACTTTCTAAGATATCATTACCAGAAGGGTGATATTTCTCTAGAATTTGTTAGTTCTGAAAATCAATTAGCTGACATCTTCACAAAGCCCTTATGCTCTGAAAGAATGAAATTTATTAAACAAGAATTGTGTATGATTGATCTGTGAAACTGATCTGTGAAACTGATCTGTGAAGCTGATCTGTGAAACCGATCTGTGGAACAGATCTGTCACACTGTTCTGTCAAACCGATTTTTTTTTTTAAAAAAAAATTACTTTTTATTAATTAGTAAATTACTTTTGATGGGAACCCTAAATGATAAAATAAATGATACGCGGATATTTATCTTCCCTAAACCTTTGACCTTTCATTTCCCACCGAACCTCTCAACCTCTCTTCCCCTCTGCTTCGAACCTTCGAACCTTCGAACTCCTGCCTCTCCAAATCCTCGAATGGCTAAGCAAAAGAGACCGAGCAAAGGACCAGATAGCCCTATACCTTCAAAGCGTGCTCGAGGCGAGTCGAGCAGTACCTCTCAACGCTCAGTAAATCCGAACCTGGAAACTCGGATTGTTGCTGTAGAAAAAGAAGTAAACTCGGCGTGGCTTCTGTCAAGTAAGTCCCTATTGCTACAAGTTCTTGAATCGCAAGGATGGATAGACTGGTTTTCAGACAACGCCCGAATAGATTATCCAAAGCTAGTACATGAGTTTTACATGAACCTGAAAATCACGCTTGATGGTGTGGAAGCTGCTAGGATGTCTTCTGTTGTAAAAGGAAAGAAAATATCTTTCTCATCTAAGCAGTGGGCTGAATGTTTAAACGTACCTCATGAAGGTCGATATGAGGACTATGCTGGCAATATACCCCCAGTCACTGACTATTTTTCTTATGAGCTAGCGCTAGAGCTCCTAACTGGAAACAGAGAATCGAGGAGAATCACAGCTTCAGAATTATATGGTGAAAGCAGACTCCTATTCAAGTTTATTCAGCACCAACTTCTCCCTCGAAGAGGAGATTTTACTGCTGTTAAGTTTCAAGATGTTTTTCTATTGTTTCTGCTCAAAACCCATGAAAAGATAAATCTGTGTAGATATGTGATGGTCCACATAGCTAGTATGCTGAAACCTTCCAAGAAAGCCACAACGTTGTTTTATTCAAAAATGATATCTACTATGCTCCAGAATCTGGAATGTGTTGATGAAGATGATGAAGTTGTTGAAACAGAGCGTACCTTCTGTCTCAACAAAGAGATCTGCAAGAGGATGAAAATCAATTGGAATCCATGGAAGAAGTGCTGGGTTGCAGATGAAGATAAGTTGTATGAAGCCTACAATCCCATAGATCATGGCAAGAGGCCAAAGGATTTGAGAGATCCTGGATTAAAACCAGATGAGGAACCAATTTATTCTGATGATGATGAGCAAGAAAAAGCTGCAACTGAAGAAGGAAGTGTGTCTTCTCCTGATGATAGGAGTGATCCAGACACTGCTAGCCCCAAGAAAAGAATAGAATTTGGACCTGCTAGTCCACCCTTAACCCTACCAGAGTCAGAACCTATTCTTGATGATAAAGAAGATTCTGATACTGAGGAATATCACAGTGAAGCCTCTGAGCAGAGTAATAATGAGCAAGGTGATGCTGATGACAATCTTGGTGGTGATGATGATGATGCTGATGATGTTGAAGCTGCTGCTGATAGTGTTAACAGACCAGTGGATGGTCTTGCTGTAGATCAGGAAGAACAACCTCAGTCAGTACCAGAAATCCATATCAGTGGCAAGGCTGACTCATCAAAAATCAGTGGAACAACAAGCTATGAGAAACCCAACTACATCCTGTGTGCTGCTGTTTGGGATGACTACCCTGGATATGCTGTTTTGGGCTTAGACTATTCTGAAGAAGAAGACAAATTTCCAGAATCTGCTGCAGCTGTGAAAAGGAACCTTCCAAGAGAAGCAAGGTCTATTCCTACTGTTGATCCTGTAAATGTGAATTTACCTGGTTCTGAAATCTCTCGAGCTGATCTTGATAAGTTTAAGACTGAATTGCTAACCACTGTGAGAGATATAGTCAGAGAAGAACTTTCCAATGCCCTTCATCAAGTATCTCTGCAAGTTTCTGAAAATTCCTTGAAATCTTTTTCAACGGCAGTCTCAGATGTTCTCAAGCCAGACTTGACTGCTACTGGTGACTTTGTTGGTAGGCACCTAGCCTCTTTGAATCAAACTTTGAAGGATCTCCAAGTTAGCTTACTTTCTCTATCAAATGAGTTCAGATCAACCATCTCTGGTATGATGGAAGTTTTGAGAAATCTGATTGAACATCTCAACAAGTCTGACCTGAGGAAGTTGAAAGCTGAACTAACTCATATAGTCAGCCAAGCCAGTACAGGCAAGGTAACCAAAATCACTACTCGTGAGATAGAAGCTCTCAGAGAAGTTGTGCATGCAGAGCTAGCTGCTATAAGACAAATTCTTGACTTAGAATCTTTGAGGAGGATGAAAGAGCTCTGTGATAATAGTCATAAGATGGCCTTAGTATATTCAGCAGATGCTAAGAAAGCCCTGCAAGAGATCAAGGAAAAAGTTGATACTTACTTTTCCAAGATTTATACAAAACATGAGATGGCTGCAAACTTCAAAGTCTTGGCAGAGAATCTGAAATTACCTCCAGTCACTCAGGCCTTCAACACTCAAGTTCGCCAATTGCAAGATTTTGTCCCTTCCTTGGGGCAGTTCATGGAAAACAAGGATGATTTTGAAAAAGCTATGAAGTATGGCGCAGAAGTCATTCCGGACTTCATTCATCTGTTGAAACCTTACTTGGATGCACAGGCCACTGCAATTGTACTCCCTACTTCTGAACCTCTCAGTGCCTCTGATGTCGCTCCAAATCAGCTGTCTGTTGCCCAAGCTCTATCTCAGTTACAGCCAGTCTCTCAGCAAGCTTCTCATCCAGCTCCTGCTCCTTCTCAACAACCCTCTGTGACACCTTCAACTGCACCTGCCCGAGTTGTCCTGCCGCCACTTCAGCTCCGTGAACCACAGCCTGCCTCCAAGCCTTCTACATTACCTACCATTGATCCAAAGGATAAAGGGAAAGCCCCTTTGTATCCCAACAAATAGCCCTGTATTGTTTTTGATGGGGTGATCTATGTATTGCTTATCTCCTTTTCTGTGACTTTATCAAATTTGTTTTTTTTTTCTTTGTGTTATGTTCTATCCTCTCTGCACCCTGCTTCTCTTTTCCCTTATCTGTTTTCCCTCCTTTTTGATTATCCCAAAGGGGGAGAAAGAAGATATATATAATTGGAGAAAGAAGATATATATAATGGGAGAAAGAAGATATATATAATGGGAGAAAGATATATAATGGGGGAAATATATATCTAAGGGGGAGTACTCTATATATGAAGAGGGAGATCAATATCTCAGGGGGAGAAATCTGAATACTTTATATGGGAAGGTTATTTTAAGAGGGAGATTTTTTTTTATTATTTTATATATATATATATGAAGATTTGTGATTATCAAAAAGGGGGAGATTGTTGAGCCCTCTGGAAGATTGCTGATTTCATGTTTATAACTGATGTTTTAATAATCACAAATCATCACAACTCATTGCTGCTTAATCTGGTTTGATGTCTCATAAACATAATTCCAATCTATGAATGAATCTGTTATCATGTTTTTAACTATGCTTATTGACTTGCAAAGTATGTTGGAAGTCTTCTAGATTCAACATCCATCAGACGCACCGATCAATCAGACTCACCGATCCATCAGAGTCACCGATCAATCAGACTCACCGATCCATCAGAGTCACCGATCAATCAGACTCACCGATCCATCAGACGCACCGATCAATCAGACTCACTGATCCATCAGACGCACCGATCCATCAGACGCACCGATCCATCAAACGCACCGATCCATCAGAGTCACCGATCAATCAGACTCACCGATCCAACAGAGTCACCGATCAATCAGACTCACCGATCCATTAGACGCACCGATCCATCAGACGCACCGATCCATCAGACGCACCGATCCATCAGACTCACCGATCCAAGGACTCACTGATGCAGATGACTCACCGATGCAAATGAGTCACCGATGAAAATGAGTCACCGATCCAATCATAGACTGATGCTGATCAAAATGACTCACCGATCAGATGACAGACCCATGCTGATCTATCTGAGTCACCGATCATTACTCTAATGCTGATGACCTACCGATCTCTTGAACAGTCATAAACAACTGTTTGAATTTCTTTATCTTTATCTTTATTTATTCTAACCAACGGTCATATTAGTTATATTTTAATACCCTGACAATTAATTAATAAAAGTTGTCGGATGTCAGGAAACCGTACCTCGTACCTGCGGAAAGGAAACCTTTTCTGTCCTACGGAGCACGTGACATAAATACAAGAAGACGTTGCTGAAAGATATAACTATAACAGAGACAACGAGGAAAAAACACACACAGAGACAAGGAAGCATACGACATAATCAAGAAGAGCTCTGTGCATACAAGAAGAACCAAGCAAGACAGAATCAAATATACAATCAAGCCTACTCAAGAAGAGTGGTGTGCATACAACAGAATATTGAAGAGCTTCATCGAATACATCTCACCGCCTGTGAACCTGAAGCATACGACACTCTGCTTCTCAAACAAAATCGAGAAGAGGACTCAGAATCATTTCTGATTAATTCCAAAACGAGTCCAGTGCTACACTGAAATCACTAGAGCCGTTCCTAAACTCCACATCTCTGCTCTATGATTTATTCATTCTACATTTTGAGCAGTGTGTGTTATCTGCTGTATTAAACACACACACTGACTCCTGTAATTTCACTGGAGGATCTGTAAATCCTCAGCAAACCTTTTTACACTTCACTTCCCACTGTGGATAGTGGTAGAGGTCTTGTGACCTGGACAGCTGGCTGCTGTTGTTTGTTTTCCCACGTAGAACTGTGGTAGAGGTCTTGTGACCTGGACAGTGTGTTCACTGTTGTTAACCCCGATCCAGGGTGTGGATCACCTTTATATAAACTTTTGAGAGGACTAAGTCTCGTCTTGAGACTGAACCTCTTGGTTACTTCTCTGTGTTTATAGTTATACTCTATATCCATACTATACATATTTATTTCATATTCCGCTGCTATTACTTTGAAATATAATCTATCTTCAAAGCTACTTTGATAATTAAATTCGCAAGTGTTTATATTTATTATAAATCAGTAAATTATTTTCAAAAGTTAATTTAATCATAAGATTAAGTTAACTGAGAATTAATCAATCTTTGAGAAGCTAATTGAACCTTTATAATCTATATAAATTCACTACAGTTTAATTTGTTTTTGAAATTGGGGGATTTTATTAGAAATTGTTTTTAACAGAAAATTTTAATTGGAACTCAATTCACCCCCCTCTTGAGTGTCCACTCCGACCAACACCCACATTCCTCAATGAATTACTTAGTGGTTTGATTCCCCTAGTAATAGACACTCACATGGGCCTATTCTCAAGAATGATAGTAATGATAGCAATTATGGCAGCCAGTAGCAGGGTAAACCTAACTGTACCGGTGCTAACTCATCTCTACATCCATTGAGGATATGTGGTGAGGGGGGGGGGGAATACCAAAAGGCTTTACACACCATTTAATTTTCTTGCATGTATGGATCATGGAACACTTTTGAGGATATGAATTTTCAAATTTCATCGTCCCATCAAATTCTAACCTACGACCCTCTCTACTCAACATTGTCCGGGTCTGGCTAGTGTTTCTCAGCGAGACTGGGGTTACAGTTAGCATCGAGAATTATGAAAAAATCAATTTCCACCCATTTTAAACCCCAGTTTCCATGATGGTAGACAAACTGAAGGTGAAATTAGAGGATAGGGAATACTTGAATTCCTTCTTAGGTGGAGTTCTAGTGGTCAAGATCGAAGAAAACTCCTTCTTCAATCTATAAACATCTTCTTTATTCACCCAATAATTCAGATATATTTAGAATCTTATGAGGAGATCCTACATAGGGGGTTCATGAAGAGAGGTATCCATGTATCCTTCATATATTTTTGGGTGATGCTGATAGGTGAGGGCTTAGGGGAAACCATCTTACTATCGTTGACCAATGATAAATATTGTTTGTCCCAATATTATGCCATCCACTAGGTGGAAGTGTACATGGATATGATCTTACAGTAGTACATATGGGTGATCACACTGATAAGAAAGGTCTAAAATCTATAGGGAGGTAGGTGGGATGCTCTTTGATTAGAAATATAGAAGTTATAATAATCTCAAGATGGATCTATGATGGGAGAAGTGCAAGGAATTGTTGCTCCCTGCCTTCTGAAGGAAATTTCCATCCCAAAAGTGGCCTTGGGAAGAAGTAGGGAGCTCTTAGGTCAGAAGTAGTAGATACAGGGAGTCCCTAAGAAATAATTTTTAGTATCTAAAACAACCAACTACTAACATCACTATCCCCACATGTTATGCAACATTGGGGATGTATAGGATGAACATATAGATGAAGCAGTTGTGGTGGATACTGACCCAGTAAGGGATTGAGATTCTGGAGGTGGTGTGTGCCCAAATCACTACCATGGTGTCCACCCAAAAGTGATTCTAATACCATTAGTCCATGGTTACCTTCTCCCATTAGCGGGGTATGCCTAAGATTCCTCTTTTCCTAGTGCAGGTAATTTTCTATGGTATGTGGGAATGTGAGGAGACTCCACCTGAAGATGAATCAACCAAGGAGGAATCAGATGGTGACGGTAGAAAAGGTTCCCATGAAGTAGAATCCTAGGGTTCAGTCACTGAGTAGGAAATTCCCTAGAATAGTGGCAAGATTTCTCAATATGATGATTTGTAGATTATCAACCTCCTTGAGATAAGCTTGTTAACTTAATTGTATCTTAAATCCCTTCCCTTTTGTTGTTCAAAGAATTAAATGGTATTTTTTGAATATAATCAATCTTAAAATGTAAAATAGGTCCCTACTATAGGGTATGAGGGTGCTCCATCAGATGACAAGGGACACATTATAGGGGTTATGCTAGAGGTTGAATCAACTGGTGGTTCCATCAATGATTTTGGAGTGGAGTCCTCTAATCCCCATGTCCTCCCAATCATTTATGCAAGACCACACCCAAGGATTCCAATGGAGGAATCCACTACTGGTGAAATAGTGTGCATGGGGTGTCTTATCATTGAAATCCCACTACCCCAAGGTAATATTGAATCTCAATTGAACTGGTCCCTTTCAAACCTTCACTACACTTTTTCATCAATATTTTTTTGTTTTCATATACCATCCCTACCCGACAAATGCTATTGGGGTTAGTGCCAACTTTTGAAGTGTTGAATATCATTGTGGTGTCTCATGTATTATAACTCTCTATGAGACTTAGGGAACAAGAATTTAGATACTCAGTCTCTGTAAACCTTTCACTCTTACACAGTCCATTTTTCCCCAACATTCCATTATTGATCAAATTAAATAACATGCTCTTATTTTCAAGTAGTGATCTAGGTGAAGCATCATCTTGGATGTTGAATGATGTTAAAAGAAAAAGAATGATGTGGATGGTGATCAACATCGAAGGAAAGATATTATCAGGAAAGGGAATAAGAATCATAAAATTTTTAAATCATGTAATGGGGATTATAGAAACATAATTCAACATTATACAGTGAGGATGATGATTACACATTTTAACATCATACAGTAAGGATGTTGGACACATGGTTTAATGTCATATAGTAAGGAGAATGTATCACATAGTTAAACATCATATGATCAGGATGTAGTGTGTGGGAATTATGGATTGATCTTCCCATCATTTCATATTCATGTTAGGTTATGTGGGCATCCAATTTAAATTTCATTGGGTATAGTTATAGTTTAACATCATGGGAAATTATGTATAGTAAATCGACATGGATCAAACTCTTCGAGTCACAGCGATATAGGTGTAACAGGGTAGCATGATGGGGGTACTCCCTAGAGGGGCCTATAAAGTAAAGGGACACCTTTCACTATAAATAATGTTGGGATAGTTTCACATAGTATATGGTCATGATTCTTTAAAAAAATGATTGAAAATAGTTTAAGGTCATAATTCTTGAACCAAGGGTGGGTTTCCTAAAAGAGTATGCGTAGCTTGGTGGAGTAATAAAAAAATGTGAAAAAAGGTTCAATAGGATTCAAATCTACACAACACATTCCCATGAGGATGGGAATATAGTTTAAAGTTATGATTCTTAGACTCGAGCTCTTATTTAACAGTCATAGAGTTTGGACCATTAGTTCCCTATAGTGTTTGGCATGGTATGATGGAGTAGTAACTCAATGTGAATGGGGTCCAAGGGCAGCCTGTGTACAATGAAAAGCATAAGGGAAGGCTGAAAATAATTTAAGGTCATGATTCTATGACCATTAGGTATTTTTATCTCAATGTAATGTGTGTGGAATTGAAAAGGTTATTTTATGTGAATTGAGGTGCATAAGATGCCACCTTATACCATACAACACATCCCTAAGATAGGTTGCACACATTTTAATGTCCTCAGGATTGGAGTAGGGCCTTTTGTTTAATATAATAAGGCTTTTGAACAATGGAAAATAGTTTATGGTCATAATTGTTGGACCTGAACAAGTTCATCTCAAATGGAAATGTGCTGCATGATAGAGTAACAAAACGTGATGTGAATTGAATTCCAAGGAGGCCCAATACCGCACAACACATTTATGAGACATCATTCACACATTATAGAGTCATGATTATTGGAATTATACTCCATGTTTATGGTCATATATTTTGGACCATGGGGGTGCTCGTGTGTCATAACATTTCTTGAGGAAAACTCCCTACATACTACTAATTCTTCTGGATCCATGCTCAGTGTAAGAAACAAAGAGTAGTATAAAGTAACCATTTCTTGTGGTGGAGAATACAATAAGGGGTGGAAGTGACCAAAATATACCATCAGGGATATCATGAATCCCAATACCAAGATAATGAAATATGAATAATCTATATATGGGGAAATGTTGTTGATCATGTTCGGAATACGGGTTCTATACCCACATCGATTTAATATGGGGTGAAAAAATGCAGGAAAAATCATTGAATAAGTTTGAAACATGGGATAAAATATTTGATGTTGAATATCATTCAAGATTTGATCCCAGGATGGTAGATGAGGTACTGTGGAATAAGACCATTCTATTAGGAAGCTTACTCGAACTGGGAGGATGATGGTTGTCCAAGTCGGGGAAAGTGTGAATCATTGAAGCCGATGTTGGGAATTTCCCATAATTAAGTTGATGATTTGGTTGGGCCCATGATCAAATATCTAAGATTCACTATGTATCCAATCAAAATGGGAATCAATCCACACATAATTCTAAAAATGGAATGATATGAGACATGTGTCAGTCAAATTCTCTCTAGTGAGGTCACAAGATCATCTCATATTAGAATACGAGGCATCCCAATTTGTATGTGGGGTAAATAAATAATGTATCATAATCTCTTACTTACCATATGTTGAATCTTATGTTTACTAAATGGGGTAATTATATGGTTTAACATTGTGCGCTAAGGAAATTGGGCTTGACATTTTAAATTTGTACAACACAGACTAGGGATGATATTAGTTTAAAGTCATAGTGCTCGGACTGTAAGTGAATTTTCTAGATTAATGTCACTTAGAAAGGACCAAAGGGTGATGTAGGTGTCCATAAAGTGTCTTGTGAGAATAAAAGAGTGACAATTCAATGTGAATGGAGGGTAAATGGACCCTCTTTTACACACAAAAAAAACTCAATAAATCGTACCTCGGTTCAACATCTTGACATTGGGAAAGTAAAGGCCTCATAGTAAGTCTCTAAAGGGGTTGGGCCCAGGATGAGATATTTGGGAATCGCTAAATATCCATAAAAAATGGGAATCAATTTAAACATGGTTCTCAAACTATTCATGGTAGGAGAACTATGCCAGAAGGGGGATACCCTCTCTAATGAGTATATTGAATCTTCTCTTATGAAGATGTCAGGCATCCTGATATCACGTACGTTATGGATACAGTTTAACATCATGTGATGAGCATGTTTTTTCATCCTGTATTTGTCATATGGGGAATCCTAGTTTAATATGGGGTAAAATTATCTCTTACTAAGAGGCATCCTAGTCTTATATGGGGAAATGTCCTAATTTAACATCTTATGTGGAGGACATTGGAAGGGATTTCATATCGAGCAACCAATTCTTTTCTTCCTCATATCACGCTATGTGGGAATCTTGGCATGGTTATGGGTCAAGGTAAATGAATGGGGATTATACCTAAAAAGGATACCCAATGGCGTCATTTTGGGGTGATAGAACCATACATAACTAAGTGTTTTTTGGTGAATCAGAGGCTAGGACCAGATATAGAAATCATAGGTGTCATTATGTATCCCATGAGGATTGGAATCAAGTTACACATTATTCTAGAAGGTGGGGGCATGGTCTTGCTAGAACACAGGGGGTGAATAAAACCACATGAATGAGGGGTTAATGCATATATTTTAGGGTTATAATGTTTATACCAGGGCTCCAATTTTGTGGTTATATTGCTTGGACCTTCTCAAAATAGTTTAAGGTTATAATTCAAGAACTATAGTGAGGGGGGTTAGAGGTTGTTTGTGTGGTGTGAGAGTTATAACCTAAAATGAATGGATCCAAGGAGGCCATGCACCACATGAAGGGATATTGAAGATTTCAATACATAATTTAAGGTTATCATGTCTAGACCATGGATAGAAATTTAATTTTATGATGATTATAATGTGGGAAATCAGTTTAAATTCTTAATGATTAGACAATATGGGGTGTTGGTTTATAGGGAACTCGTGTGGCACGAAAGAGATAGAACCAGATGTGAAAGGAGGGCATACATAGTCATGTACCACATAAGTATTAAGAAATAATAGGTATTTAGTTTAAGTTTATAATTCTTGGACAAGGGGGAATGGTAGAAAATAGTTTAACGTCATGGCACTTTTACTAAGAGGATGTTGGTCATAAGGGTGTCTATGTTGAATAGAAGAGGTAAACTCTGAAATGAAAGGATCGAAAGAGGATCGTGTAATATATGAACATCTTGATATGAATTTTAAATTGACTAAGATCATAATGATTGGACTGTAATGGGGGCCAAGGGGCCAAAGGGTTGGCAAATTTTTGGTTGGTCCCAAAGATAATAATTTTTACCATTACTACATATCCCATGAGGATGGGAATAAATCAACACATATTTATGGAACATAGTGTGTTATGATACCAACACTGATGGGGGTAATCCTCTCTAAAGATGGAATTTGGACATCTCACCATTTTTGTGGGGCATCCCATGTTCAGGGAATAGGTTAAGGCTACATTTTAACATCATATACTGAAGACAATGGTATTTCTTCATACCCTATTGTATGAGGATACCAATTTCAGACATGGTAAGTTTTTTGAACATCTCATACTTATTTTATGACGAATCATATTTGTATACAAGGTAAGAACATCTCTCATTAAGATTCATCTCGGTTTTATATAGGGTAAGATCAAAATTTTACATCATACATTGAGGTTATGAGGATTTTCAATTTAATGTCATAAAATACTTACTATAGGAGCTACAAATAGATTAACTTAATAGTTTTCAAACCTTGATAATAGTTTAAGTTAATGTTGCAAGGAACATGGTTAATAGATTAATTTGTTACTACCTAGACCATGAATTATATTTTATGGTCGTAAATTTTGGACCATTAACATCCTAATGAAAATTACTACTTGATAAATTTGGTATTGTTGGGAGTTATCATATGAACTTTTTCCTTGGTAATCAAAGAGTGTTCTCAATTAGAATAGATCTTATAAATGATGTAAGTTCCTTCACACTTAGGATCCTACATTGTTGTATTTTTTCAGGTATCATTCGCATTCATAGAGATAACACCATGTCACCTTAGAGGAAGAATAAATGAAAATCCTACTTATTGGATTCCCTCATTATCTAGTTCTAGTGTCTCTCTAGGTTGTGTGAGGCCCGAAGCCTATTCTCTTTGAGGTCTTCCAGCTCAGGTAGATAGACTTCTGCCATTTTTTATGGCATTTTCTGGCTATAGATAGTTTCCTAGAGTGATGAAACTAAACCTTGATGGGTAATAATAACTATATCTTGTACACAAGGGAATATGGGATCACCTGGAAGGAATTCTCATTCATCATTCAATAGGACCATAGGGTGTTGGGGAGCTTGTTTGACTTAGCCTTCTTGTTCCAGTCCACCATCTTCTTCTGAATGTTGGATAGGGTCTTGCTAAACACCTCAATCTTCCCATTTTCTTGGGAATGGTAGTGAGAAGTATAGTTGTACTAGATTTTGTACTTGGAATATAATTTTTTCAACTTAGATGCTTGGATGTAGGTGTCATTGTTGATGAGAAAAACATGAGGAACTCTAAATCGATAGATGTTGTGGGAGATCACTAATTAAATCATGGATTGAACCTTGACTTCTATGATGGTAATCACTTTTTCCTAGTTGGAGAAGAAGTATTTTATGGTCAGAATGAACCTACACTAGCGAGAAGTCACTGGTGGGTATGGCCCCACAACATAATGTTTTTATACTAAAAAGTGCCAATAATACTTAGTGGTGTATAAGAGCTTCGGTGGTCGATGCATAATGTGGAATTAATTCACTTGTTTCTATATGTTTCATTTGATTAATAAATTTTGATTGAATTTTTTATTTGGTATATTGGTAATAATTATTATGTTAATATTTATTTTTCTCCAAATTGTAATTTTTAGTTTAATCTGTTATAAAAATTTTAATGTGCGTTTTAATATTATTTTATTTAACTTTTTTAGCTCATAATTAATTTTTTTTTAAAGTATTATTTTAATGTTTTATGATTTGTACTTTATCTTTAGTTAAAATTTTCATGTGTATCTTTTTTATGAATTTTTACTTTTCATTGTTTGATAGTTTTTTATTTGTAGTGAAAGTGGTCCACTGAGCATAAAATTATCAGTCTGCATAATATTTTTTGTGTGTGGTAAGGATCTTCAGCCGTCATTTCATAATAATTTGGATTGACAAATGAGTAAGATAAAATCCCATATATAATTTAATTCTAGTATACTTCGTAATATAAAATTGAACCTGTAAGATAATTTTATTTCTAAATTGAAGGGAATTAATAAGGGTTTTGTTACCGAGATCATCATTATATGGGTGATGATATTATGTTGGGGTTCATGAATGGGAAATAAGCCACATTCAAAGAATAGATAAATCCAAAGGGGATGATCTTTTTCACAACCAAGTTTAGATAAGATGTTTTAGGTCCATAGATAAAGCCACCAAATCTATAGATCAATGTTAACAATGCATAAATTTGAATACTGAATGGTACTGTAGAAGAAGTTGGAGGAGTGTCATTGAAGATTCATGCACCAAAAAAGAAGAAGATTATCAAGTTGTGGAAGTAATCCAAGATTCAAACTGAATTTGAGGGTTTCAAACCCTAAACAAGATAAGTCATCGTTCTCTTGAATAATTCAACCACTTTTGACTAAACCTTCAATCAAATATTAGCCGAGGATGAGCATATATAGTAGCAGCAAATCTGTCTAATCTGGAAAGTTCATCCTTTGGGTCATTATTGTTCTTCATACTAAGAATTGAAGATGTTGATTTGAGGGAGGTTAATGATGATTATGTTCACTTTCTAGATTAAAAGAAATTTTCCCTGAATCTGAGCTCACTGAATAAGATTCGATCTGAGTTAATGCTTGTGTCCCACAATGAATCTAAAATTGAATCACATTTTGAGACAATTTGGTTCTTCCCTAAAAATGATAAAGATAGTGAACATGAAATGTGTTCAGATTTGAGGAATTCGAGACCACTAAAGAAAATTTGTGAATTTGGCCACTAGAAAGATAGTGTCACGTGCTACTTTATAAATGAAGTTTGTGCCACTCAATCGTACAAGATGAAGAACAGCCTGAACCTTCATCCTGTTTCAGCTACCGATCTGAGGGGTTTTGGAAACTGGAGATGGTGTTTTGAGGAAGTGAAGATGAGACATAGTGTTAATATCAAAAAAATCTAACTTTGTTGATGAATATATTGGTTTTTTTGAAGATGTTGTCACCAAAATTTAAAGATTATGAACTCATATAAAATTTTAACTACTGAGAGGGTCTATCGAGACTCAGATCTATTGATATTTTGTTAAACCCAAGTGAAATGTATAGATTGATCTTGGGTACACTATTTTAAGACATTATAAATGGAATGGTTATTCTTCATTATTGTTGTTTTTGTGTCCATGGAATCAATTTCTGACATGATAAACAAAAATCCTCAAGAAATAATGTTGATGAATGAAATTGGGAATAGTAGAGAGTCTACAATGTCAGGTAGGTGAAATTTTAGTTTTTTTAGTGGGTGAATTAATTCTCTAAGCATGTGTCAGAGATATTGAATGAATTTTTTAGAGTGATGTGGAGGTGAAAAATGTGTAGAGGGAAATAACACTTACTTTGATGTCTAGAATGTGAGTATAAGAAATTCAGTTGGTGTTTTGAGTAGGAAAATAAAAGAGGGTAGACATTGTGAATTATAGAGGACTATATCATTTCTCTCATCTGCTTATTTTTGGAGAGCGAGAGCTGAAGATGGAGGGTGAGAACTAGACAGTGGAAGACAGAGAATATTCCTCAATAGAGGAGATACTTTCATTATTTATTTTCTTGTTTCTTACTTGATTCTATGAACTCCTTTGAAATTGAAATTCTAATTATGTTTTCTGGAAAAAAATTATGGGAACAAGATTGAATGGTTAAATATTTTCTAATTCCTACATTATTATTTATATTTTTATTGTTTCATTCTTAATAATTCTCTAAGATTCAAATATTTTCTCCTTGAATAATCAATTAAAAATGGTTATCAATTAAATTAATTCAAGAATTACTTCAACAATTTTTAATCTTTTCACAATGGATTGTTTAATTGAATAACATAACAAAATTAATTAACAAATTATTTTATTGAAAATTGTTATTATTTTCACGATCAGTTGATTCTAGAGTTGAAAGATTGTGAAATTAATTTTTTCATAGGTAACAAGTCGACTTGGTTTTTTACTTCACAAATTATTGTTATAATAAAATATTTTGTGCATAAATGAAAGAAACACTTAATAAATCAGTCAATCAAGTTCCCTACCATTATTTTTTTCACTTTTTTCAGGTCTTCTTTATACTTGTTGAAACCTTTTTGTTTTACTATTTTCTTGTTCATTTTTTTTCTTTTTCATGGTCCAAACATAAAACATTATTCTATAAGGTTCGACACCCTGTACACTATCTATACTAGTTTAAAATTGAGTTTATAAATAGTTAATTTGATGAGTTCTCAACTGGGTTCCCTACCATTATCTTTTTTTCAATTTTCATGTCTTAGTGTCTTTCAATAGTGGTGTGATGTCTTGGGTGGTGACAAAATAGTGATCAGGACCCCGCGGTGGATTTTTGGGTCATGACAAGATGTGATCTGGTGGTTTTGGTCGGGTTTGTCTTAGGAAGCATCCCTTATTTAACCAATTTTTTGTTTTCAGATTGTGATTGTTTTTTTGGGTATTTTGTGGTGTTTTAGATGGGTTTGGTCCTAGATAGGTTTCCATTCCCACCACACTAATGGATACATGTGGTGGCATTATCTTTTTTCTGGTTCTCACTTTTCTTCAAAGTGAATTATTTTACAAAATCAATACAAAATGTTTCATGGTCAATGATATCATGGTTAAATTTCAACATTGTTGATAGGGAAGGAAATTTTAGCCAAGAAAGATTAAAAAATTCAAGAAAACTATAAAACAATTATAACCTTTAATTTGTAAAAAAAGTTATAGATTTTAAAGAAAACTAAAAATTAAAACATTATGAGAATTTATTCTTGAATATGGGTGTTCATCCACACTAATTAAATGTCTAAAAAAATAAAACCTTTAATATCTGAACTAAATATTCACTATTCAAAAATTAAAGAGAAAAAAAATTAAAAATGGATGAAAATATTGAAAATATGAATAATGTTCAAAAACAGAATCTAAATCTATAGCCTCTTATGAATGTTCTTGAAGGGAGATTGATCCTTTGAGAGTTGCATGTGCCAAACGTATCTATTAATCTATCCTATATTAGTCACACTCCTAAGGATTTAAATTAATAAATAAAACAATCCAATATTTCCATGTTTCTAGATTATAATGGAATTACTAATGAATATTATTTAGACTTTATTAGATATTTCTAGTGTTTAGTGAAACAACTACCTTTAATAGGGATGAGTGAGGAAGAGCTAAATATTAAAACTTTACCTTTATCTCAAAATGGTAATGATAGGTATTAATTTCAAAAGATTGATAGGGAAATTTAAGATGTATGTGATAATTATTTTAATGATTTTATGATGTAATTTTATCCACGAAGAATGACCACTAAAATTAGGCATAAGATCATATGATTTTTTTAGGATGGGGGTGAGATATTCCATGAGGCATGGGACAGATTTATAGTTCTTTCTAGACAGTGTATGAATCATCAGTGTACTCCATCGTTTCTTGTGAAAACATTTTACAATATTCTTAACCCTTATCATCAAGCATTATTTTATCAAGATTTTCGGTGAGATATTAATAATATGACTAGTTAAGAATTTAATGAAATATTCAATACTCTTGCAAAAAATTCCCAGAACAAGTTTTCGAAGAGAAGAATAATAGTTTGAAAAGAGAATAAAAATATTCATCTAGTAGAATTTAATGATTCTAGATATTATAATGAAATTTATCATAATTAACTAAGGGAGAAATTCCACCATTGTGGTAGGTATGTTCATTCCAACACTTGATGCAAAATTTTAATATTCCTTCCCAACAACCTCAGAATGAAAATTTTGTTAGTTACGCATCTATGTTATAACAAAGGTAAGAACCATTTTCTAATAATTGATATAAAAGTAATAGAAATCATCCAAACCTTTCATGGAAGGATCGGGGGTTTTCAGACCTATTGTACCCCTAGTTTCCAACAAAAATGTAACTCCCCAACCCCATTTACCCAGAGTCGGTGCATTATTACATAACATTAGCATGATCACAAGAAAGATCATGTCTCGAAAGACCGATTAGTTTAGTAGCCTTGGAAACACTAGATATATTCATAAGTATTACATTACATCATAAAAATGACAACTACAACAACATATTTTCTTCATATTCCACACTCTTATCCCATATACTATCCCTGCAGGTTATTCATAAATTACTTCTTCACATCCTGGGAAAAATAAAACATTGAAAGGGGTGAGCTTAGATGCTCAGTAAGGATAACAATATATCAGAAACATTCATAAATAAGCATAAACATTTAAGGCAATGTATAACTAAAACAAAATCCTTTTAAACTTGAACTTCAACATAGTATGGAAAAATAAAATGAAACAATTCCATTTAATTATTCACATGGATATTCTACTAATCAAATAATCACATGAAATATTAATTACCACTTTCATAATGATGCAATGCATAATTCCATACTATCGTAACCACATAGCAAAGGCCTCGTTCCAAGACTACAAATAAGATTTTTTGAAGGACTTGTGCCAAGACACTAGTTTGTCTCATGAGATCTACTGATGCATCGAAGAGCTATAGCAGGCTCCACCCGTCACATACTAATTCCGCTGCATTTCTCATATGAAAAGTTTTAAACATAACATAAACATTCGTATTAAAACTAGCATACGAAATGTCAATACTATATCCTCAAACCATGAATGGTATAAAAATATCACATCCACAGTCAAACATAACTCATTCAATACAATATGGAAGATTGTATTGTATCATATTAACCTCAATCGATAATAATGAAGGATATTGACATATATGAAAATAATCATCAAAACTATTTGAGAGAAATATCCCCCTTTTTCTTGAAATCATTTAAAAAACACACTATTTGTCAGGAAGCCATTTAAAAATAGATTTTTGAATCAAAGTGTCCCATACCACTTTGAAACTTTTAAAAAGAGTTTTAGTTTTAAAACTTTAATGTCCATATAAATAAATCCTTAAAACCATTTTTAGAACATGGACATTAATGAGAAAGATTTATAAGAATATGTCTTTAAAACATTTAAAATTGGTATTTTAGTTAGAGTTTCTAACAAAAAGAGAGACACTTGAATATAAATAATTGAGGTAATAAAAACTTTGTAATATCATGGTAATGAATGGATTCATGATATACTATGTCAAAGTAAATTATATACACCACATAAAAGTTATTTGGTGTATAACAACAAAGAAGTCTCAATGGAATATAAATTGAGATGAAATCTCTCACAAAGGATGTATCCTTAGGTTAAGGATAAATCAACGACATAATTATGTGTGAAAAATATAAATACACTAAATATTATTGGATATTCAGTGTAAAATAATCAAAGGACATTCACACATATTCTTGTAAAAACAACACCAATGAATTGGATGTGTATCTCAACAAATCGAGATTGAGTAAAAATTACTCTTATCAAGTTCATACCGATGACCTGATAATTTATCAATGGAGTGATTATGTGTATTAAAAGTATATCCATAGAAATGGGAGTGGAATTTATGACATAATCAAATGAATAGTGTTTATACACATAATCTTGGAGTAAAATAATCAATGAAGTATGCATAAAGACGAATGAGTGGAAATTGAAATTTCAAATTCACTTATCGATTTGGTAACTTATGAAACATGCACCCATGAAAGAAGGATAATAAAATATTTATGTAAATATCCATAAATTAAAGTATATTTCACAATTAAAACAATCATGGTAAGTACACACACCACATGCAATAATTAAGTGGTGACCAATGGAAAATTCACGGAATTAAAAGTGAGATAAGAAACCCCTTACTTTGTACTTTTTTCCTTGGTAGATAGTAGGTTAACCTCCTGTATAATGGTGAAATAATTGTTATAGAATTATACAAGAATAATTTACATTAATATGATATCATATATGATCTTTTAACATTGATTTGTTAATAATATCTTAGTATTATCGTCATTTCGGGTGTTAACTTACTCGTTTTCCTTTATATTCTTTGTTACGTAAGCCGTGTTTGTTATGGATAGGTTCTATATTAATCATATCCAGAATTATTTCATGTCCTTAAACATTATTTTTAATCATAAAATGAGAATTATACTTGAATGGATATGATGGAGAATGAATCTCATCACGTTCGTGGAGACGGTAGTCCATACGTACGCACGAGCGACAATATCATTCTTTTGATGTTAAAATAATATATAATTGGATGGTATATCATATAGACAGAATAATTATCATGATATATTTATTATTTAAATGAATTACACAGCATTATTATACCCATCCAAATAATAATTTATTGAATGACAATTACACCACGACGTGGAGACGGTAAGCCGTACGTACGCACGTATGGTGAAATGTCATTCAAACGATGGATAGAATACTGAATATGGTTGTACCATATTTATAATAATATTATAGTATATAGGAGATACTTGATTAATTATTTTATAATGGGAATAACAAGGAAAGAAAAGTTGAAGAAGAAAAGAATTTGAAAAAGGGTGGTAAAAACATTACCTCTTCTTCGGGTTCTTCCTTTTGATTTGATCAAAAGGGCTATTTAGGTTGGATTTCTGATCAAACTAAGGCCTCTAGGTTGTAGTTAGGGACGTTTAGAGAGTATTTGGGCAGGTTTTGGCCGAACCAAAAGGCTTTTATGGTGTGAATTAATTAGAAGGGGGAGTGCCCTTTTATAAGAAGGGTGAGGGGCACCTTTGGAAAATCTAGAAATATTATTTTATAATAAATTCATATTCGGTTTATAATGGCTCCAAAGTGGATTATTTAAAATTTAAGGTGGTGATAGGTCGAAAACCACTCAACCAATAGAATTTAGATAGGTTTGGGTCATTATATTAACCTTATCATTAAGTATTAACTCTTAGTTAATTAGTTTCACTTTTACAATGTCTCTTTGTATTTTTATATTATATGGTTAATAAACATACTATATACATTCAAGAGACCCCCAAGAAGTCCATTAATGATACACCTATAATTATATAAGTCTCTTGGCCGAAACTTATATTTTTAGGAATTTAATATCAATTAATAATATAATAGTTGTTTTGAAAACTCTTTTATGTCAATTTTGACACTATTCAATAATTGATTTTTGGGAAACTTATATTAGAATGATTACTTCAAAAAAAGTCAATTACATCAATCCTAGTATGTCCTATTAAACTATAAAATTAGTTTAATTCAATAAAAGTCTCCAATTATATTTATTTGGGTATTTATAATATCAATTATTTTAATTTTTCACTATTATGGTAATTACTGCATCATCATTGTGTCATAAATAAATGAAATTATTTAATGTCTAAAAATTATAAGTAAAATATAATTATGTAGGAAATCTTTTTATCTTTCTAATGAATATTTATAATTTAATTTATCTTATGTTTAACCCTATATTAAAAAAATTTAGTAAAAAAACATTGATTTTAACTCTTTTAACTCTTCTTTGAATTAAATAATAATAAATGTCCTAATCTAATCCAAGTGGACCTAAATGATAATATTTTATTCCTAAGGTTGTTTTTGGTCGATATAAACTTGTCCAATAGAATTAGGTCATGTGTTATGGCAATATTAATATCATTTTTACCCTTAATTACCCTATTTACTTTTAACCGTGGTAAATAAAAGTAAAAAGTTACTATTCACGAAAAATTATTTTCATCTCATTGAACCACATTTTACTCCTTGATATTAACCGTGTCTCTCGGATTTTCAAAATTCCAATCACAGAAGCGGTAAAATTAAGTTTTATGAAAAATTCAGTTTTTAACTACCACTTAGTAGTCTCACTATTCGTCAAAAATTGATGTTTTTCAGAACAATGCCAAAATTTCACCCTGGGCTATAATTGATATTCCGAATTCAAAAATGAAATCTATTTTACAAAATTCCAAACATAAAAGTTGCATTAATTAATTTTATAATTAATTCCCGCTGTCACAACAAATAGCGTGTTTTTAAAAAACAATATATATCAAAAGATTGACAATTGTTTATGTCCAATTTCAAAGTGAAATTAATTCTAATGAACACCATTGGATAAAAAGGTAAAAATATATTCCAATTATACTTTAAAACCACTCAAATTCATAATTTATCACTATTAATTAATTTTATTAAAAAATTTGTTTTTAATTAAAATTAAGTAATTTTCACTATTCATCACAATATTAAAGTTATCCGAAAAGTACCAAAATTTCACCTTAGGCTAAATTCGATACTCCAAGTCCAAAAATGAAGTCCATTTTAAGAGATAAAATTTCTAAAATTTTAAAAAGTATGTATTACTATTCATAACGTCTAGTTTGATTGGTTGTGGTGTGTTAGAATCTCGAAGTTGCGTACAATGCACGTCATTGCATTATTCAAAGGGAAACGTACCGTGGAAGCTTGGGGTGTTACATTATCCCCTCCTTAAATAAATTGTATCCTCACAATTTTTTTAAAATTGGGCTTGAGAATATAATGGAATGTCCCACATTGCAAAAAGAGTCAATAAAACTATCACTTCAAAAGAAAGGAAGATAGGTATAAAGGTCACCCAAGATAACCCATACTAGGATTCCATGTAGGAAAACATAGATATGGACGATAAACTAAGTGTTTAGTTCTCATGGAGAGGGATAGAAAACATGATCAGGAGAAATTTAACCATAAGAAAATCAAAAACTTGTGTTGGGACAAATTTTCCTTAGTCTCCCAGTAGGAAAAGTAAACGGACAACATTTTTTGTTTTAAGGTACATTACATAAGGACGAGGAATTAATTTATGATATTGACTAAGAACATAAAAAGATATACTTACTTTTTAAGTATAGTTTCATTCTTTAATAACTTTTTACCACTAACTCATTTTTTTGAACAGTGAGTATTCAAGAAGACTTGGTCACAATGGAAGAGCTAGAATAAACTTCTATAGAAATACACGACCCACGTAGGTTAAACTATATATTTACCTTGTCCTTAAAGATTAATCAAAACCAAAATGGTTAGTATAATATCTGATGACCTCCCAAATGGATATTCCATTAGAGAAAAAAACACTAATCTTAATTTCTAAAATTAAACCATCAATACCCCAAAGTTAAATAAATACCATTCAATAATCAATTGTCCTTAAAATCTTTCAATATAATACAAACTAATATTGAAACTCAAAACTTATAAGAATGTAGTCTTCCATGTTAAATTGTATCTCCAAATGACATTAATTACTCTTAAAGTCACATACTTAAAAGTAATTAACCTAATAATTTCCATAAACAACCCAAATCACTATAAATCCACAATAAAAACATAGATAAAAATCCACCATTACTCCTCAAATGAAATCCCATACTATTCTATTTTCCATACAACAAAGTGAACAACTTCCAAAATAACATTTATCACTTAATTACCAAATTATTTTCCTATACTAGGGGTATTCATTTGATAATACATAAGATTCCAAATCAAATTATTAATGATCAATAAAATCATTTAACTAAAAATAATAGTCACACTAACCAGGGACTTCACGTAGTCCAGTGGTAGGCGATAAATCCCAATCGCACTTTGGTTGTGGGTTTGATTCCCACAACTTTGTCCGACGCGAGGGGTTTTCACATGGTCTGCGTATTGTCCCTTTTAAAAAACTATATTTTATAACATTATCAAAATGAGATAAATTCCTCAAAATAACCATAACATAATTTAACCCCAAATGTTATGTCATACCTTGCATTTTCATCCCAAATTATAATAACTTATAATTACCTCAAACCCAATGATCATATAAAACCAAATGGTTATTCATAACTATATCCACAAGAGAAAAGATAATTATTCCTCCAATATCATTCTCACATGGAAAACTGCAGGGTTACAAATACAAGAGAAAATTATTCCAAAGTAAACCCATAAAACAGGAGTACTAACACTTTTTAAACATTTCTCCAACCATTTATTTCCACATAGCTTCTTCTTTGACCACGAAAATATCCTATAGAATAGGGAATTCCCTCGGGTAATGGTCAAGTCCCCTACATTTACGTCAAATGACATTAAATGGATTCTTGGGACCATTTTTATCTTCTTCCATATTAATCTTCATTTTTTTTCGGCAATTCTTCACTTTATGTCCTTCCTTCTCGCACGTAAAGCATTTCCTTGTCCCATTGAGACACTTTCCTAGGTGTCTCCTTCCAAATTTCCTACATGATGGAAATTGAGGATTCCATTCTCCATGATCTCCACTGTTGGAGCTCTTATCATTCATCACCTTTCTTTTCCTTTTTGAGTCCAGGAATTGGTTAATATATATCGTTGATCATATTTTTGGAAAATTGATTTGGCATAAAGACGATATCTTTTACACCTATCAACATTCAATTTTTTGGCTCATTTCCACCACCGTTCCCACCTTGTACATTATTCTCAAAGTCACTATGACTTCCTTGGAATCCAGCCATTGACTAAAACCAGAAATCATTATGTGAGTAACAGTAGTCATAAAATCATTTAGAGATTAACATGTCACCATATTATCAATTTGAAACACATTAGGATTAACCGAGGTCATTTACTCTCATCTTATATATATAATACTTCAAATCGGTTAGTAAAGAAAATGTAAATTATCCTAAGAATATCCCCCGGGAGTGTCGTAACAAAGAGTGCAGCAAGGCCCATTATCATGCACTAGTTCTCATTCGAGTCTAGCTCAAAGCGGTGTTTTCGAGTTTTACCCCTAGGTACATATGTGCCAGAGCCGCCTCTACCTGCTCGTATCCAGACAGGGATGTATTTCTCAGAAAACTCAAAAAATCTCTACAATACCAAAATTCTAGGAAGTTCTTCTATACTAATCCCCAAAGTTCATCTTAGGTCTATGTGCTCTAATCATATTTTATCTAAATATAGCTTCCAAGGTTTGTACTAAACTTCCTCTGATACCAACTGTAACGCCCCGACCCCAGTTACCCAGAGTCGGTGCATTATTACATAACATTGGCATGATCACAAGAAATATCAAGTCTCGAAAGACCGATTAGTTTAGTAGCCTTGGAAACACTAGATATATTCATAACTCTTACATTACATCATAAAAATGAAAACTACAACAACATATTTTCTTCATAGTCCACACTATTATCCCACACACTATCCCTGCAGGTCATTCATAAATTACTTCTTCACATCTTGGAGAAAATAAAACATTGAAATGGGTGATCTCAGATGCTCAGTAAGGATAACAATATAGTGGAAACTTTCATAAATAAGCATAAACATTTAAGGAAATGTATAACTAAAACAAAAGCCTTTTAAACTTGAACTTCAACATAGTATGGCAAAATAAAATGAAATAATGCCATTTACTTATTCACATGGATATTCTACTAATCAAATAATCACATGCAATATTAATAACCACTTTCATAATGATGGAATGCATAATTCCAGACTATCATAACCACATAGCCAAGGCCTCGTGCCAAGACTACAAATAATATTTTTTCAAGGTCTTGTGTCAAGACACTAGTTTGTCTCATCAGACCTACCGATGCATCGAAGAGATATAGCGGGCTCCACCCATCACTTACTAAATCCAATTCATTCCTCATATGAAAAGTTTTAAACATAACATAAACATTCGTATTAAAACTAGCATACGAAATGTCAATACTTTATCCAAAAACCATAAATGGTATAAAAATAGCACATCCACAGTCAAACATAACTCATTCGATACAATATGGAAGATTGTATTGTATCATATTAACCTCAATCGAGAATAATGAAGGATATTGACATAGATGAAAATAATCATCAAAACTATTTGAGAGAAATATCCCCCTTTTTCTTGAAATCATTTAAAAGTCACACTATTTGTCAGGAAGCCATTTAAAAATAGATTTTTGAATCAAAGTGTTCCATACCACTTTGAAACTATTAAAAGGAGTTTTAGTTTTAAAACTTTAATGTCCATATAAATAAATCCTTAAAACCATTTTTATAACATGGACATTAATGAGAAAGATTTAGAATAATAAGTCTTTAAAACATTTAAAATTGGTATTTTAGTTAGAGTATCTAACCAAAAGAGAGACACATGAATACAAATAATTGAGGTAATCAAAACTTTGTAATATCATGAGAATAAAGGGATTCATGATATACTATGTCAAAGTACATTATATACACCACATAAAAGTGATTTGGTGTATAACAACAAAGAAGTCCCAATGGAATGTAAATTGAGATGAAATCTCTCATAAAGGATGTATCCTTAGGTTAAGGATAAATCAACGACATAATTATGTGTGAAAAATATAAATACACTAAATATGATTGGATATTCAGTGTAAAACAATCAAAGGACATTCACACATATTCTTGTAAAAACAACACCAATGAATTGGATGTTTATCTTAACAAATCGAGATTGAGTAAACATTACTCTTATCAAGTTCATACCGATGACCTGATAATTTATCAATGGAGTGATTATGTGTATCAAAATTATATCCATAGAAAGGGGAGTGTAATTTATGAAATAATCAAATGAAAAGTGTTTCTACACATAATCTTGGAGTAAAATAATCAATGAAGTATGCGTAAAGCCAAATGAGTGGAAATTTAAATTTCAAATTCCATTATCGATTTGGTAACTTATGGAACATTCACCCATGAAAGAAGGATAATGAAATATTTATGTAAATATCCATAAATTAAAGTATATTTTACAATTAAAATAATCATGGGCAGTACACACACCACATGCAATAATTAAGTGGTGAACAATGGAAATCTCGCGGAATTAAAAGTGAGATAAGAAACCACTTACTTTGTACTTTTTTCCTTGATAGACGGTAGGTTAACCTCCTGTATGATGGTGAAATAATTTATATTGAATTATTCAAGAATCATTTACATTAATATGATATCATATATGATCTTTCAACATTGATTTGTTAATAATATCTTAGTATTATCGTCATTTCGGGTGTTAACTTACTCGTTTTCCTTTATATTCTTTGTTACGTAAGCCGTGTTTGTTATGGATAGGTTCTATATTATTCATATACAGAATTATATCAAGTCCTTAAACATTAATTTTAATCACCAAATGAAAATTATACTTGAATGGATACGATGGATAATGAATCTCATCACGTTCGTGGAGACGGTAGTCCGTACGTATGCACGAGCGACAATATCATTCTTTTGATGTAAAATAATATATAATTGGATGTTATATCATATATAAATAATAATTA
The DNA here is from genome assembly GCA_963277665.1 of Viscum album. Lineage (NCBI taxonomy): Eukaryota > Viridiplantae > Streptophyta > Magnoliopsida > Santalales > Viscaceae > Viscum > Viscum album. The sequence continues at coordinate 126,477,104 of OY728139.1, read as the reverse complement.
TCATGTTATATTTATTATTTACATGAATTACACATCATTATTATACTCATCCAAATAATAATTTATTGAATGACAATTACACCACGACATGGAGACGGTAAGCCGTACATACGCACGTATGGTGACATGTCATTCAAAGGATTGATAGAATACTGAATATGGTTGTACCATATTTATAATAATATTATAGTATATAGGAGATACTGGATTAATTATTTTATAATGGGAATAGAAAGGAAATAAGATGTTGAAGAAGAAAAGAATTTGAAAAGGGTGGTAAAAACAATACCTCTTCTTCGGGTTCTTCCTTTTGATTTGATCAAAAGGGATCCTTAGGTTGGATTTATGATAAAACTAAGGCCTCTAGGTTGTAGTGAGGGAAGTTGAGAGGGTAATTGGGAAGTGTTTGGCCAAACCAAAACGCTTTGATGGTGTGAATTAATGAGAAGGTGGAGTTCCCTTTTATAAGAGGGGTGAGGGGCACCTTTGGAAAAGCTAAAAATATTATTTTATAATAAATTCATATTCGTTTTCTAATGGATCCAAAGTGGATTATTTAAAGTTTAAGGTGGGGATAGGTCTAAAACCACTCAACCAATAGAATTTAGACAGGTTTGGGTCATTATATTAAACTTATCTTTAAGTATTAACTCTTAGTTAATTAGTTTCACTTTTACAATGTCTCTTTGTTTTTTTATATTATATGGTTAATAAACATACTATATACATACAAGAGACCCCCCAAGTGGTCACGTAATTATACAACTATCATTATATAAGTCTCTTGGCCGAACCATAGATTTTTAGGAATTTAATATCAATTAATAATATAATATTTGTTTTAAAAACTCTTTTTTGTCAATTTTGACACTATTCAATAATTGATTTTTGGAAAACTCATATCAGAATTATTACTTCGCAAAAAGTCAATTAAATCAATCCTAATATGTCATATTAACCTATAAAATTAGTTTAACTCAATAAAAATCTCCAATTATATTTATTTTGGTATTTTTAATGTCAATTATTTTAATTTTTCACTATTATAGTAATTACTGCATCATCATTGTGTCATAAATAAATTAAATTATTTAATGTCTAAAAATTATAAATAAAATATAATTATGTAGGAAATCTTTTTAGATTTCTAATTAATATTTATAATTGAATTTATCTTATGTGTAACCCTATATTAATAATGTTTTAGTAAATAAACTTTGATTTGAACTCTTTTGACTCTTCTTTGAATTAAATAATAATAATTGTCCTAATCTAATCCAAGTGGACCTAAATGATAATATTTTATTCCTAAGGTTTTTTTTGGTAGATAAACACTTGTAAAATAGAATTATGACATGTTTTATGGTAATATTAATATCATTTTTACCCTTAATTACCCTATTTACTTTTAACCGTGGTAAATAAAAGTAAAAAGTTACTATTCACCAAAAATTATTTTCATCTCATTGAACCACATTTTACTTATTGATATTAACCGTGTCTCTCGGATTTTCAAAATTCCAATCACAGAAGCGGTAAAATTATGATTTATGAAAAATTCGGTTTTTTAACTACCACTTAGTAGTTTCACTATTCATCAAAAATTGAAGTTTTTCAGAACAATGCCAATATTTCACCCTAGGATATAATTGATATTTCAAATTCAAAAATGACATCTATTTTAAAAAATTCCAAATATAAAAGTTGCATTATTTAATTTTATAATTAATTCACGTTGTCACAACAAATAGCGTGTTTTTAAGAAACAATATATATCAAAAGATTAACAATTGTTTATGTCCAATTTCAAAGTGAAATTAAATATAATTAACACCATTGGATAAAAAGGTAAAAATATATTCCAATTATACTTTAAAACCACTCAAATTCATAATTTACCACTATTAATTATTTTGATTAAAAAAGTTGTTTTTAATTAAAATTTAGTAATTTTCACTATTCATCAAAATATTAAAGTTATCCGAAAAGTACCAAAATTTCACCTTAGGCTAAATTCGATACTCCAAATCCAAAAATGAAGTCCATTTTGAGAGATAAAATTTTTAAAATTTTAAAAAGTAGTTATTACTATTCATAACGGCTAGTTTGATTGGTTGTGGTGTGTTAGAATCTCGAAGTTGCATACAATGCACGTCATTGTCTTATTCAAAGGTAAACGTACCGTAGAAGCTTGGGGTGTTACAAAAAATCTATACAACAATACTAAAATCAACCAAGGGCATAACCTTCAAATTATTATGGGAAATTTGAGGGTCATATGTTTTCTAAACATGAAAAAATTATGAATATAATGCATTTTTAAGATAAAAAGTTGTAGACTTAATTGAATAAAAAAATCCAACTGTGATTCTGATAATATTCAATCTGATACAAGAATGAAAAATATGAAAACTCAAATGGGTCAACTTGCTAGAGGTTTAAATGAGATGGGGCAGTTTATTAAGTACAACTATAGTCAATCTTGGGAAAATATCATGGATATCTCTACTAGGAGTGGGATTTAGACTCACCAAGAAACTCATAAAGGCCCTAAACCCACTGAAACTACAATTCTTGAAGAAATTTATAATTCAAATAATGAAATCACTTAAACTAAAAAACTGGAAAACCACATTTAAAATTTTTAACAAACTACCATTCCACCTATTAAGATGAAGATAAAGAGACAAAATCTTGAAAAATAAAGGGAGGAAAAAGATAGAAAAAGAACCTAAATGGATGCCTACAGTTTTGATGAATTTGGATCCAGACATTCCTTTTCATGATATAATTAAGAAGAAACATCTAGAACCTAAACATATCAAATTTCTAGAGTTGTTTAAAAATATTCACATTAATATTCCATTTTTATAAGCATTAGTCAAGGTTCCTTCATATATAAAAATTCTAAAAAAATTATTTCAAATAAGAAAACTCTTAAAGAGTTTTCCACTTACATTTTTACTGAGGATAGTAGGGTTTTGGTTCAAAATAAGATACCTCCTAATCTCAAAGATCCTATTAGTTTTGTTATTCTATGTACCTTTTCAAATTGTAGATAAGACAATAGTATTTTTGACCTTGGATTTAGTATCAATATTAATCTTTTATAATTATTTATGTAGTTTATATTAGGAGATTCTTTTCCTAACCATATTGTTTTGATGTTGGTTGACTGCTCCATCACCCACCAAATTGGAAGAGTTGATGATTTGATTATCGGGGTTGGGAAACTATTTTTACATACTAATTTTCTTTTAATTTATATGGAGTGTGACTAAGAAAATATTATTATAATTTTTTGGCCCTTCCTTTCCACTGGTGGATCTATATTAAATGCGGCTAATGGAAAATTGATTTTTAATCTGGGAGAAAAAATTGAAGAGTTCAATTTTTTTTAGAAATAAAAAGTTTCAACACAATATATAAATTTTTTAAGTGATAATCTATATAAATATAAATAATATTTTTTCAAGAAGAAGAAGAATTTTTAAACAATATTAATGACATAAATATAAACACCACACAATCTAAAACATTCCTGGGAATTTTTTCAAGAAAATTTGTATAGCCAAGATATACTTATTTAGATGAATTTTTTGAGAATTTGTATAAATTATCTGTAGAAAAAGTTTTAAAACAAAAACTAGAAATTAATTACAATGATTAATAAATTTTTTATAGTATTAAGGTGGAATTTCACTTTATATCTCATTAATTTTTTAGGAAGAAAATTGAGGAACATGGACCTCTTAGGGCCAATAAAACTTCTTTTAGACAAGAAGCACCCACTTTAGAGCTGAAACATCTTCCTCCCCATATAAAATATTGTTTCCTTGGTAAAAAATCAACCTTTCTTATCATAATCTCTCCTGAGCTAGCTATGATTCAAGAATAGTGTTTGTTGTCCATTCTGAAGTAGTTCAATTCTATTATTGGGTGGTCCATAGTTGATAATACATGAATTTTTTCATCTTTTTGTGTTCATAAAATACCTATGTTACATGACCACAATCCTAGAGTAAAATTACAAAGAAAATTAAATCCAAACATGAAATATGTAATTAGAGGGGAAGTCATTATGTTTCTTGATTCTGGAATAATTTTTCTTATCTTTGAGAGTCCCTAGGTAATTTTTATGTAAATTTTTCCTAAAATGGGGGGTTTTACATTCTTTACTAATGATAAAATTGAAGAAATTAAAATTAAGAAAGCTATATAGTGGAGAGTCTGTATAGATTATCGAAAATTTAATTTTTCCATAAGAAAATATCATTTTCCATTACCATTTCTAGATAAAATTCATGAAATGTTGGTTGGAAAAGAATTTTTCTATTTTTTGGATGGTTATTCTGGTTATAACCAGATTCCCATAGCCCTAGAAAACTTGGAAAAGACCTATTTCACTTGTACTTTTGGGATATTTTCGAATAGGAGGACTCCCTTTGGCTTGTGTAGTTCTCCTTCCCCCTTTTATAGGTGTAGGATGGATATTTTTCTGATATGATTTAGATAATTATAGAAGTATTCATGGATTAATTTTCTATTTTTGGTTTTGATTTTAAGGTTTATCTGGAGAATTTAGAAAATATTTTACAAAGATGGGAGGAAACAAACAAAGTCTTAAATTGGGATAAATGTAAGTCCATTGTCAAAAAAGAAGTTTTCTTAGGCCCTAATGATTCTAAGAGGGGGATTTATGTCAAAAATTATAAGATTTAAGTGATTCAAAAACTTCCATTTCCTATTAATGTAAAAGGCATAAAAAATTTTCAAGAACATTTTAGTTTTCACCATAGATTCACCAATTAATTTCTAAAATTTCTAGGCCACCAAATACAGTGTTGGTGAAGGATGTAAAATTTTTGTTTGATGAGAAATAATAAGAATAATTTAGTTTAATAAAGGAAAATATTACATTTTCTCCAATAATTATGAATCCTAGCTGGAAAATGTCATTTGAGGTTGTGTGTGATGCAAGTGACTTTTTAGTAGGGGATTTTTTGGGTAAAAGAAAATAGAAGCGGTTACATGTGATTTATTATGCCAGTAGATTTATTGATGATTCCTAGAAAAATTATTCTACTAAAGAAAAATAGTGAACTACGATAATGTTTTCCTCAGAAAATTTTAGGCAATACCTCAAAGGATCAAAAGTTGTAATATTCACGGATCATTCTTCTTTGAAATATCTTTTCTCTAAAAAGGAAATGAAAACTGAGACTTAAGTTTTGGAATCATTTATAGTAATAATTTGATTTAAATATGAAATAAAATAATGGTATTGAAAATGTGGTATATAACTACTTTTTTATATTAACTATAACTACAATTAGTGCTAGTGTGCCAATAGAAATCAATACTTCTTTTCCTGATGTGAAAATGTTTACTACATAAGTGAAATAATCTTCATGGTTTACAAATTTTGAAAAATTCTTAACTATGGTGTCATGCCAAAATAACTTCCACATAATCAAAGTAAGAAGTTAATTTTAGAACTTAATTACTAATTTTGGGATGAACCTTCACAATTTTGGAGGTGTTCTGAAAAACATTTTAGGAGGTGTGTTCTTGAGGAGAAATTTTTTTCAATTTTAGAGAATTATCACCCGTATCCATGGGGTGGATTCCGTGGGGGAGAGAGGACATCCAAAAAGTTTCCACAATATTTTTTTTACTGGACAACATTGTTTAATGATGCAATAAGTTTAGTAATAAATTGTGATAAATGTCAAAGTATGGGAAATGTGGTTAGGAAACAAGAGTTTCCACAAAATGGGATTTTGGAAGTTGAAATTTTTTGTGTTTGGAGGTTCGATTTAATGGTTCCATTTATTTATTCATATGGGAATTAGTACATCCTTGTTTCTATATATTATTTTATAAAGTGGGATAAGGTTGTATAACTTTTAAAAAATCATTCTAGTAGCTTTGATAATTTTATCAAAAACAATATTTTCTCCATCTTTTGTGTGTCGAGAGATTTTATCAGGGATAATGGTACACATTTTAAGAACATTAAATTGAAGTCATTTTTGGAAAAGTATGGATTTATTTAAAAAAACTGGTACCACTTATCACCCACAATCTAGTTTTTAGGAAGAGGTTTCAAATATAGAATTAAAACAAATTCTAGAGAAAAATATTGTTAGTTCAAGAAAAGACTGTCCTTTGAAGCTATGTGAGGCATTATGGGCCTATAGGACCACATATAAAACTCTCATATAGATGTATCCATATATAATTCTCTTTATTAAGACACTTCATTTTCCTATAAATCTCCATAAAAAATCTTATTGGGCAATTAAATCTCTCAACTATGATTTCAAGTCTTCTAGAGAAAGGAAGTTCTTGGAGTTAAGTGAGCTGGAAGAAATTCCAAGGGAGTCTTATGAGAATTGTAGAATATGTAATGAGATATAAAAATCTTTTAAAGAATCTATGATTAAGAATATTCATTTTAATTTTTTTTATAGATCCTTACTTTTTAATTTTAGAATGAATTTATTTCCAACAAAACTAAAAACTAAATATTTGGGACCCTTTACTATCTTGAAAGTGCTTGTTAATGGAACTTTGTAATTAGTTGGAGATGAGAACAGACCATTTTTGGTTAATAGTCAGATATATAAGAATTACTTTTAAGGGAAAACGAAGAGCTTCGTTATCATATCTATTCTGAAAATATGAATATTAAATCATTCTAACTAAGGACTTTAAACTTAGTGCTTCATGGGAGTCAACCCACAGTTCCTATTGTGTTTCTTTTTCAATTTTCAATAAAACAATAACTACTTTTTGTCTTTCTAGTTCTCTATTTTTCTTTTATTCATTATAAATTCTTCTCTTTACACTAGTTTTTTTGTTATTCTTATATTAATCCATTCGACTTTTTGGAAGCACGTAGTTCCTTTGGTTGAATATTTTACTATTCATTAATTCTTAGTGGAGTTATAAGCCAGATCGTACTTGATTCACTTACCAAAACTTTTATATGGTAAAATTATTTCTTCACAGTTATATTATTGTAACTAATTTTTATCTTTTTAATTATATGGGTACTAAAACCTTTTAGCCAGGGAACTTCATTCAATATTTATGTAGGGATTAAATTTTGAATGAGCTGAAAGTAGTAAAGATTATTTCACTATGGGAGTTTTAGTTCTTATCCCTTATTCGGATTATTCTTTTTCATTACGTTACCCTGGTTGTTTTGAAATTCATTTCCTTATAGGATCTTTTAATTCTAAATTTTTTACTTAGAAATTCTAATTTACTGGAAACTGCACATACCTTCTAGAACAAATGGTTAAACATTCTACATTTTTATGCATTGTTGAAAAATTGTGTGCTTAGTCAAAGAAGTTTAATCATGTACTTAGTTTTTATTTTGGGAAACATTTTTGAAGTTGTGGAAAATGTTGTTTGAACTTTTTTGTAACCCTTTTATCATGTCATAATACTACTTAATTGAAAATATGTTTTGAATTAAAAATTATAATTATTTTCTTCTACTTCTGAATTCAATAATGAGGACATTGATCAGTTTTTAATGTAGGGAGGGGTATTTTATGTGTTAATCTATAATTCATTGGGATAACATCAAAACCCTTAAATTTTTTCTTATTTTTATGTTTTTAAGCATCATTTAGTAATTTTCAATGTATTAAAAAAATTTATCAACATTGAGGGTTGTAAAGACATTATTAAAATATTGATTTCTATAACCTTATAGATTATTTTGAGTAAATAATTTCTCTTTAAATATTGAAAAAATTGGATTTCAGTTAAATTTTTTGAAAATGTATTACATATTTTATTTACTTTTAACTTTTACAATTTAATTTTGCTCATAAAATTTTCATCTAGTTGGATTATGAAATTAAATTATTAATCTAGTTTAAGCCACAAATTATTTATTCTTTCATCCCTTATTCTTTAATCTACTCGATGGTTATTTATTCTATTTTTAATTATTATACTTAATTATCCATGTAGTTTGTTTATTAAATTTTTCTTTTAATTTTGTGTGATGGCTCACCTCTAGGTAAAGAGAAGTTTGGAATTCCATTTGGATACAATTTTACATGCGTTTAATTATATATAAAATTTTCAATTTAAATTAATTTTTTTAAAAGTAACTGATTTCAAACTAATGAAATTTAATTTGAGGGGATATTCTTTTTACTACTTGAAAGGATCCATGAAGGAAATCACTTTTAAAATCAATTATTAGTGGAATTATGATTTCTCCATTTTGAGATTTTTTTCTACCATTGAATATGACTAAGTGGTTGATTGAGGACAATAAATGCTTAAGTGTGGTGTAATTTGATGGGTAATTAATTCACATGTTATTTCACATTGATTTGGATTAATAAATTGTTTTTTATATCTTTATTTGATCAGTTAGTGATAATTATATTGTTAATATTTTTTCTGTCAAATAGAAAATGTATGTTTAATAAATTAAAAATGTTTAATTTAATGAATGTTTTATTCCTTTTTTATTTATTTCATTTATTTAATTATTAATTTTGTGAATAAAATATTAATTTTAAGTTTTATGATTTTATATTTATGTTTAGTTAAAGTTTTCATAGGTATATTCTTAGTGATATTTTTGTTTACATTGTTTAATTTTTTATTTGTAGTACAGGTGGTCTACTAAACATAAAATTATCAATCTATGTAATATATTATGTTCATTTAGGATTTAAAGTCACATTTTCATAATAAATTTGAATGGCGAGTGATTAAGATAAAATAACATGTGTAAGATAATTCTAGTGTACAAAATAAGATAAAATAGAACTCATAAGATAATTTTATTATTTAAGGTGATGGGAATTAATATGTGGTATGTTGCTGAGCCAATTATTCTATGGGTGATGGTATCAAGTTAGGGTTCAAAAATGAGAAAAAGATGATTTTGAGGAACAGATAAATCCAAAGGGTCTATATTGTATTCCAAACCCAAGTATGGAGAAGACATTGCAAGGTCATGGATTAAGACACTAAATCAAAAGATAAATGTTAACAATTCATCAATTAGAATACTTATTGGTACTATTGAAGAAGTTGGAGGTTTTCCTTCGAAGATTCATGTGTTGTCTAAGAAGAATATTATCATTTTATGGAATTCTTCCAAGAGTCAAACTAGATTTAAGGGTTTTGAACCCTAAACAAGTTAATCCACCAAGATCTTCAAGAATACAACCACTGTTGACCAAACTTTTAATTGAGGATGAGGTGAGGATAAGTATATACAGTATACGTAAATCCATCGGAGATATAAAGTTCATCCTTGAGGTTTCCATTATTATTTATACTAATCATTGAATATGGTGATTTGAGGGAGGCCCGTGATGATTTTATGTCTTTTCCAGATCTATAGAAATTGGCATCAGATCCAAGTTCTTTAATAAGATTTGATCTGAATCGATTCATGTATTCCATGATGATTATATGTTTGAATAAGATTCCGAACTCATTTGGTTTTTTACTCAATGTGATAAATATGATGAACTTGCACTATCTTCAGATCTGAGGAATCCAAGCTCAGTGAAGAAAATTTTGTGAATATGAACAGTAGAAATATATTGTCATGGAATCCTATATGAATGAATTATGTGCCAATCAAGCTAGATATATGAAAAACAACTAGATCCTTCAATATATATCCACTTCCGAACTTAGGGGTTTTGGAAACTGGAGATAGTGTTTCAAGGAATTCAAGATGATCCCTAATGTTAATGTCAAACTAATCTGAGTTTTTTATGAATATAATAGTTTTTTGAATAAATATTCCCAGAAATTAAAATATGATGATCTCAAATAAAACATGAACTATTAATAGGTTCAGTCAAAACTCAAATATATTGATCTTTTTACAAATACTAATGAAATTTCTTGATTGAGCTCAGGTCTGTTATTTGAAGACAGTGGAGATGGTGTGGTTGTTCTCCATTGTTATGGTTGTTGTGTCCTTGGTATGAATTTATGATATGATCAACAATATTCACAAATAAATTATGTTGACTAATTTAATTATTCCTAGAGGATATTTGATGATGTCGTGCAGGTGCAAGTGTACATTTTTTAGTGGGTTCATCAATTGTATGAGCATGGTCAAAGATGTTGAATTAACTTTTTGGAGTGATGTATTAGTGAAAAGATGAATATAAAAATAACACTACCATTGATGACCATCACATGAGAGTATAAAATTAATTTGGTTCTTTATGTTGGAAAATAAAAGAGGGTAGACATTATGAAATATATAGGACTCCATCATTTTTCTCAGAAACACATTTTTGGAGAGAGAGAGTAGAAGACAACATGAGAGAACCAGACAGTCAATGATAGAAAAGATTCCTCAACAGAGAAGATTCCTTCCTTCTTTATTTTATGGTTTCTTTATTGCTTCTATGATCTCCTTTGAAATTGAAATTTTGGTTATGTTTTTCAGATATATTTTTAGGGGAAATATATTTAATGGTAATATATTTTATAATTCATGCATTATTATTATTTTTGGATTGCTACATTATTAATCATTCTTGAGGATTCAAATATTTTATTCTTTAATAATCAATTAAAAATTTGTTATCAATTAAATTAATTCAATAAATGCTTCAAAAAATTTCAATCTTCTGATAAGATATAATTTGAGTGGGAAGTACAAAAAAAGTAATTAAAAAATTAATTTTTTGAAACTGTTAATCTTTGTATTAATGGTCGATTCCGGAGTTGAAATATTTTGGAATTAATTTGTCCATAGTTGACATGCCGACTTGGTTTGTTACTTCTCAAATTACATTTCCAATGAAATATTTTGTGCATGAATGAACGAAACACTTATTAAATCAGTCAATCAAGTTCCCAAATATTATCCTTATTGTGATTTTTTCTTGTATTTCTATTATTCATTGAATCTTCTTTGTTTTACAAGTTTAAATGTTCATTCTATTTTCATTTTCTTGGTCCAAACATTAAAACCGCCTTATCTGAGGTTCTACACCCTACACACTAGTTATACTAGTTTAAAATAGGGTTTATAAATAGTTAATTTGACGTTCTCTCATTGACAATGTGGTAAACTCACATTGTTGACATGGATCTTACATATGTGATACCTCTTGGTAAAATCAAATCATTTATGAACCATGGTGGGCTAGAAGTATCCCAGCCTTCAAATTTGGTGGGATAGCTTCAATCCCACCTGATGAGCACCACAAGACCCAGTAGAGACTTCCTACATAACCTAGGGGATATCATATACTTGGATATATTATAGGATAATTCCATATAACTCATATCTTTACAAATTCTTCTCAAGTTTATCCCCACTTTAGTGGGTAAATTGTGTTCTACACTGATGGATTTTCTCACACTCATCTTGGTATGGCGGTATAATATCGCCTTAAAAATACTCAACAAAGGGATTTTTCCAATCGAGAATCTATTCTACTATGGGGGGACCTAAGTTCCCTTAAAAAAACACCAGAAACCATTTTATTTACATATTTCTTATTATCATCATCTAAAATGGTAAGGTAAATGACCATTTGTTGTGCCACAGGGATGATCAGGTCATCCTATTCAAGTTCAAAAAGAGACCTAGATAGTCTTTCCATGGTGTCATCTCAACCATTTTATGAATGTGATACATGTGTCACTTGTAGCTGAGTAGTAAAGTGGGCCATTAGCTGATGAGTACACTCCAGCAGGGGCCAGAGATCGTGTTCTATGATGACATAGTCACCATTTATCTATTTGATAACTAACTCAGAATATATCTTAACATTTAATCAGGTGACATAAATATTGAGGGACATATCAAGACTAGTAAAAAGATCCTAATACTCAGCCTTGTTTTTGGTGAAGCCTTCTTAAAATGGGAACAAGTATGACGGCCTGTACAGGAGTAATGATAACGATCCCCATGACCACTCTATTGATCTTGAGAATTTTGAGCCTACTACCAGTCTGGATTTGAGTGAAACTATTAAAATATATCTTATAACATTAAATTGATTAATACATTGAGAGGATATCCTCATCTTGGAAATCAACATCTAGGGGCATTTTTTCATGGACCAGATGGGCACCCAAAATGTCTACCAATGCCTGGTCTTTGATGACCTTCTACGGGACGAACCTGATATCTAACTGATGGAGGATCACTGACCATCATAGAAGTTATCCCATCATCATAGTGAAATTTATAATATACTTCAAAAGTTCTATTTAAGAAATGATCTTTATCTCATAATGCAACAAATAATTCCACAAACTCTACACTTCAAAAACTAGTGCAGGAATCTCTTCCTGATAGGGAAATATCTAGTCTCTGTATCTAATGGAATAAAACTGAGATGGTATCAACTATTTTCTCTTCTATAATTTTTCTTTTAGATATAATATAACTAAGGGATCTTTTTAGTGTGGTCACATAGTGTAATATAGGCTGCATTAAGATAGGTGTAATCAGGACTAGAGGTTGTAGGTGATTCTTACTAATGTCCTCAAACGTAGTCCAACACTCCTCATCCCACATGTAAATAGTTCCTTTGTTCATGATCCTCAAAAATGGATTACTCTTTTCAAAAAAAATCTATGAATCAAAATATGTATGGAAAGAGGCCTTAAAGACCTCATAGCTCCCGAAGGCTACTTAGGGGAGTCATTGGGCTGATGGATTTGGTATTCTCCTAGTCGATCTTGATGCCTATGTACCTCACAATGAAACTGAGAAACTTCTTAAAGGAAACCTTGAATGTAAAATTCAAGGGGTTCATATTAAAATTCTAGGAGTGGAGGAAGATAAACACTTTCTCAAGGTATTTGAGACAGTCTTGACACTATCGATATTTAAGCACCAGCTCATACACATAGTATTCCACCAACATTAAGAGGATCAGTTTGAACATGTGGTTCATAGATGACGGATATGTGGATCTTGAATTTTTTAAACCTAAGTGCATCACCTGATAGTATAAAGTACCTTATGGTTCCTTGATGGTGGTGTAATCCTCATCCTCAGGGGCCATCTTTATCTAGTTATTCCTAGAGTATCTATTGACGAAGAAGAGGCCCTCAAACCTAGATGTATCACCAACCAATAACTCTATCACTGGAGGGGGAAATCATCCTTTAGTCAATGGTAGTTTAGGTCCTAAAAGTTAATACAAACTCTGATCTATCCATTATTATTCCTGACTGGGATGATGTTGGATATCTATATGGGGTATTGGAAATCCCTAATAAGGTTTGATTTGATAATATTGTTAACCTGATCCTCAACCATAGTACCATGAGAGGGGTGCATCTTCTCAGGAGGCTGCTTTAACCTTTGATGTCTCACTAGGTTTCCAAGATAGTTAATGGAAACCTGAGGGTCTATTCCTTGCACCTCATTAAAAATCTAGGGAAAAATTGTAATGCTTCTTCAGAAATGCCACATACTTTTGCTTCTCTTCTAGAGGAATGACTAAACTGATCAATATAAACTTTGGATCTTCTTTGGTACCAAGGTTTACCCGAGTTAGCTCATCAATGGTAGTGGAGACACATTCTTCAAATGCATGACGATAATATTCCAAATACACTTTGTTGAATGAGGACAGAGAATCAGTGGGAGGATATATTTCTAAAAAGAAAGACAATTAAGAGGAAGCATTGTTGCCTACTTGGGTGAACACAAAACATTGACTGAGGGATTTTGGATCTGTTGATATTATAGATATAATAGTTGTTAATCCAATTCCATTAATCCTTTTACAATGGGTGTTCATTATTGATTTCAAATTGATGGTGTCAAGCCATATTCTATCTAGTAAACCCTTATCTATATAACATGTAGTAATTCCATGAAATGGTATCTATAGGGAGAACATATCAGTACCTCACAAGATTTAGGGCTTCTGGTATCACCTGAGCATGTCCAGTGTAGGAGTACGAGGTAACATTCAGTTTCTCTTTTTTTCTTGGGGATGTTGAAACCCTTTTTATTAGGGAAAAATAAACCTCATAGGTCCAGTATTATGGGATCCAATTGATGAATCGAGTGAATGAAGGAATCATCTAATTCATCCCACTGATTGGTTATAGTGGAAGTCATATCATTGAGAGCATTAATACGCTCAACATCATCGGTCAGACCCTCCTTCCCCTCACTATAGTAAAATATCGAATTTATATAACATGCTTCATTGGAGTCCAAAGGGGATGAATCACTCGGGAGCACCCCTACTTAACCATTGAGGGAGTATTTTAGGAACTGGTGATACGAGGAGGGGACCGTCGCATGAAAATGAAGCCATGAACTACCAAGAAACCCATTGTAGGTGGAATCATATGATACTACCATTATTCAATGCTTCATACCAAGACAAAAAACATGCTCATCAACCATACCCTACCACACAGTTTATACACGCTCCTATCATAACCCTTAATTTTTAGGTTGGAAGGTGTTAGATCTACTTCGATCAGTCCCAACTTGTGGAGTGTCCTGGTGAGGATGAGGTTGATCCTAGAACCAGTGTTCACTAGGCAGTGGTGGGTTTCCACACCATTGAATTGGAATATGATGTATAGTGTGTGTATGTTACCATGTATGAGGACACATTCATATTCCTCAGATAATGAGATAACATGTTGGGATTCATTCTTCTCGACCACATCCACGTAGTAGGCCTCTAAATCAACTACCTCTACTCTAAAATAGAGAGGGATTTTCAAAGACTATTTAAGGGCCTCATGAATTTCATTTAATAATTAGAGGGCCTCAAGGATACAAATCCATGTGATTATTCTAGTGAGATGATTCAACACATTATATTTCAATGATAAGGGAATGATTTCACACATAGGGACTCTCTTTGGATGGGGGAACAATAGATGATGTTGGATGAACCACATAGATATTTTTAGCAAAATAAATATTTTTTATATCTAGTTATCTAACTCTAAACCACTTTTGTCTAAAAATAAATTGTATGAGGTTTATCTTTGTCTAGAAGAGGCTGATCATGGAACAGTCGCAGCTGGTCTAATCAGTCAACTAACACTACAAATTGTTAAGGCATGCCTGAAAAAATGACTGGGAGGACAATTCTTACTAAGCCCTACTCAAAACATGATACATTGTCTAGGTAGAATGAATGTTATGGTTTGAGGCATTGGCCTGAGTTTTTTAATGGCTCACATTTCATTGGCCTTTCCTTCGACGACATCGGTAGGAGGAACCCAAGAGGTTTTCATGGTATTATTCACTATCATGCATCATGAAGTTGACTACCGTCTTGACAGTTTTCACATAGGATCATTGATATTCATTTTTAGTAAGTTCATACAGTGATGAGTGGACCTTGGGTACATAACCTAACTCATGAGGTATGAAATCACTAAGCATTCAATATGGCTTTTCCATTGGAGGGGGGACTCTAATTTCACTTTTTCCATCAGTTTTAATTCATATGATACTTAGAAGGTTGTGATGTAGATGAGGAGGGAGTGGATGGAGGGTTCTTGGAAACTGTGTGAGGATATATCTTTCATAAAAGAGAACGAAAAACACCATGAGCATGAGAGACTTCCCTACAAGCCGACCGGTTATCATATTTCTACACTCTGTGATTTTAATCCTACTTCCTTTCACCAAATCCTACATTGTCACCATTAGAGTTGGTGGATACATGTTTCACCTATTCTAGAATGTTTTCCAACTTGACTAAACTATGATACACTTGGTCCTAGATCTAATATTTGAATACGTATCATTCTTTGATGGTGTTTCCAATGATCTTATGGTATGGGAAATGATCGAGGTAGCCAATAATCTCATCTTCCGGAGGCTTATTGCACTCTAGATGCTTCAAAATACCCTTCCCCATGGAAGAATGAATTATCCTTGTACTTATGAATCCTTGATAGAATATGTTTGGTTCCATATCTCTCATAATGGAACTCTGGGATCCAGGCCTTGATAAAGGGCTGGAGCCGCATATTCTCATCTAAGAGGCTATGCTTGGCAAGGTGGTGTCTGCAAGTTATAAAATAGGCGAGGCTATTCTCGGTAGGGATGAACTTTATGAGGATCCTATGGAAAGTATACAATAAATATACTTGATTTGGAACCTTATCATTCAAAATGGAAGTATTATATGTGTTTTTAGTTCTTCTTGTAGGGGCTGGAAGAGGAACTAGGCACGATTATTATCTAGCCTACTACAAGGATTTCTCTAGACATTGATACTTCATAGATAATTCTTATAACCAATGTGGTTAGTTATAAATGATGATAGCAGGGACCATATCAGTTTGATGTTCTCCATTCACATCATTAGTAGTTGGTCTTGGGTCGATGGCATGTTGAGTGAATCTGTGAGGCCTTTCCATTGGGCAAAACAAATTCTCACTCATTAGGCCTTTTCTTTCACTTTAAGAGGTTGGAAATACTTTTATTTCATGTTTTGGATCTGAACAGGTAGATGAATATTTTATGAAGGTCTTTCCTACAAGCAATGGGCCCTATGGGAAGCTAGATGTACGAGATGAACACGAATCCTTCCAGTTTCTGAACAAAAAACTAAATCTCGGAGTCCTACTACAATTTTGGGGTCCCTAGCATGGGTCCACATCTTGAAATGAAGTGGTCCAGGTGTTGTAGTGGGTCACCCATCCCATTTAATGGGGAGAATGTAGGGTTATCAAAATAATATGGGTGATCGAATGTTATCTACCTATTCCGAGTATCTCTTTTCGTTAGGCGGTATTTACTCATGTCGTGTCTCCAAGGACTCAAGGTGCGTGGTTAAGGAGGATATAAATTCATATTATAGATGGTATCTATCTTGACAAGAGTTCCTAGCCACCAATGTGTTGATAGGCCCATTAACTCGAAGAGTGGGCTCGTCAACTTGAAGGGATACCTGGACGAGTTCCATGGGAGGATAATTATGATGCTCGGGTAGGTTTGGAGAATTATACCTTGGTTGATTTCCATATACACCGATTTCTTCTCTGATTGGATTCATGGGCCCACCATAGTCAACTAGTAGTACCAGGACAAAGAGCACTTGCTTCCCCGCTAGAGGAGATATGTGGTCTCATAGATAATTTTAATAATTTAGACGCCACTCAAAAATTAGGTCAGTAATGAAACTTCTGAACTCCTCAACCTTCAAGAGAAAGGTGGCCTCATGGGCTCTTCCATTTCTTTCTACATAACCTCAGATGGAATGGAGGGATCAACATTCCACTTTACATTGTCATGATGTTGATCTGTGGGTTGTAATTACTAATTGCATGGATCTTAGAGGACAAGTACATGCCTCTAGTGACAAGTGAGGACAACCATCAAAAAGTATTCATAGTATTTTTCCACCCTTTGTGTCAGATTTTCCCTGTTATGTACAGTGTTAGTGTCCGTATTCATCTAATCCCCTAGTAGGTTAGGGATAACCTATTAACCATGATGATAGCCTAAGGGAAACCCTCATCATTGGTGGATAGGTAGGCTTTATACAATATAGGGATGAAATGGTGAGAAGAATAATGTCCCCATACTCTGATCTATATGGGTGGGGACACATCTTCCATAACCTGGTGAAGTATTGGGAGGCTCTTGACACATCAATGTTGAAGTTTCTGGTAACAGTCATATGAATAAGGGCATTGAGACACTAGGAATTTTGTAATATCAACCCTTCTGCACTGCTAGTCAATAGGCTTGGAGTGTTTTTGACTACCTGTGTAGGAAAACTAATGATCACAGAGGTGGTGGAATTTCACCTAGAAGATCTGGTAGAAACATATGGCCTAAACCTTTATAAAGTACTTTGATATATCAAAGTTTGAAACAACAAGCAGCCAAAAAACCCCTAATAGTTGATCATAATCCAAAACCCCTCATGTTATCTCTTCCTGAGAGGGAGGTTCTTTTTCTTGGTTAGCCCAAGCTCTATTCAGTGTATATTGAGACATGGGTGGTGACACTAATGGAGAACATCCCTATTGTTGGATTATTGAGAGAGGATTAAACTATGTGATTCAAATGATCATTGTACACTGGGATGTTTCTTTGGGCAGCTCCTACCTCATCATCACATCCCAATAAGAGGGTTTTTCCCCACTTCCTCATGCGTGAGGGGGGGGTTCATCTATGTATCAACAGATTGGTCACCATCTGAAGACACCAACCATGACAGTGAAAACTATCAAACTTTTTAGGTGTGGGGGGGGGGGAAGGATGGAGACTGGTAGAAATGAAGGTGGCTGCATTATGAGCCCCTAGAAGGTGGCCCGAATATCCTCTTCTTTCAAGTACCTATGAATATATTTTGGGATCTTGTGGACCTCAGATTTAAATATTTTGAATCTCAACTATTGTTTTCCTTCACTATAATCTAAGAGTATGGGTGGATACAACATTATCTATTTTTTCCTTCATAATCTAAGAGATTAATTAGGTTAATGATGAATTTTAATTTCCAAAGATTTCACCTTCGACTGTGGGTATTCACTTTTCTACCCTGGGGTTGTTATTCAGGGCATGTTATGTCTTTTTCATGGGTAGGACCTCTAGGTGGGTAGGTTATAACATGGGGAGGAACTCCTCTTTGACTGGTGCATGAGTGGGGAGGACCTCCACTATGGTTGGTTATGTTATGGGGAGGGCCTCTATGTTCATTTGTAAAGGAGTGTGAAGGACCTTTGGTTTGGCTAGTAGTGGAACGAGAAGGTCCTTCAGGTTCTTTATAATTTTTCAAATGATGGACACCATACTGTTTGTTGAATGATCATGGAGGACCTCCACTCTGGTCGTTGATGGTATGGAGAGGACCTCCACACTAGCTATTTCGAACATGGATAGGACCTCTATATTAGTTAGTAAGAGCATATGGAGGGACATCATATGGCTTTTCTTCATCATGGGATGGCTCATAATAGCTATTGGTGGTTCCAAATATTGATAGAGTCAATTCGGTCTTCATATAAGGTGGTTGGGATCTCAATACCAATCGGGAAAAGATAGATCCATGTTCACTTATGGTAGTGATTTGGCGGGATACACAGGCGGTGGTAGGGGCCACATAATCCATGGAGGATTCCCTATATCAAATTGTATCCTCAGCCTACCCAACATTGGCATCAAGTGCTTTGAACTAGGGTCAGTGGAGTTGGGATAATGTTTACCAGTTCCTCAGCCTATGTTACTGTTCAGTGATGGAATTGATGAGGCCCAGTATGAGCCCTTCTAGGTATCTCCCAGGTGGTAGTTAGGGCCAATATTACTCGAATGTCCTGTACCTAATTTTTTTGGGGGAGAAATACATCAAATAAATTCTAGGATATACTCATGAAGCAATTCGTCATCAGAATGGGGTGGTATTCCTCTACACAACCTTCGAGGGTGGTGGTTTTGACAAGGCACTAATTCCTCCCAGTCCTAGAAATCCATATATCTTATGGAAATTACCCCCTCCTACTTTTACCTACATACAAGGTCATTTATCACCCTCCTCTAGATGATATCATATGGATATATGAGGTTTGGGGGCCCATTAGTCAAAGGAAATGTGGAATTATTGGTGTAAGAGGAGTTGTACAATATTCCCACATCAATATTTCTCCCTCCCCAGCGTATGTGGGCACTAGGTTTCTAGTTTCCCATGGCTTGAGTCCTATAAGGAATGTGGATTCAGTTATTAGTACTGGTATAATAAAAGTGATTTCTAATCCCCCAATGTCATCCAATCTTCTGAAGACTCAGATTTATCCATGCTAATGATGTCATATACTGAATATTCCCAATGTTAACTACCCCAATTTTCAGGTGAGTTTTATGTTGGGCCAACCATTTTCTTAGTGGGACCTAGAACCATATATCTAGATCTAGTGGCATGAATATTTATTGATTCTTTGACTCTACTAGTCCCCTTGTTGAGGAGAAGAGTTTCACATCAGGTTCAAAATTTGTATTTCTGATTCATTCACATTGGTCACACATCAAACACACTTGTTCCTCATATTCCTTCTTTCCAAAGGCAAGTGAATTTTATCACATTCATAATTTATTTCTAATCCTTTATTGAATGAGAGGATGGGATTTTGGTTCTTCCTTCCATTGATTCCTCCTTTGATCTCATTTACTAGTTTGTTTATCCCTCAAATATTTGTGTCACTTTTATGGAACTCATTCTCGGTAACATCTATATATGGACGCTGGTTAATTACACTACTTATGTCTTAACAAGGAAGAAACCTTCGTTCGGAAGTGTAGTCATGTTGGGAATCTCTTGGTACATATTGACATTGGGTACATTGGTTACTAATAAATATTCCACTTTAAAGGTAATCTCATATGAGGAGTCTTAGTCATGGAACCCAAGGCATCCTATATTGATCACAGGGTAATAAATTACATGGTTGTTAGTCTTCCAAGACATTTTACCTCAAGAATCCCATATTTATCATTTAGGGTAGGTATTTTGGGCCAGGTCACAAGTCCTACATCCAATGGATATGGATCCAAACATCCTATTGAGATAGATCGAGAAACGAGTTTAACATCCTCTAGATATGAGATTGGTGGATCAGAATTCCCCGTGGAGGTAGATCCAAAAGGTGTGTCCCTAAGGGGGAAGATTTCACACTTGATTTTACTAATGGATCAGAATTCCTTGTTGATTCTTATATAGAGTTTTAGATCAGAACACCCCATTGAGGTGGATCTTAGAGGTGTGTCCCTAGAAGTTAATATGTAACACCTAGGTTTACAGATGGTTTATAATTCCCCATGGTGGAGGATCCAGAGTTTTGGTTTAGAACACCCCATGGAGGTGGATTCAGGAGGTGTTCCCCTAGAAAGGAAGATTTCATGCATGGGTTTACCAATGTTATGAATAATCCTCATGGAGGTGTCCTATGTATCCTCTTTATAAGACAAGGATCAAACCCCACATAGTTCGATGTCATGATTTAAGATTGTCTGACAGGATCAATCCATGCATTTTAACGTCATGAAAGGAGTTTCAGTAAGGGATGGTGTGGGGTTTACACATAAAATATTCCCTATAAGGGAGGACTATATTTAATGGTGGGAGAGGGTGGAATCTCATGATGATCATACATAGGGAATCTTGTATTCATCACATTGGGTAACACTACAGTTTTACATCATGTGTTGAGGAAGTTGTCATGTATTTTAATGTCTAATGACTAGGATGTTGAACTAAGAAGTTTTACATCATGCATCTCGAGTATTTTTGGGGTCACTCCTCAAGCGGTTCTATTTTAAGTTCAATGGAATATTGGGAATAAGGACCCTTAACCAAGATAGGTTTACAGTTTCCCTCAATGATTCCACCCTTAGGGATCACATGACTATCGAACTTTCTCTATTGGGTGGGACATGTAATTTTGACTACCATAGAATAGTGTTCGACAAGAAGGTTGATTTTAGGGTATTTATTATTAGATACAATGATATTTAGGTTACCCATTCTTAGAATAAATAGTTACGGTGATGGATATTCTAGAGGCAGAGGTATTATTAGGTAGGGGATAAGGAATTTGTTGAGCGTAACTCTTTTATGTTGAGCACAAAAGCTACATGAGAATGGGGCTCTAGCACAACGAAAACTAATGGATTTAAGGGGTATACTTATATACAAGTCTTGGGGATTGTCCACAGGTCATGGTTGTGTACACACATCTTCTCTTTGTGTTCACCCAACTAGCCTTAGGATAAGTGGTACGATGATCACTCTACCTTAGTCCAAGTAATGTTTGGGCCCAAAGGTGGTATTCCCTAAAAATGGTATACCTTTGAGGTTCCATTATCATTTTTTTCTTGTGATTTAGTGAAAAAATGGGAGTTTCACACAACAAAGTTTCACTTCGTCATTTAGAGAGTCTCTCAAGGGTGGGGTGAGCTTCTATTTATAACTGAAATCCCTAGATGGTAGTGCACAACTCATTGAGAGTGGAATTGGATTTGAACGCTTCTTCATCCTTTTCTACTGAGGCTCTCCCATGCACGGGTTCCAGATTAATTTCATATTTGAAACAAAACTATAAGGGTTTCCTTATTGGGATGTGTACACTGCTTCATTCTTGAATATGAGGAATATTTCTTATACTTGGGGCCTTTAGGTGTGACATCATCCTTTAAAGAATCTGTGAAAATATACATTGTTTTTTCATGAAAGTACATTGCATGTGGAACTATATATTATCATGAACACATGGAAACTTGTTTACAACCTACTCATCCTCCATAAAATTTTCTTCTAAGGTGGGTTTGTGCCCATTTTAATGATAACTGGATACTTTTAGGTGGTGAAGAGGATGGTGTTGGGCACTCAATGATTTTAGAGGACCTAGGTAGTAGTGGTCGTAAATCTGGTCCCTCACCCACTAGAGGGGGAGGGACCCTTCGGGGTCCGGCCGGCCTTCTCCCTTTTCTCCAACCCATACTTCCTCCCACCTTTACCTGCAATTGAGATTTTCCCTAAAGTTCTTAATCTTCATATAGGATTCCCTAATCTTTCACTTTTACTCTCTAATTTATTGGATGCTTTAGCACTCCTCAATAGGACCTTGGTGTCCCACTTTATGAACAGTCATCCATCATTCAATGCTTTTGACAGGTTTGTGTTCGATGCCTAGGGTTTATAGTAATGTGCAACCTTTGGGCTTCTCTACATCTGTCATATTATGGTTCACTTCACATAAGAGGAGTACTAGATTCTTTCTTAGTCTAGAGCTCCTTGCACATGAAATGGATCTCAATTATACCTTTTCTGATGGTTCTACAAATTTCTTATAAAACATGATACGCTGACTAAGTCTCTTTGGGTAAGTTTTCTTTGTCTTCCTATTTCTTTTCAAAATCCTTCCATTATTCAAATGCTTGGGAATCTGGTTAGGAGTTTCTTATGCTCAAATAGTTGAACCAAATCAGTCTCTCAGCCTGTCTCCCCACGTATATGTGTTGAAGTGGAAGTTTCTAAGCTTCATGTTGATTGGATTTGGATCACAATGGGGGAGGATCTACAAAGCTTGGTCTTCTATGACACACCTATTCATTTTCAACACATAGGTTGTGTCTTTTCATAGCCTAGTGGTCCATACATTTCAATGTAAGCCATATAGGGAAAACCTTTCTAAACTGAGAAACTTAAATATGGAGGTAGTTTCAATAATTCTCAAAACTGGTTTGTTGTGATGGGAGAAGGTGAGGGTCATGATCCTGGTAAAGGTATTGAGATGGAGGCTAGCCATGGTGAGGATTCCTCTATGGGAGGGGAGGGTTATCAAGTGGATATAGAGTTAGCTTCGAACTCCCCTGTAGTGTCCAAGGAAGTGAGGATTGAAGAGGATTATTTTAGAACCTCTTCAAGGAAGGGAAATAATACCTTTACAGATTCAAAAGGATTTATCAAGCATACCCAGAGGATTCTATCAAGGAAAGACTACTCCAACATACCCAGTCCTCCAGTAACTAGGTCTACAAACAAAGGTAAACCTCTTTTGAAGGCATGTAATGTTGTTGACATGCTAGTGAGGGTTGATTCTATATCTCAAGCAAGGGTTGGTCAGGTGTCCTTTGTGGATACTTACCCTCCCCCAGCGGAGGTTTCTCATCCTCCTTGGATGCAACGTGAAAAGGCTTGAATTGCACATCCTCTAGGGAATCTTTGTGTGGCAGGCACTCCTTTTGACTCTAAAAAATGGATTTATTCGATGATAAATCATATAGAACTTCTTTTTCACTCAGATGAAGGAATGGTGGATAAATTCTTGGATATTAAGGCATCGTAGGAAATCATCAACCAAATGATGTTAAGAATGCTTAGAATGAAACCTACCAAGGGGAAAGTGAATGGATTTATAAGAAAAAACGCATCTCGATTAGAGGTTTCAACATTGGGAAGATTAGCATGGAGGAATACATTCAGTCTAGGGACATATTGTAGAAACATTATGAATAAATCTTGAGGGATAATCCTTTTACTCAGGTAAACTCTATTTTTGGGATAATATTTAGGGAGTTTTATTCTAATCGGCTCAATTTGTTCTTCAACAACAAATTAATATCCTTTAGTGCTTAAAAGGTTCTGTTGTGAGGGTTCTCACTTCCCCTTAAAAGTGTCTGGAATTAAAAATGTTATATAGTGGCTATAATAAATAGATATTTGGGTCCCCATATGATATTTTTCTGCTCATACTATGTCAGAATGTTAAGGAAGAGAATAATGAGTCCAAATGTATGATGCAACCATTGCCTATACCCATGTGGAAATGGGAGAATGTCATTATGGACTTTATCACTACTCTCCTGAATACATAAAAAAGAATCAACAAGATATATTATGTGGTGGATTGACTCACCAAGACTTCCCACATAATCTCTATTAGAGAAAATTTCTCACTAGAAAAAATGTTAAAGATATATGTGAAGGAATTGGTGAGGATGCATGGGTTACCACTTTCAATCATTTCTGATCAAGATCCAAGGTTCACATGTAAATTCTAGAGAAGTCTCCAACACTATTTGAGTACTTAAATAAATTTTAGTACGGCCTAAAATCCCCAAAATGATGGCCAATATGAATGGAATTTACAGTCACCCAAGGACATATAAAGAGCCTACTCAATGAAATTTAATGGGGGATGGGATCAATATCTCCCATTAGTTGAGTTCTTATACAACAATAGTTTCCACATGAGTATTCAAATGGATCCATATGAATATATATATGGGAAGTGATATAGAAATCATAATTTTTAGGAATTTGTAGGTAAAATGAAAGATACTTAGACCAAATCTTGTATAAGAGATGACAAAGAAGATTCAACCTATCCAAAAAAATATCAAGTATGCTTAGAGTGGGAAAAAGATCTATGAAAAAACCCATCGAAGGGACTTGTATTTTTATGTTGGATAAAAAATTTTCCTGAAAATATTACCATGGAAGAGATTCGAGCATTTTGGAATGAAAAGGGAATCTAATACCTAGGTATATTATCCCCTTTGAGAACCATGATTTCATAGGAGTAGTGGAATACTAGCTTTCACATCCACTAAATATGGCTCAAGTTCTTGATGTGTTATGGGTATCTCTCCAGAGGTAGTATATACCAAACCCCACTCATATACTGAATCCAAAGGTGGTATAGTTGGATAATGACCTCCCATATGAAGATCATTTGGTGAAGATCTTGGACCGTAGAGACAAAGTTCTACAAAACAAGAAAACTCAACTTATCGAAGTACATTGGTGGAACTCTATGTATGAATAGGTGACATGGAAACTAGTGGAAACAATGAAATAGAAGTACCCTCACCAATTCTCAACAAATAATTTGAATTAAAACTTCAAGGATAATATTTTTTAAGTGGGGAATAATGTAATGACCTAGACTTTTCAAATGATAATTTTTTTCATAAATAAAATTTTATTATATTATATTATATTAGTATTATACACATAGAGAATATAGATAAACGAAAAACACATCAATTCATTACTAAAGATCATTAAATTAGTTAGCTATGAAACCAAAGAAAACGTCAAACATTATAATTACAAAAAAATATATAAAATAAAAAATCTAAAATTGAAAAGTAAGGATCACCCCAATCTACTAGAATCATCTCCCCCATGGACAACACTATAGAAATGAAACAAAATATTTGTAAAACAATCAACATATAAGAAATTTAAAATATATAACCATGGGAAGAATTGTAGTGAATATTGAGTGAGATAATTAAGTGGTGTTTATAGAAGGTAATTTAATTATTTTAATAGTAATTTTACCATTTTAATAGTAATGTGACCATTGGAATAGTAACCTGACCATTGGGAATAGTAACCTAACTGTTGGGAATAGTAATTTGACCGTTGGAATACTAATTTATCTGAAAATAATAATGTGTGATATAAATAATATTTATCATGAGTAACATAATTAAATATAAATATTATAATTCAAAAAAATAAATATCATGGTTAAAAAACTGAAATAAAATATAAACACATTTTTAATAAATAGTATTTTAAAATATTTTATAAAAGTAATAATTTTTATATTAATAATAAAAATATTATATGTTATAAATTTATTTTTGATAAATATAATATCATTTTTGACATCACCGTGACAAAATTTTCGAAGGATTATTTTAGGATAATTTTCTAAAATACATCAATTTTAGGTGAATAGTAAAATAAAATTTTTCATTTAACCAGTGTGTCTTAAATTACATAATTCATGATTGAATAATCACCTAATAATTTATAGAATGTTATTATTTACTAAAATTTATTTAATTTCACAATTTATTAATTATAATATAATAAAATTAATTTCCATACATAAAAATCATTTTCCAAAACATAAAGTCAAAAGTGATCCCCTAAAATAACAATTTTTCTTTTTTCCACTTTTATTTTTAATAAACTAAGTTAATTAAAATTATAAAGGGATTTAAAGTCCTAAAATAATTATATTATTTTTATATATTATTTATATTTTCAAAAAATCACTATTACAAGTTTTACCATTCATATAATATTTTATTTAATATTTTATTCTAAAAATACCCCACTCCTCAAGTATAAATAACCATTTTCTATCCCAATGGAAAACCACTCATCCCTCGCTTTAAAAAGGATATTTAATGCGCAAATATTATCTATTAATCCCTTATCAACCTTAGTTATGTTCTGTATCCAACCATATTCATCAAGGAAGTCTAGTTTTTACAAGAGAATCCACACTAAAGAAAGAGTAAGTTTTTTTCAAACTCTTCTCTCATTTTCTTCTTCTTGTCTCTCTATTCCCAATTGATTTCAAAATATAAACTTCAAAGATTTTTTTAATAAAAATTTAAACATTATATTAATGATGTTAAACTACTCTATATATTATATTTTTGACGTATTTATATCTAATTCATTTTTTCTTCATATTTAGACAATGTTCACATTATCAGTCTGTTGACCGACAATGAAGGCATTTCCAAATTCTTAATTATCACAAACCTAATGGATGGTAATAATAAATTATTTCTATTATATAAAATTATAAACATATTTTTTAATATTATTGAATTAATTTTACTAATGTATAATTTACCTTTAACAAAAATAGAAAAATCGATAAAAATGGGAAATGTTTTAGGAAAACATGATATCAAAATGAATTCACTTTATCTAAAGAAACTAAGAAATATAATCAAATAGTTATAATTTATAAATAGTTTTAAAAATGAAAATAATTTACATATGGATCAATGATTTAATAAATATAACATTAATATTCAAGTGATAGAAAAATAATGAAATAAAGATGGATTTAAGGTAACGGGATTCCTTAACCCAAATCAATTTCTTTGGGTTATCACACATTCATAACATCATTAGTGTGGATATTAATCTAATGTTCATTAAATATCATTTCATTTTATTCCCTTTTCTTTTCGTATATATACATGTTTTCACCTTTTTTAATCCAAATATAATGATTTTCTAAAAAAACATTTCTTCCGAAACACAGATCGACTCCTCTTGAGTTGTTTCATCATTGATCAAGGTTGATGATGTTTATTCCAAATATTTTTTCCCTTATTCATTTGGTAACAAAAATACATTATTCATGAATGTATTCTTTATTAAATCCTTATAAATCGCATTCTTTTCTATGGGTTATTTCATATCAACAAGTATAATACATTTTGTATGGCATGCATGATTATGTAAATATTATGATGTGATGAGTCGGACTAAAATTATATACCCCTCCAATACATTGGGTAATATGATTTATCTCATGAGATAATGTGTATTATGAATAAACATTATCCAAATTTTGTTCACAATTTTAATATATTTTCTATTCACATATGTTATGCGTCAACATGATGCTAGATTTATTCACAACTAAGTATTGTATTTGACGACTATGAAATGATGTTTCATTTTTACACATTTCCAAATTTCATAACTTTATCACCTTTTTACATCATTATTTTTATGATGATCATATTCTTATAATAATATGATTACTATTATTGTTATCCTAATTAATTTAAATACCCTGATAGGTGGGGTTGAATCAGGTTATGATAGATTAAAACAATTTCCCCATCAGATACTGTTTCAACATTAAAAAAAAATTTATTCTATCCCTTTCCCATACAAATGTATTAATATAATTGTAATAATTAATGAGACATATAAATTTTAATTGGTTCACTCTCACTAGGATACATCCAAGGAGCATACAACAACGATTCTCTAATGTACCAAATCTATTAAAGATTTGTGCTAGATCACTTTTATGCCTAGGATCACTGCCTTTACAATGTTTAGGGTTATCCGATTACTTTCCCAATGGTCACTCCATATGTATCTTTCTATATCTCACTAATATTAGAAAGAATCATAGTCTACCTCTTCCTTTTCTCACTACTCTCAAAAGGGACCCATACACAGTTTATAGACTTGTAGGTCCCTTCATTTTCATGAATGAACAAATCATCAATTGTCGGTAGATTCTCTACTAAAGTTATATTTTTCACTCATAGATGAAATATAATTTTCTTTGTACTATTATTTTTCAAAAATTACATTCACAAACTATTTTAGTTTCTTTGTGAACTTCCTTGAATCCTTCATGATCTGCCTTGCTTCCTCTGTGAACTATCTTGCACTGCGTGGCGTGAGTGCTTCATAGAAAACCTATTGTTTTGTGGACCACCCCTTATTTCGTGGACTTCCTCTCCTTATATGTATCAACTCTCCTATGTGGATGGTTAATTCCTTTTCAAACCACTTATGCTCTGTCGCGCCTTTTTATTTGGAAGCTCCAGCATCGTGAAAAACCCCCTTTCACAAATGTTTCCCCATGAACAACCTCTTTCGTGGAATTATCCCTACAAACCACTTCATACATTTTCAAATTCTTCCCAAATAAATGATATTTTATAATGAAATTCATTCAATAAAACAATGTGATTAGGGGTCTCTATATATGTAAATAGATCTGGAAAACTGTTAATCTGATTAACCCATAACATCGATGCAGTATAGCCTTCACCGCAAATTGTCTTATTCAGTATGCATAGAACCTTTCTCGTTTTTGGTGGATAATGTATTCTTAAAATTAAAAACCCTTTGTAGAATCCATAATCACTAAATCAATCTGAAAATGACACTCCTCCCATGAACTATTGATCCTCTCACAAACTATGATCCATCCACATATTGTTTTCGCTACGCGGTCTGCATAGTGCGCTTAACGAAAAATACTTCCTTTTCTAATTTTTCATTACCATTTAATGTACTTATTTCATGGTCTGTGAACCATACTTCATGGTAAAAGAACTATTATCCATGAACTCTTTCACAAAAAACCTTCCTTTTCTATAAAACAAACTCCCAATTTTGAGGTCCAAAAAATTGGAAAACAATGGGAAATTGTTCCACCTTAAATATCTTATTTTAAAACACAAAACATACTAATTCATGGTCATAAAAAAATTTTAATAAACACAATCACCCCAAAAACATCAAGATGGAACCTTGAGGGATTTTATTTCCACCAATAAACCCCTTTCGGTTTGTTGAAACCTCCTTACATATTGATAGTTCATAAAATTTCCTTCCATCTTATACGATCATTCCCTTCTTAAGATTAAGATAGCAATAAAAAAATTTCTCAACACAAAATCAAAGCCCACATGAGCCATTATTAGCGTGACAAAGAATATTATAATCCAATGTTCATCAATGAATCAAATTATTCCAAAATCACTTGACTACTTTCATTATGAACCTCATCTATCATGACATATAACCATTGATCGGTCACTTTTAGCATCGTCAGATTTAACACTCCCTCTACTTAACTACTCCCTCTATCAGTTTCTCCCCATATCTTCATTAAAACTTTTTTTTCTTTTATAGACATAATTTCTACCCTTTTTAGTGAACCTTATGGTCACTTTGTTTTGGTCTGCAACAGGTTAAAGAACACAGATCAATGCTTTAGGGAAAACACATCATACCTCGGGAAGAGGGAGTCCCACATCCAAACTTTTTCAAGTATGGGGAGTCGACTTCCCTAAAAGAACTAGTTGATTCCATAAATTCTTCTTTGGGTAATTCCTTGGTCATAATTTCTATAAATTGTAGTTCTATAGGCACATACTCCAACTTCACAATCCCAGGATCCACCTTCTCCTTGATAAAATGATACTTGATTTAAATTTTATTTTCCCTTGAGTAATGGAATATATTTTTCTATGACTTATAGCACTTTAATTATCATAATTTATTATGATCAGATACTTCAATCGAATTCCAATATCATCAAGTTGTTGCTTTATCCACAATAACTACATAAAATCTTGAGTAGTTGTAAGATATTCAGCTTCTTTTGTGCTAAGTGAAATGCAATATTGTTTATTACTTATCCAAGAAATACCCAATAGGACAAGATAGAATACACCACCTGAGTTGATTTTCTATAATTATCTAAACTATCCCAATCTACATCTGTATATCCCAATAACTCTTGCTAATATTTTTCATTATACATCAAACTAAAATCCATCATACCCTTGATATACCAAATTATTCTTTCCACTATAATAAAGTGTGTTTACTAGGTATTTATTTGATATTTTTGTTCTTATCATGTGGAAAAACAATATAAGATCTTATTGTTATCAAGTACAACATACCGCCAATGATTTTCCTATATTATGTGACGTTAACGGCATTAATTTCATTATCTCGTGATAGTTTTAGTCAGGAAGCCACCAAAGTCGTCATATCTTTGGAATTATTAGTTAAAAACCTTCTCAAAACCTACTTTGTATATTTATATTGAGAAATTAATGTGTCATGATTTCCTTGTGTCACATGTAAGTTAGAAAAATGTCAGTTCACAAATCTTTGACATTTTGAATTCACTTCTCATGAACTCTATGAATTTTCTGCATTTTTCTTCATCTAATCCAACAAATATTATGTCATCATCATATATCAGCACCATCATACTTTTATTACTATCATTATTTACATAGATATTTTAACCAAATTCACCATGCTAAAAAATGAGCTTCTTCAAAAACTGGTCTTGTCTTGAATATCGTGATCTTGGTTCTTACTTCAACCCATATAGCACCATCTTCAGCTCATAAACTATGTTCTCATGTTCATTAATGATAAAACCATCTGTATTCTCAATCTAAACTTTTTATTTCAAAACCCCATTCAGAAATGCTGAATAGAAATCTATTTGGAAAACTTTGAAATTTATTTGCATTATTATGTCCCAAAATAATCTGATTGTTTCTATCATTGAAATAGGTAAAAATATTTCAAAAACATTGTTACCCTCTATATGGGAGTACCCTTTTCACACTAGTCATGATTTGTTTCAAATAATTGTACCATATTTATTCATATTTTTGTGAAATACTCATTTAGTCCCGATGATATTCCTACTTATTGGCCTTAAAACAATCTCCCAGGATTGGTTCTTCTAAATTTGTCCATGATCTTCATTCATATTCTGGACCCAATATTCATCTCCAGCATCTTCCTCAAAACATTTTTGTCTCTACCTATGATAAGAAAAATGCTTTTTGTAGATTATTCATCCTCCTTGTCTACACTGCTACTGTCTAATCACCGATTATGTTCTGTCTATAAATTTTATCTCTTCTCTTATATCTTTGTGGAGATACTAGTTTCTGGTCATCCTTTCCATTATCT
The DNA here is from genome assembly GCA_963277665.1 of Viscum album. Taxonomy (NCBI): domain Eukaryota; kingdom Viridiplantae; phylum Streptophyta; class Magnoliopsida; order Santalales; family Viscaceae; genus Viscum; species Viscum album. The sequence continues at coordinate 126,445,293 of OY728139.1, read as the reverse complement.
GAATCATCTTCTAAATCATCCTATGGAACTGGAACATCTCCTAATCTTTTTATCTCTTCATCACTATCTTTTTTAGACCGATCGTGTATTTGTTGATGATTTTTCTCATTCTCTACTATAGTTATATAATGTCATTCAATTACCTTCCCCATCCGCTTATTTAAAAATTTATGTTCTTTTTTTGTTTGAGTATACAATAAATATTCCTTCATATTCATGAGATTCACACTTTCTGTGTTTCTCCTTATTGAGTAGAAAGCACTTACTTTTGAATACTCGAAAGTACTTCAACATTGGATTCTTTCCATACCATAGCTCATATGGAATATTCTCTTCTTTTGGACATAATAATAATCTATTTTTTGTGTATATGGATTTCATCACTATTTCTTTCCAAAACTTATCTGGAATGTATTTCTTAATGATAATTGTTCTAGACATGTTGTTGATAATTTGATTCCATATCTCAACTACTCCATTTTTTGTGGAGTTCTTTCGACTTACACTTGCTTCCTTATACCATGTTTCTCTAGATATAACTTCACTTGGATATTTTAAACTCTCTTCCATTATATATTCAGATCTTCGTGATTCTTTGACCCAATATATTTTCAACATTCCTACGATAAGTTGTTATGAAAGTGAACACCTCATATTTTTGGGGGATGATTGAAACCCATGTCATTCTTTAAAAATCATCAATAAATATAACATAATATCTCCTTCCATCAATAGATCTTGGTGAAATAGTAATGAAAACATCAATAATCACCAACTCAAGAAATTTTTTGACCTTTTCTCCTTTTCCTTATATGTATCTTGAATGATCTTCCCTTACTAAAAAGCATCACAGGTATGATTATGATCACATGATGACCTTGGGAGGTCTCAAGAATCATCATATTTTAGAAAATCTTCCCAAGGAAATATGGCCCATGTGACCAAGAAATTTACTCCATAACTTTTTTTCTTCTTCCTTAGATAGAAATCACATATCTTCTTCTCCACTCATAAGGCAGGGATTCCCTTTCATATGGTTTCCCTACAAAAATATTGCACCGCCTTTTTCCTTGATGACAGAATATTTCTTGGAAAAACTTATGGAATATCCTAAGTCACATAATTTGTTAACACTTAGTAATTTTTTACATATAACTTCAAAAAACAATACATCTATACATATCATGTATTTTCTCCAAAGATTTTATTTTTCTGAACCAATAATTTCCAAGCCATCATCATTGCTAAATCTTATAATAATTTCCTTGGTGTATCTGGTTCTTATCACCAGTTCTTTATTTCTTATTATATAGTAGGTACATCCACTATCAATTATCATATTCCCATGTGATAAGAAGCATAAAAATAAATATCTACAACTATGGTCTGTTCATATATCTCCATTTCTATCTATGTTTTTTGACTTCATACATAGTATGGATTGATAATATTGATCTTCCTTGACATGTGATGGACCGGCTTCATCTTGAAATATTGAAAATTGGTTTTGAATTTTCATATCATTTTATGATACATTAAATTTATTATTATGAATAAATTCAGTCTATTTTAGTACATTTATATGCATCATTGATGATAAATATCTTTCCATGAGCCCAAACATCCACACCTAAAATAGTGAACATAAATGATGTTATGGAATATTGAGTTTTGTATGGCTGCCTCTACTGGTCTTGTTCCCTTTGGTATCTTTGTTCAATGGAATATACATTTTGTGAGTTTCCCATATTTCCAGAAGAATAACATCTCATGTGGGTTGCATTCCAATATGGAAATACTGCACTGCTAGTTCTCCCTTGGGTTCTCTGAGTCTTGTGATTCTGATTTGTAACCAAATAAATATTTAATCATAGAGTAGGTGCTTGTGGTCTAATATCAACCAGTACTTAATTCTTTTTTTATCAAGCCCCATACTAGCTGTATCATTCTGATCAACAGTTTTCCTATCATAACACTCATTTTTCAACTTCACTGGAACTCTGAATTCTAATTTTACCATATATTTTTCCTATGTATCCTACTTTATCAGAATCAATAGTTTCTCCCAATATTTCACTTTCTTTTAAAAACATAAAACTTCCTCTTCAATCTCTTCAATACGTTTGATTTTATTTTCTAGTGATATTAATACTATTAATTTCTATTTTCTCTTCTTTGATTTTTTACTTTGTATTCAATTGAATTTTTTGAGATCGCTGGTATTAAAGAATTAAGTTTTTCAATTTTTCATTCATTTCAGACTTCTCTTCTTCCTACTACTGCATATAAATTTTGGAATTAAAAACCACTTTGCCAGCTTTCTTCATTTTCTCTCTCCAAACATCTGTTTCCTTGATAGCATCTACTTATTCAACTTGAAGTTCAATTGTTAATTTGAATTATCCTTCATCATTTACTCTTTATTCCCGTGTTTGGTAATTTCTAACAACTTCCACCTTAGAAACTACATCATGATCCCTTCAGTCCTCTAACTATTCTATATTAGATTCTTCTAAAATATCATCTTATTTTGAATGTAGATTCTTTTTTAAGAAATTATTCTTTCCTTTCATGTAGGTTGGAGACTTCTTCCTGAGAATTTCAACTATTTCTATATCATCATCTTGAAACTTCTTAGGTCACCTCATTCAATGATTTCCAATATTTCCACATCCAAAGAAATCAAGTGGGAGTTTCCATTTGAACATTTATTTTCCTCATTGTAGGTTTTATGAAAGGAATGAGATGAAATTTTTTGTTTCTTCTGCATCCTACCCATATTAAATTTTTATCTTCTTCATGGACTTGAATACCACTTCTTTAGACATACCATTTCCATGGAATCATTATGATCATTTCTCATCTCATATTCAACAAGAGTACTAGGAAATATATCCAATTTCATAACCTTTTGTTCTTTATCTTCCAATGCAGAAAAATTAGAATTGAAACGATATGGAAGTTTTCTCAAGATACACTTAAAGATATTTATATCTTCAATAATTTATCCAAGACCACTCATGTCTTCCACAAAAACATTTACCGAGTAAAATAATGTATCAACAGACTCATTATGATGCATTATACAGTCCTCATACTTGTTCAATAGAACCTTCAACTTTCCTTCTCTGAATTTTTATTCACCTTAAAAAATATTCAGTAATACTTCTCACACTTCATGTGATGAATTATAGGAAATCACCTTCGTATAAATTATATTGGATATGGGTCCCCCTAAAGTATTTATTCCTTTATCCTCAAAATAAAATTCCCTTCATTCAGGTTCTAATAAATCACCATTGTTGATATTGTCTTATTTACATGCATATATGTAGTAAAAACATACATTTATATGTATTAAAAGAAGTGTTTCAACCTATTCTTCCATAATTGAAAATTATTTCTATCAAATATCAGAATTACTGTATAATTAAAAACCTCCAGTTATTCTACTGAGAGAGAACCATTGACTTTCAACCTTTCACTCTGATACCAATTGTTAGCCAAATTAGGTTAAATAACCTGAGAGGGGGGAAAATCAGGGAATGATAGTCTAAAACAACTGCCCCATCAGATCTTCTTTCATTGTCAAACAGAGCACTCTTTTTTCTCATAGAAATGTATAAACTAAATTGAAATCATGTATGAGACACAGTAATTTTACATTGTTCACCCTCACTGGTCTACGTCCAAGGATCAAACAACAGTGATGTGCTAATGTACCAAATCCACCAAGTCTCGCTTCCAAATTGCATGGTTCATGCTAGATCACTTCTATTCTCAAAATCACTACCTTTACAATGTTTAGGGTCAGCTCATTACTTTCCAAAGAGTCACTCCCTTTGTATCATTCTATGGATCACTACGAGGGGAATGGATCACCATCTTCCTCTTATTTTTCTAACTGATCTATAAGGGATCCACACACAGTTTATGGACTTGTAGGTCCCTTAATTTTCATGCATGTATGCATCTTCAATTATCAGTAGATTCTCTATTGAAGTTATATTTTCACCCATAGATGAAATTCAATTTTTTCAATATTGTAAGTTTTCATTTATTACTTTCATGAACTATTTTAATTCCTTTTCAAACATCTAGGAATCCTCCATGAACTTCCCTACTTCCTTCATGAACTATCTTGTACCGCGTGGTGTGAGTTCTTCATGGACCACATCTTCTTCTGCGGATCACCTCTTATTTTATGGACCACCTCTCCTTCCATGGAAAACCTATCATACATGGATGGTTAATTCCTCCTTGAACCACTAATGCTTTGTGGCCCCTTTTTATTTATAAGCTATAGAGCTATGCAAAATACCCTTTTGCGAACTATTCCCCATGAACTACCACCTTAACGAAATTATCCCTCGTGAACCACTTCATATATTTCCAAATTCTTCCCGAAGAGATCATATTTTATAATGCAATTTAATATTTTTAATAATCTAAATAGAGATATTTATATAGGAAAACAGATCCAAAAAACCCTCTAATCCTATTAACAAAAAACATCAATGTGGTAAAGCCTTCACCATGAACTCTATTATGTGGTCTGCATATCACTTTTATCCTTTGTGGCAACCAATTTCATACAAAAATGTAAAACCATTTGTGATCTCCATAATCACCACCTCAATCCAAAAATGACAGGACTCCCATGAATTTTTGAGACTCCCATGAACTGCGAGCCTTCCACAAACTATTTTCACTATACGGTCTACATAGTATGCTTCGTAGTCTGAATAATGCTGCTATATAGAAATCCTTCCTTTTAAGATTTTCTATCACCATTCTATGTACCTCATTTTCAGTCTTCAAACAGTGATTCATGGTTCATGGACTCTTGGTCATGAACTCCTTCATAGAAAAGCTTCATTTTCTATAAAACAAACTCTTGATTTTGAGGGCCAAAAATTTAGAAAACAATGAGAAACCACACCACCTTAAATAATTTCTTTAGAAACACCAACCATACTAGTTTGTGGTCAAATGGATTTTTAATAAAACACAATCACCCAAAAAATATTGATACAACACCTTGGGGGTTTTTTCAATAATTATGATCACTCATATTATATTAATTTGTTTCACTTATTTTTGTTATGTTATCCTTCCACTTATTGGGATTTTAGATCACCCCTTTATTTAATGTGTATCCTCAAGTGACTACATGTACTAAGAAAAATGTGAAAGATTATAAGTTAATAATGAAGAAGGATTTTAAATATGTTTTTATTTATTATATATAATTCACATATGATTATAATTTTCCCAAGATATGAAACATTTTGATCCTTGAACATACAAATATTAAGTTTTATATCCTAAAAATTATGTAATAGTCATAAAAAAGTAGGGTTACTATAGTTTGTATGATAAGTATGGTTTAGTTAATTTTTGAATTAATAAACATAAGTTAAAACCCTTAAGATATGTCTAATTATATTTAAATATCAAAGAATATTTTCTTTAGAAAAATTATAAACATTGGGATCCAATAATATATTCCATTATAGTTAATTTTGAAAAAATAATAAATTATTTATTCATGTTTATTTACTTATGTTTTCTACAAAATATTTCTATTTTAGTAAATTGTGGGGACTGGGAAAAATTAGGAAAAACCATGTGTGAGGGACAATGAAATGATTTTCCAAACAACATCCCCAATGATAAGGAATGTGTAGTTCAAAACATTATATAAATTCCTACCCAGTGGTCTCAAGATATGAACAATAAACATAACTATGTGGAAAATACTCCTTTTCCTAAGAAGGGTAAGTTAGCTATTGATATTTTTATGTAGTAATTACTACTATCATTTAGTGGATCACCTGATCCACTTGTTGTAGAATAGTGGGTTAACTCAATAGAAAATATATTTTTAATTTTCCATTATTCAAAGAAGGATAATATGAATCTTACCATAAATTGTATAGATAGAGTTCTTGATCAATGGTGGGAGTTGATAAATAACACCAAGCTGAAGGATGAAATTTTAGAGATAGAGTGGGAAGAATTTATGGAAATATTTTAAAATAAGTATTTCCATAAAAATATTTAAACAAATATACAGATATAATTATGAGAGCTTAAGTAAAAGGAAGGTGAATATATCAATACTTATGAGTAAAACGTTACAAGTCTCCCCTCTAATTGGAATGGATTTAATCTCATTATATAGATAACACATCAACTATCAAGAAACGAAAATCTATTTTCATATCTTTAACCATCCCATGTTACTCTACAAATGCATGTAAGATCATGAATCTCCATTGGAAAATCCCTCAATAGTGTGTGTGCTGATACCCTATAAAAAATTATACCTTGCCCAAATGTTTGATACAAAGGAAGGTATCAACATAGAAGAAATTCCCATTGTGACTGAATACACTGAAGTATTTCCCAAAGAATTAATTGTACATGCCCTAGATATTGAGGTAGATTTATCAAGAGAACTTATAATTAGATCCACTCTTATCTCTAAATTACCCTATAGGATGGCCTTGATCAAACTAGAGGAGTTAAAGAAGCAGGTGCAAGAGAATTTGGAAAAAGGATTTATACACTCTATTTCATCACCTTAGGGTGTTCCGGTTCTCTTTGTAAATAAAGAGTATGGATCAATGATGTTGTTTATCGATTACCAAGTGATTAACAAGATCACTTTAAAGAAAAAATATCCCCTACCAAATATTGATGACTTGTTGGATCAACTACAAGGAGCTCAGTAATTCTCAAAGTTGGATCTTAATTTTGGATATCATTAACTGAAGGTGAAGAAGGAAGATATTAATAATAAGTTCTTTCATAAAAGTTAATACATTATGATTTCACAGTGATGAACTTTTTACTTAATAATTCCCCTGAGATCTTCATGGATTTGATGTATAGAGTATTTAGAGACTACCTTAAAAAAATTATTTTAGTTTTTATTGATGATATTCTCATTTACTCCAAGATAAATGAAGAAAATGAAGAGAATATAAGGATTGTGTTTGTGATATTAAGAAAGGAGAAAATATAAGTTAATTTTAGAAAGTTTGAATTTTAGTTACAGTAAGTCACATTCATGGGGAATGTGATCATAAGTGAGGGAATTTTTGTAGACCCATGAAAGACAAGAAAATTATTAAAAGCCCATAGCCACTAGGGTAACGAAAATCCATTGTTTTCTTGTATTGGCAGGGTACTAGCAATGTTTTGTGAGAAATTTATCACGATTTTATATCTCATTAACTAAGTTAACATTGAAAGGGTTTGAGTATTTTTTAATAGAATAATGTGAGGAAAGATTTGAGGAGATCAAGAAAAGGATCATCACAGTTCTTGTACTCACCCAACCAAAAATTGGATAAGGTTTTATGATATATAGTGATTATTAAAAGAAATGCTTAGGTTGTATACTAATGTGGAATGGAAAACTAATATCTTATTCCCCAATAAAGTTTTAGATTCATGATAACAACCACACAATGCTTGATTTGGAGTTAGAAATTTTTATCTTCACCTTGAATATTTTGAGACACTACCTCTCTAGTGATATGTATGACATATATAATGATCACAAGAGTCTAATGCATATAATTTCATAGAAGGTGATTAACATGCATCAAAGAAGATGGTTAGATCCAATTAAAGAGTGTAATATCTCTATTCACTACCATATGGGAAAGGAAAACAAGGTAGTTGTTGCTTTTAGTAAAAAAACTTGTTGCTCTGTCCATGATGCAGATTAAAAAAGACTCACTTTTATTGGATATGAAGAAGATGGATCTAGAAATAATAATGGTAGATAATACTCCTACCTTTCCCAAACAATTTCCTAACCATTGATCAAATAAAAGATCAAGGAGGAAAAAAGGAATGATCTGGAGATCCAGGAGAAGGTGAAAGAAGTTATAGAAGGGATTTTTACTGAATTCCATATTGATGATGATGGTGTGATTCGTTTTGAAACAAGGATTTGTGTGCCTTCATCACTTTATATAAAGAAGGATATATTATATAATTCACTTATATAATCATTCTCTATCCATCCTAGAGGTACCAAGATGTTCCTTGATATTCAATATCACATCCGGTGGGACAACATGAATAAGAATAATGTAGATAATGTATCTCAAGGTCCTTAGTATGTCTGATAGTTAAAGTAGAGAAACAAAAATCCAAAGGGATGATGCAACCATTTCCTATACCCATGTATAAATAGAATAATTCCACTATGAACTTTTTCACTAGCCTCCCAAATACATCCAAAGGAAACAATGAGATAAGTTTTGTGGTGGATCGACTCACCAAGACTTCACACTTCATCATTATTCGAGAATTTTTCTCACTTGAACAAATTTCCATGATATATGTGAAGGAATTGGTGAGGTTGTATGGGATTCCACTTTTGATCATTTATAATCTTAATATGAGGTTCACATCTAAATTGTAGATAATTCTACAACATTATTTGAGTACTAAACCGAATTTCAGTACAAACTATAACCCCCAAACTAATGGACAATAAGAAAGGATTTTTCAGACAATAGGGGAAATGTTGAGATCCTGATCAATGGAATTTAAAGGGTGATGGGATCAACATATCCCATTAGTTTTGTTTTCATACAAAAATACATTCAACATGAGTATTCAAATGGATCCATATAAAGACCTATATAGGAAGCAATATAGAACTATTACTTGTTGGGATAAAGTTGGAGAGTGAAATATACTTAGACCTGAACATGTGAAAGAGAAGATTGAAAAGGATCAATCCATACACCAACATATAAATGTTTATAAGAGTTGGGAAAAGAGATATGTTTACAACCATTTAAGGGATTTTTAGTTTTATTTTTTAGAAAAAAAATTCTTTGAATATCACTATAAAAGGGTGCCATGTGGTTTTGGATGAAATAGAAGTTTTTTCATAGGTACATTAGACCTTTTTATATCCTTGATCACAAAGGATTAGTGGCCTATCGGCTTTCACTTCCACCAAATATGGCTCACATTCATGATATGTTCCATATATCTCTCCTGAGGAAGTACATACCTGACCCATCACATGTATTGAATCTAAAGGTGGTATAACTTGATAATGACCTCTCATATAAAGAGAAGTTGGTGAAGATCTTCAATAGTATATAAAAAGTTATATGTAATAAGACCAATCACCTTGTCAAAGTTTTTTGGTAGAACCATGAGTATAAAGAGGAAATATAGGAACTAAAGGAAACAATAAAACAGATGTACCCTAACCTATTCTCAACAGAGAATATGAGTTGGAATTTGGTAGATAAAATTTATAAATGGGGGGAGATTGTAATGAATTGGAATTTTTAATTGATAATTTATTCATAAATATATTTGAATTATATTATATACTTATTATACAAATAGAGCATATAAAGAAACCAACAAAACATTAATTCATTAATAATGATCAATGCATTATTCATCTATGAAAATAATGGAAATAAAAAACAATACAATTTGACGTTAAATATAAAATAAAAATTTTAAAAGGTAAAATATGGATCCCCCCAATATGATAGAATCATCAACTCCATAAAAAACACTATATAAATAAAAAAATATTAATAAACCAATAAACATATTAAAAAATAAAAATATATAACCTTGGGAGGAATTTTAGTGAATATTAAGTGAAATAATGAATTGGTATTTATATGACATAATATGACCGTTCTAATATTAATGTGTCCATTGAAATAGAAATGTGGTTGTTGTAATAATAACCTAACTACTGAGAATAGTAACCAGACCGTTGGTAATACTAACCTGACAATTGGAATACTAATTTAGCTTCAAATAATAAATTTTTATATAAATAATATTTATCATGATTAATATAAGTAAATATAAATATTATAATTATAAAAAATAAATATCATGATTAAAAAACACAAAGAAAATATATTCACATTTTTAATAAACTATATTTTAATATATTTATAAAAATCATAATTTTTTAAAAAAATTACATATTTTATAAATTCATTTTGATAACATAAATATAATTTTTTTAATCACCATCTCTAAATTTTCCAAGGGTGTTTTTTTAATTTTATGAAAAAAATCAATTCTTAGGTGAATAGTAAAGATACAATTTTTTATATAACTTGTGTATTTTAAATTGCATCATTCATGATGTAATAGTAACCAAAGAATTTATAAAACGTGATTTTCACAAAAAATATATTTAATTTTATAAATGTGTCATTAAAAAATAGTAAACTTAATTTCAAAAGCTAAAAAGAATTTTCCCAAACCTAAATTCAAAAGTGAACGATAAAAAATAACAATTTTCCATTTTTTCTCTTTCCTTTTTAATAAAATATTTGAAATATAATTATAAAGAATTTTAAATTCCTCAAACCATTATATTAAATTTATATATTATGTATATTATAAAAAATTCAATATTAAAAATTTTAACGTTGATATAATATTTTATTTAACATTTTATTCTAAAAAACCTCTCCTTGCGTATAAATTACCCCTCTCACTTCTGTTGGAAAACCACTCATCCCTCACTTGAAAAAGACAATGTTCTTCCCAAATACTCTGTCACGAACCGGATCTGGTCACCATCAAACCGGCACCAAACCCAGCCTATTCCAATACCCGAAGAGCGTTCCCAATCCCCACGGGCTGGCACAAGTGTCCGGGTATCATATAATGATAATTGGGAACAATTTACCCGATTTTATAAACATTAAACAACAAACAAACTCAATAAAACGAATCTATATTTTTCAACTAAACCCGTCTATTACAATATTTCAGAACTGAAATAGATAAGTTAAAACTAAGTTTAAAGAACATTAAAAGTGTACAAAACCAAATAAGGAAAGCCTATTAACCCTCATGGAAAGGGGCACCGCCCTTAAGCCATCTCCACAAAACTTCACCACCAAGGACCTCCTAAAAACCTGAACCACTGGAACTAAAAACTGTACCCAACCTGCGACAACAAAAATAACCAAGTCTACTTACACCCAAGGGTGTAAGTAGGGTTTGATCCGAAGCCTAATAGGATACCACCACTAATAGATTCCATGTGAAAAAAATTTAATGAAGAAAATCATGCAAGTTTTCAAAAACATGAGATTCTATTTAAAATTTCTAAAAGATGCATCATTAAATAAAAACAGTTTTTAGGTGGGCTAATTTAAAGAATAAAATCATTTAAAATAAAAACAATAGCTACTGAATTTTCCAGCCTCTCATACCATATACCGATGGTATGCACAAAATATCCAGTGAGCACAAGCAATGGGAAGTAACCCATAGGCAGTAGCTAGTTATGGGTCCCAGGTACCTCGTATCTCGGTGAGAGTAACCATCACAAAGATATGTTCTCGTGCACGATCCACTAGTAGGGAAAATACCCATAACCTAGTGGTCCCCAATCATTATAATCATAGTTTATTAAGAGTTTTAAGCGTCAATCTTGCTAAGTGAAACTGAGGCCAAACCCCACGGATTCACTAGCATACTAGTACACGTCCACCCACCTAGATACCTGGGTTTTCCCTTTGTTCTCAAACAAGTTATACAAGTCAAGAAATATACATTGCACATGAAAATATCATTTCTATATCAAAAATTCACCAAACAGATCACATGTATACCATAGAAGTCACAAAAGTACACTTTTCAATCAAATTGATTTTGAAATATGACTCACACAAAAATAGCCCACAACACTCTTCACATTTCATGGGCACTTCCACAAATCCTTTAAAAAAATTTAATAAACCATTCCAATACATTATAACTCACAAAACATCCCACTAAAATAACATATAATACCTCTTTCATCAACAAGATTCAATTTTCACAACAGACTCACACAAAACAGCCTACAACCATGTTTTGCAGCTCTCTTTCCATTTTCTAAAACATTTCAAAACTTTATAAAACATTCAAAAAAAATTTGAAATCATAAATAACCACCATACCTTTCCAAAACCCATATTAGGTGAACACACACCCCAAACAGTACATATACACCCTTTTATCCACTTTTTTTAACCAACCAAAACACTCACAATATTCATAAAACAACTCAAGGGGTGTAACTATGTCTTGCACACAAAACCCATTTCAAAACACCCATTTAAGAGAAAAACCATACCAATTTCTATCAAAAACAGAATTGGAAGCCCTAGATAAATTTATAAAAACATATTGAAGTGTTATAAAATAATCATGAATAATACCACAAAAGATACAAATGAAAACACACATTTTCATAAAATGGCCTCAAGAAGTATAACAATGTTTTACACATAAAACCAATTCAAAAACCTTATTTTTAGGACAAAATTACACTAATAAATTACCAAACTAGAATTTTCAGGCCAAACAAGATTTAATAAACCAATTTTATAAGTTATAAACTACACCAAAATAAAACCCCATGAGTTGCACATGAAAACACCCAATTTGAAGTTAAAAAGCCACTATAAAATTTAATTCATTACCAAATAAATCATAAATAGTTTTCACACCACACCAAACATTTTAGTAATATGAAAAATGGTTAAATACATCAAGCTAACTCATCAATAATTGTTTACACATGGAACCACCTAGCTTTTGAGTCAAACCCTTGAATCTTGGTGTGAAACCTCAACCGCACCTCCGCCGCACCACATGGATGTGAAAATGAACCCTAAACCATAATATTTCACCAAAAATACCCCAAATCAAACTCTAGGTATTAACTCTAACTTTTGGACACTCTATAAATTTATGAAAGTGGGAGGAAACCCTAAATAAAAGGAAAGAATTGAAGAGGGAAACACATACCCAAAATAATATTGAAGAAAACAATCCAACATCCACCAGTATCTGAATTTGAAAACATCCAAACATTCATGGAGGGTTCTAAAAAATATTAGGAGATCTTTTAGGAACTGGAATGGGGGAAAAGAGTAAAAATAGAAAGAGTTATGAAAGGATCAATTTACCTCTCCAAATCTGGACGATTTCTGAAATCCAGAGAAGTTTCGACCATTTTCGCGATTCTATCTAGCTCCAAATTGTTGGAGGAGGGCATGGGGTCGTGACTTAGGTAAGTGGTCTCAGGTGAGAGTTGTAATCACCTAAACAACTCAAATAGATAAGGAGATATTAAATAATTAAAATTTATTTTTAATGCAGAAAATGGGATTTCGGGCAGTCCCAATTCCATAAATAAAAACTCATATCCACCATGATTATGGATTTATAAATGGTCCGAATTAATATGGTGGTGTTAATATGTTAGGGTATGACAATTAGGAATTGGAATGGATGATAAATCTTGAGAATTTAAGGAGTTATAAAGGAATCAAAATTTAATTTTAAATCTGGAATTGGGCTCACGGTTTGGCCCAATTCATAAAAACTCACACATTCCTCCATAAATGCTTGGGAAACCCTCAAAACAAATCATTAATGGAAATTAAATGGAATTTAACTTTAAAATAAGTAGTTTTTGTAAAAATTATCCCCACCATGAAAACATTCTTCCCCGGAAAGTGACATCAAGGCCAAAGAAACAACCAAACCCAACTGAGAAACCAAGAGGTACTCATTTGCCAGGTTTCACCCCCAAAGGCCAAAACACCTCCAGTGATCAATTAAGGATTACTCTAAAGACCAAAAAATATATCACTTTCCTGAAATGATCAATCACGTTCATACTTTATCCTAAAATAAAACTCCTCAAACACTATCTGAACAAGACTCAAGCAATTCACCCAAACGAACAACAACATTGAACAAGGTTACACTTGCCTTACTTTAACTAATCCATTGGGTGCTCTCCAGTCCCAAAGTTTACCCAAGGAAGATGTTTGTAGCAAGATAGCTCCAAAAAAGACTATCTACACCAATCCAATACCATGGATAAATGTAAGTTACTGGTACGGGGGGACACAAATACGCCCCCCCCCCCCCCCCCATAAGAGACAACCAATATTTTTTTTCCCGAGACAAAATCAGGACACTAATAGGGAGAGTCCTGAACGAACTCCCTGGTACATAGGGTATACTTCCATTAAAAATTTATGAAGGAATAGACATGAGAATCGTAGTGGTTCTCCCCACCATAAGAACCAACCATCTTAACCGACTAGCGTGGGCCGGCACAAAAAAACCCAAAAATTTCAAGATTTGGGAAGGTCACTCGGTTATTCTGAATAGTTTGTGAAACCGTGAACTAACTGTGCTGATCAATATTCCTTTATGGTTTCCAGGCACACAGTCTCTCTTAATCGTTCACAAACCATGTGCTCAGCCTGTCTATCCAAATTTCCAACCATTCTCCAAAGACTCAATGGAAACCAAAGGGGGTGGGAATGACATTGGGTGATGTCATGGGTACAAGGCCCTCCACCTATTTCCACAAAACGTGAAAAACAGAATAAAGATAATGATACCAGAGGTTTAAACTCTTACTATCTTTCATATCTAGGATAGGACTTTGTACAAGGGTTTAAATGACCCTATGATTTACCCTAACTACAAGCCAGCTTCTCTCTGAGACCTATGGATGGAGCTCAAATGATTGAAGCATCTTCAGCCTCGCAGTTAGTCTTTGGAAACCCACTGAATGAGAATTCTTCTTTCGGTGCCACCAAAAACTACACCGCAATCCTAGATAAGTTTTCCAGACATAACAAATTCCAAGCTCACTTTACACTATCCTGATATTTCACTGAAACAAGGGCTATGAAGATGCACACACATCACACCTTGTTTCTTGAGGTGAGAAACAATAGAAGTAAAGAACACCTACACTCACCTTCCTCTAAAATGGAATATTTTGAATTTTTTTGAAGGGAGACATTTGCCCAACATAACAGGGACTCTCAGAGGATTTCACGACTTTCACCTATACGGTCAATCTAGCACATGACATCATAAGGAATCACCGAACATGACCATTATGACTGATATAAACAATGCATGGAGAGGGACCTTATACAACATCCCCAAACAACACACAATTCTAGAAAGTGGCTACAATATCCTATCGTGACCATATTTCACACTCCGGTGATTTAACATGAACTCATGCTTCATAGAAACTTTGAAGAACCCAAAGGTCCTCTTAGACACCGTCGAGGCACTCATCCACACTAACAACCCTAGACCACATCAACCTTCGCCGAATCAGGAAACTTAATAAACTAAGGTCTATTTCAACCTTCCACGAGCACTCGAATCTAAAAATAAAAGAATGGAATGGGTGTACACTCAATCTACAAATCTTGAGAAAAACAATATTCCTTATATTGATCAACTGGAGGATTTTCGAATGGAAAAACAATCTGGGTTGCACATCAATTATGCATTAACCCTTAATGGGGGCATACCTTATCCAATAATAGAACCTAAAGACCCAACCAAGCTGGTCCATTGGTCAAAAAGTGCCACAAACTAGATCCAAAAACATGAAGGAATCCACCATAAAGGTGTCCCGAAACATATCTCATAGGAGACTACTAACCAGTCCTTCTACCCAGCTTACTGACCAAACAAAAACTCAAAACATAGTTCGAAAAGGAGGGGTTATTAGACTCAAAACATCCCAAAAAATCTACATTTTCAAAAAACACATAATATAAACCATCCCAAACAATTAATCAAGACATCATGTTTCCCTTTAAAAATATTTCTTTGAAAACAGATGGTTCAGCAGATAGCGCATCCACCAATGGTACCCCCATCGGCCTTACACATGTATGTTTCTGTGCCACACCAGGCACCCTCCTCATATCCATACTGACACTCATCCAGTCATGTCATCAACTATCCATCTTCCCATATAACCCCATGCATGTGGTTGCTCCTGAAAATACCAAAGGTTAAAACCAAAATCTTTTCCACTTTTCAAAACCAAAACGGTCAACCAACACATCCTTTTTCTCAAAACCGCTAACCATGAGATCAAAATCCCAACTCACATTTTACAAAATTTTGCATGAAGACACAACCATTTAGAAAATAACTCAATTTCAAGATATTCATATCAATTTCAAAACATCTCATCCCATTAAAACACACTTTGATTGTTTAGAAAACACTATTGGAAACACTTTTCAAAACCAACTTCAATATAGTTCCTGCTTTCAAAAGAGGTGTAAGCACACCATTTTCCATTTCAAAACAATTCTGAAAATTTAGTTCCGCCATTTCATAAACCAAACTATTACCTCTTTATTTGAAAATAATTTCACAAAAACTTTATGCTTCTTTAAAACCAAAGTGCCAATATTTCAAAACTAAAGCACAAAACAATGCGAGAGGAAACTAGTTTCAGTGGGTGACTTGGAAATATGGTTGGCGACTATATTCTAATCACTTCACCATCATATAGAGTGTTCTAGGGAATATCCCTGGCTTTACATGGCTTGCCAGGCCCTGTGAGATCACTGAGACCATTAACCCAACTCTCTTTTCATTTCCCCTAATCATCATCAAACCAAGAAAACCAAAGGACTAAGATAAATCCCGACATCCCCTACAGACTCGAATCCCATCATGAGGTGTGGTGATTAGGCACACTACCCATAACCGAACTACCAAGTCCCAACAATCCTAACTCTAGACTATCCCGACTATTCCCTAAATAACGTGACCCAAATATTTAACCAGAACCTCCTTTGATACCATTTTTTCACGAACCAGATCTGGTCACCATCAAACCGGCACCAAACCCAGCCCGTGCCAATACCCAAAGGGCGTTCCCGATCCCCACGGGCTGTAACAAGTGCTTGGGTATCATATAATGATAATTGGGAATGATTTACCCGATTTTATAAACATTAAACAACAAACAAACTCAATAAAACAAATCTGGATATTTCAACTAAAACCGTATATTACAATATTTCAGAACTGAATTACATAAGTTAAAACTATGTTTAATGACCATTCAAAATGTAAAAAACCAAATAAGGACCGCCCCATGAACCCTCATGGAAAGGGGCACCGCCCTTAATCCATCTCCACAAGACTTCACCACCAAGGACCTGCCAGAAACCCGAACCACTGGAACTAAAAATTGTACCCAACCTGCGACAACAAAAATAAACAAGTCTACTTACACCCAAGGGTGTAAGTGTGGTGTGATCCAAATTCCAATAGGATACCACCACTAATATATTCCATGTGATAAACATTTAATGATGAAAATCATGCAAGTTTTCAAAAACATGAGATGCTATTTAAAATTTCTAAAAGATGCAACATTAAATAAAAACAGTTTTCAGGGGGGCTAATTTAAAGAATAAAAAAATTTAAAATAAATACCATAGCAACTGAATTTTCCAGCCTCTCAAACCGTATGCCGACTGTATGCACAAAATATCCAGTGAGCACAAGCAATGGGAAGTAACCCATAGGCACAAGCTAGTAGTGGGTCCCAGGTACCTCGTATCTCGGTGAGAGTAACCATCACAAATATATGTTCTCGTGCACGAGCCACTAGTAGGGAACATACCCATAACCTAGTGGTCCCTAATCATCATCATCATAGTTTAGTTAGAGTTGTAAGCATCAATCTTGCTAAGTGAAACTGAGGCCAAACCCCATGGATTCACTAGCATACTAGTACACGTCCACCCACCTAGATACCCGGGTTTTCCCTTTGTGCTCAAACAAGTTATACAAGTCATGAAATATACTTTGAACATGAAAATATCATTTCTATATCAAAAATCGACCAAACATCCCACATGTATACCACACAAGTCACAAAAGTACACTTTTCATTCAAATTGATTTTGAAATCTGACTCACACAAAAATATCCCACAACACTCTTCACATTTCATAGACACTTCCACAAATCCTTTAAACAATTTTAATAAACCATTCCAAGAGATTATAACTCACATAAAATCCCACTAAAATAACATATAATTCCTCTTTCATCAACAAAATTCAATTTTCACAACAGACTCACACAAAACAGCCTACAACCACGTTTTGCAGCTCTCTTTCCATTTTCTAAAACATTTCAGCGCTTCATAAAACATTAAAAAAATATTTGAAATCTTAAATAACCACCATACCATTCCAAAACTCATATTAGGTGAACACACACCCCAAACAGTACATATACACCCTTTTATCCACTTTTTTTAACCTAACAAAACATTCACAAAATTCATAAAACAAATCAAGGGGTGTAACTATGTCTTGCAAACAAAATCCATTTCAAAACACCCATTTAAGAGAAAAACCGTACAAATTTCTATCAAAAATAGAATTGGAATCCCCAAATACATTTATAAAAACATATTCAAGTGTTATAAAATATCCTTGAATAATACCACAAAATATACAAATGAAAACACACATTTTCATAAAATGACCTCAAGAAGTATAACAATGTTTTACACATAAAACCTATTAAAAAACCTTATTTTTACGACAAAATGACACTAATAAATTTCCAAACTAGAATTTCCAGGCCAAACAATATTTAATAAACCAATTGTTTAAGTTATAAACTACACCCAAATAAAACCCCATGAGTTACACATGAAAACACCCAATTTCAAGTTAAAAAGCCACTATAAAATTTAATTCATAACCAAATCAATCATAAATAGTTTTCGCAACACACCAAACATATTAGGAATATGATAAATGGTTAAATACATAAATCTAACTCATCAATAATTGTTTACAGATGGAACCACCTAGATTTTCAGTCAAAACCCTTGAATCTTGATGTGAAACCTCAACCGCACCTCCGCTGCACCACAAGGATGTGAAAATGAACCCTAAACTATAATATTTCACCAACAATACCCCAAATAAAACTCTAGGTATGAACCCTAACTTCTGGACACTCTATAAATTTATGAAAGTGGGAGGAAACCCTAAAGAGAAGGAAGGAATTGAAGAGAGAAACACATACCCAAAATAATATTGAAGAAAATGACCCAAAATCCACCAAAATATGAATTTGAAAACATCCAACCATTCATTTAAGGTTCTAGAAAAGATTAGTAGATCTTGTAGGAACTAGAATGGGGGAAAAAGAGTAAAAATAGAAGGAGTTATTAAAGGATCAATTTACCTCTCCAAATCTGGATGATTTCTGAAATTCAGAGCAGTTTCGACCATTTTCGTGATTCTATCGAGCTCCAAATTGTTGGAGGAGGGAATGGGGGCGCGCCTTAGGTAAGTGGGCTTGGGTGAGAGTTGGAATCACCGAAAAAAACGCAAATAGTGAATAAGATATTAAATAATTAAAATTTATTTTTAATGCAGAAAATGGGATTTCAGGCAGGCCCAATTCCTTAAATAAAAACCCATATCCACCATGATTATGGATTTATAAATGGTTCAAATTAATATGGTGGTGTTAATATTTCAGGGAATGACAATTAAAAATTGGAATGGATGACAAATGTTGAAAAATGAAGGAGTTATAAAGGAATCAAAATTTATTTTTAAATCTGGAATTGGGCTCACAGTTTGGCCCAATTCATAAAAACTCACCCATTCCTCCATAAATGCTTGGGAAACCCTCAAAACAAATCATGAATGTAAATTAAATTAAATTTAACTTTAAAATAAGTCATGTATGTGACATACTCTTAATTAATACCTTATAAACCTTATATATGTGTTGGATTAAACCAAATCCATTCATCAAGGAAGTATAGTGTCGCACAAGAGAAGACACAGTAAGGAAAAAAGTATGTTTTTTTCAAACTCTTCTCTAATTTTATTATTCATATCTCTATTTTCCCAATTTATTTTAAAATTAAATCTTATTTTATTTAATTAGTAATACTTTTAACAATATATTAATGATTTTATCCAACTTTAAAAATTCTATTTTTGATGTATTTATATTTTATACCTCTGTTTCTTCATACTTGGACAATGTTCTCATTAATAGTTTATAGTGAACCTATCTTTTCAAACATTAACATTACATAAAATTTTCAGAATACTTAAACATTATACAAACAAATTCCCAAAGACTGTAATTGTTTTTGTTCCTTTAGAAACATGGAAACATAGACACCGGTACATAAATGATCTACATCAACTCCCACTAGGTTCTTCTTGACTAACACCCTTCTTGGATACCTCAAATATAATACATATCATCATAACATTGGGGAAAGAAAACACAAAAGGGGTGATATTAGATGCTCAGTAAGGGTAAAAAAAGGATACATATAAGTATAAACATTAGCATAGGGGGTATGAGAATGTGAACATGTAAATAAATTATCATACCCTGCATATAAAATATCATAATTAGAATCATGGAATAAATATTTGTAGTTTATACGATAAAAATCATAATTAAATAAAGATAATAAGCCTTGAAATCATAACATAAAAATAAAACATGGAATTTGAACAGACACATAAGAATATAAAATGATTTCTATAGTATCTAAGGAATTATTTCCAAGACCATCTTAGTAATATGGGTTCACTCCCCATACCATCTTGGTAGTCATGGTTTACTCTTATGGCCATGTTAGTAGCATGAGTTTACTCCTCATACTATCTTGGTAATCATGGTTCACTCCCACAACCATATTAGTAGTTAAGGATCACTCCAAAGACCATCTTAGTTTATCTCATGAGATATAAATCTTTAACCAATGAATTGGAGGTAGATATAGGTCTCACCCATCTCATAATGATTTCATTATTATATGTTCCACAAAAACATAAAACATTTATCATAAACGTAACCCAAGGAAGAAAATGGGTTTCATAAACATCATTCCATCAAAACATAATCCAAGAAAAAAATAGATTCAATAAATAGAATAAACCTAAAAAATCATAGGAATAATAGGGATAGTATACTTTAATCATATACTGATTAAATATTGTCATATTATATGGAAAATAATTTCGATAAAACACTTGAAATTAATTCTTGAGGAAAATATCATTTCTTCTTCCAAAACGTTTTCTTTTCTTAAAATTCCATAAAATTTTTAAAGATAAACTTTTATTTGATAATAAAATTGAAAAATTTTAGCGTAAGATTCCAGTAAATAAAGAATTATGAAATCATAAAAATCCATTCATCTTTAAAAGTTAAAATAAAACATTCTTCTCATACTTTTACTGTAAAAGTCAAAAGGTAATTTGTTTGGAAAATAGAAAAATGATTCCTTTTAAACTATGTAGTAAAAAGTAAAAAAAATTTATAATGAATTTAAACATCCATATGATAATAATAAACATTTTATTAAAACATTTTTTGAAAACATGGATGTGTATGATAATATACAATAGTAAATATTTATGTATAAATAATCTTGAATAATAATGAGATTGTGAAATTATCCCTTACCTTGTGTCCTGACTCTCTCCATACTCATAAAATATTCCTGTGTAATAAAAATAAAATTTATTATAAATATTTTACATAAGAATATTCATATACAAAATACTATGTAGTGTTTGATTATGAACTTATATTACCAGCTTGTTAAAGATCTTATTTTAAGGTTTCACTTCGGGTAATATTCTCGTTATTCTTCGCATGTGACCTAATTTTTAATATCATTGGTCCTTATACTTATATCATGATTCTAGAATTAATATCATGATATAAATATCATTTATATCCATTATATTTATATGTTACTAATCTATATAATAAATAAGTACGAAATAGAATACACTATTCACAGAGATGGTAAGTCATACATACACATGAGCATTGTTTCTATTTAAATTATAGTATTGAGAGAAAGTAAGTAAATGATATATGCATATATATATATGTGTGTGTGTATATATATATAATTATTCCCTTATCATTATTATATATCATGTAAGTTCATAAAACTCATCCTTAATACATTCCATGTGGTCTGTGAATGATTCACATCACATTGCGGGGGTGGTAGTCTACACTTCCTCAAACGAGATTGTTGTATTAACACTAAATGGAAATTAAAAAATGTATGTGTTGTAAAAACTAATATATAATTTTAAATTTATAATAAATATTATATATATATAGATATTGTGTCTATCATAATCTTCATCGTTATTGGAGGTAACAGAAAAATGAATAATCATTGTTTCGTGAGGTAGTAGTTCATTATACACAGAAATTGTATGTTCGATATCCATTATATGTACGTGTCTATAAATTTAGGTAAATAACATAGCATAAAAATATCCTAGTATATTTATGATAATTTATTTTATTAAATAATTGTATAGTGAGAGTGTATGGTGTGGAAAAGGAAAATTAAGAAAGGAACTTGAGAAAAGATGTTACCTCTTAATCGGGTAACTCCTTTTGGTTTGTGCAAAAAGGATTACTGGAGTTAAATTATATCTAAAGTAAGGATTATAAGGGAAAGGGGGGATATTTGGGAACTTATTTTTTCAGATGTTGGGTGAGCCAAGGGTCTTGAGAGGTGTGAGGAAGTGGGTAGAGGTGGTGGCCTTTTTTAAGAGGGGGAGGGGCACTTTAGAAAACTTCAAAACTATTAATTTACTATAAATTGATTTTAAATTTCAAATAGCTCTGAATTTTGTTATTTATAATTTTAGATGATTATGACATTAAATCCTGTCAAAAAATAAATTTTATACAATTTAACTCATATAATTAACCTTATCTTTTGTCCTTAATTCTTAGTTAATCAATTTAACTTTTATCATGACAACTTGTATTTTTAAACTATAGGGTTAATATAGTTACTATAAAATGTCAAACAAAACCAAAATGGATCATTTATGACCTATATAACACTATAAAAAAAATTAATTATATATTTTATGTATTTTTTAACATTTAATAACATGTTATTTATTTTAAAGTATCATTTCTGTCAATTTTGATACTATTCAATATTTTCTTTTTTGAAATATCAAACCAACATGATAAAATAGAAAACATACTTATAATATTTCACTAAAATGTATAATATATCAATAAAAGTTTTAGGTGTCATTAATTAAGTCAAATTATATTTAATTTACTATTTTAATATCATTTATTTGATATCTCAAATAACTAATCAATTACTGCATCATTATTATACATCCCTTTACCAAGGAAGGTCCTGGAGTCTGGAAAACATGCTCCTACCAAATTTATTAAAAAATAAAGGAATAACAAGAAAGATAAAATATAGGGTCAAACAAAGGAAAAACCCTCAACACAAAAAAGAAAAACTATAAATCATAACAATCTCTATAATCTGGGGTTTCGTAAGCTGATTCCCATTATGACTAAGAATTCTTCTCTAAAAATTAAAAAAAATTATCATAATGAAGATAAATTTATTATCTCTAAAATTAATAATTATATTAGAATTTATCTTATGTATAACCCTATATTAATAATTATTTAGCTATTAAATTTTGAATATGACACTTTTAACTCTACTTTAAATAAAATATAATTAATGACTTAATCTTACATAAGTGGCATAAAAAGGATTATATTTTTGAACTAATGTTTATTTGGGTCAAAAACACTTATCTAATGTAATTACGGAAAGTGTTAAGGTAAATTTATATTATTGTAACATTATTTTTACCTTTAATTGCTCTATCTACCTTTAACCATGGTAAATAAAATTTAAAAGTTATTATTCACCAAAAAAATATTTTGATCCTATTAGACTATAGTTTTTATAATTATTACAACCATGTATGTGTTTTTTCTAAATTCAATTCACAAAAGTGTTAAAATTATTTTTATTGTTAATCTCGCAAATGTGGCTAGAAGATGGGTAAAAGAGACGTTCAAAAGTTCAATAATTTTTTAAAATATAATTCTAGAATAAAATTGATTCCAATGACGTAGATTAGATTAATATATGTATTATTTATCTATTGTGACTTTAAAATAATTATAAATTAAAATAATTATTTAAATGAAAAATTTGGTTTTTAACTACAATGCATTACTTTTAACTATTCATCAAAAATTGAAACTTTTCAGAAAAACACCAAAAATTCACCCTAAGATATTTTTGAAATTACAAAGTCAAAACAAATTTTTGTTATCAAAATAAATTTCTATGAGTGTCTAAAATTAATTTTATTAGAATGAAATTAAAATTGGTTCATTAAAGAAAACAGTATTTTTAAACATAAAAATACTTTACCAAGAATCATCTATGTTATTATCAATATGTTTCATTTATATAAAAAATTATAAAAATTATTTGAAAATTATTTATTACTATTCATATAACTATGTTTAATTGATAAGTTATAATTATCTCATTTAAATAAAAAATGTTTTGTAGAACTCAATGTTGTGTGTATCGTACACCAACTCATTGTTTCATGTGTCATATGTTAAGTCGATGTTTCATGTTAAAGGAATGTTTGACTTAGTGCAATGAAAGATATAAATGAAACTTTTAATTTATTTAAAAAATAAAGGTCCATAAAAACTCGGAATGTTACATTCTACCACAATTAAAATGAATTTCACCCTATAAATTCGTTACTCGGGTAAAAATAAATGAGGATACTTCTTCTTAATCAATTCCTAAAGTTCCCACATAGCTTCCTCTAACTAGTGATTTCTCCAAAAAAACATTGACCAGGTGAGTAATATTGTTCCATAGAAGTTTCTTTGTATGATCCAAAATTTCAACAGGTTACTCCTCGTAAGTAAGATCATACTCCAGTTGTATGACCTCAGAGTTCAATACATGTGAAGGGTCTGGTATGTACTTCCTTAGGATAGAAACATGGAACACATAATAGACTTGAGAGAGATTTAGAGGAAGTTCCAAGCGATAGTATACTGTCTTGATAGGATCTAGAATCGTAAAGGGGTCGATATACCTATATTTTGGTTTCCCTTTCTTCCTGAATCTCATAACTTCCTTCCAGGGTGAGATTCACATAAACACCTTTCACCAAATTCAAATTCAAGATCATGCAGACAGCTATCAGTATAACTTTTCTACAAAATTTGATTTGTCATGATATGTTATTGAATGGTTCTAACCTTCTTGACCACTTCTTTAGAAATCTCAATCCTCGGTAGCTTTCTTTATCCAACCTCATCCCAACATGTTGGTGCTCAAATTTATTACCATAGGGGACTTTATACGGTTCCATATGAATGCTTGAGTGAAAGTTATTATTTTAAGAAAACTCGACTATTGGGAGGTGTTTATCCCAACCACCTTTGAAATAAAAAAACCAATATCTCAACATATCCTATAGGATTTGAATTGTTCTTTCAGACTGATCGTCTGTCAAAGGATAATAATCAATTCCAAAACTCAATTTTGTATCAAGTTCTTTGTAAAGAATTCGCCATAACTTTGAGGTAAGCCTGATATCCTAATCTGATATAATGTAATGTGGTACTCCATGCAACCTTACCACTTCCTTGATGTATATCCTGGAAGGTTGATCCAGATATAAATCTTCTCTGAAAGAAATGAAGTGTGGTGAATTAGTAAGGATATCGACTACCACACATATAGAATTAAACCCTTTAGATATTTTGGGTAGTCCAATGAAAAAATATATAGTTATGTTATCTCATTTCCATTCTGGTATAGGCAATGGATGCAATATCTCATTAGACTTTTTTCTTTCATCCTTAACATATTGGAATACCAAACATCGAGATACAGAATCTACAATATCTCTCTTCATGTCATCCCACTAGAAGTATACTTTCAAGTACCAATACATCTTTGTACTTATAGGATGAATAGAGAATAAAGAACTATAATCTTCCTCTAACATATCATTCTTCAAATTTGGTGTGGAAGGATCATGTACACAGATCCTAAACCTTATCATTCCATCTTGATCATGGTTAAACTCAAGAAAATTTCTGACCTTTTTTATATCTCTTCATCTTTCTTTTGTGCCTCCTTAATCTTCACATGGGTGGAGGGTTGAACATTCATTTTAGAAAGATAATATTTTTTCCCTTACTTTAGGATTTCTAGCTCCATCATTTGTAAATCCATAAATATTGGATCTTTTGTGATCCTCATCATGGATAGGCTAGCATGATCTTTTTGACTCAAAGCATCGACCACCTTTTTTGTGTTCCCAAGGTGGTAATGTAATCAGTATTCATAATACTTTATCAACGCTAACCATCTTCTCTGATTAATGTTCAACTCCTTCTATGTGAATATATATTTAATACTTTTATGATCATTATATATATCACACTTTTCTCCATAAGTAAAATTCCTCCATATCATTGGTTCAACAGTTACTACTGCTAACTCCAATTCCTAAGTTGGGAAATTTTGATCATAAATCATCAACTGTCGAGAGGAATAAGCTATAACCATGTTATTCTATATAATAACACATCTCAATTTTCTTCTTTGATGCATCACTATAGATTACAAACCCTTCTTCACTATATGGTAATGTAAGCATAGGTTCACTGACCAACCTTCTCTTTAATTCCTTGAAATTTTCCACACATTTATCTATACAGAGAAACTTGACACTCTGCCAAGTTATCTTAATCTTTGGATTATATAGTCATAATAAATTCTCCCCAAACCATTGATAATATCCATCTAAACCAAGAAATATATGGATCTCATTCACCGTGGTTGGTCTAGGATAGCTATCAATATCCTCCATCTTTGTTGGATCTACTGTTATACCATCTCTTGAGATTATGTAACCCAAAAATGAATCTTTTTGTAGCCAAAATTCACACTTTGAAAATTATGCATATAACTTATCCTTCCTTAGGTTATGTAGTAAAATTCTCAAGTAATCTTAATTCTCTTCCTTTCTCTTTGAATAAATAAGAATAACATCTATAAATACGACCACAAATATATCAAGGTAATCTCTATAGACTCTATTCATTAAATTTATGACAGAGATTAGGGGACATAGTAAGACAAAAAAGAATCAATGTATATTCATAATGTCAATACCTTTTATGGAATGTCGTCTTGGGTATATCCTCTTTCGTTACCCTCAATTGATGATATCCAAAATAAAGGTCTATAACGCCCCAACCCCAGTTACCCAGAGTTAGTGCATTATTACATAACATTTCCATGATACAAAGAATTATGTCCCAAAATACTGATCAGTTTAGTAGCCTTGTAAGTACTAGATACACTCATAAGTTTTACATTACATCATGAAATAAAAACATCAACAACATTTTTCCCCTTTTTAAACACACTTATATCCTTAGCCTATCCCTATAAGTCAACCATAAAATACTTCTTCACATACTGAGAAAAATAAAGCATAGAAAGGGGTGAGTTAATATGCTCAGTAAGGATAACAATATAGTATAAACTTTCATAAATAAGCATAAACATTTAAGGCAGTGTATAAGGCTAAAAAAATCCTTTTAAAATTAAACTTCAGCATAATATGGAAACTATAAAATAAAATAATTCCATTTAATTATTACCATGTATATTCTACTAGTAGAATAATCACATGAAATATCAATAGCTACTTTCATAATGATGGAATACATAATTCCAGACTTCATAACAACATAGTCAAGGCCTTGTACCAAGATTATAAATAAGATTTTTGTCAAAGACTTGTTCCAAGACACTAGTTTGTCTCATGAGACCTACCGATGCATCGAGGAGCTATTGTGGGATCCACCCATCACTTACTAAGTCCAATGTATTCCTCGTATGAAAAGGTTTAAACATAACATAAACATTCATATTGAAACTAGCATATGAAATTCCAATACTTTATCCATAAACCATGAATGGTATAAATATAACACATCCATAAGAAAAAATAAATCATTCAATACAATATGGAAGATTGTATTATAATAAATCAACCTCAATCGAGAATAGTGAAGGATATTGACATAGATGAAGTTAATCATCAAAACTATTTGAGAGAAATATCCCCCTTTTTCATTAAAAGATTTCAAAGTCTCACTATTTATCAAGAAGCTATTTAAAATAGTTTTTTGAATCAAAGTGTCCCATACCTCTTTGAAACTTTTATAAGGAATTTTTATTTTAAAACATTAAGGTCCATATAAATAAAACCTTAAAACCATTTTTACAACATGTACATTATTGATAATGATATAAAAGAATAAATTTTTAAAACATTTAAAATGATATTTTTGTTAGAGTTCCTATCCAAATGAGAGATGCTTGAATACAAATAATTGGGTCATCAAAACGTAATAATATAATGATAATAAATGGATTCATGATATAATTTTTCAAAGTACAGTATATACACCAAATAAAAGTGGATTGACTCATAACAACAAAGAAGTCTCAATGGAATGTAAGATGGGATGGATTCCTTTATAAACATTGTATCCTTAGGTTAAGGATAAATCAATGAAATAATTATGTGTGAAAAATATAAATACACTCAATATGATTGGATATTCAGTGTAAATCAATTAGAGGAAATTCACACATATTCTTGTAAAAACAACACCAATGACTTGGATGTTAACTCAATGAATAGAAATTGAGTTAAAATTACTCTTATCAAGTTTATGTCGATGACTTCAGAATTTATAAATGGTGTGATTATGTGTATAAAAAGTATAACCACACAAAGGGGAGTGGAAATTTCTAAATAATTAAATAAATAGTGATTTCACACATAATATTGGGGTAAAGTAATCAATGAAGTTTGTGTAAAACTGAATGAATGGAAATTAAAATTTAAAATTCCCTTATCGATTTGGTAACTTACAAAACATACACCCCATGAAAGAAAGATCATCCAATGATGATGTAAATAGCAATAAATTAAAGTATATTACACAAACAATATAATCATTTGTAGTATATACACCACACCAAAGGTAGAAGTGGCCAATATAGCATGAATCTCACGGGAATAAAACTGAGATGAAAACCCCTTACCTTGTACTTTTCCTTGGTCGAGGGTAGGTTAAACTCTTTCATAATGGAAAAATAATTATTATTAAATTATAAAATAACCATATTCATTAATATGATATCATATATGATCTTCTAATACTGCTTTGTTAATGATATTTCAGTAGTATCATCAATTTAGGTGTTAACTGATTCATTTTTCTTTTATATGCCTTGTTACGTAAGTATTATTTGTTATGGATAGGATGTATATTATTCATATTCCGAATGATATTAAGTCTTTAAATATTATTTTTAATCATCAAATGAAAATTAGTCTTGAATGGATACAATGTGGAATGAATCTCACTGTGTTCGTGGAGACAGTAATCCGTACGTACGCACGAGCGACAATATCATTATTTTGATATTAAAAGCATATATAATTGGATGGTATATAATATAAAAAAAATTTATCATGTTATATTTATTATTTACATCATTTATACTAATTATTATACCCATCCAATTGATGAAGTATTTTAATAACAGACCACACCACGACGTGGAGACGGTAATCTGTACGTACACATGTATGGTGACTTTGTCATTTATAGGATGTCTAGAATGATTAATATGGTTGTACCATTTTTATAATAACTAAAAAGTATATATAATATACTGGATTAATTATTTTATAATGGAAAAAATAATGAAAGAGGAAGTGGAAGAACAAAAGAACTTGAAAGAGGTGATGAAATATTTACCTCTTTTTCAGGTTCTTCCTTTTGATTTGTTCAAAATGGCTCGTTATGTTGGATTTATTACTAAAGGAAGGCCTCTAGGATAAAGGGAGGAAAATTTGGAGGATATTTGGGCAGGTTTTGTCCAAGTCAAATGGCTTTCAAGGTATTAATTTAAGATAAGGTGAAGTTCCCTTTTATAAGAGGGGTGAGGGGCACCTTAGGAAAAAGATTGAAATATTATTTTATAATAAAATAATTTTCGGTTTCTAATGGCTCAAAAATAAATTATTTAAAGTATAATGTGGGTATGGGTCTAAAACCTCTCAACCAATAGGTTTTAGACAGATTTTTCTCACTATATTAACTTTATCTTTTAGATTTAACTCTAAGTTAAATAGTTTGACATTTATCATGTCTCTTTGTATTTTTATATTATATGGTTAATAAAATAACTATAAACTTACAAACGAACCAAAACTGGTTCATTAATGATAAACCTATAATTATATAAGTCTTTTGTCTAGACCTTATATTTTTAGGATTATTATATCAACCAATAATATTGTATTTGTTTTAAAAACTCATTTATGTCACTTTTGACATTATTTAATAATTTATTTTTGTTAAAGTCCTAAAAAATTTAATACTTCAAACTAAATAAATTTAATCAACCCTAAAATTTCATATTATCCTTGAAAATCATTTTAACTCATTAAAATTCTCAAATTATATTTGTTTGGATATTTATAATATTAATTATTTTAATCTTTCATTAATATGGTAATTACTACATCATCATTGTGTCATAAATAAATATAATTATTTAATGTATTAAAATTATAAATAAAATACTATTATTTAGGAAAACTTTTTATATTTATAATTAATAATTATAGTCTAATTTATCTTATGTGTAACCCTATATTAAAAATGGTTTAGTTATTAAACTTTGAATTTAAAACATTTAACTCTTCTTTGAATTAAATAATAATAAATGTCATAATCTAATACAAGTGGACCTGAAGGATCATATTTTATTCCTAAGGTTTTTTTGGTCGAATTACACTTGTCCAATATAATTAGGAAATGTGTTAGGGTAATAATAATATCATTTTTACAATTATTTTCCCTATTTACTTTTAACCGTGGTAAATAAAAGTAAAAAGTTACTATTCACATAAATTATTTTCATCTTATTGAACCACATTTTACTTACTGATATCAACCGTGTCTTTTTTATTTTTGAAATTCAACTCACAGAAGTGGTAAAACTAAGTTTTATAGAAATTTGCAAATGCCCCTAGGAGGTGGGTAAAAGACGGTAACAAGTTTGATAAAATTTTATATATCTAAACTTATTACAAAATGATTCCAATGAAATAAGTTGAACCTATATAATTATTATGTATTTATTTTGACCTAAAATAAATTAAAATAAAAGTACTTATTATTTAAATAAAAATTAGATTTTAACCAATAACGCAGTACTTTTTTAACTATTCATCAAAAAATGAAAAATTTCAGAAAAATACCAAAAATTCATCCAAATCAATATTTGATATTCGGAATTCAAAAATGATGTCTATTTTACAAAAGTCAAAACATAGAATTTTTATTAATTAATTTAAAATTAATTCCCGTTATCAAAACAAATACTGCGTTTTTAAGAAACAATAAATTTCAAAAGATTGACACTTGTTTATGTATAATTTAATAGTGAAATTAATTACAATAAAAATATTGGATTAAATGGTAAAAATATAATCTAATTATACTTCCAAACCATTAAAATTTATAACTGAACACTATAAATTATTCTGAAAAAATGTTGTTTTCAATTAAAATTTAGTATTTTTCAGTATTCATCAAAATATAAAAGTTATTAGAAAGGTACCAAAAATATATCCAAAATAAATTTTTATGTCCTGATTATAAAAAAGAATTTAATTTCATTAAATTGAATATATAAAAGTGTCAAATATTGGTTTTAAAAAGGGTTTTCCATTAAAAGGTTGTAAAATTGCATTTTTTTTAAAAATACTTCTTTTATCGAAAAAAATGATTTTGTTCTTATACTATGTCTAAGAAACACATAATATGGATTCTAAAATTATATGGAGTATATAAAATTCAAAAATCATTTAATACTATTCATAACCACTTTTTGAACGGCATGTTTGGTAAGTCATGGTGCACTCGAACTCGGTGTTGCATGTAGCGCAAGCAATTGAATTACTTTAAAGAAAATAACTTACTATGAAATCTTGGGGTATTACATTATTCCCCCTTTTAGGAATTTCATCCTCACAATTTTAAAATTGGGCTGGGAAACTTCATTGAAAGTCCCACATCGGAAAAATAGTCAATAAAACTATCTCTTTAAAAGAAAGAAAGAGAAGAACAAAGTTCACCTAAGATAACCCATACTATGATTCCATGTAGGAAATCCTGGATATGGATGATAAACTAAGTGTCACGTTTTGATGGATAGGGATAGAAAACATGATCAGGTGATAATTAACAATAAGAAAATCACAAACTTATGATGGGATAAATGGTCATTAGTTTCCCAGTAGGAAAAGTAAACAGAAAACATTTTTTTATGTTCTGTTTCATAATGTTGAGGAATTTATTTATGAGATTGACTAAGAACATAAAGAGATATACTTACTTTTTAAGTAGAGTTTCATCCTTTAATAAATTTCTAAAACTAACTCATCTTTTTTTTAAACAATGAGTATTCAAGATGACTTGGTAACACCTGAAGCGCTAGACTCAACTTCTAGAGAATCACATAATCCACAAAGGATAAACTATATATATTTACATTGCCTTTAGAGATTAACCAAAACCAAAATGGTTAGTAAAAGATCAGATGATACCCAAAAAATATAATCCTTTATATAAATAAATACTTATCTTAATTTCTAAAATTAAACCAAAAATACCCAATGTTCAATAAATACCATTCAATAAACAATTTTCCTTAAAATCCATCAATATAATCCAAACCTATATTGAAACCAAAAACATAGTAGAATTTGATTACACAGTCTTCCATGTTAAATTGTATTTCCAAATAACATATACTAATCTTAAAGTCACATACTTAAAATTAATTAACCTAATCAAATATTCCCTATGATAGGTTAGTCATTTCCATAAATAACCCAAATTACTATAAATCAACAATAAAGTCATTGATGAAAATCCACCATTACTTCTCAAATGAAATCCCAGAGTATTCTTTTTTCCTTGGGCATATAGTATTCCCAATAGAGCGAGCATCTTCCAAAATAACATTTATCACTTAATCCCCAAATAAGTTTCCTATACTAAGGATATCTATTTGATAAGACACAAGATCCCAAATCAACTTATTATAGATCAATAAAATCATTTAACTAAAAATATTTAGTCCCACTAACCGAGGAATTCACGTAGTCCAGTGGTAGGAAATAAATCCCAATCACACTCTGGTTGTGGGTTAGATTCCCACAACTTTGTCTGACGTGATTGGTTATCACATGGTCTGCGTGTTTTTCATTTTCAAAAACAATATTTTATAACATTACCAAAATGATATAAATTTTTCAAAATAACCATAACATAATTTAACCACAAATGTTATCTCAAACCTTTCATTTTCATCCCAAAATATAATAACTTGTAATTTCCTCAAACTCAATGATCATATAAAACCAAATGTTTATTTATAACTTTATCCACAAGGGAAAAGATAATTATTCCTCAAATATCATTTTCACATGACAAACTGCAGGGTTACAAATACAAGATAAATTTATTCCAAAGTAATCCCATCAACAAAGAGCACTAATACTTTTAAACATTTATCCAATCATTTATTTCCACATAGCTTCTTCTCTGACCAAGAAAATATCCTATATAATAGTTCATTCACTTGGTTAATGGCTAGGTCCCCTACATTTACGGAAAATAACTGTAAATGGTTTCTTGGGACCATATTTATTTTCTTTCATAGTACTCTTCATTTTTCCTCTCTAATTATTTACTTTATGTCCTTTCCCTCATGTAAATAATTTCTTTGTTCCATTGAGACACTTTCCTGGGTGTATCTATCCACATTTCCTACATGATGGAAATTAAGGATTCTTTTCTCCATGGTCTCCACTGCTGGAGCTCTTATCATTCATCGCCTTTCTCTTTTTTGTTGAGTCTGGGAGTTGGTAAATATATTTTTTGTTGATCATATTTTTTGAAAACTAATTTGGCATGAACATGATATCTTTTACGCCTATCAAAATTCCATTTTTTCTCATTTCCAATAACGTTCCCACCTTGTACATCATGTTCAATGTTAATATGGCTTCCTTGAAATCCAGCCATTGACTAAAAATAGAAAGCATTGTGTGAGTAACAATAGTCATAAAAACATTTAGAGAATATCAAAACACCATATTTTCAATTTGAAACACCTTAGGATTAACCAAGGCCATTTATTATCATCTTATATTAAAATCCTTAAAATCAGTTTGTAAAGAAAATGTAAATTATCCTAATCATATCCCCCAAAAGTGTAGTAACCAAGAGTGTAGAAAGGCATGTTATCATGCACCAGTTCCCGTTTGAGTCTAGCTCAAAGCAGTGTTTTCAGGTTTTACCCCTAGGTACATCTGTGCCGGAGCCGCCTCTACCTGCTCCTATCCAGACAGGTATGTATTGCTTGGAAAACTCACAAAAATCTTTACATTACCAAAATTCTAGGAAGTTATTCTATAATAATCCTAAAATTCTATCTTAAGGTAATGTTCTCTAATTAGAGTTAATCTCATTCTAGTTTCCAAGGTTTTTACTAAACTTCCTCTGATACCAATTGTAACGCCCCGACCCTAGTTACCCAAAGTTGGTGTATTATTAAAAAAAATTGTCATGATACAAAGAATCATGTCCTAAAATACCAATCAGTTTAGTAGAATTGGAAGTACTAGATACACTCATAAGTTTTTCATTACATCATGAAATAAAAACATCAACAACATTTTTTCCCCTTTTTAAACACACTTATATCCTTATCCTATCCCTGCAAGTCAACCATAAAATACTTCTTCACATCTTGAGAAAAATAAAACATATAAAGGGTGGAGCTAAGATGCTCAGTAAGGATAACAATATAGCCTAATATTTCATAAATAAGCATAAACATTTAAGGCAATGTATAAGACTAAAAAAATCCTTTTAAACTTAAACTTCAATATAATAGGGAAAAGATAAAATCAAATAATTTAATTTACTTATTCCCATGGATATTCTAATAGTTAAATAATCACATGATATATCAATAGCTACTTTCATAATGATGGAATCCATAATGCTAGACTTCATAACCACATAGTCAAGGCCTTGTGCCAAGACTACAGATAAGATTTTTTCAAGGCCTTGTTCCAAGACACTAGTTTGTCTTGTGAGACCTACTGATGCATAGAGGAGCTATAACGGGCTCCACCCTTCACTTACTAACTCTAATTAATTCCTCATACGAAAAGTTTTAAACATAACATAAACATTCATATTGAAACTAGCATACGAAATTCCAATACTTTATCTATAAACCCTGAATGGTATAAAAATAACACATCCACATTCAAACATAACTCATTCAATACAATATGGAATATTTTATTATAATAAATCAACTTCAATCATGAATAATTAAGTATATTGACATAGATGAATTTAATCATCAAAACTATTTGAGAGGAATATCCCCATTTTTCTTTAAAACGTTTCAAAGTATTTCTATTTATCAAGAAGCTGTATAAAATAGATTTTTGAATAAAAGTGTCCCATACCAGTTTGAAACTTTTAAAAGGAATTTTTATTTTAAAAAATTAATTTCTATATATAAAAACCTTAAAAATCTTTTTATAACATGGACATTAATGAGAATGATTTAGAAGAATAAATTTTTAAAGCATTTAAAATGATATTTTAGTTTGAGTTCCTAACCAAATGAGAGAAGCTTGAATACAAATAATTGGGGTAACCAAACTTTATAATATCATGAGAATAAAGTTATTCATGATATACTTTGTCAAAGTATAGCATATACACCAAATAAAAGTGGATTGGCGCCTAACAACAAAGAAGTCTCAATGGAATATAAGATGGGATGAATTCCTTTATAAAGACCGTATCCTTAGGTTAAGGATAAATTGATGAAATAATTATGTGTAAAAAATATAAATACGCACAATATGATTTTATATTTAGTGTAAATAGAATAGAGTAAATTCACACATATTCTTGTAAAAACAACATCAATGACTTGGATGTTTAACTCAATGAATAGAAATTGAGTTAAAATTACTCTTATCAAGTTTATATCAATGAGTTGAGAATTTATCAATAGAGTGATTATGTATATCAAAATTATATCCATGAAAAGGAGAGTTGAAATTACTACATAAGTAAATGAATAGTGATTTCACACATAATTTTTTGGTAAAGTAATCAATGATGTTTGCGTAAAACAGAATGAGTAGAAATTAAAATTTGAAATTCGCTTATCGATTTGGTAACTTACGAAACATACACCCCATGAAAGAAGGATCATCCAATGATGATTTAAATACCCATAAATTAAATTATATTACACAAACAATACAATCATGGGTATTACATACACCACACAAAAGGTAGTAGTGGAAAATATAGCATGAATCTCACGGGAATAAAAGTGAGATAAAAACCCCTTACCTTATACTTTTCCTTGGTATAGGGTGGGTTAACCTCCTGTATAATGGTGAAATAATTATTATTAAATTATAAAATAACCATATACATTAATATTATTTTATATATGATCTTCTAATACTGCTTGGTTAATGATATATTAGTAGTAGAATTGTTTTGGGTGTTAACTGATTCGTTTTCCTTTATATGCTTTGTTACGTAAGTGTTGTTTTTTATGTATAGGATGTATCTTATTCATATTCAGAATGATATTTGGTCATTAAACATTATTTTTAATCATAAAATAAAAATTATTCTTGAATGGATACGATGAGTAATGAATCTCATCGCGTTCGTGGAGACGTCAATCCGTACGTATGCACGAGCGACAATTTCATTCTTTTGATATTAAAATCATATATAATTGGATGGTATATCATATAAACAGAATCATTATCATATTATATTTTTTATTTACATCATTTATACTCATTATTATACCCATCAAATTGATGAAGTATTTTAATAACAAAGCACACCACGACGTGGAGACGATAATCCGTACGTACGCACGTATGGTGACTTTGTCATTTATAGGATGGGTAGAATAATGAATATGGTTGTACCATTTTTATAATAACATAAAATTATATATAATATACTGGATTTATTATTTTAAATTGGAAAAAATAAAGAAATAGAAAGTGGAAGAAGAAAAGAAATTGAAAGAGGTGATGAAATATTTACCACATTTTCAGGTTCTTCCTTTTGATTTCAACAAAAGGGATCCTTATGATTCCTTTATGACTAAAGTTAGGCCTCTAGGATGAAGGGAATATAGTTTTTATTGTTTTTGGTCTAGGTTTGTCTGAGTCAAATGGCTTTGATGTTTTCAGTTCGAAAGAAGGGGAAGTTCCCTTTTATAAGAGGGGTGAGGGGAACATTAGGAAAAGATTAAAATATTATTTTATAATAAAATAATTTTCGGTTTCTAATGGCTTAAAAATAAATTATTTAAATAATAAGGTGGGTATGGGTCAAAAAACTCTCAACCAATAGGTTTTATATAGGTTTGGGTCACTATATTAACATTATATTTTAGATTTAACTCTTAGTTAAATAGTTTGACATTAACCATGTCTCTTTGTATTTTTATATTATATGGTTAATAAAGCTACAATAAAATTCCAAGAGAACCCCAAATAGTTCATTAATGATACACCTATCATTATAGAAGTATTTTTTCCGATACTTATATTTTTAGGATTATTATATCAACCAATAATATTGTATTTGTTTTAAAAACTCATTTATGTCAATTTTCACATTATTCAATAATTGATTTTTGAGAAAGTCCTAAAAAATTTATTACTTCGAACTAAATACATTTAATCAACCCTAACATGTCATATTAACCTATAAATTTAGTGGACCACATTAAAAGTTTCAAATTAGATTTATTTGGATATTTATAATGTCGATTATTTTAATCTTTTATTAATATAGTAATTACTGCATCATCATTGTGTCATAAATAAGTTTAAGTATTTAATGTATAAAATTTATAAATAAAATACCATTATGTAGGAAATATTTTTAGCTTTATAATTAATATTTATATTAGAATTTATCTTATGTGTAACCCTATATTAAAAATGGTTTAGTTATTAATTGTTTAATTTAACACTTTTAACTCTTCTTTGAATTAAATAATAATAAATGTACTAATCTATTCCAATTGAACCTAAAGGATAATATTTTATTCCTAATGATGTTTTTGGTCGAATTACACTTCTACAATATAATTAGGACATGTGTTAGGGTAATAATAATATAATTTTTATACTTAATTTCCCTATTTACTTTTAACCGTGGTAAATAAAAGTGAAAAGTTATTGTTCACAAAAAAATATTTTCATCTTATTGAACCACATTTTACTTAATGATATCAAACGTGTCTCTTGGATTTTTAAAATTCAACTCACATAAGTGTTAAAATTAAGTTTTATACAAATTTGCAAATGCTCCGAGGAGGTGGGTAAAAGACGGTAAAAAGTTCGACAAAATTTTATATATCTAAACTTATTATAAAATGATTCCAATGAATTGTGTTGAACATATATAGGTATAATTTATTTATTTTGACCTAAAATAAATTAAAATAAAATAACTAATTATTTATATAAAAATTATATTTTAACCAATAACGTAGTGTTTTTTTCACTATTCATCTAAAATTGAAAATTTTCAGAAAAATACCAAAAACTCATCCTAAGATATATTGGATATTCTGAATTCAGAAATGATGTCTATTTTACAAATTAAAAACATATAAGATGTATTATTAATTTAAAATTAATTCCCGTTGTCAAAACAAATAGTGTGTTTTTAAGAAATAATAACTATCAAAAGATTTACACTTGTTTATGTATAATTTCAAAGTGAAATTAATTCCAATGACCAAAATTGGATTAAATGGTAGAAATATAATCTAATTATTCTTCCAAACCATTTGAATTTATAATTGAACACTATAAATTATTCTGAAAAAAAGATGTTTTCAATTAAAATTTAGTATTTTTCAATATTCATCAAAATATAAAAGTTATTAGAATAGTATTGAAAATTTATCCAAAATAAATTTTATGTCCCAATTGTAAAGAATAATTTAATTTAATTAAATTAAATATATAAAAGTGTAAAATATTTGTTTTAAAAATGGTTTTCCATGAAAAGGTGGTAAATTTTCATTTTTTTTGAAAAATACTTCTTTTATCTAAAAAATGAATTTGTTATTATATTATGTCTAAGAGACACATAATATAGATTCTAAAATTATATGGAGTATATAAAATTCAAAATTCAGTTAATACTATTCATAACTGCTTTTGAACAGCTAGTTTGGTAAGTCGTGGTGTGCTCGAACTCGGTGTTGCATTTAGTGCAAGCTATTGAATTACATTAAAGAAAATAAAATACTATGAATTCTTGGGGTGTTACAAGGTAAATCTTGGAAAAGTATTGATCTCTGAAAATTTGATCAAACAAGTCATCAATACGAGGAAGATGATACTTCTTCATGATTATGATCTTATTCCACTCCTAATAATCAATGTACAGTCACATTGATCTATCTTTATTTTTAACAAAAAGAATCAGTGCTCCCCAAGGTGACACACTTGGCCGAATGAATCCCTTATCATGGTTTTCTTGTAGTTGCTTCTTCGATTCCTACAACTCAATCAGGGCCATTCTATAAGGATTCTTTCTGTAATGAGTTATGATTTCAATTGAGATCTCAACTTCATGTTTTTGTGGAAATCTAGGAAACTCTTTCGTAAATGAATCCACAAAATGTCAAACAACGGTCATATCATCAATCTCAATCTTCTCCCCAACTATTTGTGACAAACCTCCCTTTTTAATAAGAATTAATTCCCATACACTGAATGTAATCTGCATAGGTTGTTTATAATTATTTTCTCATTAGTGGATGATCGTAGTTGGGTTTGAATTAACAAACATAAATTCCCTTACATGAAAATTGATGTGGGATTTACACATATAAATACACTCCATGCCTAAGATGACATCAGCATCGACCAAAATAAGAATGAAAAGATTTGTAGGAGGCACATTCCCACAAACTTCAACTGGAGATGAATCATATACTTGAGATGCAATCATCGTACCATTAGGGGCTTTCACTAATAATTCCACATCTAATTATTTTGGTGGATTCTTAAGAACCTTATCATATTTATTATATATGAATGAGTGGTTAGATCCAGAATTAAATATAATATTAGTAGTTCTAGAGTGGATGGTAATTGTACCTTTCATCATGTTGTTATCACACCCCTCATCAGAAATAGAGATTTCATGATATTTCCCCTTTTCCCTTAGATTAATAGCATATTGATGTCGGTCATAATCACCAGCCCTAGGTTTTGGTTAGTGGTTAAAATAATGCACATTATCCTTACAATTTTAACACTGAATCATGGGGGGTACATTTTGAATGTTTTTTTCTACATTTGCAACATTATCTAACTTATTCCCATCACTTAGGAAATCAATTTCCAGGAGACCTTCCTTTCCACATTTAAAACATTTATTATAAACATTAATTAAATTTTCTCCATGTTTCTTCCCACACTTAGATCATAAAGGAATGTTCACCTTCATTTCTCCATGGTTTTTCGAGTTTTCTTTACACTCCATCTTCATCTTCTTGTCAAAGTCATGAGATTGATATGTTACTCCTACCTCCATTTAAACTTTTATTGAACAATTCACAATCTCTTCGTGGATAATAAATTATCTTATGGACAATACCCTTCTAAGACTTAGCTTTAATCCACTGAAGAACCTATCATCTTTCCTTTCTTGTTGGATGATAATTCATGAAGCATACATTACATGTCTCGTGAAATTAGCCTCATAGGTACCAACAGATTGATCATCCTTTTGTTTCAACTCACAAAACTATTTCTACAAAATTTTATAAAGAATATGAGGAAAGTAATTATTGAATAATATGTTCTTGAACTCATCCCAATCCATGGATTTAAACTCATCTTGTTGCCTCATATTCATGATTATATTCCACCACTAATCTACTTCTCCTTCTAACTGATAAATAACTAGAATGACTTTATAATGATCTGAACACTAAATAATGGAGAATATGTTTTCAGTATTAATGATCCGTTGTTCGCAACAAGTGGATCAGAAAACCCTCTAAATTAATTTGTATGTTTTCTTATAAAAGACTCGATATAATGTCGTTCCCTTATTTTCTCATTTTGAAGTCTTCCATGATTCATATCTTGAGAAACATATTTGATCATTGAAACAAGGTTTTTATATCTATATCCCATATCGTTCGGTTTCTCAGGAGTAAATTTGTAGCATTTTCCATCGTAATCACCATTAATTTGGTTCCTTTAGGTTCTAGCCACTGACTAAAACCAAAATCATAAAGTTAGAAATAGTTATCATAATGTGGAACCACATAACCATGAAAAATAACATATATGATGTATAAATTGTGACACCTTCCTTAATCTATGAAACCTTAGGTCTATCCTAGGTTATTCATATCCAAATTATACTTAAATCTTTCATAGTGGTTCATGATGAGTTTTTGAGTTCCTTAATCATATCCTGGGGGAGTGTCAAACCAGGTGTATAGCAAGACCCATTATTGTTTACCAGATTACCCCGAGTCAGGATCAGAATATCTTGTTGGAGTTATTACCCCTAGGTACATCTGTTCCAGAGCCACATCCACTTATAGTATCCAAACATGGATGTATTTCTAGGAAACCACTCACTCTATCCTTCACCAAAATTTCAATACATTTTCTTATATGTTTCTTTACCCTTAGACATATCCTTAGAAATTCCCTTAGGGTTATCACTAAGGATTTATCATAATAGCTTACAAAGTTTAACTATACCTTTTCTATGATACCAACTATAGAGACCCTCACTTTTCAAACAATAACATTACATATATTTTTATGAAGACTAAAGCATTATACAAACAGACGCCCAAAAACTATAATTGGTCTAGTGCCTTTGGAACATAGAAATATAGACACTTGTACATAAATGATATATATCAGCTCCCACTATTTTATTAGTGACTAGAACCCTTCGTATATACCTAAAACATAATACATGTCATCATAACTTGGGGGAAAGAAAACATAAAATGGGTGAGCTCAGATTCTCGGTAAGGGTAAACAAGGGAGACATGTAAGCATAAACATCACCATATGGGGTATGGGAACGTGATCATGAAAATAGAAGATCATACCATGTATATCAAAGATCATAATAGGAATCATGGCATAAATATTGACAGTTCATAAGACATGAATCATAATTAAATAAAGAGAATATGCCATGATAGCATTACATAGGAATAAAAACATGGAATTGTGGTAGACAAATAAGCATATAATATGATTTCAATATTACCCAAGACATCACTACCATGACAATATTAGTATTATGGGTTCACTACCTATACTATCTTGGTAGTCATGATTCACTCTCG
Organism: Viscum album; assembly: GCA_963277665.1. NCBI lineage: Eukaryota > Viridiplantae > Streptophyta > Magnoliopsida > Santalales > Viscaceae > Viscum > Viscum album. The sequence continues at coordinate 126,402,902 of OY728139.1, read as the reverse complement.
TAGCCATCTTAGTAGCCTGAGTTTACTCCTCATACCATCTTGGTAGTCATGCTTCACTCCTATGGCCATCTTAGTAGTAAAGGTTCACTCTTAAGATTATCTTAGTTTATCTCAAGAGATAAACTTATTTAACCAATGAATTAGAGGGAGATATATGTCCCACCCATCTCATAATGAAACCATTATTATATTTTCCACAAAATCATATAACATTTATCATAAACATAACCCAAGGAATAAAATGGGTTTCCTAAACATCATTCCATCATAACATAACCCAGGAAAAAATGGATTTCATAAATAGCATAAACATAATAAAATCATAAGAATAATATTTATAGAATACATGAATCATATCCTTATTAAATATTGTCTTCTTAGATGGAAAATAATTTTGATAAAACACATTAAATAAATTCTCGAGTAAAATATCCTTTCTTCTTCAAAAATGTTTTCTTTTTTAAAAATGTTGAACAATTTTAAAAGAAAAAATTTTATTTGAAAATAACCTTGAAACAATATTGGGTAATATTCAAGTTAATAATGCATTATGAAATTTTAAAAATTCATTCATGCTGTATAAGTAATAATAAAACATTATTTGCATGCTTTTATCGGAAAATTCAAAAAGTACTTCATTTGAAAATTTAAATAAAGATTCATTTTAAACCATGTAGTAAAGAGTCAAAATAGATAAAAATTGATTTAAACATCTATATTATAATATTAAACATTTTATGAAGACATTTTTAGAAAACATATATGTTGGTTATAACATACCATAGTAAATATTTACAAATAAACAATCTCGAATAACAATGAGATTGCGAAATTTTCCCTTATCTTGTGTCCTGACTCTCTTTGTACTCGTACAAGATTCCTATATAATAAATATAAGTCTATTATACATATATTATGGAAGAATATTATTATACATAATACCATGTATTGTTTTATTATTACCTTGTATTACCCACTTGTTAATGATCTTATGTTAAGGTTTCACTTCGGGTAATATTCGTTTTGTTCTTCGCATGTGTCTTAATTTTTTATATCATTGGTCCTTATATTTATATCATGATTCCAGAATGTAGATCAAGATATAAATATCATTCACATACATTATATTTATATTATAATAATCTATATAATAAATAAGTACGAAATAGAATACACCGTTCATGGAGATGGTAAGTCGTACGTACACACGAATGATGTTTCTGTTTTAATTATCGTATTAAAAGAAAGTATGTTCAATAAAATGTGTATATATATATCTGTATTTAGGTATATATATATCATTATTCTAACATAAATATTATATATCATATAAGTTAACAAAACTCATCTTTAATGCATTACATTTGGTGTGTGAACGAATCACATCGCTTTGAGGTGGCGGTAGTCCACCCTTCCTCAAATGGGGTTATCGTATTAACACCAAATGGAAAGTAAAAAAGTTATGTTTTTTAAAAATGAATACATAATATTAAATAAATAATAAATATTATATATATATTTTCAATCATAATGTCCTCCATGATTAATGGTAAAGTAAAAAATAAACAATCATTGTTTTGTGAGGTAGTAGTTCGTCGTACATAGAAATAGCATTTTCGATATCTTTTAGATAGAGGTGTGTGTAATTTTGTGTAAATACAATGAAATAAAAACATATTAGTATATTTATTATACTGGTTTTTCCATGAAATAATGTAATAAATAGAGTGTAGGTTGTGGAGAAGGAAAATTAAGAAAGGATCTTGAGAGAAGACGTCACCTCTTAATCGGGTAAATCCTTTTGGTTTGTGCCAAAATGATTCCTTGGTTTTCCTTCTACCTAAGAGAATTATTCTAGGAGGAATGGATTGAATTTTTTAGATTATTTTTCCCGATATTGGGAGATCCAATGGACTTTGTATGTGTGAGGAAGTTGGTAGAGGTGGTGTCCTTTTATAAGAGGGAGGGGCACTTTAGGAAACTCCATATCGGTTAATTTATTATAAATTTGTTTTTGATTTCAAATATCTCAAACATGAGTGATTTATAATTTGAGATAAGGATGAGTCAAAATAATCTAAACCAATGAATTTTAGACATGTTTAATTCATATAATAAATCATATCTTTTGGATCTAATTAATAGTTAAACAATTTAACTTTTATTGTGACAACATGTATTTTTACACTATATGGTTAATATAGTTACTATAAAATGTAAAATGAACCTCAATTGGATAATTTATGAAATATTTAACACTATAAAAGTTATTTCCTTAAATTCTATACTCTTAAGAGTTATTTCACATTCACTAAAATATTATTTATTTTAATGTATTATTATTGTAAATTTTGACACTATTTAATTTTTTTTGTTTTTAAAATATAAAAACAACATGATAACTTCAAAACAATACTTTAAATATTTCACTAACATGTATAATATATCTATAAAATTTGTGGATTTATTAATTAATTAAAATTGAATTTATTTTAATATTATTAATATTATTTATTTGATATTTAAATTAATTAAAAAATTATAGCATCATTATTATACAAGCCTTTAATTAAGTTGTTTCTTCTCTAAAAATTAAAAATAAATTATCATAATGAATATAAATTTATTATATTTCAAATGAATAATTATATTTGATTTTAACTTATGTATAACCCTATATTAAAAATTATTTAGTTATTAAATTTTGAATATGACACATTTAACTCATCTTTAAATAAAATATAATAAATGTCTTAATCTAGAACGAAGTTGATTAGAAAGAATTATATTTTTTGAATAAGGATTATTTGGTTCAAAAATAATTATACAATTAGATTATTACAAGTGTTATGGTAATTTTATATTATTATAATATTATTTTTCCTTTTAATTACCCTATTTACCTTTTACCGTGGTAAACAAAATTCAAAAGTTACAATTCACCATAAATTATTGTGATCATATTTTACCACTTTTTCATACTAATTACAACCATTTATGTGTAAATTTTTTAATTCAATTCATAGAAGCGGTAAAATTACTTTTAATGTTAATATTGAAAACGTGGCTAGAAGGCTGTAAAAGACACGTTCAAAAGTTCAATAATTTTTTTATATCTAATTCTATTATAAAAATGATACTGATGGCCTAAATTGGATAACTATTTTTATTATTTATCTATCGTGACTTTTAAATCATTTTAAATTAGAATAATTTTTTAAATGAAAAAGTCGGTTTTTAACTACAATGCAGTTTTTTTCACTATTCATAAAAAATTGACACTTTCCATTAAAATACTTGAAATTCAACCTATTCTAATTTTGATATTCCAAATTCAAAAATTATTTTTATTTTATCAACATAAATTTATAAGAGTTTCTAAAATTAATTTTATTATTAGGACATTAAAAGTGGTTCCTTAGAGAAAACAATATTATTAAATATATAAAGTATTGACCAAGACTCATATATGTTATTATCAATATGTTTAATTTATACAAAAATATTATAAACAATATTTGAAAATTATTTATTAATATTCATATAACTATGTTTAATGTAAATGTTATAATTATCTCATTTAAATAAAAAAATGTTTTGTAAAACTCAATGTTGTGTTTATCGTACGCCAACTCAGTGTAGCATATTTTTTACACCAATTTATTGTTTCATGTGAAAGGAACTTTTTACTTAGTTAAATGCAAGAAATAAATGAAAATTTTAATTTATTTAAAAAAAGTTCCATAAAACCCCAGTGTGTTACACCATCGATTAATCTGCAATGAGGATGTTTCAAACTTATTTCTTATAACCAACTTAATGGATGAAAATAATAAATTAATTATAATATATAAAGGTAAAAATATATGTTTTTTAAGCTTTTGGAATTAATTCTATAAATATATAAATGACCTTGAACAAAAATAGAAAAATCAAAGAAAAACAGTAATTTTTTTAGGAAAGCATCATATTAGAATGACGTCGCTTTAACAAATAAAATTAATAGGTATAATCAAATGATTATAATTTATAAATAGTGGTAAAAATGATAATAATTAAATTCGGGATAATTCTTTTAATAAACCTACATTCATTGTTTAGGAGGCAGAAAAGTGAAGAAATAAAGTGGGGGTTTAAGGTAATGGGATTCTTGAACCCCACTCCTTTTCTTTGGGTTATCCCTCTTCCATGGAATCTTAAGTATGGGTATTCCTATAATGTTACTTAAATATAATTTAATTTTATTAACTTTTATTTTTAGGGATATAAATATTTCCACCTTGATTTTTAATCCAAATACAAGGATTTTCCAAAAATACTTTTTTTCCAAAACATATATTAACTCCTCTTGATTTGTTTCTTCTTTGCTTATGATTGATGATTTTTATACGAAATATGTTTCCCCTTATTCATTTTGGAATCCCAAATATTTATTCATGAAACTACACTTTATGAAATCCTTCTGAATCTCATTCTTTTCCATGGGTTATTTAATTACTATGATTATAATATGTTCTATGTGGAATAAATGATTATGTAAATATTATGTTGTAACAAGTGGGCCCAAAATTTTATAGCCATCCAATAAATTGGGTAATTTGATATATCTCATAATATAATGTATATTATGCATGAACATGATGTCATATTTTTTTACAATGATGATTTTATGATTATGCACATATGTTATCCATGAACATGATATTAGCATTGTTTATAACTATGGGTGGTATTTGACCACTATTCCATGATATTTAATTTTTTATATTCCATTACTTTATCCAATGTTTCCCCCATGATGTTGATGATGATATTATTATTATGATATGATTATTAATATTATTATCACCCAAGTTTTATTAATTCATATCTCTTATTTCTACAATGTTATCCTTCACCTTACTATGATTTTAACTCACCCCTTTCATTGGTGTATATCTTCGAGTGAGTACATGCAATGAGGATAATGTGAAAGATTTTATGTGGATAAGGAATAATAATTTCAATCATGTTTAATATTTATTATATATAAGTGAGGTATGATCTTAATTTTTTCCAATATACTAAACCTTTCGATCTTGGAATGTATAACTATTATGTTTTTTATCTTAAAAATGTTGTAATAGTCATGAAAATAAATTATGGTCTCTATATACAAAAAAATATTGTTTAAAATAAAAAATAATATTTCTTTAAAAATATATCAAAAACATTTATTTTGAGATTTAGTGGACTTGAAAAAATATTATCTTCTTCTTCTTCTCAAAATATTATTCTGATAGTATTCTTAACTCTTAAAATATTTTTTAGAAATTGGGCCTCCCTGATAGAATAAACTTGCCACATTTTTAATATGTCCATTAGGTTTGGTCCTGTAAGGCACCATAAATTATCTTGAAGACACATTTTTCCCCTCCTAAGGTCCAACCCACAATCCTAAATGGACAACTAGACTAATGATTGTCTCTATAGTCCAACACATGTTCTTTAACTGTTCTTTTTCCTCACTCACACACACTCAGTGAAATTTCTTATTTTTTACCCATCTTAACACTACTTTGGTGAAGAACACTTAAATATGGAGTTCTAATCAAGTAATCCCTTGAAAATAAATTTTTACCTTACTAGAATAGTTAGTAACATTTATTATTTTTTTCCCTTTAAAATCCTTGTACGTCTCATTCTCCCCAATTAGAGAACAACATCCCCATTTTGGACCAAAAATTTAAACCCAATAAGTTTCATTTCATTTTTTTTGGGTACCCCTTTGATACCATTGAATCAACTGGGATTGATTGATAGTACAGCCACACTATAATTTTTTATATAGTCATCAAATCCTAGTCTACCAGGAACCACCAATTTTCCTATATACAAGTGTTTTCCCCTATCTAGGGCCCACACAATACCCTAATATATCATAAAACTAATGATTATACCAAGAATCCCACACATGTTCTTTTAGTGTGATTTATTCTCACTCACACACACCTTATAAAATTTCCTATAAGGTCACCCATCTAAAAGCTACTCAAGGTATAGCGACCCAAACTGTTTTATATATAAATAATATATTTTTTTGATGAATATTCAATGCATTTTACAAAAACATACCCAATGATCATAATGGTTTAGTGTCTTCAGATACTATATACACAATATTGTTTCATCAAAGATCCTCAAAATCTCTCATAAAGATCATCCCACCTAGTACTATTCATATATATACCCTATATAAACCTTAATTTATAACTATGTGAAATGAAAAATAATAAATGGTGATATTAGATACTCATTAAAGGTGAATGAGGGAGATATCAATGATTATTTAATTATCACATTGTTATAAGGGTATGAGAATAGGATATTAATATTTTAAAACCATACCCAACATATCATAGATCATAATCTAGATTCATGGAATAAATATTTAAATTTTATAAGAATAGAATCATAAAGGAATCAAATAACATGAGCCATGAGAACCTAACAATGGCATATGACATAGACTTATGGCCCACACATTATCCTAGAAAATAATTTCTTTAGTACTTAAGGATCACTTCCAAAACTATCATAGTGGATTGGTTTCACTAACCATTAAATCATATCCTTAGAAAAGGTTCTCTCCCAATACTAATGTAGTGGATTTCATTCACTCTCCATTTTGTAGTTAGGGTTTACCCCCAAGACTATCATTGTGAATAGAGTCCCTTATTAAATTTGGTTAACTTCCCATTTTAGTTCTTATTATATCATAAGATATATATCTTTACCCAATACATTGTATGGATATATAACTTTGATCCCATCAATAATATAATGAAAATCATATATATGTGTTCCACAAGATCATAAAACCTTCATCATATGTTAACCTATGAAAATGAAATGGGTTTTAATAAAAAATTCAACATTTCATCATAACATAACCTATTGAAAATAAATGGTCATAAATATCTCATCAACATAAACCATCTATAGAAATAATAGGTATGGAATAATTTAATCATATCCCCATTAAATCATAATTAATATAAAATATGTTATCATAGATGAAAAATGACTTTTTAATATTAATTAGAATATTTTTTTATGGAAAATAACATTATAATTTTGAAATCAATTCTTTAAAATATAGAAATTTATAAAATATTATGGAAAAAATTTTCTCTAAAATAGTCATGGAAAACTATAAAGTATTACTCAAATCATTGAGTGGTCATGATGGCAGGAAATTCTGTTCATGTTGTGTATGTTAAAATAAAGATTCCTTTCGTATTTTCAGTAACAATGTAAAAGTACCTTATTCAAAAAAAGGAATATAAGATTCCTTTCAAAAAATTTAAAAAAAATCAATCATGGGTAAAAATTTATTTAAAAATTAATTGAATGATAATAAAAATCTTAAAAATATTTTTAGAAAACATATACATGAAAGGAAAAGTATTTTTGACCGAAGAAAGAAATAAAGTTAGTTTTCTTTGAAATCATTATTTTGGTCTCTTAAAGAGAGGAAAATGTAAGGAAAGCATGTATTATTTAGAAATAACTATATTATAAGATAATTAATGTTATTATTAATATTTATATCATGAAACGTCATTATTAGAAACTTAATCATAACAATCTTGATAAGAAATGAGATTTTAACATAAATATCTTACCTCAAGTTCGACTTACTCTGAAGGCACTATAACATCTTGTATAATAAATTTAAATTTATTATAATTATATAAAATTATCATGTATATACTTAAAATATCATATATTATTCTCATATAATATTTTACACCAATTTATTAATATATTTTTTTAAAATCATTGTTTTTTGGTGTTAACTATTTCTTTTTTCATGAGAATTTTGGTTGAGTGGTTCTGATCCTCATACTCTAATAAACGTTAAATAATATATATAATATTAATAATTATATAAATATCACCTATATTCATTACAAATATATGAATAATAATCATTATATGGTATATGTAGAGAAAATAATTATACCATTCATGGAGACAGTAGGTCGTACGTATGTATGAACGTTATTTTCACTTTTTTACGGATGGAACAAAAGAATGATAAATAATAATTCACTTTTTTAGAATCATTATTATATAATATATATATATAATACATTAAATAAATATTTCATTTTTAAAATCCAAGTAAAATAGAAATGGAAAATTAATTGCATCGCTTCGAAGAGGTGGTAGTCCAAATGTATGCACGAGCGATGTTATTGCTTTCCAAAAGATTGGAAGGTAAGAAAGAATATATTATATTACAATTACAGAAGAATGATTATATCATAAATATAATATATAATAATTAAATTCATCATAATAACTATCCCTAAAATATGATTATGGAAAAAGAATTGTATCATTATGTGGAGGTGGTAGTCCACACGTACGTACAAGCGATACTTTCACTTAGCTTTTGATGGAAAATATAGTGGATAATGGTAGTTAAATAATCATAATAGAATTTTATTTTATTTAAGATAATTATTTTATTATTTTATGATTAATACCACATATTTAGAGAAGGTATGAGAAGAAATAATTTGAACATAGTCGGGTAATATGATTATCTCTCTTTTGGTTGGACTCCTTTGTATCCTTTCTTAAGGACCCTTGAATTGGACTTTTAGAAATACTATCACCTATAATTCATAACTAGGACTACTGAAATTATAATTTTTCAAGTTTTGGTAAATCTATAAGTATCATAGTGGTGTAAAGAAGAGAAAGTATAAATACTCTTTTATAAGTGGGCGAGAGGACACATTTGGAATTTCGTAAAAGATTACAATATAATAAAGGCATTCTCAGTAAAAAAATGATTCTGAAAGGCCAAAAATTATAATTTAGGGTATGATAATGTCTAAATATCTCTATATAGTATAATTTATACAATTTTAATGGGTAAAAATACCCATATCTTCTGTTTACCCCCCCCCCCCTGGTAAACCAGTTTTAACCCATGGTGACAATTTTTTACTATTTTTATTATTCAATATTTATAAAAAATGATAGTTGACTAATTAAAGAAATTAAATTAAAATTTATTTTCAATTAATTATGAAATTTTAATTTAAAATTAAACATACAGAGAGTGATTAATTACATTTAAAAGAATGTTTTGTTAAGTATAAAAGGTTTTTATACCAAAATAAAACATTAAATTAATTAAAATTAAATTAACTGGATTATTAATAATTTAAATGAACTAATATTACATTGAAAATAACTTTTAAAAAATGTATCTTTTTAAATACTTTAAACAAAAAAAATTAATAAAAAACAATGCTTTCACTATTCATCAAAAAATAAATCTTTTCAGAATATTCTTAAAAAAACACTCTAAGATATTTTTTGAAATAATGATTCCAAATTTAAATATCCTTTTTTCAAATAAATTTTCCTAAATATTCAAAAATTAATTATATTATTTTCTCACAAAAATCAATAAAACCATTTTTTATAAAATTTAATTTTTTGAAGCATATAAAGACTTTACTAAAAATTGAGTACCTACTTGTCAATATGATTGATTTATATAAAACTTTTATAAATAATTATAAAAAAAATATTCTTATTCATACCACCAATTTCATGACTAGGTTATAATAGTATACTATATTATAATTCATTTAGACTCTAGGTTACTTGTATCGCAAGGTATCAAAGAAATTAAATTTATTTGAAATATATATATCATAAAATCCTAGGGTGTTACATTATACCCCCCATAAAATGAATTTATACATTGAAATTTCATTACTTGAATACAAAAAAAAGATATTTATATTTCATTGCATCCTCAAGTTCTAATATCTCTCCTTGGAATTTTTTATTCTTCCAAAGAACATTAACTAGGTGAGTAGTCTTGTTCTATTGCACTTTATATAAAATATCCAATATTTATAATAGTTCCTCTTAATATGAAACATCATGATCATGTGGTAAAACCTATAAGTTCAATACAAGTGAAGTATCTAGTATGTACATCCTTAGGAAAGATACATCGAACAAATCTCGAACTTGAGAGATGTTTGGTGGAAGTGTCAAGAAATAAGCTACCATCCCTACTCAATCAAGAATCTTGAGGGGAAAATATACCTATGGATCAACATTACCTTCTTTATAAATATCATTAATTTATTCCATGGATTAATTCAAAGTAATACCTTCTCAATAACTACAAATTCTAGATTTAACCGATGATTATCATCATTACTTTTCTATCAAATCCAAGCTTCCTTGTTGTTATGATGAATGGATCTCACTTTCTCAACTATTTACTCAGAAATCTCAAGTCACAATATCTTTATTTCTACAGATCTATCCCATAATGTTGGAGTTCTAAACTTACTTCCATAGTGTGATTTATAAGGATCCATCTCAATTCTTGAGTTAAAGCTACTATTGTATGAAAATTCGACTAGACAAAGGTGTTGATTCCAACCACCTTTGAATTCCATAGAGTAAGATCTCAATATATACTCTAGGGATTGATGGTTTTCTAATATTTAAAATATATCTAAATATGATATGTAGTATTTAAACACAACATTGAATCTATATATTCTTGAATAATTCTCCAAAACGTTTTGGTAAACCTCATATACTCATCTGATATAATATAATGTGGTGCTCTATACAACCTTACCACTTTATTAATATATATTATGGCAAGATCATCAAGGGATACATATTCTCTAATAGAAATAATATTTGATAACTTTTTAAGGTTATCTACTAAAACCCAACTATCATTATGTCCAATATATGTTTTTTGTAGTCAAATGATAAAATACAAGGTGATGTTTTCCCATTTATATTATAGTATGGGTAATGGATGTAACAACCCCTTTTACTTATATATCTTACCCTTAATTTACTGAAATACCAATCACTAATATAAAAACTATGCAATATCTCTTTTCTTGTTATCTGATTATAAATAGTATTTCATATCTCTATAAATCTTCATATTTATAGGATGAATAGAGAATTATGAACTATATGATTCATCTAAAAGTTCCTTCTTCAACTACTATATACATGAGAAAAATACATGGTTCCTAAGACTTATTATTCTATCACATTTAAATTTAATTTAGGAACATTTATTACCTTCTTTTATGACACTACATCTTCCTTATACGCCTTTTAAATATTCTCTTAGATAGATGGTTGAACACTCATTTGAGAAATTCATGATTTCTCTCATTAAATATATATTTCCATATCTATCCTTTTCAAATTCACAAATATTAGATCTTTTTTATCCTCGTCATAGATAATATTTCATGATCCTTTTGACTTATAGAATATACCATATTTTGCTTTTTCCCAAGGAGGTAATGTATTGAGAAATTATAATCTTTAATCAATTCCAACCAGATTCTCTCAAGCATATTTAGTTCTTTCTAAGTGATTATATACTTTAAACTTTTATTATAAGTATTTACATCAAAAATTTGTCCGAAAATATAATTCCATTATATCTTTAATTAAAATATTACCATAGCTAACTCTAAATCATGAGTTGGGTAATTTTACTCGTGGAACTTCAATTACATGAGGAATAAGCTATAACTGCATCATTTTTTATTATAATGTATCTCAGTCCCTTGTTTAGTGAATTACTATAGAACACAAGACATTTTCCACTATAGTGTAGTATATGAATAGGTTTAAAGACTAACATTCTCTTTATTTCCATGAAGTTTTTCTCACATTAATATATCCAAAGGAACTTGGCTCTATTTCATGTTAACTTGGTGAGTTGATTAGATATCCATGATAAATTTTCCACAAATCATCATTAATATCCATACAAACCATGAGAACTATAGATCTTAGTCAGAGTGGTTGTTTGGGGCCAACATTTAATGACTTGCATCTTTGATGGATCCACCGATATACCCTCACTTGATATTATATAACCCAAAAGTGAAAAAAAAATATCCAAAATTCATGCTTGGTAAATTTTTCATACAGATTTTCCCTACCTAGGGTCTTTAGTACATTCCAAAATTGATCTTAATACTCTTTATTTCACTTTTAATATAAAATAATGTCATTTATAAATACTACCACAAACTGATCAAGGTAATCTCTAAAGACTATGTTCATTAAATCCATGACGATGGTAGGGGAATTAGTAAGACCAAATGGAATCGCTCTAAATTATTAATGTCCAAGCCTTATATATATGGTTTTCTTGGGTATGTGTTCACTTTTTAACCTCAATTTATAGTAACTAGATAAAAGATACATCTTGGAAAATATTGAACTATTAATAATTGGTTGAAAAAATCATCAATACAGGGAAGAGGATACTTATTTTTATTTTGATCTTGTTAAGAACGTAATAATCAATGAAGAATAACATTGTGGCCTATTTATTCTTAACAAAAATAATTGTTCCACCCAAGGTGATGCACTAGGTCAAAGGAATCCCTTATCAGGATTCTTCTAGAGTTTCTTCTTCAATTCCTACAACTTAGTCGAGTTCATTCTATATGGAGTCTTTGAAATTTGTGCCACACCAATTATGAGTTCTATTGAGAACTCAACATTATTATTTTGTGTAATAATATGTAACTCTTCCAAAAATACATTAAAAATATCATCCCCAATAGGCATATCTTCTATATTGATTTTCTCCCAAACTATCTGAGATAAAAAACCCTTTTTAATTAGAATCACAACCCATACAATGGATGAAATTCCCATTGAATGTTTATATTTATCATAGAACTAATAAAAAATAATAATTCCAAAAATAACATTTAATTTTACTAGAGTAAGATTAATGATATTTTCAGGAAGCACATTCCCACAAAATTCAATAGGAGAAGAATCATATGTATGAGATATGATTATAACACCATTAAAGGTTTTCTATAAAACTTCATTGTCTTATAACTTATTTTTTATTTTAATACCCTTATAAAATTCTTCATATATAAATGATTAGGTAGATTCGAAATCAAATAAGACTTTACCAGTTCTAGACTAGATGGCACATGTATATTTCAGCACTTCTTTATCATACCCCACATCATCAATAGTGATAACATTATATTTCAATTTTTCTTTATGAAAAAGAGTTTATTTATATTGATCATCATCATTAACCTTCTTATTTAAGCACTAGTTATCATAATTTCTACACTCTATGCATTTGAAACACGGAATTATGGGAGGTGCATTTTTCGGTGGTTTCTCTCCAATATTAGCTTACTTATTCTTCCAATTAATTCATCAATAAATAGATTTATTTACTTCCTCACCACACATACAAAATTTTTTAGTCTCCTTAATATAAATTCCTCTATTTTTTTCTTATACACTTTGAGCATAAAAGAAAATATCATCTTCTTCTCTCTATAATTTCTATTATTAGAACTTATTTAGAATTATTTCTTTACTTTCTTATAAAACCATTAAATTTACGGGTAAATATATAATGCCATGATATTTTATGAAATATTTATCCATAAATAAATATTATTTCATTCCAATTTTTCTTTAAATGTAACACTAAGTTTAAATTAATTGTGTTATACTATTAAAATATTATCAGATGTGACAGTTATCACCTAGCCATTGTAATAGATGGTATGAATAGTTATAATTAAATTCTGAAACTTTTAAGGTGTATTCATGTATAAAATTAATTCATTGGTCATAAATTGATTATAAATGATAATATAAATCATTTTAAAGTAAAAAAGATATGTTTTTCTGAAAAAAATTGTTTTTATGCATGTAATGTGTTTTAAATTCAATAAATTAAATCGATCACAATTGGAAAATTATTTTAAAAATATTTTTATATTATATATTAAATAAAATTTTTTAACAATCATCTAATATTTTTCTAGGTATGATATAATAATGTATATCCAATTTTATACTTAAAATGTACTTTTCTAAAAAATGGTTTTCATCACGTTTTTCACATTCATTTTAAAATAAATCTTGGACATTTATAGGAATTTAACACTAAAAAATGGATTCTATATTTGGAATTAGGAGGATAAAATTTATTAAATAATTTTATTTTATATTTTTTCAATTTGAATAGAAACCATAGTAAATTATTGTCACCGTGGTACGTGTAAAACAGATAAAATAGTGCTAAAACTTTGTAATAATGCTTTAAATTTTATCAAAAACTAACCTTTATCATATTTTAGGAGTGGGGTTTGTTTAGTTCCATCTAATTATAAAATATATGGTCAAATTGTTCTATGTTTCTTTGAATGTGACCCATATATTAATTTTAGAAAATAATAAATAGAAAATTTCACTATCTTTACTTAAATATCTCTAAAATTTTTGATAAGGATAAAAAGTGGTTATTTTTTTCAAATGTTTATTTTAAATATGAATATTTTTTATCACATAAATTTATATTTGATTTTTATTTATTTAGTAAATATCTTAAATGACTATGCAATGTTAACAGATTATTTATTCAATTAATGGAAAAATATAATAAATTTTTTTGAAAAATATTTAAACTAATAAAAAGTGATTGAATTATTTTGTTATGATTTTTTTATTAATATAACATAATAGTTATGTTTTAAATTATTATATTTTAATTCAATATTTTTATTTTGGTCTTGAATGTCAAATTAAATGAATAGTGTCAAATATGACATTAATGATATTTTATGAAAATAATATTTTACTAATTTGTTTAAAAATAACAAAATCTTGAAATGCAGTATTATGTATATTATATGGTCAAAATATTTATCCATTTTCCATTTATGATTCAATTTCACCTTATAAGTTAAATTATAACACATTAATATTGAAAAAATTGATGTCGTAGTAAAGGTAAAAATTTGTTACCCAAGAGGTGAAACCAAAATATAAGGTGTAAAATATAACCAAACCCTATATAAATTTCATTTTATGATTTTAATTTTACCTTTCAATTTTTATTCTAATATATTTCCATTTGGAATCATTTTTCTTGATAATTTCATAATTATACTATAATATTTTTACTAATTTCAAGTGTTTCATTTCCCTCCCTTACAAAAGAACACCCATTATCTATATTATTTACACCGCATTGAGCCATATATCTTAAAAAATACCTATAATAATTTTATCCTATATTCATTCACCATATCCTATATCTTCTTTTATTTTGATAAGACCATCCTTTTAAAGAATAAGATGTAAACCAACGAAGGTTTCTCAATGAAGAGGTATAACTCTTAACCGAGTATTCTAAATTTCATTTCTTATTATACCTACTCTAAATATATGGTATACATTATAAATTAATTAATTAATTATATTTAATATACTAAATTTATATTATGATCATGGTATAACATTTTCTCATCTCTTTTCTATCCTATGGAAAATAAAAACATTGCTCATGTGTACGTATGGCATACCATCTCCATGTAGTGGTGTAATTTGTTTTTCATCACCAGCATTCATGGATGTTTATAGTTATGAATTTAATATTTATATGTTATATTTATTAAATATTTATTCTTTTTGTAATTATAATATCTTATCTACATTCTAACCTTTATATCCATTGTAACATGATAATGTTGCTCATGCATACATGTGGACTAGCACCTCCATAAAGAAATGTGATTCATTTTTCATTTTATTTTGACATGGATGATAATAAGGATTTATTTAATAAATATATATGATATATATGATGTAATAATGATTATTTAAATGTAAATTATTATCTAACTTTATTTCTTTCCATCCATTGAAAAATGGAAACACCATTCATGTGTACATATGACCTATCATATCCATGAATGGTGTAATTAATTTTTCTATTTCTACCTTTTATAGATTTATATATATATATATAATGAATATATATGAAATTTATATCATGATAAAATTATATATATTATGTAACCATGATGAAAGTATGAGTATTATGACCACTGAACTGAAACATCCCTGAAAAAACGAATCTATTATCACCCAAAATTGTGATTTTAATAATAAATTGTTAATAAACATGTGATAATATTTCATAATTAGATAATAAATGGTATAATATATATTATTATGTTTATAGAATAAATTTATAATAAATATATATATATATATTATATAGGATTTTCAAATTCGTACGAAGAAATTTGAGACCTGAGGTAAGCTATTTTCATCTCATTTTAACTTCTGTGAGACACATGCCATATTCATAACATTTTTAGTTTATGTGGTATATATAATATACATGAATTTATTTTATTATTATTATCATGAAATTTTTTGGGATATACATATCCATTTAATATTCCATCTTCCATGAGTTTTTTATTCAAAATTTACCAAAGTGGTAAGGAATTTATGTTTCTATGCCACTGTAATCTAGATATTTTAGGCTCGAATTTCCATTGAAAAAATTATACAATAATTATATGATGAATAAATTTAATTTTATTCGTCTAGACTTATTTCATGAAATTAAATGTTTTCTTTTTCTTTTCCATTCTTTAAGAACTCAAAATACTAAAATAAGTTTTTTAAGGAAAATGGACATTATTTCTCACTTCGATTGAAAATAATTTTTCATCCATGTCCGTGTTCTCTAAATTTTTTTTAAAAATATATTATTATACAATGATTAATTAAATTCATTTTAACCTTTTTTATTATTTATAAAAATGTTTTAAATGAATCTTCTTTTCATTTTCTTAATGGGTTTCTTTTGAAATTTTACTGAAAATGTGAAAGGATTCATTGTTTCACCATACTCAGTTTGAATAGAATTTACTACCATTATGACCACTGAATTATTTAAATCTTCCTTTAAAATTTTCAAAGTTTCTTTTCAAATAAAATATTTTCCTTAATATTTGGGAATTTATTATATTTTAAACAATTTATTTCAAAATCAAAAAAAAATTATCCTCATGAAATATTCCATTGATTCTTTTAATGGAGTTTTCAATTATGATAACATAAATTGATGTTAATTATGTTTTACTGGGTATATAATCCAATGATACAATCCTTATTATTTCTATTTATTTTTTATAAGTATGATAATGATATTTTAAAAAAAACCCATTTATTTTCCATAGTTTATTCTATGATGAATTTATGAAATGTTAACAAAACCCATTTTCTTTTCCTGGGTTATGATATGAGGATATAATGAATATTTTATGATATTTTAGCACAAATATATATGGTTTTCTTTATTTAATGGGTGGTACCAGAATTATATATCCATCTAATTAATTGGGTAATGTTTTATATCTCATGGGATAACTATGGGAAACAAGTTGATGGGATTAATCCACGATAGGAAACGAGTCTATGTTCTTGATTAAATATAGGAAATAATTCAATGTTCTTGATCCACTTTTAAAAATAATTAATTATGTATGTTCTGTTATGATATTTGAAATGGGTTTTGATACCTAATCCACTATGATTTTATAGTCTCAATAGTTAAAATTGACAAATTAATTGGTTTCTATACTTATGATAGTGCCACACTTGTATGACATGAACTTATAGTTAATGATTGATTTATAATTATTTCTAACTCTTATGATAGATATATTCTAAAATGATAATGTTTTTCCATGTAATTTATTTATGATCCATGATAGATTGGGTATGATGTTTGTAATTTTTCTTCATGATCTCATACCCTTATCTGTATATTAGGATTTAATTTGATCATTGATTTTTATCTACCATGTTTACTATTAAATTTAATTTGAGCTTACCTATTATTATTTTTACTTTCTATGTGTTATGAAGAAAGGTTTTAGTATTGTATGTCTATGAATTTTACCATGTGGAAGATCCTTATGTAATATATTGAATATCTTTCACAAAATAAGATGATTGTGTATCCAGTCTTCAAAGACACTAATCTTGTATGATCCTTGCGTGTTTATTTGTAAAAAAAATTAATATTCACCTAAAAGGATGTAATATTTATGTAATAAAAATATAGGTTGATATAGTTGGTGTCAGATGTTGGTTTTAGTCAATATTTTGATATTAAGATTAGAGAAATTTGGTGAAAACCATGGGGATTAGTCAAAGTGTATGATAACGTCATAAAGTTCTTTTAATGACCATGTATAAACTAGGTTAAACCTAATGTTAAATATTTCAAGGAGTTTTCATGATTTAGACATCCTATTAATGATATTTTATAATTATTTTATACGACACTCTGATTATTGTAGTTTGATTCTTACACTAAGATTTTTCATTTTAGTCAATGGTCAGGACCAGATGACAACATCATTAAAATGAATTTAATGGAAAATTAAATGATTGTGCACCGAATAAATGAAATACTATGGGTTTTGGACTGCATAATCTTGTTTTTATTCTCAAAAATCTTTTTTAGGACATAAATCATGTTGAGCATCCAAATGATTAAAGGAGGGACCGAAGTACTATTGATTACTTCATGAGGCAACATCAACCTTGTTTTATTGGATCCTTTGATCCAATAGTTGATGAGTAATGGATCAGACCCATTGAGAAAAAATTTTCTATTCTCTACTTATCAGAACTTGAAAAGGTTGTCTTAGTTATTTATAATTTGGAGGTTGAATCAGATCCATTGGGGGGCCTTATTAAGAATACCATACAAGATGAGGAAATTGACTCCATGTAATGGGATGAGTTTAAGAGGATATTTTCTAGTAAGTACATACCTTTTATTCTGCATATAAATTTATAGAAGTAATTCCTTGAGCTTAAAAAAATTATGATGAATCCATTGGTATTTATGAAGAAAAATTTAGAAAACTTGTAAGGAATTTCTTTGGTTTAATAATTTTCCCTAAAATAAAAATTTATCGATTCTTTGGTGACTTAAAACCATGTCTTAGAAAGTAATTATCATTAAGATACATTAGTAGATATTAATAAATCATTTAATGTGTAATCACGGTAGAAATGGAAGTTTTAGATTCTCACCATTCCTATAGTTTTGATAAGAAAAGAAATATAGAGCCTCGTGAAAACTTGAATAAATCACATGGTGGAATAAAATTTCATTCATATTCTTTCTATAAATATGGGAATAAATGTTAATGGATTTATTTAATGTAATTGTGGGGTGATTTAAATGTGTAAAGGCAGTACATAAGGCCCATAAATATCAGATGGTGATGAATAGGATGGTAACTGAAATTGAGAAAAATAATATACCAACTAATGAACCACCCAAGCTCTGATGCTTCAAATTCAAATAGTATGGTCATTATTCAAACCAGTGCATAAATAAGAAGGTTTATTATGATAATTGGAATAATTGACCACTTGATCCCAAAGAAAAATGAAAATCCCTTGCAATCGCGACTGTCAAAGAAAGTAATGCTAACGACATGGGCAAAGGTACACTTATCATCCACAATAAAATTGAAAATGTATTATTTGATTAATGATCTACCAACTCTTTTATATATACAGAATTTTCATAGGTTATCTAATTACTATCTTAATGATTAGATATTGATTTAGCAATAAAAACTCTTAATGGTATAGTGGTCACATATCAAGTATATAGTTCCTCCCTGATTGAATTTTTTGGGAAAGTGCTTCCTAAAAAATTTATAATTATACCTTTAGTTGAATCTAGTAAAATTATTGGAATGGATTGTCCTTCTTTATATAGAACCCATATCAATTTCTTAGTAGTAAAAGATAAATTTTGTTTTCCAAATGAACTTATGATCATTTATTGGTGTGAGGATGAATCCAAACTTCCAATTGAAATTACTTCTATTTTTTTGGACTTAATTCCAAACCATAACGGATGTTTATCTCTAATGGTTAGAGAGAAACTAAACATTCCAGATACACCTATTGTACATGATTTTTCTAATGTCTTTACAAGAGTTTCTTAGTTATCCTCTGAATCATGAAGTTGTGTTTTCAATTGAACTCATATCTGGTGTTGCGCCTATTTCAAAGATTCTTTATAGAATGTACACAATTGATTTTCTAGAATTTTAGAATAAAATCAAAGATAATATCGATAAGGGATTAATATTCCCTAGTTCATCACCATGGGGTAGACCTGTTATTTTTATTAAGAATAAAGATGGGTCAATGAATCTTTTCATTGATTAACATGAACTTAATAATATCATTATCCTAAAAAATTATCATTTACCCCCATATCAATGATTTAATTGATCAATTACAAGGATCTTGATACATTTCAAAAATTGACCTTCATTTTGGATAAAAACAATTGAGGGTTAAGAAAGAGGATATACCCAAGAAGACCTTTACTTTGAGGTATTGGAATTATGAATTTATTGTGATTCTATTTTAAATTACTAATGCACCCTCTATCTTCATGTGTTAAATTAATAGTCATTAGAGATTACCTTGAATAGTTATTGGTTGTATTTATAGATTATATTTTTATATATTTAAATTTAAAGGAATAATAAATCATTTTTTATTGTGCTAAAGACCCAAAATTAGGCTAATTTGTATGAAAATTTTACCTAGCTTGAGTTTTGGATTCAAAAATATTCATTATTGGGTCATATAATTTCATGTGAGGGTATATCAATGGATCCTTCAAAGAAATAAGTTATTGAGAAATGGATTAAACTAACCATGGTAACTAAAATACCCATTTTTCTTGGGTTTTCTAGATATTACTAACTCTTTGTGAGATATTTCTCATCTCTATCTAATCCAATCACCATGCTGACATGAAAGGGGGTTAAGTTTGTGTGGAAAAATGAATGTGATTTAAAATTCAAGGAACTGAAGAGAAGGTCGGTTAGTTCACAAGTTCTTAAAATACACTATAATGGATAAGGTTTTGTTATCTATAGTGATTTATTAAATAAAGGGTTGGTATGCTTCCTCCTATTTAATTTTTTGGTGATAGCATATGACTCATTCTAATTGAGAATACATGAGAAAAATTATCTGATTAGTGATGTGAAGTAGGTAGTGGTAATTTTTTCATTTAAGATATGGAGGAATTATATTTATAGTTAATGTTGTTATATATATATATATATAGATCATAATAGTTTGAAGTATATCTTGACACTGAAAGAGTGTAATATATTCCAAGGAAGATGGTTATAATTAATTAAATATTATTATTTATCATAAAATTATAACTCTAAGTCGACAAACAAGGAGATTCATGCTTTGAGTCAGAAGGATCATGAAAGTTTATACATGATGAGGATTGAAATAGATCCAATATTTATGTATTTTCTGACTATAAAACTTGAAATCCTACAGAAAGTGGATAGGTCCTATCTTTATTAGATGAAAGTTCAACCATTTTTCTATGTGAGTATTACAATAGGATAGAGGGGACATGTAAAACTATAGAATATGGTGAGAAATGTTTCTAAGTTAAACCATTAAAGAGATGTAATGATGAGGTTTTGGGATAGATTATTTACCCCATCAATACCAAAATTGAAGAAGGAGCTATTATATGAAGCTCAGATTTCATAATTCTCAATACATTCTTGTAGTAAAAAGATGTATAGTGATGTAAAATATTATTTCTGGTGGGACATAAATAAAAGGTAGATTGTATATAGTATATATCTATGCCTTGTATGACAAAAATTTAAGTCTAAGACATAGATTTACAATTTTATTATATAATCATTACCCATATCTGAATATAATTGGTAAAACATTACCATGGATTTCATTTTTGAACTCCCCAAAAAATATAAAGGGAACAATGTTATTTGGTTTTTAGTCAATCACCTTATGAATCCATTAAACTTCATTTCCATTAGAGAATATTTAATTCTTTATCATCTTACCAAGTTATAAATTAAGGAAGTCATGATATTTCATGTAGCTTCATATTCTATTGTACCGGATTGGGATCCAAGGTTTACCTCGAAGTTCTAGAGAAGTCTTTTACAGGATCTAGATTTAGAGTTAAGTTTCAGTATAACTTATCAACCTCAGAGATATGGTCAATCTAAGAGGACCATTAAAACTATAGAGGATATAATGGGAGTATGTTCTATGAATTTATAAGTTTTTTGGTATCAACATCTTCCTCTAGCATAATTTTATTAAAATAATAGCTTTCACATGAGCATTAAGATGGATCTATATGAAGACCTCTATGGAAGGAAGTGAAAAACTCAAATGTATTGGGATTAAGTTAGAGAAATAAATATATTTGGACTTTATATAGTCAAGTAAATGGTATATAATGTTATATCTATCCATAATAACATAATAGAAACTCAGAATCAATAGAAAAGTTATGTTGAAAATAATTGGTGATATATAGATTTCGAAGTTGGTGAAAATGTATTCTTATGAATATCTCCTGGAAAGAAGGTTATGATATTTGGGAAAAATGGAAAGGTGATCCCTAGATATACCATTCCCTTTTAAATTCTTGATCATATTTATATGGTAGCTTATCTCTTGGAACTTCCACTAAATCTCTCTCAAGTTTGCAATGTGTTCCATGTATCTCTCCTAAGGAAGTACATACCTGATCTTTTACATGTACTGAATTCAAATTTCATACCACTGGAGAAAGTTCTCTCTTATGAAGAACAACTAATGGAGATTATGGATCATAGATAGAAATAAATATGAAAAAATACAACTCACCTGGTCGAAGGTTTGTAGGGAAACTATAAATTAGAGGAATCTACTTGGGAACCTAAGGATCTGATGAAATAAATATATCTTCAATTTTTGTATCATAGTGACATAATTCCAAGAGATAAATTCATTTTTAAGGGGGGTATAATGTAAAACCCTGAGAATTTATTATATATTTTTCTATAAATAAATTTTATTTAATTGATATATTTCTTTACATGGAACAACAAGTTTAAATGGAAAACGATATACAATTAAAATATTATCTAATGTGACAACAATATAATAGATGTTGGATTAGAGGGTAATAATATGAATAACTATATTATGAAAAATGTATGGTATACACATGTATAAAATAAATTCATTTTATATAAATTGATTGGAAATGAAAATAAGAATCATTTTAATGTAAAAGTGATATTTTTCTAAAAAAATATTTTTATGCATGCAATGTTTTTTTATTTTAATAAATGAAATTGATCACTATTGGTGAAATATTTTAATGAAATGTATATATTATATATTCAATAAAATATGTTAATATTCCTATGATATTTTTTCTAGGAATGAGATAAGAATATATATCCATTTGTATACTTAAAAATGTATTTTTCTAAAAAATGTTTTCTTCACATTTTGTGCAATTATTTTTAAATGAATTTATGCCACTAATAGAATTTGAATCATGAAAAATGGATTCTATATTTAGAATCAAGAGGATTGAATTTTGTAAATATTTACCTTTTATTTTTGGTCAATTTGAATCATGGCCATAATAAGTTTTTATTACCTCTATAAAGTTAAAATGGGTAAAATAGGTCTAAAACATCACGATAAGGCTTTAAATGTTTTCTAACACTTACCTTTAACCTATTTTATGAGTGTAATTTGGTCATTTACATCCAATTCTTGAATATATGGCCACTTAGTGCCATATTTCTTTGAATATGGTGTAATGAACCAACCCTAAAATCCTGGAGTCGATGTGTGATTTATTACATTGGAATAACATACAAGGAATTTTATACTAAAGTACCAAATAGTTTATTAGTCTTGAAAAAATAAATATATACTTTAGTATTTTATTACATTTGGAAAAAAAATTACAACATAATGTTTTTCATGAATATCATTATTCTCTCTAGAATATACTGGCACATCATTCACTATACACTTCATGGAATCTTGGGGAAAAGAAAAAAATAAGGGTGAGCTCAAATTCTCAATAAGGGTTAATTACCATGGAAGCTATTAGGAATAATAAATTATAAATGGCATGGAAAGGTAAATAACGAAACACATATTCCATTTATATAATTTGACTATCATGATTAGATAAGGCATAATCAATATTGAGAGGTAAAAATTGAACACACAATTCATTTAATCAATAACTTAACTGTCATAAGTAGATAAAGAATAATCAATATGGATAGTTAAATAACTGAAAACACGTTCAATTAAATCAATAAACTGACAGTAAAATGCTTCCAGAGATAATATCATTGTAAAAATATCATGGATAAAAATAATTGAATTCTCAATGAAATATATATTTAATTATAGGACTTTGTGATCTTAGGAATCGTGATACCTCTACCGTCAGATCTTTCCTCAATGCAGTTTAAAACTTATAGCCAAAAACTCATTTAATTAAGGTTATCTAACTAATTAACCTCATGAGACTACCAATTAATTAAGGGGATATTTAAAACTAGGACCCACCCATGTTTTCATTCCCAAATCATTCCTCATATATTAAATTATCAATTTAATTCATAAATAATTTTCCTTATCATCAAATATTCATATTGAGTAGAGAATATGTATTTATCAATAATTCCCTAGATAAAAAATAACTTCCAAATTAAAGCATCATATGTAGAAATGATATATAGTTTAAGAAATAATAAAATACATGATAAATAATATAGATATTTAGGGGAAATTTAATGTCCATTGATCATAAGAAAGAGTATATTTCATGGTAAAATTAATTACTACAAAAATGAATCAAGAAAGTGAATGTAAATACTTTCCATGGTCAAAATGATCATAAATCATCCATAGATATAATAAGGATATTATCAATACAATATATACCCATTAGAGTAAGAATATAAGGTTGTTTTCATTGATGAATATAAATACCATGAAAATAAATTTTAAAAACATTCTTGAAGAAAATATCATTTTTATTTTGAAAATAAATATTTAAAAATAAAATTTTACAAAAAGTTTTAAAAATATTTTTTTAAAATAATCTTTGAAACATATAAAAAAATATTTAAAACATTGAGTGTTCAGGATGGCAGGAAATTCCATACATAACGAGTTTTTTATAATAAATATTCCTTTCACTTTTTTGTTAAAATCTAAATGGGTATTTTTTTTTTAAAACATGAATATTCATTTACAGGCATTTTTTAAAAAATTAAAATATCATGACCCGACCCCAATCGGGGCTCAATCCGTAACTACCCCAAGTCCTTCTCTATAGTATAGGGGTTGGTGACCAGTGTTAAAGGCATAACTAACATGGGGAGGCCTTTTTTGAAATACTTGTATGCACACACATAGCCATATCACTTCACAAGTGCAAAGGAGTAATAGTAAAAGATGAAAAAATACTAGGGGAACAACCATGCATGTAAAACCTCTAGACAGTATAAGAGTATGGTAGTGAAAACTAGAAAGTAAATGGAAAACATATATGCCCAAACAAAAATATGACCCAACCTGAAAAAAAATGCAAAGTAAAATGTTGAGAGAGATCTTATCTCATGATCCCCAAGCTACAAACAACATGCATGGTCCAAATCACCAATATCACTAAGCTTATATGTATTCACCACTAAATTGTTCTTCATATGCATAAGACACAACATGTGCAAGTAAATACCATTCAGGGTGAGTATATATATAATTTCACCAACTTGGGTACCACTAAATTATTTCCCCGAGTTGGTTCATCACATGACCTCAAGTATGCCTCCCCATACACTAGAGGTTTTTGAGTAGAAGTGAAGGTATAATAGGTCACATGGGGATAATATACCCTCTTTACCAGATAAATCCACAGTAGAACACAATATAAATAAAAATCAATATGAAACAACTAATGACATACATAGTCAACATTTCTTGAATGGGGTGAAAACCATGAGAAATAGTAAATATTTCATGTCACGTTATAATTACAAGTGAAAAAAACCCTAAAATAAAGACAAATAGTGCAATCCCTAAATGTCTAGACTCTAAGTCTGGAACCTCAACCATGCATGTCTATGTACAACTCAACACCCTGGAATAGGGCCCTTTCCCTTGTCCTAACCTTCAGGCATGAAATCTACTCACGTACCCAATGGCGTCCTATGTAGGGTGTGAGTATAACTCAGTACACTACCACCAATGGTGTCTATAAAATATCTAGCCAAATAAGATAGTGAATGAAAGTTGTAAGTACTGGAAAGTAAAAAAAAAATTAGTTCAATATGACATTCTAGATTGTGTTCCTTAATTTATAATACTATTAAATCATGGTTCACTACTTAAGCATCCAATGGTTTAGTTCACCCCTTTCATGTGTTCAACGGATTAGGCATGATAAATGTTCTTAAGTCATATGGGAATAAATCTAGTAATATCTCACTAGGTATCACATCATAATAACCACATTATCCTCACCTTTAATCCTTGGTCTGGGTGGAATGCAGCTATTAGGGGAATAAAACTTTGTTCCCTTCCCGAACCTATGAATTTAGAGGGTAGATCTTAGAACCTCATTCAAACCCAACCCATGCATGTAGAAACTCAATTCTATACCCCACTCGACCAAGCCATGTGCACATGATTATTTATCACCATCCACAAGTATCCACATTACAACCAATCATATCTAATATCATTATAAAAATCACAATAATATTAATAAATAATAATTTAACATTATTCCACAACCCATTAACAGGTTAATAATTTATGAAACATAACAATTTAACCCCAATTACTATTTCCCATTACTATCTCACTAATCATATTCTAGTGTAATCATAATTCCTTATCATATTCCCATTAATCCCATTTAACCCATTTACATGTCAACCAAACAATCCCTTAGCCTTTAAACACATTAGACTCAACAAACCACAATCCATTCTAACTCATTTATTAAACCAATTACAATACTCACTAAGTCTCTACATCATCATGAGTCAATTTCACACCTTATATTTATGTTACCCAATTCGGAAGGGTTGGTGCACCCCATGGGTGGCCCTAAAAATAGTCAGTTCATTTTCCATACATCCCATGGGCATTATAAAGGGTTAATTCGGTTATTTAGACACTCAATATACCACATCTTACCAATAGCACAAATAATACATCAATATGAGAAAAAGAATAAAACCCTACATGCACAAATCTAAATTTAAAATATGGATATAACTTATAGACCTCCTACCTTGAATCTATTAGTGAACACACTTCTAATTAAATTCATAGATCTCGATTCAACTACCCTTTGAAGACTTAACCTAGATCTCACCAGAAAAAGAGGTTTTTAGATATTTGGAAGGAGATGGAGAATGAACAGAAACCCTAAACCAAAAATTGAATCAAAGAAGAGATTAGCCTTACCTGAATCTTCAATCTGCAATCGAAAGCACTCCAAATGACCTAGAAATGAAGGAGAATCACCATTAAGAGCTCTTTGAATCTTTGGTTTGTCACTAGGTTTTAGGGGAGAAGAAAAGAGTAAAATCCTGAGTGAACCTTAAAATCTCATAATGGAATTTTTTTAAATTTCTTAAATTTTATGGGCCGCATGGTTTACCCACACGGTTTTCCAAATCATGTGCAAACCATGCAGATGCTACTTTCCAAAAACAACCCCCTAGCATGGTTACTTATGATTTATGCATGGTTAACACTAATCATGTTCAAACCATGCAACATGTCCATAAACACCTTTTTCCTCTTATTTCGTGCTCCAAACCCCCAGAACACCCTTGAGCCTTCTCATGATCTTTGGGAAACTGTTATTTGACCAAAAGAGAAACTGAAATTGAAACATAAAAAAAACATACCTTTAGAAAAATTTGGGATCTTACAACCTCCCCACCATAGGATGGATCATCCTTGAGCCACTCTTCCCGGGCATCATCGAGCTTCTAAAGAAAAGATATTGGGCCACTAGACTCACTTATCAAATTCACTCCCCCAAGTTTCTTCCGGTACATTTTCGTGCTTCCATAGAACACAAACCAAAGGAAAAAACTTTCCCCACATAACTTTCTCATTGTGATCCACAATATAAATTGGATTATTCTCAAAGGACGCATCTAGCTCAATCTCAACATCATCAATGTTTAACACATGAGATGGATCAGGATGATTTGTCCAAATTTGTGAAATATGAATAAAATCATGCATCCCACTATACCATTGTGAAAGAGATAATCGGTAAGCCATTGGTCTAAACCTCTCCACTATCTCAAATGGACCCACATACCTAGGTACCAACTTTCCTTGTTTCTAGATTTGATAGTGACCCAACCATAGAGAAACCTGAATAAACACAATATCTCCTACACTGAACTCAAGGGGTCTATGATGTTGATCTACATATGACTTATGTCTAATCTAGGTCATTGCCATGCACTTCTAAACCAAAATTACTTTATTTGATGTATCTTTCATAAGACTCAGTCCTAACAACTCAGATTTTATGTCCTCTAACCTATACAACAGAGATCTACATAGTCTCTCATAGAGTTCCTTAAAATAAGAAATCTGAATTGTAGCCCGAAAACTATTGTTGTAAGAAAACTCAATGAGAGAGAAGTTACATTCCCAAGAACCACCAAAATCCATAACATAAGCTCTCAAAATGTATTCTAATACCTAGATCATACGTTATGACTACCCATTAGTCTGTGGGTGATAAGCCAGACTCAAAAACACCTGGGTACCAAGCGCCTTCTATAATACCTACCAGAAGTGCAAGGTGAAATTTGGATCATGATTTGAGACAATGGTTTTGGGCACACCATGAAACCATACTATCTCTCGAACATGTAAATCACCCAACTGGTCCACTGTATAAGTCTCCTAAGTCGGTAAGAAATAATTTACTTTCATCAGTCGGTTCACAACCAACCAGATTACGTCATTCTTCTAAGGCATCCTTAGAAGACCAAATATTAATTCCATCATTACGTCATTACACTTCTAATTTGGAATATGAAATGACTGCAACAACCCACCTGAATAATAATGTTCAGCCTTCACATGTTTACAGGTATGGCACCATTCCACAAAACCCACAACTTATTTCTTCATTCTCAGCCACAAATACTACCTATGAAGGTCTCTTTATGTCTTACTCAAGACATGATGCACTTCCCACTTTGATGAGTGAAACTCACGCATAAAATCCTCTCGTACCCAAACCAGCACCAAAACATAGCCGTGAACATAAGAAACTCCATCATCCTCAAAATCCCAACTAGAAGGTGACTCCCCACATTTAAGACTTTACTTCATAGACAAACACTCTAGATCCACTAGCTGAATCCTATTGACCCGGTTCAAAATCATAGATTCAACTACTATGGATGCAAGATTCATTCGCCCATTCGCATCTTGTACCTCTAAATTCATCTCAGAAAACAAGGTTATCATCTTCCACTCTGAACTGGATTCCTGAACCACCTGATTCTAAGTCTTCCAACTCAGAGAATCGGAAACAATATTCCCTTCCCCTAGTGTATAGACCAATTCAAAATCTAAAGATTTTAGGTACTCGACCCACCTTCACTGTCGAAGATTCAAATCCCACTTAGATAGTATGTACATGAGACTTTTATTGTCGATAAACACCGTGAAGGGTTCTCCTAATAAGTAATGCCTCCAACACTTCATGTCATGAACTGAAATAGCTAACTCAAGGTTATGAGTATGATAAATTATTTCATGTTCTCTAAACTATCGTGACCCATAAGCTACAACCCAATCTTCCTACATCAACACTTCCCCAAGTCTAACACCAAACGCATCACAAAAAAAGTGTACCTATTACCTAGTTTGGGTAAGATCAAAATAGATGTGGTAGTCAACCGCTTATTCAGATCCTGAAAAGCATTCTCACAATCCTCTAAAAATTTAATATTAACACACTTCTTGGTTAATAAAAATAGTGATTATTTCAAATGATATAAATCTCTAATAAATATTTGTTAATAACCGGACAAACCAAGAAAACTTCAAACATCAGAAATGTTATTGGGCTACTCCCAAGATACCACAACTTTCACCTTCTCTGGATCTACTGAAGCACTTGACTCGGAAATGATGTCTCCCAAAAATTGAACCTTATCAATCCAAAATTAAAATTTTGATAGCTTGGTGTAAATCCTAATCCCACTTAGTGTACCCAAGATAATGCTAAGGTGTTTGGCATGATCTTCACGAGTTATAGAGTACACCAAGACGTAGTCAATGAAGAAAACCATAAATTAATCTAGATTTGGGTGAAATATCTAGTTCATCAAATCCATGAGAATAGCTGGCCCATTAGTCAACTCAAATGGCATAACCAAAAATTCATACAACTTGTACCTTCCTTGGAAAGTTGTCAAGGATACTTCACAAGGTATCACCCTTAATTGATGGTATCCCAATCTCAATTCAATCTTGGAAAAAACCAAGGCACCTCTAAACTAGTCAAACTGATCATCATTTCTAAGAAGAGGGTGTAAGTTCTTAACCATCATCTGGTTTGGTTTCCTATAATCAACACATAACCTCAGTGATCTATTATCCTTCTTATCAAACAATATAGAGGATCCCTAGGTTGATGTACTAGAAAAAATAAACACTTTATTCTCCAACTCCTCTAGATTAACCTTAAGTTATAGGAGCTATACTAGAACCATTCGGTATGGAGGAATGGAAACTATCTCCACTCCCAACAGCAACTCAATCATAAACTTTATATCTCTCTCAGGTGGTATCCTTAAGAAGTGCTCAAGAAACACATATTGTAACTAATCCACCATAGGAGGGAAGACATGTTCTTCCACTCCTCAATTATCAAGAACAAGCCATACCACTTTTTCCATGAGCTCTCCCAACTACTAAAAAAATGTCCATGTATGGCTTTCTCGAACATCCCTCTCACCATGAAGGACATAAGTGTATTCTTAAGAATATGTAAGCATTACCCAACATCGATAATAATCAATATGGGCTTGATACGCCACTAACCAATCCATTCAAAATATTAGGTCAAAACCTGAAATCTCTAGAACAAATAGATCCCACAAAAAACGATATCCACTAATCTCCCGAGCACAACCCTTACACTTCCTAATATCCTCAACTTGTACCCCTAATAGTGTATGTTGACGCTCCTTTCGTCACAGAATCTAAAGATCGGAAAAGGGAATCTCTAAGCTTAAAGTGATTCATCCTTTGAAGAAAACATCAAAAATCGACAAAGGCATGAACAAAGGATCAACAGCAAATCCACCGCGCAAGTTATACCACTGCCGCGCAAGTACACTTGCGCGACACTCCTGGTCGCGCAAGTGACTTGCGCGACATAATTGGTAACCGCCCGGTAACCGCCCGGGGTCTTCTTTTGCCTATAAATAGACCCTGTGGGCCCCCCATTCGGGAGGATTTTTTTTTCCAGAAACTCGGATTGAAGCTCCCGACGCCCAAGTCTCTTCTCAAAGCTTCCGGAACATTCCTAAGGTAATTTCTTACCTAGAACGGAAGATCTAAAGAGAAGAAGGAAGGCCTAAGTGTTGAAACTTATCAAACACTTGCGTGCCGACTTATTTCCTTCAATATACTTGCACGTCCCTTTTCTAGAAGAACCTCGAGAACATTTTAAAGGGTTTAAAAAAGAGTCGCTCAAGTATTTCAATGCTGGTTGAAAATCGCGCAAGTACACTATGTGTCGCGCAGGTATACCTGCGCGACCAACACTTGCGCGCCCACGGAAGACTTGCGCGCCTTGCAAGACTTGCGTGCCCCTATCTTTTTGGGTGCCCATCTTGCCCATTTTTACCCCTCTTAAGCCATTTCACCTTTCCTTTTCAAGATTCAGTCTTCAAGACACTCTTCAAAGCCATTTATGGCATGATTTCTTGATTTGACTTTCTTATCTGAAAGGAATTCTGTGGAATCTCTCTCAAAGTCTAGTGATTTAAATATCCTTATGTCACTAAAATACGGAGAGTTCATTCATTCAACCTCATCCTTTAAGATGAGAGAATCTTAACCTGGGTCTCCTTTTCAGGAATAATCCCCAGTTATAAAACCTTTAATCTGGGCATCTTCCTCAGGAGTAAGCCCCAAATTCTTAAAGTTCCCAATCTTGGGCATCCTCCTCAGGAGTAAGCCCCAATCAAGTCCTTTAATCTTGGGCATCTTTCTTAAGAATAAGCCTCAACCTCAAATATGGGCATCCTCCTCAGGAGTAAGCCCCAAACCTTAATCCCTAAACTGGGTCCACTTTTTAGGAATAAGACTCAGTCATAATCTTGGGCTTCCTTTTCTAGGAATAAGACCCAAGTCCCCTAACCTGGGTCTCCTTTTCAGGAATAAGACTCAGTCATAACCTGGGCTTCCTTTTCTAGGAATAAGTCCCAGTCATAATCTTGAGTTTCCTTTTTAGGAGTAAACCTCAATCCCCCCTTAAAATTCTCTTAACCAGTCATAATTTACCTTTGATTTCGGTTTCCTTTTCAGGAGTAAAACCCAATCATAAGTCCCCTCCTAACTTGGGCATCCTCCTTAGGAGTAAGCCCCAAGATTAGAGTATTCAAATCTCCATGAAGCACATATAACTTTATGGACCATGTTCATCGATTTTCTCCCTAAAAGTAAATCCTAAACCTTCATCTATCTGGGCAGTCATCCATACATAAACCCCAAACAAATTCTTATGATTGCATCTTTTATGGCACAATTGTCTAAATTTTTACCAATGCCTCTTGTTTCTCACACCGAGCATGACTCACGTGAGCTTAGAGTGTAAAAGTAATTATGACATTCATCTTTGAGCCATCAATCATAAACATCATACTCCATAACTCGAACTAGGTGGTTTCTGATTCCTTTTCCAAAACAAAGGATACGTAGGTAGCCCATTTATGGGTTCGATCCCAACTTTGAAATAATCTTTGTCCTTCTGAATGACGATAAACTTCAAGTGCCCCACTGAGTGGCTTTAAAATCATCCTGGTCATCATAAATGACCAAGAGACTTTTATATAAATGTTTTGAAGGATACCATTGACCAAGAATCTCTAAACAGATATAGATGATTCTCTATTGATGAAGAACTTCGAATACATATAAAAGATTCTCTAAATTTCTTTGCATATTTATTCATTGATTGTTAAAACTAAAGGAAAGAACATTTTATACTTGGTAATGTAATAAGGATTCACGAACATAACTTAAATCTATAAAGAGAGTCCCGGAGTAGACAATAATTCCCCTCAAAAAGGTGTGATGAGTCCGACCTCCCATCCTCTCGACCAATGCAAATTCCTAAGCCTCATTAGTCCACAAGATAATGAGCGCCTGCCTTTGGAAAGTAGGTCCAAACGGATGTGGAATCATTGGATGTTTCCGGTTCTACGAACAAACCCGTTAGAAACCGATCGGAACGTTTGAATCTCCCGTCGAGGAGGTCATCCCCGGATTCCGTGCGAAACAAAAAATGGTGAACCCGGCGTGAATCCTTAACCAAGTTAAAGTGATGTTCTTATTATTTGTTAGGCCCCTTGGGCCAACAAAGCAGTCATTGACATGTGCTCATCCAAAAGATGCAGTGGCCAGATTCATCTTGATTATGTCTGTTACATGGAACAGGCACTCTTTTCTCAAGATCTTATGCAAAATGGCTTTCCTTAAATTCACCTCTGTGAATACTGCTGCTGTGAACACCTCTACTGTGAGGTCTGCTGCTATGAAAACCAATGCTGCTACTCCTGCTGGAACTTCATCCCCTCTGAGGATGACATCACCAACTCAGCGTATTCAACGCTGGGTTTCTAATGGACTGGTTAAGGAGTACCGTCGCAACGGTACTATCCCAACTCTGGAGGCCACTCGTCAAGCCCTCCAAGTTAACAACTCTACCTGGTCGTCCGGGCAACGGCGGCCAGCAATCAAGAAGCAGGCGGTGCTGACTACCGTCTCCAACCGTTTCGGGTCGTTATCCCCGGAACGCAATTTCCATTCACTCCCTTACTCTGAGGAAGTGAATGAGCAGGTCCCGCAGGACCTTAATTCAAAAAGACAGGAGTCCTTCTCGAGGGCTCCCATCAACAATCACCGCCAGACTCGTGCGGTAGTGCGCCCTCAACATGATGAGGGTACCGACTCCAGGCATTCAGCTCAGGTTCCTCGAACCCGAGCAGGCAAGATGAACCGCCAGAGACGGAATCCGGTTAATAATAAGCAGGTTGTCATCCCTGCCATCTCCGGAGAAGTCCACCAACCTAACTTGGTGGCAAACAACGAGCAGGCATACACACCTGTTCGTTTTAATTCCGCTGTCCAGCAGACTCGTCTGACAGCATCAAGCCTATCCCGCCAGGCAATTCCGGCGGAGTACCATAGGCAGGAACATACACCTGCTTATACATCACCAGTTAGTCAGCAGGCTCGTCTGAATACATATGATGGATCTCGTCAACCGCGTTTGGCGAAGTGTAATCAGCAGGCACATACACCTGCTAATACTAATCAGGCCTACCAACAGTCTCGCTTGGTAGCGCCCGGAGAAGTCAGTCGGAAAGTCCTGACGACAAACAGGAGGCAGACTCAACTCTCTGCCTCCACACTTGAGTACTGTCAGGATTCACTAACCGGAAAAGGAGGACGGGAGCAGGCACATACACCTACTCCAAGCCCGGAATGGACGTATATCCCCGTTCCGGCGGCTGAAGTCACCAAACATATTTTGTCAATGGTGAAAGAGCAGAAGAAAATTCCTGCTCATATTTTGGATGCTTGCCAGGATATCATAACAGCTTCAACATCATCTCAGGGACAGACACATAAATCTATCCTTAGCAATGGAGTGACACATCAACGATTCACTCCGGAACAGACACACACATCTGTTCCAGTCCAAGAGGGTTATGGGGCATACTCCCCCATATCATACGGACAACCAAGTCAGGCACATACACCTGATTTGAGTGGAGATCGTCAGCCTAACCTGACCATCTTTCCTGATCAGGCACATACACCTGCTCAGAGCAATAACTTTCGTCATCAATTGGTTTCTAAAGCGAGTAAGAAGGCATCTAAGAAAAAGATCTGCCCAGCACAGTCAGGAGATCAAAGGCCAATCTGCAACAAGGCCTTGGTCGATGCTGGAGTTCTTGAATCCCTCAGACATTTATCTGTCGGAATTCAAGATTCTACTCCCTCAGTTCCCAATAACGGGAACATTAATTCTGAAGGTCTTCAATATACACTTCCTCATGAAGACTTGCTTCATGAAAATTCGGTCAATCTTGAGGTTTCTTCTTCAGATGAGAGCCACAGGAACCCTCTGTGTGGTCAGAAGACCAAGGAGCAAGAGATTTCATCTTTTGCTGTAACCCATCATGACGGTCCTCCTCATGGTGATGAACTTCGCTGCGAAAGTCCTCTCCGCAGTAGTGATTCACGTTGTCTCGAAAATTCTTCAGAAGGCAATGTAGTGACGAGAAAACCCTCCTATCTCGAGGCACTTGCAAACGTAAAACCAGTCATGTCTGATGCTTTACTATCGGAAGGTGAAACTCTTTCTCCATCAGAAGATAGCCTGGGGTTCAGGTTATTCTCCGAACCATCCCTGGGTCATTCATCTTCCATCATGAATAGTGATTTCTCTACCAATCTTGTTGAATCCGATGAAGCAACAAGGAAACACCAAATCTGGTCCAAACAGGTAGAAGAATCTTCATTTAATGATAAAGAGGAAATGCTGAACATGAGGAAAAAACTAGCAAAAGGTGAAGTACCAATCATGTTTTGGCCTTTGGCTGACTCCCAGTACGACATTCCAAATATGTTGACGGATGATGGAATCCATGATATTCGTCTCAACATATTGAAAACTCTTTGTCAATTAAAGAAGAACGTATTATCTTACGATGAATATGAAAATCATCTTAAGATAATATAAGGGTTACAACGCCAGATTGATTTGGCATCTCTATCAGTCTCTCGGTATCCGAAGGCTGAAAAGCAACAGAGAACCCTTCAACGTTCATGCCTTGGCGCACTAAGAAAATTGTGTCAGTTAATTGCCAATGCTCCATCTGATGTTCATATTAGAGGATGGGGTGTTCACGTAGCACTACATTTCACAATGCTTTCCAGTCAGCAAAGCCCGCCGAAAATGGTCTCATGCAATGTTATTGCCCATGGCAGGCCACAGTCAATGGGCTTTGTTCATAATCAAAAGCTAGCTCAAGAATAGGCTTCAACTAGTTCCTCGCAAAATCAAGTATATAGAGAACAAGTTTTTGAATTGCTCCTACATCAAGCAGGCGAGAATATTGCACAAGCCTCTCGTCTGGAGCAAACACGTCATCAAATGACAGAAGTTTCGGAAATCATCCAACGGTCTGTTGAACCAGGTGATAAAAGTGGATACAGGTTAATGAATCCATCTAATTTCCGAACTAATATTCACAAGATCAAGAGAGATTTTAAGAAGATCTCATACATAGCATGTTAAGAGACACCCCAGCTTGCCAGACTGGGGACTTCTCTAACCCAACCCTCAGAGTCAATGAATGGGATTCGAGGAGTTGAGCGGAAGCAGCAGGAACATCCCCAGTCCACCGGACTGGGGACTTTTTCAAATCCTCAATCCCTCCCTCCAAGAAAGTCAGTATTCTCTCGATTAGGGAATAAGCCTCAAGAGGAACGAAGAGCCAAGCTGTCAGGAGATTCTCTCCAAGTGGCGGTTCTCCAAGAAATTCCCGAGGGATCAAGTCAACGGAATGCCATGTCTCATCATGGACATGGAAGGAGACAATATCACAGAAATTCTGATAGAAATGATTCCATGCAATATGCATCCATTAATGTCATCAATGCCGTTGCTGCTGATTCACCAGATGAGGCTCAATCAGAGGGATCAGACGAAGAGGTTCCTGCTCAAGAAGTCGCGCACACAGACCTAAATGAAGAAGGTGTGCGCACACGTAATCAAAGGCTTACCCAAAATCTGGGTATTCCTTCAAGTAACCCACTTCCCCCTCTCCGAAAAGGATCCAATAAGGGGAAAGGAAATAATCAGGTTACTTCTCACCCTTCCTCTGAAGGAGGTCAATCGCTCTCATTAGAGCAAAGGTTTGCACAACAGGAGGAAGAAATGAAAGAATTAAGAAGGTTGAATGCAGAACTACTTCAGAGTAGTCTTATTCTTAAGAATTCTGAAGTCCGACAGCCGAAGGAATTTGTTGTAACTACTGAGATGGATCAAGAATATCCTCCTTTATCAGTACACCCTCAGAGGTCTAATCCTACGGGTCAAACACAACAACGGTTGGCAGCACTACCATTAGTTGCAGCACCAACCACCACGTCTGTCCAAGCTCCATTCATTGCACCTACCCAAAACCAAGTTCAACCTGACGTTTCTCAAAAGTTAATAACTATTATTGAGTCATTAACAGCTCAGTTAGAAACTATGGAAGGGAAACGGGTGCAAGTTCAACCTGAAAAGAAAGTTTACCCTGAATGGGTAGATTCAATTTCTCCTCCATCCAGTTTTGGAAACCCTATTTTTCCTACATTCAATGGATCAGGCGACCCTGAACAACATTTGACGCATTACGTGTCTTATTGTGATCCTATGATGGGAACTCCAGAGTAGCAAGAAGCAGTGAAACTCAGATGCTTCGTGCGAACCTTGCAAGGACCAGCTTTTGTCTGGTATACAAGCTTGCAATCCCGGTCAGTCATCGGATGGGAGGATCTTCGTCAAAAATTCCTTCTTCAGTTTAGCTCAACTTTGACAAAAACGACAGTTTTCGATCTTACAAACTGCAAGCAAAGGGAGAATGAAAGAGTCTCTGATTTCATTACTCGTTGGAAGGGATTAACGTATTCCTTGAGTTTAGCACTCCCTCAGGAGGAATTGTTGCCAATCTGTGTGGCAAATTTGCGTGACGAATTACGCACGCCATTGATCCCTATGAAATACACAGGAGGGTTTCGAGACCTTACTTCAATCGCTCAACAGATTGAAGATTCCCTTATACAGGCTAAGGTTAAATCTCGTGTAATTCCATCAGCTCCAGGAAGAAGAATGGGTAAAGCAGAAACTACTACAGTTATGCTTAAACAGGCACCTGTACCTATTTCTACTTCAAAACCTTCATCTTCTTGAAGGGCTCCACCTCCTGAACTCCAACAACAAAGGTTGTTTCGTCCAAATGATCAAAAAGATCAACGACGAAAACAATTTGAAGATATGAAGAGTAAAACAAACTCTTTCCGAAGTGAGCAAGTTCCTGGTTACTTCATTTCAGCTCTGGAAAATAATTTGGTTCAATTACCAGTGCCGAAGAGGCCAAACAAGGAAGGAGATGAAGACCGTCCCAATTATTGTCCCTTTCATCAAATGTTGGGGCATCCCATCCAGAAGTGTTTTGTCTTTAAAGACCTCCTGCAAAAGATGGTCGACTTGGGACAAGTCAAATTGAAGGGTTCTTCAGCTCATGTAGCGTGTATTACCGCTACAGATCCAGAGGAAGGAGGCGAGTGGCAGGAAGTCAAAAGCAAAACTGCGAAAAAATATGATGATTGGATGGTCAGAAAGAAAATCAATCGGACCCATTCCATTTTGCGAACACAATTGAAGAAGCCAATTGTGTCTCCTACAAAAGCTGCAGTAAAGCCTCCATCAAAAGACAAATCCTCAAAAGGGCAGCGCAATTCAAAGAAGAAAGAGGAATCAGGAGAAGATGAGTATGTATCAAAGCCTAAATTGTCTTTGACTCTGGCAGATTTCATGCCATCTACTTCAAAGCCATGGGCACCGTCCCACCAAACGGCGCAGCCTAAACAGGTTAACCAGGCAGAGTCTTTATCATACGAAGAGTTAATCTTTGGTCCTGTTAATATGATTCAGTTAACAGATTCATATTCCAGTCTTGATGAGCCTGAATTCCCTGTATCAAATAAGGGAACCCGAGGAAGTTCTAGAGGTTTAGGATATAGGGGAAGATGTGGATCTTTCCGAAGCCACTACTCTAATTCTACCCCTGCTAGCACTTTATATGCAGCAAAAACTCGTTGTAGAGCCCTTCAGCGAGTTCAAAAATAACAAGCAAGTTCTTCTGTCAATGGCCAACTCAGTTTCGACACAGTTATTTTTGAAGACCGATTAAAAGTTCCATCTTTTTCATCTCAGCAAGTAAATGGATCTAATCAGTCTAATTTTCCAAAACCAAGGATGTTGCCAACTTCAATACAAGATGCATCAGCTTCCAAAGCATCTGCTTCCAAGGTACCTGCTAAACCATATATTCCTATTGGGAAACGCAGACCTCTAGATCAAAAGTATGATATATTGAAACACTTGGCCCAAGTACCAGCCAAGTTATCAATTTTGGATGCTTTGAATCTGTCAAGAGATCTTCGGGAAGCACTCATCGAAGCTTTTTCAAGTCCTCGGGAGTTTGAAGCTGAAATTGCTGCAGCTGAAATCTATCACATAGAGAATAATCCTGTGGAATGCCATGCAGTGATATCTTTTAATGATAAAGATGAAGATGATGTTGTTCATGGGCACATAAAACCTTTGTACTTATCTGGAAAAGTCAATGGTATAGATGTTCGAAAAGCTTTCATTGACAATGGTTCAGGAGTCAACCTCATGCCAATTCGCACACTTCGTCGATTGGGCCTCACGGAATCTGATTTATCTCCTTCTACCATGATGTTGCAAGGATATGATAAAAATGAACAAGAACCACTGGGAGAAGTTACGCTCAGAACTCAGTTTGGAGATCTTGTTTCCAATTCGGATTTCATGATTGTTGATCAAGACTCATCTTTCAATATCTTGCTTGGAAGACCCTGGCTACATCAACATGCAGCTATTCCGTCATCATACCATCAA
Organism: Viscum album; assembly: GCA_963277665.1. Lineage (NCBI taxonomy): Eukaryota > Viridiplantae > Streptophyta > Magnoliopsida > Santalales > Viscaceae > Viscum > Viscum album. The sequence goes on along the minus strand of OY728139.1, from coordinate 126,363,073 downwards.
TGTCTCAAATACTGTTTCGATGGTCAATTTGGAACATTGTATGGTGATAAGGCCCCGTTCAAGATATGTGAGTCTCAATACATTGAGGCGTAATTTTATCACATCAAGGGAAGAGAAAAATCTATAATGAAGGAATTTACCAAAGTTAATGCTCCATATGGTTTGGAAAAAATTCCAATAAATCCATTTTTACATGTGAGTACAGATTATGTGTTACCTATCAGTCAAATTGACAAAATAGGCCCAAATCAAAATACTCTTATGGAAAGATCCATAATGTCAATTACGGCAATCGAGCTAGACAACATGGGAGAAATTGGTAACTTACCAAGCAGTGATGAAAGCATAAGTGGTGACATTTTCATTTCGTCTGCTGAAATCCAACAAGTCTATACTTCGCTAATCAGGCCAGAAGAAGTTATACCAACACCAGAGGTGAATATTGATGTCGATTCTCAATCCATCATCTCCTCTTTATTTCCCAAAGAAGACCCTTTATCATCAATAGGGTCGGAAATGGAAGCTTCTTCTTCAAAATGTGAAAATTTTGACATCTCTTATGATCATGAGAATTTTGTTTTTTCATCTACTTTGAAAGTAGAAACGGAAGAAATAACACATGATGAAGAGGAAGAGGAAGATCTTAGAGATGCTCCTCCAGCATTTGAAGAGGGTATCTCTACCACTGTGGATGAACTCAGAGAAGTAAATCTGGGTACAAAGAAAGATCCACGCCCCACTTTAATTAGTGCGGCCATGACCCTTGAAGAGCAAGAGACTTATATTTCTTTTCTAAAGCAAAATAAAGATATTTTTGCTTGGAATTATACATAGATGCCTGGCCTTGATCCTGATGTTGCCACCCATCATTTGGGTTTTCCAAAAGAACATCGAGGATTCAAGCAAGCCGCGAGAAGAACACACCCAACCTATGCTTCCAAAATCGAGGCTGAAGTGGATAAGCTTATCAAAGCTAACTTCGTCAGAGAAGTTCAATATCCCAAGTGGTTGGCTAATATTGTCCCTGTAAAGAAGAAGAACGGACAAATTAGGGTTTGCATCGATTTCAGAGATCTTAATCGGTATTGTCCTAAAGATGATTTCCCAGTTCCGATTACAGAACTCTTAATTGATGCGACGGCTGGCTATGAAGTACTTTCTTTCATGGATGGATATTCTGGATATAATCAGATCCGAATGGCCCCAGAAGATGAGGAATATACAGCCTTCAGAGATCCTCAAGGTGTGTTTTGTTACCAGGTGATGCCCTTTGGTTTAAAGAATGCAGGTGCAACATATCAACGCGCCATGCATCGTATCTTCAAACCTTTTCTAGGGAAGTTTGTTTAATGCTATGTAGATGATTTGGTGGTTAAATCCAAACAACGTTTTGATCACTTGGCTGATTTGGAAGTCGTATTCCACAAGCTTCGACAACATAATTTTAAGATGAACCTCTTAAAATGTGCTTTTGGGGTAACCTCAGGAAAATTCCTCGGCTTTGTTGTACGCCATCGTGGTATTGAAGTCGATCCTGAGAAGACCAAATCAATCCTTGGTATGTCACCTCCTCAGAATTTGAAAGAATTAAGAGGACTTCAAGGACACTTAGCCTATATTCGGCGTTTCATCGCCAATTTGGCAGGCAAAAGTTTACCCTTTACCAAATTATTGAAGAAAGGAGTCACTTACCAGTGGACTGAAGAATGTCAAGAAGCATTTGATGTTCTCAAGAAATACCTCTTGAGTCCACCAGTACTTATGCCACCTGTTGAGGGTAGACCTCTTATCCTCTACGTGACAGCTTTAGAGCAATCATTGGGTGCCTTTCTCGCTCAAAAGAATGATGTTGGGAATGAAAATAGTCTCTACTATCTCAGTAGAACTATGCTTGAAGCAGAAACCCGGTATTCAAATATTGAAAAGTGCTGCCTAGCATTAATCTTTGCAGTTCAGAAACTGAGACACTACCTGCAACATCATGAGGTCCAATTGGTATCTCATAATAATCCGCTCAAATTCATCCTTAGTCGTCCAATGCTTACAGGACGTCTGGAAAGATGGGCGGTTATTCTACAGCAGTTCGACATTCAGTATGTGTCTCAAAAGGCAATTAAGGGCCAAGCTCTGGTTGATTTCCTGGCTGAACATCCTTCAATGGAAGACACGTATTCAGATATCGAACTCCCTGATGAGGAAGTTTTCTCTATTCAATAGAGTCCTCAAACATGGGAAATGTATTTTGATGGTTCTTCTAGAAGTCCAACAGGGAAGAAAATGGAAAATCCTAAATTCAAAAAAGTTGGTTTAGGAATTGTGCTCATTTCTCCAGATAAGGCAGTGTTACCTTATTCCTTTTTGTTGTGGGAAGGTGGTACCAATAATGAATCTGAATACCAATCTCTCATTACAGGCTTGGAGTTAGCGCTTCAAGCACAAGTGAATCACTTAAATGTGAAAGGTGATTCAGACCTGGTAATCAAACAAGTCAATGGGGATTATGCCATCAGAAAAGAAGAATTAATCCCTTTGTATGATTATGTCAGAGAGTTAATGTCGGAATTCCCTTCAAAACCGACATTTTCTTATGTCCCAAGATCACAAAATGCTCAAGCTGATGCACTGGCTAATATAGCCACAGCTTTAGCAGATCCAAATCGGGACGAAACAACCATTTGTATTGCCCACCGTCGTGCAATTTCACCTTATGTTCAAGTCAGAATAGAGGAAATTAATGAAATTAGTCCCATTCCTGAATCGTATGGTCATACTACAGGATGGATGTCACCTATCAAGGAATACCTTCAAAATGGAACACTTCCACCTGATAGAGCCGAGAAAGAACAAATTTGGCGACGTGTGGTCAATTTTACTCTTTATGATGGTCCAAACCACCTCAAGAAAATTCTCTACAAACGTGGTTTTGATGGAGTTCTCTTTAGATGTATTGATGGTGAAGAGACAATGGCTGTCATAAAAGAAGTGCATGCAGGAGTCTGTGGTGCCCACCAGTCTGGACATAGATTGTCTGATCAAATTCGAAGGCTTGGATACTTCTGGCCTTCAATGATACAAGATTGTGTTAATTTCACAAAGAAGTGTCATTCATGCCAAGTATATGCCAACTTCATTCATCAACCTCCAGAGTTGCTTCATACAGCTAAATACTCATGGCCATTTTCCACATGGGGAATGGATGTGGTGGGACCTTACCCTTCAGCTACGGCCAAGCAGTTTAAGTACATTCTTACTACTACTGATTTCTTTTCCAAATGGGCAGAGGCAGTACCTCTCAAAGAAGTCAGTTCTAAATGCATTGTTAGCTTCATCAAGTCTAACATCATTACTAGATTTGGTGTCCCTCATACCATATTGACGGACAACGGCACCAACTTATGTTCTTCTGAGGTAAAGAAATTGTATCAAGAATACAACATTAAGTCCAACCATTCATCTCGATATCATGCAGCGGCTAATGGCCAGATAGAGGCCTTCAACAAGACTCTTTCAAATATACTGCAAAAGATGGTGGATAAAGATAAGAGGTCATGGCCTGATAAACTCTTTCATGCTTTATGGGCTTATCGGACTACCACTCGCAATGCAACGCGGTCTACTCCATATTCATTGGTATATAGAACAGAAGCAGTCTTGCCAATTGAAGTTCAATTGCCCTCACTCAGAATATCCATTTGTGATCAGTTATCAACAGATGATCAATCCCAAAAGCGGTTGAATGAATTGGAACAGTTAGATGAGAAAAGATTGTGAACTTTGCACCACTTGGAAATCTATCAGAATCGGATAGCACGAGCTTTTAAAAAAAAAGTTCGTCTTCGTTCATTCATTCAGGGAGAATTGGTATTGGTTCTCAGAGCACCAATGATACCAGGAAAGAAGCCTCCCAAGATTGAACCAAAATGGGAAGGACCTTATTCAATACATAAGGTCTACTCCAATGGAGCGTATTCTCTGATCTCAATGGATGGAGAACACATCACGACTCCAACTAATGCTAGATTTCTGAAGAAGTATTTTGTATAAACACAAAATATTGTTCCCAGATCCAAAACAATCACATTAGATCATACTTCTGTCCTACATGACATTAAACTATTATTATGTCCTATCTACATGACATTAAACTGTACAGAAGATCCTATATTTTGTCCGAGATGACATTAAACTATATTGTGTCCTAGCAACATGACATTAAACTGTGTGGCACTTTCAACGTCCAGCATGAAGATAAACTGTAAAAAGTCCCCAGAACTGATATCCTCATATTGGTTCACCTTAGTCCTAGCTACATGACTTTAAACTGTACAGCAATGGTCCAGTATGACTTTAAACTGCAACTTCGTCCCACACGACATTAAACTGTGAAAAAGTTCCCTAAACCGTCTAGCATGACCTTAAACTGCATCATCCCTGGTCCATGTATATGACCATAAACTATTTGCAAATCCCTTATGTCCAGCAAGACGTTAAAATGTGACGTCCTAAACTACATGATGCTAAACTGTATAAAAGTCTCTCACATCCGAAAAGACGTTAAATTATATAATCGTCAAAGGTCCAGCATGACATTAAACTGCACCATCCACGGTCCATGCATATGACCTTAAACTATTCACACTTTCGTCCAACATGACATAAATGGTGTGTTATTTTGTCCTTACGGCATGACATTAAACTGCATAGCCCCCTTTCGTCCAATATGACGTTAAACTATTTTATCCCTATCGTCCTAACTACATGACGCTAAACTGTACAGAAAATCCTTGATAGGTCCTACATGACATTAAACTGTATTTTGTCCCTTCTACATGACACTAAACTGTGCAGCACCAATATTCCTAACTGCAAGACTTTAAACTGCATAGTCCCTTTTTTATGTCCTACATGACATTAAACTGTGCATCGTTAAGGTTGTTATTACCTCTTGTTTCTCACACCGAGTATGACTCACGTGATCTTAGAGCGAACATCAACCATAACATTCCCTTTGGGCCACTAACCATGTGTAAGTCCCAACAATATTTTTTATTAGATCATTGTCCACTAGAACAACTTGATCATTAATTCATTCTTTAATTGAACTACACGGACTTTGATCCTCGCCCTCCAGGCTGGGTATGTAGGCAACCTCCCAGGGTTCAAGCCCAAAAACAATCTCTTCAAATCGGTTCACCACCACCTCATATGATGTTGATTTGTGAAACCACCTCTGGAATCAATATCTTTACATTGATTCACTTTCTTCCTTGTTATATGACGTTAAACAATACAACACTTTTGTCCGGTACGACAATAAACTACAATATTCTTTGATTTCCTCATTTGAGAAGGAACCATTATTGACATTGATTTTTTTTTAAAAAAATCATGTTTCATTTTTAAAAGACTACGTGCATACATGGTAATGCCTAAACTTTTTATCTCAGGTTAAACCATCATTGCACTAAAGTCCCCTTTCACCCTTCACATGTACGAACCAAATTTGTACAAAGGGCATTTCTAGAACTACGTGGACTTGATTCCCATCCTTATGGGATACGTAGGAACATTCGAGTGTCCCTCGAATCCAGTCCCAAGTCTTTTGGGCCTAACCCCAAATTTCACTTTCAGTCCCTTAGCTGAAAAGTCCTCATGAAAACACACACTGTGTATTCATTATTATGGTCCGAATTCTATGACCCTAAACTAAGATCACTCATACTTTCGTCCTGCACGATGTTAAACTGCATTTCAAGAACTACGTATGGCTTGATTCTCATTCATATGAGATACGTAGTGAAGTCCAAGTTTCAATTCAGGACCCAGCCACAACATGATTATGGTTTTCATTGACCTATGTATCTCTATATACATTGGACAATACCCATATTTATGTGTTATAATCCTAACCTTAAATATTTTCAGATCTTCATAACCCTTTTCATGACTTCTAGTCACAAAAATGTCAAACTTCTGAGAATTCTTTTGCCTGACTATGCAGCACGTGCCCATAGGTGGCCTTGCATAAACAGTCCACATAACAGACTTGTCAGCCAAAAGATGCTATTCATTTGACCATGCAGCCAATGCCCATAGGTGGCCCTGCATATTTCAACCCCCTAACGGGTTTTGTTAAATAATAGTAACTTCATTTTTGGGAAGAATGCCTCTTTTGTCCTTATTTTTCTTAAACAACAATATGTAGGGATTCGCAAAAAATAGCCATCCTTAACATATTTGTCCCATATCCTTTTTCATGATCTGAAAGTATTCAAGTCTATGGTTTATTCTTCTTCCCAACGTTTGGGTCAGACCTTCGTAGGAGTGATATTCATCCAGTTCTTTGATGTTCTTGTTTGGAAATATCTTATCCATATTCAAGTACCTATTTCCATACAACAAACTCTATACTTTAGAAAATTTGAATCTCCATAAACTTTCACTGGCTTTTAGCACTAGGAAAGTAAATTTCTGGGAGTTCTTTTGCCTGACTATGCAGCACGTGCCCATAGGTGGCCTTGCATAAACAGTCCACATAACAGACTTGTCAGCCAAAAGATGCTATTTATTTGACCATGCAGCCAATGCCCATAGGTGGCCCTGCATATTTCAACCCCCTAACGGGTTTTGTTAAATAATAGTAACTTCATTATTGGAAACTACTTCTTCTAATGACTTTTATCTCTTTTTCATATCATTCCTCAGATTCAAATATTCTTAAGCCATAGTTTACATTTTTTCCCTCATACTTGAGTATGGTAGTATGTTTTTAGATGAAATTTCAAGGAATTGTGTCAATTCTAATCCATTATGGTCAAAGCTATTTCGACCTTAAACATTAGCCCCTTTATGTCCGGCATGCATGACTTCAAACTGCCCACAAAAGACAAAGGAACTCTGAATAAAAGTCATGTTCCAGCACACTTGCGCGCTTCCCTCTGTGCCCTGAAGACTTGCGCGCCCCCTTTTCCTTTGGAGGGATTAAATTTCCTCAGAGTCAAATCCTCATTTCTCTCTGGATCCAACTCTGAGGGGGGACTTTTGTTGACGCTCCTTTCGTCACAGAATCTAAAGATCGGAAAAGGGAATCTCTAAGCTAAAAGTGATTCATCCTTTTAAGAAAACATCAAAAATCGACAAAGGCATGAACAAAGGATCAACAGCAAATCCACCGCGCAAGTTATACCACTGCCGCGCAAGTACACTTGCGCGACGCTCCTGGTCGCGCAAGTGACTTGCGCGACATAATTGGTAACCGCCCGGTAACCGCCCGGGGTCTTCTTTTGCCTATAAATAGACCCTGTGGGCCCCCCATTCGAGAGGATTTTTTTTTTTCAGAAACTCGGATTGAAGCTCCCGACACCCAAGTCTCTTCTCAAAGCTTCCGGAACACTTATAAGGTAATTTCTTACCTAGAACGGAAGATCTAAAGAGAAGAAGGAAGGCCTAAGTGTTGAAACTTATCAAACACTTGCGCGCCGACTTATTTCCTTCAATATACTTGCGCGTCCCTTTTCTGGAAGAACCTCGAGAACATTTTAAAGGGTTTAAAAAAGAGTCTCTCAAGTATTTCAATGCTGGTTGAAAATCGTGCAAGTACACTATGTGTCGCGCAGGTATACCTGCGCGACCAACACTTGCGCGCCCACGGAAGACTTGCGCGCCTTGCAAGACTTGCGCGCCTCTATCTTTTTGGGTGCCCATCTTGCCCATTTTTACCCCTCTTAAGCCATTTCACCTTTCCTTTTCAAGATTCAGTCTTCAAGACACTCTTCAAAGCCATTTATGGCATGATTTCTTGATTTGACTTTCTTATCTGAAAGGAATTCTGTGGAATCTCTCTCAAAGTCTAGTGATTTAAATATCTTTATGTCACTAAAATACGGAGAGTTCATTCATTCAACCTCATCCTTTAAGATGAGAGAATCTTAACCTGGGTCTCCTTTTCAGGAATAATCCCCAGTTATAAAACCTTTAATCTGGGCATCTTCCTCAGGAGTAAGCCCCAAATTCTTAAAGTTCCCAATCTTGGGCATCCTCCTCAGGAGTAAGCCCCAATCAAGTCCTTTAATCTTGGGCATCTTTCTTAAGAATAAGCCCCAACCTCAAATATGGGCATCCTCCTCAGGAGTAAGCCCCAAACCTTAATCCCTAACCTGGGTCTACTTTTTAGGAATAAGACTCAGTCATAATCTTGGGCTTCCTTTTCTAGGAATAAGACCCAAGTCCCCTAACCTGGGTCTCCTTTTCAGGAATAAGACTCAGTCATAACCTAGGCTTCCTTTTCTAGGAATAAGTCCCAGTCATAATCTTGAGTTTCCTTTTTAGGAGTAAACCTCAAGCCCCCCTTAAAATTCTCTTAACCAGTCATAATTTACCTTTGATTTGGGTTTCCTTTTCAGGAGTAAAACCCAATCATAAGTCCCCTCCTAACTTGGGCATCCTCCTTAGGAGTAAGCCCCAAGATTAGAGTATTCAAATCTCCATGAAGCACATATAACTTTATGGACCATGTTCATCGATTTTCTCCCTAAAAGTAAATCCTAAACCTTCATCTATCTGGGCAGTCATCCATACATAAACCCCAAACAAATTCTTATGATTGCATCTTTTATGGCACAATTGTCTAAATTTTTACCAATGCCTCTTGTTTCTCACACCGAGCATGACTCACGTGAGCTTAGAGTGTAAAAGTAATTATGACATTCATCTTTGAGCCATCAATCATAAACATCATACTCCATAACTCGAACTATGTGGTTTCTGATTCCTTTTCCAAAACAAAGGATACGTAGGTAGCCCATTTATGGGTTCGATCCCAACTTTGAAATAATCTCTGTCCTTCTGAATGACGATAAACTTCAAGTGCCCCACTGAGTGGCTTTAAAATCAGCCTGGTCATCATAAATGACCAAGAGACTTTTATATAAATGTTTTTAAGGATACCATTGACAAGAATCTCTAAACAGATATAGATGATTCTCTATTGATGAAGAACTTCGAATACATATAAAAGATTCTCTAAATTTCTTTGCATATTTAATCATTGATTGTTAAAACTAAAGGAAAGCACATTTTATACTTGGTAATGTAATAAGGATTCACGAACATAACTTAAATCTATAAAGAGAGTCCCGGAGTAGACAATAATTCCCCTCAAAAAGGTGTGATGAGTCCGACCTCCCATCCTCTCGACCAATGCAAATTCCTATGCCTCATTAGTCCACAAGCTAATGAGCGCCTGCCTTTGGAAAGTAGGTCCAAACGGATGTGGAATCATTGGATGTTTCCGGTTCTATGAACAAACCCGTTAGAAACAGATCGGAACGTTTGAATCTCCCTTCGAGGAGGTCATCCCCGGATTCCGTGCGAAACAGTGTATCAAGTGAGATTACTTCAAAAGCTCTCTCCATGGTTAAACCCAAAAAAAACTTTGAACTGAGCTGAAATAAAATAATGCATAGCACCTGTATCAAATAAATCACTAGCGATCATGGAAGCTACAAAAATCATACCTTGAATAGTATATGGTTCTGCCTTACCACCTTTAGGAGAAGTTTTAACTATGTGGATTTGACCTACTCCTCTACCCTGGGCTTCGATTTGATTAGCATGCACTGCACTACCCTATTGGTGTGGGTGATCTCGCCTCAATGTTCCACATCCATCACCTCTACCAATATGACCCATGTAGCTCCAACTGCCTACCGGATATGGAGTAAAACTAACCCCCTTCTTATGGTTGGCATATGAATTTGACTCCAACCATTTATAAAATGTCTTCTGTTCCGGAAGAACCTCTACACATGACCTAGCCTACCGCACACTTGACACCCGACTAGTGGTAGGGAACACTGGTCACGCATGTTCCCCAACCTTCCACACTGATAATAGAATATCTGGTCACCACTCTGAGACCCCTCTTACGTATACTCTATGAACTTCTTCCCAGATAGATGTTTCTAAAATTACTCTTCTTACTCTCAGAAGTTTCACCACATTCTTTCCCAGTTGGCACCACAAGTTCAGTACCCAAATTTCCCTACAGGTTCCCTGAAATTAGGGATTAATCCACAACTTTAGAAAACATTTTTAGACAGAAAATATTCACTTTAGGTCTGATCTCGTATCTCATCCCATCTTGGAAGCATTTATCCATAGATTCTTCATCTTTTTTTTAATGTTGGGATGAAGCGTCGAAAATTTGTGAAATTTATAGCATAGTCCGTTACTGAAATTTTGTCTTGGGTTAAGATCATAAAGTGTGAATCCTTCTCCTACCTCAATGTTTATGGGTAAAAGTGTTCAAGAAACTTCTCCTAAAAATCCTTCCACATCATTTCTTCATCCTACTCTGTTTGAACCATGATGTCCCACTTTTTCTTGGCCTCTCATCATATAGGTTTCTAATTTGACTTTCTTCTTGAGAGGAGTCTCTAGATGGTCACGAAAAGTATGGATATCCTCTATCCAAAACTTTTCTGCCTCTGGCCCACCCTTTTTGGTAAAGATCAGTGGGTTCTATACCTAAAACTCCCTAGTTAGCTCAAACAAACTCGATGAAACCCACCTTGGGTCTTGTTTCATTATCTGCATAAAATGAGAAAATTTCTCATGGAACTGCTCTTCTGTGTCTTTTTAAATCACCACATTCTCTTGATCCACTAATAGAGGAGTGTTCTTGGCAACGTCCTCTGATTTCCCAACTGGCATGCATCTTCATGGGGGAATCTCTCTACAATGACAAACACGAGCTTTAGAACATAGTCCATAAATATTTCATGAAAATATATGGTAATATTCATCACTAGACATAAAAAATCATTTCTGTTACACTACTCAAATGATCCCGATCACAACCAAGACACTACCATTGCCCCCCCCCCACCATGGTAATGGCGAACAAGGGTAACTAACTAACACAGTTACAAACCTCACACTTTACACCATTTCAGGACTATTTCAATATCACCACTCACTTAGACAACTTTAATCCACTTACTACCCATTATCAAGAACAATTATTTATTTCTTATCCAATTTTTTATTTTCCACTTTTTCACATTTATACCATTTCATTAGTACCAATTTTAATCATTTTAAAGAAATCAAATGCATCCAAATCTCAATGTCCCACACACCCATCCCATGTGTGTGTGCTTACTATGATGCATGTCAATTATAGACATAGGTGCCTAGAATTATACATGAACGCACAACCTCATGCCAGAATTTCCATGAGAAAAATATCATAAAACTTTCACATCACACCACATGTGCATCACCCAATGGTGAAATATCATCAAATATAACAACACACAACAAGAACAACGATTCCTACCCAGGGTTTCTTGGGTTTTACCCCGTACTTAGGTTAACTACTCCCAAGCACGATCTCAGTACCAAGTCCTGACACTATCCTAATCTACTTCCTACCATTTCCAAATAGTATTAAATAGAAAATAACTCCATTAGTACCACTTTGTAATGTTCTCAACCCGGGTGCCACTAAATCAGTGCCCCGAGTTGATTTGTCACATGACCTCAAGCCCGCCTCCTCCTATTCCAGAGGTTGTCGACTAGCAGAAAGGGTCTAATAGGTCATGTGGGGAAAATATACCCTCTTTAACATAGTAATCTATAGTATAACACAATATAAATAGTGTCAACAATAGGAAACAACCAATAACATGCATAGTTAACATTACCCAAATAGTGTGAAAACCAAAAGCAATAGTAAATATATCATGTCATGCTACAATGCCAAGTGAAAAAATCCCCAAAATAAAGACAAAAAGTATAATTACCAAATGTTTTGGACTCCAAGTCTGGAACCTCAACCATGCATTTCCATGTCCAACTCAACTCCTAGCATAGGGCCCATTCCCTTGTCATGGCCTGCAAACATGAAATCTTTTGTGTTACCCAACGACGGCCTGAGAAGGGTGTGATTATAACTCAATATACCACCACCAACAGAGTTTAAAAAATATCCAGTAAAATAATATAGTGCATGCAAGTGGTAAGTAATGTAAATTAAAAGAAATCCATTTAATAAGGTATTCTAGATTATGGTCCTTAAGTTATGCTATTATTAAAGCATGGTTCACTACTTAATCATCTCATGGTTTAGTTCACCCCTTTTCATGTGTTCAATGGATTAGGAATGATCAATGTTCTTAAGGCATATTGGAATAAATTTATCCATATCTCACTAGGCATCGCATCAAAATAACCACATTATCCTCACCTCGATGCCTCTGTCTGGGTGGAATGAAACCGTTAGGGAATAGAACTTCGTATCATTCCCTAACCTATGCATTTTGAGGGTTGATATTAGAACCTCATTAAATCCCAACCTGTGGGCGTAGAACCTCAAGTATATAACCTAATCTACCAATCCATGTGCACATGCCTATTTATCACTATCCATAAGTATCCACATTACAACCAAGCATATCCAATATCATTAGCAACATCACAATAATATTAATAAATTGTAATTTAACATTATGCCACAATCCATTAACATGTTAATCATTTATGACACATAACCATTTAACCCCAATTCCAATTTCCCATTCTAATCCCACTAATCATATTCAATTGTAATCATAATTCCTTATCATATTCCCATTAATCCCATTTTACCCATTTACATGTCAACCAAACAATACCTTAGACTTTTACCACATTAGACACAACAAAATACAATCCATTATAACTTATTACTTAAACCAATTACCACACACGCTAAGTCTCTACATCATCATGAGTCAATTCCATACCTTATATTTCTATTATCCCATTCGGCAGGGTCAGTGTACCCCATGGGTGGCCCTAAAAATAGTCATGTCATCCTCTATGCATCCCATGGGGATCATGAGGGGTTAATTTGGTTATTTAGACACTCAATATAGCTCATATTCACAACGACACCAAGAATACATTAATATGAGAACAATAATAAAACCCTACATGCACAAATCTAAATATAAACTGTGGGATGTAACTTGTTGTCAAACTACCTTGAATACATTATAAAAAACACTCTTAATCGAATCCTTATATCATGATTCAACCACTCTTTGAAGCCTCAACCTATATCTCACCGGAAAAAGATGGTTTTAGAGCTTCAAAATGAGATGGGGAAAGAACGAAAATCCTAAACCAAAAAGAGAATCAAAGAAGAGATTAGCATTACCTATATCATCAATACACTATAGAAGACACTCAAAATGACCTACTAATGAAGGATAATCACCATTATGAGCTCTTGGAAGATTTTGTTTGTCCCTATGGTTTAGGGGAGAAGAAAAGAGTAAAATCATGTGTGATACTTAAATTCCTATAATGGAATTTTCGTAAATTTCATAACTTTTCTAAGCTACATGGTTTACCTACACATTTTTCTAAACTGTGCACAATCCATGAGGATTCTCTTGTCCAAAAATAACCCCCTCACATGGTTACCTAGGATTTATGAATGGTTTACACTAACCATGCACAAATTGTGCAGCATGCCCAGAAACTCTTTTTCCTCCTCTTTCATGCATTAAACCCCTGGAACACCCCCGAGCCTTCTCATGGTATTTTGGAACACTTATTTGACCAAAATATAGGACTTAAAATGAAAAAAACATACCATAAAAAAAATCCCAGATCTTACAATATACATACTTAGTAGGATGTACTAAAATCTGAAAGGAAGAGAAATGAGAGACATGATAGAAATATAAAGATAGTAGATAGTAAATAATATGCAACTCATCCCAAAGAAAAAGAAAGACTAACCTCATCCAAACACAAGGGGGTCAATAGGGTATGTAGATAGACTACACATTTATTCTTTTCCACTTAAGCAGGAGAGTAACTCCATCCATCCATGAGAAGATAAAAACGGAAAGCACATGGAATACCCCATGCATCTTCACAACCCATAGAAATAGATTAAAAAAATACAAATGTATAGATACATATGCATATATATATATATGATAATAAAAATAATCCCAAAGGAGAGAGAAATGGGATCTTTATCTCACAACCTAACCCAGGAAAAAGAGTCTCTAATAGTTCATGAATTCCATCAATGATGCCCAGCGTCTCACGCAACTACTTAGAAATAACTGTATGAAGTCCCACACCACGCCAATGTACTACACATTCGAGGGGCCCAATATATAATTATAGGTCCCATACCTTAGTGTATAAGTTAGGGTTATACTTTATAAATTGAGGACCCACACCATGATTCGTCAAGGGAAACCCATTCTTAGTGTCATAGGGACATGTACCCTATTTGATATGGGGTTCCACTCGGTAGATAGAGGACCTACACCAAAGATATGGGGGGTTCTACTCTATAGGTCTAGGACCCATGCCCTATCTGATAGGGGGTTCCACTCTAATTTCATGAGGAAATGTGTAACATCTGATAGGGGGTTCCACTCAGTAGATAAAGGACTTGTAACCAAGCTGATGGTGGGTTCCACTATATAGGTCGAGCATCGGTGCCATGTCTATAGAAACATTATCCATTATCACATAATATTACATGATTTTAAGCATAATTTAACATCAAATTATAATACAAGTATCGTAAATTATAGTGTCATAGAAGATGAGGTACATAAAACTAAGTAACATGCGACTAAATGAAACATTTATTTATTTAATCTTCATAAAGAGCTCATAACTTCCTTTGTTCTTACACATCTGCACATGAAAACCTGGGGATAACATGAAAAAAGGGATAATCAAAAAGCATGGTAAGGGAATAAAAAAAATAATAAATCTTAGCACATGGGTTAGAAAGTATAACATAATGATATAAAAATCCATATAATGTGATTAAAAGTAAGGAATAATAACATGTAGAACATGGGATATGTTAGGACCAATAAGGGCCTATATACCCTGAGAGGGGGGATGAATCAAGGTATGGATATTCCTTTTCAAAATTATTCCTTCCCCACTGTATATTGACCTCTTTATTACAAGGTTCACTTTGTTTGAACTTGTGTGATTATTATGACCACTTATTTTCTTCTTTATCTGATAATGGTGGTTTAAATGCAATGCAGGGATGTAAGAAGGCAGAAAAAAAGATTTTTACTTGGTTCACCCTCACTGGGCTACATCCAAGGATCATACAACGACGATGTGCCACTATACCAAATCTACTAAAACATAATGTTGTTTACAAGGTTTGGGCTAGATCACTTTTATGACCAAGCTCACTACCTTTACAATGTTTAGGGTCATCTCACTGCTTTCCCAAGGGTCACTCCTTGTTTCTCTCTCTCTAACTCACTGCTGGTGGAGAGGATCACCTTCTTCCTCTTCCTTTTCTCACTGCTTCAGAAAGGATCCACTCACAGTTTATAGACATGTAGGTCTATTCATTATCTCTAATGAATAAATCCTCTGTTGTATGTAGATTCTCTATTGAAGTCCAACTTTCACCCATATATGAATCTCACTTTCCACCGAAGGGATCGGGCAATCTTCCATCTTTCACGCAACCCTGAATCACTGTCGTGCTTCAACCACACCTGGAGCCCATCTCCAAGCCAGCGTGAAAGTCTCGGCGTGCAAGTTACAACTGGCGCACAAGTCCACCTCAACCACTTGAGCGACACAAGCTTCCGAAACTCCAAACTTGCGCGACTCACACCCTTTTATGCCCAAACCAATATTGTTGTGCAACCACCAACTATCTCACTTCTTCAAAATCTGGCGCGCAAGTGTCACCAAACCACTTGCGTGATGCCTTATTCTTCAACTCAAAACATGGGTGACTTCCTTCCTTTCTCACCCAAACCACCTTGGGCGCGCAACAAACAACTGGTGCCCAACTTCTACTTGCGCGACCCACTACCACTTGCGCGACCACCATACCTGCGCGACAGGAGCTCTGAGTTTTTGTAAGTTCTAAAATACTACCTAATGAGGAGGGGTTGACCGATATTTATAGGCATTTGGACACCCTATGTGATGGCGCACAAGTCTCCCCTCGGCACCCATGTTTCGGTGCGCAAGTCTCTAACGTGCAAGTCACTTGCAAGACCAACCCTAAAACTTGGGTGCCCCTTATCCCTTTTCCATATTTTGATGTTATGATCCTGAAAAACATATGTTGAAAACGTTTCCTATCCTCCAAGAACACGGCACGCAAGTCCCTTTTCCAAAACCACTTTTCTCCATTTCTCAATTTTTAGGCCCAAAAATTTGGCAAACACTGGAAAATGGCGCCACCTTGTATCTTCTCTTTTTATTCCGCCTCCAGATGATCAATTCCTTTGTCAAAATTCTTGAATCAATCATGGATCATTAAGAACATCCCTTGAACTTGAAATGCCACCATGAAATATCCTTTGTCAAGAAACCTGTACATCATTGTTTTCTTTGTCAACAATCACAACACAAATGTCCACTTTTTCAACAAACACAATCACCTCAAAAATGCTTCAACGATGCCTTGAGGGATTTTTTCCCAACATGATCATATAATAATGAATTAATATTAATGAGGTATCAACATAAAACATAACTTTAGTATGATTCAAGTTCCATTTCACATAGAGGATCATGATTCAAGGCTTGTTTCACATAAAGGATAACAAGTCAAGGCTAACCACCAATATCATTGCACATGGAGCATGAGTCAAGTCTAACCACCAAGACCATTGCACATAACGTCTAATGAGAATAAAATTTACCTCCAATCAATTAGAGCTCCATATGTTTACACCCATCATAAAATTTTCATTAATATATATCCCACATAAATAATCATACATACGGAATCAAACATAAACATAAAGTTTACCCTTGGAAAGAAATGGGTTTCTTATCATGTCGTAAAGCATAATAAATGGGCATAACATAAAATTATACATGAAAGAAATGAAATAAATCATACGTTGACATTAATAAATTATAATATGAATATACCATTATAGTTGATGTCAAAATGAAGTGATAACATTTAAAAGGATTATTTAAGAAACCTTAAAATTAAAACAATTTAGTGGAGTTTAATAAAAACATCAAAGATCATTTAAAATAGAAAAAGGAATAATCTCTTATATAAAAAAAACGTTAACCAATAATATTTTCAAAATAAAATGTGTGTTTTTTTAAAAATAATGGTATCTTAAAAATAGGTAATGGAGTGTGCTTGAAAATGGGTAAGAATTCATGAAGTTCCCTTAAACGGTTTGCTTATCCGGAAGTATTGATAAGGGAACCACCTAAAATATGTATATCCCTGTAGAAGGAGGATGAAATGATCTTGATATAAGAATTTGAAACATTTAAATAGTATTTATAATTTGTATATATAAATGAAAAGATAATTTCATTTTGGTAAAAATAGAGGAAGAGAAACCCAAATGAATAATGTAGGTCCATGTAGAATCCCTTACCTTAAGTCTGAAGGTGTTCTTCCCTTGATCTTAACGTACTATATAATAATATTAGATTCATTAATTAATAATTAAGGAAACTTTTAAACATTTAATTTATTTTTTATAATTTTATTTAGTTCTTTCATTCCCTTTTGATGAGCTATAATGTTCAATTTTATCATTTTTAGTGCTTGTTTTCTTAATTTTCATGATCAGCTCGCTTATATAAGAGTACAGAAGTTTCTGTAAAATAGAAATTGAATTAAATAATTGAATTTATAAGTTATTAATGAACATAAATAATGTTAAGTAATTATATAATTCATTTTGTTATTTTGGGTGAGGATGAATCATTATATAAATATTTAATGACAAAGGCTTAGATTATTTTGAGCGGTTTCACTCACAACAAACTTGTTTTGTTTTATAATTTTAAATCATGTGTGTATAATGATTCCAAAACATTAAATAAGTTATAATAAAGAAATGATTATTTGGTTCATCCATAATAATGGTTTCATGTCCAGCCTTGAAGATGGTAATATAAATTTAAAACTCTTCATCCTTTAATGCCATAAATTAATACATCTCAGATGGTGTTTTCATTCTTAGTATAAAAGGAGGGGAAAGTGTAATGATTAATAATTGTTACATTATCATAAGAAAATTACATTATATATAAGTTACTGGATTTATCATACCCATTTGATTAGGGAAGGTGAGGATAGAAAATAAAAAAAGGAACATGAAAAAGAAATTGAAAGAAAATGGAATAGGGGTTTACCTATTGATTCTTTCCTCTTGAGAAACTCCTTAGGGAGAATTTTTGGATATTTTGTTAATAAAAAAATATCTTAGACATGGGGAAGGGTCTAGGGAGGATATTTGAGAATAAGTTTTTCAAGGATAGAGGCTTGAGAGGTGTGTGGAGAAGATGTTGGGATGGATGGTATTTATAATGGAGGAGAGGGGTATTTTCTCATTATTTTACTCAATTTTACATTATTTTGATCAAGACAATAAATAGTTATGATTATTGAGACTAAATATATTAATTTTTTTATTTGAATTAGAACCGAAGGTCACTTACATCATTTATGACTCAAACATGACTCAAAAATTCATTTATTTACTTATATCATAAATTACCGTATTTTACTATTCATCAAAAAATCAAGTATTTCCTAAAAATCGCAAAAAATAACACTAACCATTTTTTATGGTTATAATCCAAAAATTAACTCTATTTTATGAAAATAATTATATAAATATGATAAATTTAGGTTTTAATTAAAACCATTATTTACTTGGGAAATACAAATTTTAAAATTAAAACTGTTTTTCTAACACTTTGAAAAAAATGACGGTATTATAAAATTATCTTATAATAATAAGACATAAAAAAATAATTATGAATAAATTTTATGAAAATAAATTTTATTTTAATGTATTAAATTATTCATAAAATCATAATTAAATATTTATGACTTGAAAAAAATACCAATACTTAATTAATAATTTTTAAAATATTTATTTACTTATACTATGATATAATTACATCATATTATCACTTATAAAATGGATAAATTTTATTTATAACTTCATTGGTGATGTTACTATTTAATTGGCCATTTTACTATTCATAATGGACCCATTACTATTCCAAATTTCAAGTTATTATTTCATCAGTATATGTTGCTTAACTTCTAGAAACACTTCTTATTTCATTAATTCATCATTTATAAAACTTGTATTGTGTTCTCTTATGTGTTTATATCATATGAAATTTTTATAAGAATGGAATTTCTATAGATAAAACTTTGGGACATTACATTATTCCCCCTTAAGATATTTCTCCCTTGAAATTTCATTTTACATACTATGATGAAAATAGGTGTGGTTACTTTTCCTTCATCATTTCCTCTAGTTCCCATGTTGCCTCTTCATATTTATGGTTCCGCCATAGTACATTGACCAAGTGAGTTTTCTTGTTTCATATAACTTTATCTCTATGATCCAAGATCTTCACTAGCTTCTCGTCATAAGAAATATCATTCTCAAACATTACCACCTTTGAAGTAAGTACATGTAAATAATCTGGTATGTACTTACTTAAGAGAAATATGTGGAATAAATCATGTACTTGATACATGGTTTGTGGAAGTTCTAGTCAATGGATCATGGATTTAACATGTTCATGGATCTCTAAGGGCACAATGTGCCTAGGAATTAGCTTCCCTTTCATCCGGAATCTCATTATACTCTTCCATGGAGATATGCAGATGAATATCATGTCTACAACCTTAAACACTAGGTCCCATTGACGATAGTCTGTATAGCTCTTTTGTAAACTTTGGGCTAACTTGATGTGATGTTGAATATTTTTCACCTTCTTTACCATTTCTTCAACCATTTATGGTCCTAACAGCTTATGCTCGCTGACTTTATCCTAGAATGTCAATGTTCTACACCTTTTACTATAAAGGGATTCATATGGAGCCATTTAGATACTCAAGTGGAAACTATTTTTGTAAGAGAAATAAACCAGAGGTAGATGTTGGTACCATCTTTCTTTTAAGTCCATATAACATTATCTCAACATGTATTCTAGTGTCTTAATAGTTTGCTATGATTGTTCATTAGTTTGAGGATGATAGGCCATACTAAAGTTCAGCTTAGTGTTTAGAGAATGTTGGAGACTCTTTCAGAACATTGAGGTGAATATCATGTCTTGATCGGATACAACAGATAGTGGTACTTTATGAATCCTTGCAACTTCTTTGATGTATATCTATGTAACTTGATCTAGAGATAACTCCTCTTGAATTGTAAAAGAGTAATTTTTATTTGTAAAACGATCCATAATAACCTATATGGAATTTTTTCCTCTGGATGTCCTTGGAATTAGAGTGACAAAGTCTATGGTAATTTTCTACCACTTATATGCTGATATGGGTAGTGGTTGCATCATCCCCTTAGAATTTTGTCTTTAATCCTTCACTTTTTGACATACCAAACACTTCGATGTATATTCATAAATCTCTTTCTTTATATTGTCCCACCATTAGTTGTCTCATAGATCTAGATACATGTTTGTGCTCCTTGGGTGAATAGAGAAGGTTGATCTATGTGAATCATTTAGAATCTCCTTATTTATCTTTGGATCATATGGTACACATAATCGTGGCCCAAATATTACAAATCCACCCTCATCAATCTTGAACTTAGAGGGTTTATCATTTCTAATAGTTTCCACCCTTTTTTGAATTTCTACATATTTTATTTTATCATCCTTTATTTCCTCTACAAGGTATGGTTGAACAATCATTTGAGAAGTTATTGATGATTTTCCTCCCCTAATGATTCCCATGTCTATCCTTTCTAAATATAAAAGTATTGGATCCTTCTCAATTCTCATCATCGATAAAGATGAAATATTCTTTCTAATTAGAGCATATGCTACCTTATTTGCCTTACCGGGATGGTAGTGGATTGAGCATTCATAATCCTTAATGAGATCTTATCATATTCATTGGAGTATATTAAGATCCTTCTATGTGAATATATATTTTAGGCTCTTGTGATCAGTATATATCTCACACTTCTCACCATAGAGATAATGCCGCCAGATTTTCAACACAAAGATCATAGCTTCCAACTCCAGATCATGTAAAGGATAGTTTTTCACATGAATTTTCAACTACCTTAAGTCATAGGTTATCACTTTATAATTTTACATCAGTACAAATCCTAGTACTTTCTTTCAATAATTGTTGTATACCACAAAGAGTTCTCCAATTTTTGGGAGTGTGAGAATTTCCGTAGTGATAAACCTCTTTTGGAACTACTTAAAGCTTTCCTCGCATTATTGACTCCAGAAAAAACTTCACTCCCTTCCGTGTTAGTTTGGAAATTGGGTTTGAAAAACATGATAATTTATTCAAAAATCTTCATTAATACCTAGGTAGTCCAAGAATGCTGCAGATATCTATTACATATGTTTTCTTGGGCCACTCTTTGATCATATTTATCTTGGAAGGGTCCACAGATATTCATTTTCTAGTGATAACATTCCCCAATAATGATACTTCCCCCGTCTATAACTCACATTTAATGCACTTTTCATAAATTTTCTCCCTTAATAAAGTCTTAAAAATAGTATTCAAATGCTCTTCATGTTCCTCCATTCTCTTGGAGTATATCCAAATATCATCAGTTTATACTACCACAAATTTATCGAGGAAATATCTAAATACTCTACCCCTTAAATACATGAAAATTTTTGGAGAATTAGTGAGTCCAAAGGGAATCACTATGAACTCATAGTTTCCATACCTTGTTCAAAAGGATGTCTTGGGAATATCTTCTTTATCACCTTTAATTAGTGATATCCCGACTGAAGGTCCACCTTAAAGTAATAATTGGACCCACATAGATAATTGAACAAGTCATCTATATGTGGAAGGGGATACTTGTTCTTTATCATGATTTTATTTATCTCATGATAATTGATGAAGATACACATTTATCCATCCTTATTCTTAATGAAGAGGACTAGTGCACCCCATGTTGAAGCACCCAAGTGTATAAAACCCTTGTCCAGATTCTCCTCTTACTGGTTCTTCAGCTCATCCATCATAATAGTGTCCATTATGTAAGTTGTCTTTGATATAGGAAGAGATACAGGAAGAAGCTCAATTGAGAACTCAAACTCTCAATCAGGAGGTATACCAGGAAAATCTTTAAAGAATACATTAGTATAATCCCTCATGATGTGCATGTCATCGAGCATGATCATCTTCTTTGTCTCAATCATTTTAATGAGATATTTTTTCTCATAAGGTAGTAATATCCATGCTTGAGACTATGATTCTAAAATAGATTTATCTTCCTCCTTACAATTGTAAATAATTGGAGGATGCTTCAGGATGTGAAGAGTGGTTTTAATTTCCTAATAGTTGATGTTGGATTTGTATAAGGATATCCAATCCATTCCAAAAATAGCATCAAACTCCACAATATTAAGTAAAATAGGATTTTCTAGGAGGTTCATTCCACAAACATTAACCAGGGGATAGTTATGTACTTTGGATGAAATAATTGACCCATTATTTTTTCTCACATATAACTCAACCTCCAAATTTTGAGGTGGTGTTTGAATAATTCTACTAAACTTGCAAGATATGAAAGAATGTGTAAGACCAGAATCAAATAGTATGTTCTCTATTCTTGAATGAATAACTAGAATACTTATCACTGCATCATTTTCCAGCTCCAAATCAGTAGTAGTGGTAGCATAATCCCTTTATTAATTCCTTGGAGTTTGTTTTTGATTACCTCTGAACGCCCTGGGCTTAGGGCATTGGTTTAAAAAATTCCCATGTTCCTTGCAGTTGAAACACTGCACAACTCTCTGAGAGTGGATATGAACCTTCCTTTATTATTCCATTTTATTGAGATTTTTCATATCCATTTGGTAGTTCTTAGATATATTCCTCATTCTTCCACATTTGAACCATTTATTGGTTCCCTTTAGATAGTTCCCAGGATGATTATTACCAAAATTTTGATAAGTGGTATGTTTATTATTCTTTCCATTATGGGATGTTTTTCTGATCCACCCATATTAGACTCCATTTTCCTCTTCATTTCACCAGGCCCATGATACCATTGAGAGTCTCTGATTTCCATTTCAATATTTATGGAACAATGGAAAATCTTCTCATAACTATCAGAGTCCTAAATCTTCAATGATTTTCAAAGATTGGTCTTTAGTCTGCTAAACAAGCAATCCACCTTGATTTCGATGTTCTTGATAATGTCAAAGGTGTACCTTACAAGCCTTGTAAAGTTTTCTTCATGTGCCCTAATAGAATCATCTTCCTTCTACTATAGCCTACGGAATTCCCCTTCCATCTTGAGATGGATTTTTTGGGGAAAATATTTATTGAAAAACATTTTCTTGAATTCATCCCAATCTATGGAATCAATTTCCTCCTTGGACTTCGTATTTTTGATAAGTTTCCACCAGTGATCAGCTTCCCCATCAAAATGATAGTCCACCAACACAACTTTCTCTTCCTCTGAGCCCTGAAGGACAAGGAATATTTTTTAATAGACTTAATCCATTGTTCTATGAGGGGATCAGAAGATCCACTAAACAAAGGAGGATATTGATGTATGAAGTATTCGATAGAAACTCTCTCTTTCCTTGGAGATGGAGGGTGTTCCACGCTATTCAAGTTATTATTCATAACTTGAGAAAGTTTAGAAATTGTTGTCATAAATTTTTGAGCACCTATTCCCATCATATTTAGCATTTCATTAGGTAAATCATCGCATTTCCTATCACATTGATTGTTGGAATGTGTTCTTATATTTCCTATCATTAACTAAGAAAAATAAATTTAAATTAGGGGCTTGAATACTTAACTAATAAAAATAAAAAAGGAAACTTTAAATATGAAAGGATAAACTCTTAAAAGGAAAAGTATATCCTAACTTGTGATTCCCTAAGATTCAATCTAGGTTAACCATGATCTATTTCCTAATATATACACTTATGGGAATTTATTTGTTCCAATAATATTGATTCATAATGACCTTGTGAATTTACCAAATCATATCACCTGGAAGTGTCACACCAGGTGCGAAGTAAGGCCCGTTGTCATATACTAGGTTACCCCAAGTTAGAACCGGAGCACCTTGTCGGAGCTTTCACTACTAGGTAAATCTATGATAGAACCACTTCTACTTGTATTATCCATATAGGGATGCATTCTCTTGATAAACCACTTACTCTATATTTACTAAAATTTAGGGATGTTTTATTAGGCTTAGTCTTATCACTAAGGTTTTACTAAAGTTCTATATGCCTTCTCTAAAAATAACTAAAATTCTCCTATGATACCAATTATAGAGACCCTAGCCTTCATCACATAATATTATATGATTTTAATCATAATTAAATGACAATTTACATGCCAAGGATTGTAAAGTCTAGTGTATTAGAAGGCTAGATACATAAAACTGAAAAACATGGGACTAAATAAAACATTTCATTAATTAATATTCATAAATATATCTTTAATTTCATTGTTCTCATACATATGCATAAGATAACCTAGGGATAACATGACAAAAGGTATGAGCTAAAATTCCTGTAAGGGAAGAAACAAAATAATAATTCTTATCACATGGGTTATAAAGCATAACATAATAATATAAAAAGGCATAGAACATGATTAAACGTAAGGAATAATAACATGTAGAACATGGGATAACATAATAATGAATTAATAGTAATGTGGGAGAAACATAAAACATGAATTTAGCACGATTCAAGTCTCATTGCACATAGAAGAGAATGATTCAAGTCTCCTTGTACATAAAGGAGCATGAGTCAATGCTAACAACCAAGAATGTTGCACATAGAGCACGAGTCAAGGCTAACCGCCAAGACCGTTACACATAACGCCTCACAATAATAAACTTTACCCAATTAATTGAAGAACTGTCAGGGTGCACCCATCATTACATGTTCATGAATATGTGTGACACATAAATATTCATACATAAGGCATCAAACATAAACATAAATTTTAGCCATGGAAAAAAGTGGATACCTTAATCATGTCATAAAAAATAATAAATGGGTGTTACATGATAATTTCTATGAAATAAAAGAATTAAATCATACATGGACATTAATAACGGATAATAGGCATATATAGTGATATGTGGTGTCAAAATTAAGTGATAACATGTAAAAAGTGTATTTAAGAGACCTTAGAATTAAAACATTTTAGTGTGGTTTACGGAAAATATCAAAGATCATTTAAAACATAAAAAGGAATAATATTTTATATAAAACCATAAGTTAACCAATAATGTTTTTATAATAAAATTATTTGTTTTATAAAAATAATGGTTTCTTAAAAACAGCATATAGAGTGCACTTGAAAATGGGTAAGAATTCTGGAAGTTCCCTTAAAACGGCTTGCTTATCAGGATGTATTGAGAAGGGAACCACATAAAACATGTATATCCCTAAAAGAGGAGGATGAAAAGATCTTGATAAATTAGTTTGGAACATGTAAATAGTATTTATAATATTTATATAAAATTAAAATATAATTTCATTTGGATAAAAAGAGAGGAATAGAAACCCAAAGCAATAATGGAGGTTCGGGTAGAATCTTTTACCTTAAGTCTGAAGGTGTTCTTCCCTTGATCTTAATATCATGTATAATCAAATTCGATTAATTAATTAATAATTCATGAAAATTTTCTACATTCAGTTAATTTATTATAATTTTATTTATTTCTTTTATTCCCTTTGTATTAGTTATAATGTTGAATTTTATCGTTTGTGAGTGCTTGTTTTCTTAATTTTTATGATCGGCTCGATTATATAAGTGTATGGAAGTTCAGGTAAATTGTAAATTGAATTCCAGAATTGAATTTATAATTTATTAATGATTATACATAATTTTAAGCAATCATATAAGTTTTTTTGTTATTTTTGGTGAGGATGAATCATTAGATAAATATTTAATGATAAACACTTGGATTATTTTCAGTGGTTTCACTCACAAAGAACTTGCTTTGTTTTATTATTTTACATAATGTGTGTATAATGTTTATAGAACAGTAAATAATATATAATAAATAAATTTTGATATGTTTAATCTATAAAAATTGATTCATGACCATCCTTGAATATGGTAATAGAAATTGAAAACTCGTCATCCTTGAATGTGATAAATTAAAACATCTCAGATAGTGTTTTTATTTTTTAGTATAAAAGGGGAGGGAAAGAAAGATGATGAAGAACTATTACATTAGCATAATAAAATTATTGTATATTTAAGTTAATCGATTTATCATAACCTTTGGATTAGGGAATTTGGGGAGATAAAAAAAATAAAATAACTTGAAAAAGAAATTGAAACAAAACGGAAAAGGGGTTTACCTCTTGATTCCATCCTCTTGAGAACTCCTTAGGGAGAAGGTTTTGGTCTTTTGTAAAGACAAAAATCTCATGGATGTTGGTAAGGGGGTAGGGATGATATTTGAGTACAATTTTGGTAAGTATAAATACTTTAGAGGTGTGAGGAGAAGAAGTTGTGATGGGTGGTATTTATAGTGGATGAGAGGGGTGTTTTCTCATTATTTTACTCAATATTTTATTATTTTTCTCAAGATAAGAAGTATTGAAGATTATTGAGACTAAATATAGTAATATTTTCATGTGATTTAGAACCAAATGTCACTTACATCATCCATGACTCAAGTATAACTCAAAAATTCATTAATTTACTTATACCGTAAATTACCATATTTTACAATTCATAAAAAATTTAAGTATTTTAGAAAAATCCAAAAAAAATCAACCAATTTTTTTTTTTATGTGTAGAATAAAAAATAAAATCCATTTTATGCAAATAATTTATAAATATGGTAAATTTAATTTTTAATTAAAATCATTATTTACTTGGAAAATACAAATTTTAAAATTAAAACTGATTTTCTAACACTTTGAAAAATTTATTAAGGTCTCATTAAATTATCTTATAATAATAAGACATAAAAATAATAATTTATGAATGAATTTTAAGAAAATAAATTTTATTTTAATTTATTAAAATATTAATTAAATACTTATGACTTAAAAAATTTCTAATACTTAATTACTAATTTTTTAAAAATTATTTACTTATACTATGATATAATTATATCATATTATCACTTATAAAATGGATAAATTTTATTTCTAATTTTATTGTTGAGGTTACTCTTCAATTGGCAAGTTTACTATTCATAAGGGTCACATTACTATTCCAAAGGTCAAGTTACTATTTCATCGGTAGAGGTTTCTTAACTTCTAGAAATGAATATTATTTAATTCATTCATCATTTATAAAACTTGTATTGTGTTCTATTAATTTTTTATACCATGTGACATAATTATAAGAAGGTAATTTCTATAGATAAATCTTTGGGTTGTTTCATTGTCTTATAAAAGGTTCTACTGTAGTGTCATGATGACTCATGCCCTATCCGATAGGGGGTTCAACTTGATAGATAGAGGACCCTTGCTCAAGATGATGGGGAGTTCCACCCTACAGTTCAAGAACCTATGCCCTATCTTATAGGAGAGTTCCACTCTTATTTCATGAATACCTACTTCATATCTGATATGGGGGATTCCACTCAGAATATAAAGGACCTTCACCCATGCTAGTACCCAAGCAGGTGGGGGTTCCACTTTATAGAAAGCCTATGGTGATCCTTCCTAATCACTGTCATTGTTGGGAGTTGCCTAAATAAGTGACATGCCTATAACATTTCATATAGTGTCCCAAAAGACAATATGGAAGTCACCATCACATTATAGATGAAAAAACACTTAGTATAGGATAATCATGGGTAAAAATTCAATTCCAAGTGAAGGAGATACGAGAGTTTGAAGTTTACATAAAAGGAACTAAGGGGTAAACAACATGTGAGGGGACCCACACGGTGTGTAGTCCCTTTCCATCACCTGGTTGTGTCCTTGGGGGTATAGGGCTCACCAAAAGTGTAAAGATTCATGATGTGTATGGGAACTACATGATGTTCCCATGACACTCAAGGTCCCTCCCATATGCATGGATATGTTTGTGTATCCATCCCGTGTTTGTGTACTTTACCTCATGTCCGTGTAATTTGGTACATGGTGTGCATAGATGTATCTATGCCTATGTACTCTCATTGTACTTGTCGAGTCTACCAGTACAAGGTCACATAGCATTTGGGTGTCCCACTTGATATGTGATACATATAATTTTCTAAAACCTAAGCCATTATGGCTAAGGCCCAACAAGTTAGCTGTTCTTTGATCTAAATGATATGTAGTTTGTATTTTTCCAAAAAAACATATTTGTTCTCTATGTACTAGATCTAGTGTCTCCACCCTCATATATGGAATCTTCTTCTCCAAAACATTGTGTATCTAGTCACCAATTGTCATTTCAGTCCATTCAGAGGCCAAAAATTAGCATCTACTCACCACGGTGGTCCATTACTCAACCCACACAACTCAGGTTCTTCCTCCGTTCACGATTTGAAAATTGATTGTAAAAAAACTCTTTAAAAACCCAAAATCCATCCAAAACCATCCTTGATTTATATATCCATCCCTATCACATTGATTCTTCCTTTTTTGGGGATTTGATCATGATCAGTACCACTGGGCAATGTCGAAACCGGATCACAGGGTCCAACTGGTAATGAACATGAATAAATTGAAGGGGAAAGGTACAAAAACAAATGTTTATCGATTATTTCCAAGAATTCTTGGACAAAAATCAAGAAAGGTGAAATAAGAGTTAGAAAACCGAAGAACAATACATTAAACTAGTACATGGGGTATCAACTACATCAACCTGTATGTGATAATTGTATGTCGCTGTAACAACATGCATCCAAGTCCATATCATGAGGCATTGCAATAGACTATGTACTCCGCTGCCTCCTTTGTGAGTCTCAACACTGAATCACTCTTAATCCTTAGCCTCCACCACAAAGTTCCCCTGTCATTGAAGTAAATGACTACCCTTTCCGTGTTAGGGTGGTCAAAGGGGATGAAATCCTAGATAATCCTACAACAAACCTCATGTGGTACCCTTACAAACAAAGAAATCTCTACACGTATAAAAAATTCTTGGTTGGATCTCAATAAATCACTATATTGATCTTTTCTGGGTCCATGGATAAACTATTCTCAAAAATTACATTCCCCATAAAGTGAACATCATGAATCCAGAACTATCACTTCCAAATATAACCATAAAGATGGTTCCTTTAAATAAAATATAGAATCATCCTCAAGTTATTTTGCATGATCCTCATATGATGAAAATTAGATGATTATTTCATTGATTAATACAACCAAAAAACTAGTCCAAGTATAGCTATATGATTCAGTACATTAAATTCATAAACATAGAAGGGGAATTTGCCACACCAAAGGTCATCACCAGGAACTCATAGTTTCCGTAGAAACATATGAATTCCCACATTGGAATATCGGCATTGAAAACCATCAAATGGTGGTAGTTAGACCTGAGGTAGATCTTTGAGAACCATCACACACCTAAACACTAGTCAAAGAAATTTTCAATCCTTGGAAAGGGGTGATTCTTTATTATCATGGCCCGGTTTAGGAGATGATGATCCATGAAAATATGCAACCTCCCATCTACCTTTTTCAAGAACAATACTAGAGCTTCCCAGGGGGGACACACTAAGACTAATGAAACCCTTCTCTCAAATTTCCTCCAACTACAACCATAGCTCCTTAATCTCATTAGGGTTCATCTGATATGTCTAAGAATATATCAGAGTGGTCTTGGGATGCAAGTTGATGAAAAACTCTATCTCTCACCTCATAGGTAGTCCCAAAACTTCCTTGAGGAATACGTCCATATAATCCTCCATGAATGGAATAATATATATACCGAATGAGCCTATTGTACCAAGGGATATACTTTCTAACTGATAGGTGATATATTGAAACCTAATGCTTGTAGAACCCACTTGTCTCATTATGATATCTCTATCACCCACAAATGATAATCTCATCCCATCAGTGCGTAGGCATCTGACTCATATGTAGTGATAATAAATATATTCTTAGACCATGGAAAACCAATCCATAACCAATATGATTTCATAGGGTTCCATCATGATGACCATAATTTCCTATGTAAAACTCTCTCCACCAAGTGATAGCTCGTACTGCCGATAGATAAAAGATATAGAAGAAGCATTCCCTATAGTAACATAAAGACTAAGTTGTTGGGATAACACCTTAACTATGAGATCTATCTATCACACCAGTAATATAGAGATGATGGAATGGATGGAACCTATGTCTAATAATACTGAACCAAGAGTATAAAATACGTATATTATACTTAGGATTATCTCTTTCACCCTGGGGTCATAAGCCTCCAAATCCTACAACTATCTCTGGCCCCAACCGCTAGCTACCTGGGCCTAACCTGGGCAACTTGGTGGTGGTGGTGAAAGGATCCCATAATTTCATCCACCACCCATACCTCATCCTCCTCCTCTTACAGCTCCTCCTACCTGGGATCCACCCTTCCCTCACCTAGATGATCCATGATCACGGTGCTGCCTCTGCTGTGGTGGTCCATCAGCTACCTTCTTGTGCTCCTCAACATATCTAGTCAGGTAGTCATGGGTTATTTCCACTCACCCATCATAATAAAATAACATCACCTCTTTGGGATATCCTATTACTATACAATATCCCTAACCACATGCTTGATTCTAATCAAGGGGAGGTCTCAGGTATTGATATCCTATCGAATGATGTTTGTTTTCTATTGAATATGACACAACCATATGATGCCCATTGCTAGATCTAGCTATCTAGAATACCTTTGATAGGAAACTCTCTATCACTAGTTCCTACTCCAACACACTGGAATAGGTGGGAATGTACAAGGGAACTACACTATCATGGATATATCTATAGAGTCCCTACTCAAACCTTCATTCTCAGAAGTATCCATCTAGGATCATGTCAAGGGAGTACCATGTCAGGTTTTTAGATATCGCAGTATACTCAACCCCTATCATTCCTATCTATTGTAGCTTTATGAGATCCAAAATCAAAACTGATCACAGGAAAGATGGGTAGTATTACTCATGGAATAGCTGCTGGAATTCAAGACATGAGAGTGTCGGCTCATCATGCATCTGGGTAAAAAGACTCCACCATCACCCAAATACTCCATAGAAAATACTGGATTCCAACACAACCACTAGATCTATTGGTGTTTGGATGAGCTTGAAAGCATGGACCACTAAATCTAGAAAATCCTATGTTGCCTAAAGATTTGGCTCTCCATGGAACCTCAGCAGCCTCTGGCACTAGAACTCATGGAGATCGCTAATCCGGTACACATCCTCAACCTGCTCAACTGGTATAATCTATTTCTCGACAGGTGGTGTTGCAACCACCTATCTACATGGAGGAAGGATATCATGGGGTGGACCCTAAACTGAGGCCTTATTTCTCATTAGATCATCTTTATGGTCTGAAAATGGTATCATGGATGGTTTTCATTGCTCAGCTATCCCAAAAGTTATCATGATGCACCACAGTCATATAACTATATATATATAATGGGGGTATGACTCAATAAATACAACCAAAGACTAAATCCTATATGATGCATGTACCATGTATCCCTGCAACCAATGTCCAGGTATGCTGACTCAACAATTTGGTATTAAAGGTCCTGATGAATGGATATGTTGGCCACCCATACCAACACTAGATTCCCTTGCCTGAGAGATGCACTCGAAACACTTTGAAACTATTTCCCAAAACCCAAAAAAATACTCATAAGGGGGATAATCTAAATACCATCCCAAGGATCAAACTACTTCTAATACCAATCTGTCATAACCTGACCTTACCCTGGTCTAGATCCACAACAACCTCATGCTTGCCTCCAGAGGCCAGGGGATGGTGACCAGCACTGAAAGTATAACTAACATGGGTAAGCCTTTTCCTAAGTACCTATACGAACACTCACATCCATATCATTGTATAAGTTAATATAAATAATAATAAAAAATGAAAAATACTAGGGGAATGACCATGCATGTAAAACCTCTAGAAATTAAAAGAGTACGGTAGTGAAAAATGGAATGTAAAGGGGGAAAATACATTCCTGAGAAAAAATATGTCCCAGGCCAAAAAAACTAGAAATTAAACTATTGAGAGAGAACCAAGCTCCTAATCCCCAAGATATAACCACCGTACATGGTCCAAATCACCAGTATCCCAAAGCTTTTCTATAGTCACCATCGACCTGTTTATCATCTACATAAGACATGACACATATGAAAAAATCCCATATAGGGGTGAGTATATACATACCTATTAGGATGCTCTAAAATATGAAAGAGGGAATAGTAAGAGACATAATAGGATTATAAATAAAATAGATAGTAAACAAGATGTGGCTCAACCTAAAGCAAGAGAAAGTGTAACCTTCTCCAAACAGAAAGGGGCTCAACACGATGTGTAGATGGACTAAAAATCAAGTCTTTTCCACATATAAAAGGAGATTAACCTCATCCAACCAAGAGAACCCAAACACAGAAATCACATGACATACCCTACACATCTTCTCAAACCATAGAAGGAGATTAACCAAATCCAAAGGTATTGATACATATATATATATATATATATATATATTCTTAGAAAAATAAACCCAAATGAGAGAGAAAGGGGATATACATATCACATCCCAACCTAGGAAAAAGACCTGCCAATAGTTCCTAATGTCCATCAATGATGCATATCATCTCGTGTGTTTTCCTATAAGTGACCATGTGAAGTCCCACTTCTCTCCATTGTCCTTCACAATCGAGGGGGAACAATATCTAAGTAAAGGACTTGTGTCCTAATATGTCAAATGGGTTCCACTCTATAAGTCGACGACATGCACCCTATTTGATATGGGGTTCTACTCTATAGATAGAGGACTTTTGCTAAAGATTATGGGGAGGGGTTCTACTCTATAGTTCGAGGACCCATTCCCTATCTGATAGGGATTTTAGTAAAGTGTAATGATGACCTACTCCCTATTTGATAGGGGGATTACAATTGATTAATAGAGGAACCTCACCCAAGTTTATGGGGGTTCCACTCTATAGTTCAAGGACCATCGTAATATTCAATAGGGGGGTCCAATCTAGTTTCATGAGGACCCTCACCCTATCTAATAGAGGGATCCAAACAAGTACCCTTATCAGGTCTAATAGGGGTTCCACTTGGTAGATAGAGGGTCCATACCCAAGTTGATGGGGAGTTCCAATATATAGAAAGTCTTCGGTGATCTTGCCTAATCACTTCCATCGTCGGGTGCTACCTAAATAATAATCATTCCCATAAAATTTTATATTGTATCCTAAAAGTCATTGTGGAGTTATCCATAATGTTCTATGTGAAAAAATACTTAGGATAGGCTACTTGTAGGTGAAAATATGACTCCAAACGAAGGAGATATGATACTTTGAAGTTTCTTTAAAAGGAACCATGGGGTACATAGCATGTGAGGGGACCCACATGGAATGTGGTCCCACTACATCATCTGGTTGGGTCCATGGGGGCACATGGATCACCAAATATATATGGAAACATGGTGTGTAGGGGAACTTCATGGTGTTCCCATTCCACTAGGGGTCCCGCCCATGTGCTTGGTCATGTCTGTGTATCCATCATGTGTCTGTATAATTTACCCCATGTTTGTGTACTTTGGTCCATGGTGATCCTTGTCATGCCTATGACCATGTACTATCAAAGTATATGTTGAATCATCCATCATAATTTCACATGTTTTTTGGTGGTCCCACATGGTATGTGATACTTATAATTCGTTTAAACCCTAGTCGTTGAAGCTAGGGTCTGACACATTGTGTATTCTTTAAACTACATGGTGTGTAGTTGGGATTTTTCTAGAAACTCATATAAATTACACACACAATATATATTATGTATCATCCATAATATATGGCTTATTAGTCACCCAAAAATGGTATATCTAGTCACCGTTGGTCATTTCCATCCATTCGGAGGCTGGAAATTGGCATCCACTTGCCATAGTGGTTCATTGCTCAACCCGCACACCTCAGGTTCTTACATTATTCATGATTTAAATATTGATCATAAAAAATATCTTCCACAACCCCAATCAATATTAAATCATACTTTATTCATCTATATGTCCCTCACATGTCAATCTATCATGATTCCAAGGGTTTGATCGATCTTAATACCACCCTGCAATGTCGAACCGGGACCGTGGGGATCCAATCAGTGATGAACATGAATCAATTAAGGTTGAAAGGAATAAAAACTAATTATCGTATTTTTAAAAATATTTATTGGTCAGTGATCAATAAATTGGATTTTTATAGCTAGAAAACCAAAAATAATCAATTAAACTAATACATGGGTGCATGAAAAGTTCAATAATTAGCACTGACCATAGAAATGATGATTCTAATCAATAAATTTAATCAAAAGGGTGTAATAGATAGTTTTATGAGTCCCACCTTGATACTGGATCATTTATCATCGAAGAAAATTCTCACCAATGATTTAATGAAGTCATTTCATTCACTGTGCTCAGATCTACTTCGATCCAGATATTATTCGTTGTCTGATATGATCCACCAATGAAAGGAGGAAGGAGAATCTCTAGAATCCTCCCAAATTTTATACAGATAATCCTAGAGGATTCACAATATCATTTCATTTTTAGGAAAAATATTTTAGGTCAAATTAATTAATTCATTCATTCATTTATTTATTTATTGATTGTACCACCAATGTTCATTTTATCTAAATTCCCTACACTGACTTATTTTATGTCATGCCTAGGGTAAACACCATGTTACGGACTCAACTATGGTCTCATATTTCCAATAAAAGATTATCTTTAAGAGTTATCCCATTTTATTTAAGAAACTACATGTGTTTAATATAAAATATATTTAATATTTTTATAAAATTAATTTTGGGTACTCCATGCCATAGAATTGTATGCAGTCTCAGCGCCTGGATCTAGAAATATATCTATAAATTTTCATAATTATTATTAGTAAAAACTGAGTCTCTATATAAATTGGGTAAAAGTATATTTAATAAATCATTTTTAAAAGGTTAAAAAAAATTGAAAACATTTTTAGAAAACATGGTTTTGGAAGAAAACAGATTTCTGACTAAAGAGATAAAGGAATTTAGATATTATTCAAAACATTTTCTCAAACATTTTATGTAAAAAAGAGTGGAAAATGGTAAGATTTCTTGAAAATATAATTAATAACTATAGGATAAGAAAATTAAAGGGGTTTATTATACAATGATCAAAAAATTTCCTTCAATTGAAACTCAAGTTTAAACAATCCCAATTAAATGAGGTTGTGAAATAAACCCTTACAAAGGTAATAAAATTAAAGTGATGATTAATCAATTAATTGATTATTTGTATACAATTTAAATACAAATAAAATAATTTTAAATAAAACATATGATAGTAAAAAATAATTACACACATAATCTTATAATTTCAAAGAAAACAAAGAAGTAATATAACATAATGAAAAGAAATTGAGTTATGAAAGCCTTTACCACTTGGTAACATTTAAGTTAAAATCTTTTTGGATGAAATAATTTAAATTGAAACATATAATACCATTAATTATTAATTAATCATGATATTAAATTTCAAATTAGAAGTATATACACCATATAAAATAAAGTAGGTGAACAACATTACAATATGCCTCAATGAGGGGAAATTGAGACGAAGACCCTTATAATGATCTTATCATTAAAGTGGGAATTAATAAATGACTTGATTATGTGTATCAAATGTAAAAAAAGAATGTGTAAATACAACATAAAATAATCTAAGTCCATTGCACATAATCTTAGTCTAACATAATCAAATAAGTACAAGTTTAACCTAATAAATAAAAATTAAGTAAAGAAACCCTTACCTCGCGCTTAATTTTAGTTTAATATGATCTAAAAGTTTTTAAAATAGTTTCAATCATTTTATTAATTTATAACAGAACCATAATCATTTTTATAATATCACATATGATTCTCTTATTCTATTTTACCACTTATTTATTAATCATATTCCATTATTTTCATTGTTTTTATGGAAATTACCTTATTTTCTTATGTGGGTTTTGTAATGAACGTTTTGATTCTTATATATATGAAATAAATAATTGTTCTTTTAATAATTAGATACATTATTATAAACAAACTCTTAAAATTTGGGCATGGAAAATGAATCGCATCACTTCTTGGAGAAGGTAGGTCGTACGCACGCATGAGTGATGATATCATTCTCTTAACGGGTAAAAAGGTAAAAAGGGGTGTGATATATTAAATTTAAATAATAAATATCATATCATATATATATAATATATTATTTTATTTTTTTATTACATTTCATCTAAATCATAAGTGAAAAATGAATCACATCGCTTTGTGAGGCTGTAGTCTATCATACACTAACGTTGTTATCGTATTTAAAACAGGATAAAATATAAAAAGTTGTATGTGATATTAAAATTAAATATGTATAATAATATAATAATTATAATATAAATTGGGTAAATCCATAATTATATTTATTTCTGAAAGTTGGTGATGGAAAACAAACTATATCGGTTCACGAAGCGATTGTCCATCATACATGTGATCTATGATTTTGTTTCTCATTTGATGGAAGTGGAGATAGATAATTATTATGCCATAAAAATAATAAAATATCAGAATATTTTATATTTTTTTTATTATGTTGTAATTTTTAATACATAATTTAATTTGAAAAATGAATAAATAAAATGAAAGCTCTTTGTTATGATAATTACCTTCTCGAACATAAACCTCCTTTGGATTTATTATCAAGGACCATAGGGATGGTCTTTTGGGAGGACCAAAATATATAGAATGTGAATAAGGATTTTTGAGAGATAATTCTTCATGTTTTATTCTATAAAATGGTCTTAGTAGGTTTGAATAAGTGAGGGGATGTAATTTACTTTTATAAGTGGGAAAAGGGGGGATCTTTGTAAATTACTTGAAAATTTACAAAAATAATCCAAAATGAAAAATTCATTCACATGAAAAAATATTTAAAATGAACTTAAATTAGAAATTGGGAAATATAATATTTAAATATGTCCATAAATAGTATTTATACATGTTTTAGTTCATTTTTAGTCGTTATCTTCTTAGTTTAACCCCACAATAAACCCATTTTTACCTTAATCATGGGAAATAATTTTTATTGTTTTCACTATTCATTTTGGTCAAAAATTAATTCGACCTTATTAGATAATATAAAATATTATGATTCCAAATGTGGAATAAATTTCTCAAAATTTCATTCACATAAGTGGAGAATTTTAATTGAAAATTAATCTCATAGAGGTGACTAGATAGCGGGTTTTCAAAGAAAAAATGTTTAAAAGCACACAATGTTTTTATATAAAAATTAAATATAAAAAATGAATAAAATGACCTAAATTGAATTAATAGATATATAATTGAACTAATTTTCTTTTAAAAAATTAAATTATAATTTTACTTTTTAAATAATGTAAATGAAAAGGTAGTTTTTAGAAAGAAACGGTATTTTTCACTATTCATCGAAGAATGAAACATTTTAGAAAAATCAAAAAAATAAACCTAATATAATTTTTATATGATCATTTCAAATATTAATTTTATTTAATCAAGTAAATTTTATAAAAATTTTAAAAAGTAATTTTAAATTTTGTTCTCAAAGCATGACTAAATCGTATTTTAAGAAATATACAGTTCATCAAAAAAAACACATCTTTTTGTAAAATATTATTATTTTATTTAAAATTAATATATAAATATATTTTTCATAATTTATTTATTAATATTAATAACTTAAAATTTAATAGTTATTTTATAACAGTATATTGTATTACGACTCATTTATACTTGGGGATGCATGTTTAGCATGCTATCAAAGAGATTAAATTTAAATAAATATATTTAGTGGGTGGCTTAAGCTTATCATTGTTTGTATCATTTTATATAGAATAAAATGTTATTATTTTATAATTTTGGGGTGCTAAATTATCCCCACCTTAAATAAATTTGGTACTCATAATTTAAACATTATCTTAGTAATAATGGGTTTGGCATTTGGAAATACCATTATAGAAAACCCACATTGTAAAATGGTTAATAAAACTTAATTTTAATAAGAAATAAATAGAAGTAAAGGGGTAATATATAATAAAATCTAACTAATTTTCCAAGTAGAATAATATTGGTATCAATTTAAGATGTGGATATGTTTGAAAAACATAAATAATTATAAAGTGTGGTAGTGGTTATTGATCACAATAAACTGAATGATCATTGGAAAGTTAAGGAACTCAAAACCATACATTTTTTGTCATTTAAAAGACTATCTGATTCATTGGATATGAACATAATAGGATAAAATTTCTATTTTAATATCCTTTTTCCTAATGTTCAGTAATTATTCTACTATTAAAGAATATATTGAAATATACTTACTTGATACGTTTCTATTTCATAATAACAATTCCATCCTTTTGTTGTGCTCTGATAATTTTCCAATTCATCACTTACTCCAAGGAATGAACATCCAGAAATGAATTTTTTTATACCTAAAAAACAAAAAATTACTTTTAATAGATCATAAGATCCATAAAAGAGTGGAAACTATTTCCATCTTTCACAAACTACTTTCAAAAATCAATATGGTTAGCACAAGTTATCCAATATAACACATTAATCTATAAACATCAATAGTAACACCACAATTTCATCATTAATACTTATTCATCAAATCATTTAATTAAAAATAATTTCATCTTAACCAGAACATCACGTAGGCCAGCGGTAGGTGTTAAACCCTGATCATCCTTCAGTTGTGGGTTCAATCCCTATGGCCTTGCCATACGTGGAAGGTTGTCACCCAATATGTGGGTTGTCCTTTTTCTAAAAATGTATTGATATAATTCCTATAACATTCTCTAAAAATATGATAGACAACCGTTAAATAAAACTTCTCATTAAATAAATTTTTTACTAAGGTTTTAAATGTAACTTTTTTTCATAAAGTCTAACAATAACATTTGACTATTATTACAATGTAATTAAAGATCATATTAATAGTAAAGGTTATCAATACCTTTAAACTTTTTTCTATAAAATGTTAAATCATTATTCCTCAAATAACATTTCCACTAAAACATATACTTTCCATTAATTTCTCCCAAAATATCCTTGATCTTGGTGGACTCCCATCATATAATTCCGAAAAATTGGTGTTTAAGAATTTGAACTTATGATCAATATTAAACAAAAAAATCATGATGGTATTCATAACTCTTTTGTTAATGAAGACACATATGATTCTAAAATTTAACACAAACCTTATATGTTTCATGATTCTTATAACTGAAATACCATTGGTAAAATACTTCTACAATTTAATTCATGAATCATAATAGATGAATAATTCATCCATTTTTATTTCAACATATTTCTTTTATTTGTATAGGGGATAACCTTTAGAAGAAGAAATTGACTCAAATAATTCCTAGGTTCCCCACATTTAAGACAACAAACTATAAATGGATTCCTTGGCTGAGATTTATCTCTTTACATCTTACTCTTCATTTTTTCGTCATCAAATATTTTATTTATACCCTTCTTTTCCACATGTAAATAATTTTATAATTCCATTAAGAAACTTTATTGGGTTTCTCTTTCCAAATTTCTCATTTCATGGAAACTGATCCTTATTTTATCCATGGTATATTTCACTTGATCTCTTAGTGAACTCCATATTTATCTTCTTTGGTGAATCTGTTAGTTTTTTAAGGTATAGGTTGTTAATAAAATTTCATGAAAACTAATTAGTAAAAATACCAATATCATTTACTCTATTCATAATCCCATTTGGTTTCTCATAGTCACCACAATGCCCTTTATATTCAATTTTAACCTGATTTCTTTGGGTTTCGTCCATTGACTAAAACTAAAAATCATAATTTGGGCAACAATAACCATAGTAGAAAAAACATATAATCATTTATAGGATGTTTAAATCATAACACTGTATTTTCAATATGGGACACCTTAGGATTAACCTAGTTTATTCATTTTCATCATCTATTCAAATCCCTCATGATGGTTTTTAAAGAATATGTGAATTATTCTAAGCATATTCTTCCAGGATGATCAAACTAGGTATGCAGTAAGGCCCATTTTTGTGCACCAAGTGGAGATTAGGTCAATCCCCATGCACCCTTTTCAGATTTATTACCCTTAGGTACATTGTTTCTAGAATCACATCCAATTTTAGTATCTATACAGGTATATATTTCAAGGAAACCTGCATAATATCTACCATTCCAGAACTTTTGGATTCTCTTATATACTTATCCTAAAAGTTTATAATTGGGTTATTTCCCCTAGACTATTTTTTCCTAAATCGAGTTCCCAAGGATTCTACTAAATCTCCTTCGATAACAATTTTAATGACCCCAGCCCTAGTAGCTTGAAGCTAGTGTCTTCTTTATTAAATTGTCATAAGATATAAGGAATTACATCCTAAATGATTGAATAGTTTAGTATTATTTCCAAACTAGATATATAATTGAGCCTTTTATTACATTTGAAAACATAAATAAAAACTTTTTTTTAGAATATCATTATTTCCTCAACCATATCATTACATATCATTCATTGTACACTTCATGGAATTGTGGGGAAAGGAAACAAAATAAGGGTGATCTCAAATGTTCAGTAAGGGTTAAGTATAGTGGAAGCTATCAGGAATCAATAATTATAAACAACATGGGGATTTAAATAACTCGACATGCATTCAATTTAAATAATTTGATTGTCATGAGTAGATATGGCATAATCAATATGGAATGATAAATAACTAAACACATAGTCCATTTAATCAATAACTCGACTGTCATAATTGGATAAAGAATAATCTATATAGCAAGGAAAATAACTAAAAATGCATACAATTTGATCAATAAGATGAGAATAAAATGTATCTAGAGATAATATCATTATTAAAATATCATGGATAAAAATAATTGAATTCTTAATAAAAGAAATATTTAATTATCGTATGTCATTATCTCAGGAATCATGATACCACTACCATCAATATCTATTATAAAGAAAATTTAAAATTGATAGGTAAAAACCCATTTAACAAAGGATATCCAACTGATTCGTCTCATGAGACTATCAGTGCCTTGAGGGGCTATTTATAACTAGGCCCCACCCATGTATGCATATCTAGGTAATTCCTCATATATCAAATAATCGATTTAATTCATGAACATGTGCCTTGTCATAAAATATCCATATTGAGTAAAGAATAAATATTTATCAATATTTCCTCAGATAAAAAATAACATTCAAATAAAAATACTATATATAAAAGTGAGATATGGTTTAAGTAATAATAATAACCATGATAAATAATATAGATATTTAGGGGAAATTTAATGTCCAATGATCACATGAAAGTTAATAACTATAAAAATGAATCAAGAAAGTTAAGTCAATACTTTCCTTTTTAAAATCATCATAAATCATCAATAAAATGAATAAGTATGGTATCAATCCAACATATAAACCTTGAATAAATAATAAATTATTTTTTCATTAATGAATAGAAATACCATAAAATGATATTTGAAAGAATTCTTGAGGAAAATATCCTTTTTTATTTTGAAAATCACTTTTTAAAATAAAAATTTCACAAAAATAATTTAAAATACTTTTTTTTAAATAATATTTTAATCTTAAATTGGAATAATTAAAAACATGGAGTATTCATGATAGTAGGGAATTATATAAATGTCAAGTACATTAAAGCATAGATTCCTTTCACTTTTTCAGTAATATTAAAATAGGCCTTATTTTGAAAACTAAAAAAATATTCCTTTAAAATATTTTTGAAAAACTAAAATTGGAAAAAAAATTATTGAATAAATAATTTTTTAAAGTTTAAAAACATTTTTGTAAACATATTTATAAAACATGGTTTTGGAAGAAAACTGATTTCTGACTAAAGAGATAAATAAAGTCATATTTTCTTAAAAACATTTTTTCAATAAATTTAAGTACCAAAGGGTGGTAAAATGGAACTATTACTTTAAAATATAATGGATAAACAAAGTATATGAAATGTAAAGGGTTTTATTAAATAATTATCAAATTATTTATTTCAATGGATACTGAAGTATAAACAATCTCAATTAAATGAGGTTGTGAAATAAACACATAAAAAGATCATAACATTGAAGTAAGTATTAATAGAATAATCGATTATTTGTATCAAATTTAAATCCATATAAAAAAATTAACAAAAAAATAATATATTCAAAAGTATTTACATGCCTAATCATATAATTTCTATGACAATGAAGATCTAATATAATTGAGATGTGAAATTCTTTACCACTTGGAAACTTTTAGTTCAAAATCCCTTTAGATGAAATAATTAAAATAGAAGCTTAGAATACGATGAATTATTAATTAATAAATATATTATATGTCAAAAGTGAATTGTATACACCATATAAAATAAATTAGGTTCATAACATTAAAATATGCCTCAATAAAGGGAAATTGAAACGTAGCCCCTTACAAAGATCGTATCAT
The DNA here is from genome assembly GCA_963277665.1 of Viscum album. Taxonomy (NCBI): domain Eukaryota; kingdom Viridiplantae; phylum Streptophyta; class Magnoliopsida; order Santalales; family Viscaceae; genus Viscum; species Viscum album. The sequence continues at coordinate 126,320,323 of OY728139.1, read as the reverse complement.
TGAAGTGGGGATTAATCAATGAATTTATCATGTGTATAAAATGTAAATACACATAAAAAAAAGTATAAATACAACATAAAATAATCTAATTTAATTACACATAATCTTATCATGGCATAATAGATAAAGTAGATGTTTAACCCAATGAATGGAAACTGAGTTAAGAAATACGTTACCTCATGCTGCCTTTTGATTAAATAAGCATTAACCGGCTATATAGTGGCTTTAATAATTTTATTAATTTATAAAATAATAATAATCATATTTATAATATCATATATGATCCTATAATAATATTTTCCACCCATTTTTTATTAATATTCCATTATTTTCAATGTTTTGGGTGTTAATTATCTTCTTTTCTCATGTGTGTTTTTTAATGAAAGTTCTAGTTCTTGTACATGTGATATAATTAATAGATATAAATAATTATAAAAATGGTATAAATATAATATTTACTCATTATATACATAATTATAACCACTCTTGAAAGTTTTTCATGGAAAATGAATTGCATTATTGCGTAGAGACGGTAGGCCATACGTACGCACGAGCGACAATATCATTCCCTTAATGGGTGAATGGGTAAAAAAGTGGGTAATATATTAATTTTAAGAAATAAATATAATATCGTATACATAAAATATATTAATTAATTTTATCCTTATTACATTCCATGTAAATCGTAACTGAATAATGAATCACATCATTTCGTAAGGCGGTAGTCTGTCATACACAGAAGAATTATTATCATATTTGAAAGGGAATAAAACATAAATGGGTATATGTGATATTAAAATTATATAAGTATAATAATATCATAAATATCATATAAATTTTGTAAATATATTATTATATATATCTTTTTAAGGTGGTGGTGGAAAACAAACTACATCGGTCCGCGAGGCGGTAGTCTGTCATACACACGATCGATGATTTTGTTTCCCATTTGATAGAAGTGGATATGAATAATTATTATGACATGAAAATAATTACGTCTAAGTATATTTTATAAACTGGTGTTATTATATTTTAATTTTTAATACATTATATAATATGGAAAAATTATAAATAAAATGAAAGAGTTGGGCTAAGATAATTACCTTCTCTTGAGAAACCTCCTTCAGATCTCTGCTTAAGGACCATAGATATGGTCTTTTTAGAGGACCAAAATCTCCAGAATGTTAATAAAGATGTTTTGTAGATAAATTAGTAGGGTTTGATCATGAAAAATGGAATTTAAGGTGAGAATAAGTGAGTGGAGGTAATTTCCTTTTATAATTGGGGAAAGGGGACCTCCTTAGAAATAACATGGAAATTTCCCAAAAGAATCCAAAATGAATAAGTCATTCACATGAAAAAAGATTCTAAATGACCCTATATTTAAATATTTGGAGTATAATGTGTAAATATTAATATAAAATATTATTTTTACTTGTTTTTGTTTATTTTTAACCTTTATCTTCTTAGTTTAACCTCATGATAAACCCATTTTTTACTTTAACCATGATAAATAATTTTTACTCTTTTCACAATTTATTTTGGTAAAAAATTAAGTTGGCCTTATTAGATAATATAAATTATTCAAATTCCCAATATGGAATCCTTTTCTAAAAATTACATTCACATAAGTATAAAAAAAATTAAACTAATCTCACGGGCGCAAGGAGAAAGCGGGTTTTCAAAAAGAAAATGTTCAAAAGTTTAAAATGTTTTTATATCAAACATTAATATAAAAATGACTCTAATGAACTGAATTATATAAATAGATATATAATTGAAATAATTTTACTTTAAAATGAATTTAAAATATAATTACATTTTTAAAAAATTTAAATGAAAAAGCAGTTTTTAATAAAAATCAATATTCTTCACGATTCATCAAAAAATTAATCTTTTTCGAAAAAATACCAAAAATGCACCCTAAGATAATTTTTATATTATTATTTAAAAAAATTTATATTTTATCAAATAAATTTTCTAAAGTTTTAAAAAAATAAATTTTAAATTATGTGCTCAAAGCATGACTCAACCAACATTTATAAAAAATACAGTTCTTACTAAAACATTTCTTTTTATTTTAAATTGTCGTTATTTTATTTTTAATCAATATATAACCAAGATCTTCATAATTTATTTATTACTATTTATTCCCTCCAATTTAAAAAAAAATTATAATGGTATACTATATTACGAATTATTCTAAGTTGGGTTTGCGTGTTCTACAAGCTATTGAAAAGATTACATTTAAATAAATATGTTTCTAGTGTTTTTTTAAGTTTGGTGTTGTGTTTCACATACACTAACTAATAAAGTGTTTTTATTTTTAAAATTTTGGGTGTTTTAGATTGAATTTATATTAACTTAATAAAAATAAATACAAAATATCACGCTTTTGACTTTAGTATCACTAAACATTTCATACGGATAAAAATATGTTATGTTTGTATATAAATGTTTATTTAAAATATCAATAACTTTTTTATCCTAGTAATTTATTTTTAATTTTTAGTGATTGAATAATTATCTTAAATGACTATGCATCGACAGCATAGTATCTATTCGACTAATAGAAAAATATAACAAATGAATTTTAATATATCAAAAGTAATATACTTTGGTTGAATTATTGTGCAAAAATAAATTTTTTGATAAATATAATTTAATAATGATGTTTTTAAAGGATTATATTCTAATTTTATATTTATATTTATGTGTTTAAATTCAAATTAAATGAATAGTGTTAAAAATGAAATTAATGGTATTTTATGACAAAAATATTTTATTACTTTTTTAAAAATATATAAAATTATATAAATTGTACGAGTTAGAAAATATATGGTATAAAATGTCATCCCTAATCCATTTATGATTAAATTTTCACCTTATAAGTAAAATTATAACCCTTTAATATTGAAAAAATTTGTAATCGCGTTTGAGGTAAAAATTGGTTTACCAAGGTGTTAAACCAAAATATAAGGTTTAAAATGATATAAAAACCTATTTAAATTTCATATTATGATATTATTTTGACATTATACCGTTTTTATTAAAATATATGATCATTTGCATTCATTTTTCTTGATAACTACTTAATTATATTTTAATATTTTTAATCATTCCAAGTGTGTTATTTCCCTCATTTATAAAAGGATGCCCCTTATTTATTTTATTCACACCACATTGATCCATGTATATCAAAAAATCATTAATATAATATCATAATTTATTTCTTCACCAAATCCTAGAGATTATGTTCTTACCAAAAGACCATCCTTTCAAGGCATAAGGTGTAATCCAAAGAGGGTTTCCTAACAAAGAGGTATAACTCTTAACCGAGTGTTTTCAATTTCATTTCTCATTATACCTACTCTAAATCCATGGTATCCTTTATAAAATAATTTTTTAATTATATTTAATATAATTAATTTTAATTATTATTATGGTACAATATTTTCCCCCACTTTTTCATTCAATATATAAAATGAATATATAACTCGTGTGTACGTATGGCTTGTCATATCCATATAGCGGTGTAATTCGTTTTTAATAACCATCTTTCATAGATGGATATAATAATGGATTTAATATTTTTATATGATAGTTTTTAAATAATTAATCTTCTATGATTATAATATATTATCTATGTTTTTACATTTCCATCTTTTGGAAAATGATAATGTCACTTGTGTGTACGTTTGGACTACCACCTCCACGAAACAATGTGATTCGTTTTTATTTTATTTTAGCATGGATGATAATAAAGATAGTTTTAATTAATATATATGATATCAAATATATAATAATTATTATGTAAATTTGAATTATTATTTACCTTTCTTTCATTCCATTCATTGAAAAATGGAAACAACATTCATGTGTACGTACGACCTACCGTCTCCATGAACAGTGTAATTCATTTTTCTATCTCTAAATTTTATAGATTAATCTATATATAATGAATATATATAATATTTATATAATTATTTTAACTCTTGATATTATGGAACCAAGATCAGTGTACATGGCTCAGGACAGCTAAACTGAAACATGCATAAAAATGAAGCAGTTATCACCCAGAACAATGATTTTAATAAAAAATTGTTTACAAAGAGGTGATAAGATGTCATAAGTAAATAATAAATTGTATTATAGATATTATAATGATTCTATAATAAATTTATAATAATTATATAGTTATTATACAAAAGGTTCTATCATGTATGAAGAAATATGGGGCTTGAGGTAAGGGATTTTCATCTCACTTTTACTTCTGTAAGATACATGTCATATTCACCACTTGTTTTTTTTATGTTATGTATATAATGTCCATGAATTTATTTTATGATGATTTTCATGAAATTTATGTAGATATAAATTTCCATATAAGGTTCTTAGTTTCATGATGTTTTGATTTAAAAGTTATCAAAGTGGTAAGGGATTTATGTTTCGATCACATTTTAATTTGGATTTTTTATACGTGAGTTTCCATTGAATAAATTATATGATCCTTATATAATGAATACAATTAATTTTATTATCAAATATTTACTTATAAAGATTAAATTTTTTCCTTTAATGTTCCTCTATTTAAAAATAATAAATACTAAAAATATATTTTTAAGAAAAAGGGACTTTATTTCTCTCTTCAGTCAAAAATCCTTTTTCTTTAATGTTTATGTTGTCTCTAAAAAAATAAAAACAATCTATTATCCTATAATTATTTAAGTTAATTTTACCCATGTTTTATTTTTTATAAAAAATAATATTAAATTAATCTTCTTTTTTCCAAACTAGGAAATTTTCAATTTTTACTAGAAATTTGAAAGGAATATTTATTCAACATACTCGGCCTGAATGGAATTTTTCCCCAGCATGACTAATCAATGACATTAAAATTCATTATAAGTTTCAAAGATTATTTTCAAAGAAAATTTTTTATTGTATATTTTGTAAATTTTATATTTTAAATATGTGATTTTAAAATTAAAATCTTATTTTCCTTAGGAAATATTCCAGTGATTTTTTAAAGGGATTTTCAACTTTGATAACACCCTTTGATGTTAATTTTGTTTTACTAGAGATATTTTCCAATGAAATCATCCTTATTATTTCTCTATATGGTTTAAAATTATTATTATGATATTTATAGGAAACACGTTTATTTTTCATATGTTATGATATGATGAATTTCTGAAATTTTTATTAAACATATTTTCTTTACATGGGTTATGATATGTTGATATTATGAATTTTTTATGATCTTAAGATATTGATATTTATGGTTTTCATTATGTTATGGGTGGGATCAAAATTAAATTTCCCTCCAATGCATTGCGTAAAAATTTCATCTCATTAAATAACTATGGGAAACAATTAAATGTGCTTGATCTACAATAGGAAACAAGTCAATGTGCTTCATCTACTATGGGAAACAACTTGATGTTATTAATATAATATAAGAAACATATAATGATGCATCATCTATTATGATATGGTAAATTGGTGTTGATGTGTGGTCTATTATGATTTGGTGTTCCCAGAATTTAACCTTGACATATAAATTGGGTTACATACTTATGGTTGTGCCAAAACATTATGACATGAACTTATGGATCCTGATTTTTTTATGACGATTTCTCACTCTTATGATACATGTTTTTTGAAATGATATAGTTTTATACCATGAATCATGTTTAAAATCCATGATAGATTCTATATGAACTTTGTAAGTTAAATTCATGATCTCATAACCTTATAATTAACTTATTCTTTCATATGATCATCAGTTATTATCTTCCATTTTTACCCTTACTGAGCATTTGAACACACCCTTACTTAGGTTTTATTTCCCCAGTTTATAAAGAAAGGTTTAAGTAGGGTTTGTCTATGAATAGTACTATATGGGAAGATATTTATGGGAGATTTTTATGATCTTCCATGAAATAAGAATATTGTTTATATAATCTCCAAATTAACTAAAACTTTATGGTCCTTGGATATGTATTTGTTAAATTTATTTAATATTTATCTAAAAAGACGTAATACTAATATATGAAAAGTATATGTCACTATAAATTCAAATATTCATCTCCACCTTGATATAATATTGTATTATTTATTTATAAATACTAATTTTTATAATGTTTAACACTCTTAAGATACTTGGTTTCAATCCACTGAATAATTGATCAATATTAGTTTTAGACTTGATAATAATACCATAAGCCTACCTCACAAGTCCTATAAAATTTCAAGTATAGGTACTACTGGATTGATCATCCTTATCCTTTAGCTTAAAGAATCCCTTATCCATTTTCATATGAATAATATAAGTAATGGACGTATTGAAAAATAATATCTTAAACTCATCCAACTCCATGGATTTAATTTCTTTATGTTTCCTTGTGTCCTTGATAATAATAAACCATTGATCTGGTTTTACTTCCAAATATTAAACTACAAAAATAAATTTTCATGTTCTGAGTGCTGGAGAACTAAAAATATCTTTTCCGGTATACTTATCCAATACTTATTAACTTTTGGATCATTGGATCCACCAAAATAATGTGTATAGTTCCTCATGAATGACTCAATATAATATTGTTCTCTCTTTTTCTTGTTTTAAATCTCAGCACATTTCATTACATTAAAAGGTTGTATAAGAATAACAACATGATTTTCTATTCTATATCCTATAGAATTTTCTTTCTCAAGAGAAATATTATTTAATTTTACATAACATTGAATATTAATATGGTTTTGTAATATTTAATCCATCGACTAAAACAAAAAACCATAGTGTGCCCAATAATAATCATAGTGGAAAACAACATAATCATGAAAAATAATTGTAGGATTTTTAAATCATGACACCTTCATTTCAATATATGATGCCTTATATTTATTCTAGTTCTTTAATTTTCATCATATATTAAAATCATTCATAATGGTTTGTAATGAAAATTTTTATTAACCTAAACATATCCCTCGAGAGTGTCAAACTAGTTGCACAGTAATGGGACACTCATCTTGCACCGAAATGATGCATGATAAATACTCGACCAACTATTTTCATGTATATTACCCCTATATGAATCTATTCCAAAATTACATCCACATTTATATCTAAATAGATATTTTTTAGTAATAAAAACATAAAATATCTTTCATACCAAAACTGTATGATGTTATCATATTCCAAGACTTATCCCTATATTTTTTACCAAATTATTCTAATAATAATTTGAAAATATTGTCTAAAATTTTATTCTGATAACAACTATAGAAAACCATAATTTATAAATATAAATATTACATATTTTTAGATGAATATTCCAAATATTTAAAAAAACATGCCTTGGGACTGTAAAGGTTTAGAATCTTTAGAGACTAGATACAAATCTTTTTTTTATGAAAGATATTTATAATATCCCATAAATATATTCCCACATAGTACTCTTCAAAGAAATACCATACTTAAAACTATATTCATAATCTGTGGAAAGGGAATATAATAAAAATTGAACATAGATGCTCAGTAAGGTTAAAAAATGGAGATATCATTGATCTCTTAAGTATGATATGATTATAAGGGTATGAGAACATGATCTTAACATTTTAAAACCATACCCTTAATATCATAGATCATACTCTTGGGTCATGGAAAAAATCACGGTAGTTTATAAGACTTGAATCATAAAGGAATCAAATAATATGATCCATGATAACATGAAATTGGCATAAGACATATATTTTTAACATACATATAAGAATAGAAAATCATTTTTTTACTAATAAAGGATCACTACCAAGACTATAGTAGCATATTATGTTAACTCTCCATTCTATAATATCCTTAGTTGAGTTTATCTCCAAATACTTTCATAGTTGTTTGGGTTCACTCCACATTCCAAAGTCAAGGTTCACTCCCAAGACTATCATAGTTTGCAGAGTCCCTTACTGAACTGGGTTTACTCCCCATTTCAAACCTTATTATCTAATGAGATATCCATATTTACACAAATAATTAGAGGCCTATATAATTCTAATACCTCCCAACACATCATGTAAATAATATATGTGTGTGCTAAAATATTATAAAATATTTATCATATTATAACCTATAAAAAGGAAAGGCATTTCACAAACATTTCAACATTTCATCATTACATAACCTGTGGAAAATAAATTGGTTTCATAAACATATCATCATGATATAAAAACAATTTAAATAATATGGATGGTATAATTAACCCATATATCTAAAAAATTATAATTAATGTCAAATGATGATATCATAGATGAAAAAATACGTTATAATATTACATGGAATATTTCCTGAGGAAAATACCCTTTTCATTTTGAAATAAAATCTTTAAAATATATAAATATTATAAATATTATAGAAAAAAATTATTTGAAGAGAGAAATTTAAAATTTTAAAGTAGGATTAAAATAATTGAGAGGTAATAAAGCAATAAAATTATGTTCATTCCATGTATTTTAAACTAAAGATTCATTTCACTTTTTGGTAAAAAGTAAAAAGTGCCTTCTTCAGAAAAATAAAAGAATATTCCTTTTAAAATATTTTGTTAAAGTAAACCAATTGGTAAGATTAAAATTGAAAAATATTTAAATAATATTAAAAACATTCTTGAAAACATATTTAGAAACCATTAATATGCAAGAAAAAGTATTTTTGACCAAAGAGAAAAATAATGTTGGTTTTCCTTAAAAACTTTTTTTAGTATCTTGAGTTCATAAAGAGTAGAAAATGAAAAACAATATGTGTTATATAGAAATAATCATAGGATAATAAAATTCATGGGATTATTGTGATATAGATCATGAAAATTCATCATCAGAAACATAATCATAAATAATCTTGATAAGAAATGATATTGTAACATAAATCCCTTACCTCAAGTTCAACTTTCTTCAAAGGAAAAATAACCTCATGTATAATAAATTTAAACTTATTATACTTATATAAAATTAAAATATAAATACTAATAATATCATATATGATCCTATTATAACATTTCAGCACCCATTTAGAAATAATTTCTTATAAAGATCAATGTTTCAGGGTGTTAAGTGTTTCATTTTTCAATAGAATTTCGATTTTCAAGTTATAGTCCATGTAATTTGACCATGGTGACATAATATAAATAATATTAATCATTATATAAATATCACATATATTCATTACATAAATATTTTTAGTCATCCATACATGGTATACATAGAAAAATCAATTACACCATTGAAAGAGACGGTAGGTCATATGTATGCCGGAACACAATTTTCACTTTTTCACAGATGAAATTAGAGAAGGTTAAATAATATTTTACCTATATAGAATAATTATTTTGTAAAATATATCATATATATTTATTAAATCTATCATTTTTATCATACATGTAAAATGGAAATGGAAAACGAGTCACATAACTTTATGGAGGTAGTAGTCCACACGTACCCACGAGTGACATTATCATTATCAAAAGAATTATAAGGTAAGAAAAAAGATATTATATTATAAAAAAATAATTATATCATAAATATCATATATAAATATTAATTTCATGACATTAACCATCCATGAAATATGGTGATGAAAAATTGATTTCATCATTTTTTGGTACGCACGACCGATTATTTCACTTCCCATTTGATGGAAAAAAGGGTGGATAATAGAACATCATTATTCATATTTAAATTTAAATATATTTAGGATAATTAATTTCATACTTTATGATGAATACCATAAATTTATAGGAGTTATAAAAAAGAAATAAATTAAAAGAGGTTGGGTAAGACGATTACCTCTCCTTCGTTTGGCCTCTATTAGATCATTTCTTAAGGACCCTTGAAATAGACTTTTAAAAATAAAAAAACCTCTAAATAATGTATATGTAAGTTGATAATTTAATTTTTTATGTTTTGGTCAATATATAAATCTAAAAGTTGTTTAAATAAGTTAAATTAGTGATGTTCACTTATAATAAAGTCATTATCAAGAAAAATGATTCCAAATGGATAGATATCTGAAGGTAGGATATTATAAGTTCAAAAAATGGAAATAAAATATGTATTATTAAATTTTACTAGAAACTCTCCGTCAGGGGATATCCCCATGACCATTTATTAAAATAAAATAAAAGTACAGTGAGAAATTACCGTAAGAAAAAAAGATACAATTACATATCATCAAAAACATATTGTCACCAAATACCTCGTAAAAAAGCTTATTCTGAATTAACTGATTCACATTCCAAGAATTCATAATGCTTCAAAACCTTAGCATACTTCCTCCTCAAATTCATCCACTCCAAGGATAAAAACACAATATTTATAACACAAGTCCTAGTGGACACCGGCTTTGGCAGATAGGAGTAGTCCTTCCTCGGCCTTCTTTGCGGTGGAGTTGTCTTGACTTCCTGATTCCGAGTTAGCTTCATCATGCCACCCTGAAAAATGTCACTAAATGAGGGCCTAATATTACCACCATCATTATCCTTGTCACTATCAGAGTAATCCCCCAATTTTCCAAGAATATTCACTTTATGATATAAAATTTCCCTCCTAGTCCCTTCTGAAATTGACTATTAGTGTCGATCATTGCCAGACTCTTTGGATATTATATAGGATCATAAAAATTCATTGTCCCCTGATACAGAACCCCTTTTCTAGTTCCATCCTCCTAAAAAGTAAGCCCATGCTTCATACCAAAAGATTCTTGATGGATATCCACCTCTGCATCCTCCTGTCCCAACTCTTGAAAACGATTTCCAATGGCGATTGTGATCACCACACCTCCATCACTCACAGCCCGCCCTTGAATCCCATCAGTAGCTTCTGAAGCCCCCAAGGGAACATCACAACAACCTAAAGCATCCAAAGTCTCCTCAACCATAGTCTCTGACCCCTTCCATGCACCCTAAACCATCCTTATATTATCCAACAACATAAAATCTTCTTTCAAGATGTCATTTGTAACCACATTGACTCTTGATGGTCCTCCCTTGTCGCCAGTGCTAGAGCCAACCTTGGAAGTATAATGCTTCACCCCGTCCCACAAATTTAGGTCATGGATAATTTGAATGAACACTGCAGACACTGTTGGATTGGGGAGAGCCTCTGCATAATCACCTGAAGTCGATGAAATCTAGTTCATCAAACCAGCTGCATTACCAGAACAATCACCCACAGCAGACACCGGCTTCTGACCAAAGGACCTACCTAGCCTCTCCCTTAGATCAGAGGTCCTTCCATTCATATCCTCACATTGAAATTTGGAGACCAAATTCCCCAATCAATAGCAGGTCTTTCAATATTCAACCTAAGACTCAAATAGGAAAGTCTGTTCCATCAAAATTCTTCTCCAACAGAAATCCAGATCCAATCGACTGTAGGCCTCACGACATCCACCTCAACACAGAGGAGGGGGTTAACCAGATGACTCACAATGGATGTTCGAACATCAGAGTAGAGAAATAAACCCACCATATTACCAATCATATGAATAATTTTACGATTTTGGAAAGGTAGAGGAATTTGATGCAGACTTACCCATGCAGCAATGGTGGATGGATCGTGATTCATACATAGATCAAAAGACCATCGAAGGAGGAAGAATTTACAATTGTTGCATCGACGGGGATCACTACACCACGCCCAGACCAAATTGTCTTCCAAATTAAAATATATCATGAAATGGAATTTTTCAAGGAGACTAACTACCACGTGGTCCTACAAATCCCTTTTTCCAAAGAATAAATGGTCGAAATCATCGACCGAGGGCCTTCGATGCTTGAAACGTGCCACCAGCATCAGTTCAAGACGACTTCAAGCTTCGTAGAACTCCGACGATGAGATTGATAACTGGGGGTCACCAAGATGAAGATCAGAAACCTTCTCTATTATAGTAATAGTCAAGAACTCTGGGTGAAATCTAGGATTTGAGATGGGGATTAATGGCTTCCGTGAGATTGGAGGCCGTAAGATTAATTCCTCCTCCCCCCTCCGACCTCCATACAGGGGGGGAGTCGGCCTCGATCATTTCCAAGGGTTCCATCATCATAGGTAATCATCTCCAAAAATGGTATATTCTTCTCTATTTCATGTCTATTATTTAATTTTAATTAGAAAACATACCCTTATCATTAGGTTTAACCACCCAGTAAATCCATTTTAACCCAAACTGTGATGAATTTTTTTTAAAATGTTTCATATTCATTGTGATGAAAAAATAAATGTGAAATAATTATAGAATAGTTACATGATGATTAAAAATATTTATTCTATTTTATTAAATTAAATTCATAGAATTGAAAAACTTTTTCTTAAAATTAATCCCGAAAAATGTGATGTAAAGTAGTTTTAAAAAAATTGTTTTCATATGTATAAAAGATTTTTATACAAAAGTAAAGCATAAAATTAATTCCAATGAACTTTATTGGATTATTAATAAAATAAATTAACTATTTTTACTTTTAAAATAATTTTAAAATAAAATTCATCTTTTTAAATGTTTTAAACAAAAAACTTTTTTCAATAAAAATCAATATTTTTTATTATTCATCGAAAAATCAATCTTTATAAAAATTCTCAAACACCTTATGTAATATAATATTAAAATTATTAATTAAAAATGAAGTAAATTTTTTAAATTAAATTTCATTAAATTGTCAAAAAATTATTATATTTTTTTCTCACAAAAATCAATAAAACCATTTTTGAGTAAAAATGTATTTTTTAAAGCATGTAATGACTTTAATAAAAATTGATTAATTATTTATCAATATATTTTATTTATCTAAATCCTTTATAAATATTTTTAAAATTTTGTTTTTCATATTCATAGGTTTAATTTAATGGTTATCTTATAACGGTAAACTATATTATGGTTCATTTAGACTAGGTGTTGTGTGTATCATAATCTATGGATGAAATTAAATTTATTTCAAAATAAATATATCTTAAAATATTATAGAGTTACACCAATACTTTCTCACTTAATTTTGATCTTTTAATAAAGTTTGTTCCTAAAAAATAAAGGTTCATCTTGGTTACATGGGTTGTAACATTTATCACATTACCACATAGACTTTCTAGGGGGTTACAATTTCCATGGCTAGATACAATAATTTTCAAACAACCACTCTATATTATATATTTTTCCTACTTAATATATTCCCTAAACTACATGATAATTATCTACACAGTTCATAGAACCTCAATTATTTTAATATATCATCCTATAGACTCATCCTCAGAACTTTTATGCAATATCAACAAGTTAATTCCCCTCTGTTCACATTTATCATGCATTTAAATGATTATAACTATATGAAGACATGAAGAAAACCTATTGTGATTTTTTAGCCATGTGTTACAGCATAATGTTACCTATAACTTCCACATTCATAGTTTTTTAAAACAAAAATAATAACATCATGATATTTTAGGACATTAAAACTGTGGTAAAGCATTATCATTAATTATTATCCTTTAGAAAATGTAATTATGAAATTTATAGATTTAACTTATACAAGTTATATCATTTTCCAAACACTACCACACTCAGGAAAACCTATACATAGGTAAAAATGACCCTTTCATAGGACTTTTTACTCTTACATGACCCTTACACAAAGTCAGAATAATCCTTATGTAGTTATAGATTATCATTACATGACATATCATGTGACCATTATGGAATTCACTATATTTTTTAGTTACATTAACATAGATTCTAAATTACCCTTATGTATCATATTAGATTTAAGAATTTCCCTTACATAGTTCACTATAATCTTATATAGATCTAGTTTAACTTCACGCATATCCTTTTCCAAAAACAATGTTGCTTACTTAGATTATCCAATGAAAGATCCCCTTGCATCAATAAACCTTTCATAGATCCCTTTAAATTGATGATGACCATGTGAATATCTTATATTAATCTCTTTACCTGTAGATAAATTTACATGAATACCCATAAATAATTCCTTATTTGGGATCTCTTTACATTAATTTGTACATTTCTATATTTCAGGATAACTTTTTAAATTAAAATTAGAAATCCTTCAAAACATATTAGCATATCCAATGGATTTATAAATAAGAGATAAATAGGTGGTTTGAGTTCAAAGTTAATAATAAAACACTTTTCATGAAACTAATAATCATCGCCAATGCTCAAACACTCACCAATGGTAGGTATCACATAACAACTATTAATAAAAAATATAACATCGCCCCTATGAGGTTACAACACTTTTCCATCCATATATATCATTATTTATATATTCTTTGGTTAATGATTTGTATCGCATGATATCAATTCAATAAATGATTAGTTATCCAAGTCCACTATGATATAGAAAATGGGTTGTTATCCCAACCCATTATGTTATAAGACATATATGTTTAGCCTAGTCCACTATGATATGAATGTATTTTTAATTGGAGTTAAAATATTTTATTATTTTCTATGATTTTATTATAACCACATTATTTTGTTATTCCCCCATCTATATTAATAATTTTCCTATGATTTTTTATTTCTATGCCATTTTATAAAGTTATTCTATCGTGATGATCCTTTTGGGTTAAATTCTTATATGAGACAATATTTTACAATCAAATAAAGCATAATGATCATTTTTTGAAGTTTCAAGATATTATTTCATTATTCATGTCATTTTTTCCATATTAATATCCATATCATGTTTATGATCTAATGATATATTATCTATAACTCATAGATATGTTTGTTCCCAAATTAAGAAATTTATGTCACCCTTTTTCCTTTATTTTCTATATTCCTGGTTAATAATGAATAATATAATATATGATTTTTTTAATAAGGGAATCATGTTTATAAAATGGTTTTGTAATAAATAAACATAGTATCTTGAAATAAGTTTTTTATAAATATAATATCCAAATATACTGATCTATTTGGTTCTATTAAAGTGTATTTTTACATGTAATTTATAATTATATGAAATAATGTAATATACATACATGTCATGTTTGGTTAACCTAAATTAATTCGTCTAGATCATAAATAAAAGGATCTATATACATAATTTGGTATTTGTATAGGGTGTGAATTAAATGTACCCAGTCATTGATAACCACTCAGCCACTACAGATCAATAATAAAAGTTAGGGTATAGAATAACTTAATGCAAGAAATTCATTAATGGATAAATATAATAAAAAAATTATATAACTGATTAAAATTAAATAAAAATTTACCCTAGTGACTAGTTTCTATATGCTATCTAGGACACCAAGGAAACCAACCATACATGCTGAAAGAACATTGTTATATTTATAGTAAACATGTATGAATTTCTATTTGTAAAATTTAATCTTGTGATACATATTATTATCATTATATTTCTATCATTATACATTAAATATTAACAAATACATGAATATGATATGTTTAGTCTTCATTGAATATGTCCCAAATCATGTTATATGAAAGTGTTTTTGAAGGTAATATAAATGACACATTTTATATACCCCATAACATATATTATGTTGTTTATTTATCATAAAATATGATTGATTCATGTTTAATAGAAAAATAGTAATACTTATATAATAAAATATTATTTCTAAATCATATGGAATTATATCAATTAACAATTGTGTCCACATTTAGGATTATATGAATTTACTACTATGAAATACTCTATAAAGTGGATGTTAAAATATAAATCCTCTAAAAAATAAATAATAATTTAAATATTTCATATTAATAAAAAAATATATATATTACATGATTTAATTGGTATAAAAAATATTTTTTAGATTATTTAGAGGCTTGCGTTGAAAGTTATTGGTGATTAAATTTGAGGTTCTGAATACAATTTAACAATACATAACCTAATTCAAAGTTTATATTTAGTAGACTATTTGAACCACAAAAGAAATCAATCATGAAATCTAGTGATATTATAATTTTTACATACATTTATATTCATTTAAAATTTTAAATAACTTAATTTTTATGTATAGTTTGACTATTCTTGATATTTGAAATTTCAATCCTAAAAAAGTACATTTAAAAATTAGAAATTAATTTTTCTTATTTTAGTTTATTTTTTTTTCTATGAATGATGATGATTTAATTTATATGTGAAACTTGAAATATTTTTGAAAATTTCATTAGATGTATAGTGAATTTTAAATCAATTCAATATGATCTATAGTGAAACTGTTTCTTTTGAATTTACATAAATGCCTAAAAATATATTGGTGTTGACTAAAGATTTATAATCTAAGTGGTAAGTGACATGGGTGGGGAGATATGTGAAAATTATCCAAAATTTTTTAAAATTGAAATTATATAGTTTTTTATTTCTTTTAGAATAGGGATAAAACTAAAACATCTAATTTGATAGTTTCTATAGAATTAAAAAATAGTGATTGCATACTTGTCATTCCTATTGATGATAGATCTTGATTCAGTGATATCTGCATACATGAGTATCTTAATCATATATCACCCATGGGATATCTATAAGTTGAAAAATATTCACTTAATGAATATTTTTATCATTTTGTTATATAACCATTGATTTATAATCTATCATCATTTGTAATCAATAATGCATCTAAGAATAATATTTTTTTCAACAGTATGAATTCATATTGTTATTTTATTCTCACTATAGAAACATGATGATAGAGCCTTATCCACTAGTATTCCATCATTAATGGTATACATATTTATTTTATAAAATATAATTCTCCATATTTTTTATTTAAAAACACCCTCAATCTTAATATTTTTGTAAACATAAGTCCATGGTTATTCCCTTACATCCCATCCTAACGTTTTTGAAGAAGGAATAAAATCATTATAGGTGGGATATCATCCATTAATCATAGAGGAATAATATATAAAATGTGTTTTTAAAACTCTTCAAATCATGTATTTTAAGTTCTTGGATGTTTTAATCAATTTGAGAATCTTATACATAGTGGATAAAATTTATACATCTCCTAGAGAATCCATATTCTCTAATTTTAGATGAGAGATTTGATATCAATTATATTTTAATTAAAAATGGATATTGTGGACTAATTAATTATTCCTAGTGCTCAAGAAAATCTAGGAGGATTTTTATTGGTACTGGATTTGGAATCACTATTGAGGATCCATTTATATAATTCACTATAATGGAAATTCATTATTTTCATAGAGGGTGTAAACCTAGTGAACCATAAGGGTATACAGAAATTCAATTGGATAAAATTTTACCAATTGAATGAAGTAATAAATTTTTATTTGTTTCTTCTTTGACTATATTTATGGAATAATATTCTTCTTGGATTCAAAAAAATTTAGAGACATGGGGTCACTTATAAAAATAGACTGGAAGTTCACTGAAGATTCTAGATGATTACGGAAACCCTTATAGGTTTCATGGACTTGTAAAGGAGTTGTCCTAGTTTATAAAATAAAATTTAATAAAGGAGCTTTATATAATCATCATCCCAAATATTAGGTTGATAGATTAGTTAAATAATCCATAATTCAAATTATTAAGTCTCAATTTGAAGGCCTTATGATTGCAAGAAATGATTAAGTTGATATATTTTTTAACATAGGAGAATGAAATTTTTTATACAATAATGTTATTTATACAGAAATTAGTTGAAACAATGGTTATCAAGAATATGATCTAGTTACTTTTTGACAAGTCTGGTTCCATGAATTCAGCATTGGTAGATAATGATATTGATTAAATATCTCTGTATAAGCTTAAAAACCTTTGTAACCTATGAAATAAAGATAAGGTTAACCTTAAAAAAGAAAGAATGAGTGAAAATAAAGTTTTTTTCAATGAATGAAAGGGGTCGAAAAGGTATGATGATGATAATTCATACCATGAGGCCTCTATTGATGAATAGTATAAATTGTTTAGTGTATCCTTATACTTATTTATTTTTGTTTTGATAATTACTTCATACCAATATATTCACTATTAATATATTGGGTTTTATTGTAGCGATTAATTTATATTATTAATTTATTTTATTATAATGATTTCAATTACAGATTCCATTATACTGAATGAAATTTCTTGGTGTTGTGCATGTGAAGATGAGAGACATACTCTTGATGAATATATATTTTTTTAGTCATAAAAATTTAACAACATTTTGTGATTTATGCACTAAAATGGTGATTTTTTTTATCATGAGGATAACATGGTATGATCCATAATGACATCATAGTATTGTACGTTGTATATAGTCTTAGAGTACAATGCATGGTTTGAATATATTGATGTTGTAAATGGATAAATAAGGATATACAAAAGATATGTTGGCATGGGTAAAAAATATTCCATAATTTGTTTTTGCATATAAAAGTTTTTGTAATGGAATGGAACATGGATTTGATATATAAGAGTAATGGCACTACAAAAAAAACTGGGTTTAGCGGTGGTTTTGTGGCGGCGGTTCACAAAACTGCCGCTAAACGTTTTCAGTGAATGGTTTCGCGGCAGTTTTTAATAAACCGCCGCGAAACCCTATTTTATGTAAAAAAAACCCCGACCCTTTCCCCTACCCCTGCCGCAGTTCCCCCACAAACCCTCACTTCCCCGATCCCCCCCCCCGGCCCCGGCGACACTCGTGCCCCCCGTGCCCTCTGGCGACCCCCGCACCCCCCGCGCCCCCAACGCCCTCCGGCGAACCCCGCACCCCCCCGGCGCCCCCCTCGACCCACAGCGATCCCCGCGCCCTGCGCGCCCCCCACGCCCCCCGCGCCCCCCACGCCCCCCGCGCCCCCCGCGCCCTCCGGCGACCCCCACACCCCCCGCAGCCTCCGGCGACCCCCGCACCCCCCGCGCCCCCCACGCCCTCCGGCGAACCCTGCACCCCCCCCCCCCCCCCGGCGCCCCCCTTGACCCCCAGCAACCCCCGCGCCCTGCGCGCCCCCCACGCCCCCCGTGCCCCCCACACCCTCTGGTGACCCCTGCACCCCCCGTGGCCTTCGGCAACCCCCTCACCCCCCGGCGCCCCCGGTGACCACCTTCTATTTTGGTACTTTTTAGTTATTTCTTGGTTCTTTGATTCGAATCATGAATTTGTTACACAATGTGAATCTACTGCAGGGTAGATACTATGAGTTTGGTTTAGATCTTGAAGAATTATAAGTCATAAAACATTTTCAAGTTTTTAATGGGTTTATTAGGATTAATTCAAACTAAGGATACTTTTTTGGGTATTTTTATAAATCGTGGAATTCACACCATGAAAGGGGTTCATGACATTAATTGTTTAGAACCAATGGTTTTTATCATGATTTATATATAACCCTTATTCCATTAAATGTGAAGACCTCCCTCATAAATCCTAGAAATATTTTAGATAATATTGGGTATCTTCCCCTACCAGATTTCTTTTTCTTGGAGCATTTGTTCACTAGTGTGGTGGGTTTTCTTCCTTTGGGTACGTGTAATATCATTCAATCTCTTTATCATTTATGTTCTTGGTTTGGTAGTGTTGTGTGATATGGTTTCGATGGTTTCATAAATAATATGTGTTATCAATCAATCCATTTTGGTTTTCCCTCATTCCTTTTCTATTTGAGGAATATCTGCTTGTTTCCAATTTATGTTGTCGAAGGATCTTAGGTTCCTTATGTTTATAAGGTAGGTGTATCTATACAAGCGGTTCTAATTTAAAATTTCCTTATATTCTTATTAATTTCTTTGGCTTGTTTCATGAAATTGATGGATTTAAATGGATTTTATGGAAAATATACATGTTTTTAAAGAGGTCTTTCTCCAAAAATGGTTTTTCTCACAAAAAGTGGTTGACTAAATTCTTTATGGTTTGGCCTATTTAGATTTAATTTTTTATACTAATGGATGTTTATCTTTATTTTTTATTTTAATTTGGTTTCATAACTTTATTCTCTAAAACAAGATACTACTTTCATGTCTCTTTATTACATATCTCCATGTATAAGACCCTCTTGGGAGACTTGCCTAGTTTTCCCTAGTCGGTTCTTTATAAATTAATATCGAAAGGAATATTGAGCCTGGAATGTTATGACACTTCCTAGTTTTGGTTTAGTTTCATTGGTAGACTATATTTAGTAGCACTAGAATTTAGTTAATATGTGTGGGATGGTGCCTAGACATCTCACCTCCATGTATGAATTCAAGTTACTTTGGGTGGTTAGTTATTTTTGAAAATATTGTCACTTGGTCTTTGTTGTTGATTGAATAAACTAGATTTGGTGTCTATTTTAAAAAAAACTATTCCTTTCTTATGTTTTATATTTCATTAATAAAATTCATAAATTCATAAAATTATTATTATTTTAAATCATTAATATGGATTATGGAAGTTGTTCTATGATTTAGGAATTTTCTCATGACTAAAGGGGTTTTCATCTTGTATTTGTTGGACGATTCCTACTAGAAGAGGTCTTATGAATCTAAGTGATAGATTTGTGAGACGGGTTTAATAGGAGAATCCCTTAGTGGTATCTTCTTTAGTGGAAGTTATAATATGCACTATTCATACTTTGGTTATGAAGGTATTAAAAACCCAGGAGGAGTAGTGGATCATGACTCATAATTTACTAACAAGAATCCACCTATCTTTCATGGTGATAATGGAATCTAGAAATATGAGGAGAGGATTGAGTATATTGGTAGGAGATTTAAAATTACAAATATTCCCAAGGAATCTAAGGGATGGGGGTCAACATATATTCTTGATGGATTGGGAAGGAAATTGTGAGGCTCAGTTGTGCATGCTATATTTTATGAGGATCTTACGTGGGAATCCTTCAAGAAAATATATAAACTATAGTTTTATCCTAAAATGTTACATGTGGAAAAGACCTGATACTTTCTAACATTATAAAAATGGGAATGTATTGTTATAGTGTATTCCACTAACTTTTCTAGGTTGGCGCATTTCAAAGTGGATATTATTACCAATGTTTACATGAAATCTCTAAGGTTTGAGATTGTGCCAAGTGTCTCCTAAGAAACCTGAGTGTGACATGGATTTATATTTATAGTGACACTTAATTTTGATATACCTACACACTATTGTTTGTTTTATATTCATGGAATAGATTATGCATTAGAAACCATTATTGGTGGCCTACTTAATTTACCTCACACCATATTCAGTACATGGATTGGTACCCAGATAGTCTTCTTTGTCATAGGAAATACGACTTTGATATGGTTGGTTGTGTATGAAACCATTGAGAAACATCATTCCTCTTGGAGGACATCTAAGGTCAAGCCTAAACAATCACATAATGTCTCAGGTTTAAAATGCATTATGATCAGTTTCGATCACACATCAATGGGGTGTTGTTTGAGGCAATATAAATGTGTGATCGATAGTGTTATGATAAGTGTGTAACCCGATATTCTTATTGCTCCTCAATGAGGTGTTGACGCTGTCTCCTATGGATCAGACTTGTTCGGTTGGTCTGAAGTGGTAAATATGATCAATGAATCATCTTTATTATATTATGAATACTTTATGATCAATGGTTCATCTTTATTATATTATGTTTCTGTAATCTTACACTATCTTATATTTTGTGTAGGCACATTGTGATATACATGGACAAAATCTGGATCACATTACCGAGGAACACACCTTAATATGTTAAGGGTTTGAATGAGTTTTTAGATTTTGCAATTTCTAATCGATCCGTTGAAGGGAGAATAAGATGTCCATGTCTTAAATGTAAATTTAGAACATGGTTGAAGAGAGATGAAGTTTATGAACATTTAATACTGAAGCAATTCCCTGATCAATATTTGTGTTGGATTTGGCATGGAGAATCAAACAACACAGAAAGATTGAGGACTGATGTTAATCCACAGAATGAGGTCCCAAGTTTGTCGCCAATGGAAAATGAAATGAAAAACCTCATAAATGATGCATTAGTCACTGCAAGAAACCACTATGAGAATCAAAACATATCAGAACAACCAGAAGAGGGTGCTACAAATTGCAACGTGACAAGTGATGTTTTTGAGACTGTAACACAAGTAGATCAAGATTGTAACATATCATTGGATCCTCCTCTTGATTCTATGGATCCAAATGTAAGGGAAAACTTCAGTGAGGAAAATGTGTTTCATGATTTATTTGACGATGGAAATCAAGAGTTGTATAGTGGGTGTTTGAAATATTCAAAGCTTTCATTTCTGCTGAAGTTATACCATATCTAATGTCTATGTGGAATTACAAATAAGGTAATGTCCATGTTATTGGAATTGATTCGT
This sequence comes from Viscum album, assembly GCA_963277665.1. NCBI lineage: Eukaryota > Viridiplantae > Streptophyta > Magnoliopsida > Santalales > Viscaceae > Viscum > Viscum album. The sequence continues at coordinate 126,298,001 of OY728139.1, read as the reverse complement.
GATGCATTTCCTGAAGCAAAAATCCCAGAATCGTTTTATGAGATGAAAAAAGTTGTAAACAAGCTTGGTCTGAATTATACAAAAATACATGCGTGTCCCAATGATTGTATGCTTTACTGGGGAGAGGATTCAAGTAGACAGAATTGTAATAAATGTTCTTCTTCTAGATAGAAGTCAAAAGGTGATGTTGGAAGTATGACTGAACATAATTTCATGGAGAAGAAGAAAAGGAACACACCTTCAAAAGTTTTGTGTTACTTTCCTTTGAAGCCTCGATTGCAAAGATTATTCAGGTCATCAAAAATCGCCGAACACATGAAGTGGAATTCTGTAGATAATAACAATGATGGGTTAATGAGACATCCATGAGATTCCCAATCGTGGAAGACATTTGATTCATTACATCCATATTTCTCAGCTGATCCTATGAATGTTCGATTGGTATTGGCTGCCGATGGATTCAACCCATTTGGGAATTTGAGTACGAGTTATAGCATTTGGCCAGTTGTTTTGATCCCTTACAATCTGCCTCAGTGGATGTGTATGCAACAAACATCTTTTATCATTTAGATGATTATTCCTGGAAAACAAATGCCTGGAAATGATATTGATGTATACCTGCAGCCTTTGATTGAAGAATTGCAGGAGTTATGGAGCAACAGTGTTGAGACATTTGATGTTTCTTCTAAAACAATGTTCAAAATGCATGCTGCTTTAATGTGGACCATTAGTTACTTCCCTGGGCTTGGGAATTTATCTGGTGGGAACACTTATACGGGTTTGGCTTTTCCCGTTTGTAACTTTGATTTCGAGCCCAAATGGATACCTCACAGTAGAAAATGGTGCTTCTTATGCCATCGAAGATTTCTTGATGCATCTCATAGATTTCGGCTGAACAAATAAAAATTTAATGGTTCCATTGATCGTAGACCACCTCCAAAGTTGTTAACCGGTTCTGAAATATTGACACGGCTTGAAAATGTTAAAACATAATTTGGGAAGATTCATCATTTGACTGATAGCGGAAAATGAGTGCAAAGTGCATCGTCAAGTGAAATTAGAACGCAACAATGGAAGAAAAAAAGTATATTCTTCAAACTTCCGTATTGGGAATTTAATTCTTTGCGCCACAATCTTGATGTGGTGCATATTGAGAAGAATGTATGTGATAATTTGATTTTCACATTACTTAATGAGCATGGAAAGTCGAAGGATCATCTCAATGCTCGCAAAGACTTACAAGTAATGAACATAAAACATGATCTCTGGCCAGATGAGAATGAAAAGTATGCTCCGGCCATTTTTTCAATGAAAAATAGGGATAAAGATGCGTTCCTTCGAATTTTAAAGAATGTGAAGGTATCTGATGGTATTCGAGTAACATCTCGAGGTGTGTTGATTTGAAGAATCGTAAGTTATATAGATTGAAAAGTCACGATTCACATGTTTTGTTACAACAATTACTACCATTGGCATTGCATACATTATTACCTGAAAAAGTTACTGCTGTTGTACTGCAATTCTGCACATTTTTTAGGCAATTATGTGAGAAAAATCTACATCCATTACATCTTGAAAACCTACAGGAGAGGTTTGTATTGACCCTTTGTGCAATGGAGATGATCTTTCCTCCATCGTTTTTTACTGTCATGATGCATTTAACTGTGCATTTGGTTGACGAAGCTAAATTAGGAGGCCCCATTCATTATCGATGGATGTATCCGATTGAGAGGTATTTTATTTATATGTTTCCAATTAAGTAAACAATATTTGGAATTTAAAGAAATGCATAATATTATTATTATTTTTCACAGATATCTTGGGCATTTGAAAGCATACGTGAAAAATAAAGCTCAACCAGAAGGCTCTATTGCTGAAGGCTATTTGGCCGAGGAGTGTCTCACATTTTGTTCCAGATATTTGGATGATATTGAGACAAGATTTAATCGATTTGGACGTGTTTACGAAACATCAACTCAATCTCAAATGCATCAGAAATCAAAAATATTTCCTGCTATTGGCCGATCAGTTGGGAGGACCTCATACGCGACACTGACAGAATTGGAGTTATTACAGGCACATAGATATGTGATGTTGAATAGTGAAATTGCAGATCCATTTATTGAAGAGTTGAGGATACAAACAAAGAGACGAATGAGAGGCCGAACATGAAATGAAAAAGATATAATGAAAGCTGTGAATAAAGAGCTAGTAGAATTGTTTGCACGACGTGTAAGTTTATAAATATTGCAATAAATATGAATATTAGTTTGACACATACAATTTGAAAATCTATTAAATTATATTTTTATTCTTCAGATCATGAATACTGATACTCGAGCAGACTTGTCAGAATATTTGAAGTTTCTTGCTAGAGGTCCTATAAAACAAGTTATAAAGTTTGACGCTTATAATGTGAATGGTTTTAGATTTCAGACAGTCGATCGAGAAGTGGGTTTGAAAACACAGAATAGTGGTATATTTACATTTGCTGAAGTGGAATACTATGGAAAGTTACATGATATTATTGAATTATACTACCACGGGCATTTTTCTGTTGTTTTTTTCAAATGCAAATGGGTCGATATTATCAGAGGTGTTAAAAGAGATTCCTTGCAATTTACTTCTGTAAACTTCTCTCGCTTGATGGGTGTTGGTGATCGTGAACTGCATGATCCATATATCTTAGCATCGCAGGAAAAAATGGTATATTATGTGAATGATTTTGTGGATGAAGGGTGGAGTGTATTTACTCACGTAATACAAAGAGATTTGTATGATATGGGTGATGAAGTGGAAGATTTGACCTCTGCAATTGAATTTCATCAATAATAGGAAGCAGAATTATTTGTCCATCATGATATTGAAAATATTAGTCTAGCAAGGATGAATGAAGTTGATGAAGCAATGGAGCAGGAAACCGACATGATTGAAGGGGAAAATGATTTTATGTGCAATTATTTATTCATTCAGCAACCACTTGTTTCATTTCTGTAGTCATTCATTATCATTGTTATATTTTTTTTTGTTAGTACTGGGCATCTATTATCATTTTTAATTTTTTTTCTGCATAAATTTTTTGAAATATATATTCTGAACTTAATTTTATTTGATTAAATGACAGGAATTCCAAGGAAGAAGCGGTACACCATTTCATCTACTTCTGCGACAGATGACGATCCGTCTGTCCCTACGGCATCTGAGGCAGCAGCTGCCTAAATCCCTGCATCATCTCCCCCTGCACCATCTCTGACACCGTCAGTGGATGTCTCATTAGAGGATGAGTCATCTCCTCCCCCTACAGGAGCCTCAGCAGTGGGGCAGCGACACGCCCCTTCCAGTTCATCACGAACATTCTGGAGGGTCACAGTCATAGGTACAAATTTTAATTAAATTAATTTATTGCATTTTGTTTATAGTAATTGTTTGCTAATTGTAGATGAAAAAAATGCAACTGTGGAAAATTACTTAAAAAGTTCTGATGTTTGGAACATGAATGGCGAGAAGATAGTGGTGCCATTTGATTCTTATGGGGTCCCGACGGATGACGTCGCAGGTTTACTTGGTCAGATTATAGGTCAGCTGGCAGCGGAGCCCATTTCCCTACCTATTTCATATGATGATTGGAGGCATATGCCTCCAAACTGGAAAAATGAAGTTTTTGATTCTTAAATAAAGTTAATTTTATTACTTTATGGCTTAATTGAATGTCATGTTACTAATATATTCAAAATTAATTTCTGTATACAGATGTTCTTCCACTTTACCGTTGCTGATGTGATAGCACGGAAGTGGACATTGAAAAATCTTGGAAAAAAATGGAAAGATTTCAAATGGAGGTTGTGGTGTGATGTCAATGATACTTCGTTTACCGTGCAGCAGATGTATGAGAAGCTACCCAGTGGGGTACTGAAAGAACATTGGAAAGTTTTTGTCGATAGCCATCGTGATGAGAAGCGGATGGTATTGAAATATATATTATTATATTATCCTCATTTTACATTTATAGATGTACATGAAGAGGAGATAGACATTGAATACATTACTGTTAAATTGAATTTTATTTATTTCAGGATCTCTCATGACAGAATGCATCAAACTGGGCAAAGCAATTCATCCCGCACACTGCGGGCTCAAAAAGATTTGCTAGAAGCTGAATGTCATTGGTAATCTTTTAATTAGTTTAAATATTTATAAGACAATATTATCTATTTAACATATTTAATTGTTGATTTATCTTTGTTTAATTAAGTCACAGAGTTTAGGGCATGAAGCATCCCGAACAGAACTGTGGCTGGATGTTCATAAAAAAACAGATGGAAGTTTTGTTAATGAACCTTCCAGAGAAGTTGGGGTATGAAGTCAATTATTTATTATAATAACTTATTATCAGTTTTTACTGTGTTAATATATATTGATATTTGATTTATAGGTAAAAATTAAAGAAATATGGGATTTCAATCCTCGGAAATCCTACTCAGTCTCCCAGGATGACCCGGTTGGTAAAGTCCTTGGGAAGGAGCATCCTGGTAGAGTGCGCGGGATGGGTTTGGGACCCGTACTATCTGATGTATTTGGCAGGCCATCAGGGATTTCGGCTACATCTACTCCTGGTTATAGTCATTTCATACCTGAAGATACTCATAGGGATATGTCTTCTCTACGAAACATAGTTCACCAGCAGGGGGATCAGATATCTGCTTTGCAGAAAGAGTTGCTTGAAATACGTCAGCATATGAGTAGATATGCCCCCGGTGGTAGTGCATCGGCTAGTGGTGAGCAGTTAAATCACAAAAAAAATAAAAATCATTTATTTTGCACACTTTTATTGGTTTTAAGTTTAATTATAAATATGAAACAATATTTAATTTTCAATATAATGTTCTTATAGGTGGCAGTAGGTAGTGGAGATGAAGGTGGAGAGGGTGACGATGCAGCATCAGATGATGAGTAGTAGTGTTGTTGATGTGTTGAAAAAGTATGATAATGGTTGGTTTGTATATGTAACATGTATGGCACATAGTTTCCACCAAACATTTTCATGTCCTAACATTTTCTTGATTTCTCATGTTTCCTTCTATGCATTTTATTTATTTATGATGTTTCATTTTATGTCTTGATTTCTCGAGTGTGGTATACATCATTCCATTTAGGCCTATGTTTGAATTGGTACCACATCCAATGAGAATACCATATATGTAACCCATATTCATACCATTTCTACTATATAGCATCATTCAGGTATCCCCATTGTGTAAGCTCGATTCATACCATAACTGATTCATAGAAGTACCTAGGCAGTCCAACTGTGTAAGTCCCATTCATATCATTGTTGCTCCATAGTAGCACCTGGGTATCCTAGCTGTGTAATCCCAATTCATACCATCACTATCAAGGCCCAATGAGCCACAACACATTACACAGGCATGAAGAAATTCTATCACATACCAAAGCCCCAAACATTCAATGGTATAAAGACAACCAAAACAACAGAAGATAAAAATCTCACTGAAGGGCTTCCATAAATTCTAACACATCCTTAGGTCTACGCTAGGTTGGTCTACACATGCCCAACCTATATCCATAATCACAACCAAAGTATATCCCCTTAGAATAAAATCTCAGGAGGGAGGAACAGTCACCCCATGTAACACTCAACAAGGCAGAAGTTATTAGGTAACATATTGGTTTTATATATGCCAATTTTTACTAGATACTCCCTTTTTCAATCAATTTCCTTACTAAGTGGAAGATAAAGCACCTATCTGATGGCCCAATATGTTTTAGTTTATCATAGACATACCCCTATTGGATCCATATCCAATATGTATCACACTAAAAGGCCAATCCCATGACCATAAATGTCTAAGGCATGAAAGGTTAATGATAAAAGGCTCTGTCATGGCCTTAAAATTTTTACACCACTCAAATGGGTCAAGGAATACCAATTTGTTTTTAGTTTAAGGTTGATATAAAACAAGCGATGAGACCACATATCACATGTATCATAGAATAATGTATAAACCATAGGAAGAATGTTCAAGGAACATATAATTGTAATAAAAAATGCATCAAAATATGTGTCATTTGGTATCCGAATGCACTAACCATCTTGAGAAACCTGGCGTCTCCGCAATTGAACAAACCCATACATTAGGAAAGCATCACATGAAACAACCATGGATTGATAATGTCCCCATGACCAAATTCCCAATAGTCACATTACCTTCATCACTAAATCTCTCTATTTATGAGATCTATGAAAATCCAACAATTATTATAAACCACATGTTAACCAAGTAAAACTACACCTAATAACTACCCAAATCCCCACCTGAAAGGTTAATCTTAGACTATACAACCAACATACCAATTATGCTGATAAAGAACTCACGCTCTTACTAACATGGAAAGAGTGTATCTTGGAAGCCTCCCACAATACCTAAATTTAACCGTTATCAGTATAACATGAATCTAATCATGTATACACTCTATTAAAACACCTAATATGCATCCTTACAATAACATCCAAATAATCATAGTTTAATTTAACTTATCCCCCAAATAACCATGTCAATTATTCATGTTAGACTTAATAAAACACAAGCACTACCCATGCTTTTACATTCACAATACCAAATACAATGATATTACTAACTGAATACCAAACCACAATCCACCTATATACCATCACTATAGAACAAAGTGTCTAAACTTACATTCATTTATTTAATGAACTCATATACCTAGGATAAGTCCTCTCTTGTATTACATACATACAAGAAAACCCTCATCAGGTGGAAATGAGAATCACTATTTCACTTGATTAGAACACTCCAATCACCAATATCCCAAGATACATCTCAATATTACTAGTCTCTCTCAACCCTAGTTCTCATGTCACATCTTATATAGGATACAACCCATGGAGAAGCATCTATGAACCCATCTCAAATATCACGAGGAAAATCATAGGCCAATATACCCACTCGAGGGTTCTCATGCATATCACAAATCCCATACCCAATCCAAATATGAAATCTAGGTTACTAATCCTAACTAGAAATAGACACACCATACTTCCCGTGAAGGATAAAGATCACATACATGCACATATATATTAATGACATTATCTTATGATAATAACTATTGTGAAAAATCAATATCATTTGGTTTGGTTAAGTATAATTCCAACAATAAGGTATTTAGGAAAACATTAGATAAGTTGTTGTTGAAATTTTAAAAAACTCAAACCTATTTTCTTTAACGAAGTCAATAACAACTATATCATGATGCATCCCATCCAACCTGCAACATGATGACCATCTTGGGATGTATACATTAAACTCTTATCTCATATCTAATGAAATAACTCAAATCCTCAATAGGAATCATGTATAACCTACAATATCATAAACCATACTCTCTCAAGCACCATGCATGGTTAGCGTGTTGTCCAACCTAAAACACACGCCAATTAACAAGTTACCCATTTTCTATAGTAGGCATTAACAACCAACCCAAAACACACAACAAACCATACCATAACATACATTCTATAACTACTCAAACATCCATCTTTGGAACATATTCTATACCCATATAAACATAATTTGTTCTATCCCATAACACAAATCCATTGTTAAAAAAACCCAACCCATATCACAATCCACCCATGGATGTTATCTCGGCCAACTTAGAGCATAACCAATTACATATCATTACACATCACCATGGTTATCATGATCACATAAATTGTATCAAAATTCATAACCATTTATTATATAGAGTATTAGTATCCATATAATATAAATCAACCCTTCTTAAAACACATAAGAAATTAAAGAAGCTAAAAACACATATACATCTTGGGGGTCACATGGACTGGTTACTCACCAAATTGTGATACATACCTTTCCTTAGGTTGGACTCCATAACATACAACATTTGCTCATATCCTATTTTTCAATGAATACTACCATGTTATTTGTTTGTATGGTGTCTCCTGTTAAATATTCTGGTTTGATTTGTTTTTCAGGGCAGTGGTGTGGTAGGAGTAGAATTATTATTTTTTCTAGGTCAACATTTCGCAGCGGTTTTAACCGCTGCTAATGCCTTACTAGTCAGCATTTAGCGGCGGTTATAATCGCCGCTAAATGTATTATGTTTAAATTTAGCGGCGGTTTTCACCGCCGCGACATAGGCGCATCAAATGCCAGAATATAGCGACGGTTAAAACCGCCGCGAAAAAAAAGTATCATCTACGCATAAAACCACCACGAAATGGACAAAAACCGTCACGAAAAGAGGCATCTACGACGCTTTTCTTAAACCGCTGCGAAATAGTAAAAATCGCCGCTAATAGATTGCCAACGCCCAGTTTCGTGGCGGTTTTTGTAAACCTCCACCAAACCCTATAGTGGCGGTTTAAACCGCCGCCAAATGAAAAAAAAACCGCCGCTAGGGGCCGGTTTTGTTGTAGTGTGGAAAGGATAAAGAAGGGTATTATAGAGATACCACACTACAAATTGTAAAGTGTTTCCAATTTTACTAACTCACTAGATTTTGATCAGAACATGATCTACATACCATATAATTTCATAATTACTTTTGAGTTAGATACTATAAGAAGATTATATACATTTTCTTTAACTATAAGGGAGTATTGATCGAGTGTTGGTATGTACTCAATTTGGACTGAATTCACTACAATATTTCCATTATAATTTTGAATATTTCATATTGTATTTTATAATATTTATTAATGTATTATTGATCTAAAAAGTTATATTGAGGAGATATTTAATGTATTGGAAAGATAACATAATTTTATAAATATAATTCAACCATAAAATAGGATAATATTCTATTTAAAGTCTCTAATATTAGACCAAATATTTATTAATGTATTCTTGATCTACAAAAGTCATATTGAGGAAATATTTGATGCATTGGAATGATAAGATAGTTTTATAAATATTTTTTAACTATAATAGAGTATAATATTCTGTTTAAAGTCTCGAATATTATACCAAATCTACTAATGTTATGTTACCATCAAATTTTTTATTTTTTGTAAAAGTTGTGAAACATACTATGAGGAATACATAAAGTTACTTACTCAATCATTCATAAATGTTTGATATGGGATGATATCAGGGATTATATATTATAAATATTGTGCCTAGGTATAGTCATGAAGATGTATTTATGAACTTAATGGATTTATTAGAATACATGATCATTGGAATATTATGAAATTTAATGAACTCATATAGGGAAACTCACATGTAAAATGTAGCATACAATATCATTTTTTGGAAGGTATGATAATAAAATGCATGATATTTACAATATTTAGAAATCAGACGAGAGGATGCATGTAGAACCCTTGATGAAAATTGTATATCAAAATTTATGATCTATAAATGAAGTGAAATTTTATATATAATGAATGATGTTTGAGATTATGACATCCCATCACCCCATGTGTGATCTGTAAAGTCTGAACTCAAGGTGATTATAAAAAACCATAAATATAATTGTGGTCATATGAAGTTGAATCCAATTTATTTTTTTTTTACAATAATTTATATCATGCTTATTTCTAAATTTTTATATCTTATGGTGCTAATTGGTTTATTATCACTAGTTCATCCATCTTTAAATTATTTATTAATTATAACTGTCATAACCCATCCTAGAGGGGTATACGTTGTGACAACCCTAATCCCAACTTCAATAGGCTAGGGTATGGGGACAAGCACCGAGTAGGGATATCCCACAGATGGGAGGAATTATACTAAAGTACATTTTCTCATGCACACATCTCCAAACCATGAATTGTTAAATGTAAAAACACTAATTAAACAATGCATGTAAACCACTATATCCAATAGCCAGAGTAAAATGGTGAAAGTACTGGAAATTAAATAGGTCCAAATATAATCCCACCAAAGAGATTTTGTATCCACAAGTCCAACCTCTAAGAAAATAGGTACTAGGACTAGTGTATTAAGAGCCTCATAAAAAAACCTCGGTTTGTACGGTCTTATAAAGCATCGCCTCATAGTGGTCTGCCAAAGACTCCATCAAAAGCTCGATCGTCTTCATAAGAACTGACACATGTGGGAAAATCCCATGTAGGTGTGAGTATAAAAATACTCAGTAGGACACACTAAAAGAACAAATCAAAAACCACAAAGAAATACCACAGAGGGATACCAAAAATAAATACAACAAAGAAATACCACAAATAAATTCCACAAAAAAAATACACAAAGGAATACCACAAAGGAATACCACAAAGTAATACCATCAAGGAATACCACAAAGGAATACAACATAGAATTACCATAAAAATTACCACAAAGTAATACCACAATGGAATACAACAAAGGAATACCACATAAGATTATCACAGAGTAATACCACACAGTATTACCACAAAGGATTTCCACAAAGGAATGCCACATAGGATTACCATAAAGGAATACCACATAGGATTACCATAAAGGATTACCAAAAATGAATACCACACAAGATTACCAAAAAGGATTACCATAATGGAATACCACATAGGATTACCACAAATGAATACTACATAGGATTTCCAAAATAAAGGGTGAGATAGGGTGACCCTTTCTCTGCAATTCTATTCTCCATTGTGGAAGACTACTTGAGTAGGTTGATCTCCCAGGAGATTTCTAAAAGAACCATAAAACCAATTTATGCCTCCAGTAATTTACAAGTTCCTTCGCATATTATTTATGTTGATGTCATTATTCTCTTTACCCAGGGAGACAAAAGGAACAGTATCAAGATTAAATATATTCTTCTTCACTATTAGGAAGTCTCTGGTCAACACATTAACTGGAATAAATCTTCTATCATTTTTAGTAAAGACTTTCCTCTGGGGTGAAAACTTTCCATCTCTAATATCTTGGGCATCAAAGAAGGCTCTCTCCCCTTTACCTTCCTTGGTGTGCCTATATTATGGGGTAGACCTAAAGCGGATTATTTCTTTCACATTGTAGACCATATGCTTAGACACCTTTCCTCCTGGAAGGGTAAGTCACTTTCGATGGCTGGGAGAATTTGTTGGGTGAAATCCACAATTGTTTCTAAACTTTTTTATTCCATGATGATATATAAATGGCCAAAAAGTATTTTAAAATTCATTAATATTTCTATTAAAGAAAAATTTGTACTTGTAGCACTTCGTAGAGGAAACTAGGGATTATCCCCTGGACCTCTTACTGCTAACTTGTTGATAAAGGGGGGATTGGAATCAAAAATATCTCTAAGTTCAATGGGGATCTTCAAGCTAGACTTACGTGGAACATTATTCACAACACTTCATCCTCTATTAATTTCCTTAGGGCACAATTCCTTGACAATCTTAGAAACAATCATTCCTACTCACTTAATTCCTCCATTTGGTCCTCCATCAAAAGTACATTCATGTCTATTATATCTAACTCTAGATGGATGGCCACTAAGGAATCCAACTTAAAATTTTTTTTTTTGATAACTAGACTGGCGTTCCCCTTATCTCCTTGATAGATAACAACCAATACACTCCCCATCCTTAGGATTCAATTGAATCAATCATTCATACGCATAACCTCTATCTCCCTGAGAATATTACTCAAATTGTTGATAATTATCACTTCTTTAATATTAATTATCTACTTATTTGGGAACCTACACACAATGGGATTCTTAACTACAAAGGCTATTATAAGTACCTTTTCAACAATGTTGACAATAATCACCCCTGGATAGATAAATTCAACAAATCCTGGATAAAACCCTCAAGATTTAATTTTGTCTGGCGGATTTCCCATCAAATAATCCCCACAGATAATTGCTTAAAAACGTTCGGGATTACTCTTTGTTCTAAATTTTGTATGTAAAATTAACATATAGAGGATATTAATCATCTCTTTCTCTCATGTGATACAAAAACTTCTCTATGGAATTATATTCTTGACATTTTTGAGTGCAGATGACTGCTTTTTGATACCATCAACATGAAGATTCAGAGTTTCTTGGAGTTGTCTACGTCTTAGAAAATCAAAAACCTTTTGGTTGCAGCTATCACGGAATGTATTCATATTATCTGGTATGGTAGAAATGAAATAATTTCCCGTAATAATTCATTTAAAATTAATGTATAAAAAATGACAATCCTCATGGATATTCGTGAAGTGTCTTCTATCCAAAAATCTCACTACAGCGATTCTATCTATGACTTTGGGATCCTTAGACGTGTTGGGGTGGAGGGGATCTACCCTCTCCCCCACTCTACTCTTGAACTATTTTGTCTCCCTCCCCCTCCGAGATGGATTAAAATCAATGTGGATAGAGCCTCCAAAGGTAATCTAGGACTAGCGGGTTGTGGTGCCATATTTATAAATCACCTGGACCAGATTCTTGGATACTTCTATGGCTCTTGCAGTTCTTCTTCTGCTTTAGAACCTGAGATGATGGGCATCATCCATGCCATCACCTTTTCCATACTACACAGCTGGAGAAAATTTTGGATAGAGAGCGACTCCACTACAATCATTCAGGCCATTTGGAATGGTACCATCCATCTTGCTTAGCCTCTTACTTCCCACTGGATGGACTGTTTGAATTCTCTTATTGGGATTAACTTCATCGCCACTCACACCTTTCGTGAAGCCAACAGGATCGTTGATGGAATTTCCAATCTTGGAGTTACTCACGACTTACATTGGATGGATGATCTCCCTTCTGAATTAATCCCTTTTTATGCTCGGGATGTCAGTAAAATTCCTTACTTTAGACTTGTGTAACCCCCCCTTTTTTATCAATAAAATTTTCTTACCTTTTAAAAAACATAGGATTTCCAAAAAGGAATACCACACTGGATTACAATGAATGATTTCCACAAAGGAATACCATAAAGGATTGTACATTCCTCCTTACACAGGTATATGTCGAAAGAACATATAACAAGGATATATAGGTATACTCAATAAAAGACACAAATTCTATAGGTAATTCACAAGAAATTAACATCTATAAGATTCTTCTCATAGCATGTTTGTTCTGGGATAACTCACTCCTTGAGCCATGATATCATCAGAGACACTCATGAAGAGGTATAGCTCATTTGGGCGTCGCTCATGGAAGACTATGATACATAGAGAGGGGATCTTTCCCAGACACACTAAGAAATACCATGTACCCAATCTGGATCAACCCACAACATATAGGATCCTGCCCAGACACACTAGGGAATACCAATGACCCTACTAATGTGGTTTTCTAGTTGGAGTACCAACACCATACTCTTGGTGGTTACTTAGATTTCACAAAAATCCACTAGGTTTGATATATGATCACACTCTATTCCCATGGAGGGATACAATACTCTATCTGGGACTTGGACTCTATAGGGGGTTACAGTTCATTCATGTGGATGTAATGTCATATTGAACCCTCAAGGAAAGAACTATGGGAATTATCTCAACCTATACTAGTCCAAACTAAAAACTAACCACTTATCTTAAAAGGATTGTCTCAATATCAGGGTCTCAATACCATAAATGTCTTGTCGACTGGATGCTCCATTTTTAATTTATGGTCGTTTGTTGTTTTAAAGGGGGTCACTGGGCACGTAGACCGACCGCACAGTCGGTCCACTGACCGCTGCGGTCGACCACCCAGACTAGCTTCCTGTGGACTGGTCACACGATTGGTCCACCTTCTTTGGTCACCATATTCAACTGACCCATTCAACTGCCCCCCCCCCCAGCTATAGCGGTCTCATGAAAATTGGAGCTATCGTGGATCACGGTCGACTGTCGTGATCATTCGTGGCCCGGATCCGGCCCGGTTGCCTCAGTTATGATACGGGTTTGACCCAAACTTCTTGGCCCAACATGGCCCAATTGGCCAAACATAGCCCATTTGGCCCAACCCACCCTACTAGGCCTGGCCTATTTCATCATCATCGTGTCTGCCTCTATTGGTGCCTATGCATCCGTCGTCGGTGACCATGCCTTCACCGTTGTGTCCCGCCGCCATCGCTTCTTGTCGGAACTACCATCTCCTATGGCCACCGCCGCCACCGACATTACTACATCAATGGTCCCATTATTATACCACCATACCTCCTATGATACCCAAAAAACTGAATGGTCGCAGATTTGAGCTCTTCGATTCATGTCATCACGAGATCAACATGTTTCATCTTTTGATCTTCTCACAAAGTGAATCGCATTGTTTTTCTTCATTGTGTGTTTAATAACACCAAATAACATGAATTTGGGAATCATCCATCATCTGTATCGCTCCTTATCTTTCATCTTGCCTCCATCATGATTTTTTGATCCCAAATCTAGGATATTTTATCATTGCACTAAGAATCTTCTGTGCAACAATCAATTGATAGGGATGTGTTGATTTGCGGTCCAAACAAAGAATGCCTGTGATGAAAAATGAATCGAGGGAGAAAATCACAAGAACCAAAGAGAGGAATTAACTTTGATTGATATTCGTGTTGATGTCAATCCATCTTTATTAGAATGACAATCAAATAACCAAATAATCAAAAATATTATTCTCTCATTAAAACCCCACATAGATAATTCTCTTCCCACAATACACACAATCCATGAATCAATACATTTATTTATTGATTCAAGTTCATTGTAAAAATTAATAATGGGGAAATAAAAAATTTAAAAACACACCCTACCTCGATTTGGATCTCTCACAGATGAAGAAAAATTCTCACGTTGTTTTCGTAGGCGAGATCCTTTCAATCCGAGATGTGTCGATCATCGATCCATTATTTGTTGCCATTACCTAAGAGAGAATCCTCAAATATCACTCCAATAGTTCTCTAAGGTTTCCAAGGTTATGAGACTAACCATGGAAATTATCCTTATTAATATTTTTAAATATTTTCATACACTTCATCAACAAAATAATTTTTATTAAATTATTTTCTTCTCATTTTGTGTCGCGACAACTTTTTCAAAAACGACCTGAGCCGACTAAAGTTAAGTTGTTTCTAGGGAAAACACCACATTATGTACTCAACGGTGGTCTCGTATTTCCAATCTAAGTCACCTCTAATGATTTATTAAGAATTTAAAATAAAATAATTTAATTTAATTTTTTTATTTATAGTTATTTCCTTGGTGACTTTTTTTACAAATGACCCACGCCAACCAAATTTAGGTCATAAATAGGGTAAACCTATATTTATAAGCTCAATGGTTCCCTTATATTTTTTATCTGAGAAAGCTTTTAATATTTATTCCACCTTTTCCGGAAAATCATGTGTGAGTGCTACTAAACATTTTAATATTTTTCAAAAATTTATTCCATTCACATTAGGCCTCAGAATCGCATGTCGTCTCAGTGCCTGGTATGAAAATAAATCCATATAATATCCAAAAATAAAACAAGGAAAAATATAAGATATTACATTCTCCCCAACTTGGGGATTTATGTCCTAGAAAGAGAAAACAAGGGATAGTCAAAAAAATGAGGGTACTGAGCAAAAATTTGAGCCTCTCACTCCCATGTGCTCTCTTGAAGATTCTCGTGCTCCCACTGGAAATGCACTAAAGGAATCACTCGCCTAAAAAATGTCATCTCCTACCAATCCTAAATCTGCAATAGGTACTCAGCAATATTCGGTACATCCTCGATGTCTAGCTCTCCCCAGTCGATGATGTGAAATTTGTAAAGCATATATCTCTTCAACTATGGAACATGGAAGATGTCATGTACCTAATCTATTTGTGGTGGTAGATCAAATCAGTACACCACCTCACTAACTTTACGCAGAATCTAGAAAGGGTCGTTGAATCTTAGGGATATCTAGGAAGTGTTCTGACTTGGTTAGTCGGTCAACGATCACCTGTATGGAATCGTTTCCCCTATACATATGGGGTAAACCCGTCAAGATGTCCATCTATATCTCATCTCACTCCCATTTCGGACCTTCAAGGGGTTGAGCTAAACCCTATTGGAACCTGATGCTCAACATTAACCTGCAGACAAGTAAGACATCGATAGAAAAACTCTATAACTCCTTTCATCATTCATGGCCACCAAAACTAACATCGTTGGTCCAAGTATATCTTTTCCACACATAGATGTACGGAAAGGGGGATATATGAAACTCCATCAGAACCTCCTCCTGTAATGCCACTAGCACTACTATGAGTCCTCTGAAAAGAACAATGTGCTCTTCGCCATTAAAATATCCATCATGAGCATTCCCTATGGATATCTAAGAATGTAGGGCCTCATAGTTTGAATTCCCAAGTTGTGCCTCCCTGACTCATTGTAAATAAGAAGGGGTGACAACTATCAAATAGAGGTAAGCTACTCTGTCTCCATCCAAAAAGGATAAATATAATGAGGACAACTGCTCCAACACCTCTTTTAGAAACTACAAACAA
This sequence comes from Viscum album, assembly GCA_963277665.1. Taxonomy (NCBI): domain Eukaryota; kingdom Viridiplantae; phylum Streptophyta; class Magnoliopsida; order Santalales; family Viscaceae; genus Viscum; species Viscum album. The sequence goes on along the minus strand of OY728139.1, from coordinate 126,281,544 downwards.
GATCTCTTACTAAGAGTATCTGCCACTATGTTCTTCTTCCCAGGAGTATAGAAAATCTCAAAGTCATAGTCCTGTAGTAACGCTAGAAACGCCGCAATCTCAACCTTCGCTGGATCCACTTAAACTTTTTCACCACTGTTGGAAATGAAGGACTCATAAAACCCACTACATCAAGGTTTAATCTGTCCAATTTATGAGTAATTGGTTATACCCTTCAATGTGTGAGTTCATCCTATGTTCACTGGGTTTCCTTTTTTACCAATAAGTAAAAACTTGTTCCAACGCTGTGGACACACCACACTCTTTTCCTAAAATAGTCAATATGATCATGAATTTTGGATGACCAATCCATACCAAGAATGATGTCATAAGGCCTAAATTATGCTACCAAGAAATCCTAACCAAAAATCTGACCTCCAAGAGTCATACCACACTATCAGCACCAGTGTGTGATCATTGGGTCTCCTCTAGTAGAAGCCTCCAAGTGTGAGGTTCAAGTAAATAGTTCAAACAGAATCTCTAAGTCTCAAACAAGATTTTTAGTGATAAATAATGATTATAATTTATGACTATAAATATGGAAACTAAAGTATAAAGGATGCATATCATACCTCGAATCATTCCTATATCCCCTGGGTTATATGCATAGACTGTATACAGTTGTCCCCTCCCCTATCACCCAGCTCCCTTAGCTTGGTGTGGACCACCTGGGGGTGGTGGTGGTAACATATTGAAACATCAACCACCTCCTACTACTCTCCTAGTTACTCTTCCAAATCTTCTAACCTATGGATCTATCTGCTCCTATCATTGTCTCTTCCTCGGTGGTCCATCTACAATATCATTGTTTTTCGTATGATCAGTTGGACAATCTCGGGTGAAATATCCCTTATCGTCACATGAATAGAACTTCCTCTCTCTAGGCTAACTGGACCCATCCTGTGAGTCTTAAACTAAGGATCATTTGTCTTGGAACCTCCTCTTGAAAAATGTCACATGTCCAAGTCTCTAAGACCAATGCCGGCTCCCTACTGCTGAGGTCTATACTTCGATTTCCTACTACTGATAATCACTGGTTGTATTTTTTATCCAAGAAACTTTTGACCAAAAAATCTTGATCAAGAACCCTAGGATAAGTAGGAATGATAAGAGAGATAAAAAAGGCTCGAATTTCCCTATACCAACCTTTCTCAAATGTCAGAGACCTGAAGTATAGATGATTTATCATATCCATCAAGTAACTGGAGAGGTTGGTATGCCTCAATGAATGCTCATATACCAACATGCCATTCTTTTAGAGCTATAGAAGCTCCTAGATACACAAAACCCTTATCTTATAATGTCATAAATTCTCTCTGAAAAGGTTCTAAAACTCTATAAATGAAAGATTCACTTCATCATAAGACTGGGTAACCAAAACCCACCATCGCCCGGCTGAGCCGTGTAGAAGGATCTCTTCCAAGACCACCATTTGATCTGCTCATGTCCTGAATAGATAGAAAACTTCGGTTACCTCCTAAAGCTAGTCCCCATCCATCTGTGTGTTAGGCTCACCTCCGAAACTAATATTTCTCCACTACTAAAACTCATGAAGTGTGCTCAGCCTACGTACCTCATCCACTAGTTTCTGGGAGTACCATGTGTTGTTCTACAGGTGCTGGTATGGTTGGTTCACCACCTAGAGTTACTATCTCCTATAAAAATCCATGTAGTGATGCCTCATCACCCAACGGATCATCCTTGTGGTCATTTAGTATAATCCTAGCTAGTTATCTACATGGATACATATTTAAATAAAACTAGATGTACCACGGTCAACTGACTATATCTAGAGAGATGACTCAAAAAAGATAAGGAAAACACAAACATTAATATATAACGCATGTACCATTTTTTTCATACAACTATAACTTTCATGTATCGAGTTGAAAATAAGGTTACTGGTGTCTTGGTCTATAGATACATCAGTCTTTGTACTAACACTAGAGTCCTTGACCTGAAAACCAAACTTGAAATACTTAACAATGTTTCCCCAAACTAATATCATAGACTCCTGGTTCTGAAGTAGAACCAACCCCCTCAGATACCACAATGTCATGACCTATCCTAGAGAGTCTTTTGTCATGAATACCCTAATAATGCCTCCAATAGGCCAGAGGATGGTACTAGCACTAGGTAAAAATATCCCACAAATGAGAGGCATTAACCTAAATTACTTATATGCACGCACACATCTCTAAGCCATAAATGCTTAAATGTAAAATAACTAAGTAAAAAATGAATTCAAACCACTATATCCCCCAACTAGAGTACAATAATGAAAATACTAGAAAGTGAATAGATCAAAATAAAATCCCATCAAAAAGAGTTTGTAACCATAATTCCAACCTGTAATAAAATCATTATTGGGACTACTGTCTGAAAATCCATTGGAACACACCTCGGCCTCTTTGGTCTCACAAAGCACCTGTAACAGCCCAAGATTTTATGAAAAGTATTCTTTTTAACTTCACTAATGTCTTGTGTTGTACGCAACACAAAAAGGAGCTTGCACAACACGCATCCTTGACTTGCCTTGCATTACACGCAATCACAACCTTCCTCGATAGCGTGTGTAGTACGTAATACTGAGTTTCACGAAACAACGATATGCTATTAAAATATTATTAAAACTAGCCGTTATGAATAGCAATAACCACTTTTTAAATTTTATAAATTTTAGCTCTCAAAATGGACTTCATTTTTGGATTCGGAGTATCGAATTTAGCCTAAGGTGAAATTTTGGTACTTTTCGGATAACTTTCATATTCTGATGAATAGTGAAAATTACTAAATTATAATTAAAAACAACTTTTTTAATCGAAATAATTAATAGTGATAAATTATTAATTTGAGTGGTTTTAAAGTATATTTAGAATATATTTTTACAATTTAATACAATGTTGGTCATTGAATGTAATTTCACATTTAAACCAGACATAATCAAGTGTCAATCTTTTGATAGATATTGTTTCTTAAAAACACGCTATTTGTTTTAACAGCGGGATTTAATTATAAAATTAATTAATGCAACTTCTATGTTATGAATTTGGTAAAATAGACTTTATTTTTGAATTCGGAATATGAAATATAGCTTAGGATGAAATTTTGGCATTGTTCTGAAAAACATCAATTTTTGATGAATAGTGAAACTACTAAGTGGTAGTTAAAAAACTGGATTTTTCATAAAACTTAATTTTACCGCTTCTGTGAATGGAATTTCAAAAATCCGAGAGACATGGTTGATGTCAATAAGTAAAATGTGGTTCAATGAGATGAAAATAATTTTTGGTGAATAGTAACTTTTTACTTTTATTTACCACGGTTAAAAGTAAATAGGGTAATTAAGGGTAAGAATGATATTAATATTACCCTAACACATGTCCTAATTCTATTGGATAAGTGTAATTCAACCAAAAACAACCTTATGAATATAATATGACCATTTATGTCCACTTGGATTAGATTATGACATTTAATATTATTTTATTTAATGAATAGTTAAAATAGTTAAAATCAAAGTTTAATAACTAAAACATTTTTAATATGGGGTTATACATAAGATAAATTCGACTATAAATATTCATTAGAAAGCTAAAAATATTTACTACATAATTCTATTTTATTTATAATTTTTAGACTTTAAATAAATTAATTTATTTATGACACAACGATGATGCAGTAATTACCCTTTTAAGGAAATATTAACATAATTGATGTTATAAATGCTCAAATGAATGTAATTTGAGACTTTTTATGAATTAAACTAATTTTATAGGTTACTATGATATATTAGTGTTGATTTAATCAACTTGGTTCGAACATATAATTCTGTTATGACTTTCACAAAAAATCATATATCAAATAGTGTCAAATTTGACACAAAATAGTTTTTAAATCAAATATTATATTATTAATTGTTATTTTATTCCTAAAAATCTAAGGTTCGGCCAAATGACTTAGATAAGGATATATGTATTAATAATATACAATTTGGGGTTCGTTTGGAATGTTATAGTAAGTGTATTAACCATATAGTGAAAGAAAACAAAAAGACACGGTAAAAGTTAAATTATTTAACTTAGAGTTAAATCTAATTGATAAGGTTAAAATAATACCCTAAACTTGTCTAAATCCTATTGGTTGATAGTATTTCGACCCATCCCCACTTTAGCTTCGAAATAAGACCCTTTGGAACCATTATAAACCGATTTTGACATTAATATAAAATAATATTTTGAGGTATTCCTAAGGTGCCCCTCTCCTCCCTTATAAAAGGACACCTCCTCCCCCTCCTCCTCACACCAATTTGAGCACTCATGCTCAGACAACCCCTGCCAAAATCTCTTCTCCACTTCCCTAGAAACATACTAGAGGTTCTTGTCTTCCTCAAAGACCAATTTTAGTGCCCTAAGTGGAGGTCTCAAAGAGGCGCTTCAAAGAAGAGATAATTACCGTTACCAATTCTTTCATCTTTATTTCTTCTTCCACTTCTTCTTCTTAGGTTGTTTCATTATGAAGTAATAACATCAGTATCACTCATATACTGATATGTTATTATAAGTATTAAACAACCCTATTTCACCATCTATCCATCCTACGGAAAAAAAATCACCGCGCGTGCGTACGTACGGAATACCGTCTCCACGCCGTGGTGTAATCTATTTTCCACCACCACCTTACATGGATGGGTATAATGGTGTAAAGAATAACTATACATAGTTATTACAACATCATATTGATTCTGATATATTTTATAATCCACTCCAATTCAATTCAATATTTATGGAAATGATATCATCGCTCGTGCGTACGTACGGACTACCGTCTCCACGACGCGATGAGATTCATTCTTAATGATTAACCATTCATGAATGATTATAAAGTATATATAATAAGTACTAATGAAATATATGACATAATAATGATACTGGATTTATGTATATATATATATATATATATATGTATGTCATCTACTTACTTCCATTCAAGACAATGAGGAAAGAAAAACAGCGTTCATGCGTACGTACGGACTACCGTCTCAATGAACGGTGTTTTTCATTTCATTTATCTATCTATTATATATATATATACTGAATATATATGATATATAAATCATATTTTATATTCTGGAATTAAGTAAATCATGATATAAGTAATAATAATGTCAAGAACAACAAGTCAAAACACCTACGATAAATGAAACGATTTTACCCAAAACGCTTCTTTAACATGGAATTTACAAAAGAACGGGTAATATAATGTCATAAGTGAACCATATATGATATCATAACAATTAATATGATTCTTTAATAAGTCAATGACATTATTTAAATCATTATACAGGAGTTTCGGACACATACGAAGCAAATCGGACCTAAGGTAAGGGAAATATCACAATCTCATTTTTATCCGAGATTGTTTATTCGTAAGTATTTACTGGGGTGTATTTTATCATCCACATACATGTTTCATCAATATGTAATATTATTTACATCCACCTACAATTGTTTAAATCCATTTTTACCCTTCGGTGAGTTTTTAGTAATATGTATGAAAGGAATCTTTTGTCGTTTTTCGTACGAGGTACTTTTTGACTTTTCCGACAAAAGTACAAAGAATGTTTTTTTTAACTTATACGGCATGAATGGATTTTTAAAACATTATTTCCAAGAAGATTCCTTTACAAGTTTTCAAGTTTATTTTTAATCAACTTCTTTTAGTTTAGAATTTTATGACATTTTAAGAAAGGAAAAGTGTTTTTCATGTAGAAAGGATATTTTCCTCAAGAATGGAGTTCAAATGTTTTATCAAAATTATTTTCCATCTAAGATAATATAGGGTTCTATTTTTATCCCTATTATTACATTGATTTGATTATGTTGTGAGGGAATTATTTTTATGAAGTCATTTACCTTATATGGTTTGTTTTATGATGTCATGATGTTTCAAGAATCCCATTTTTGTTACATGTGTTATGCGATGATGTATGATTTATGATTATGTGGCACACATAAGAAAGGATTCATTATAAGATGGGTGGGACCTATATCTCCCTCCAATGCATTGGGTAAAGATTTTATATCTCATGAGATAGACATGTCTGAAATGGTAGGTTATACCGGTTCAGTGAAATAGGACTGAAATGAGGGTCACTCGATTCAGAAAGGGACTTTGTCCACTAAGATAGTCTTGGAAATGAGTCTTGACTAACAAGAAATGATTCTCTATGATTATGTGTGCATGCCACAAAGTTTCATGTTTTAAGTTATGATTATTGGGATTTCATTTCACTACTATGATTTATCCCATGTTATGAAATTATGCTCTCTTTTGCAGGTTAAGATTTCCAAAAGTTATGTTCTTATGAATATGATGTGATTGATTTTTCTTTTCTTTACCCTTACTGAGCATTTGAGCTCACCCTTTTATGTTTTCTTTTCCCCAGGATATAAAGAAAGGTTTTAGGTAAGAAAAAAAAGAAGATCTTTATGGGAGATGTTGAAGATCTTTCACCAGGATTAGAAGATTACGTTCTGAGTTTCCAAAGACACTAAACTATTACGATCCTTGTGTGTATGTACTAAGTATTCCACAAATGTAATGTAATGTCAATGTACGTCAGGTTTCGGGTCTCTACAGCACCACCTAGTTTTAGTCTTCCTAGGACATTATCGAAAGGTCGATCTTCTGTATGAGACACAACACATGTGGGAAAAGCCCATGAAGGGGTGAGTATAACAATTCTCAGTAGGACACCCTGAAACCACAAATCAAAACCATAAATTAATACCACAGAGGAATTCTACAAAGGAATACCATAAATTAATACCAAAAAGGAATACCACAAAGGAATACCACAAAGGAATACCACAAAGGAACCCCACAGAGGAATATCATGAGGGAATACCAAAAAGGAATACCATAAAGGAATACCACATAGGATTACCACAAAGGATTTTTGCACAAGAATACCACACAGGATTACCATAAAGGAATACCACACAAAATTAACACAAAGGAATACCACATAGGATTACCATAATGTATTTACACAAAGGAATACCACATAGGATTACCACAAAAGAATACCACACAATATCACCATAAAGGATTACCAAAAAGTAATACCACATAGGATTACCACAAAGGATTACCACAAAGGAATACCACACCAAATTACTAAAAATGCTTAACACAAATAAATACCACACAAGATTACCACAACGGAATACCACACATGATTACCAAGAAGGATTTCCAAAAAGGAATACCACACAAGATTGTATGGTCATATATACATAGGTATATGTCTAAAGTGCATATAACAAGGATATCAAAATATACTAAATCCAAGACCGAAAGTCTAGAGGTAATCCACAACCAATTACCATCCATAAGATTTTTCCCAGAGCATGCTCGTTCTGGGAGAACTCGCTCCTCGAGCAATGATATCATCAAAGACACTCATGAAGAGGTCTATCTCATTTGGGCCCCACCCAAAGAGAATGCATTAGTCAAGGAAGACTATGATACATAGAGAGGTGATCCTTCCCAGACACACTAGGGAATACCACTCACCTTACTGATGCGGCCCACTAGATGGAGAACCAATGTCTTACTCTTGGTGTTTATGTCAATTCCAAAAATCTCTACTAGGGGTGATATAGGATCTCACTCTAGTCCAATCGAGGGATTCCATACTCTATTTGGGACTCAGCCTCTAGAGGGGATTACAATCTAGCGATGTGGACATAATGTCTCAATAAACCATTGAGGAAAGGACCAAGGGAATACTATCAGCCTTTATTGGACCAAACTAAAAAATCACCACTTATCTCAAAAGGAAATTCTCAACTTTAGGGTCTCGACGTTGAAAATGAATCATCGATTGGATGATCTGTTTAGATGTTATGGTTGTTTGAAGTTTAAAGTGGGGTAACTAGGACTGTGGACCGACCGCATGGTCGGTCCACCTTCTGTGATCAACCATCAAAGTCAACCCCCCCCCACCCCCAAGATACCACAAACGCATATAATCTAGAGCGAACATGGCTCACGATTTACCGTTTCGGTCATCAATGGCTTGACTCCATCCTAGTCACCCTGAGTCCGACTCAGCCCTCTTGGCTCGACCCAACCCACCAGGCCCAAACTGTTCCATCATTGTCACTTCTACGAGTGACTTCAGGTCTAGTTCCCATCCCCCCCCCCCCCCCACCATAGCCACATCCCTCCACCATTGCGGCTCATCGTCGTCGCCATCACCCGTGGTCGCCACCGTCGTCGGTCACCGGTGTCATGCTAGTATTCCCTTTCATGGACCGTTGTGCCTCCTATGATGCCCAAAATATTGAATGGTCATATATTCGATCTCATCAAGTCATATAATCACTAGATCAACATGTTTCATCTTTCTATATGCTCACAAAATGAATGAAATCATCATTCTTTGTTGTGTATCAAAGAACACTAATGAACAGAAACTCCAGAATCATTCGTCGTCTGAATCACTCCATCATCATCATTGCAACTCCATTGTGTCATGTCAATCCAAGATCTACAATATCATATCATTGTTCAAATAATTTGGTGTACAATGATCAATTGATTGGGATGTATCGAGTCACGAGCCAAACAAAGAATGCCCACGATGAATGATGAATCAGTGGATAAAATCCCAAGAATCATAGATAGGAATGAACATCGATCGATGTTCATGTTGATCTCAATCCATCACCATAATAACGACAATAGAATAAAAAAATAATCACAAAGATTAATCTCCCATTAAAACCCCACAAATATAATTCCCTTTCCACAATACATGTGATCTGTGAATCAATACGTTTGTCGATTGATTCACGTTCATTGTAGAAATTAATAACGGGGATATAAACAATTAAAACGCATGCCCTAACTCGATTTGTATCTCTCACTGATAAAGAATGGTCACTGCATCATTTTCATATGCAAGATCCTTCTAATCTGAGGTGTGTCGGTTGTCGATCCATGATCTATCGTTATCGCCTAAGGGAGAATCCTCAAATATTTCTCCGAAGTTTCTCCAAGGTTTCCAGGGTTATTTGACTAACCCTATAAATTATACTTAACAATATTTTTAAATATTGTCAGCCGCTGCATCAACAAAATAATTTTTTATTAAATTATTCTATACTTGTTACGTTCTACAATATCTTTTTCACAAACAACTCACGTCGACTAAAGTTAAGACTTTCCTAGGGAAAGCACCACCTTACAAAATAACTTTTGGTATCATATTTAAAATTTGATTCATCCTTCATGAGTTATTAGAATTTAAAAATAATATAATTTTATTTAATTATTTTATTTATGGTGACTTCCTTGGTGACTTTCTAAAGATGACCTGCACCAACCAAATTTAGGTCACGCCTATGGTAAAACAATCATTATGAGCTCAACAATGCCCTCAGATTTCTAATCCAGGAACCCATTTAAGATTTATTCTACTTTTTTAGGAAAACAATGTGTGTGTGCAATTAAAAAGTTTAATATTTTTAAAATATTTATTTTGGGTACACTGAGCCTCGGAATCACACGTCTTCTAAGCACCTAGTCTCAAAATCAATCTATATAATATTAAAAAAATATAGAAAAATCTGATACGTTACAGTAACTATGTTGTTAGAATTATTTTGATTGTTTTTTATATAGTATTAAATGAGATCTGTGGTCATGTAGTTTTAACATCATTTTATGATAATAATATAGTATTTTTTATATGCATCAGGAGATTACATTGAGTATTAAAATTTTATATGGAGTTACTCAAATTATTTTAAAGCTAATTATCATAGAGGACTTGGATTATTAGAGTTTAAAAGTGATAAAAATAAATTTATGATCAATATTCATGGATATTTTTATATAGTATTTGACTGATGATTTAAATATGATTCTTATGAAGAATATATCAAACCAATATTAGTGGATATTATGAGATTTATGATAAAAATATTATTTAATTATTTAAATTATTCTAACAATTATATTTTTCACGAGTGTTAAAGTTTTTTAGATAAGTAAAATCCAAAGTTAAAGGAATTATATTACACATGATTGTGGAACAAATAATTGAAAATAATGAAGTACTAATAGTTATAGAACATAATTATTTACACATTTTCATTCTATATTTCTAAATATCAATTATTTTACATCTACTATGAAGGAACAAATATTCTTGATCTGTACCAGAAACAACATTAATCATATTTCATTTGTTTAACTATTTTAAATTTTAGTAGGTTCTGTTGTCTTGAATTATAAAGTTCTATCATTCTTTAATCACTCAAATTATACATTTTTATACCTCCATTATATGGTATGTCATGGTTATGATAACCTCATAAAAAATAAGACCCTAAGTCGGGCCTTATACCTGGAAAAGGGCAGGTGTTTGGGGTTGTACCTCAATGTGTGAAAAAGGTAGGGTTTAGGTTTTTTGTGACTTGGGTCTTGGAATGTTATTATGATTAGTTTGAGAATCCATTTTCAAGATAAGTGATAAATTTATTTAAAAGGAACAACTTTTGATGAATTATATTTTAACCAGATATAGTGGTGGGAGTTCTTAAAACTAAAAATATAATATTGAGTGTTAGAAATAATGATTCAAGCCACATATAATATTGATGATAATATTGGAGGATATTATCTTTCAAAAGTGTTAATATTTGGGAACTAATTCTTATGAGATGTAAAGGAATTATGTGGAGTCTTTGGAAGTAGATATTGTTCATTTGGGTGAGCCATTAGATAATTGATCACACTTGAACAAGGGATTCGATGATAGAAAAAATTGGATCCATAATGAAATCCCATCAAGATGAACATTTGGTAGTGGAAAAAGTATTATCATAATATAGAAACTATATATATGATTTGGAGTAACTTTTACTGGTGTTTGTGATCAGAGTGATTTACTTGAGATAATATTTTGTTAGCATCTATTTTTTGAGTTGATCTTCCTTTATAATATCTATTAGTTACCTCTTCCATAATGTTTTTGTTTCCCATATATTATTACCTATTCTGAATCCTAATAATTTTTTATATTCCTTCGTTATCCTTTATATATTCATTTTATGTTTTTTCTTAGAGTGTGTGTTGTGAGTACCTCTTCATTATTTCAGAGGGTGTGAGGTCAGGATGCATGGTAGTTTTGTGTGTCTAATTAATTCCAAATACTTTTTTTAGTATTTTTGTGTTTATTTTAGACCATTTGGTACCCTGTTCCACATTATATTACCATAGGATATCTCATTCCATTAGAACTATGTCAGGTCCAGTAAATAATATTGATTCTTGGTTTATTTTAAAGGGAATCTCAAAAAGAATCATCCAGATAGTGTGATATTTATTCTCTTTACGCTATTTTAATTCCATGTGATTTTTCTATCTAAGAATTATGGAATTATGAGGCCTAAAGTGGATGTTATAGAATTTTGATAGTAGAGACATTGGATTTAGTAAGATTCATGTAGAATACTACATGTTTGAGAAGAACCTTAATCATTCATTGGTTGGGAAGAGTCTCTTAATGATGGAAAATGTGTTCATATTATAGTTAATTTTTTGAATGAACATTTTAGAAATAAGGTTAGTGGTACATAATTTGAATGAATTCAACATGATCCTAAGTTATCTATAATCTTTTTTTTAATTATGTTGAATTAATATGGGCATTGACTCTTATATCATTGCTTCTAGAATTATGGGATTACATTATGGTTATTGTGAGTAATTAAAGTAGAAATAATGACTTGGTTATCAAGTAGATCAATGATCTGATCTTAAATAATGATATATTGAGTAAGGTGGTATCATTATCTTTTAAAGGTGTGATCAATTTATCAAAATATAGTAGATCATCACTTTAAGGGCATAGAAGAGAAGTGGATGAAATGGAAGACAGAATATATATGCTTTTTCAACTAGTCTTGGTGGATCTTCCTATTGGTATTATATAATTAAGGTACATATTTGTAAGTACTGTAATAATAACTAATTAAATATTATAAATTATACACCTAGATCATCCCCAAACTATACATCTAAAGGGGATGGTGGAACAATGGTTCTATTCACCACATGTTCATTGAAGTAATTCATCCTTAACCCCAAATATTTATTTCACTCAATATATAATAGTATATTCAAGTTAAAATATGTGTCTAAAAGTTATTTAAAGGTACACTTATAGATATAGACGTGTTTGAGGTTTTTGTAAAATGATATGTGAGTATTAAATTGAAGGTAATATGTCTGTTTCATTTGAAATGCATCTGATATATCCCATAATTATATAAGATCCTTGGTCAGCATGATGATGTTGATCTTTTCACTATGTTTGTGGATTGTATATGGAAAATCACATGAGGGTCCATGTTTGTGGAATGTGGTGTGAAAGATAAAAATTTGTACCTGACTAGAGATACATAAGGTATCACTCATGACAGATAAACATATTTTTGAAGGTATTCTATACCTAAAAATTTATGGTATGACTATATTGGTCACTATAGTGATAATAGTCTATGGAATTTGGTTGTGAGAGGATTTTTAATGATCTATCATATGGAGTTTTCAACATGTGATAATTGTACCCAAGGGAATCAAAGGAAGGTTTCGTTCATTTTTAATGTGAGAATATCAAATAATCATAAATTGTGGGCGATTTTAACCTATCTACTTTTCAAAGTTTTTGTTCTCTAATAATGTGTATAGAGACACTCAGTTCAAATCCTCAGTGATGGTGCTTTTTTTGAGTCGATTGTTTTTGTTTTTTATTTTGAAAGAGGGGGTTTCAAATATTATGTGAAATAAATGATTTATGTATTTTTTTTGAAAATTTAATAATTATTGGGGTGATTTCATCATTATAATGTTAATCTTGTGATATCCTTGATATTTTCTATATATTTCATCAAATTAACACCAACTTCACAAGATTATTTTTTATCATAATTCCTAAATGTTTTGGCTTTAATCCAAGCCTCAACTAGGGAACTGATTTCAATAAATTATTGTTTATGGAAGGTCAAATATTTCATGAACCCATATGTAATTGTGGTTCCAAAAATCCACATAATACACATGTCCACTAAAACATTTCATTATTCAATGACATTTTAAGTTAAACATACACAATATCAATTTAAAGAATATTAATTGCTGAAAATATCTCAATCACTTAACATACCCAAATTATGACTCACACCAATGGTATATTAACTCATTCATTGATATGTTTATTAATATGGTTTATTACGTTTTGTTTTATTATTAAAAAAGACAATAAAAAGAATGGGATAAGATAATAGTAGTGTGTCAAACACACAAATGAACGGTCAAGAGAATTAAACATGAACTTTTGATTGAATGAGAAATATAAAGAAGGGAATGATTTTCAACTTTATTTAAATAATTTTAAGAACAATAATATTAAAAACCATTTGTTTGATTATAATTAGATTTTATGATGAGGAATAATTCTTTAATATTTAATTTAAATGAAAACAAACTTATACGATTACAATTTAAAACACTTGAAATACATGAAAAGAAAGCATAGAGGAATGGTATATAAAGTAAAAACATGAGTTTTTAAGGTCCCCATTGGACTTTAGAAAGGTTATGGTCATGAAAAACTATCATCTTAACCTATGAAATTCCAACCCATTTCAAGGAGAAGAGGGGGATGTATTTATATCCCAAGATGGTGGATCATTTACCTTATAAAACTTCCCCTCAAGTTAGCTAAACCATTTAACTATTTAGACAGGTGAATCTAGAGAATTATTATTCTTAAAAGTTATATATATGGATTTTTGAAGTTATCCCTCTTAATTTTTAGTACATTTTACTTTTGTATCCAAATTTATGGCTATTGTCTCAAATCATGTTCTTCTATCCATTGTAGTGTCAAGTTTTTACATGGTATAAATTTCAATGAATTTATGACAATGAATATACATTAAAATCCTAACCATTTCTTTTAAAACGTTAGTAACCTACTTCTTTTCTTACACACCAAAAAAAATGGCTTAATTTTTTGATTGGATTGGGATAAAAGTCAATAATGGTGGTCTCTTGTTAATTCCCAAGCATAATTGTGGGATATACTTCAAATAATTAGTTAGGTCCCTTTTTAGTTGATTTTGGATTTGAAATTTTGATCCAAAATTTAATATTATATCCAAGAACATATTTTATATTTTCATCAAATTTATGCTTATGTATTGAGACAAGAAATTCAATCATCATGGATGGTCCAATTTTCTCAATAGATTTGGTGGGACTTCTTGTGTGGCACATATGACCTTTTAAAATGTCTAATTGGCCAAAGCTCCATTTGAATGATTTATATTATTGTTAATAAGGAACCCTAAAAATTGGAATCAAACAATTTGGATCATAAGGGATAGATTTATGATTAAAATAGTAGATAGACTTGAATATGGATTATTTAGAACATTGTTTACAAATTATATTTAATATTAAAACATGTGCATTTCAAACCAATTGTGAAAATTTACTTGAAAATCAATAATGGGAGTAGATAAAAAATTATGAATAATTGAATAGAATCAACTCCCCCATAATTAGTCTTGTTCATGTTCTCATGTACATCAAACAAAAAAACACAACTAAATCATTTTCATGGACCAATAAATATTAAAATTTTGTTTTGTCCAATTAGGGGGGTCTAGACTAGCTTACTCATCCAAAAATAATTCCAACAAAAAAATTATAGAATTAATGTTCCAAAAACAATTAATTTTTCATGCTCAAATTTTTAAATTGAAAATTTAGTCACTCATAACTCACTCCTCTAAATATGATAAAATTTATTTATAGAGGTTCACTCATTCCCCAAGAAAAAGTGAAAATAATAGAGTTTGAGATAAATATAAGATTATATACCCTATTCTAATGTTTTGAAGAATAAATAGGTATTATTTAGGGGTTTTAGTTGATATGAGATTATATTAATATAATGTTCTAAAATATAGGAAAAGAGGGGTAAAAACCCAACATGGAAAAAATTCATAATAGTATTTAAATGACACATATAAAAACATGGAAAAACATATTTACAATGGAAATAATTTTTTAATGAAGACAAGATATGTATAACATTATAAGAGGATGAAATTATGGAATATGTACAAAACACCAAACTTCTCCTGACAATACAAGAAAAGATGATGTAAGTTTTCTTTTTTTCTTTTCTTTTTTATATCTTTTTTCTCCAAATTTGAGCTTGAAACCAACCTCACAATCTTCTCCAAACCCATGTTTGATCTCCTCATGATACTTATTATAATAGTTATAACAAGATCAAAGTTTTATGAAGAGGGACTTTTGACCTACCCAAGACACAACCTATTCTTTTTTTCATTTTTTTATTTTATTGTTTTTTTTCTTTTTTCTTTTGAACACATTTCAATATAATTTTTATAAGATTTCATAAACATGTATACATTCCCAAAACTCACTAAATGAAAAACTCTATCCCACACTTAAATAGGTTCTTTCCCTCAAGCACATGATTAAATGTTGAAAATAAAGGAAATGGTACCCAAAAATAATATCCATTACCCCAACACTTAAACTTCAAGAAATCATGTAATGAAAATCCATGTAGATGTTGGGTGGGACAAGGTTTTGGGATTATAATGTAGATATCCAAAAAAGGGTTTTCATAGGCTCAAAGGATATTTCAAAAGGATTATCATTATAAGGGTAATAGGAGGATATTTGGCTATTTTTATTCTCATGTGGTTCATAAAATTCCTCTATAATATTAATGTACACTAAAGTAGGAAATTCAGAATGAAGTACCACAAATTCAAGACTCGTGATCACAGGTTAAAAAATCACAATATAAAAATATGGCCATATGTGACCTTGGAATGAAAGATAATTTTTTTCCTCATGGTTTGGGAAGAACCAATTTCCAAATCAATAATTGACCACTCAAAATTTATTGGTCTTGACACAAAATTCATTATCCAAATTTATAATAAATATACAATATATTTGAGACGAAAATAATTCATTAGACTCCCAAAAAACGTTATAAAGAATTTAAAATTTTAATGGGGAGTAATTATTAATATTATTTTTTACTTTTTTTGGTGTTTTTTATTAAAATACACACCCATAACAAAATAGAAAGATTCAAAAAGGTTTTAATGAAGAAAGTGTTAAAAATGAGAATGATAAAGGAAGAATAATAGGAATAAGAAGAGAGAGAGAGACAGAGATAGTGAGTGGGAGAGATAGATTGGAGGAGGAGGATGAAGAGTGGGATAGGGAGATGTAGTCAAAGGGAAATAGGTTCCCCTGGTTTGGATTTGGTGGTTCGCCATCTCTATCCAGTGGTGGGTTAACTACAGTGGTTGGGGATCTAATGGAAGTAGATGTGGTTCTCAGAATGTGTTTCCTATCATGGTGATTCTTTAATATATGCCCATTAACCATGAATGTCCTTTTGTAAGAGGGTTCTTGGACTTACACTACACCAAATGGATAAACATTAGTAATAATAAAAGAACCTTCCCAACGATAATTAAGTTTACCTGGGTGAAGCTAAAACAGATATTTGAAAATCATTGCCATTTCACCTTTCTGTAATACCTTTCGCAAGATGTTTTTTTCGTGGTTTGACGTATCCTTTTCTTTGTAGATATTGTAATTCTCTTAAGAATCAAGGAAAAGCTCCTCTAGTTCATTCAATTGTAATAATCTCTCTTAACTATATTTTTTATAATCAAAATTTAAATTTGTCACAGCCCAAAATGATTTATATTGGATTTCAATTTTTAAATGACATGCTTCACCAAAAACTATCCAAAAAGGAGACGTCCCAATGGGTATTTTATAGGTAGTTCTATATGCCCAAAGGGATTAACCAAATATTTTATACTAGTCTTTTATAGTGGGATTAACAATTCTCTCAAGAACTCCCTTCACTTATTTATAAGAAATTTCATCCATTCCATTTTTTTGGGGGTGATATGCAGTTGAAAGATTATGTACAACCCCATTTTTTCAGAAGAGATTCCATGGTTTGATTATAGACATGGGTTTATAAGTCAACTACCAAGGCATGTGGAGTTCCAAATCAATGGAAGATTTGTGTTTTTAGTAACTCACTAACATTATGTGAATTATCCTTTCTAGTGGGTTTTTCCTTGACCCACATAAAAACATAATCAACCACAAGAAAAATGTATGAAAATCCATTGTAAGGGTGGAATGGTCCAATGAAATTTATTCCCCAAACATTAAAGATCTCATAAAAGATTAAACGGTTTGGGGCATTTCATTTCTTTTAGAAATTGTGCCAAAATTTTGGAAAGTGGGACATGATTGAAAAAACTCATGTGAGTCTTTTAAGAGTGAAGCCTAGAAGAAACCTAAGTTAAGGACCTTTTGAGAGGTCCTTTCTGGTCTGAAGTGGCCATCGACAAGCATTGAGTGGTAGAATTCCAAGATAGATAAATGTTCATATTAATCAATATATCTTTTAATTTCCTTGTCAGCCCTAGTTTTCCAATGTTTATTATCTTCCTAAAAAATTTATTTTGAATCACTTTTCATCTTCATTTTTTATTATTTTGAAAACATTTCTGGAAAAATACCAGAAACCAAGTAATTTAAAATTGGGTCATACCGTGGTAACTTTGAAGTGATAGATGAGAGGTGTTCAGTGGGAAATTCAGGATCAATGATTTTATAATGATAATAATTATAAATTCGACTCAAATGATTAGCAACAGGGTTTTCTTTTACAAATCTATCTTTGACCTCAAGTTAAAACTCTTGGAGCATTAGGATACATCTTATTATATTTGGTTTATAATCACTTTTCATTAGTAATAGCTTTAAAGATGAATGATCTTTGAAAATAAGGATTTCGGTACCTAAGAGATAGGGATGAAAGTTATCCAAGGAAAAAACCACAGCTAGAAGTTTCTTTTTAGTGATAGTTTAGTGATATAGAGTTTCATCCCATGTTCTTTAGGCATAATAGATTATATGAGGAATATTTTCTCTTCTTTGACCAAGAATGGCCCCAATGGATCTATGAGAAGAAAAACACGTCAAATTTAAGGGTAAGAACCAATAGGGGTTGAATTATCAGGTAAAATTTAAGAACGTATTTTATTTCAAAGAATTATATCTTGAAAACCTCATCAAAATGGAATGTGAAATAATTTTTGAGTGGAAGAGTAAGTCATAGGGAAATCCTACTAAAGTTATAAATGAATAACTGATAGAAACCAGAATGACAAAGGGATAAATGGATTTCTCAAATTGATGTGGGTTTATTAAGTGATTGGATCACCTAAATTTTGGTGGGATTGACATGAATAACATCTCATGAAATTGTGTTCCCTTGAAAACCCCCATTAGTAACAATGAAGTTACATTTTTTAAAATCCAGCACAATGTTACATTTGACACACTTTTGTTGGACCAGAGTGATTGAATGAAAACATGATTCAAATGACTCACCATAAATATTGAAGTTATCCATGAAGACCTCTATTAAATGCTTAGTTAATTCAGAAAATAAACTCATCATACACCTCTAAAATGTTGCAGGAGTATTGAAAAGGAAAAAAAGGCATTCTTCTATATGTATATGTTTCAAAAGGGTAAGTTATAGTCTTTTTTTGTTCTTGGGGTGAGATTGGGATTTTTAAGTAGCTAGTGTATCTATTAAGAATGCAATAATGTGACTTCCCAGCTAATATTTCTAGAATTTGATCATGGAAAGGAAGAAGGGAGTGATATTTTCAGGTTTCATCATTCAATTTCTAATAATATATGCACACATTCAATTTTTTTTTCACTTGATTTGTAACCACCTCTCCATATTATCTCTCCCTTATTAGGTACCACTTGAATCTAACTAACCCATTCACTATAAAAAATTGGGTATATAATACTATCTTAGAAAATATTGGTAATATCTTCCCTAACTACCTCAATTATGAATGGAATGAATATTATTTGAGATTATCTATTTGATTTGGATTATTCTTCTAAATTGATGTGATTCTTGAAAAGGGAAGGGCTCATGTATGGTATGTCATCTATGGTCCAACCTAAGTCCTTTTTGTTTTCATCTAACACATGAACAAGTTTTGACTCCTAGGTTTCAGTAATTGAAGAATAGATAATTATGGGATAATAGTGATCATGGAAAAGGAATGCATATTTTAAGTGTAATGGAATGGGTTTTAGATTAGTTTCATCCTTTATTTATGGTCCAGATAACTTAGGAACATAGTAAGGGGTTACACATGGTTTTGATTCATTTTTCTCAATACAATACAAGGTGGAATAGTATATATTAAGTTTCAGATGAGATTGAATATAGCTTTCAAGATCCTCTAGACTGATGGAGTCCATGAATAAAAGGTCAGAATCAACTTTCCCATTTATTAATTGGTTAATCATTGTGAAAATTTCACAATATCCTCCTTCATTATAACATGGTTCAAATGATGTAATGAAGTTCAATTTACTCTTATAAGTTCCCTTAGAAGAATGGATAGAGAATATAGAGTGATCTTGTGATGGGTATCTCATGGCTTGAAAAATATTGAACTTGACCATTTGGTCACCAATTTATATGGATAGGATTCTCAAATGGACATTAATCTTTGTTCTATATATAATGAGTAAATATATTCCTAAAATTATGGTAGATTGAGAAGATGTCATCTCACCTTCCATGTAAATGACATAGAAATTTTCTGGTAAGATAAGTTAATTAACTCAAACAAGGACATCATAAATTATTCCCTCAATACTGGTTGTGCTTTGATTGGATAACTAGATGAAAACACCCGTTGGGTGCAAGGTACTAAGACCAAGGTTTAAAAAGATAGATTTGGTAATGAAATTTATCGAGGATCCTAGGTCTATGAGTGCATTATCAAAGTTGTAACTCCCTATTTATAATGTAATTGTAAAGTTCCCTAGATATTTACACTTTATGGGTATGTATTTTTGGGTTGAATCATTCTCAATGGTCTTATGTCATCTCTTATGGGTGTACAATTCCTTAAGAAACGTTTCATACTTAGGGAATTTTTTGTGGAATCTAATATGGGAATGTTGACTTGAACATTTCTAAACATGTAGATCATTTTATGATTGAGTTCAAAGAACTTACTTAGATTAGATATGTCTTGAGGAAAAGGAATTGAGTTTCTCATAGGAATGGAAGGAGGTGAGGGAGTGGCTTCAAGTTCTTTTTCTGTTTTTTTTCTTTTATTTTTCTATCTCAATATTTAAATGGTAGTTAAAGGGTTCATAATGAGGATTAGAAAATTTTTTTTCCAGATCCAAGTTCAATTTCACATATATTTCCCTTGGGATTGGTAAATGGTTGAGCTGGGATTTGGGAATAATTGGTTTGTTGTTTTTTACTTTGGTGGGATGCAAGTTGAACAATTTGGTTTTTAATGTTTTTAATAATAGAATGGGTGAAGGAGGAAAGACCTTCCACATAACGTTCACATGGTTACTTGGAATAAGTGGAATTTTCATCATTGGGATTGCCTTGATTTTGGTTATTGGGATAATGATTGTATTGGGTTGGGAATTGGAAAGGCTCACTAGGATAGTGGAAGTAAGGAGGAGCATGAGGATGATTGCTCCTTTGATTTTGAGGTACAAAAGGTTATGATTGTTGTAAGTTACCACCACCTTTACCATACTAGAATTGGATTGTATTTTGAGGAGGAGACTGAGGGGGATGAGAAATATGATTACTATACCTCAATACAAGGTTATAGATAGAAGATAATGGCTCAGAGTGGGGTAGGTTGGAGTTTCTAATAAACTAACCTGATAGTTTAGGGTTGGGGTTATGCTGATCATATGTTTCATTAAGCTTCATTGGTCTTGATGAATCTGATGGATCATATTGAAGTTGTGGAAATGTTTCTATTAGAAGATCTGGTGATCTATATATTCCATAATTTTTTATAGGTTCAGGGAATAGAGATTGTGGAGAAGATGAGTTTGGGGAATTCGCAGCAACTTCTAGTTATCTCACAAGATCTTTAAGTTCATTAATTCTCTCGGTCATCTTATTGGAATCCATGTATTGATTGTCTTGGACTTTTTTGACTTGATCATTTTCTAGAGTATGTAAGTGTATCATGTTTTTAGGAATATTTCTTATGATATATCATTCAACTATCGGAGTTTTTTCAACAAGAGCACCACCATTTGAAGTATCAATGAGAGTTCACTTTATAGCCAATAACCCCTCATAGAATTATTAGATCAAGATTTGGTATGGGGTTTGATGGTGTGGGAAAGTTTCCACAAGCTTTTTGAACCTCTGTAATACTCATGGAGTGATTCATTGTGAAATTTAAAGATACCACTTATTTCCTTTCACATAAAAGTGGTTAGACAAGCATGGAAGAATTTATCTTAGAAGATCCACTTCATGTCATTCCATGTGGTTATAGAACCAGGAGGGAGGTAATAGATCCATAACATAGCATATTAAGTTAGGGGGTAATGGAAATTCTTGAAGTTTTATTTATTCTTTATAAACCCCTTGATTATTTATGGTGGATAACACAACTTGGAACTCTTTAAGATGAAGATTTAAATCCTCACTAGCTAGCCCATGGAAATGAGGTAGAAGATGAATCAAACCCGGTTTGAGTTTGAAATAAACCTCAATATTTGGATATTTAATACCAATGGGTTGGTAATTCATATCTAGGGTAGTATGTTGTTTTATGGTTTTTTCCTTAGTATTGGTCTTATATAGAACAATTGTATGGGAAATTAATGAGTCTAAATTGATTTGAATATCCCAAATGTTCCTCCTAATTCAGGTAATATTTTACTTTATTTTCAAGTCAAGAAAAAATATGATGGATTTTTTGAGAGGATGTGGGGAACTTAGATGTGTTTGGAAATGATGAGTAAGGTGGATTTTTCTTTGTGTTTTTTAGATCATTTTTAGTTTCTTTTTTTAAAAAAAATAAAAAACTATCGACAACTAGTTACGCAATAATTTAAATAGGCTCCATTTTAAGCTCAAACAATTTTCTTCTATCAACTGTTCAAAGGTTCAGTGCTCTATTGATGTGTATAGCAAAACTCGGGTTGAATCCTTGGAGATGATACTTTTTTTGGAGTCTGTTATTTTTGTTTTGTATTTTGAAAGGGGGGGTTTTTATAGAGATTACGTGAAATGAATAAGTTATGTATGTTATTTAAAAATTTAATAATGATTGCGGTGATTTAATCATTATGGAGTTATTATTTTGTTATACTTAATCTTTGATATATATTTCATTAAATTAACACCCACTTCATAAGATTATTTTTTATTGGAATTCTCAAATGTTTTGGATTTAATCCAAACCTCAACTAAGGAACTAATCTCAATCAATTATTGTTGATGGAAGATTCAATATTTCATGTACCCATGTGTACTTTTGGTTTTAAAAACCCATGTAATCCACATTTCAAACAAAACATGTCATTAGTCCTAGAAATTTTAAGTTCAACATACACAATATCAGTTCAAATAATATTAATCGAGAAGAATATCACAATCACTTAACATCCAAAAATTAGGACTCACCCCAATGGTATATTTACTCATACATTGAGGTTTTTATTAATCCCTTATTATTTTTAGGGTGATGGGTTGAAAATAGAATAAAAATTATGGGAAAATATAAGAGTAATGCACCGAACACACACACGAACGATGAATAGAATAAATCATGAAATTTTCATTGAATGGGAAAGGGAAAAAAACAAATTATTTTAACCTTTATTTAATAAAATAATAAAATTAATATTAAAAACATAGGGTGGATTATAATTATAAAACATGATAAAGAAACATTCTTTTATATTTAATTGAAATGAAAACAAACTTACACGATTACAATTGAAAACACTTAAAATACATGGAAAGAAAGAATGGAGGAATAGTATCTCAAGTTAAAACCTAAGTTTTTAAGGTAATACCTAAAACTTTTCAAGTCTATGTTCATTACAACCAATCCTCGTAAGCTCTAAAATGACAACCCCTTGCAAGGAGAAGAGGATATGTATTTATAGCCCAAGATGGTGGGCTATTTTCATTCCAGAACCACCCCTCAAGTTGTATTAACAATTATACCATTTATAAAGATTAATATAGAGATATTTTCTTATAAAAAGTTTTATATATGGATGTTTAAATTTCACCTTCAAAATTTTGTGGCCATTGGAATTTTTTAACAAAAGTTATGATTATTTTCTCAAACTGTGCATTGTTGTCCATTTTTTAGTCATGTTTTTCAATGAATGAATTTATGTCTATGAATATGTCTTCAAATAAAAAAACATTTATTATAAAAATTTAGGTTCCTATATCTTGTATTTCAGAACACAAAATTTCAATTCAATTGGTTGATTGGATTGGTAGAAAAGTCAAGAAATGTGAGTGGTATTTAATTATGGAACATAATTGTGGGATGGACTTCAAAGCATCAGTTGGGCCCCTTTTTGATTGAGTTGGGATTTGAAATTTTTATAAAATGTTTAATATTATATCATTGAACATATTTTATATTTTAATCAAATTTTTCCTTCTTTATTGAGCCCAAAAAATTCAATCATCATAGATGGTCCAATTTTATCAACAAATTTGGTGGGCCTTGTTGTGCGGTCCATATGACCATTATAATGGTAGAATTGGCCAAATATCTAGTATAATTATTTATAGTAATGTCAATAAAGAATCCTAAAAATAGGACTCAGGAAATTTGGATCATTATGGAGAGATTTATTATTAAAAATAGTAAACATAATTGATTTTTTATTATTTCTAATAATTCTCACAAATTATATTTAATGTTAAAACATGTTCATTTCAAACCAATTGTGAAAAAATCCTTTAAAATCAATAAGGTGAGAAGATAAAAAAATTATAAATAAGTGGAAAACATTAAATAAAAATCTTGAACCAATTTATAAAGACATATGGGGACTGAAGGTGGTTTGATCCCATGGTGTTGCACTATATTAAATTTCCTTCATTGATGATTCCACATGATGGTGCGAGTGTCTATTCAGCTAGAAAAAGTCAGAGTTCTCTTTTAAATTCAAATATTGGGCATCAATGGATGATTTTGATACTAGAAATAATTTTTTGTTCCTTTATACTAAAAATATAGGTGATTATGAATGAAGGGTGTTCCAAAATTTCTATTTAATGAGTATAATCTCGATTGAGAAGACTTGTGCTTGCTTTTGTAAGGTGTCTCAATTGGAGGTAACAATAAAGGAGTGAAGGAGGCCCACATGGAGGTAACAACAATCCAGATGGTTCCAATAAATGCAGCCAATGTTACAGAGGTGATTGAGGGCCTTTATGAGGACCATGAATTTGGTGGGCATTCCCAGTGTTTGGATCTAAAGGACACCTCAATGCAATTTCAATATATGGGTCGAGGCTACCAATAGGCAGGAGCCTCTGAGGAACCAAGGCAGGCCCTGCAGGCCCCCCTTTCTTATATGGAGAAGGTTATATCTAGGAGACCAAACATGGACCTTCAAAATAGGTATGCAGTGTTGGGTGATGATTACTGTCAAGCTAGTGGGGTTAAAAACAAAAAGGGGGCTACACATGGAGAGAACCACTTATTAGATGTGTGTGAGTCCCAAGAGGAGATGGATTATGCTCTTGATGCCTCTGCTGAGCCCAAGGAAGTTACCATTATGGAGGAATACCTTAGATCATCCTCACGGAAGGTCAAGTTCACTACTACTGATTCTGATGGCTTTATCAAGAACAACCGGAAGGGGCGACGTAGGAAGGAGTATTCTAACCTACCTAGTCCTCCTCTCACGAGGTCTGCAAGTAAGGGGAAGCAACTCCTAAAGGATCCTATTACTATGAGAAATTCATAATCAATGGTCAACACATATAGAGATCTGGTGTCTGTAGGTGGTGAGGTTGGATTCTGTGCCACTCCCTCGACGAAGACGAGGGATCTTGGACAGAAACATGAGACAAGCTCCACTGGAGACCCTCAGCGACAGATATCATCGATGCTGGAACATATGGATCTTCTTTTTTACTCAGATAAATAAATAGGAGAGGAAGATATGGATATGAAACTATTGAAGAAGATAGGAAGAATGATTTGTTTGATCACTACAAAGGAACAAGGCGAGTGGATTGATAAGTAGGCCCGCATTCTGCTCAAAGGCTTTAATTTGGGGAATATTAACATGGAGGAATTCATGAAATCTTAGGAAAACGTGGCACATCAGTATGAAGAGATCTTGAAGGGATACCCTGACTCCCAGGTAAATTCTATTCCCTGGATATTGTTTAGGGAAATTGATTCCAATCACCTCAAACTATTTTTCAACAAATCTATTGTTTATTTTGGTGTTTAATGTTGTGATGGTTCTCAATATCCCCTTAAAAGTGATTTAAAAATAAAAAAGTAATGTTGATGATGATGAAGTCATGTTCTAATTTCACAAATGAATTTTGGGGCAAGTCGGTTAATTGTTTGGGTCTTCTCGTGTATCAAGTTCCCTTTGAACTAATAGTGTAGCAACATCTAGAGGAAATTTGGTCTGACTAGTATGTGGAAATTATATACCTATGAGTTTTCATATATATTGTGTAGGCCCATTTGGACGTAAATAGTAGGTATAAGTTATAATCTATATACCAAACATGCTTCCTTATTAGATACAATGAAAAAAAACATTGGTTTCAGAATCGTGGATAATATTTAGTGGAATTTTATTAGAGTTTGGAACATCATATTTGATGAGGATATCCTTTGGAATGATTTGAACATGAAAGAAGATGCTCATCTGAAATGGATCTAGTAAAGCAGGATGAGTTTTAATTGAAAAAATCCAAGCAGTTCTTGGTTATTATAGGATCATAAAAGATAGAATCCAAAAAGGATAACCATGTTATGAAAATAGACACCCTAATTATTTCAAAAAAGTACCAAGTCTTAATATACCAGAGATCTCAATGATATAGGAATCTTGGAGTATATTTTTATATGAATTGTGTCTAAAAGGAGAAAAACCTCTTGAGTTGAGGTGATCTACCTAGGCTAGGAGACCAGTGGGTGGTTTGATTATTAGATAAACATGCCGCTTCTCCTAGATGGTGGGGAACCCAAAAGCCTAATGAGGCCTCTAATCTAAGAAAATAATTGAAATTTTAGATACAAATGAAGTAAATGTTGCATTTCATGCATATTTTGGACACATGATATCCAATTAATATTCTAGAAGGCAAGAGGATATTACCAAATAAGTGGGATTATTATCTAAAAGTGGAAGGTTATGGTAGAGTCTATTACAATTCATGGATGGTTTTTAAGGGTTATAAATAATCATAAGGAGTAAGTTTATGTTATATTTTATCTCTTTATTTTTAAATACACAATAATACAGATAGTTCTCATCCTGGTTTTCATGAAAGGTTTCTATCTTAAAGAACTCGATGTTAAGATAGTATTCCATAATAGAGATTTATAATAAGAAATATACATGTAGAAATCAGAAATTTTAATTCTAGGTAATAACAAGGGCCTAATGTCCAATAACAAGTGAATTTTGTGTGGGCTTAAGTATGAACCAAGGCAGTGAGATCGAAAGTTTTAAAACTTTATAATAGAATGTGAGTTCATCTATAAAAATATTAACTAATGAAATTTTCAAAATGTGTATGATGATAAACATGTTTTTTTAAATATTATATATGTTAATGTCTAACATTTGGCTAATATATTGATGGAAAATATTAAATATTTGATGTGTGAGTTTTCTATATTTTTATAGATA
Organism: Viscum album; assembly: GCA_963277665.1. Taxonomy (NCBI): domain Eukaryota; kingdom Viridiplantae; phylum Streptophyta; class Magnoliopsida; order Santalales; family Viscaceae; genus Viscum; species Viscum album. Next base: position 126,254,571 of record OY728139.1, on the reverse strand, counting down.
AATGAAATCAGTTTCACTAAGAGTATGTTTGGGATGTGTATTATAAGAGAATTTTGTTATATAGAATTGTTTCTTTCTTTTTCTTTGTATGTCTGAAAGGTACTAGATTGATTTGGAATAAATTATTCAATTCCTATGAGTACTCCCCTTATTAGACACTTTAAAATTTCAATTTATAAGGCATCTATGATGGAAGAGGAGGAAAATTACATGGAGAAAATTTTATATGAATCGGATTTGGGAATCCTAATGTATTCTATGGTATGTACTAGTCCTGATATTTCTTAAGAAATAGGTGTGTATTTCAAATTCATGGAGAATTTTAGAAAGGAATTCTCATAGACCATTAAATGAATATTTTCATATCTCAAAGGATTAGAAGATAAAACACTCTATTTAAAAATAGATGATCCATTACTAGGATTTTTGGATTATAATGTTAGAGGATATACTAATTAATAGAAGATAACTATTTGTTTTTTGTTTTCATTTAAAAGTAATTTCATAAGATAGATTTCATAGTTACAATTGGTAGTTGTATTATTAACCATGAAAGCTAAGTACATTATGGTAAAAAAAAGTAAGGAATGAGTTTTTTGGTTTAAGGGTTTTCGATAAGAAATTATAAGAAGTAAAAACTCTAGTGTGTTATGTTTTGTTATCCATAGGATGATCCACTTAACCAAGAATCCAATATTTCACTCCTGAGAGAATCATATTCAACTGAAATACCACTTCTTTTGGAAGCTTATAGAGGAGGGGGTTTTGGAGTTACAAAAAATTTAGGGGAATAATAATTCAATGGATATGATAAGTATTATTATATATATAGTAAATATAAAGTAGTGGTGTGATTTAGTTAGGGTTAGATAACATGGAGGTCTTATGATATATGAATCACCGAAAAACTAGAAGAGGTGAGAAAAATGAGTTATAAAAGGTGGTGCATGAATACCAGAGGACTTGGTGATGGATCATAAAAATGATTCTCAAGTAATATATTATTAGGCTTGTTATGGGGAGATATTTTCTAGTTATGTTTTGAATTCATAAAAAATTTGAAACTTTTGATGCTTCGTACTATCATCAGATGCATGTGTGAATGTTCTCAAAACAGATTCTATAGAACATGAAGGCAGTGAAAGTGGTTCAAGCATTATATGATACTAATTCTGATGTAGGTGGATATACTCAATAAAAACTAGGAATAGGTGGACACACATGATTAAGAGATACAAATTCAATCTATAGAGTCTCCAAAAGTAGAAACTATTCATTGGGTAATCCAATTAAGGAATTGATCACCCTTGAATGGGTTATTCAATTGCCACAAAGATCATTTCCAAGAGGTTTTTTCACCAGGAAGATCATTTTGTGGTAGAAATATGATTTTCAGAACATAACTATAATATGTATAGCAGTTGGGGTCACTTTTACTATTTTTCATGATTTGAGTGCTTTACTCAATATAAGCATATATTTTTATCTAATTTAGCTTTGACCTTCCATTGTAATCTATCTTGTTTATTTATTTTTTAAAGTGGTTATTTCTTAAAGATTAGGACTTTATTTGAACAATTACAATTCCTTATGTTCCTTTGTTTTGATTTATGTCAACTCATTTCATGTTCTGTAAAGAGTATCCACTATGAGTGTATCTTAATTATTCTAGAGGGTGTGAGGTTAGTGTGTGAATTTGTTTCATAGGTTTCATGTTAGGAATATATATTATAGTGTCACTATGTTTCTTCCAAACATTCCATTTCCTTAATCCACATCAGAGGACTAGAGGACATATCATTATATTATGAATATATCTATCACTATAAAAATATAGCTTATAATTATTGTTAACTCTACTTAAAAAGTAACATCTATTTTATTTTTTAACATAACTCTCAAAGAGTATAGGGGTTTAAAGAGTAGACATCAGATCTTTGTTATCAAAAATTTCATAAAAATTTATATACTCTCCCATATTATTTTATATTATTTTTACAGTCTTTGCATTAATTGTACATACTCTTTTTACTAGTATTCATTATTCTTATTATCCATCTTATTTAGTATTATTTTTTAAATTACTTAGTTTTTTGTATGATTGTAAATTCACCCCATCTTGACACTCAACTATCTCCATATGGGACCTAACAATTTGTATTAGATAATTGTTTCTTTTAGACATACTATGTTTCTAAAATTATCATTGAATTAAGAGTCTTAGAAAAATATCATTCTAAAATGAAGTTTAATGATTAAATTATGGATGGATTCTAAAGAATCTACCCTTCTATGATCGGAATTTCTATGGTTATTAGTTTTCTAGTATGGGATCCTACCTCCTAAAATTAAGCATTGAATATTTGACCAAAATTGTAAAACCTTATAAATTTTATGAAATTGACCCTAATTCTCTCACCCGTGATGATGCAACTAAGAATGTTTTAAATTAAATGATCATGAATATTTTGTACCATGATAATAGGCTTTTTTTTCTTCCACTAAATTTTCTCATGATATTTGGTTAATTTTTCAAGTTTCACATTATGGTTCAAATAAGTTAAAAATAACTAATCATGGAATATTTTGGGCTAAGTATCAATATATTATGATAACATAAAATTATACGATAAATTAAATGTTCCATAAGGTCACAATAATGGGAGGTGGAATGACAATACTTGGAGAATCATTTGAAAATATGTTTATGGTTTAAAGTGTCCTTATATCACTACCTAAGAAGGCCTATTCTAAGAAAGTGGAATTTGATGAAAGAAAAAATATTAATAAATAAAATTTGGATAAGCATATTGATTCACTTTTACAACATGGGATTTCATTGAAAAACATTGAAAATGATGTTGATTTTAAGAATAAAGTTATTGAATTTAAAATGGTTTTTAATTCTTCTAGTTCCTTTGAAAATGATTCAGGTTCTTTGATTGATGGAAAATTGAAGATAAATAAGGTTTTCAAGTTACTATTCAATTATATTGGGAAGAAACAATCAATAATATATATAAGGAAGTCAATAATTTATGATATAGGGAATAATATGAAAGGTAGTTATTTTTGTAATAATTTAGATCTTACTTCATATGAGTTCCAAAATAATGGACACATCAAACATAACTATATGATGATGAAAAATAAAATAAAATTCATGAAGATTAAGAACAGAGAAAATAATTCTATGGATACTTGGAGTACTATAAAATATTGAAATTCATGTGAAAATAGAGAAGTGAGAAGAAATTTTTAAAAAAATAAGAGATAAATATTTTAAGTTATCATTTTCACCCTCCCACTCATGTTTTACATGTAATATAGGTGAATATGCATGGAATTCTGAAAATATATATTTTATATATATCATGGATAGGTTCAATAATTATCGTTATGATTATTCTTGTGACTCTAACCTTGATTCTTGTTATAATTATCCTAGTGATAATGAGTTAGAAAAAAATATTTATGAGTTACGAGACATTATAATTAATAATGGATATGCCATCAAGGAATTATATAAGTGACACAATAATGTGATAAATGGGGTTAAGAAGGATGATTCTAATTTTTTTAATCATATATAGAAAAATGAAAAATCAAATTCATTTAATGGAAAAATGAATAACACTACTTCTATCACTAATGAAAAGTTTTCTAATAAATTAGAGGATATTTAGAAATAAAATGGTATACTATATAGGGAAATATAATTATTAATGAAATTTTTATCTAAATTTTCTATTGGAAGAGAATATTGGCATGAATTTATGAGAATGAAAAGGATGAAAAAATGGAAATGATCATATGTGGTCTAAATTATGATGGGATGATCCCCATGATATATAAGAACAACTTACCGAAATTTAAAAAAGGAATGTATTTCTTCTAAAAACTACTTTGAATTTTGTTCTATTTTTTATTATAAAAATAATTATTCTTTGTGATTTATTCAATTTTATGGTCATGGGATTTTTTTTCTATAAATCCAGTTTCTATATTAAATTTTCTAATCATTCAAAAGAATTGGTTCATAATGAATCCTATTCAAATACTATTAGACCTATGCTAGTTTAAATTCCCAATTGAAATGTTTTGAATGGACAACATGTGTAATTATTATAGTTTTATTCTTTTTATATTGTATTGGGGTTTTTTGATTTATTTATTAAGGAAAGTGAACATGGATTTACTATTTTTTATATTTTTTTATTGGATTATGCTTACCTATTTTGTATTTGATTCATTTTATATCTTTTAAAATTCCATTAATATGATGAACTGTTTCACAGATCCATAAAGAAAATTCTTCTGTACATGAGGACTTTTCAAAATGATGAGTTTCACTGTTAAATTGTTTCAAGCGGATGAAACATGGATTTAGTGGGATAATTTACTATTTTTTATATTTTTTATTTCATAATATTTAATATGTATTTCTTAAATTATGCATGAGTTTATGGTAAAATATTCTTCAAATTTTTAGTATCTTTTTTGAATAAACTTGTTTAATTATTATTATTTCCCATATTTATTATTTGAATTTTGGGAGAGTTTTTTAGTTTTTGAGGGAGATTTTATATTTTTAATTATGTTTATTTCTTTTTAATTTTCATGTTTTACTTGATATTTTTATTATATTTTTAATCTTATTAAAATTATCATAAAAATATATTTTTTGTAGTTATTGGAAAGGGGGAGAATGTTGAGTGATTCATTTAACTTGTTTATTTGTTTTTTGATAATTAATTCATCCCTATATATTCAATTTAATTAAATTTATTCTTATTGATATGATTAATTTATGTATTTTTTGTATTTTATTATATATCTAGTAATTACAGATTCCATTTTAGTGAATTTAGTGCATCGGTGTTCTACATGTGAAGATATATTATGTTGTGTTGATGAATATATATTTTTATGTATAAAAATATTTATATATTTTTATTATTTATATACTAAAAGAAATATTTTTATTACATGGGAAACATGAAGATTTAAAGTTATGATCCATGAGGATTTTATAGTACTAAATGTAGCTCATATTCTAGGATTAGAGTGTTTGAGTTAAAGATATTCACATTAGTAAAGGATTTGTATGGGTATCCCGAAGAAGTAGTAGAAAGACAAACTGTTCTTTTAAATAAGATTCTTTGGATATGGGTATTTGGGAAAAGTAATGATATAAGTATTCAAAACATAAAGTAATAATAATGATACAAAAGGGTATCAAGGAGAGATTATGCTATATAATTGATAGGTTTTTTCCAATTTTATTAGATCTCCATATTTGTTTCATAACATGATATAAAGACCGCGAAAATGTATGATTATTATAAAATTTATATATAATAATATTAATTTCATTTTAAAAAAATAAAAATATATATAAATTTATTGTTTCAATGTTTTAAATTTGGTCTAAATACATTGCATGATTCTATTATAATTCTATATATTTCAAATTTTACTTTATATTGTTTTTCACTAATATCATGATCTATAGAAGTCAGGTTTGGGAGATCATTTATGATTTTAAAAATTAAGGGATATTTATAAATACAATTCATCTAAAACATAATATTTATATACTTTTTAGAGGCTTTAATATTTGATCTAATCTAATGATGTCAATTTTCCACAAAGATTCATGTTTTTTTAAAGGATGAATAAAATTAAAATGAAGCATAAGTAAAGGTAATTTATTGAGCATGCACAATAGTTCATAATGTAATGATATCATATATTTTATATTATAAATCCTATATATATAAAAATATTGGGATAATCATTTACATGATTTAGGGGTTTGTAGGAATACTAGATTGGTGGAATATTATGGAAAATACAAAACTGAGACCTGAAAACTCACATACAAAATGAACCTTAAGATATTAGTTTATCCAAAAATATTAAATAATAATACATCATACTTATGATATTTTCTAATCTTATTATATTGTAAATGAAAAACCCTTTATGAAAAATGTATATCAAAATTTATATTCAAGACCTGAATATATTTTTTTAGTATATTGAAAGATGTGTTAGATATTTACATGCTTCCACCACTTGAACACTCTCTCAAGTATGAGCTCAAGGTTATGATGATTCCAATGTCATCTCATTGAAGAACATGAGCCTAAGAATTTGAATTCAATATATGTTATGTTTTGATTATCACTTGCATGCTCTTTTTCATATTTCTATCCACTGTTAATTTATCTAGTTTATTCTATCTGGTTTACTAGTTTTCAAATTATTCATTTATTTTAACAATGTTGTTTCAAGATGTTTGATATTTCATGATGTTGGATTAAAATATATCTATGATTGTAAATTTTTAATTCCATTTTGTGAAATAAGAATATGATATTTATGATATGAATTGCGAGACAAAGTTGTGTATGATAATTCAAGATGGGATAATAAAAATTGTTACAAATTTATTATTTTGAATGATATAAATGTTGAGTGATGATATCTATGTTCTAAATAATTTGTATATGTGAGTTATAAAATACATTATGTGGATAATTTCCATGGTTATTTTTATAGATATTTTGGAAGGTAATTTAAATACAAATCTTATGAAGAATATATGAAAAAATAGAATTATAAACTATTACAATATGTATGGTTAAGATGTCGTTTATCTACTTAAATTATTCTAACAGTTATATTTTTCATGAGTTTTTAGACTTCACATATAAATAAAGATTGATGCTACATGAATTGGATTACATGTATCTATGACACAATTCATTTGAAATACTAAACTATTTTTATTTTGAGATATTTCTTATTTACACTTTTTCATGTTGAATTTATAGATATTGATCATTTTACATCTAGTTTTAAGGTCCAAAGATTCTTATTCTAACCTAGAAACCACTTTAACCATTTTTTAACTATTTTATATTTCATTAGGTTAAACTGTCTTTCGTTCTAATGTTTTATCGAGTTGTAATCACTCAACTCACACACAGTTATACCTTCATTAGAAGGTATTTCATTTTTATTCTAACCTGGTTGAAAATCATATCATATGTTTTTCTTTGTCCCTAGAAAATGGTAGGTTTTAGGGTTGTTCATCCACATGTGAAAAATATAGGGTTTATGTTTGGTTTTTCCTTCGGTCTAAGAAAAGGAGGAATGAAAAGAGTTATTATCCACCATCATAATTGACATCAATTTTATTGTGTACCAAAACTGTAAAGAAGTAAATGTGTGTGAAGATTAAACATAGTATATTTGTGATCTAAACTACTTTGTAAATCCTTGTTCTCCCACTTATTCATTTACATTATTATTATAGACTTGAAACTCACTTGTCATTTTTTTGAATGAATTTTTTATTAATATTATCCACCATATTCCACATTATTTTTTTTATTATTTTATTTTTTTAGGATTTTCAGTTCACTCCCATATTGACTTTCAAACATCATTGTATGGTGTCAAACATTTTCTACATTGTGTTGAAATATTTATTTATTATAAAGAAACATCTTGAAATTAAAATTATAGTGTAAATGGAAGAATTAATTTATGTGTTTAGTTATATAATAGTTAGACACATTATCAAAAAATATCCATTTAAGTCTCATGAATATGAAAGTAATGAATAACCACAAAAAATACAAATAAAAAATAAAAATGATAAGCATTACATCATATACATGGGTGAACATTTTACAAATGGAATGTTTAAGATAATCTCATTAACCAAGAGGAGAAATCTACTAGCTAAAGAGTAATAAGAGACAAACAATGAGGATATGGGTGTTGATCAAGAAATAACAATGGTGATGTTGAAGGTAACCACACATATCTATCTAAAAACAATGATGATTTATCAAGTGATTTAGAGGATGATTGAGATGTTGAGTAACAAATATAATGATTTTTCATAGTTTAATATAAACATAAAAGGTGTATAAATAACCATTCCAAGAATTATACTTTACATTTCACAAATAAAACAAACTCTTATGTCCTAAAAGGTTTTCTGTACTTTTACATTAGATACAAAATTATCTTATTACTCAATTCCAAGTCAACATATCCCATAATATTATCCACACATGATTTCCTTATACATATATTTTTGGATATAATCTATTATATAAAATGGTAAACCTAATATAATAGTGAGTTTAAATGATTAGAAAGGGAAAAGGAATATACATTAGTCATGGAGAACATATCATTGTTTTATAAACATGTGAGAAAAAAATGAAATAATACCTGATTAATGGAAAATGAATTTGGAATAATAATAAGTGATAATAAATTATTATAAAATTTTGATATATCATATAATATAAACATATAACAAAAAAAATATCATTACAAGAGTGTAACATTTAACATAGAAAATGAACATGAAATTATAAAATAATAATCCTATTCCATGGGCACATAATATAGGAATGTGGCACAAACATAAGAATAAAAAATTATAACATTGTAAACCTAGTTATGTGAATCATGTAGAAACATAATTCAGTTCACATTTCTAACCCCATCTAGTCTATTTAGAAAGTTGTAAACATAACTAATCACATCATGTTTTCAAAAAAAATTATGAAAATAGTTAACCACATAATGTTCACACGTAAAATGTGAAAAATTATTACCATATAATTTCAACAGATAATATAATTAACTCATAGAATATAGATATTTTAAAAATAATTTTAGGTATATATAAAAAACATAGAAAAAAATTTTAAAATGAGAAATTATGCAACTAGATGAAAAGGAGATTGAATCGAGAAAAATTAGTACATTGGATTTCTATTAGGTCAGATGGACTCCAAATCCAAATATAATCAATTTTGGTATATTATGAATCAATAAAATACACTTATTTATATTTATTTTAATTAAATTCATTCATTCATAATTTTAAATTACCTAATTTTTAATCATTTATTGTGGAAATTATTCATTGTGTGTTAATTATCATTTTTTTATACTTTCTTAGGTATATTTATTTTAGTCCTTATTCTATGTTCTTATGTTCATAATTTCTATATTAGATGTGGTACTTAAACTATTCAAATTATTTTTAAATTACTATGTTTATTTTATGCAATATACATGTATAGTTTATAAGAAAAGGAATCTTAATATTGAAGTTTATGGTGACTTGGCCAAAATAAAGTGATACTTTATAATTAACACTCATATTAGAGTAACCCTTAATAAACCACAATCACAAAAAAAATTACTTATTAATAACATATGATAAAATTATTTATGTTTTTATACCCATTAATAATGGAAATGATGAAGTAAGTGTAGTATAAATCATGTAGGTGGTTGAACTGACACAAACAAAATAATGTTATAATATTGAATGAATAAGAGTATGAATTTATATGGTTTAAATATCATCTATATAGGTGCTTAATAATTATAATAACACATCATTATCATGTTGGATGTGATTTAAGAAGAGTATATATAAGATGATAAGTGAAATATATGATGAACCTATTACTTAAATTGATAAAATTGCTTCTTCTTATAACAACTTCCATCATTATAAAGTATTTATATATTCTATTTATAACCAAAAACAACCTAAAGTGAAAGAGTAAATCAGATATATAAATTTTTTCAGGTGTTTAAGATCAAACTAATGGTGATTTGGTATTTGGAATTGGTAGTGGAGGACAACTTCTAAATATGAAAATGGAGGACATTTTTTTGGAAATATGAGTTAAGTAAAGGGTAAACATGTAATCACATGAGAGTTAGGTGAGTTAGGTAAGGATATTTGGGTTGAAACTTTTTTATTAACTCCTGAAATTAAAAAAAGACTTCTATAACATCAAAAAATAAATTTAATTATTTATATTTATTAACTTAAAACAGGTTGTTTTATTAAAATTGGTCTTGAAGTATAACGAAAAAACCCCCTCAAGGAGGACGAAAATGGTGGAGGCCCAGAGAATCCCCTTGGATCACCTTTCTACAATCTAAAGGAATAGAACCTAATCTATCATAAATTACCAGCGTATCAATAGGATTCTCTATCCGAGCAAGCGAGTCAACTGCAAAATTACCTTCCCTCCTAAAATGATGAAGATTGTATCCAAGCTTGAACCATTTGATGCACCTCCGAAGCAGATAAATCCAGTTCCAAGGGGGCTCCCGCCATTTATATATGGAAGACACTAGAATTTCAGAATCGGACTCAATATCCTCCACCTAGATCTCTTGCGCCCTACAAATATCCATGCCAGTGACAAGAGTATGCACCTCTGCCCCCAAAGAAGACCTCATACCATAGAATGCGTTGAACCCAAAGAGAGACAAAGACCTCTGATCCCGAAGCACCCCTCCTCCTATCATTAATACCCCCATATAAGACCCATCCACATTTAACTTCCAGCCCCTCAAAGGCAGTATCCACCTAATCCACACACCCTCCTTCTTCTTGAGGCTACCTGGTCGATGCGTAATACCACATAGCGGCGCCATTAGTTAGTTCCCCAGGAACAACGAACCCAGATCCTGTATCAGTGACCTCAACCAGACCTGCAAGAGAAAGGGAGACCCCTTGATACCTCATCTGTCCAGATTGTGTGCTTCCCAAATGACCCAACAGACCGAGGTAAGAATGACCACCCGAACCTTTTATCCTTCATCCCAACCTTCAACTCCAAGAAACCATGAATCGACGACCACAATAGTTAAATTTTTACTAAAAATTCAATATATACCCTCATAACTAATTTCAATGTGATGATTATAAATTTGGATCCCATTTTATCAAATTTTATTTTCAAAATTTATTAAAATTAACTTTTAAATAAATATTTCATAAAAGATAAATTAGTTTTTAAAAAAATATGTAATTTTAATAAATATATAAATTTAATCTTATTTTATAACTTGAAATAATCATTAGATAAATAATTTTTTTCTATGTGAATGATATATTTAATAAATGAAATTTCTTTATAGAAATAATAATAATTTACTAACAAAAATATTAAAAAAATATTAAAAAAACTATTTATTGAAAATATAATTTTTTTAACATTACATGATTTTATTGTGATTTTATTTAAAAAATTAAACCGTTCATTGAATTTTTCTAGTATTTTTTTATAAAAATAATTCTTTTAATTTTATAATATTATTTTACAAGTAATTAATTTGAGAAAATTTGTAATTTATAGAAATAAACATAATACTAAAATGCATGTTTTTACATATAAATTATTGTGTTAATAATTACAAGTTTATATCATGACAAAATTTATAGAGAAAATACATTGATATATTAATATCATCCCTAATATTGAGTTATTCAGTAGTGATTATTACAGAGGTGGTTCAGCTAGCATGGTTATTGTATCTATTTATACAAGCTTTTACTTCTACCATAGAAGATTCATCTCAAGCTATACTTCTTAATCTTTATCTTGGGATTCATGGATTAAAAACCATAGTGATGCTACCTCCTTCATAATATCAAAAAAATGAGCCTTATAATAAATATTTCAACTACTTCAATGCATTTTTTCTCCCTATGTAGATAAATTTCATCCTATGATTACTTCTATTTGTATACACTAATTTAAAATCTCTATTATAATGGTCACACTTTAATTTAGATTCAAATATTATTTCCATGAAACTAATAATTTATCTAGTTTATCATTCTTAGATACAATGAAATTATATAACTATCAATTATATATTCCCATCATCCATATATTCCCAATGGTCATATATCCCCAACCATAGTGTAAAGGTCACATTTCCTTTCATCGTTACTATATGTTACATTACATAATTTACTAAAATCATTTATTATGTTCTATAATTTATTTATGAGTATGTTTATCATATTTTAATTGTTTTTAAATGTTTCTATCATAATCATAAGTTGTATTGTTTTCATTGAACATCATGATAATTAATATTTTGATCTTGTAGTATTTGTATTTTATTATGTTCTTATTCATTTCCAAATTATGATTCATTTAACTATATTGTAATTCATTATTATTTATTCAATTTTTGATATCCTATACTAATTAGATAAGTAAAATATTCAAATTATTTTATTGTGGCATGTAAGATAAGTGAAAAAACACACATGAATTATATAAATGAATTTCATCTCAACGATTATATTTATAACATTATCCCTCCTTTAAAATTATACTTTAAAATTTTATTACTCATTAGAAAAAAATGAGATTAATTTCATCTTATTAAATCTTTGGGTTCCTATAATAATTCTTAAAACTTATGATTTCTTTATAAATATTTGACTAGATGAGTGATCTTGTTCCATAGTAGCTTATCTATATGATCAAAGATATCCACCAAATTTTCTTGATTAGAGATATTGTGTTTTAGTTTAGTATCCTCAAATTTATATACATGTGATTGGTCTGGAATATAAATCTTAAAAAATTATTCACCAAACACGTCATGTATTTATCAAATCTCTAATGGAAGAATTAAGTGATGAACAAAAATCCATATACAATCAAGAATCTCAAAAGGGTTATTGTATCTAGGAAAGAAATTCCTTTTATCTTAGTTATTTTTAACCACTTTCATGGTGATATTTGAAGGAATACTTTGTCACCATCATTAAATCCATATCTCATCGATATTTATCAGTGTATCCCTTCTATTGACTTTAAATGGAATTAATTTATAACTAAATGGTTTGAAATTTCTTGATAATTTTATGAAAATTGTAATGAACTATGACATTACGAGCTAGAATTTTCTAGGTAAGTTTGAGCCTTTATTTTTTAAAACATTCTATTTTTAGAACTGGGAATTGGAACTTGGATTTAATATTTTGAGCATCTCATTTTGGTTTTTTGGATGGGGCTCAAGGCTCAGGTGATAACCATGTGGTTTGGGAGGCATCTAGAGGAGTGGTTGGGGTCGAAGACTACTAAAACATTTAGTAAGAACCCATTCACATCATGAATAGGGTATTCTTAAGGTGATATGGTTTCATGGGGTGGCCCTAGTGGATTTGGGACTTGAGAATGGGGTTGTGGAGTAGATCCGAAAAAATAAATCTGTGACGCAAGGTATCACATCATGAAATTTGGGTGGATGGTTTCTTTTAAAATTAAAAGAGGGTCCCCCCTTAGATATAGTAGAATGGAACACACATGGGAAGGCTCGGCGAGAGATCCTATTCTCCATATCTCCTCTGATTTATGTGGTTTTAGGTGTGATTCAATGTTGTCAAAGGTAAATATCCCCCCCCCTTGCATTTTCTTTTCCCCTATTGTCCCTAATTTCAAGCATCTCCATTATATAGTTTTTCATCAATCCATAGGTGTATGGTGGAATTTACTATTAATTATGGGTTTTTTTATCAACCTAGGTAGAGGATAACTCGATACGAGGTTCGCACACTATTGTGTGTAATTTCGATGAAGGTACATCTTATTCTTGATTTATTCTAGAATTTATATATTAGTTATATTAAATTGGACTATTTCTTATTACTAAACAATGGGTATTCTACCAATACTAATGTTATATGAATGTTATGGATCTTTTATGGGTGGTTTGTCATAGTTATGGCTTATTAGTGATACCAGGTAAGACTTTCAGCAATTATTCTTTTTTCTCTTGTGATGCATTTCCTGTGATAATTTAATTAATTTCAATTTTATTATAATTAATTATTTGGAATTCCTGAAATGGATAGAAATATATGGTGTTATTGGAGTAGAAAAAACTTGGCCAACTTTTAAGAATTCATTATTGTTTTCTTAGATAGAGTTGCATCCATTTGAGGTAGGTGGTTCTATGCACGCAACCCTAAGGTTTATGATTAGTTTATTGGAATGTGGTATGTGATCACGCCACCCTTAAGCAGTTGGCCTTGAGATTTATGTAATTCCTAAAAAAATGGAACACCAAATAGGATATTTGAATTCGTTAATATGATCAATTAAAATAGGATACCTAGTTCCATGTTCAATTGGTTAAAAAATTCCATGTCTTAACTAATTAAATGAACATATCTAATGAACTAACAAGGTTCCAAGGGCTATGTTGGACCTCGTGTGTGGTCTTATTGCTTAGTCATTGATGGCCAAGGTTTGATAGGTTATGAACTTCCTATATACTTTTACTTATGAGATCATATTTTATTTATTGATCACATGTGTGTGTGTATTCTTGAGACCATGTTTGATTCCTTGATTACAGGTGTTCATGTGTGTATCCATGATACCATGTTTTATGACCTGATCACATGTGTGTGTGTGTGTCCATGAGACTGTGTTTTATGCCTTGATCATATTCATGTGTGTTTGTAGTCATGAGACTATGTTTTATGCCTTGATCATATATGTGTGTGTATCCTATGAGACCATGTTTGATTCCTTGTTCACATGTGTGAGTGTTTGTATCCCATGAAACATGTGCTTGTATTGCTTGAATATGGATTGAGATGATTATGATGCTTGATTAATTTGATGTATTGTACGATATGTCATTTTTACCTTGCATCATATGAATAGATGATGTATCACTGGATATTAAGGCTTAAGGATCATGCCACAATATAAAGATGGAATGAGGAAGAAGTGTATTTTAGTCTACATTCACACTATAATTCCTATCAAGGAATGGAAATGTATTGATTATAGTTTATGTGTTATGTCATAATATCATGTAATGATTTAGAACTTTTTGGATCATGTCATAATTCAATATCTTGATCAATGTGGAATGAATTTTTCAAAAATATGGATGTAAATCTCTTTTGTGTGAATATATGATCATGTTGTAACTATAATCCATAATTTAGAATAAAGGAATTAATTACACCATAATTATTATCATTACACTATAATTTTTCTGGGGGGTCAATTTTGTAGATATTAAAGGGAATGTTATAAGGAACATGGAGAAATGATTATGCTATGATTTTTAGTGAGAAGTGGAAACTGAGTCTCATTTCACTATAAGAATATCCATTACATCATGATTTGTTAAATTTCTAACTATTTTGAAGAGTTGGTTATTTATTGAATTTTAAAAGGTTTGGATGATTGGTTAAAGACATGAATCAACCATTGTGAACATTTTTGAATCTTGGGGATGATGTGACACCTAGTAAAGGGAAGTTGAAGAGTTTTATAGAAGTGGATTGATAAAACTAAATTTAATGGAGTAAAGAAACATATAGAGGGAAGAGAAGAATATTTAAGTAACAATGATAATGACCATTAAATATTTAGAATTTTTTATAGCTAAAATGAAGAACTGGGTTTTTCTTAATGGTCTTGATGTTCTTAAATAAATTAACCTAGTGAAATACAATTTGATTGGTATAGTGTATTTTTTTCTCTTAATATACTCATTAAAAGTGACCTATGTGTTGTAATCTCATTTTTTATAGCATGAATCAATGAGAAGAGGTATATAGAGGGATTGAACCTTTTATTTAATTGTTATCTAGTCTCAAATATTATAATCATGATAGTGTATTGGTGATCTTCCTTAATACATTGGTATTGAGTCAGTGTATGCTCTTTGGTCATAGCCCTTAAGGGTGAATCAAGTAAAATCGTCATATTGCTTCACATTATGTTTTATATTTTTATATTATGGATATTTGATTTGAATTGATAGTATTGAGTGTTCTATATAATATAAGAACAATATTTTTGAAACTAAATAAAGTTTTATCGCCCTAATTAACTCCCACCCCACTCTTTGGGTGTTTGAGTCATTGTGGTTACAACAATTGAGAAGGTAACATACCTAATACTTTCATATTAAATTTTCCTAGACCAATTTTAAGTTTCCCCATATTAGCATTATGGTTTTCAATAGTTTATTAAGTTGTTTTTTGGAATTAAATATTATTTTCAATGACTTTCTACATCACATCCTCAACACTAAGATGATATTTTGGAGATGGAATAGGTTTTGTTACAACCCAAAGGTATGTATTTTTTAATATGATTTTTTATCAATATTTTCAAATTATTTCTAGTCTTGTAATAGAATTTGGAGATTCTAGAAATGGTGGTTTGATGAATCTAGAATTCTGTATAAAAATAATTTTTTTATGATGCAAGGTCATGTCTTATGCCATAGATCTAAGGACCACACTGCAGTTTGATTATTATAACATAAGGAATGTTTATTTTAGGGGTTTAAAATATTATATATTCACTATGGAGGATAAGGAAATGATGTGGGTGTTGTATAGAATATTTTCAGGTGTAATAGAGATTTGGTTATTCCCATTTCATAGTATTATACTATAATATAGTATGAATTTACTTCATTTATCTACACAACTAAATCATATTACACCATGGAGGGTTTAAATTTAATAGAACAAAAGAAAATTTGACATTTGGATTTCTATAGGTGAGCATGCCACATAATCTGATTACACCCTAGAGGGTGTGGATTTAACATATTGAAGAAAATTGTTGGAATCCTCATGTATTAATCATGTTTTAATGATCACAAATCCTATTCAGTATATAAACCTTGTTAACTATATGTAATATATCTCACATAAAATTCATAGTTGTTTAGTAAAAGCTATCCAAATCTCTTAAGTGCTATACACTCAGTTTGATTACTATATATTGTATGTTGATCTAATTTATAATGTCTTCTCTAACAAATGATTGAGTTTAATCCATTCCATAAATATCACTACTAAAGTCTGAATACATATATTTGCCTAAGTCGAGACACAGTGAACAAGCAGACATTGTGACATCGAGACACCATGAACAACCAGACATTGTGACATCGAGACACTGTGAACAACCATATATCGTGACCATGAGACACCGTGAAGCAGACACTGTGACAACAAGACACTGTGACAACCAAACACCGTGACAACCAGACACCATGAACCAGACATCATGAACCAAACACCGTGAACTAGAAACTGTGAACAAGACACCATTTCCATAAAATAATGTGACACGGTTTCTTAATATGTTTTGTCATCATTCAATTTAATCTCTAACGGTCATATTTCAAGATTTTATATTCACTAAGATAATTAATATTTCTTTGTAGACATGTCATCTGATAGTACGAGGTATGAGGTGCAGAATACAAGCAACCTATCAGCTCAAACACATGCACTCCAAGATAAAAGAGTAGTGTGGCCCAGAAAAAAACACATACAAAAATAAACAATGGGAGAAAAAAGCGTGTGGGAGTGATCACAACAACAAATAATTCACCTCTATAATATTTGAAGAATGAATTGTATCATGAAACTCAACGTTATTGGAGGACACATGAAGCTCACTTGAATCCGAGAATCGAGAACATCTTTGCACTGTCAAACATCACGAAGAACACAAGCCGGATCTGTCTGACTTGCGACACTCTGTTTTCCATATGAGGACTTTATTTCTGCATCTAATTCATCTCAGATGTCTAGATCTACAAAGACTGACATTAAGAGCAATTCTAAACCTATCTCAATATTTCTTCTCTGTTTTGTGTCATTTTTCTAGCTTTTGAGAAGTGTTTGTATTTGTATAAAAACACAATATGTCTCCTACATTAAACTAAAGGATAAAAGATATCCTTACTTAAACATCTCTTTACATATTTGTATACCCACGAATAAGTGTGGAAGAGTTCCATGTGTGGTTTGGTTGTTTTTACCCACAAAGAACTGTGGAAGAGGTCCATGTGTGACTTGGACCGTCCTGTGTACTATTGTTTAACCCTGATCCAGGGTGTGGATCAAGTTTATGTATATAAACTGTTTGGTCGAAGGTGATCACCAAGTGGAGTGGATTAGGTCTCATCTTGAGACTGAATCACTTATTTCATATCCATTTTTCTACTTAATTTAGTATTCTCTATTTTACTGCTTTACTGTACAATTCAGAAATCACTAAATTCACTTTAATAGTTAATCTTGGATAGAAGTTATAATTTTCTTGTCTTATTAGAATATCTTAAAAGTTAATATTAATAATTGAAATTAAGATTAGTGAGAATTAATCAATCTTCTAAGAATTAATTTAAACATTCAAACCTTCATAACCGTATTACTTTGATTAAGTGGGCTGTATTTAACCTTATTAGGAACACTATTTAAGAATACTTTTTAACCATAAATTTTTATAGAGACTTAATTCACCCCCCCCCCCCAATCTTGAGTCATCTACTCCAACCAACATTTGGTATTATAGGTTGTTTATTAAGACTTTGTTGAACCTTATTCAACTGTGATTGTAGTTGTACTTTAAAAATCTATAAATTTCTGTTAATTATAAATTTGTAGATCTTTCAAAGTATTTTTGTATTGTGGATAATATATTGGAAGGTGTTGCAACCAACAGACCACCATTCTTTAATGGTGCCAACTATTCTCAATGGAAAATTAAAATTAAAATGCATTTATAAAGTATGGGTTTTGAAATTTGGTCTTCCATTATATATGAATATAAGATTCTTACTACTGATAGAATCACATGGGATGAACCAGTCAAAATTGCCTACAATAACAATTACAAAGCTATAAATTCTTTATACTACTCATTAGGAGATGAAGAATTCAATAGAATCTCTGCTTGTAAACCTGCCCATGAAATTTGGGATACACCATCTGTCTCACATGAAGGAACATCTAGTGTAAAAGAAATGAGACTTAATACTTATACTATTAAATATGGTAACTTTAAAATGAAACCTGATGAGCCTATCTCTGACATGTATCTTAGCTTCAATGAGACTATCAACATAATGATTTCTCTTAGAAGAGAAGTCACTTCTAAGGAATAGATCATGAGAATTCTCAGATGTCTACCTAACAGATAGAGAGGAACCTCTGTCTCTATTATAGAATCATGTGACATCAGCAAGCTACCTATAAAGAAACTCATTAGGAAACTGATGATGTATGAAGAAGAGATGAAAGTAAATAAAGAAGAGGATGATCCAAAAAAGGAAATATGTTTCATTCAAGACCACCACCTCTAAATACAAAGGAAAAGGAAAATTGGAAGCTTCTGTAGAAAGTTCCAGTAGTGAACAATCATCACCTAACAGTGATGAGGAGATGGACCAATTAGCCAGAAGATTAACGATATTTTACAATAAGAATAACTTTTTCTAAAATCCTAATTTCAATGGAAATATGACCCAAAAAAAAGTTTGAAGAAGTATTGGAAAAGAAGTGACAAGACTGATGAGATTGTCTTCTATGAATGTAAGCGCAAAGGACATATCAAGGATGACTGTCCAAAACTCAAGTATAAAAACAGATATGAGGACAAGGACAGGAAGTATAAAAATGAAATGAAAGCATCATCGAGTGCTTCTAAAGACAATTCAAGTGACTCAGAAACATCACATGATGAACAAGCTAACAAATCCAATATTTGTTTTATGACAAACACATATGAGGTAACACTGGACTCTCCTAAACATAATTCATACTATTATGGAGATGAGAGTGCATCTGAAAATATGATTAATGAAGAAATTTTTGAATATTGTATAATTATTGAAGAAACAAGAAATGAACTAAAATAAAAATATAAATCATTGAATAAATAGTATGGTCTTATTGTTACTGTTAAATTTTAACTCACAACTGAAAAGGCGAAAAATGATCAACTGCTCCAAGAGAAAAATGAATTAAAAATGTCTAATGAGAAATTGTAGAATGACCTAGAAAAGTTTACCAATGGGAAAAATACCCTTACTCAAATTCTAGGGGAAAAAAATTTCCCCAAAATACAACACTATCATTGTTTATCAACTTGGAAAAAGAAACCTTGGTAGAACAATTTTTTTTTCTAAATCTAGGACATATATTTTTACTCCCAGTTCTGGACACAAATCAACTAATTAAATTTATGGTACATGTTCTACTATTTCAAGTTTTTTGGAACAAATATAGTTTATTTTTCAAATAATTTACATAATGATTATAGGAAACCTATGAGGAAGATATGGGTTCCAAAAGAACTTATTACTAATATTACTAGACCCAAACAAGTATGGGTACCAAAATCTGTTTTTTCTTAATAATTTTGTAGGAAAGCTACTTAAATATTTCCAGTAAAAGTTTATGGTACTTGGACAGTAGATATTCAAGACACATGATATGAGACTACTCATGCTTCAAGAACCTAATCAAAATATATGGAGTACATGTCACATTTGGTGACAATTCCAAAGAAAAGATTATTGTCCTCGGCCAAATCGGTAACTCTAACTCAATTTTAATTTCTAAAGTATTGTTTTTTTATGGATTAAAATATAATATGGTTAGTATATTACAATTATTTTATGATGGATTTCATGTTATATTTGAAACTGATGCTTGTAATGTCTTTAATTGTAAATAAGAATTAGTGTTTTCTGCATTAAGTAATGAAAATGTTTACTCTATTAACTTAGATTTCTTCGATTCTCAAAATAATTCATGTTTAATTGTATTTCTTAAAGAGTATTATCTCTGGCATATTAGACTAGGAAACTGTAATATTCACTCCCTTAGAAAGCTAACTAGAAAAATCTTAGTTAAAGACTTACCCAAACTTGAGTTTCCAAATGACAAAGTGTGTAATCCCTATCAAAAGTGAAAAACACAGAATTTTCTTCAAACCAAAGAAATAAGTGTCAACTTCTCAACCTCTCGAACTGGTTCACATGGATTTATTTAGACCATCTAGAGTTTCTAGTTTAAATGGGAAGCACTATGTTTATGTTATTGTAGATGACTTTTCTAGATATACTTAGACCTTCTTTCTGACTCACAAAAGTGAAGTCTTCTCTTATTTTACTAAATATTCCAAGTTTGTGGAAATATTATTGGACTTAGAATTAAATCCTTAAGAATTGATCATGGCCATGAGTTTGAAAATCATGATTTTGAATCCTTTTTCTCACAAAATGGTTATAGTCACAATTTCTCTGCCCCTATAACACCTCAATAAAATGGAGTTATTGAAAGAAGAAATAGAACCCTGTAAGAGATTTCTAGAACAATGCTTATTGAATATGACCTACTTATTTATTTTTGGGCAGAAGCTGTCAATACAGCATGCTACATAATCAATAGAGTGTTGATCAGACCTATTCTTAAAAGGACACCTTATGAGTTATGCAATAATCGAAAACCCAAGGTTAATTACTTCAATATTTTTGGTTGCAAAGTATATATCCTTAATACTAAGGAAAATCTTGAAAAAAATTCATCCAAGAGTGATGAAGGTATCTTTTTAGGATATTCCATGTATAGTAAAGCCTATAGAGTGTTCAATAAAAGAACTAAATGTGTGTAAGAATCTGTCCATGTCAAATTTGATGAAACAGATCCACATGAGCCTAAAAACATTCTAGAGAACATGTAGGATGATGTATCAAATCTAAACATTAATCCAAAATCCTCAAACCGTTCTGTGAAAGAATCTGTGAAAACTTCCAATTCTGGAAATTCCTTATACTCAAGTCACAATGAACCTAAACCTATTGATGAACCTGAAATCACTATTCCCTCATTTTCTAGAGCTGTTAAAACTCTTAAAAACCATCCCTTAGATCTTGTTGTAGGAGACCTAGACAAAGTAACTCAAACTAGAGCTTCTCTTAGAAATAAATTTGAAAATCAAGGCTTCTTATCACAACATGAACCTAAAAACATTAATGATGATATCAATGATGAATTTTGGGTGATGGATATGCAAGAAGAACTTAATCAGTTTGAAAGGAAAAAAATTTGGAAACTTGTTGAAAGACCCAAGGACACATTCACCATAGACACTAAATGGGTGTTTAGAAATTAGGTTGATGAAGCCGGTGACATAGTTAGAAACAAGGCTAGATTGGTTGCATAATGCTATAGTGAAGAAAAAGGAATTGACTATGAGGAGACCTTTGCACTAGTAGATAGACTTAAATCCATCATAATCTTTCTTGCTTATGTTGCACATCTGAATTTCAAACTATATCAAATGGATGTTAAGAGTATATTATTAAATGGGAATATATCTGAGGATGTCTTTGTTAAACAACCCCCTGGTTTTACAAACCTCCATTTTCAAAATCATATTTTTAAATTATCAAAATCTCTATATGGTTTAAAACAAGCTCAAAGAGCCCGGTATGTTAGGTTGAGTACTTTTCTTATTTCCAAAGGTTTTAAAAAAGGAATAGTCGATCCTACCCTTTTTATAAAAATAATTTCTAATGATGTTTTAGTTGTTCAAATCTATGTGGATGACATTATCTTTGGATCTTTAAGAAATTCTTTATATATTTATTTTTTTAAAATGATGAAAATGAATTTGAAATGAGTTTAATGAGTGATCTAAAATTATTTCTTAGATTTTAAATCTTTCAAAATAATGATTTTATTATTTTAACTCAATGTAAATATATTAGATATCTTCTAAAACGTTTTGGATTATATAGCACTAAAATTAGTGACACTCCCATGATTACCACTTGTAAGTTGGATTTTGATGAAGATGGAAAATATGTTGATCAAACCACTTATAGAGAAATGATTGGAAGTTTACTCTACTTAACTGCTAGTCGACCTGAAAATCATTTGAATTAGTTAGTTATTCTGATGCTGACTTTGGTGGATGTAAGTTAGAAATAAAAATCACCTCTAGAACATGCCACTTTTTAGGAAATTCACTAGTATCATGTTGTATTAAGAAAAAAAATTATGTTTCATTATCTACTCTAGAGGTTGAATACATAGCTTTTGGCAGTTGTTGTGCAAAAATCTTGTGGATGAAACACACATTACTAGATTATGGATATCAATTCAGGCATGTACCTATAAATTGTGACAACACAAGTTCTATTAACATCTCAAAAATTCCTGGTTCACATTCTAGGACAAATCATATTGATGTAAGACATAAATTTTTGAGAGATCATTATCAAAAAGGTGATATCACTTTGTAATTCATTGGTACTGAATATCATCTTGCTGATATATTTACCAAACCATTAAATTTTAAAAGAATAGATTACATCATACATGAGCTAGGAATGATAAATCTTAATTAAATTTCTTACTATTTTATGTCTTATTGTCTTATGTTTACGGTCTCACAGTTAGTATTTTGTGATTACTGTCTAACAGTCACTGTCTCACTATAAAGATCAGTCATTATCTCATCGTAAGGATCAATCATTGTCTCCCCATAATGATCAATCACTATCTCACCATAAGGATCAGTCACTATCTCACCATAAGGGTCAATCACTGTATCACCATAAGGATCAATCACTGTCTCTCCATAAGGATCAATCATTTTCTCACTGTAAAATTCATTTACTGTCTCACCATAAAGACCTAATATGGTCTCACCGTAAATATTCTTTATGATTTTTATTTAAAAATTAAAACATGTATCGCGGTAATTATTCATTTCACCTTTTTATTTTCCTGTGCTATTACTTTTTCAATGTTTGGTATTCCTAAATGATAAAATAAATGAATTTTCACTTGTCCTTCAATTGAGGTTTCTTCTATTCACTCAATTTGTAACCCTTATTCAACCCTTCAACCCTTATCTCTCTCGAAACTTCGATAAATTCCCAAGATGAAATGCCCTTCGTCGTCGACTCCTCATAAACGTAGCTCAAAGAAGACAAAGATCGCACATAAGTTGGCACCCGAAGGTCCTCTAAATTTGGTGAACCAAGTAGTGATACCTGAGAAAGATATATGCCCTAAGTAGCTTCTATCGAGTAAGTATCTAGTTTTTAAAGTTTTAAAAGAGCAAGGCTGGTTATAATGGTTTTTGAAGAAAGATAGACCTATCTACCCTAAGCTAGTGGCTCAATTTTATCATTATGTTCAGATCTTCTTTTGATTCTGAAGATGGTTATGCTGTGAGAAGCTGGATAAATGGCCAGAAATTCACATTATCTTTGAGGTAATTGGTTTCATTCCTTAGGATACCTCATGAATACATCTTTTAGGACTATTAGAGAGTACCTCCAACTTCTAGTGAATTTTTTGTTTTGGAAGATGCTTTGAAAAGATTAACCAGAAATAGAACCAAGAGGAGAGTCATTGCTGCGGAACTGGGTGGAAAATCTGGACTTCTGTTTAAGTTTATATAGAACTTGATTAGCCCTAGAAAATGTGATTTTGTTGTACTAAAATATTAGGATTTGTTTCTGATTCATCTTATGAAAAATAGGTATAATATCAACCTTTGTAAGTATGTCATACACCATATGTGTGAGATGATCAAAACCACATCCAAGTCAACCTCCCTATTTTATTCATGTCTTATCTCAGCCACGCTTCATGCCAAAGTTATGGTTATACCTAATGAATAATCTATCAAGTATTGTGAGTTCTGCCTTTAAAAAGTCATTATCAAGAGGATAAAAATCAATTGGAATCCTTGGAAAAGGCATGGGTGGAAGACAATGATAGGATTTATAAAAAGTTCAATATAGTTGAACATCCCTCAAGACCAAAAGATATTTTTGATCCTTGTTTAGAACCAAATGAATTTGTTGAGTATTTTGAAGAAGAAGAAGATATTTTTGTGCCTCCTAGGGAAACTATTTCTGATAAGGAAGACAGTACTCATGTCCCTCATGTAGTAAGTAAAAAAGAAATTCCCTCCTTCTAAAGATTTTGTTAATCTGAAAGATCAACCCGAAGTTGAAACAGAGTCTGTTGTCAAAGAAACTAAAAAAAATTCTATGGAAGATCTTATAAAAGAAGAATTACCTATTGTTCAATAATTTGGCCTTGAGGAACTCCTAGTGGAACAATCTATTCCAGAAGTCATTCCTTCTGTTGAGGAAAGGTTGCGGCTAGCTTTTCAGTTGGCTGGACCGGAAATGGGTGAGAAACTAATTGATGAATTCGTGGAAATAGACCAAGCCCCTAAGCCTCTCACTCCTGATAAGGGTGAAACTATTGAGGGGGAGAAACCGCCAAACTTGGAATCTATTGAAGTTCCAAACCTGATTGATCCAAGCCCTATAGACACTCAGTATAAGTTCCTTAGTTTTTATGATGTCAATGATTCTCAGGAGGTCTCAATAAACGTCCTTGATCTTTCTACTATGTTTCAATTGAAATTTTTCTCTAATATTTCTCCTAAAAAGAACCTAAGACTGTATCAGAACCTATCTATGAACCTTCACTAGAACAACCATCCTTGGTGAGTAAAGATGATCTGTAAGAATTTGGAGCTACCCTATTTTATGGAGTTGAAAAACTCCGGAATAACCAACCGTCTCCTGTAAAAAATCTAAGTGAGAGTGATGCCTCACTGTTGTTGGAAAATTTTATTTGGAAGATTCAATCCAAAATGCTTCATGATATTTTGGAATTCAGAGTTGAAAACAGACTACTTAGTGATGAAGTGAAGACTCTAAGAGGTATGCTTGAATACATGCAGAAAGTGATGAATTCGAGATTAATGATTTCTCCTCACCATGTGGAGCCTATTGTTCCTCAACCCCCATAGAATATTTCCTCTCATATTCAACCCCATTTAGCTTATTTATCAGAAAAGGTCACAGAAATTAAAAAACATATTGTGAAAGAAATGTGATAGCTTGTTGTTAATCTTAAAAAGATCAATTATGAGTATACGAGGTGCCTTAAAAAAGTGCTAAATAAACTGAAATATCTCACCTTATTTTTCACTGCTTCTAATGAATCATTAAAATTATAGCAACCTTCCTTAGACAGTGACCTTCTCAGAACTATGGTCAAAGAAGAACTTCATACTGTGATTAGGCATTTCAATAAAGATTCTGAATCTGAATTTATCAATAACAGTGACAGAGTTCTTGTTCTCGTCCAAATCCATTCAAAAATTGATAAAGATTCTAAGCAAGAAATTACCAAGAAAGTGGATTTCTACTTCAACCGAATCTTCTCAAATACTGACATGACCAACCATTTCAAATATCTTCTATAAAATCTGAGGATTCCTCATGTTACTCAAGATTTCAATATTCATGTCCAAAAGCTCATAAAGTTCACTTGTCTGTTGGATAAGTTTATGGAAAACAATGATGACTTTGAGAAATCTATGTAGTATGGTAGAGAGATCATTTCTGATTTTATAAATCTTCTGAGGCCCTATCTTCATGTACAGATTGTAGCCATTGTTTCTCTTACGGCTGCACCTTTGAGATCTGGTGTGCCTACTTCCTCCTCTACCCTAGCCTCCACTTCTATGTCTGTCAGTTAGGCACTGATTCAGATCAGGCCTATGATACTTGATCAAAAACCCCATCAGTCTTCTATTACACCTACTCTGTCTCCCTCTGTCTTTTAAGGTATTCCTTTACCTTCTCTCTCAACCATCTCACTCCCTTATTCTACCTCAACCTCTCCTCCTATGGCTTCCTCTTCTGCTGCTGCTACTAAGGGAAAAGAGAAGACCGGCCAGTGAAGAAGGATAGTTCTTACTCTCTTTTGATATAAATATTTTTCTATTTGTTTTAATTTTTGTAATTTCCCTCTTTTTATCTAATACATTACGCACTTTTCTTGTCTCTTTTGTCTTTATTTTTCTTGCTACTTTTTTATAATCCCAAAAGGGGGAGAACACTCTCTATTGGAAAATCGCTATACGAGAACACTCACTCTATATATGTTATATGCACATTCGAACTATGTTGTTAGAAAAAATATACACTCTAAATATACATGATTTGTCATCATCAAAAAGTGTGATATTGTTGGAATCCTCATGTATTAATCATGTTTTAATGATCAAAAATCCTATTCATTTTATAAACCTTGTTAAGTCTATGTAATCTATCTCACATCAAATGCACAATTGTTTAGTAAAAGATATCCAAATCTATTAAGTGTTATAAACTCATTTTGACTACTATATACTATCTTTTGATCTACTTTATAATATCTTCTCTGACAAATGATTGAGTTTAATCCATTCCATAAACATCACTGCTTAAGTCTAAATACAGATATTTTCGTAAGTCGATACACTGTGAACAAGCAGACACTGTGACATCGAGACACCTTGAATAACTAGACACTGTGACATTGAAACACCATGAACAAGCAGGAATCATGACCATGAGACACCGTGATGTAGACATCGTGACAATCAGACACCGTGACAACCAGACACCATGACAACCAGACACCGTGAACCAGACATCGTGAACCAGACACCGTGAACAAGACATCATTTCCATGACATACTGTGACACCATTTATTAATATATATTTTCAACTTTCAATTTAATATCTAACAGACATATTTGAAGATTTTAAATGCGCTAACATAATTAATATTTCTTTGTATACATGTCATCTAAAAGTACGAGGTATGAGGTACAGAATACATGCAACCTATCAGCTCAACAACATTCCCTCCAAGATAAAAGAGTAGTGTGGATCAGAAACAAACACATAAAAAACAAAAAAAATGGGTGAAACAAGCGGGTGGGCGTGATCACGACAAAGAAGAATTCACTTAGATAATTTTTAAAGAAATAATTGTCTCATGCAACTCAATGCTACTGGAGAACACATGAAGCTCACTTGAATCCTCTAATCAAGAACATCTTCACACTATCAAACATCATGAAGAACACAAGATGGATATATCTAACTTGCGATACTCTATTTTCCATAAGAGGACTTGATTTCTGCATCTTCTTCATCTCAAAATTCCAGAGCTGCAAAGACTAACATTCAGAGCATTTCTAAATCTATCTCAATATTTCTGATCTATTGTGTATCATTTTACTATATTTTGATCAGTGTGTGTATTTTTATAAAAACACACACTATCTCCTGCATTAAATTGAATGATACAAGATATCCTTGCTCAAACATCTCTTTACACTTGTGTATACCCACAGATAAGTGTGGAAGAGGTCCCTATGTGGCCTGGTTATTTGTACCCACAAAGAACTGTGGAAGAGGTCCCTGTGTGACCTGGACAGTCCTGTGTACTGTTGTTTAACCTTGATCCAGGGTTTGGATCAAGTTTATATATATAAACTGGTTGGTGGTAGGTGATCACCATGTGTAGTGGATTAGGTATTGTCTTGAGACTGAACCAATTGTTTCATATCCATTGTACTACTTAGTTTAGTCTTCTCTATTTTACTGCTTTACTATATAATTCAGAAATCAATAAATTCATTTTGATAGTTAATCTTTGATAGAAGTTATAATTTTCTTGTCTTATAAGAATAACTTAAAAAGTAATATTAATAACTGACATTAAGATTACTGAGAATTAATCAATCTTCTAAGAAGTTATTTAAACATTAAAACCTTCATAACCATATTAATTTGATTAATTGGGCTGTATTTAACATTATTAGGAACACTTTTTAAGAATACCTTTAACCATAAATTTTTTTAGGGACTCAATTCACCCCCCCCCCCCCACCTCTTGAGTCATCTACTCTGACCAACAGAAATTATGGAGGTTGTTGATTTTATGTATCCATTACAACTAATTTAATTACATCAAAGACAATTTGGTGAGTCGATGAAGTTTCACTTTGAATTCTTATCTTATTTCATGGCTCACATTGTAGTTGAAAAATAGTTAAGATAAAAATTCCTAGTCGTACTGTAAAGAGTATGACGTGTCGTAAAAGTTTTCTTCTAGAGAATTCAAATTGAATCTCCAATATATCATCTTCATAAATTTTTGGTAGTTTCTTAAACTTCCTAAACTTCCAAATTTTAATTTTACGAAGGAGATCTAGTTGGGAGGTTGTCTAAAGGATGAAATTAAAGTAGAAGAAGTTTTGTGGTTATGTAGTTTTATTTTTAAATTTGAAATTCAAACTATTCTGGATAATAATAATTCTACTATAAAAGAATGAAATAATCACACAAAATAAGTGAAAAAAACTTCTTGAATATCATGAATTGTAGGATTTTGATCGAGATGGAAGTGTTTTATATTCATGTTTAAAAAAATAAGAACCTATTTTTTATATCCTTAAAGAGATGTAATTGAAGAATAATATCATCATAGAAGAAAATTATTGTTGATTTCTGTTACTTATATTTATATGAAATCATTTTAAGATCAACTAGAAAAAAAACTCTATTTTATCCCTCTTGAAAAGTAGTGTGTGGATGAAATGAGGGGGAGAAGCCTTCTCTATAAAATTAATGCAGGACTTCATCGATTTAATGGTAGATAAGGGACTCATGGATTTGGGCTTCACTATCAGTAAATATATATATGGTGCAATAATAGAAAATAAAGAAGGAGGATCTAGAGTAAACTTGATCGGTATCTCATCAATATCCAAGGGGTGGATTCATATGCACCGGACATAGTAACTCACCTCATCAAATCTCTTTTTGATCACTCTCTACTTCTGGTGAGTTTGAAAAGAGAGTATAGGAGGTATAATTGTTTTCATTATTCTTCCAACTGGAATAGAATGGATGTATTTATTTAGATGGTAATAAGGTATTGGTAACAACCATAGAGGGGGTCTTCATGGTTTTTACTGGTGCAACAGATTCATTGTTTGAAAAATGATGTGTAATCTTTGTTTAATAATATAATTGATGAGAACACCATCCTATAGGGTCTTAGAGAATACATTGAAAGATTTGAGATGATTCTTCAGGATAGATGGAATGATGAATCATTTTTTTCTTAACTGAGGTTCAAATTTTTTTATTTGGGAAACTTTTATAGATCGAGAGGGTGTTTAAGGAAAAATCAAAAACCCTTTATCCTAAATAAGGGGATTATAACACCACCTATTTTTAGGCATGTATGAAGGATATAAAGGTGGTTCAAATAATTAATATGCATATTTCACAATGGATGTTGAGGTTAAAGGGAATAAAGACTTACATAACTTTGAGAATCTTCTAGCAGGATAGAAAAGAGGTTGGATAAAGGTTCGTGATAGGGGTAAAGAATAAGATAGTTTCTTGAGTTTCATTCCAAGGCTGATGGAGGATCAAGTTAATGGTGAGTTATAAGCTATTCCAGATGAAGAAGAAATCAAAGATACAATGTTAGTCATGAAACTGGTAAGTTTCCCTAGTCTTGATGGATTTATATGCAATTTTTATGTGAAGACATGGGATATTATTAATACCCAGGTGGGGATGTGGTGTAGGACTTCTTTAGAGGTGCAACATTGACTAGATGTGTATATGCCTCAAAGGTAGTTCTGATTCCTAAATTGAAATACCCTAATAACATTAATTAGTATCGACCAATATGTTTGTACAAATTTTCGTATAAAATTATTGTCAGCCTTATTAATAGGAGACTCATTGGTGTTATTCCAAGGTTAATATCATATGAGAAACATGTTTTTGTGCAAGGGGGAATTCAAGGGGCTATTGGTATTGAAAAGGAAATGGTGGATGGATTGAATAAAATGACACTTGGATAAAATTTTGTGATAATGGTGGATATGGAAAAATATTATGATAGTTTAGAATGAGGCTTCATTATAAGGGTTATGAGGAAATTTGGATTCCAAGAATGGTTTTTTATCGATGCTTCAGATGTTATCATTCTATATGCCTCTCTATCTTATTAATGTAAAGGGCTCTTATCTTCTTTAAATCGGTTCATGGTGTATAGAAATTATATCCTTTATCCCCTAATCCTTTTATCATGGAATAGGAATCACTTATAAGGAACATTAAACAAGTATTAGAGGATGAAAGGATTATGGATTTTAGAAATAGTTTTGTGAGTGGAATGGTATCACAACTTATGTTTTTTAATGATATGTTATTTTTTATTAATAGAAAGAAGAAATCAGTTAGAGGGTTCAATAAAATCATGTCATCCTATGTAAATTTCAGTGTCTAGCGCATTAATAAAATAAAAAGGGGTGTATTCATTTAAAATAAATGTTCAAGAAGGATAATCAGCATAATACATGACAAAATCATCATGCAGAGGAGGAAACTTCCAATAGAGTATCTAAGAGAAATGATATAAAATGGAATAATTAAAAATGATTTACTTGATAGAATAATAAAGAAGGTCATGGGAAGGATTTATAATTTTAAAAATATATTTCTATCATTTAGAGGAAGGATTATATTTATTAATAGTTTCCTTACTTCGGTGCCTAAGTATATACTTTATATTATTAAGCCACTGAAGGGGACAATCTTTAAGATGAATATGATCATGAATTATTTCTTGTGGGATTCAAACCAGGCTAGAAGGTTCCACTGGGAATCATGGAATCAACTATAAATACCAATTGATGAAGGAATTATCAAATTTTGGAGTGTCTCAAAAACCATGCATGCCACGCAGGTGAAAGTGGCATGGGAATTCATTGAAGTTAATTATTTATCGGCACATTTTATGAGAGACATATATGGGAAAAATGGGTGGAATGGTCATGCCAATCCAGAAAAGGCTCCAATTTTTTACAATGCATGTTAAATCATTTAGAGGAACTGGAAGATAAGGCAAGATTGGTTATAGGCTAGGGATATATTAATTTTTTGAAGGAAACTGCACATGGAGAAGTATTGTTTTCTTCTAAGGTGTCTATTTAAAAATTTGTCATTTAATGAGGCCAGTAGGTATTCATAATTTATCAATGTCATTTTGAATCAATATGTGAAGAACTTCTATGGGAATATTTTCTTGGTGGATGAACTAAACATGTGCGTTTTTGTGGGTTCAACTTCTGGGAAATTTAGTGGAGGGGGTTATATTGAAACGATGCATGTAATAAACTGGATGGAAAACTGAGCACCGAAGCTTTGGTGAAAATAGATACTAGTAAAGATGAAAATTATTGTGTGGAGAATGAGGAATGGAGCTCTTCCTATAGATGAAAATGTGAAGAATAATAAGAAGAAGAAGGGAATGGTATTGGTGTTAAGATTCTAGTGATTTGTAATGGTGCGGTAAGAATCATTGTGGAACCTATTTTTTAAGAGTGACTTGGTGAAATAAATATGGATATTTATGTGGAATGACATAAATATTCATAGGGGTGAGGAATAAATGCAGGAGGTTATTGAAAACCGGTTTCATGGTAATGTTCTGAAATGGGTGGAGATGAAGGTTTGCATAGTTATTTTTTCAGCTATGTGTTAGAAACTTTAGGAGGCTAGAAACAAGTTAAGAGAGGTTACAAGAGTGTCTCATATTTTATTTTAGGTATTTCTAAAGTCACTGGTGGTGGATCTAGGTTCTTTAATCTATGGTGGGTTATCATCTCCTTTGTTAAGAAGGTTGTTGCCGAGGCTTTTCTCTAATTTTGAAGGTAGACAAGGGAACCAGGGTAGATGGATCAAATGGAAATCACCCAACACATAGTTGAAATTAAATGTGGATGGATCCTATATTTTGGTAGAAATAATAGGGGGTGGGCTGGTGAGAGACTATAAGGGTTCGGTGATTTTGGTATTCAGTTCATTCTATGGGAAAGTAATTCCATTGAGGCGGAGGCAAGAGATTTGGGTATTAAACTTATTCAATGAAGGTTTTATAATATCTATATTATATAAGTTGAATATAGTTATGCTTACTAGTTAGTTTACTTAAATTAAAGCCTATATATCCTTGGGAGCTTGTTTACTTTGTCAGGAAATGTAAAATTTTTGTCAATTGGGGCATTTAGGTTAGTCACACTTGGAGAGAAGAGAATTTTATTGTGAATGTTATTACTGGTAAAGGGATTCTACGAGATAATTTAATTTTATTCACTAGGTTGGGGTAACTTTATAATGATCGTAAAATCATTTTAAGGGGAAATTCACATGTCCTTCACCATTTCTATCCTTCATGAGTGGAGTTCAGTTAGTTTTGTTTGTTTAAATGTTTTAAAAATAATAAAATATTTACTTTAAGTCATTCAATTCTAGAAATTATAGAGGAATGAAGTCTCAAAGTAAAGATGTTTTAAGTAAGGAAGAAGAGTATAATTAGGAATATCAATTGGAATATATCAAAACAAAAAAAAATTATATGCAGAAGATGTTATTATAGAATCTATAGAAAAAAAATAAAACTTGATATTGAATTGATGGTTAATAAGTATTTATTGATTCCAAGTGGATTTGGAAGTTAATCTTGAAGATATTAATTTAAAAAATAAAGAATATGAAAATTGGAGCATTTCTATATTATTTTCAAGTTATGTTGATGAACATGAAACTAATGTTGACTATCTTGAGAAAATTATGGAAGACTATGAAAATAATTATGAAAAATATAATGAAGCTATGAATTATAGTTTAAGGATTAAAGAATAGTGTAAATTGTTTTATGATCATAACCTATCTATCTAGGATAAAGTTAATAATATTGAAACGCTTGAGTGAGAATTTGTCTTTTGAGAAAGAATATTAAACTAGAAATCAAAACAGGTGGTTCAAAGAAGAATATTTATTTTGTAAAGTTTTTAGATAATGCTTTGAAAAAAGGGTTGGACAAGGTATAAGAATGTTTAAAGAAATGTTGAGTGCTCAAAGTTCAAATAGTATGAGATAATATGGTATTGGTTTTTACTGTGAAACTATAACAACCAAATATTTTAATATATTATTACCTTTAAATAAGTCTATGGGTTTGATGGATTTCTCCACACGCAATACAGAACATAAATGAAACTATTATATTTTTAGAAAAAATATAAATATTCAAGTATTATCATTAAAATATAGCCAATGAATTATTAAGAATGAACAGGAGTAACTTCTTTATGAAATATATGTACAAATAAAATAAGTTTTTCCTTTAATATGAATGAAATTCAATTAGTTTACCTAAAATGTATAATAAGACCATTTATTGTTTATAAAAGTATTTTTATAAAAAAAATACCTTTTATGAGATATGAATTTATATTTAAATAAACAAATGATTAATGATAAATTTTTATTGATATTAATAATTTTTTAACACTAATTTAGTTGGAATATTATATGAGATAATAATAAAAACAATTAATATTCGAAAATGACATTTTCTAATAAATGATGGTTTTCATTATATTTTATGATTTTAAAAACAAATTGGTTGTATAAAATTTGGAATTTTAAATTAAAATTGATTAAATTAATTTTTTAATACTTCATATCAAAATTTAATTTTTATTAAATTTTAAACTTTTCCTAAAAAGGTCGGATTTTAGTCGAACAATATAGTGTTCACTAAACTTATAATTTGTAGGATTTTATCGTTATATAATAATAACCTAGAAGTTTATAAAACCTTTTGAGTAATAAAATATTAATTTAAGTAATATAAATATTAATTTTAAAATATTATTTTAACTTATAAATCATATTTTCCATTTTTTGGAACTAATTTAAATGTTAATTTATTGAAAATACTATTTTCAGTCCCTTCTTTAACTTAAGTATTTTCAAGGGATATTCAGTTTTGTCTTATCTTTAAAGCCTTAGAACATTTATTTTTTTAAAGAAATATATATAATTAGAGTCATTATCTAAACTAATTTTATCTTATATATAAATTTAAATCATAAAAATTTTATTTCTCTAAAAAATGTTTTTATGCGATTAACTATATTTATTTTAAAATTAACTTTTCACACCATTAAAATTTTTAATTTATAAAATTATTTTACAATTTAAAATTAAAATTATAAAATTTTGAAAAATCTTAAATATTAATCTTTTTCATTAAAATTAATTACTATGGTAAGAAATTAATTACCAAAGTAAAACTAAAACAGGTGAATTGAGTATAACCTAGTGTAAAAGTCATAAAACATTTAAAAAACATGAAATTAATTGAATTTTAAAGATTTTTATTGACCAACACATGTTTCCTAGACACTTTTTTCTATTTTGGTGCCTTTGACCTTGGTATATAAATATCATATTATTTAAAATGTTAATAGTGCTCCCAAAACTACCCTTACCTTCACTTATAAAAGGGTCTTCTTACTCCACTTCAAGACTCACTTATTCTTTAAATTGCTAATTTAAAATATGAAATTTGACTCCCCATGTAACCCTATCCCACTAAAATAATCTCATTTTCACTCATAGTTATCCAAATCCCTTCAAATTTAAGGATACTTTCAAGGAAAATTCAAGTCACCAATGTTAGTATTATCAAATAATTAGTTTTCTTCTTAATTATATTCTTTAAAATTTATTCTATAAACATTTATATAATGAAATTATTACCATTTATATAATTTTATGTTATTATATTTATTTTATTATCATTATTTATTCATATACCTCATCCATTAATAAAAATAAAATTGTTCTTTGTGTATTGTGTGGACAACCACCTCCATGCTGTAATGTGTTTTGTTTTCTCTAATCACCTTAAAAGGTTTGATATAAGGATGAAATTAAAGTATAAATATTATTTTTATGATATAATTAAGGTTTTGGTGTGTAAAATTTAATAACCTATAAATGATATGATAAAAAAGTATTATTGTTAATTTAATCGCTTAAAATGGACGAACTAAGTGGAAAATGATTTGTTCTTTCTAAGTAATGTCTTTATATAAATTATTTATTTTTATAATTATTTATGATTATAATATATTAAACTGATAAAAACTAAAAAAATATCATTATTCTTCTGGTATGATGATATTATAACTAAGCCATCTCATAATCATCCATTAATCATGGATGGTTCATGTTTGGGTTGGTTTAACCACCTACTTGAAAAATACTATAAATTTATGTCAAGGATGACTATGATAACTTATTTATTAGTTTAATATGATATAATTTATTATATAATGATTTTTTTTTGTTTTATAGATTTTATATCAATATCTAATTCATCTATTAACAAAATACCCTATGTTTAACAAAAATCACCAAAACATGTTTATTATTGATTTCATCATCAAATATAAAGACTATAAAACTCATGAAAATAATTTGAAACATCATGAATTATTATAAATAATCCCTAAAACTAACTTTAATTATGTTTTAATTATTAACTTTGGAATAATAATAAATATAGACACTTCTATTATGAAACTAGTACAAATGATCAAAACTATTAACACTCGATGGGAAAAATCAAAAGAATTCATGAAGAGAATGACTACATATGAAGAGTATGAATGAAAATTTATATGATTAAGGCTAATAATTTTGTTATTATGATACCTATGTTTATGATACATGTGGTTAAATTACTTCTATGGATGTCAGGATAAGAGGTAGGTGTCTTTATCTCAAATTCCTCTCTTTGAGACATGTTTGGTATTATGCACCAGATTTATTTTATGTGGTGTATATAATTCATGTTTATGATATCATGTCATAGATTATATTTTATTAATGATATTTTAATTTCAATTACAATCCCTCTCTTTCAAGGGGTTTTGATTAAAGTGTCACTCGTGTTGCAAGGGTTTTCTTAGTCTGAATTCTAATTCTTTGAGACATAAAACATTTGATGCACCATGATTCCATTGTATGGTGTGTTAAATACCCATGGATGTATTTTAATGCAAATACTTATATTTAATAGGATTTAATATCCAAATATTATTCCCTTATTCATTTGACTATTGCTACAGTTGTTTCCCCAGTGGTATGGATTTTTGAAAACTCAAATCCCCTTCATTGAGTTATAATGTTTTATCTTGAACATTGTTTTGGAATGCTTATGTTATCTCAACCAAATGTTTTATTTTATTTTATAATCCTATTTATGGGGAATAAAATTAATTCAAATATGGTTTTATTTCTTTTTTTTACAATTTCAGTTTTGACAAAGGTGTTTTTAAAAATATTAAAATGTTTTTTTCATTCACTTTCATATGATTTGTCTTCCTCTCCACATTTATCCAAGAAAATACCTATGTCTTTCAAGGAAAAATTATTTAAGAATTTTTTAAGTAAAAAATTTCAAAGATTTTTTACTTTAGATTTTAAAAAATCCTTTTTGAGGTGACCTATAGCTTCCTCTTTTATGTCAATTTTAAAAAAAATAAAAATCTCTTTTAAGTTTTCACTTCCATTTAAATATCCATCTTCAAAAGGTTTTCCCTTATAGGGTTTATGTTTCATGATTTAACCAATAATATATATATCTGTTGTCATTTGTGGGAATTAACTCACTATTCCAAACAATCCAATTAATGATCCCTTCTTTGGTGGTATCATTTAAGCATTCTTTTGCAAGGATTTTTTCATCTATGTCAACATCCTTCTAGGTTTCCTTTGTTACATTGGGTATATGTTATTTTAAAACCTTCAAACTTCTTCCTATAGATGTAATATTATCATCGTATTCAAGTATTGACTTATTCATATACTCATTTCTATCTACAATGTGAACATCACATTTTATATTATTCAGATTAGATGGTGTTCACCTGTAAAGAATGTTAATATATTAACATGGATAATGTATTAGAATTTTTTTTTTCTTATTAAAATATGGATTATTATTGTAAATTTGACTATGTTTTGTTAAACCATACACATTCTTCCTCTAGATGGGTTATGATGATGTTATCCATTTTATAGAAAGAGGGAGAAGTATCGGTGTTCTATATATTATTATTCCAATATATAGGGTTTTTAGAAAGTTAACTATATATTTTTTTAACCATTGAACTTCGTTCTCGGTATGTTTTATGATCACATTATCCCTTTTATTTACATAGGGATAAGTATTATCATTATTGATGATTACTGACTTCCAGTGCAGGTTGATCATGTATTGGTATTCCTTATTATTCATTATAAGGATAACAAATCTTTAATGAGTAAGAGGTTCCTAGAGGAATGGTATGAAATGTCTTGTAGACTCTTATGGTGAATTCATTAAACTTAATCAGTTTTTGGGTGGGGATCAGCATTATGTATCCCCTTGATGCATTGAAATATCTCATGAGACAAAATAGTTTGGGTTTTGGTCTATGACTCTTCCCATGACAGGATAGTGTTTTGGCACAAGACCTTGAAAATAGTATGTATTGACTACAGTATCAATGAAATGTAAAGTGTCTTGGAATAAGGCCCGGATAGAAGGTTTTTGATGTCTGGAAGTATACAATACATTCGTAAGATATCAGTATTATTGATATCCATGTTTTCATTTATTATCATGGATATTTCATACTTTGTTTCAAGATTATTATGGATCCTTGTTGTTTACTTATTCCTACCATTACATTTATGTCATGTTTATGCCAATACTTATTTAGTTGTATATTTTATCTTATTGATAATTTGATCTTACCCCTTCTTATGATTCCATTCTTCTAGGTTATGTAGAAAATTAGTACACATGACATGTTTATAAGGATAACACAGGCCAAATAATTTTTGTGATATGATGAAGACTTGTCACAAATTAAGTAGATTCATATATAATGGGAAAATTGTCCATTTGATAAAAAGAACATGGTATTTATTATTTTATGTTGTGTTCTAATTATATAAATCTATAAACCTAAAAAGATCTTTCAGATGTAATATATTGTATTATAATTATTAATTTTTCAATTATGGATGATTATATTAACGATTTTATAACCAGTATCAAAGAAAGTATGTAAATTATGTGTCTATGAGAACCAGATTTTAGATTATGGGTTCTAGATGTCACAAAAACATCAAATACATAGTGAATAAGTATGCAGAACATAGAGAAATTGTTAAATGGGAAAGTTTCTTAACCAAAAATAACTTATCAAAAATCAAGGGATTATTCAAAATATTGAGATATGTGGAGAAGGTATGGAAAAAAAAAATTTCATTTATGAAATATTGGTTCTGTAGTTTACATAAATAGACTATGTTCTATTTTGGTAAAGCTAAAATCTATCTTATAAGAGAATACATTGGAAACTATTTTATAGTTACTATTTTAATTATTCAAACTTTGGACATAAAGAAGATGATTGTAGGTATAGAAGAGGAAGATCTTCATTTGGAAGACAAATGAAAATGAATACGAGGAAAATATCTATGTTACCTTTAATAATAAATTTTATCCCCTTTAAGAATAAGAAGAATTTGACTTTATTTAATATGCTAAAAATTATGGGAAGAGACCAAATAATGCCTCAATCTATACAGTAATTTCATAGAATAATGGTGAAATACTAAAAAGGAAAACATGGTGAGAATTACTATAAAATCATCAAGTAATAGTAGCTCATGAATTTTAGTTAGTGGG
This sequence comes from Viscum album, assembly GCA_963277665.1. Lineage (NCBI taxonomy): Eukaryota > Viridiplantae > Streptophyta > Magnoliopsida > Santalales > Viscaceae > Viscum > Viscum album. The sequence continues at coordinate 126,215,389 of OY728139.1, read as the reverse complement.
TGTTTAAATCATATTATAATGGATATGAACTTGTTATATAATGTTAATGTCATAGTTTATGGAACTATGTTAATAGAAAATAATAAAGCATTAAAGATAAAAGGATGTGGAAAGACTTGTTTGGATGGAGATGAATTGAGAAACACTTATGTGCATTATGTCGATGGTTTAAAAAGTAATTTATTAAGTGTTATTGAACTTTGTGACTCAATTTTATAAAATAAATTTTCTACAAAGGGTTGATACATCAAATGGAAATTGGGAATTATTTAAAGAAAGGTTGTATAGAAAATGGGAATTCATCTCAATTTGATTGCAAGGAAAACATTTTCTTATTCACAGTGGAAGAAAAAAATAGGTTTTCGAATAAGAGGCTTGTCCATATCAATCAAAAAATTATAGATAACATGTCGAGATTCAATGTAGTAGTGGGTATTCATAATTTGAATAGAGACCAAAAAAATATTTTTGATTCATGTATTTGAGGAAGGATAGTTTGAAATCCATATCCTCCAAAGAAGATATAATCAAGTTTACTAAATTTGATTCACATTGATGTTTGTAGTGTGAATTGTAATGTAAGAATCTATGGTGAGTGGTACTTAATATTATTTATAGATGATTATAGTGGGATGTGGTGTGCTATGTTCAAATGTTCAAAAAAAGTGATGTATTTCATAAAGAGGCTCTAAAAAAGATCATAAAATAAATTCATAAGAACTATGAAAATTATGATATTAGATAACAGAATGGAATTCACATCATATTTAGTTAAAAATAATCTATAAAAATATGGTATTTTGTATGAATTGACTTCAGTGAGAAACACTCAATAAAATGGTGTCATAGAAATAAGATATTTCTTGTTCAAAATATAGAAAAAATGTTATTGATAGATAATGGAATCTAACATCACTACTAGGAAGAAATAGATCAAGTGTTTATATATACTCAAAATTTATTATTACTCATTTTAGGAGTAAATAAGGCATTATAAAAAAAATTACGAAAGGAAACTACATTAGAAGAACCTTGGAGTTTTTAGAAGAAAGTGTTTCTTTCAAAATAAAGAAGGTAATCAAGAAAAGTATGATGGTACAGTAGATGCATTTATTTTCATAGGATACTCAATAATGAGTGAGTCCTACAAATGTTTCATTAAAAGGTAAAAAAGTAATTCTAGTGATGTAAATATTTTTTTTAAATGATCCCAAATAAAATTATATAAATTATATTTCTGAAGAAGTATTTGAATAAAGATAAGAAAAAAATAAAAAAGGAGAAAATCATAATTTCCATGATAATGAAGATTCTATGATTGAATTTAATGAATAGAAAAGTGAAGAGGTGATTCAGCCATTGAATCATTCAAGAAATATAAGTATTTATTTCTATCCAAGTAATATCATTGGATAAATATTTTTCTAACTCAAACAAGAAAGAAAAAAATATTTGAGCATACAACTCTATTAAATGAGATTAGACCTAGTTTATTTGAATAAGAAGAAAAAGATGAATCATGGTTGAAATACATGAATGAGAAATTGGATCAGATTTATAAAAATTAGACTTGATTTATTGTAGACATACCTAAAATCATAATTTAATTGCTATAAAATAGTTCTTCAAGAACAGGTTGGATAATAATGGAAAGGTTATTTGAAATAAAGAAAGATTGGTTTTCAAGGGATATACTCAATTTGAAGGAATTTATGTTAAAGTGAAAATTACTATAGTGGAAAGGATAGAGTCTAATAGAATATTCTTATCATATTTTTTCCAACAAAACATCAAAGTGTATCAGATGGGTTAAAAGACTACATTACTAAATGGGGTTTTAAATAAAGAGGTATATATCAGACAACCTGTTGGATTTGTTCTTGGGATTAATGAATATAAAGTGTTCATGTTAATAAAATATTTGTATGGAATAAATTTAGAACCTAATTATTATTATGAAAGTCTAGATAATTTTCTGAGGAATATTGAGTTTAATAGAGGAGGGGTTGATCACAACCTCTTTGTGAAAGTTTCTAAATTGTAGTTACTGGTATTGGTGTTTGTCAATGTTTTCATATCTAGTGGCAGTATATAGAATTATATTGATAAATTTGAAAATTTGATGAGTTTGAAGATTTAAATGTTAATGATTGGTGATTTAACATATTTTTTGGGGTTACATATTCATCAAGGAGAAGGAAAAAATTCATTTCACAGATTAAGTATGCAAAGGAAGTCTTAAAAAATCATAATAGAAGATTCAAAATCAATTTCAAATCAGATTACGGTTGAAAAAAAATTTGGTACACATTAAGAAAATAAGTTGTTAGACTCAACCCAATATATAATAATCATTGGTAGCTTACTATACCTTATTTCAACTAGGATAGATATTTCCTATGTTATATTTTTGGAAGCAAGATTTCAGATTTTTCTTAAAAAGGAACAACACCTGGAAGTGAAAAAAAAAATTTAAGAAGCTTTGAATTATGATTTATTTTTTAAATTTATAAGGAATGTGTATTTATTATCATAAATATATTTTGATTAGTATGTTAACACTATAGATAAAAAATCCAAAAGTATTGGTGTTATCTACATTAGAAATAATTGTATTGGTTGGCTAAGAAAGAAACAGGATTATGGTTATTTAACAATAGCGGAGGAGGGATATGTTTCAGTAACAAAATATTGTATATAGAATATCTGGACGAAGAAATGGTTATAATAAATTGGTAAAGAGGTGTTGTTAGAACCTGGTTCATATTTGAGGTATGAAATCTTTTTACTTCTATCAATTTTCATCTTAAATGTCTACAAGTGGCCTAATGAGAATTCCTATTGAGGTCATGGACGTATTAGGAGTGTATGGGGCTTGTTCGGAGGCCTGAACCTAGATTTTGGGAAGAAATAGGCTTGGAATACGGTTAGTGGAAACCATGGGGGGAAGGAAACATGATTTTTTTTAACCATGTAAGGATGGATGGTGGGAATCTACAAGACACACGGTTTGATAAACTGTTCGATTTGGGGCACATAGTCATGAAAAAAACTACAGACTTTTGATAGAGAAGTTTTTCATGTCTTGTGCATGGTTAGTAAAACTATGTACACTAACCATGCGAAGTGACCCTGCTTACAACATTGGTCACACGGTTGGCACACGGTTTCTCCAACTATGTGTAAAAACTATACGGCCCGAAAATTTTGGTGAAATTACCATTTTCCTATAATTAATCTATTATTTGAACCTAATTTCTCACTTATACTCTATTTCATAGACATGAGTTGAGAGGTTCCTTTGGAAGCCTAATATAGAAATCGATAGATCTCCTCTATCTAGACTCGAAATCAAGTGTTGTTCATCTCATTGTATCTACATTGTTTATCCATTTGTTCTTTGTTTTTCTCTCAATCTGAGTCGAATCAGGAGATGATATTGGAGGATCACCCCAATAAAAACCTATGATATGTGATCTCATTATTTTCCATTAAATTCAAAGTGTTTATATATTTTTTTTCCATGTTCCCAATTATTAGAGTGATTCCCATGAAATGGAATTTAATACTTGATTTGGATTGATATGTATGACCTATGTAATTAAAGGAACCCATCAATAAATGAATAAAGGTTAAGAACCTTGAATTGGAATCACCCCTTGTGTGTGTTATTTAATTAAATGGACCACTGTTGGTGTATTTTCATTTGGGTCACCCTTGAGGTGTATCGTTTACCCTTATTATGGGATTTCAATTGATAAATTGAATTTTAATTGAAATTTTAATATGAATTGTGAGTTGAATTGATAGAGAAAAATTAATAGAATCCATGTCTCTAGACTCTTTCTTTATAATTGATTCCTTAATCATGGTATTCCCCTTATATTAAAGAAACCATGTGATATATATAAGAGGATAAGGCTTCTAATATTATATTGTGACTTGATCCACCTTTTGAGGTGATATTGAATTGAAATGATCACAGTGATGACCTTGAAATGGTTAAATTATATTGATTAAATGCATGTTTTTTATATGCATTGGGTGACATGTGGGAACTTATACGTATGCCATGTATGGACTCATTTTGCTATTAACTTTTTTATGTTTGAGTGACACTCGAACTCCATAGAAGACTTACAAGGATGGACTGAGGGGATTTGCTATTATACATATGAGTGATAATTGGACTCATTATATGGAATTCCAAGGATAAACTCAAAGGGGTAGTTGATCAAATACACCATGGGTGATACTTGGTCTCCCTTAGTGGACTGAAAAGGATGGACTTGAGTGGTAGTGATGTTATACCACACCTAGAGTGATACCTGGGATCCGATGAGGATATTCATGGATGGTCTTGTAAGGTTCTTGGTTTTATGATACACCTAGAGTGATACCTGGATTCCAAATAAAGAATTCTGAGAACGGGATTAGGTTCATAATTGAATATTAAATGGAATGATTTACATGATGCATCTACCCAGACAAATAAAAATCTTAGATTCAATATTTGTCCTATACTTTATAGATGGACTAGTTAGGCATCCCTTGATCACATATTTTCATAAGGAATGCTGGGCTACATTCCAGGTCTCGAGAATTATTTATTAAATGAGATTTAATAATTAAATGAACTTGAATATAAATCGATAGACGACTGAATATTTAATTTAGAGACATTCAGGCTAGGCCAAAGTAGGTAGCAGAGGAAGGTTGTCCATGGGAACCCAGACCTTTATAGGTTGTTTACTTTTAGTACTTCCTTTATATATTATATTACTTCATGTACATTGTTATTATTATATGTTCACTGACTGGATGGAACTAGACAATTGTGTGGTTTCCTATCAGGATTGTATCCCACACATTTTTCGGGCTGTAGATGGGTACCCAAACAGACTATATGATTTTAGGAATATACAAGGAAAAATGCTTTGCTACAGGTATCTGATTGTTTCTTAGAAGTAGGGAAGCACTGGACCGAGTTTTGGATCTGGATGATAGGTGGATACTTTTTGGTTTCTTGTTATTTTGTTTCATATATTGTACACCTTTCATGTATACCAATTTTGGTTTTTTGTAGAAATATGAAATGCATCATCATCTTTTGTTTATGAGATTACTTCTGAATTTATTTATTTATTCCTACCATTTTTCTATTATCTGATTGATTCAATACTTTCACTACTTGTTTGTTATTGTATATGTATTGTGGTACACTCTGGTAATGAGGGCATAGCCTCCCCATGGACACACCATAGGCCCTCACTGCTAGTTGGAAGCCTCTAGAATTTGGGGAGATGCACTTGAGGCTATGTGGCCAACTGGACCCAGGGAATCTTTCAGTGGCATCCGAGTCCAGGATATTACAAATTGGTATCAAATAGTGATTTTCTAGTTTTCTTTACTATTTTGAGATAATAGAAATGGATGGGAAGGAATAATTATTTGGTAATGAGTTGTTATTGAGCATAGTTAACTTGCGTACATGAAAAATCCAAATTGACTCAAATGAAATTGTTGTCTTCTAGATTTTGGCTATTATAATTGATTTTATTCCATCTTTGGGGGATGAAGTTGAATTGTGATGTTATTATTCATATGATTATATGTTATATTTTGTTGAAAATTTATTAGATGAGGGTATCCCATCTCATGCATCATTTTTTTAACTTTACAAGAATCACATTCCATGCATTATGCCATGATATATAGGATTCATTTCTTGTTGTATGATGTTGTGATTGGTTCCATAATAGATATACCTTCTATTTTGATAGGAATTATGGAACGTGTTATGGTGTGGATTGGGTGGGCACCATATTTTGGTTCATGAGGAGTATGAGCCCTTATAGATTGGAATTTGGTGAACCATTTAGATCAACCTTTTAAAATAATTGGTGATATAATGTGAAATGAATATGAATAAATATGGAATGAAATGAAAACTGATGTTGTTCATAGTAGAGAACTAACCCAGACCCAACCCTAGTCATGGGAAGTAGGTAGTATATCTTCCTTTTATATGATTTGTATGCCACCCAAACCTGAATCAAGGAGTAGGTAGAGGGGTGTGTTCTTATATAGAAATTATTGTACCTATCCTCTTTCAATATTTTCACTTTTAGATGAGAACTTTGATAATGTTCTTGATCTAAGGTGTGTGCTTGGCATTTACATAGGTATTCCACTACGGTGTCCTCCAGTCATATGCCAGGAGGGTGGTGATGACCACACTCCAAAGGTGGTGAGCCATGGGCTACTGGTGAATCCTCCATTAGTGCCAGCTGCAGCACCAGTAGTGGTATTGGACACAATTGTTAAGGCATAGTTTCATGAAGGCTTTATGAAATTCATGCAGACCATTCAAGGATCACCACGATCTGTCCTATCTATGGCAGAGTTGATTTGTAAGTTCTAGTAGCATTATCCACCCACATTTTTAGGGGATGGTGGACCACAGGATACAATGTTATGGATAGAGGCCATGTTATCTATCTTTTACCACCTAGAGACACCTATAGAGAGGGGTCTAAATCTCACTAAATATATGTTATGTGATTCCTCTAATAGATATTGGTATTTCATTACTCAAATGGATCTTTATCAGGATATGGATTGGAGGGATTTTCATATATCCTTGTATGATTACTTTTATCCTGAGATGTTGAGGGATGATGGAGCCTAAGATTTCATGTTCTTGGAGTAAGTCTTGTTATCATTTTTGGATTATTCATCTCATTTTACAAATATCCAATACTTTACACCTATTCTGATGGGTGGATAGTTATCTAAAGTCAAGAAATTCGAGGATGGTTTCAGGTAAAACATACGATCATGGGTGAATGTATTTTGACTGACTACCATTTTTTGAATAGTGAATCAATAGATTATCACATATCTTACCCTAAGAGAGGTTAGAGGTACGATCCAGAGAAGTTTGAAACCTAGATCTAGAACTTCATTAACTGGTAGTAGGAAGTGTCATATGAAACTTCCACATGGTGGTATTAGTATCCAGAGCACATACTCAGGTATCCATGTGAGGTTTCACCAGTGTGGTAGACCAAGACATACAAGACCCAGGTGCATGAGTGACCTAGTCGAGTGATGATCCTATCATAATATGGGTCATCTAAAGAACTTCTACATAAATTTTCCTCCAACAACCAGTGAGAGAGGGTCTAAAATGACTCCACATGGATAAGCAGGATCAATAGCTTCTTTTCAGGTGTAGAGCTGGAGTGTAGTCGGCCGATCAGGCTAAGGTGGTGGTCGTGGTCATGGTAGTCAGACCTTGTATTTTTAGCGATAATAGAGCATATATACTTAGGTTAATTAGGAAGTATCATATATCCACATATCAGGACAGATATATATAGTGCAAGAAATCCCTGATAAGTAGAATCACAAACCTTCTACTTTGAGAGGAGCTATTCTAGTATCATCTACTTTAGTATCTAGTCTTTTTGATACATGTGTTTCTCATAGTTTTATATATGTACACATTATGGAGATCCTTAGGCTTATTCTTCAGCCTTTAGACGGATTTATGAAGCTTAATAAACCGTTAGGGATTAGAATAAAGGATGTACGTTAGCGCAGGGAGTTTCCCTTTGATATTGGTAGATGTCACTTCATATAGGGCCTCTTTTTCCTTGAGATAACAAGTTTTTAGATCATTATTGGGATGGATTGGTTGGTTCCCTTTCATGATTTTTTTTATTTCTATCACTGAAGGGTGACCTTTATATTACCAAATGGGGGAAAGTTTATTCACAAGGGGGAATAGGATGTCCAGCCGAGCCAAGCTAGACCGAAGCATCATGGGATAGGTGGGATAATAGTCTGGATGATGATTTTATATCTAGTTGATTGGGGAACAAGTCAGGAATATTTCCCTCCAGTGATTTATTATTTTAGGGACGTTTTCTCATATGAATTTTTAGGATTACCTCTAGTGAGAGAGGTAGAGTTCCCTATTGATATAGTTCTAGGAGCTACGCTGATATCCATTCATCCTTATAGGATGACTACTACTGAGATGTGGGAGCTTAAGAGGAAGCTAGATGATTTATAGGAAAGGGGGTTTATCCAGCCTAGTAATTCTATGTGGGGTTCAATGGTCCTTTTTGTGAAAAAGGTGGATTGTACCCTTAGGCTATGTGTGTATAAAAAAAATTGAACCAAATGATGGTTAATAACTAGTATTCACTATCATGGATAGATGATCTCTTCTACCAGATCTGAGGAGATTGGGTATCCTCAAAAATTGATTTGGGATCTGGTTATCGTTAGGTGTTTGTTAGACCATCGGACATACCTCACACAGCTTTCGTAGAAATTATGGATTATATGAGTATTTGGTTATATTGTTTAGTCTCACGAATGCACCAGTAGTCTTCATGGAACTAATGAAATGATTTTTCCATCCTTATTTGTATTTTTTTTTCATGGTATTCATGGATGATATCTTGGTGTATTCCTATACTCTACACGACCATGAAAAACATCTTGAGATCATATTATATGCACTCAGAGTGCATTAGTTATATGCTATGCTCACAAAGTGATACTTCTAGATGGAACATATTCACTTTCTAGTTCACATTATCTCAAAGACAGGCATATCAGTTGACTCAGAGAAGTTGAGAGCTATAGTTTCCTAGAATAATACTATGAAAGTCTTTGAGATATAGAGTTTCTTAAGGCTGGATGAATATTATAGGAATTTTATACAAGACTTCTCATGCCTAGAAACATCAATAACATGGCTGACTAAGAAGGGTGTGAAGTTTGTGTGGTCAGATACATGTGATCTAGCCTTTTAATAGTTAAAAAATAGATTGACTTCAATATCAATACTGGTTTTTCTAGAGCTAGGTAGGAGGAGTTACACTATTTACTATGATGAATTAGGTATCAGGCTAGGAGCATTCCTTATGTAGGGGCATAGAGTCATAGCATACAGATCTTGGTAGTTGAGTCCACATGAGAGGGATTACCTAATGCATGATCTTGATTTAGATACAATTGTTCATGAATTTTTTTGTTGGAGACATTAGATACATGGAGAGAATTTTGTGTTGTTTACAGACTACAAAATCTTAAAGTACATATTTACTTAGCGTGATCTAAATCTGAGGTAGCAAAGGTGGGTTAAATAACTACATCCATTAGACTTTGAGCTTCCCTACATTCCTGGAAAAGGAAATAAAATGGTCAATGCATTGAGTAGGAGTAACCAGATACAGTAAGTACAGTAGGCCAGTAGCGAGTGGACGCTCATAGTTTTGTTCTTGGAGATGCACTTGGAGGTGAAAAACAGTTAGGAGAAGACTTTTCTTTCATCCTTAGTTGTGACCTATACCCCACTGGATAGAGTTAGGATGATGCATATATCGGATTCCGAGGGCATGGTCCTATGAGAGAGTGTGGTAGGTGATGACCCCCCTTCTGGTTGGACTATAAGAAAGGATGAAATTATGTATATACATGGTCATATATGGGTTTCCGAAAACATGTGTGAGGAGATGATGTAAGACTTTCATGATTCATCTAGGGAAGTGCACCCTGGTCTTACCAAGGTGTATCGGGATTTAAATCACCAATAATGGTGGTCTTGTATGAAAATATATGTAGTTGGTTTTTTCATGAGGTGTTCCACCTGTTAGTAAGTGAAGGAAGCACAACAGCAACCAACTGGACTTTTACAGAAGCTTCCAATTCTCGAGTGAAAATAGAATGACGTCATGATGTGTTTTGTAACAGGTTTACCGAGGCCACCTCAGGGTAATGATTTTCTTTGGGTTATTATTCATAGGCTCACAAATGTTTCTCATTTTTTAACTATCAAGGATATCTTTTCAATTGATGGTCTTGAGAGGTTGTATATTTTTGATATGGTACAACTTTACAAGGTCCCCCTATACTATCATTTCAGATAGAGAGGCTCGATTTTCTTCTCATTTCTAGAAGATTTTGTAGAGGGAAATGGGTACACATGTGCATCTGAGCACATAATACCACACTCAGAAAAATGTTCAGTCAAATCATATGATACATGTTCTTGAGGACATGTTATGAGTGTGAGTCCTAGATTTTGGTGGCTCTTGGGTGAGGCACATACCCCTGGTTGAATTAACCTAAAATAATAGCTTTCAAAATACTATTTAGATGGATCCTTATGAGGCTTTATACAACAGGCTATGTTGATCACCCATGTGCTGGTTAGAGGTAGGAGAGACAGCTATGCTTGGACATTGTATTCTTCAGGATACTGTAGATCAAGTTCATTTGATTTGGAAGCGGATGGCTACTGCACAGTCTCATCAAAAATCTTAAACTGATCACCGTAGACAAACTCCAGAGTTCAAGGTCAGGGATTGAGTCTTTTTACATGTTTCACTGAGACTAGGAAACATGATTGTTAGGATACAGGGTAAAATTTCACCATGATATGTCAGACCATTTGAGATTCTGGAGAGAGTCTGGTCGGTAGCCTATCAGTTACAGTTACCTCAAAGGTACCAATCCATGCATGATATATTCCATACATCTCAGTTGTGCCACTATTATTCAGATCTATCTCATGCCTTTCAGCTTGAGGAGGTTGATTTATAGGTAGATTTGTCCTTTAAGGAGAATTTTATTCGCATTATGGATTGTAGAACTAAGGTTATCTGATGTCATTCAGATCCTCTAGTACTGGTTCTATGAAAACACGGTCATGTATAGGACGAGACCTGGGATCAGGAGTCCGATATATGAGTACAATGGTTGGAGTTGTTCTCAGTGAAATTTTTTCCACCCTTGAGAGGGAAATTTGAGGACAAATTTATGTAAGGAGGGAAGTTTGTAAGAACCAGATTCTTAATTGATGTATAAAATATTTTTCTTTCAGTAAATTTTCAATTTAAATATCTAAAAGTGACCTAATATGAATGCTCGTTGTGGTCATGGATGTATCGGGGGTGTATGGGTCTTGTCTTGAGACCAGTACCCAACTTTTGGAAAGAAACAGACCTCACGCATGGTTAGTAGAAATCATGTAGGGTAGACATCATGGTTACTTCTAACCATGTTATTCTAGACAGTGGGAAGTTATAGGCTGCACAATTTGATAAACTGTGCGATTTGGGACACATGGTCAACTACATACTTTTGACATCGTATTTTTGTAAGGTTTTTTCAAGGTTAGTCAAACTGTGCGCACTAACTATGCCAAGTGACCCTTCTTATAGTAGTGGATGCATGGTTGGTGTACTATTTAGTCAACCGTGCAGCAAAACCATGTGACCTAATAATTTTGGTGAAATTACCATTTTCCCCTATTTAATATATTATTTCATCCTAATTTCTCACTTAACCTTTGTTGCATAGCCATGATCATTTCAGAACCTCCTTTGGATGCTTGGTCTAGGAATCAATAGATCTCCTCTATCCGAACATGGAATCAAAAGTCACTCACCTCATGGGATATACATCGGTTCTTTGTATGTTCTATGTTTTTTTCCTGATATGAGTCGAATCTAGGGATAATACTGGATGAGTACTCCACTATTAACCTACATTAGGTGGTCTCATGCTTTTCCTTTAAATTCAAAGTGTTTATATATATTTCATTGTTCCATGCACCCAACTATTGGAGCAACACCCTTGAAATTCAATTTAATCCTCGATTTGAATTGATAGGAAAGACCTATATAATTAACAGAACCTATTAATAAATTAATAATGATTAAGAACCTTCAATTGGAACTATCCCTTATGTGGTTTTTTAATTAATTAAATGGACCACCATGGGTGGATTTGGATTTGGATCACCCTTGAGGTGTTTTGTTTACCCTTTCTATGGTATGTCAATTGATATATTGAATTATAATTGAAATTGTAATATGAACTGTGATTTGAATTGATAGAGAAAAGGGAATGGAAGCCACTTCCCTAGACTATTTCCATGTAATTGATTTCTTAAGCATGATATTCCCTTTATAATTAAATGCCCATGTGAGATAAATAAGAGGCTAATCCTTCTAAGATTATCCCATGCCTTGAGCGACCTTTTGAGGTGAGATTGGATTGAAATGATCACAATGAAGACCTTAACATAGTTAAATGATATTGATTGAATACTTGTTTGTTATATGCCTTGGGTCACACATGGGTTTTTATATAAACTTCATGGATATACTCATTTGGCTATTGCCTTATTTATGCTCGAGTAACACTTGGACTCCTTAGAGGAATTCAAAGGATGGACTCAGTGTATTTACTATTTTATGCCTGAGTGACACTTGGAGTCCTTATATGGACCGCCGAGGATGGAATCAAAGGGGAATTTGATCATATACGCCATGGGTGATACTTGGGCTCCCTTAGTGGACCACTAAAGATATATTCGACTGGCAGTGATGTTATACCACACCTAGAGTGATACCTGGGTTCTGGTGAGGATCTCCATGGATGGGCTTATAAGGTTATTGGTTTATGATAAATCTAAACTGATACCTAGATTCCAAATAAGAAATTTTGAGGATGGTATTTGGTTTATAATTGAATATTAAATGTAATTATTTACATGATGTGTCTTCCAAGCCAAATTACAAGATTGGATTTGATCTTTGTATAATACTTTATAGATGGCCTGGTTAGGTATCTCTTGATCACATATTCTCATACGGGATATTGGGTTACATGCCAGGTATAAAGACTTATTTATTGAGTGATATTAAATAATTAAATGAACTTGAATATAAATTGACATAGGACTGGCTATTTAATTCAAAGAAATTTTGGCAAGGATGAAGTAGGTTTCCAGGGATAGGTTGTTAGAGTCGGTTCCCTAGAAACCAACTTCTTTGTACTTTATGATAAACCCATATTTATTGGATGAATATTAATAAACTATGTATCACATAATTATTTTTCTTCTGTGTGACATATTATGTGTGAATTTCCTAAGAATAGTTATCACACTAAAAGGTCATAGAGGATCCCTGCTACGATGAGAACCTGGAAGTTCCAATACACTATTCATGAATATATATTCTATGGTCGGATGATATCATTTTAAGGGACACAAATTATATAGGCTATTAGGGGTGGGGACTCGTGATACTTTGAGGCACCTTCTCATGGTGTGCACCCTTGGTAATATCTAGTAGGATATTATGAGAACAAGACCCACCAGTAGCAAATCCACATTCATAAGTGTCATTGGATGTTCCTATCTATAGATGTGTGTATTGGTCCTTATAATTTAAGATTATTATTTATGAGTATTATGACTCACGCACTTAGATTTATTAAAGAAAACCATGATGAAATATGTTCGTGGCAAGGTAGGATATGTTAGTCATCACGAGTAATACTGCATTAATGAATAATGTGAGAAAGAATGTTTCACTTCTATAGATGTAGATATCTCAGGCCCTTTGATGGAAATGGTATATCCTAACTAAATCCATGGCCATGGTGTTCTCTAGGAAAGTTCAATTTTAGGAATTCAAAGAATGAGAAATCTAGCACATGGGTTGATGGCACTTGCATGCAACCCACCTGATTGGAGATATTGGGACAAAGGGATTATACTACATGGTAAGAATTATTATGAGGTGACATGTCATTTCGACATCAACCTCTTTCTCTTGGGTGCCTTGACTCATTACTAGACAGTATTCTTGGACTTTAGACAAGCTGGCCTAATGCCAACGAGAAAGAGACCTAGAGGGTCACACACTAAGTGTAAACAGTATCTTAATTAAATAATTTATTTATTTAACAGTTTGAATAAATATTATTCCCGATTGTGATTTAATAATTCTTCAAGTATGCCTGATCACATTTAATTTGTCTCTAGTTATTCAATATAATATATTGCAGCTGGAATATTTATTTATAAGTGAATAATGCAGTAATATTTATTTAATAAACAAATAGTCATTATTCAAGGCCTGATAAATATTGAGGAGGACTAGTAAACCATGTTATGGGTCAGGTGAGAAATAATATTAAATATTATTTGGTTAAATAATATTTAAATATAACATTCAAGTTTAGCACATATCATGGAAATAATATCATTTCTATTATTATTTGACTTGGGGTTTCACATGGAATAATAAATTAAGTAATGGAACATGTGCTAATTATTTATTATTACCTAGTGAATAAAATTCCCCATTATGTTATTATTCTCTATATAAGACAAGGGGTCATTAAATCGGATAACCAATCATTGTGTGCAAAACATCCTTGGATAAAAGCTCTCGATCCTAGAGAACTCTTTCCTCTCCAAGAACTCTCTCAAGAAAGAGAGAGATCCTCTTCCACCGGATCAAGGAGAATGTTTTGGAAGCGATTCTCAAGGTGATCGAAGGCGAACATCGTAAGCGCAAGGATCTTTCGCTCTAGCACCTGGAGACTCCTTTGGTGACATCCGGAGATACATGGAGTACATGTGGATCACCACTAGAGGATTCATATCCTTAGATTCTGTATCACAATAAAGTCTCCCCTCGGACCTACGATCAGACACATCAATGAATAAATAATCACCTTTGAGGTAATTCTATACTTTAATTAAATTAATTATAAAATAAATATTTTGATCTCTCTTCTTGGTTCTGGGTTCTCTCTGTTTTTTATATTTGATTCAATTTTATGGATAATGGTGTTCATAATAATATTGATACCAAATTAATCATTAATTATGAAAATTTTAAAATTTGGGTACACGCCCATCCTATACTTCCGCTGCACCCATAACCTAAAAGTAGTATTATAGATATCATATTTTTGTTTATAATTATTTAAATAATTCATTGATAACTTATGCTTTAATAATTTAGTTTTTCAATTCATGTTTAATCATTCTTGTAATATGAATTTCTAGATCTGTTCCTCCCTTATCGTTTTTTAAATATCTTTCATAAATGAATAATTTTATGATTAAAATTAAATCAAGGATCTCATTAGGAGGTGCCGACAGTTCTGTCTAGATAACACCTGAATAATCACCATGTAGTCAGATCTATACATTGTGCCTTCTTGTTCAATGTATCAGGAGTAATTAGGAAATTACTCAAGCCGTGTGCATTAATGACATGCGATGTAGTTAATTCTTACATCACTTGTTGACCTGGATAGACTGGTGCATGGTAATATAGACTACATGTTGTGTGGCCCACTGGACATGGCATGTAGTCCCTTTGAGTTAGGGTTAAATCGTGTATCCAATACACAACTTGTCTGGTTGGTGACCATGTAATGTGGAGTCTATATGATGTGTGTCCCACTGGAAATTTCATATAGTTCGATGATTTATGAAGTAAACCTCACATGTCATTTCTCCATGTGTGTACTTCGGATGGATGGTGAGGAGGGTACATGTTATGTATTCAGATCTACACGTCGTGTACTGTTTCCAGATTACGTAGATTTAAAAATTTATTATTATATTATGTAACCCTTGAGACATATACCTTCATGTGGGTGTAAAGATGGGACACAACATGTGATAGGTGATTGATATATATATATGTGTGTGTGTGTGTGTGTGTTTAATTAACAAATGTGTAATGTTCAAAGATCTGCACATCATGTATGAGTTGTATTACAATTATAATTCTGCATACATGCTACATGTCACAAAGAATAAAGTGTATACAAGTATAAATACATGATGGATAGTTTTGGATAGGTATTCACCGGGTTTCTTCCAAGGTATATGTTATGTACAAGGCTATGGATGAGAATCTCAAGGAAATTCAGAAAAGGATTAAGATTAAAAGGATTTATTAATTAAAGATAATGTTTAATTGATTTGAGTGTAATTTATCTTAATAATAACAATTAAATAATTGAATGATAGTTTTATTAAATGCATGATTTTTTTCATGTATGTGGATGATCATGAGTTAGACCAGAGCTTTTTATATGACTGGTTCCCTTTTAATTTATTTATTAAATTAAAATTGTTAGTCTGCACGCCTTTTTCTCATTAATATGTAGGGTCTGTGTTCCCATGGTTTATTTTATGTAAACTTCCTTTTTACCCCTCACCTGCATGTGAGTTAAAAGCGTATGTAATGGATGGACCTCCAAAGCTACTGGATATGGTTCAAAGTTAGGAGTTGAGTTGAAACCAATCCAAGGAGATATAAAGGTGGACAGGTAGAAAGTTGTAAACATGAACCTTAAACGGTTAAATGTGTTTATCCCCTAGGTCAAGGTTAGTTTATCAACCACTGTATAAACTAACCAATAGTAAATCTCATGATTGTACCCTTTATTTTATTTCTGTCAGTTGTATGGTTATTTATTATGGATGTTTGACTAAATCATATAATTAATGAACTAACAAGCATACAATATGTAACTAAAATAAAAAATGGCTTAGCATAAAATATTATATATACATGGTTAATCAATTAAGTATTTCTCACTTAATATTAACAAGAATTTGAAAAGATAATAAGTGTAAATTTATGTATAAAGGATAAAATCCCTCAATTAAATATTATTTTAATATAGTCTTACATTAATTTGGTTATAATCAAACCATAGTTCAAAGTTCTTGACCAGCCCTAGTTGGGGTGCTTTCAATTATCATAGAATTATAAATTGACATTTTGGGTAGACTTAAATTAGATTACATCAAGGGTTGACTACCCTAGAAGTACATGGTGTAAATAAGAGGAAAATATTGAGGAAATCCAAAATTAAGGATTTCAGGATTGGGGAGTCCACTCAACAGATCAAGGAGTTGTGAGTTAATGTAGTTGGCATTTGGAATGCCTACCTAAAACCTTTCAAGTGGCTTGACCAACCCTAGTTGGGGTAATGTGAAGGGAAATATGGATCCTTACTGCTAGAATGTCCAAGAAATAGGATATTCTAAAGCCAATGGTGATGGCTATTGGGTTTTGACAAAATAGTGGGAGACTAATAGATAATAACTTATTTATTTGCCTATATTTATCAAGATAAAGTACTAAAACTTTGTTCATATTAATTTTTAGAAACAAAAATCAAAATGACATCAAAAATATCATTTCAATCCATACTCAAGAAGGAAAACCTTCTCACTGGAACTAATTTCCAATAGTGGCAAAGGTGCCTTCAGGTTATCTTTTTCAATGAGAGGAAACTTTATGTGCTAAAAGAGCCTTTACCAGTTGTTCCTAGAAATGAGGCGAGTAATGAGGAACTCTCTGTGTACAATAAACATTTTAATGACTCTATATATGTTTAGTGTGTCATGCTATCATCCATGACCAATGATCTCTTGAAGAAACATGAGGAAATAGATTCTTATAGCATGATGTCTCACCTTCAGAATCTTTATCAAGAGAAGGCAATATAAGAGAGGTATGAGATCTCCAACGCTTTGTTAACTACTACGCTTGGAGAGTATGCGCCAGTTGGACCACATATATTCAAGCTTATTGGATACATTGAGTGTATAAATATCTTAGGGATTAAATTCCCAGATGAGTTGCATATAGATCTCATATTATCATCTATGCCTAAGACCTTATATAGTTTTATTATGAATTATAATATGATCAATAATAAGAAGAGTCTATTGGTGATTCTTACCCTGATTCTCCAAGTTGATAAGGAAATGGGGCATGAAAAACCTACATTCCTTATGTTGAATAGGAAGAGGAAGGACAATGAAAAGGGGTCTAATATTTATAAATAATCTAAAGCCTCTGAGCACCGTCAGTCCAAGAAGAATAATATCTAGAGGTAGGGAAAGAAAAATGAGGCAGTATGCTTTGCATGTGGCAAGTTAGACCACTAGAAGAGGAACTTAACCCAAAGGAAAGGGGAAGACAAAGGTTTTTTCATTATTGAGTGAAATCTTTCCATTAATATACATTGGGTATTAGATACAACTTGTGGGTCTCACATCTGTATTAAAATACAGGAACCAAGTAGATTACAGAAAATTGCTAGAGGAGAGGTGGATATGTGAGCTACGAATGGTGTGAAAATGGTAGATCTTTCCATTGGTGACTACCACCTCAGATTGCCAATGAGAATGATTTTGGTTTTACATGGCTGTTATTATGTACCTAGTGTTACCAAGAACATAATTTCTATATTGAGTTTAGATACAAATGGATTTATTTTCAATGTTTAGAAATAAATGTTGTTACTTTTATAAGGACAACATATGTTATGGTATGGAACATTTAAATAATAGTATGTGTGTTTTAAATTATGAGAACCAAGTGTTGGAAATTGATAATTAACCAAGTTCACATGACTCATTCAACACCCAATTATAGCATCACTGCCTTGGTCATGTAAATGATAATCGTCTGACAAAGCTCTTTTAAGATGGTTATTTAGACTCTTCCAAGATAAAACCACTTGATAGATGTCACACTTATTTTCAAGGGAAAATGACCAAACAAACATTTGGTGGACAGGGTGAAAGGGACACAGAGCTTCTATGATTGGTACACACTGATGTGTGTGAACCATTTCTAGAAGAAGATAGAGGTGGATATTCTTACTTTATTACTTTTACTGATGACTTGAGTAGATATGGATATGTCTAATTAATGAGGTATAAGTCCGAGTCCTTTGAGAAACTCACAGAGTTAAAGAATGAAGTATAGAATCATCTTGGTAAGAAGATAATGAAGCTTCAATTGGATTGAGGTGGAGAATATCTTAACCAAGATTTCATCAAGATTTTACAGGAGTATGGTATTCAATATCAACTAACTCCACCTTATACACCACAATGGAATGGTGTTAGTGAAATGTGGAATCATACCTTGTTGGATATGGTAAGTTCGATGATGTGTCATGAAAATATTCTCTTATCCTTTTGGGGATATGCATTGAAAACTACGACATACACATTAAACCAAGTACCAACGAAGGTGGAAAATGATATTCCCTTCGAACTATGGAGTGGAAAGAAACCCACTTTGTCACATACACATTTATGTGGATGCGAGACAATTGTTACGGATTTCTCATGAAACAAACTAGCACCCTGGTGCAAAAAGTGTATCTTTATAGGGTATCCCAAGGAAACAAAGGGATACTACCTATAAAAACCATCAGACAAAAAAATGATTGTTTCTAGATATTCTGTCTTTCTTGAGAGGGAGCACATCCTCAAAAAGGAAAGTGGGAGAAAGATTGAATTTGATAAAGTTGATGCTCAAGATACACATGAGTTGGTACAAGAACAAGTTCTACGGGTTCTCATGGAAGAGGTAATTCCTAGAACACAAGTACTGTATAGGATCAGAAGAGTGGTAAGGGAACCAGAGAGATATGGTTTACCTGTCACTAAATAAGGTGACTCATTATTGTTGGAAAATGTTGAACCTCTCTCCTATAAGGAAGTAGTAGAGATCTCAAAAGCTGAAAGATGGATAGAAGCTTTGAATTCTAAGATAGATTCTATGTATCATAACCAAGTCTGGGTTCTAGTTGATGCACCAGTTGATGTAAATCATGTTGGGTGTAAATGGGTATTAAAGAAGAAACTGGACATTGAAGGTTAAGGTAGTACTTATAAAGAAAGGCTAGTGGATAAAGGTTTTAACAATGTTGAGGAATTGACTATGATGAAACCTTTTCACTAGTTTCCATGTTTAAATCCATAATAATCATACTTTCCATAGAATATTTCCATGACTATGAGATTTGGTAGATGGATGTCAAAACATCATTCCTTAATGGGAATCTTTAGGAAGATGTCTATATGACACAACTTGAAGGGTTTGTGACACCAGGTGATGCTAAAAGGTTATGAAAGTTGCATAGATCTATTTATAGATTAAAGAAATCATCCAGGTCATGGAAAATTCCATTTTATGAATCCATAATAGAGTTTGGTTTCATTAATATTCAATGTGATCCATGTGTTTACAAGTATTTTAATGGAAATGCGGTATTTATCTTAGTAGTGTATGTTGACGACATATTGCTTATTGAAAATGACATACCAGACTTGTAGTTATTCATGGACTTGTTGAACAAGTGCTTCTCTATGAAGGACTTAGGCAAAGAAGCCTGAATTTTAGGGATAAAGATCATTCGTGATAGATACAAGAGGCTTCTTGGACTAAGTCAAAGTACATACATTGACTAGATACTAAAGATATTTAGTATAGAACAATCCAAGAGGGGATTGGTTCCAATGTCACATGGTATACATCTTTCCAAAAAAAGTGGTTCCCCAAACACAAAATGAGAAAGATAGGATGGGTAAGATTATATACGCTTAAGTGATAGGATCTATCATGTATGTCATGTTATCTACCAGACTTTATGTTTCCTATGAACTGTGCATGGTAGGCAGATATCAAGCAGGTCCATGAGAACAGCATTGGACTGATGTCAAGTCTCTCCTTGAGTATCTGAGAAGAACTAAGGATATGTTCCTGGTGTATGGAGGAGACGAGGAGCTTGTCATCAGAGGGTATGCTGATGCTGGTTTTTATATAGATTAGAATGATCTGAAGTTGCAATTAGTATATGTTTTCTATCTTAACAGAGGAGTTGTGAGATAGAAGAGTTCAAAGTATTCATTTTTCGCTAATTCTACAATGGAGTATGAATATATAGTGGCTTCTGATTCAGCCAAGGAAGCTGTATGGATTCATAACTTTGTCTAGGAGCTTGATGTGGTGCCTAGCAGTAAAGATCCCATTACATTGTATTGTGATAATACTGCAGCGGTGGCTCTTGGAAAAGAGTCAAGGCCACGTCAACAGACATAACACATACTCCAAAAGTATCTCCTCTTGATGGATTTCTATCAAAGGGGTGAATTTGTAGTAATAAGAGTTTCCAAGGAAGATAACATGGAATACCCCTTGACTAAAGGAATATCTCAGCATAAACATGAATATCATGTGAGAGCTAGTGGACTGAAGGTTGTTAGCAGTTGGCTCTAGTACAAGTGGGATTTTGTTGGATTCAGTGCCCTAGAAACAAACTTCTTTGTACATTATGATAAATTTGTATTCATTAGATGAATATTAATAAACTAATTATCACATCATGATTATTGTTTTGTGTGACATAGTATGTGACAATGTACTAAGAATAGTTTCCTCACTAAATGGTCACAGCGAATCCATACTATGATGAGAACCTGAAAGTGCCATGTCACTATTATTGAATATATTTTCTATGGCCATATGATATCATTTTAAGGGACAAAAATGATACAGGCTACCATGGGTTTGGACTCATAAAACTTTGATGCACCTTCTCATGGTATGTGCCCTTGGTAATATCCAGGAGGATATTATAAGAACAAGACCCACCAATAGGAAATCCACATTCATAATTGTCATTGGATATTCCTATCTATGGACATTTGTATTTCTCTATAGACTTTAAGATTATTATTAATGGGTATTATGACTCAAACACATAGATGTGTTAACGAAAACTGTGAGGATAGATGTTTGCAGCAAGGTAGGATATATTGGGTTCATCATGAGTAATACTGCATTAATAAATAATGCGGGAAAGTATTTTTCACTTCTATGGAAGTAGATATATCATTCCATTTGATGGAAATGATATAGCCTAACTAAATCCATGGCCATGGTGTTCTCTAATCAAGTTCAATTCTGAGAAGTCAAAGAATGAGAAATCAAGCGCATGGGTTGATGGAACTTGCATGCAACCTGATTGATTGGATATAGCAGGACAAAGGGATTATATTACATGGTAAGAGTTTGTATGTGGTGACATGTCATTGTGACATCAACTTCTTTCTCAAAACCTCTTAATAAAAAAAATTTCAAAAGTTATTTCTCAAAATTTTTAAAAGCTCTCAATAACAATTTAGCACCATCACTAGGGATCAAGGTCGAGTATTCATTGTTGTTAACAAAACTATAATTTAGCACCATCACTGGGGATCAAGGTCGAGTATTATCCTAGAGATGGTGACATGTCATTGTGACATAATCTTCTTGTCTTGATGTCAGTATTCATTGTTATTAGGAGGATTTAAAAATTTTGAGAAAGAAGTTGATGTCAATTCAGACACTAGGCTACATTAGGAGGTTTTAAAAAAAATCGATCGCATCTTGTGACAACCACATGATCAATTTAGCACCATCACCAAGGATCAAGGTCAAGTATTCATTGTTGTTAACTATAATTAAGTTTTTTCTTTTTTTATATTTTTTTTTTGTTAATCTTTTTTTCTCTTTTCCATCAATTGGGAAAAACATTAATGTTGGACCATTCTTTAATAGACCCTCACCAATTTTCATCCTAGTTAACATTCTCATAGGAACCCCAGGAGATTAAATCTCAATGTAAATATCAACAACAACTCTTATAATACACATGAACATGATGCTCGCTTGTTTTTATTTCAAATGTATATGTCATTATTATGAATTTATTTACATGAATTGTAAATTTTATATAGACTATTTTATATAAAAGTTCTTATTTAAACCATTTTTTGAAAATTTTCACTTGTGTAAAACACCCTTTGATTAAAGGTAAATTATATATTTTGAAATGTATTTCCATCATTTGAAATGTGAAACATTAATTTCTAGGATATTTCCATCTTTTAAAATGTAAAACATGATTTGTTTAAATATTATTTTGTAAATGACAAACCTGTTTGTTTTAAATTGAAATTACTTTACTTGGTTAATTTGATATTGGAATCTATTATGGAATCTTTTATGAAATACTAGTGGGATTTGTCTTGAACTCTACTTGTGCCTTCGGGTATTTGTACATAATCTCCTTCCAGGTTTGAGTAAGGGAAAAGGATATCTTTGAGGTGGATCCAACTGTTGAACCTTGGACTTGGTGAGTCATTTCCTTAGGGACTTCGGTTATTTTTTTCATTTTGGTACTTTTTTTGTAGTACTTGGGATTATTTAAGCATGTTTGATTTCTGGTAAATTACTCCTAGTGAAGTTTCTTTTGTTATGCATGCTGTCATATTTATTTTACTTATGTATTGTTAGTGGTAAAATCATTCCCACTTTCAATGTTTATAACTTCAGGTTCTAGTCACTGACCCGTGGGGATCAGGAATGTCCTTCGAGCTATGTCAGATCCCGCTCGGTTATCGGGTTACTAGGGTACCTAGGTCAGTTCATGACAAAGAGGTATCAGAGGAAGGTTGAGCTTATTGTCTTGAAGTCAGTATGCATTGTGAAATATTTTTGGGACTTAGGAGGTAGTTTCAATTGAGTGTCTGGACATCTCTCACTGCAATTAACCTCAAGTCATCAGGGGTGGTTAGAGAAAGACTTCTTGAGGAATGGTTCTAGTTTTTTCCTTGTTTTAATTTAGATAGAGTGAAATCCAAATCATGTAATTCTATATCTTGGGATTGATTTCCCTTGTTTATCTATTGGATTGTTAACCTGATGTCTTCCTTGTTGTATGCTTATGTTATATAGCATAATTCCTCTGAGAAGATTTATGAATCAGATCCAGGATAAAGCTATTGTTGACCCTGAGCGAGTGAATCCTATTGTTGATCTGAATCCGATTGAGGAGACCGTACTTACTGTCTATGCTCTGGGATAGGAACCACCTTCAGTTCTCATTCATGCTCTAGCTATGGAAACTTAGATGGGTGTTCTCAATATTTTTTCTCAATAGTTCCTTCAATAGAAACTAGAATTGTTCAAAGGATCAAATGATCATTAAGAGGCTGAGGAGTGGTCAAATATAATGGATCTTTTTTTTTGGGTTTTTTGACACACCCAACAAGATAAAAGTGAAGTGTGTCACCTTTATGTTGGAAGGTTTGATCAGGAGATGGTGGGACACAATGGTGATGGAAAAGAATCATGAGGTATTAGAGTGGAAGGAAATCAAGGTTATTTTCACTGGCCAGTTCTATCCAGAGTCAATGTTGTTAACCAAGTCCATTGTGTTCTTCAAACTCGAGCAGGATGACAGAACCATGACAGAGTATGCAACCCATTTTGCTAAGCTCATGCACATTTCACTTGAGATAGTATTGAATAATAGGTTTAAGGATCAAAGGCTCAAGTTGGTACTTTGTCCAGATATTCATTATCAAGTTTTCTTACTGAAATTTCCTTCTTATGTTGATGTACTAAAAAGAGCGCTGATGGTCGAGATGGACCTGGCTTGAAATTCAGGGTTTTGGGAGTTTTTTTCTCTCCTAGTGGAAGTGCACATTCCTCTAAGGGAAAGAGGAAGTGTGATTATTATTTTGATAGTTATCGATGGTAGGATGTTTCTAAACCACTTGCAGTGCCTGGAAGAGATCCTTTTGTTTGTTACCAGTGTGGAAATATGGGTCATTCAAAAAGGGGTTGCACTGAGGTAACCAATAACTATGGCTCATGTGGGTGATTGGGGCACTTATAGTGATTCTTAAATATTTATTCCACTTCGCATAGTGGAACTAGAGAATCATATCATCTTAAAACTATGGGGAAATCATATGCTTCACATGAAAATGGGTTCCAGCCTCATGCATCTGAAACGAAGCTAGTTCATACTGTGTAAGTGTCTCCAGATGAAGTGGATACGAGTCCAACAACTGTGAGAGGTACCATTACAATAGCTTTGTCATGAGTGACTGCTCTATTTGATACCATTACACCTCATTTTTTTTTATTTTAACTCGTGTTCTTAATCTGTTTAATCTTCATATGGAGATTTTATCTTGTGTAATGTATATTACTACACCCCTTGGTACGAAAAGAGGGTAGGGTCTTCGTAGTCCTATTTGAGTTTTCTCTTTGTTAGATGTTGAGATTGTTTGGAGTTTTTTGGTTCTCGACATGAAAATTTTTGATGTCATCTTTAGGATGGATTGGATCATTATTAATAAATACTGGATTGATTATTATCCTCGATGGGTCTTCTTTACCACACCCAGTGGTGTTTGTCTTGTCTTTCAAGGAGAATGGGACCCAAGTTCGAGTAGAGATGGTCCTTCTTATCCAGATTTGGGGAAATTAATATTGGTGTTTTCCTTTGATTTGGAGTGGAAATATTTGAGCAGTGATCTCCCTCTAGTACTTATCATGTTTCCTGATGTGTTTCCCTCCGAATTATCTGGTTTTCCTCCGGTAAGGGACGTTGAGTTTTCCATTGACTTAATTCCTTGTACTCAACCGGTTTATATTCCCTCATACAGCTTGTAACTAGCTGAAATGAAATATCTGAAGTCCCATTTGAATGATCTTTTGGAGAAAGTCTTTATATGCCCGAGTGTATCACCTTGGGCAGCAATGGTTCTCTTTGCTAAGAATGATGATGGTTCATTATGCCTATGCATTGATTTATGAAAGTTAAATCAAATAACGGTAAAGAACAAGTATGTGTGCCACATATTGATGATATGTTTGATCAATTTAAAGAGGTGAAGTGTTTCTTGAAGATTGATATTTTCTATGGTTACCATCAGTTGACGATAAAAGAATCTGACATTTAGAAAACCACCTTTCAGAGTAGGTACGGTCATTATGAGTACCTTTTCATGCCCTTTGGTCTAACAAATTCTCCTGCAGTTTTCATGGAATTAATGAATAGTATTTTCTATTAGTATCTAGATACCTTTTTAGTAGTCTTTATGGATGATATCCTTATTTACTCTAAGTCCAAGGAGGATCATTTGCATCATCTGAGAATGGTTCCGAGTTTTCTGAGAAATCACTAACTTTATGCCAAGCTTTTGAAGTGTGATTTCTGGATTCAGGAAGTGAAATTATTGGGACACATAGTATCAAAATGAAGAATATCAGTTGATCTTGAGAAGGTGAAGGTTGTTATGACATGGGAATAACCAAGAAATCTCTTCGAGATTTGGAGTTTCTTAGGCTTAGATGGATATTATCGTCGATTCATGAAGGACTTATCAAAGTTGTCTTCAATGATGACTGCACTAACTCAGAAGGGAGTATAGTTTTATTGGGATGAGAAATGTAAAAAATATTATTTTAATCTAAAACATTTTTTGAAAATTGCACCGGTGTTGACTCTTTCAGAGGTCGGGCAGGGATATGTGGTCTTTTGTGATGAATCGGGTTCAATCTTGGGATGTGTTCTTATATAGGGTAATCATGTAGTTGATTATGGCACACATCAACTTAGGAAACATGAGAATTATTATCTGACCCATAACCTTGAACTAGCAGCTGTGATGCATGTGCTTAAAAGTTGGCGGAATTACTTATATAGAGAAAGGTTTACCATTTATTCTGACAAAGAAATATTGAGTTATACCATCTATCAAAAATATTTAAATCTCTTCTAGAGGCATTGGGTGGAATACTTGTGATCATTCGATTTTAACATCGCTTATACCCTGGGGAAAAGGAATGTCATTGCAGATGCTTTGAGTGGGAAACATCTGCCCCAGGCAGTGAAAAAATATTTGGAAGAGTGGAATTTGATGGTTTTATTTTCACAATTGCATATTGGAGTTCAAGAGAAAGGGGACGAGGTTTCTTTGGCTAGCATTCAATTGGTGTCCGCTCTTCTTGAATTGATTATTCAAGAGAATCATCTTGATGATGAGTTTTGTAGCATTAGATACTCTCTTCATGGTGGGAAGATAGTTGTCCAATGTTCATTATCCAAAGAGGGCATTTTGTGCTATCAAAATCGTTTTTTTGGTACCACCTTCGGTAAGAAAGGCTATAATGGGGGATTTTCATAGTTCCTAGTGGGAACTGCACCTAGGATCCACAAATATTTTCATGGAAATGCGGAGACAGTTATAATGGCTAGGAATGATGTGGGGAATTGCTAAGTTTGTTTCTTGTTGTTATACATTCCAATAGGTTAAGGTCGAGCACCAGAAACCTTCAAGTTTTCTTCAGCCACTTTCAAACCCGGCATAGAAGTGGGATGAGATCTATATGGACTTTGTAACTTGCTTTCCACATACCCAAAGGAAGAAGAATGCGATATGGGTTTTGATCAATAGTCTGACTGCATCGGATCACTTTATACTCATACATGATACAACCAAAGTTGAGGAGTTGGGAAATATCTATGTGAAAGGGATCATTCATTTTCACAGAGTTCCATCTACTGTAGTCTCGAATAGGGATCCTCGGTTCACTTCTCATTTTTGAGAGGTCTTTAGGAGGCACTGGGATATCACGTCCATTTGATTATGGCATACCATCCGTAGTCGGATGGACAAACAGAAAGATCTATACAGATTCTTGAGGATATGCTTTGTTCTTGTGTTCTCAACTTTGGTGGAGCTCAAGATGATCATTTGGGGATGATTGAGTTTTCTTATAACAATAGTTACCAGTCCACGATCAGAATGGATCATTTTGATTCCTGGTATGGTTGGCCTTGTAAATTTCTATTGTGTTGGTTGGGGATTGGTGAGAGTTATTTGTTTGGATTGAGTTTGGTCCAAGAGACAACAAATATTCATCTGATTCATCATAGAATTTTGGTGACATATAGCCAGTATAAATATTATGTTGACTGTAATTATAGACCTTTTTAATTCTTAGTTAGTGACTGGTTATTCTTAAAAGTATCAACCCAGTTGGGTCATTGACGAATTGGGAGGCAATGGAAACTTGATCCTCGTTTTGTGAGACCTTTCAAGTTTGTTGAGCATGTGAGTGAAAGATGTTGTCGTGGATGCTCTCAAATGATGTTCAGTTTGGGGTTATTTAGGTGTAGTAGGGTGGATGACCTAGGTCATCTCTCAATGAGGCAGTAATTAAAACAAGTTTATAAAGATATTTTGAAAATAAAATTAAATAAGTCAAACACACTACTTGAAAGGATGGGGGTTGTTTATAGTTTATAAAACTAGAAGATTTTTTCTATAATAAGATTGTATTTTTTTTGTTTTTATTTTTGAAATGAAGTTCGATAAAAAAGACACAACAAGAATATGTTTTTTTAGAAAATTATTTAAAAGGTGAAATCGATCTAACTCTAACTATTCGCTTACTTATTAATAATTGTAATTTAAATTAATCTCCACTAAATTATGATCCTTTAATTTTTTAACCCTCATACCCTACAAGAATTAACATTACCACAAAGATAAAGAGAATTAAACCCTAGGCTACCTTTGGAACATGTGATCGCAGCACCCTGCTTTGATTGATGTTATAAGGATACATTATGTTCAGTGGTAAATTAAGGCTCATATCCATTTTATAAATTAGGATTAGTTGAGTTTATGTATTATTTTTGAACTCCACACATTGATCTTATGTGGTTTTGAATTACCGATTAAGTTCATGCTCTCACAATTCACACAATTCTTGAGCTCGCATGTTTTTGCATGAATCATTAAATTGCTTGCTTAATTTTAAT
Organism: Viscum album; assembly: GCA_963277665.1. Taxonomy (NCBI): domain Eukaryota; kingdom Viridiplantae; phylum Streptophyta; class Magnoliopsida; order Santalales; family Viscaceae; genus Viscum; species Viscum album. Next base: position 126,187,051 of record OY728139.1, on the reverse strand, counting down.
TAAATTTAAAAATAAATTAATAGATCATATTAATTAAATTATAGTAGTTCATTGATTCAAAATAAATGAATAAATGAGGATAGAGTTATCTCTATTACTAAAAATAACTACTCTTCCATGGGTGTTATAGTCATCGTAGAAATGTTTTGCGTGTGAAAAGGTTTAGAAAGGGTAGAACCCAATATTTTTTATAATCTTGATTCCAGAACAATTAGGAAGATTAAGAGAAGAATAAATTTAAAGAAAAAAGAAGAAAATAGAAGAAATAAAATAAGAACAAATAATTCTATTACGCAAATGAAAACATTATAACAAGAAGAAGAAGAAGAAGAAGGCTTCGATGAGGGGATCCTTGCTTCAAGAGCTACCCTTCCTACAATGATTGGATAATTTGAATGAAACCAATTCTTCTCTTCTTTAAATATCTTACTTCACGTCCCAAAACCTCCAAATGAGAAAAATATCAATTTATAGAGTGGAGGGGAGGCTAGGTTTTAAGAGGTTTCAAGTGTGAATGGGGAAATTCGACCAAATAATTTAATCCAACTTCCACCACCTGTATGACCACAAAAAAGCGTGAAAAAACTGTCCATATAGAAGTATTATTTGTGAAAAATGTTCTAGTAGAGCTCCTCTCAAAATTGGAAACCAATCCAAGTATAGATGTAGAAGTTATTGCCTAAATACCGAACTGATGTCCGATCTGGCGAGTCCATCCCAGCTTTGACTTCATGGCCCATTAAGTCCAATCAAATGCACAATTTATCTCATATGTCCTAAATGAAAGTTGTATCATATTAAGTCAGAAACATATTTAAAAAATATTAAGTTCATATAATTCAAATTAAATTATTTATGTTCAAAATACTACAGTGAATTTTTAAAGGGTAAAACTGGAATTTTCGTCAAATTTTCAAATGAATGGTCTAATCCCAAATATTTTATAAATAAACATATTTAACATAATGTGAGGAAATTATGTCATTTATTATCAATAAAATATTCAACAAAATTTTGTTTTATCAACTCCCCCAAACTTACCCTTTTGCACTCTTGGGAAAAACCTCATATCATGTATTCCAAAAAAATTGTGACAAGTTAACATCAATATCAAATCAAATCAAATTTTAAAGAACATATCATTTAGATCCAAAAATTACAAACCAAGAAAAAAATTTATCATGTATCATAGAAAACTATTATTTCAAGTTCTCTATTTATATAATTCAATATATTTCCACTTCATTTATTCCCTCATGCACACAAAACACTTACCTCACTTGAATTTTCTCATATCACACAAATGTCAATTTTTCAGCAATTTTTTTCTCACCCAAACTCATACAAGGTTCACCATAGGCTTTATAGATTCCTACATCGCCACCCAATGTGAGTCAAGGACATATATTTATCATGAGAAACTTTCAGGGTTGTTTTGTGGCTTTTGGTTGGTAGGATTTAGATGTGAAAAATTATGAGGCTAAATGAGGAGGTCTTGACTCTTTTTGAAGAAAAATTGCATCATTCTAATTTTCACTTAAATATGGTCTCATCTTTACTCCCATTAGAATCAATTCAGCTCCATCATCATTAAAATTAATGGAAAGTATATATCATTCATCATTTTAGCAACAAAAATGTCAATCTTCTCAAACATAGTTCTTCATGAAAGCCCCAGATAGACCCAACTTTCTTTCTTTATTGAAATCTCTAGAAATGCACAACTTATTTTATCATGAAAGCTCCAGAAAAGCATAGCTTTAAATATAATTATTTTTTTTCAGTAGCAGACACATCTCTTCGAAATTTAATTTTCCACCCAAAGTATCATAAAATGTGGTAGCACAACACAAGAAAGCTTCCCCCACACTTAAATTCAACTAGATTATGCAATTTTACTTCAAGAGTTGGTTGGATATGTAAAATTGTCTTGTCATGTGGCTATCCTAACAGGTTGTTCATGGATTATAAGGGATAAAAGTATTAAATGTTCAAGGTAGGCCATTATAAAAAGAATTCTTATGAAATAACAGATTTAATACCTAAGAAATGACTCAATCATTTAAAACACAAGTACCTCAAACCCACAAGTTTTGACGGGAATAAATCAAATTCTGGTTAAATCAAGCATAGTTTGGTTCCCTCAAGAAGTTAGATGAATGTAAAGAATATTAAAATAGTGGTTCATAAGCCTCACAGGAAAGTGATTTCAAATATAAAGATAGTGAGATGTGGCATGAGATTTTGAACTTGAAACAAAGTCATTCTCAACAATAATTTAATCTCAGTTTCATGGGATAAATTGATTCACTCATTTATATGTATTTCAAAATTGCGATGAGAATCATTTGAGCTCAAAAAGTTTTAGAAACAAAAATTTTTTTAAAAAAACAACCCACAAACTTTTTTCGAAAAATAGAAAAACAATTGAAATTACTAAACTAAAAGGTCCCCTCCCCCACACTTAAAATATTGTATTGTCCACAATGTGAACCCATGAGATGATATGTGCACATGAAATGAAGAATTTTAAATAGTAAAAATAATATAAAAGTGAAATGGTTAGGAACAACCTGATATGATCAAGTGATGATGGGGTCATGCAGTGTGATGAAATCTGTTGCATCAGTAGGAAGTCCCTCAATGTATTTCTTCAAACTTTTCCCATTGAATTTAAATCCCCTTTCTGTATCCTCTTATGTGATTTCCACTACACAATAAGGAAAATAATTAGTCACAACATAAGGACCTAACCACCAGGAACACAACTTACCAGACATCAGCTTCAGTCGTGAACTATAGAGCAAGACTTTCTCTCCAACTTGATATTCACTTTTTTGGATCATTTTTTCATGAGATGATTTTGATATTTCCTTGTAGAGTCTTGAGTTCTCATATAAAGATAATCGAATCTTCTCAAGATCTTGAATTTGCATCTTCTGTTGAATTCCATCTTGATCCAAATTCATGTTGTATTTCTTTATTGCCCAATAAGCCCAATGCTCGACCTCCACAAGTAGATAACAGGCTTTCCAAAAAACAGTCCAAAATGGGGACATATCGAAAAGGGTTTTTTATGTTGTCCTATAATATCATAACACATGTAACACCCCAAGATTCCACGATACGCTTCTCTTTCAATAATGCAATAGCTTGCATTGTACGCAAGTTCGAGATTCTAACACACCACGACCAATCAAAATAGCCATTATGAATAGTAATACCCACTTTTTGAAATTATATATATTTTATATTTCAAAATGGACTTCATTTTTGTATTCATAATATCGAAATTACCCTAAGTTGAATTTTTTGTAATTTTCTGAGAACTTCCAATTTTTTATGAATAGTGAAAAATACTTAAAACAAATTTTTTAATCAAAATAATTTATAGTGTTAAATTATACTATTGAGTGGTTTTAAAGTATAATTAGAATATATTTTTACCATTTTATCCAATGGTGGTCATTAGAATTAATTTCACTTTGAAATTGGACATAAACAATTGTCAATCTTTTGATATATATTGTTTCTTAAAAACACGCTATTTGTTGTGACAATGGGAATTAATTATAAAATTAATTAATGAAACTTATATGTTTGTAATTTTTTAAAATAGACATCATTTTTGAATTCGGAATATCAATTATATCTTAGGGTAAAATTTTGGCATTGTTCTGAAAAACTTCAATTTTTGATGAATAGTGAAACCACTAAGTGGTAGTTAAAAAACTGATTTTTCGTTTAAATGAAACATTTCCAATTATGTTATTTGATTTTCAAAAATCTGACATACATGGTTTTCATTAGGAAGTAAAATGTGGTTCAATAAGATTAAAATAATTTTTTGAGGAATAGTAACTTTTAAGTTTAATTTATCGCGATTAAAGGTAATTAGTGAAATTTAAGGTAAAAATGATATTATAAAAAAATGTAAATACCTTTACACTTATCCTACCCCTATTGGATGAGTCATGGTCGACCAATATAATACATGGGTCAACTTGGGGACCCCATGGATCCACTTTGGTAGGAAAATGACATAAATAACTTTTTATTTAAAGTAAAAATAAAATTGCCACAAACATGAGTTGTTTTACTAAAATAATTATTACATGGAGTTATATAAGGTAAATTTTCTACTAAAAATATTCATTGGAAATCCAAATATATTTCCTACATCATGATGTTTTTTTTTAATTTTTAGACATTAAATAAATTAAATTATTTATGACTCCATGATGATGCAGCGATTACCTCATTAATTAACGATTTTAATAAAATGGAAGGATAATGTAAACTATAAGAGTTACACTTTTCCAAAGACTATTTGATGAGTATATTTAGAACCCTTATCACCTTATCCTAGAAATATATAATTTTGGGACCTTTAAAATCTGAAACTCATTATATAATAAAGTAACATTTCATGACTTTCCAAGAGTGCCCCTCCTCTCCTCTTATAAAAGGCCCCCACCACTACCACCTTACTAACACCTTCAAAGCCTTTTGACTCGACCAAAATCTGCCCAAATACTCTCTCAACTTCCCTATCTTACTCATAGAATCCTCACTTGGGAAAAATTCTTCCCAAGGAAGCCTTCGGCTCAAATCAAAAAAGAGTTACCCGATTGTAAGGTAATGTCTTCTCTAATGTCCTTTTGTTTTATTTTACTTCTCCAACCCCCTAAACTCTTTTTATTCTTTTCTTTTGTAACAACAACAGTATCCTAAATATAATATGATGTTGTTATAATAAGTATTCTAGCTACACTTATACACACCTACATCTATTGGTTAAAGAACATAATGTTTCTGTGGATGGAGAATTTCTGCCTCATGAAACGATGATTGTTCAACACTCATATAACACCTTCAAAGGTGGCCATTAAGATGTAAATATATTTATATATGATATGTAATATGTTTATTTTTTACTTAATCTTCTTTATTTTTCATTTATTGCATACCTTTATGGTTTCCATTATGGGTAAACGCGATATTTTTATTTTAGGAAGTGCGGACTACCGCCCCCTCAAAGTGATTTGAATCGTTATTTCCATATTTGGGATGTATAAAGGATGGATTAAATGGTATTATACATTATATTATACTTTAATTATATTATACCTTTATATAATTATAATTTCATTCCATTAAATAGGAAATATAAATGAAAGTAGCGTTCATGCGTACGTACGACTTACCGTCTCCATGAACGGTGCATTTCATTTATTACCTCTAAAAGTTATGTAATATTATAAATGAATGTATATAATGGATATATATGATATATATGATATCTACATCATGAATATAATTCTGGAGATAATGGATATTCTACCACATAAACAACTTGTAATTATAAGAAGTTTATTGTTGACTCAAGTACCAAAGATCAACAAAACGACCATTATTAACTTGAATGACTACATAATTTTCGTTAAATTGTAATAAGTGATATAAAAGGGGTAATGAACTTGAAAAAGGTTCTTAATCAAGTAGATATTAACTCTAGTTTATTATTCAGGAGGTTAAAGAATGGTCGAGTCAAGTCGGACATAAGGTAAGGGAACTTCTTAACCCAATTTCCATTCTTTGGGTTAATCTCCTACTTTCAAATTATGTAATGATATTATCATGTCCTATCTTGTATTTGTACTTTCTTTATGTGTACTTATAGTGAATACACATAATAGATCTATTTTATTTAAAAAAATTATCTTTGTAAGGAACATCGTCTCAATCTCCTTTCATTGAGGCATATTTGGTTTTATACACAACTTTCATTTATACGGTGTATAAACCCCATTGACTTTTACTTTTATTCAAAAGGAATCTTTTTATGCGAAGAATTTTTACTAAATGACAAAAGGAATGTTTTTTCTTACGTATGCGGTGACAACTACTTCTCCGCCGCCGTGACTATTATTTGAGTTTCGGCTTCCTCTATAATCCATAACATTTTTTAAAAGAAAAATAAATAACATGTTTTAATTTTCTTTTATTTTGGTATTGAAAATGGTTTTGATAAAGTTTTTATTATATCAATGTGTTGTATTGATATATTTTGATTGAAGTGTAGAAATCTCATGTTTCCTTTATGCATGTTTTATGTGATACAATTATGTTATGGTTTATGATATGTTTAAACCTGTTCATATGAGGAATGCATTGGACTTAATAAGTGACGGGTGGAGCCCGCTATAGCTCCTCAATGCATCGGCAAGTCTCATGAGACAAACTAGTGTCTTGGCATGAGGCCTTGACAAAATATTATTTGTAGTCTTGGCACGAGGCCTTGGCTACGTGGTTATGATAGTCTAGCATTGTGCATTCCATCATTATGAAAATGGTTATTGATATTGAATTTGATTATTCGACCAGTAGAATATCCATGTGAAGAAGTAAATGGTATTATCTCGTTTTACTTTTTCCATATTATGTTAAATTTCAAGATTAAAAGGCTTTTGTTTTAGTTATACATTGCCTTAAATGTTTATGTTTATTGATGAAAGCTTCCGCTATATTGTTATCCTTACTGAGCATTTGAGCTCACCCCTTTCAATGTTTTAATATTTTCCAGGATGTGAAGAAGTATTTTATGAATGACCTGCAGGGATAGTCAGAAGAGGATATGAGTGTGTACTATGGAGACTTTGTTATTGTAGATTTTCACTTTATGATGTAATGTAACATTTATGAATGTATCTAGTTTTTTCAAGGCTACTAAACTAATCGGTCTTTCAAGACTTGATCTTTTGTGATCAGGCCAGTGTTACGAAGTAATGCACCGACTCCGGGTATCTGGGGTCGGGGCGTTACAAAACATCTTTCAATTGCTTTCTTCAATCCTTCCTATTCGACTACATGGTTTTATCCAAAATTTGATTCAACTCACAATTTGAAACCTCATCCTGGCCATTTGTTTGGGGGTGGTACAGTATTGATGTTTTGTGTTTCACCCCATACTTCTGAAGGAGGGAAGAAAAATTCTAATTGTAGAAGTGTGTGCCTTTGTTACTAATGATGGCTTTTGGTACTCCAATCCTAAAAAAATCTATGTTTTGACAAAGTCCACTACAACATGAGAATCATCAGTTCTAGTGGCCTTAGCCTCCAATAATTTACTCACATAATCAATAGAAACCAAAATATACAAAAAAACCCAAATGAACTACTAAAAGGACCCATAAAATTGATGCTCCGTACATCAAAAATTTCACAGAATAATATGGGTTGTTGGGAAATCTCATGTCTCCTAGAAATATTACTATCGTGTTGGCAATGTGAGCACAAATTACAAAACACATGAGCATCATGGAATAAGCTAGGTAAATATAATCAAGAGTCTAAGACTTTACTAACTATTTGTTAGGGTCCAAAGTTTCCTCCACATGAGAGTGTGTGGAAGAAATGTAGAACAGACTGAAACTCATGATCAGGAACACACCTCTTAATAACTTGATCACTACACATGCTCCATAGGTATAGATCATCCCAAACATAAAATCTTGACTCATTAGTTAACTTTTTGACTTAATATTTCTTTAAATTTGTAGGGATTTCATATGAAACAAGGTATTTCACTAAATAAGTATATCGAGGATGAATACTTGAGATGGAATAAAGATGATCATTGGGGAAAGTATCCCAAAGTGGTACCTGGTCCAAGGTTTCATCATCTAGTGTGTGAGTAAGCTTACTCATGTGGTCCGCCAACAACTTTTCTGACCCCTTCTTGTCCTTTATCTCAATATCAAATTCTTGATGAAGGATAATCCATTAGATTAGCCTAGGCTTTGCATATGGCTTCTTCAAGAGGTACCTCAGAGCTGTATGGTCAGAAAAAAAAACCACTATAGAGACCAATAAATATGAACGGAATATATATAAAGAAAATATGATGGAAAGAAACTCCTTTTTCATATTTGTGTAGTTTGATTGGTCTGAATCCAGTGTCCTTGAAGCATATGCAGTCACATGTAAACGTCCCTCCACCCTCTGATATATGACAGCTCTGACCGTGAAGTTGAAGGCATCACACATATGCTCAAAAGTAATCTCCCACCGTAGAGGCTGTATGATAGATAGAGTGGTAAGATGCTATTTTATCTCATCATAGGAATTCCTGCAAGAATCATAAAACACAAAATCAGATTCCTTTTGAAGTAATTGTGACACAGGAAGAGAAATCTTACTAAAATATTTGATAAAGCACTGATAAAATTCTGCATGCCCTAGGAAAGATCTAACATCACGCACACATGAAGTATATTGTAGGGATGAAATAATATTTAACTTATATTTATCAACCTCTACCTCATGTTTTGACATTACATTCCCTTAGACAATGCCATTCTCTACCATTAAATGAAACTTTTCAAAGTTCAAGTCCAGATTATTCTCAATACAATGATTCAAAACCTTTCCCAAACTATAGATACAATCATTAAATGAAGACCTGTACACTGCAAAATCGTTCATAAATACCTCCATGTTGGTCTCAAGAAAATCATAAAAAAATACTCACCATGCATCTCTAGAAGGTACCTGGTGCATTGCAAAGTCCAAATAGAATCCTTCAGTAGAAGAACGTACTGAATGGAAAATTGAATGTTGTCTTCTCCTGATCCTTCAGAGCAATAGTAACCTGGAAATATCCAGAAAATCCATACAAGAAACAATAGTGTGTTTTCCCAGCTAGTCTCTCAAGCATTTGATCAATAAATGGGAGGGGGAAATGGTCCTTGTCGAGTGGACTATTTTAGTTTCCTATAATCAATACAGACACACCAACTATTTTACACCCTCATTATAACTAACTCAACTTTATCATTTATAACAATAGTAACACCACTTTTCTTAGGCACAACCTGAATAGGACCCACCCACTGAGAATGTGAAATGGGATAAATTATACCTGCCTCGAGCAATTTTTCAACCTCTATTTTAACAACTTCTAGAAGGGTTGGATTTATTATCCTTTGTGGCTACCTAACCAGTTTAGACCTATCTTACAAAATAATCCTATACATGAAAATGGAGGGCCTAATACCTGATATGTCAGCTAAGGTCCACCCGATCTCCCTAATGTTCTCCCTCAAAAGATTCAAAAGTTTTTATTCATGTTCAAAAGGGATATTGTTAGAAATTATAACAGATAATTTCTCACCACTTAACAAGTATGATTATTTGAGATTAGGTGTCAAGGGTTTGAGTTCCAATGAAGGGGGGTGTGGTATGGATACAGATATTGAAGGAACTGAAATATGTGCGCAATGGACATCAGTACCAGAGTCATCGTCATCAAAATCAGATAATAATGCATCAAAACCATCAGAATATTCAACTTCCATGTCATAATCAGAGTTCACATGATCAAAATCAAAATATGAATCCATTTCAAAATCAAATCTAAGAGAGTTTTTTGCATTATAAAAAGGTATATAAGTGATCTTAGACATCAAACTAGAACCAATTCTCATAATCTCCCTGAGCATAGGACAATAAAATTCCATGGGGTTTTTATTTGGTGGTTCAAAATGGGAGATATAAAATGAAGAATGGTCCTTTGAGGGGTACTTCATGGAGTCCATAACATTAAATGTCACAAATTTATCCCCAAACTCCATGGAAAGTGTTCCCTCATTGACATTTATGATTATTTTTACAGTTTTTAGGAAGTATCTACCTAAGATAATGGGAGAACATGAACTTACTCGATCATCCTCCATTTTAAGCATGTATAAATCTCTAGGAAAGATCATGTCGTTTACTTGGACAAGTACATCCTCAAGGACTGCCGCTAGATATGTTGTAGCTTTATTCACCAACTGCACCACTACTCTCATCATCTTAAACTCACAAACCTTTAAAGAAGAAGAAATAGAATGAGGCATTACATTTATGGAATCTTTTAAATCACATAAAGCATCATAAAGGTGTAACTCCCCTATGGTTCATGGGATGGTGAATGTCCCTAGATCCTTGCACTTTGTTGGAATTCCTAGAGTTGGTGTAATGAGTGCTGACACATTCCTTCCAAGATTGATCCTCTCATTTCCATTGAGCCCTCTTTGATTGGTAAAAAGTTATTTTAAGAATTTTCCATACCTTGTTATTTTTTTAATGGCTTCAAGTAAAGGGATGTTGATCTCCACATGGTTGAATGTATCCAAAACTTCTTTTTTGCATCACCCTTCAACCATATTTTTGGTTTAAAAACTATATTTGGAAAAGGAATGTGTTTAGGAGAAATATCATTAATCTTTTTCTTACCTTTATCTTTCTCCTTGGTTTACACAACAGTTGGTGTGGAATGGGGCTTTTCTGGAGTTGAGGTGAATCCTAGTGGAATGGTAGGTACAGATGTATCATTAATTTTCTTCCCACTTCTCAATGTGATGACACTAACATTACCCTTGGTATTTGGAGTAGATTGGGAAGGAAGATTTTCGAAGTTCTTAATTACCTGTTCATGGAGGGCAGTGGCAATCTGTCTCATTTTTGTATTTTACTCCCTCATCTCCAAACCTTGACTATTCATCAAATTCCGTTGATTAAGAACAATTTGCTTCAAAAGGTCATCAGTGTTAGAATCTACCTTGGGTGTAGGATTCCCTTTTTGTTGGCCTGTTGATTCTTGTGCTTCAAATCCCCTTTTGGGCTGTTGGAAACCCTGTTGATAAGATGGAGGCTGCTGGAAGTTTTGTTGAAAAGGGGGCCTTTTTGTTGTCCAGAGCCATACCTCATGTCTGATTGATCCTTCCACCCTTGTTTGTATGTTGGAGGAAATTAATCAAGCTTCTTTGGGGGATATAGTTGTTGTTGTTGTTGATATGGTCTCCCAGGAAACATTGTTGCAAAATCTTCTGTTTCTTATAGTCGGGGGAAACAATCAGTTGGGTGGCTTGTCTTAGTGAAAATGCAACATGGCCTTGAAGGAAATGGGTTGGGATTTCTTTTGTGCCAAAGAAATATGTATCACCATAATTGTTAATTTTTCCAACTTGGTATCAATAAAATGACTTTCAAGAGAAGATGGACTTACCTGATGTACTCCTCTAACATGTGTGGTAACTCGATCGCCAAATTGTTGAGAGTTTTGTGCCATATTTTCAATCAATTCATGTTTGGTTGCTGGTATTTTGTCAACAAATTCCCCTCCAGTCACAGCATCTACCATGCTTCTCTCCATAGTGTGAGTCCTTCATAGAAGTATTGGATGAGAAGTTGATCACTGATTTTGTGATGCGAGAATCTTACACACAACTTTCTGAATCTCTCCCAGTACTCATACATTGACTCCACTTGTGTTTGCTCGATCTCAGAGATATCTTTTTGAATTTATGTGGTCCTCGATGAAGGAAAAAATATCTGCAAGAAAATATGTTTCAAATTGTTTCAACAAGTTACATATTCTAGTATTAAATAATACATCCAATCTTTTGCAGCTTCATCAAGTGAGAATGGGAATGCTCTTAGTTTGATTTGATCTTCAGATAAATTTATTGGTTTTAGGTTTGAGAAAACCACATCAAATTAATTAATATGTTTATTGGTATCCTCACTAAATAGGCAATGAAATTTTGGAAGCAGGTGAATTAACCCAGATTTTAGTTCAAAGTCTGAATCGAGATTTGGGTATGCAATGCAATTTGGTTGATAATTAATGTCTAGTTCAGCCTATTCTTCAATGTTTCTATTAGGTTAATTGTTATTGTTTTCAGACATTAGTTCTTGTTTTATGTTTGAATTTTAATTTATTGCAATTTTAATGTTTCTATAATGGAGGAATTCTCTAACTAGTTCAATGTTGAAACTTCCTGTAGACTAAGAATGTTTGATTCAAGCCCTAAGGCTACATTCAATCTCAGGGTCAAGATCTAAGAGATCTTTAGTATTAGTTCATGTCATAAATCAAATAAAAATGAAAAGAAGAAAATTGGACCATAATAAAACAAAATTGATAAGTTTGAGTTGATGGTCCAAAAAGAAGAAAAAGAAAAAAAATAAGATTGGGTAAAGAAGGAAGAAAGAAGAGAAGAAGAGAATAAAATGAAAAATAAAATGAATACCTCTAAATGGTTGAAATAATTACTTGACTCCCTAGAAATGGTTCTAATTTGAAAGTTGATGTCATGGGTTATCTCAAATGATGCTCAGTTTGGGGTTATTTAGGTGTAGTAGGGTGGCTGACCTAGGTCATCTCTCAAAGAGTCTGTAATTAAAATAACTTTATAAAGGTATTTTGAAAATAAAATTAAATAATTAAAATGAAATACTTTAAATTATGGGGGGGGGATTTTATAGTTTATAAAACTAAAAGATGTTTTTTGTAAGAAGATTTAATTTTTTTGTTTTTATTTTTGAAATGAAGTTTTATTAAAAAGACACAACAAGAAGATGTGTTTTTAGAAAATATTTTAAAAGGCGTAATCGATATAACTCTACCTATTCAATTACTTATTAATCATTATCATTTAAATTAATCTCTACTTAATTCTGATCCCTTAATTTTTTAACCCCCAAACACTACGATAATTAACTTTACCAAAAAGATAAAGAGAATTAAACCCTAGGATATCTTCAAAATATGTAATCGCAGCACCCTGCTTTGAGTGATGTTATAAGGATAGATTATGGTCAGTAGTAAATTAAGGCACATATCAATTGTGTAAATGAGGACTAATTGAGTTTAGGGATTATTTTTTAACTCTAAAAATTGATCTCGTGTGGTTTGGAATTGTCGATTAAGTTTGTGCTCTCACAATTCACACGATTATCAACCTCGCATGTTTTTACATGAATCATTAAATTGATTGCTTATTTTCAATTAAATTAAAAACTCAATTCATATATCATATTAATAGAATTAAAATATCTTTTTAATTAAAAATAAATTAATGAAGGAGTTTAGAGGTATATCGATTACTAAAAAGAACTACTCTTCCATAGGTGGTGTAGTCCTCGTATAAACATTTTTCATTTAAAAAGGATTATAAAGGGTAGAACACAATCTCATTTATACTATTGATTCTAGACTTATTAGGATGATTAAGAAAAGAATAAATTTGAACAAAATAGAAGAAAATATAATAAATAAAATAAGAACAAATAATCTTATTACGCAAATGAAAACATTACAATAAGAAGAAAAAGAAGAAGGCTTCGATGATGGGATCCTTGATTCAAGATCTAACCCTCTTATAATGGTTGAATAATTTGAGTGAAACCAATTATCCTCTGCCTTTAATCTTCTAATTCATGTCCCAAACCATCCAAATGAGAAAAATACCAATTTATAGAGTGGAGGGGAGGCTAGGTTTTAAGAGGTTTCAAGTGTGAATGGGGAAATTCAGCCAAATAATTTAATCCACCTTGAACTGTCTATTTGACCAAAAAACCGCGTGAACCAGCTATCCATATACAAGGATTATTAGTGATAAATTTTTTTTTAGATCTCCTCTCCAAATTTGAGCCAAATAAAATCACGGATGAAGAAGTTATGGCACAGATATATAACTAATGTCTAATATGGAGATTTCATCCCAACTTTGACTTCATGTCCCATTAAGTACAATAAAATGCTCAATTTAGCTCATATGTTCGGAATAAAAGTTGTATCACATTAATTCAAGAACATAGTTAAAAAATATTTAGTTCAAATAATTCAAATTAAATTATTTATGTTCAAAATACTATAATGAATTTTCAAATGGTAAAACTGTAATTTTCATCAAATTTTCAAATGAATGATCTAATCCCAAATATTTTATAAATAAACATATTTACCAAAATGTGAGGAAATTTTTTCATTTATTATAAATAAAAATATTTTAAAAAAATTTGTTTTATCAGTTGGAAAAGTTATTTATCTTTTGACACTACTGTAGTAGCTGACATCGATACATAACGTGTTCCACGTATCTCAGTTATGAAGGTATCTATCAGATCCATCTCATGTTATGAGATGGAGTGATCTTGAAGTTGAACCTGATTTATCCCTGACTAAACGACCAGACTGGATAGTTGATTTTGAAACCAAGTTACTTCGTGGGAGGAAGATACCTTTGGATCGTGGGCTATGGAAACATTACACTGATAATCATGAGACGTGGGAGCATAAGGAATTTATGAGAGAACATTGGACTCATCTTTTTAGATTGGAGGATTCTTTATAAGATTTATGGGGACAAAAAGTTTCTATGGTGGGCATTTTGTAACATATTTTTACCTTGTTATTAGGTACGTTCTAAACCTTTTCATTGTTTTTATTTTCATTGACTGGGTAGGGTTGAGAAGGAATTGGGAGGATGATTATAATTGTGAAGTCAGCTTTAACTGGTCATTTATATAGCTTTCTAGGGGTTTACATGATGTGTAATTTGGTTACACTCTGTGTAAATCCAAAAATGAAAACAATTCATTTTATTAAAAAGTGATGGGTTTTTCAGCGGATTCAAGAGTCACCAATTACATGATGTGTAATTGGGTTACACGTCATGTAAATCCCCAAATTCTGCTTTTTAAAACAAGAATCTTGGATGATTTCTCATTTTTCCTCCTCTCTAGTTTTATTTCTCTTGACCTAAAGCCTTCCCCAGGAAATCTTGGAGCCCTCCAACCCTTCCGGGTCCTTTCTTTCGGCAATTAATCATCATTGTAGTTACGGTGTGATTTCTTGGGTAAGCGTTCTCCCATTTTTATTCATCACTTTCTCCTTATCCTCCTTGGGGTTTAATAGATCATCTTGAAATTGATGGATATAAACTCTATTTTTTGGATCTTTATTCTAGGTTGAGTTCCTAGACCTTCTACAACTTTGTTCTTGTAGCTGAGTTTCGTTTCGGACATTGAGTTTCCGTGAAAAGGTAGGTGGTTCTGTATTTGGTTGCCAATTTAATTAAACTATAATTGATTTATATAAAATTAAATTTCATAAATTGAATAAATTACTTTTAATCATTTTATTAAAAACCTAATTCCTATGAATTGGGTTTTTGGTTCACTTTGGAATGAAATTTGAAAAGTCCAAATTCTAGTGAATTGTGGTGTGTTTGGAAAATATGGAATTTTTTTGAAAAATTAAATTGTGGAAATTTTATTTTATGGAAAAGTGTGAAAACCACCAATTCTAGTGAATTGGGGGTTTTTTATGAAATTGATGGATTTTTTTTTGGAAAATTAAATTGTTATATTTAATTGTTAAATTGGATTTTGAAATTTCATAAATTGGTTTCAAATCCTTATTTATAAAAAATGGCTTAGAAATGGTTTCGGTGGAAACCCAATGGTTTCATATTTTTGAAAAGTCATGTTTTATATTAAAAAAACATTTTGGTTTTTAAATAGAACAGTTGAATATTTGAAATGGGGGTGTGATTTAATTGTATTTTAAGTTGTCTTGAAATAAATTTCCCATCATTTTTTTTACTTGAACACATGTGATCCATTGGTAGTTAGTGAGTTATTTTGGGGACCACTTTATGATTTACAGTGTTCTAAAACATCATATCATCACATCCAATTCCTTAGGCTATGGTGATGATTCCACTTTTCTTTAGGCCCAAAGGTTCATATGTACATACTTTTTGTTTCATAATGTTGGGTCCCTATAGCCTAGAACTATCGTACCTATTTGTCACATGACCATGTTTCTCACTTGTTTGTATTTAAAATGTATATTCCATTGTTATGAATTTTAAATAATTATTTGTTTAAATATTATTTTGTAAATAATGATTTGTTTAAATATGATTTTGTAAATGATAAACCTGTTTTTTTTAAATTAAATGTATTTTACTTGGTTAATTTGATATTGGAATCTGTTATGGAATCATTGGTGAAATGATACTAGGCTTTGGATCACACCCTACTTGTGACTTTAGGTGTTTTTATATTATCTCCTTACAGATTCAAGAAATGGAAAATTTTCTCTTAGAGGTGGATCCAACTATTGAACCTTGGACTTGGTTAGTCATGTTCGTAGGGACTTGGGATGTTTTCCCCATTTTGGTACTTTGGTTGTAGTACTTGGTATTGTTTATGTCTGTTTAACTTCTATTAAATTACTCCAAATGGAGTTTCTTTTGTTATGCATATTATCTTGTTTCTTTTAATTCCAAATTGTTAGTGGAAAATTTTCTCCCACTTTAGTGTTTATGATGCATGGTTCTATTCACTGAACCGTGAGAATCAGTAACACCCTCCGAGCGATGTTAGGGATGACTTGGTTATTGGGTTACCAGGGTACCTATGTCAGTCCGTGACATAAAATCATAGGATTAAAAGGGTTTCCATCCCTGGATGATGAAGAAGTGGAAAAACTCATATTTAAAGAGAATATTTAATTCCCACTATTGCCCACATCCATACAAGATAAATTCAAAGAGGCATTGTACCTATAAAATGACCTAAATGCTGAAATTGATAAGGGAGATACCATTGAACTGAACTTGTTTCATTTAAACAAAAAATCATGATATATTTTTTAAAATATCCCTGGTTTTGATTTTATATATTCAACCCAACTTATTCCCATAATAGATAATGAATAATAAGGATACGATAGATACTACTTTGAGGATAGAATTAAATAACCACAAGACACAAAAATTTCAAATTACCATCCAAGGGTTTTACATAAGAAACAAGAGTTTCAACCGTAGTCTTAAGAGGGAGTGAATCAATCCTTAAGATCATTTGATTTCTAAAAATATGTTCTAAAACTTGATCTCCCTAATTTTCAAATTCTAGAACCAACGTCATTTTTCATCATCATTGCAAAAGATAAAGAACATGTGGTACCTACCTTGGAAGAAAAACTAGAGAAACTAAAAATTGAGGAAGAGGATGCCCATGATGAACAAGAGGAGTTTGATGATGATTACTTTGATAGACTTCTAGAATACACTATTAAATAATTTAAAGAATATACCAAAAGATAAGTGGTTTCTAAAGAATAAATATCTCTAGGACCTATGAGAAATCAATTACATCCTGAACAACATGCCAAGAATCAACTGGAGAGAGGTGCAATAGTAGAAGAAGAATTACCAGTGGCCCCTCAGGAAGAGATATAAATACATACTGCAACATATAAAGGGATAAACATTGACTTGAAATCACTTTTTTATTTATTTACAATTTTAATTACCCACTGACTCTCCCTTGTTTGGATATTATGATGAATCAGTATTATTGAAGGATCCACTAGATGAACAGGAGGTCACAACAGTTGTGACAGAAATAGAAGAAACTCTATACATTCTTATGCCACCCCTACTTTATGAGATACACCAAACTGATTTGGGGGTGGACCTAAAGAACTATGTCCAAGGGTACCTTGAGGAATAATAAGATCTAATATATTTTGGAATGAACTGAATGTGGTGGTTCTTACTAAAGAAGTTACACCCACCAACAGAATGGTGATAACTGAAAAGATGTTTGGATGTGGATAGTATAAATAAAAGCACCTCATAGGGAGTTAAACCAAATAATATCATCCCTTCTTTTTCACTTTTTATTTTCATTTTAATAAAAAAAATCTAATGTTTGATTTTGTTCTTCTATAGGTCTTCCCTATGTGTAAAACACATAGGCGACTAGCACAACCCTATCTAAATCAATATAGGAGATATTTTACCTAAAAACTGTTGGAAAAATATCCCCAATTTGTTTCTTATTTTTTTAATTTTTTCACTATAATTTTGTGTATTCTACTATAATTTTAAATGGACAATGTTGAACAAGTGGGGGGGGATCTGGTAGCTGTATTGTTTTTGCTTTTACCCCATGCATTGTTTCATGTTTTAGTCTATGATAAAAAAATAACAAAAAAATATCAAATATATTTTAAAGATATGCACATATTTTTTGTAGGTTTTTGGATTTTTTGAGGGTAAATAAATAAATCAAAAAAATATACTATGTTTAGGAACTATAAGAAACCATAAATAGTTTTTTTTTGTTTTTTTAAACTATGTTTGAAATGAATTGGTGAACTCAATGTAATTTTTGAACTCCAAGTGATTGAGAGGACCTTGATCATATTATTTAACTTTAAAATATCAAATTATTTTTTAAATGTATTTATTTTCTTTATCTATTATTTTCAAAAAAAAAATCTTTTACTAGAAATTAAAATTTACAACCACTAGTGATTGTACCAAATCTTTATCCTGGTCTTAAGATGTTTTTGGAACATTTTTTCATTATATATCTGCTACACTCCCTTCTTGAGAGAATCTTGGGATTTTTTTTAATATCTAGATTTTTTATTCTATCTAAAATATTTGGGATTCAAGAGAAACTTTCAATATTATTGATGCATTCAATTTTCAAGCCACTTATTTTACCTTGATACCTACATTAAAATTTGATCCTATTTAATCCCTTAGATAACCATGAATGACATTATATTTTTAATCTATATTTCAAGTTGAATTATCCCTTAACTAACCTCTCTCTAAAATACAATTTCATGATTTATTTGAGCCTATGTTTTGGGGAAAAGGGCTTCCATCTATTTTTCTATGGGAAGAATTTCGTATTATGGGGTCTATGAGAGGTGTGAGTCATCATTTTGGGGTATCTAAGAGATATAAATGGGCATGATTTACCTACAGTACTTTCCATTATTATCATCCTATTCTCTTAAAAATTGTGTATAAAAAATAAAAAAATGAGGATGAGTTTGTAGTATTCATTCTTCTTATTTTAGTGATTCATGACCTAAATCAAAATAAAGGCATGATCACCATTCTTTGCATGCAAACTAAAAAAATTCCCCTCAAAAAATGAAAAAAAACATATATACAAAAAAAAGAGAATAATGATTAAAAATTATTAGGATTTATTTCATGACTCATGTCCAAGGTACAGAAGAGTACATTTGGAGAGTCTATGTTACATGTTGTTTAAATGAGATTGAGTGATGGATTCTTCCATGATTTACTTGATAAATAGTGAACTATATTTAATGTGGAAAACCATCTTCTTTATGCTAATGTGTTTTTAAACACTTTCTCACAAATCTTAAAGTCATTGAACAACCTTTTAAAATACCTCATTATTGACTGTATTTTTCATGATTCAGAATGTGGAGAAAAGACTTTTCCCAAGCCTAAGGTAAATAATCACTTCCCAAGTATGAGCATAACTCTACATAAAAACAGTATATTGAGTGAATATTGGAAGTTTGATGCATGTGAGGTAGGTCACAAAATGGTTTTTGGATGGATTTTGAAGGTTAGACTTTATGTGAATTAGATAATTTCATGAATTTGAAGTCAATCACAGATAAAAAGCATGATATAATTTTTTTGGAATGAACCAAAAAACTTTCCCTCGCTTTTTCCTTGATGGTGTAGAATTTTCTGTAAGCATAAATTTTCATTTCATTGAATTTATTTTTCTTTGAATTGAACTTTCATTGAAAAATATGTTATGAATTGTGTAAATACTTGAATAAAAATTGCATTTTTTGATTCAAGGAAATAAAATCCTATGGGTAAAATATTTCAAGTTTGGGGGAGTTTTTTTGAGATAATAATGTCAATATTTTTTTGTCAAATATTCATTTAAAATACCCCCTAATTCAAACAAATACTGGGTAATTTAATTGTGTGTGTGGGTTTTTATGAATTGGTAACATAATTGATAAATACATAAAATCATTTTTTAAATGACTTATTCATTATTTTAATTGCATTACAAATCAATATATTAAGTTAGAATTTTATTGGTTGTTTAAATTGAATATAGAATTAATTTTTTTAAATGGATTTAGTTTTTGAGTTTAATTGATTTCAAAAAAATTTGAATTAAATGAAATCTATAAATTAATTTTGAAATTGAAAAAGAAATTGTCATTTTATTTTTTAAATGAAAATAAATTGTTGGATGATATTTTTTAAAAAAATATGAAAATATTGTGTTTTAAAAAAGTTGATTTTGAATTGGTCATTTTAAATAAATTTTAAATGAATTGGAATAAAATTATTGGAAGTTTGAAGTTTTGATTTTAATTTAATTTTTATTTATAAATTTTATAGAAAAAATATTGTACTAAAAAAATATTTTGTGAATGCATGTTAAAACATGGAAAAGTATTTAAGTCACAACACCTAAAATTCAAACTGACCGCAAGTGAAAATTTGAAAATGGTTATTCATGCTATAAATAAATTACAACTGACCCTAGTCCTCACAAAAATTATACCTAAAACATGACCACACTACCTATCATGGTCAGTATATTAACCATGAAACCCCAACAAACCTCACATTCTTGGTAGGTTAAAAACCTACCATGAAACTTCGAAACCGAAGCTCACTGTTGCCTAGACCAAACTAGGTTTCCATGAGGGGGACCGAAGCTCATGTGTGAAACCCTTCATTGAAGAAAAACCTAATTTTCGTGCATGTTTAATCGTGAAAAATAATACACTGAATCCTGATCAACCAAGGGGATGAACCAAAATAAAATGTTATATGAGGATGAAGGTGGAACTGTTGAAGCTTTTGGTGTTTGCTGAGGATGAAGATGTCACATCGCCTTGTTGGAGATGTAACGCCTCGACCCCTCTAAACTAGAGCCGGTGCATTACTAATTACATTGGCATGGTTAGAATGAATTAAAATACTGAAGTAATGATCATTTTAGTAGTTTGGAAGAATCTAGATACATATATGTAACTAAAATTACATTGGAAAAGGTTTTAAAACACAATACATAACAAAAACTAAAAACTACATCCATAGGAACTCAATAAATGATCTCTTCTTCATCGCCTATTGAAGGTAAACAATAAAAGGGGTGAGATAAAATGCTTAGTAAGGGTTAAAAATAGTGGAATAATGAATTCAATGATAAGCGAATCATAAAAAATTTGACATAATCAATATGGAATGGTGAATAAATGAAAAAATCACGCCATTAATAAACTGATAATGAAACTACATACATAGAATTTTTGAAAGTGAATACCTCATGGATAGTAATAACTGATAATGAATAAAGAGAATTCTTATTAATTGGGTTTCATGTATCTATCACATGATAACATAATACCATTAAAACGGTTTAGTTCTGTTGGTAGAAACCTGTTTGATTTTTGGAAACAAACTCAAAGGGTTTGTCTCCAACTGATTTGTCTCATGAGACCTGTCGATGCATAAAGGGGCTATAGCGGGCCCCACCCACCACTAAAAGTCCAAATAATTCTTTATACATTTATTTTATACAAGATCAATATGACTTTTCAATATTCGTATAGAGTAGAGGATACAGATTCATCAATATTTCCACAGTTAAAACAATATTTCAAATAAACACCGTATGTAAAATGGTATATAGTTTAGATAATAAACATATCCATGATATGTAAATACGGTTATTTAATAGAAATATAATTACAAATTAAAAGTGATCTCAAATGGCCAGTAGGTACACCACATAAGGATTATTAGGTGCACAATACAAAGTTTGTCACAACGAAATTGTAGTTGAGACAATGTCTCTTACCACAATGTAATCAATCGAATCATATGACCAGAACTTAATAACAATAAAATGAATCATTTAATACCATTAATATAAAATAAATCATTGTTTTATATGAAAAATGGAAGTACACATACACCACATACAAGAAATAAGTGGCGGACAATGGAAATCTCACAGAATTAAAAGTGAGATAAGGAACCCCTTACCTTATGCTCGAGTGTGTTATTCATTTGATTTAATGACATGAATAATAAAATTTAGCTTCATTAATTAATAATTCCAGAACCTCCTATACATTTAATTGATTTATTATGACCTTATTAGGTTAATTCATGACCCTTTTTATGGAAGCATTTTCTTCCTTGGTTTTTTCATGATTTGTTTACTAGTATTCATGAATGGAAATTCGTTTGAAATGTGGTTAAACATAAAAAAAATTAATATATATTATTATTGACTTTAAAGTGATATAAAGGATCTCATAATGATTTTGGGTTATATACTTGAGGATGAATCATTAGTTAAAAGTTATTGATAAACGCTTGGATTTAGCTTGGCAGTTTTGTGCACAATGAACTTGTTTTGTATTATTTTTCCATATTATGAGTGTGTAGGGATTATAGAACATTAATGAGATAAAATAAATATATTCTAATCTGGTTCAACCATACAAATGGTTTCATGACCAGAATTGAATATGGTAACAAAAATTGAGAACTTTTCATCCTTGAATGTGATAAATTAACACATCTCAGAAAGTGTTTTCATTTTTTAGTATAAGAGGAGGGGGAAAGAGAGATGATGATAAAATATTAAATTATTATAATATAATTATAGTTAATTTAAGTACTATAATTATCATAGAATTTTTATAAGGGGATATGAATAAAGAGGTATAAAATAAATGAACTCAAAATAGAAGAAAAATTGAGAAATCTCTCACGAAAATTCGGCGGCCTAACGGCGTCTCTTAAAATTTCATAAAATAGTTTGATAAGATAGAGGGGGAATCTCATGACTCATACATAATATCGTAATTAAGGGGAATATGTAATGAAATATCCCAACATAATCCAATTGAAAATAAAATAGAAAACATAAATGGAAGCTTTAAGAAAAGAGAAGGGTGGTTGATTCTCTTACCTTGTAGTGTGACTCCCAAAACATGAAGGTTGGGACCTTGGGGGTTTGAGGAAACCTTGGGAGGAATCCTAGGGAGGTAATACTACTAGATATTCTAGGATAATTAGTTTTTAATGAAATAAAACTAAGGGGGTGATTGGGTATTTATAGTAAATGAGAGGGAGTTTTTTATTAATTAAAAGGGACATCTCATTAGTGGTTTTTGAAAAACCGTGAGCTTTCCCATGGTATTTGCCCATGGTTTTATCCACTTAGGACACCTCAGGTCATATTTTACTATAAAAAGGTCTAAGAGCCTTTTATATTTAATTATTACATCATTATGATGTCATTAAACTACCAAAAACTCAAAACTGTATTTTTACCATTCATGAAAAATTCAAGTATTTTAGAAAAACCCCAAAAATTCACCCAAACCATTTTTCGACGTGTAGAATTAAAAAATGACCTCCATTTTTTGAAAATAAATTTATAATTTTTTTAATTTAATTTTTAAATAAAATCATAATTAATTCTAAAAATAAAAATTTTAAAGGTATAATTAGTTTTATATCACATTGAAAAATTAATTAAAATTTCATTATCTTATTAACTTAAGAAAATAA
The DNA here is from genome assembly GCA_963277665.1 of Viscum album. Classification (NCBI taxonomy): domain Eukaryota; kingdom Viridiplantae; phylum Streptophyta; class Magnoliopsida; order Santalales; family Viscaceae; genus Viscum; species Viscum album. The sequence continues at coordinate 126,163,787 of OY728139.1, read as the reverse complement.
AATATTATCATTATTTACTATTCATAAGGGACATATTACTATTCATATTACTATTCATAAGGGTATGTTACTATTCATAAAAAAATCAATTTGGTTCTATCAGACTCCAAATTACTTACTGGTCACAACTCTAAATGACCATTTTTCAAAATTCAAAACATAGAAGTGGAAAATTTATGTTTAATGGAGAGGTTATAACCAAGTGTTGTTTCAAAGGAACACAGTTCTTTATGAATTATAGGCTATAAATAGAATATATTTAAGAGAAGCATACCATAAAATGTTTGAGGTGTTATATTATTCCCTCCTTCAGAAATTTTATGTATAAAGCCCACAAAAAATGTGGGTGGTTCTTCTTCATAACATTCTCAAGTTCCCATGTTGCTTCCTCCATATTCTAGTTTCTCCAAAGAACCTTTACTATATGAGTTATCAGATTTTTCAATACCTGCTCCCTTATATCAAGAATCTCGACAGGCTCTTCATAGTAAGACAAATCAGGTTCCAATTCAGTTCTCAATAGATGAGTACATGCATTGGGTCTGGCATGTATTTTTTCAACAATGACAAATAGAACACATCATAGACTTTGGAGAGAATTTGAGGCATTGCTAAACGGTAAGTCACAACTCTGATTCTTTCCATAATTTCAAATGGTCCGATGTAACTAGGGATTAGTTTCCCTTTATTACCGAACCTTAAGACACCCTTCCATGGAGATACTTTCAGAAAGACATAATCTCCCACTTGGAATTCCAAATCCTTTCTCTGGTTGTCAGCATAACTCTTCTTCCTACTTTGGGCTGCTTTAATATGGTCTTGGATTTTCTACACCTTTGTTGTGGTCTCTTCAATAAGTTCTGGGCCTATAATTTTCCTCTCACCAACATCATTCCAACAAGTTGGAGTTCAACATCTCTTTCTATATAATGCTTCATATGGAGCCATTTGAATACTAGAATTGAAATTATTGTTGTAGGAAAATTCCACCAAAGAAAATTATTGATCCCACATACCTTGAAATTCAAGAGATCATGATCTCAACATGTCTTCCAGAGTTTGAATAGTCCTTTCAGATTGTCCTTCAGTTTGGGGGTGGTAAGCAGTACTCATATGAAGCTCAGTATTCAAAGCCTTTTGGAGACTTTTCTAGAATTTTGATGTAAACCTGGGATCTTGATCAGACACAATCGATAGAGGTGCACCATGATGTCTTACAACTTCATTAATATAAATTCTTTTCAGGTGCTCAAGTAGTAAATACTCTTTTATAGGAAGGAAATGTGCTGATTTTGTGAGACGATCAACAATTACCCATATTTAATCAATTCTTCTAGTTTTCCTCGATAGTCTGGTGAAAAAATACATCGTAATGTTATCCCACTTCTACATAGGAATAGGTAGAGGTTTCATTACTCCTCTAGGATGTTGTCTCTCTGCCTTCACTTGTTGACAAACTAGACACGTTGACACATAGTCAACAATTTTCCACTTCATATTATCCCACCAAAAATATTCCTTCAGATCTCTATACATCTTTGTGCTAGCCGGGTGTTTAGATAAATTTGATCTATGAGCATCGTCTAATATTTCCCTTTTTAGATCAGGTACTGATGGGACGCATAACCTCTTCCCAAACTTCATAACTCCTTCCTTATACAATAATTCTTCCAATCTCCCATCCTTAACAACAATAATTTTCTTGTTTATATTTTCATCAACAGATTTAGAGCTTTTTATCTTCTCTAGTAAAGATGGTTTAGCAATCATTTGAAAGAGGAAAGATGTTTCCCCTTCCTTAACAATTCCCATATCCATCTTTAGTAGATCCATGAATATAAGATCTCTCTCAATCCTCATTTGAGGCAGAATTCTATGATCTTTCCCGCTTAATGCATCTTCCATGTTATTTTCCTTTCCTGGTTGGTAGTGTATTGAACAATAGTAATCTCTGAGTAACTCGATGCATATCATTTGCATCATGTTGAGTTCTTTTTGTGTGAAAATGTATTTCAAACTCTTGTGATCTGTGTATATCTCACATTTTTCACCGTAAAGATAATGTCTCCATATTTTCATAGCAAAGATTACAGCTACTAATTTAAGATCATGTGTTGGATAATTTTTCTCCTGAGTCTTCAACTGCCTTGATGCATAAGCAGTAACTTTACCATTTTGCGTAAGGATGCAACCCAGACCATTCTTTGATGCATCATTGTATATTACAAATCCATCACTTCCAGATGGAAGATTAAAAATTAGAGAATTGACCAATCTTATTTTCATTTATTCAAAGCATTCTGTACATTCTTTTTTCTACACAAACTTAACTTCTTTATGTGTGATCTTGGTTAGTGGGTTAGCCAATTGGGAAAAATTCTGAACAAAATGCCGATAGTAACCTGCTAAGCTAATAAAATTGTGTACCTCAGTTATATTTGTTGGCATGGGCCAATATTGGATTACCTTTGTCTTTACAGGACCAACTAGGATTCCATCCTTAGAGAAAATATGGCCTAAAAAAGAAACTAATTGAAGCCAGAATTCACACTTGCAAAACTTCCCATATAATTCATTTCTTCTAATACTTTTCAGAATAATCCACAAGTGATCCTCATGGTCTTCATATCTTTTTGAGTATACAATGATATCATCGATGAATACCATAACAAATTTATCAAGGTATTACTTGAAAACTCCATTCATTAAATATATGAAAACATAGTGTGTATTATTTAGTCCAAAAGGCATCACTATAAACTCGTAATGCCCATACCTGGTTCAAAATTTTGTCTTAGGGATTTCTTCCTTCCTCACATGCAGCTGATGATATCCAGATCGAAGGTCAATATTTGAAAAGTATTGAGCTCCAGGAAGTTGATCAAATAAATCATCAATTTGAGGCAGAGGATACTTATTCTTTATTTTAATAACATTGATTCCCCTATAATCAATACATAGCCTCATGGATACATCTTTATTCTTGACAAATAGGACTGAGGTTCCCCATGGAGAAACACTAGGTCGAATGAATTCTTTGTCACTCAACTACTCTAGTTGTTTCTTAAGCTCCACTAACTCCACAGTGTCCATTCTATAGGGGGTCTTTGATATAGGTCTTTCACCAGAAATTAAGTCAATGTAAAACTCAATTTCTTGGTTTGGAGGATGTCCAGGTAAATCCTCTGGAAATACATAAATGTATTCTTGCACTATATGAACATCATAAATTTGAATATTTATTTACTCACCCATAGATATTGGGTTATCTTCCTCTCCAAGAATTGCATTCAATATAGCTACTGGGGGTGGGTCTAGATAAGAATCAGATGGTGAGGTCTCTACTCTCAAGATAAGAGATTCCACAGCATTTTCAAAAATTGTAACTTCCTTTTTCTTGAAATAAATCTTTGCATCATAGATTGAAATCCAATTAATACCGAGAATTATATAAAATTCATTCATTGGTATGATGATAAGATTAGAAAATAAACCATGTTTTTGTGTCACGAGGGGGACTAGTTGACATGCCTTTGTTGCAATGATACATCCCCTATGAGTTATGACTGTTAACCCCTTTATTAAATTCAATGGGATATGTCTAATTTTCTTGGAAAACTGGGAAGATATAAATGAATGTGATGATCTAGAATAAAATAAAGTGTTGGCTAAGTTTGAGGAAACAATTAAAGTACTTGATACCACACTATTAGGAACTTCAACTTCCGCGGTTTTAATCGCATAAGCTCTCCCTTTCTCTCTTGGCCTTTTCTGAGGCATGTTTCATTGGCGCTTAGGACACTCATTTTCATAATGTCCCATATCTCTAAAATTGTAGCATTGAACATCATCAAATTTTTTCTTCCCCTTGCATTCATTAGATAGATGAAAATTTTCTCCACACTTATAGCAGACTCTCATGCCTTTCAAGCACTTCCCGAGATGATTCTTTCCACAGTTTTCATATAATGGGAATTTCTTCATTCCCTTGTTCTTATTTGTTGTTTCACCTTTCCCTTGGTTATCAATGTATCGATTTTTATCTCGGTTTCCCTTGAACAAATTTGATCTAGAAAATTCATTCTCTATTTTGATGGCACTTTATACAATTTCAACATATGATGAAAATGTTTGAGAAGTCAGTGCCCTTTGAAGATTTGGATTAAGAGCTTCAAATAAATGACCAATATTGTCTTTAGAGTGATGTATGTAATCTACGGCATACCTGGCTAGCCTTGTGAAGGTAGCCTTATACTCTGCAACACTGCCTTCTTCCCTTTTCTTTAAGCTAAGGAATTTAATCCTCATTTCGGTTTGTTGATCGCAAGGGAAATAGTTTTCAAAGAATATTTCCTTAAAAGTCCTTCATTCTATATCTTATATTTCTTATTCCCCTATGGTATTCTAAATCAAGGACCACCATCGACCAGCGTCGCCCTTGAGACAATATACTTCAAGTACTACCTTTTCATTTTCATTGCATCTTAATGCCATGAATATCTTTTCAAGGGACTTGATCCATTGCTCCAAAACCACTGGATTAGTAGTATTGCTGAAATATGGGGGCTTCTACTGCATGAAACTATCTAACACAGGTGTGAAATGGTTATTTTTTACAACTTGAGTAAGTTGTCCCAATATGATCATGATCCAATATTCTCCAATGTTGATTGTGTTAACTTGATCAGTGGGGAGATCCTTAAATTGCCCACAAGTATTGATTCCCCTTCTTCCATTAGACTCCATTTCTAAATAATGGCATACACTAGATTAGGTTATGAATATCAAATATAAAATCACTTAACATAGATTTAAATTCTATGCATAACTAATCTCATAAACACAGATTCTCTGAGAAAATATTTACATTAAAAATATTCATAATGGCTTGTAAAGAAAATGTGAATTATTCTAAGCATATCCCCCATGAGTGTCAATACCAAGAGTGCAGTAAGGCCCATTGTTGTGTACCAGGGTACCCCAGGTCAAGCCCAAAACTCCTTGTAGGAGCTTTCACTCCTAGGTACATCTGTACCAGAGCCACCTCTACATGTTTGTATCCAGACAAGGATATATTTGCTAGAAAGATTCATATAATCCATTCCTTAACAAAATACTAGGATTTTCTTGTATGTTTATCCTCAAATACAACCTTAGGGATTTTTTCCCTACTATACATTTCCTACTCTAGTTTCTAAGCTTTTTACTAAACTTTCTCTAATACCAACTGTAATGCCCCGACCCCTCTAAACCGGAGTCGGTGAATTACTAATTACATTGGTATGGTTAGAAGGAATGAAAATCCCAAAGGAAAGATCAGTTTAGTAGTCTTGAAGAAACTAGATACATATATGTACCTAAAATTACATTCGAAAAGGTTACAAAATACAATACATAACAAAAACTAAAAACAGCATCCATAGGAACTCAATAAATGATCTCCTCTTCATCACCCGTTGAAGGTAAAAAATGAAAGGGGTGAGCTCAAATTCTCAGTAAGGGTTAAAAATAGTGGAAGGATGAATTCAATGATAATTTAATCATAAAAAAATTGACATAATCAATATGGAATGGTGAATAAATGAAAAACTCACGCCATTAATAAACTGAGAATGAAACTGCATCCATAGATTTGCTAATAGTGAACACCTCATGGATAGTAATAACTAATAATGAATAAAGATAATTCTTATTAATTAGACTTCATGTATCTGGAACATGATACCATAATATTGTTAAAATGGTTTAGTGTTGTGGGTAAAAACCCATCTGATTTTTTTAAACAAACTCAGAGGGTTTGTCGCCAATTGATTTTTCTCATGAGACTTGTCGATGCATAGAGGGGATATAGCAGGCCCCACCCACCACTTAAATTCCAAATAATTCTTTATAAATTTATTTAATACAACAGTAATATGCCTTTTCAAAAATCCTTATAGAGTAGAGGATAGAGATTCATCAATATTTCCATAGTTAAAACAACATTCCAAATAAACACTGTATGTAAAATGGTTAACGATTTAGACAATAAACATATCAATGATATGGGAATATTGATATTTAATAGAAATATAATTCCAAATTAAAATTTATCTCAAATGGTAATTAGGTACACCACATAAGGATTATTAGGTGCACAATACAAAGTTAGTCACAATGAAATGGTAGTTGAGACAAAGTCTCTTACCACAATGTAATCAGTCGAATCATATGACCAGAACTTAATAACCATAAAATTAATAATTTAATACCATGAATATAAAGTAAATAATGATATTATATGAAAAATGTAAGTACGCATACACCGCATACAAGAAATAATTTTCGGACAATGGAAATCTCACAGAATTAAAAGTGAGATAAGAAACCCCTTACCTTATGCTCGAGTGTGTTCTTCGTTTGATTTAATGACCTGAATAAAAAAAATTAGCTTCATTAATTAATAATTTCAGAACCTCATATAAATTTAATTTATTTATTATGACCTTATTATGTTCATTCATGACCCTTTTCGTGGGTTTATGAGGATCAATTTTATTTTTTTGGAAGCATTTTCTTCCTTGGTTTTCATGATTCGTTTACTTATATTCATGAATGGAAGTTCATTTGAAATGTGGTTAAACATATAGAATTGTTAATATATATTATTATTGACTTTAAATATATATAAATTATCTTATAATGATTATGGGTTATATACTTGAGGATGAATCATTACTTAAAAGTTATTGATAAACGCTTGGATTTAGTTTGGCAGTTTTGTGCACAATGAACTTGTTTTGTATTATTATTCAATATTATGATTGTATAGGGAGTCAAAAAAATTAATGAGATTACATACATATATTATGATCTGGTTCAACCATAAAAATTGTTTCATGATCAGAATTGAAGATGGTAACGAAAATTGAGAACCCGTCATCCTTGAATGTGATAAATTAACACATCTCGGACGGTGTTTTCATTTATTAGTATAAGAGGAGGGGGAAAGAGAGATGATGATGAAATATTCAATTAGAATAATATAATTCTAGTTCATTTAAGTACTACAATTATCATATCATTTGGATGAGGGGAGATGATGAAATAAGTATAAAATAAATGAACTCAAAATTGAAGAAAAATTGAGAAAATCTCTCACAAAAATTCGGCAGCCTAACGGCGTCACTTAAAATTTCATAAAATATTTGTATGAGAAAAAGGGGGTATCTCATAACTCATAAATAATATTTTAAGTAAGGGGAATATTTAATGACATATCCCAACATAATCCAATTGAAAATAAAAGAGAAAACTTAAATCAAATCTTTAAGAAAAGAGAAGGGTGGTTGATTCTCTTACCTTGTAGTGTAACTCCCAAAACATGAAGGTTAGGACCTTGGGGGTTTTCAGAAACCTTTGGAGGACTCCTAGGGAATTAATACTACTAGATATTCGAGGGTAATGAGTTTTTAATGAAATAAAACGAAGGGGTTGAGTGGGTATTTATAGTAAATGAGAGGGAGTTTTTTATTAATTAAAAGGGAAACCTCATTAGTGGTTTTTGCAAAACCATGGGATTGCCCATGGTATTTGCCCATGGTTTTAGCCACTTGGTACACCTCATGTCATATCTTACTATAAAAAATCCTACCATACTTTTATATTTAATTATTACATCATTATGATGTCATTAAACTGCCAAAAACTCAAAACTGTGTTTTTACTATTCACAAAAAATTCAAGTATTTCAGAAAAATCCCAAAAATTCACCCTAACCATTTTTTGAAGTGTAGAATTAAATAATGAAATATATTTTTTGAAAAAAAATTTCTAAGAATTTTTAATTTAATTTTTAAATAAAATCATAATTAAATCAAAAAATAACAATTTTGAAGGTAAAATTAGTTTTATATCACATTGAAAAATTAATTAAGATCTCATTATCTTATTACCTTAAAAAATAAAATATTGTCATTGTTTACTATTCATAAGGGAAATATTACTATTCATATTACTATTCATAAGGGTATGTTACTATTCATCAAAAAATAAAGTTGGTTCTATCAGACTCCAAATGACTTACTGGTCACAACTCTAGATGAACGTTTTTCGAAATTCAAAACATAGAAGTGGAAAATTTATGTTTAATGGCTAGGTTATAACCAAGTTTTGTTTCAAAGAAACACAATTATTTATGAAATATAGTCTATGAATATAATATATTTAAGAGAATCATACCATAAAATGTTTGAGGCCTTAAAGGAGAAGTATTCAACCCATCGGATCTGAATGTGTCATTACATGATGAAGATTTGTACTGCCAAAACACTACTGAGATACTTGGGCCCATTGAAGGAACATGTATTCTACACTGGTAATGAGTAACATGACCACCATTCCACCACTTTTGAATAACTAGTTTCACTCATCGTTAAGAGATGAAGGTGTCGATGTTATTGAAGAAATCTTGAGATCTGCCATAAAGATTGGAGAATCCAAGATGACTACGCTGCCCTGTGAAGATTGAACCGTCTTACGCTAAAGAATATTTTTCCACCCTAATGTGCATGGATGAATAAAGAGGACCACCATGGAATCTCGATGAAATTAGATCTTCCACACCAAAATGAAGAAGATGGGCACTAATTTCTGCCATCCCGGTGCTCACTGTTGAAGAAGACCTGAGGCCAAGGAAAACCATGATTGAAGAAGACCAATGTCGTGCCACCCCAATAGATTTCACTAAAAAAATTATTTGTTTTATTTATTTATTTTTACTATAAATTTATTATAATTATGGAAGGACCTCAATGTTCCCAATTATTACGGTTGTAAGTCTACAGGAATCTATATGTTAGGTTTTTTCTTGAATTCCTAAATAAAGGTAATTGGTTCAAGCTCAAGGTTAAAGAATCTAGTTGGTAGATAATATTTTTTAGTTCTACACTCACTCTCATTTGATCCCACCATTGACTCCTAATTTCTCAGTCCAATACCCAACACCTGTATCATTGACATTCCTTGCATGGCTGGTAAATGATGAATTTTCACTACACTCATGGAGAATGGGAGAATTTTTACTCCAAAAAATATCAAAGAAGTGTGTGGGTGATCATTAGAAAGATATACCCCTAACTGAATTGATATAATCCATCCATTTTTACACATGGAGCCCATCCAAAATGATAAAAGAGTTTGCTAATTATAGCACTAAATGCGAGGTCAAAGAAGGCGATGCATATAAATATTTTTCCTCATGCCAACTTAAAAATGATTTGGATCCTACTGATTTCAACTTAGTCTCTTCTGTAATTAATTTCTTCAAATATTAATTTTAATTTATTTTTTTTCTATTCAATTGTTTTATTCTTATCTCTCAATATTATTCCACTTTCAACTTAGTATCTTCTGTAATTATTCTTTTTCTCTTTCCTAGAAGCATCACTCATGAACTTGACTAAGAAGGGTATGAGGTTTTTGTGGTCAGATTCATGTGATTTAGCCTTTCAAGAGTTGAAAGGGAAATTTACTTCAGCATCAATACTGATTTTTTCAGATCCAGGAAGGGTTTGCACTATTTACTACGATGCGTCAAGTATTGGGCTAGGAGTAGACCTTATATAAGGGGATAGAGTTTTGGCATACAAATCTCGGTAGTTGAGGCCACACGAGAGGGATTACTCAATGCATGATCTTGAGTTAGCTACAGTTGCTCATGCATTGTCCTATTAGAGATATTACTTACTTGGAGATAATTTTGTTGTGTTCATGGACTACAAAAGCCCCAAGTACATATTTATACAGTGTGATCTAAATCTGAGGCAGCAAAGGTGGGTTGAATACCTACATCTTTTTTACTTCGAGCTTGACTACACACCTGAAAAGGAAAATGCTGTGGTCGATGCACTGAGTATGAGGGCTTAGATATAGGGAGTAAAGTTGGCCAATAGCGAGTGGAATCTCATAGATTTTTTCTATGAGATGCACTTAGAGGTTCAAGACATTCAGGAGAATACTTTTTTTTCATCCTTAGTTGTGACCTCTACCCTACTGTATAGAGTGAGGATAATGAATCTATCAAATTCTAAGGTCCTAGTCCTACGAGAGAGTGTGGCAGGTGATGACCCTCCTTTTAGTTGGACCATAAGCGAGGATTAAATTCTATGTGCACATGGTTACATATGGGTTTATGTAGACAAGCATGAGAAGATGATGAAAGACTTTCATCCTTTATCTTGGGTAGTGCACCCTGATGTCACGAAGATGTATTAGGATTTACATCACCAATACTGGTGGTTGGGTATGAAAAGAGATGTAGCTAGTTTTGTCATGAGGTTTTCCACATGTCAGTAGGTGAAGAAAGAACATTAGTAACCAACCAGACTTCTACAGTAGCTTCCCATTCCCAGATGGAAATGAAATGATGTCACGATGTATTTCATGAAAGGTTTACTGGGGTCACCTCGAGGTAATGATATCTGTAAGGACCTGACCCCAGTTTCCCGGAGCCGGTGCCTTGTTTTATTACGTTGGAATTCATACAAGCAATATGAATCCTTAAGGACCGAGTAGTTTAGTATTATTGGAAATCAAATTCATACATATGTTCAATATTACATCTTGAAGAGAAATACAACATGGAAAATCTTTAGACAACACCCATAACTCCTAGGTTATTTCAGCATGTCATTCATAATAAACTTCTTCATGTCCTGAAAAAATGATACATAAGAAAGGGGTGAGCTCAAATTCTCAGTAAGAGTAATAAATAAAACGGAAGATAGTATAAACATAAGACATGGTGCATAATTGAAAACACATGCCTTTAATAATAAACTTGAACACATTATGGAAGGAAAATGAGCTGAGTAAATAATGTCATAATAAAATATAATCATGTTTATTCTACTAATTGAATAACCACATGAAATATCAATAGCTGAACTCATAATTATGAAATTAATAATGCTAAACATTCTGAAACATTTTGTCAAGTCCTCGACCAATACGTCTAATGATCAAGGCCTCGTCCAAAATCCATATCACATTGGGAAAGGCCTCGGCCAATTCCACGTTTATTTGTCTCATGAGACCTACTGATGCATCAAGGGGCTATAGTGGGCCCCACCCATACAATAATAAGTCCAATTCATTCCTCGTATGAGTGGGGATAAACATAAACAACAAATACATTCATACTGAAACTATCATATGAAATGTAACTGTCTTTCCCCAATCATTAAACATAAATCACTAATCATTCGAAATAATATGGTGAATGGTTTTAGGATAGATCATCCATAACAGAGTTAGTAATAAACCATTAAATAAAATATGGTAGATGACTTCATAAATGATTAAACCCAATAATATCAGGGAATCAACAAGAGCGTTGAATTAGATGAAAACACTCTTATAAAATCATTAAGAAATTCTTCATATAAATACTATTTTATTTTGAAAAGAAAATTTCTTTTGGAAAAATCTTTATATAAAACCAGAAGTGAATTAAGATATTATTTTCATAATAAAATGAGTTATTTTATAAGGAAAATGGTTCCCAAAAATAGATTATAGAGTTCCCTTGAAAATAGATAAGAATTTGATAAATTCCCTTGAATCGGGCTTGTATTTTGGATACTACTTTGAAAGTTCCTTTTAAAATGTGTAACTATCCATAAAATAAGTAAGGGTTATGGTTTTCAAATATATATATGATACTCACACAGAATATATGATGAGTACATAACAATACATAAGAATTTCATTGAGGTATTTAGACAATGAAAGTATCCCGAATGAAAATGGAAGTTCGGGTGGAAAAACCCTTACCTTAACTCCAAACGTGTTTCACTCTTGTACTTAAGCTCCTGGAATATGAAATTATACTTGTTAATAACTTATTTCAGAACATATTAGAGATGTATTTAGTTACCATAATTCTGGTTAGTTCATTTATATCTTTATTGATGAGTTATTGTATTTAATTTCGTCGTTCTGGAGTGTTCGTTTCCTTTATTTTCATATTCGGTTCACTTGTTTTTAAGTAATGAAGTGGAATGGATGTAAATATTCAGAATTGAAATTATATATTATTTATGAACATAAATAGGTGTTATTTTTCATTTATATAACTTGGTTACATGGAACGAGGATGAATTATCATATTGAACTTTAATGATAATTGTTTTGGTTAATTTGTGGGTTTTGATTACAACGAACTCATTTTTCTTTATAACCTAATACCATTTGAACAAAGGGATTACATAATCTTAAATAGGTTATATTATATATAATAATATGGTTAAACCATAACAATAATGGTTTCATGACCAGAATTTAGAATGATAAAAGAAATTGAAAGTCCATCGTCCTTGAATGTGTAAAATTGACACATCTCGGATGGTGTTCTTGATACTAGTATAAAAGAAGGTAAAAAGGGGGAGATGATGATAAATTATTCCACTATCATGAAAACATTCTAGTACATATAAGTTACTGGATTAATCACAAAATTTGGATAAAGATAGGTAATAGAAAAAGAAAACAAATGAACTTGAAAGGAAAGATAAAGAATTGAAAAGATGAATTTACCTCTTGAAACAAACTTCCTTGAGAACCTCCTTAAGGGAGAAATTTTGGTCTTTAAATGAGAACAAGGCTTGCTGGACGTGGGAGCAGAGGTTGGGAGGGTATTTGGCCAGAATTTGAATAAGGCACAAGGCTTGAGAGGAGTTATTGGAAGAGGGGGTGAGAGGGGGTTTTTATAGTGGAGGGGAGAGGGGATTTCTTAATATAAAACTCATTAGTTTATTATTTCTTCAAAAAAAAGTAATAGTAAGTATTCCATGACCAAGAATAGTAATTTTATCATGTGAATTCGGATTAATGGTGGTGACATCAGCCATGATTCTAGGAATAGTCTATTTAGCTTATAATGTATATATACGGTAAATTACCGTATTTTACTATTCATCAAAAATAAAGTATTTCATAAAAATCCCAAAAAATCACCCTAACCATTTTTCGATGTGTAGAATCCAAAAATGAAGTCCATTTTTCAAAAATAATTTTCTAAATATTATTAATTTAATATTTAATTAAAATCATAATTTATTATCAAAAACCAGTTTTAAAACATTCATTAACATATTCTAAAATATAGGTATATCATACTTTCAACTTGAATATTATTTATATATTATCATAGGTAAGGTTAGTATTCATTAGGTTATATCACTATTCTTAATGGTATGTTACTATTCATAAGGGTAGGTTACTATTCACCAAAAATTAAGTTTTTCTTATTGGACTCTAAATAACTTACTGATCGCGACTGTGTATGTCGGGTTTTTGAAATTCACATCACAGAAGTGACCGACTTATGTTTTAAGGGTCTCATAGCACTTAGTAGTTAATGTGATTATGAAATATTTATAAGAAAGTAATTTCCTTTAAAAAATATTGGTTCGTTACATTCTCTCCTCCTCATAAAAGTTTTGCCCTCGAAATTTCATTTACAATCTAGTCCAAGAACAGGTGGGGGTACTTCTCCTTCATTGATTCCTCTAGTTCCCAAGTTGCCTCTTCGTACTTATGGTTTTTCCACAGTACCTTGACCAGATGAGTAGTCTTGTTGCGTAGAACTTTGTCTCTACGATCCAAAATTTTCACCGGCTTCTCCTCATAGGAAAGATCATCCTCCAACTGTACCACCTTTGAAGAGAGTACATGTCAAGGGTCTGGTATGTACTTCCTTAAGAGGGATACATGAAAGACATCATGTACCTTTGATAAGGTTGGTGGAAGTTCCAGTCGATATGCCACAGCTCCGACTCGATCAAGGATCTTGAAGGGGCCGATATACCTGGGACATAGCTTTCCTTTCTTCCCAAACCACATGACCTTCTTCCATGGAGATATGCATAGAAATACCAGGTCTCCTACTTTGAACTCTAGGTCTCGTCGATGGTTATCCGCATAACTCTTCTGTTGAATTTTGGCTGCCTTGATATGCTGCTGAATGGTTTTCACCTTCTCTACCATTTCCTCAACCAATTATGAACCTAGCAGCTTTCGGTCACCAACTTCATCCCAACACGCAAGTTTTTTACACCTTTTCCCATAAAGGGCTTCATATGGTGCCATACGGATGCTCAAGGGGAAACTGTTGTTGTAGGAGAATTCAACTAGTGGAAGATGTTGGTCCCATCCTCCTTTAAATTCCATAGAACATTCCATTAACATGTCTTCCAGTGTCTGAATAGTCCGCTCAGATTGGCCATCAGTTTGAGGATTATAGGTCGTACTGAAGTTCAGTTCAGTGCTTAAAGCATGTTGGAAACTTTTCCAGAACTTCGAGGTGAATCTAGGATCACGGTCAGATACAATAGAGAGTGGTACTCCATGCAGCCTTACCACTTCTTTAATGTAAATCCATGCAAGTTGATCCAATGAGAAGTCCTCTCGAATCACTATGAAGTGAGCTGTCTTTGTAAGACGATCCACAATGACCCATATAGAATTGTTTCCTCTAGATGTCCTTGGGATTCTAGTGACAAAGTCCATGGTAATGTTCTCCCACTTCCATGATGGTATGGGTAGTGGTTGTATCATCCCCTTAGACTTTTTCCTCTCAGCCTTCACTTGTTGACATACCAGGCACTTTGATGTATATTCAGCAATCTCCCTTTTCATATTGTCCCACCAAAAGTTCTCTCGGAGATCTCGATACATCTTTGTGCTACCAGGATGTATAGAGAAATTAGAGCAATGAGCATCATCCAACAGTTATATCATTAGCTCATGAATAGCGGGAACACAAAGCCTCTTCCCGAATTTCAAAATGTCACCTTCATATGAGAAGTCAGTCACCTTCCCATCATTTATTGCTTTAATTTTCTTTTCAAATTCCTCATCATCATCCTGAGAACTTTTTATCCTCTCTATTAAAAAAGGTTGGGAAACCATTTGAAAAAGTAGTGATGTGCTACCTTCCTTAATAATTCCCATATCCTTCTTTACTAGATCCATAAACATAGGATCCCTTTCAACTCCCATATTGTTCAGAATTCCATGGTCTTTTCTACTCAATGCATCTGCTACCTTATTTTCTTTCCCCGGTTGGTAGTGTATTGTGCAATAGTAATCTTTGAGTAGCTCAATCCACCTCCTTTGTCTCATGTTGATTTCTTTCTATGAGAATATATACTTCAAACTCTTATGATTTGTATATATCTCACATTTTTCTCCATAGAGTTAATGTCTCCAAATCTTCAGAGAAAATATTACCGCTGCTAACTCAATATAATGGGTTGGATAGTTTTGTTCATGAATTTTTCATTTCCCGGATGCATAGGCAATCACTCGATCATTCTACATAAGGAAACAACCAAGTCCTTTCTTTGATGCATCACTATAGATAAAAAACCCATCATTCCCCGATGGTAGGGTTAGGATCGTAGAATTTACTAACCTCCTCTTCAATTATTCAAAACACTCTTCACATTCCTTGGTCCATATGAATTTAACCCCTTTTCGTGCGAGCTTGGTCATTAGGTTAGCTAAATAGGAAAAGTTCTGAACGAAACACCGACAATAACCTGCTAAACCAATAAAACTACGTACCTCAGTTATGTTCATTGGAGTAGGCCATTCTTGCACAGCCTTTTTCTTTGTAGGATCTACATATATTCCATCCTTAGAGAAAATTTGGCCCAAAAAGGAAACTGATTGGAGCCAAAAATCACACATTCTGAACTTCCCATATAATTCGTTTCTTCTTAGAGTCTTCAAAATAGTGCGCAAGTGATTTTCATGTTCTTCATAGCTTCTAGAGTACACCAGGATATCATCAATGAACACCACCACAAAATCATCAAGATATTCCTTGAAGACTCTATTCATCAAATCCATAAAAATAGATGATGCATTAGTTAGTCCAAAAGGCATTACTGTAAACTCGTAATGCCCATATCTGGTTCAGAATGCTGTTTTTGGAATTTCTTCCTTCCTCACAAGTAACTGATGATATCCAGATCGAAGATCAATCTTTGAAAAATATTGGGCCTCATGAAGTTGATCGAATAAATCATCAATTCTTGGAAGAGGATACTTATTCTTTATTGTAATAGCATTGATCTCTCTATAGTCGATACATAACCACATAGATCCATCTTTCTTCTTAATAAAAAGGATAGGGGCTCCCCATGGAGAAACACTAGGGCAGATAAATCCCTTATTACACAATTCCTCTAGTTGTTTCTTTAGTTCCACTGATTCCACAATGTCCATTCTATAAGGGGTCTTCGATATAGGCCTTGAACCAGGAATTAAATCAATGGAAAACTCAATTTCTCATTCTGGAGGATGTCCAAGTAAATCTTCTGGAAACACATCAACATATTCTCTCACAATAGGTACATCTTCTATTTGAACACTCCTTTCCTCACCCAAAGTTATTTCATTCTCTTCCTCCCCAATAATTGAATTTAGTTGAGATACTGGGGGTGGATCTAGATAAGAATCAGGTGGTGATGATTCTTCTCTAAAGATAAGGTGTTCTTTATCATCATCATCAAAAATCGTAACCTCCTTTTTCTGACAATAAATTTTTGCATCATGATCTGAAAGCCAATCCATACCGAGGATTATATCGAATTCAATCATGGGTATGACAATGAGATCAACAGATAAAGAATATTTATATGCCTTAATAGGAACTGATTGACAAAACTTTGTAGAAATGATACTTCCCTTGGAAGTTTTGACTAACAACTCCCTTATTAAATCAAATTGGAAATATCTAATTTTCTTAGCAAACTGGGAAGATATGAAACAATGTGATGATCCAAAATCAAATAAAGCATTGGCTAAGCTTGATAAAATGATCAAAGTACCTACCACGACATCACGCGTAACTTCAACCTCTACAGGTGTGATCGCATATGCTTGTCCCTGCTCCCTTGGCCTCTTCTGTTGCATATTTCTTTGATTTTTTTGGACAATTATTAGCATAGTTCCCCATCTCCTGACAATTATAGCATCGAACATCATTGGATTCATTATTTCCTTTGCAATCACCAGCAAGATGGCCTTTCTGACCACATTTGTAGCATACTCCTTTTTTTTAAGCACGCACCGGGGTGTTTCCTTCCACAATTATCACATGGTGGAAATTCAACTCTTCCCTTCTTCCCTATTTTCTTATTTCCTTTCCCATGGTTTTCAGAAGCCCTCTTCTTTTCTTTCTTTCCCTTAAAGTCATAAGACTTAGAGAATTCTTTTTCAGTCTTAATAGCATATGAAACTATGTCCTCATATGATGAAAAAATTTGGGAGACCAGTGCCCGCCAGAGTAATGGCTTTAGGCCATCAAAGAATCGATCCATTTTTCTCCTTGGATTCCATAGATAGTCCACAAAATGTCTTTCCAGCCTTGTAAAGTTGGCTTCATACTTGGCAACATTTTCATCCTCTTTTTGTCTCAGATTCAAGAATTGCCTCTCCATATCTGCTCTTTATTCACGAGGGAAATATTTTTCTAAGAAGATCCCCTTAAAATCCCTCCATTCCATCTCTTCTATTTCTTCCTCCTCCTTTTTGTTTTTTATTAATGACCACCATTGATCTTCATCTGTCGATAGAAGATATACTTCCATGACAACCTTCTCTCTTTCATTACATCTCAAAGTGAGAAATATCTTCTCAAGGGAACATATCCACTGCTCTGCTACAAAAGGGTTTGTAGTCCCATTGAAACGATGGAGGCTGTTGTCGCATAAAGAGATCTAGCATAGATCCTCCACATGGTGGATCCGGATGCTCCATATGGGTAAGTTTATTATTCATAACCTGAGTAAGTTGTCCTAGTATATTTATGAGTTGCTCAGCACCAGTCACAGCACCCGAGTCAACATCATTATCTTAAATCGGAGGAAAATACCTACAAGGGACACGTGTGTTCATGCGGTTTCCATTCCTTCCACTTGGCGCCATCTCTAGATAATGGCATACACTCGATTAGGTTATGAATCATAATGTATAATCTTAACTTAACAAAATACTTAGAAAAAAAATTGAGATCCTACGAAAGGCTAATCCCATATTCACAAATATGGTTTCTTTGAGGAATATTTTACATTTCAATCTTTCATAATGGCTTGTAAAGAAAATGTGAATTATCCTAAGCATATCCCTCGGGAGTTTCGTAACCAATAGTGCATCAAGGCTCATTATCGTGCACCAGTTCTCGTTCGAGTCTAGCTCAAAGTGGTGTTTTTGGGTTTTACCCCTATATACATCTATGCCAGAGTCGCCTCTACCTGCTCATATCCAGACAACGATGTATTGATTGAAATATCCACATAATCTATTACTTACCAAAATACCAAGACGTTATTGTATGTATATCCTCAAAGACTAACTTAGGGACTCTTCCCTAATTCTACGTTTTCTAAATCTAGTTTCCAAGTATTCTACTAAACTTCCTCTGATACCAACTGTAAGGATCCGACCCAGTTTCCCGGAGCTGGTGCCTTGTTTGATTATGTTGGCATATATATAAGGAATATGAATCCTAAAGGACTGAGTAGTTTAGTATTATTGGAAACAAGATTCATACATATGTTCAATATTACATCTTTAAGAGAAATACAATATGTAAACTCCTTAGACAACACTCATAACTCCTAGGTTATTTCAGCATGTCATTCATAATAAACTTCTTCATGTCCTAAAAAATGATACATAAGAAATGGGTGATCTCAAATGATCAGTAAGAGTAAGTAATACAGTGGAAGATAGTATAAACATAAGACATGGTGCATAATTGAAAACACATGTCTTTAATAATAAACTTGAACACATTATGGCAGGAAAATGAGCTGAGTAAATAATTCCATAATAAAACATAATCATGTGTATTATACTAATCTAATAACTACATGAAATATCAATAGTTGAACACATAATGATGTAATGAATAATGCCGAACATTCTGAAACATTTTGTCAAGGGCTCGGCCAAGACGTCTAATGATTAAGGCCTCGGCCAAAATCCATATCACATTGGGAAATGGCTCGGCCAATTCCACGTCTATTTGTCTCATGCGACCTACCGATGCATCGAGGGGCTATAGAGGGCCCCACCCGTCACATAATAAGTCCAATTAACTCCTCATATTATTGGGGATAAACATAAAAAACAAATACATTCATATTGAAACAATCATATGAAATGTAACAATCTTTCCCCAATCATTAAACATAAAATACTAACCATTCGGAATAATATGGTGAATGGTTTTAGGATAGATCATCCACAATAGATTTAGTCATAAACCATTAAATAAAATATGGTAGATGACTTTATAAATGATTAAACCCAATAATACAATGGAATCAACAAGAGTGTTGAATTAGACGAAAACACTCTTATAAACTCATTAAGCAATTCTTGAGATAAATACTCTTTTATTTTGAAAAGAAAAGTTATTTTGGAAAAATATTTATATAAAACCATAAGTAAATTAAGATATTATTTTCATAATAAAATGAGTGATTTTATAAGGACAATTATTCCCAAAAAGATATTATAGAGTTCCCTTGAAATTGATAAGAATTTGAGAAATTCCCTTGAATCGGGCTTGTATTTTGGAAACTACTTTGAAAGTTCCTTTTAAAACGTGTAACTATCCATAAAATAAGGAAGGGTTATAGTTTGTAAACATATATATGATACTCATACAGAATATATGATGAGTACATAACAATACATACGAATTTCATTGAGGTATTTAGACAATGAAAGTATCCCGAATGAAAATGGAAGTTCTGGTGGAAAACCCCTTACCTTAACTCCAAACGTGTTCCGCCCTTGTACTTAAGCTCCTGGAATATGAAATTATACTTGTTAATAACTTATTTAAGAACTTATTATACATGTATTTAGTTACCATAATTCGGGTTAGTTCATTTATATCTTTATTGATGAGTTATTGTATTGAATTTCGTTGTTCTGGAGTGTTCGTTTCCTTTATTTTCATATTCGGTTCACTTGTTTTTAAGTAATGAAGTGGAATGGATGTAAATAATCAGAATTGAAATTATATATTATTTATGAACATAAATAGGTTTTATTTTTCATTTATATAACTTGGTTACATGGAACGAGGATGAATTATCATATTGAACTTTAATGATAATTTTTTTGGTTAATTTGTGGGTTTTGATTACAACGAACTCATTTTTCTTTATAACCTAATACCATTTGACCAAAGGGATTACAGAATCCTAAATAGGTTATATTATATATAATAATCTGGTTCAACCATAACAAGAATGGTTTCATGACCAGAATTTAGATTGATAAAAGAAATCGAAAGTCCATCGTCCTTGAATGTGTAAAATTGACACATCTCGGATGGTGTTCTTGTTATTTTAGTATAAAAGAAGGTAAAAAGGGGGAGATGATGATAAATTATTCCACTATCATGAAAAAATTCCAATACATATAATGTACTAGAGTCATCAAAAAATTTGGATAAAGATACGTAATATAAAAATAAAACAAATGAACTTGAAAGGAAAGACAAAGAATTTAAAAGAAAAATTTACCTCTTGAACCAAACGTCCTTGAGAACCTTCTTAAGGGAGAGGTTTTAGTCTTTTAATGAGATCAAATCTTGATGGACATGGGAGAGAAGGCTGGGAGGGTATTTGGATAGAATTTGGAGAAGGTACAAGGCTTGAGAGAAGTGATTGGAAGAGGGGGTGAGAGGGGGTTTTTATAGTGGATGAGAGAGGGGATTTCTTAATATAAAACTCATTAGTTTATTATTTCTTCACAAGACAAGTAATAGTAAGTATTCCATGACCAAGAATGGTAATTTTATCATGTGAATTAGGATTAAGGGTGGTGACATCAGCCATGATGCTATGAATAGTCTATTTAGCTTATAATGTATATATACGGCAAATTGCCGTATTTTACTATTCATCAAAAAATAAAGTATTTCATAAAAATCCCAAAAATTCACTCTAACCATTTTTCGACGTGTAGAATCCAAAAATGAAGTCCATTTTTCAAAAATAATTTTCTATATATTATTAATTTAATATTTAATTAAAATCATAATTTATTATCAAAAACCAGTTTTAAAACATTCATTAACTTATTCTAAAATATAGGTATATCATACTTTCAACTTGAATATTATTTATATATTATTATAAGTAAGGTTACTATTTATTAGGGTATATCACTATTCATAAGGGTATGTTACTATTCATAAGGGTAGATTACTATTCACCAAAAATTAAGTTTTTCTTATTGGACTCTAAATTACTTACTGATCGTGACTGTGTATGTCTGATTTTTGAAATTCACATCACAGAAGTGACAAACTTATGTTTTAAGGGTCCCATAGCACTTATTAGTTAATGTGATTGTGACATATTTATAAGAAAGTAATTTCCTTTAAAAATATTGGGTTGTTACATTGTCGTTTGGGTTATTATTGATAGGCTCACAATGTTTTCTCATTTACTACATATCAAGGAGATCTTTTCAATAGATGGGATTGGGATGTTGTATATTCGTGAAATAGTACCACTTCACAAGGTCTAATATACCATTGTTTCAGATAGGGAAGCCATATTTACTTCTCATTTCTGACAGAGTTTATAGAGGGCACTGGGTATATAGGTTCTTCTGAATACAGCATACCACTCTCAGACTGATAGCCAGTCAGAGCACATGATACAGGTGTATGAGGACATGCTACGAGCATGCGTCCTAGATTTTGGGGGCTCTTGGGATAATCACATACCCCTAATTGAATTTTTATACAATAATAGCTTTTGGACTACTATTTAGATGGTTCCTTATGATGCTTTGTACAGTAGTCCATGTCGATAAATCTTCTACTGGTTAGAGTCAGGAGAGGTAGCTATGCTTGGACCTTGATTTGTTTAGGAGACCACAGAGCAGGTTCAGTTGATTCAAAAGTGGATGACTACTGCATGGTCTCATCAGAAATATTACGTTGATCATTGTAGATGATGTCTTGAATTCCAGGTCAGGGATTGAATCTTTTTACGTGCTTCATCGAGGCTGGGAGAAAGGAGGGTTAGGAGACAGGGTAAAATTTCACCGCGATATGTCGGGCCATTTGAGATTCTAGAAATAGTCATTCTCGTAGCCTATTAGTTGCAGTAACATCAGAGGTAATGAACCATGCATGACGTATTCCACATTTCTCAGTTGTTCTGCTATCATTCAGACTCATTTCATGCCTTTCGGCCTAAGGAGGTTGAGTTACAGGTAGATGTTTCCTTTGAAGAGCATCCTATTCACATTGTGGATCGTATCACTAAGGTTCTCCAAGGATAGTCAAATCCTCTAGTACGGGTTCTCTGGAATCATGACTGTATACCAGATGAGACCTGAGAGCGGGAGGCTGATTTACGAGCATAGTGGTTGGAGTTATTCTCAGAAAAATCTTGACCACTCTTGAGAGGGAAATTCAGTGATAAATTGCTCTAAGGGGGGAAGTTTGTAAGAACCTGGTTCTTACTTGAGGTACAAAATCTTTTTATTTCCATCAAATTTCAGTTTAAATGGCTATAAGTGACTGAATGTGAATGTGTGTTGAGTTCATGGATATATCGGGGGGTGTCTGGGGATTGTTTCGAGCCCAGAACCCAGCTTTTGAGAAGAAACGGGCCTCGAGCACGGTTAATATAAATCGTGTGGGGCAGGCCACATAGTTACTTCTAACCCTGTGAGGCTAGATAGTGGGAAGCTATAGGCCATACGGTTTGATAAACCATGTGATTTGAGACGCATGGTTGTGCGAAAAACTACAAACTTTTGATAGAGGATTTTTGCATGGTTTGTGAATAGTTATTCAAACTGTGCGAAGTGGTCTTCTTAGAGCATTAGGCGCACAGTTTGGCCAACCATGTGGCAAAACCAAGTGATCCAATAATTTTGGTGAAATTACCATTTTCCTCCTAATTAATCTATTATTTCTTCCTAATTTCTCACTTCTCCTTTGTTTCACAGCCATGATCATTTGAGAGCTTCCTTTGGATGCCTAATCTAGGAATTGATAGATCTCCTCTGTCTGGTCTCAGAATCAAGAGTCGTTCATCTCATTGGATCTGCATCGATTCTTTGTCTGTTCTTTGTTTTTCCCCCAATCTGAGTTGAATCAGAAGCTAATACTAGATGAGAACTCCACTACGAACCTACGGTAGGTGGTATCATTCTTTTCCCTTAAATTCAAAGTGTTTATATATATGTTGTTGTGTCACACGCCCAATTATCGAAGCGACACCCTTGAAATTGAATTTAATCCTTGATATTAATTGATAGGTATGACCTATGTAATTAACGAAATCCGTTAATAAATGAATAAATGTTAAGAACCTTGAATTAGAACCACCCCTTAGGTGTGTTGTTTAATTAAATAGACCACCATGGGTGACTTTTGATTTGGGTCACCCATGAGGTGTGTTTTTTACCCTTACTATGGGATGTTAATTGATAAATTGAATTGTAATTGAAATTGTAATATGAATTGTGAGTTGAATTGATAGAAAAAAGGGAATGGAATCCATATCCCTAGACTCTTTCCATGTAATTGATTGCTTAAGCATGCGATGCCCCTTATAACGAAATGCCATTGTGAGATAAATAAGAGGCTAAGTCTACTAAGCTTAACTCGTGCCTTGGGCCACCTTTTAAGGTGAGATTGTATTGAAATGATCACAGTGGTGACCTTGATATAGTTAAATGATATTGATTGAATGCATGTTTGTTATATGCCTTAGGGGACACATGGGTTCTTATATGAACGTTGTGAATGGACTCATTTGGCTATTTCCTTGCTTATGCTAGAGTGACACTTGGACTCCTATGAGGACTGCCAAGGATGGACTCAGGGGCTTTACTGTTATACGGTCGAGTGATACTTTGACTCCTTATATGGACTTCCAAGGATGGACTCAAAGGGGCAGTTGATCATATACACCATTGGTGATACTTGGGCTCCCTTAGTGGACTGCCAAAAACAGACTCGAGTGACAATGATGTTATACCACACCTAGAGTGATACCTGGGTTCCGATGAGGATCACCATGGATGGTCTTGTAAGGTGTTTGGATTATGATACACCTGGAGCGATGCCTGGATTCAAAATAAGGAGTGCCAAGGACGGGATTTGGTTCATAATTGAATATTAAATGGAATGATTTACATGAAGCATCTGTCAATCTAAAGCACAAACTTGGATTTGATCTTTGTCTTATACTTTATAGATGGCATGGTTAGGCATCTCTTGATCACATATTCTCACGGGGGATGTTGGGCTACATGCCAGGTCTCAAGACTTATTTATTAAATGAGAATGAATAATTAAATGAACTTGAATATAAATTGAAACATGATTGATTGTTTAATTCAGAGACATTCTGGCTAGGCCGAAGCAGGTAGCATAGGACAAGTGTCTATGGCAACCTAGACCTTTATAGGTTGTTTACTTTCAGTACTTCCTTTACTTACTCTATTATTGCATGCACACTATTATTATTCTATATTTACTGACTGGACGACACTAGATCTTTGGATGGTTGCCTACTGAGATTGTATCACACATCCTGTTTGGGCCGTCAATGGGTACCCGAACAAACCATATGATTGCAAGTATGGACAAGGGAAAGCGCCCTACTACAGGTTTCTAATTGCCACTTAGGAGCAAGGGGGCACAGGACCGCGCTGTGACTCGTGATGCTAGCTGGATACTTTTTGGTCTTTTTGGTATTTTGTTAAGTATGGTACACTTTCCATGTATACTTGTTTTGGTTGTTTTGGAGAAACATGACATGCATCATCATCTTTTGTATATGAGATTACTTTTGGCTTTATTTATATATCCTTGTTGTTTATCTTTTATGTTTGTATTAATGTAGGTTCATATGTTGTATTGGGTGTCAAAGGTAATGGAGATACTATCCACGGGGTTTTCAAAGAGAAGGGCTTGTCTAAAAAAAATCATTAGCAATATTATAGCACTTGTTTGTAGCACTGAGCTTTGTCTCGCATAGCCTTAGAAAAAATATTATACACTTTGATTGGTTTTTGAAGTAGTGGAAATTTGAATAACCCTTTGAATTTTATTTTCAAAGCGGGGGTGAAACATTAAACTCATGATTTAAATGAGTTGTGATTTGAAATTCCAATAAAATCCCAAAGGGGGAATATTGGAACTCAAAAGTATGAGTCTTGCATTTGTGGTTTATCTTTTATTCATTGAAAATACCCCTAATTCAAATAAATACACTGTAAATTAAGCGTTTTTGTGATTTTTGTGAATTGAAAACTTAATTGAATCCCAATCCACCGAGGAGATAGGATGAAGGTATCACTGTTGAAGCTTACAGCACCTGCTGAGGATGAATATGACACGCCGCCTTGCTGGAGAAGCCTCAAACCCACCAGATCTGAACGCGTTGGCGCCTCATGAAATCGGATCTGCTGAAGAACCATCCGCGCTTTCCGTTAAGGGATGAAGGCGTCAGCGCTGTTGAAGAAATCTCTGGATCTGCCACAAAGGTTGGAGAAGTCGAGCCGACGGCGCCACCCTGTGAAGATTGAGCCGTCTGCCACCGGAGAATATGTTGCCACCCGAATGTGCGGTGATGAATGAAGAAGACCACCATGGAAGCTTGATGAAATCGGATCTGCTGAACCAAAATGAAGAAGACACTACCACCGATTTCTGTAATCCAGGTGCTCTTTTTTTTGGGCAGGTATTTTGATTATGGCAGGACCTCAATGTTCCCCATTGTTACGGCTGCAAGTCCATAGGAATCTACACTCCAGGTGTTTTCTTGAATGTCTGAATGAAGGTGATCTGGTCAAGCTCAGGGATGAAGAAGCCATCTGAGGAATAAGATTTTGTATTTCCTGGTTCACTCCCATTTGAGCCCACTATTGAAGCCCAATTTCTCAAACTCTCATGGATGATGATAGGCTAATCCGAGGATCACCCATGGATGAAAACCAGTGATGCAGAGTACGCTCATTCACACGATTTAAGCAGTAAGGTCGTTTGTAGCTAATTGACGCATATAGGGAACAATTTTGAAGGGTGGAGGTTGTGAGACAAGGATCACAAAGTTGAATCCAGGGGTGTCTCCCTTTCTTACATCCACTCCTTCCTACATTTACATTTTGTTCTATGTTTCCATTCAATTAAAAACCAAAAACCAATTTGAATGCTCTATAAATTAAAAAAACAAAAATACATAAGTGATAAGATAATGAAACTACCAAACTCTACTTCTCGAGAAACAACCTTGGTCAGACGCTAGGCTACGTTATGAGGTTTTAAAAATTTTGTTTGATCACGGTTTGTGACAACCAAATGATCAACTTAACACCATCACTAGGGATCAAGGTCGAGTATTCATTGTCGTTAACACAACTATAATTAAGTTTTTTCTTTTTTTTTCTCTATTTTTATTTTTTTGTTATTCTTTTTTCCCCTCTTTTCCATCAATTGGGATAAACATCAAAGTTGGACCATTCTTTAATAGACCCTCACCAATTTCCGTCCCAGTTAACATTCTCATAGGAACCCCAGGAATGGAAATATCAACAACAACCTTTAGAATACACATGACCATGTTGCTTGCTTGTTTGTATTTTAAATGTATATGCTATTGTTATGAATTTCTTTACATGACTTGTAAATTTTATATAGACTATTTTATATAAAACTGTCTATTTAAACAATTTTCTGAAAAGTTCCACTTATGTAAAACACACTTTGATTAAAGGTAAATTTCATCTTTTGAAATGTATTTCCATCATTTGAAATGTGAAACATGAATTGTTAAGATATTTCCATTTTTAAAGTATAAAACATGATTTGTTTAAATATGATTTTGTAAATGCCATACTTGTTTGTTTTAAATTGAAAGTACTTTACTTGGTTAATTTGATATCATCTTCTATTATGGAATCTTTGATGAAATCCTACTGGGTTTTGACTCACACTCTACTTGTGTCTTCAGATATTTGTAGATTATCTTCTTCCAGGTTCGAGTAAGGGAAAATGATCTCTTGGAGGTGGATCTAGCTGTTGAACCTTGGACTTGGTGAGTCGTGTCCTTAGGGACTTGTGTTGTTTTCCCCATTTTGGTACTTTGGTTGTAGTACTTGGGCTTGTTTATGCATGTTTGATTTCTGGTAAATTACTCCCAGTGGAGTTTCTTTTGTTATGCATACTATCTTATTTCTTTTACTTCTGCATTGTTAGTGGTAAAATCGTTCCCACATTCAATGTTTATGATGTCAGGTGCTAGTCGTCAACCCGTGGGGATCAGGAACGCCCTTCGGGCTATGTTAGAGCTGAAGGTTCTGGGCGCAGCGGAAACATGGTTGGACCGACACCCAACTTTGATTTTTACTATGATCAATGATTATTCTGGGATCAATATGATGATGAACGCCAGTCTCCACAAAATAAAATCAAAGATTTAAATAAAGAAGGAAGAGATCTGAAACTTTTAGAGAGAATCTTGCACATCATTTTTATAATTAATTTAATTAATTTCATAAAAAAAATAATACATGGATCTTCGATATTTTCTTCTTTGATGATGTTGATCGTCCGGAATGAACCTTCCGGATTATCTTGTTGCGCTTGCAAGGATCCAAACTAGAATCCCTCTGGCGGTGATCCACACGTGCTCCGATGGCCTCTGATGGACGTTGCTCGTTCTTCAGGTGTTAGTGCGGCGAAATGAGTGTCTTGTGTCGGCCATTCTTGATTTCTTGTTTTTCGACCTTGAAGAATGTCTCTCATTCTTGAGAGGGGGCAGGAAGATGATTCGAGAAAGAAACTATTTAGCTCAACCATTCTCAATTCCCCAGGTGTGCGGTTCGGTACATGGCACAATCGACGTATGTGTCTATTTATTGACATGCGGCTTCAGTTACAATATTTAATTGCATAACAACAATTAAATACATTCACAATCTTAGAGAAAACCCATGCTATTAATAATAATATCGCGTCATTATTTATGGTTCGTCAATTTGCGTAAAACAGAATTATAAATAAAATTCTGTGTCACAAAATAATAGCAGCGTTATTTTAATTTGTGCCAACTAGTTTAATAATTATTTATCGTCTTGCAAATAATTATTTTACCAGCGAACCGAACTTGCTCCTCTCGAACTCCACTTCCATTTATTGAACACCCGAATAAATAAATAAATAATTTATTCTCTTAAATAATTATTTTATTTTAAAACTAGTAAATAAATATTTATTAATTGTTCAATAAAATAAATAAATATATTTTACCCACAATCCGGTGAATAAATATTTATTTAATTTATGCAATCATTTTAACTTGAATAAAATTATTCCATTGTCTTGAGAATAATATTTATTAATTAAATTCAAAAAGAATTTAACCGAGACCACCAGAAATACTTATTGTGTGACCCTCTAGGATTCTTTCTCATTGGCATTAGGCGAACTTGCCTAAAGTCCAAGAGTACTGTCTAGCAACAGGTCAAGGCACTTGAGATAAAGAACTTAAAGTCGCAACAATGAAATCCACATACGAATGCTCACTGTGTAATATAATCTCTTTGTCGCAATATCTCATCAATCATGTTTCATGATAGTATCATCAACTTTTATGTTTGATACGTCGTTCTTTGACTACCTAAAATAAACTCTTCGTTACACCATGACCATGGAATTTCACGCGATGGTTCTATATCAATCAAAGGGCCGAAATATCAATTTCCATAAATGGAAGAGAAAAATCATTCCTCGAATTATCCATTAATAAAATGCCACTCATGACGCACTCAACGTACCCTACTTCCCACCAACTGTCTGCGTGACGATTTTCATCAGTAAATCAAAGTGCGCAAGTCGTGACATGTATTAATGATAATTTTAAAGTCTAAGGATCCTTACACACACTTGCAGATATAAATATCTAATGACACCAAAACATGAGGAATTCCTACTAGCGGGTCTGTTCTCATAATCTCATGTCTTGGAGATTACCAAGTGTGAACTTAATGAGAGGAAGTCTAATCTGCTTACGAGTACTCACACGTGATGGTCTGCATGCTATGTGTCCCATTATAGTATGTCATCCAACCGTAAAACCATATTTAAGAATTTTGTTATAGCATTTCAAGGTTCTCATCATAGCAGGGAACTTCCATGACCTTATCAATGCAACAAATACTCTAGGACATTATTACAACATAGTCATTCAAAACAATGAACAATATGTAATAAGATGTTTAATATTTAAATACATTAAATATCCATATAATCAAAGTACAACCAGTTGGTTCTCAGACACCAAATCTTGTTTATAGAATAATGAACAATATGTACTTTGGTTGTAGTACTTGGGCTTGTTTACGTATGTTTGATTTCTGGTAAATTACTCCCAGTGGAGTTTCTTTTGTTATGCATACTGTCTTATTTCTTTAACTTCTTCATTGTTAGTGGTAAAATCATTCCCACTTTCAATGTTTATGATGTCAGGTGCTAGTCGTCGACCCATGGGGATCAGAAATTCCCTTCGGGCTATGTTAGAGCCGGATCGGTTATCAGCTTACTAGGGTACCCGGGTCGGTTCATGACAAAGTGGTATCAGATGGTGGTTGAGTTTCTTTTCTTGAAGTCAGTATGCATTGTGAAATCTTGTCAGAACTTAGGAGGTAGTTTCGATTGAGTGTTTGGTCAACTCTCACCACAATGAACCTTAAGTAACCAGGGGTGGTTAGAAAAAGGAGTCTTGAGGATTAGTTCTAGTTTTTTCCTTGTTTTGATTTGGATAGAGTGAAATCCAAATCTTGTCGTTATATCTCTTGGTATTGATTTCCCTTGTTTCTATGTTTGAGCGTTAACCTGATTTCTTTCTTATTTTCTGCTAATGTTGTGTAGACTCATGCCTCCGAGAAGAACTATGAATCAGATCCAGGAGGAAGCTATTGTTGACCCTCAGTGAGCGAATTCTGCTGTTGATCCGAATCTAATTGAGGTGACCATGCGCACTGTCCAAGCACTGGGATAAGCACCACCTCCAGTTCTCGTTCAGGCTCCAGCTATGGACTCTTAGAGGGGAATTATCAAGATTTTTTCTCTGGAGTTTCTTCGCCAGAATCCATAATCGTTCAAAGGCTCAAATGATCATCAAGAGGCTGAGGAGCAGTCGAGCAGAATGGAGTGTTTTTTTGGGTTTTTGGACACACCCAACAAGATCAAAGTGAAGTGTGCCACCTTCATGTTAGAAGTTTTGAGCAAGAGATGGTGGGACACGGTGGTGATGGAAAAGAAGCACGATGGATTAGAGTGGAAAGACTTCAAGGTTCTTTTCACTGGCCAGTTCCATCCAGAGTCAATGTTGTTAAACAAGTCCATTGAATTCTTCAAACTCGAGCAAGATGAAAAAACCATGACAGAGTATATAAACTGTTTTGTTGAGCTCATTCACTTTTTACCTGAGATAGTATTGAATGAGAGGATGAAGGCTCGAGGGTTTGAGTTGGGACTTTGACTAGATATTCGTTCTCATGTTTTCTTGCTGAAGTTTCCATCTTATGTTGATGTACTAGAAAGATCGCTGATGGTCGAGATGGACCTGGCTAAAAAGTCAGGGTTTTGGGAGTTTCTTTCTCTCCCAGTGGCAGTGTGCATTCCTTTAAAGGAAAGAGGAAGCGTGATGATTATCATGGAAGTTCTCAATGGTATGGTTTCTCTAAACTCCTTGCAGTTCCCGGAAGAGGTCCTTTTGTTTGTTACCAGTGTGGAAAGTTGTGTCATTAAAAGAGGGGTTGCACTGAGGCACCAAATAACTATGGCTCATGCAGGTGCTCAGGTCACTTGTAGTGATTCTTCCATATTTATTCCACTCTACATAGTGGGATGAGATCATCATCTCCTCTTAAAACTATGGGGAAATTAGATTATTCACGTGAAAAAGGGTTCCAGCCACATACATCTGAAACGAAGCTACTTCACATAGTGGAAGTGTTTCTAGATGAAGTGGTTACGGGTCCAGCAACTGTGAGAGGTACCATTACTATATCTTAATCATCAGTGAATGCTCTATTTGATATTGGTGCATCTCATTTGTTTATTTTAACCTGTGGTGTTAATCTGTTTAATCTTCCCATGGAGCTTTTATCTTGTACAATGTATATTACTACACCTCTTGGTACGAAGAGAGAGTAGGGTCTCCGTAGTCCTGCTTGAGTTTTCTCACTATCAAGTGTTGAGCTTGTTTGGAGTTTTGTGGTTCTCGACATGAAAATGCTTGCTGTCATATTCAGGATGGATTGGCCCATTGCTAATGAATCCTAGATTTATTGTTATCCTTGATGGGTCTCCTTTACCACACTCAATAGTGTGTGTCGTGTCTTTCAAGAAGAATGTGGCCCAAGGTTGAGCAGATATGGACCTTCTTTTTTGGATTTGGGGAATGTATTGGTGTTTTCCTTTGATTTAGAGCAGAAATATTTGAGTGGTGATCTCCCTCTAGTGGTCATCGAGTTTCCCGATGTGTTTCCATTCAACTTCTATGGTTTTCCACCGGTAAGGGAAGTTGAGTTTTCAATTGGCTTAATTCATCGCAAATAGTTTTTATTCCCTAGTACCATATGACACTAGCTGAAATGAAAGAGCTGATGTCCCAGTTGGGCGATCTTTAGGAGAAAGTCTTTATACGCCTGATTGTATCACCTTGGGCAGTGCTGGTTCTCTTTGCTAAGAAAGGTGATGGTTCACTCCACCTATGCATTGATTTATGAAAGTTTAATTGAATAATGGTAAATAAAAAGTATCTGTTTCCATAGATTGATGATCTATTTGATGAATTGAAAGAGGTTAAGTGTTTCTTGAAGATTGATATTTTCTATGGTTACCATCAATTGAGGACAAAAGAATATGATATTCAGAAAACCGCCTTTCAGAGTAGGTATGGTCATTGAGTACCTTTTCATGCCCTTTGTTCTAACAAATGCTCCTGCATTTTTCAAGAAATTAAAGAATAAGATTTTATATGAGTATTGAGATACCTTTTTGGTAGTCTTTATGGATGATATCATTATTTACTCTAAGTCTAAGGAGGATTATGTGCATCATTTGAGAATGGTTCTGAGTTTTCTGAGAAATCACTGACTTTATTCCAATATTTTGAAGTGTGATTTCTAGATTCAGGAAGTGAAATTATTGGGACATGTAGTGAAGAAATAAGTAATATCAGTTGATTTCAAGAAGGTGAAGGCTGCTATGACATGTGAACAACCAAGAAATGTCTTCGAGATTTGGAGCTTCTTAGGCTTAGATGGATATTATCGTCAGTTTGTGAAGGAATTTTCGAAGTTGTCTTCTCTGACGACGGTACTAACTCGGAAGAGAGTAAAGTTTTCTTGGGATGAGAAATGTCAAAATTATTTTGTTGAGTTGAAAGGTATTTTGACAACTGCACCAATGTTGACTCTTCCAGAGGCTAGTAGGGCTATGTGGTCTTTTGTGATGCATCGGGTTTAGGCTTGGGCTTTGTTCTTATACAGGATAATCATGTAGTTGATTATTGCACTCGTCAACTTAGGCCACATGAGAAGAATTATCCAATCCATGACCTCGAACTAGTGGCTGTGATGCATGCGCTTAAAATTTGGAGACATTACCTATACAGAGAAAGGTTTACCATGTATTTTGATCACAAGATATTGATTTATACCTTCTATCAAAAATATTTAAATCCCTGCCATAGGTATTGGGTGTAATACCTGTAATCTTTCGATTTCAACATTGCATATACCCTGGGAAAAGGGAATGTCATTGTAGATGATTTGAGCAAGAAACTTCTGACCCAGGCGGTGAAAAATCTTTGGAAGAGTTGAATTTGATGGCTATCTTTTCACAGTTGCATATTGGAGTTCAAGAGAAAGGGGTTGAGGTTTCTTTCGCTAGCATTCAATGTGCGTCCGATATTCTCGAATTGATTCTTCAGGAGCAACATCTTGATGATGATTTCTGTAGCATCAGTGACTCTCTTTCTAGTGTGGAGACAGTTTTCCAGTGTTCATTCTCCAAAGATGTCATTTTGTGCTATCGAAATTGTTTTTTGGTACCATATTCGGTAAGGAAGGCTATGATGGTGGATTTTCATAATTCCCAGTGGTCAGCGCACCCAGGATCCACAAAGATGTTCTATGACATGCAGAGGAAGTTTTGTTGGCCAGGAATGATGTAGGGCATTGAGTAGTTTGTTTCTTGTTGTTATACATGCCAACAGGTTAAGGTCGAGCACTAGAAACCTTTGAGTTTGCTTCAGCCACTTCTAATCCTGACTTGGATGTAGGATGAGATCTCTATGGACTTTGTAACTGGGTTTCCACATACTCAAAGGAAGAATAATCTGATATGGTTTGTGATCGATAGGCTGACCAAGTCGGACCACTTTATACTCATTCGTGATACAACCAAATTCAAGGAGTTGGGAAATATCTATATGAAAGAGATCGTTCATTTTCACATAGTTCTATCTTTCATAGTCTCTAATAGGGATCCTTAGTTCAATTCTCATTTTTGAAGAGGTCTTTAGGAGGCACTGGGATATCACATTCGTTTGAGTATGGCATATCATCCACAGTTGGATGGCCAAACAGAAAGAGTTATACAGATTATTGAGGACATGCTTCATGCTTGTGTTCTCGACTTTGGTGGAGCTTAGGATGATCATTTAGGGAAGGTTGAGTTTTCTTATAACGATAGTTACCAGTCTGTTATCAAAATGGA
Source organism: Viscum album (assembly GCA_963277665.1). NCBI lineage: Eukaryota > Viridiplantae > Streptophyta > Magnoliopsida > Santalales > Viscaceae > Viscum > Viscum album. The sequence continues at coordinate 126,129,943 of OY728139.1, read as the reverse complement.
TTTTTTATGCCTTTTATGGATAGCCTTGTAAATCTTCGTTGTGTTGGTTGGAGATTAGTGAGAGTTCCTTTTTCAGACAGAGTTTGGTCCAAGAGACAACAAATATTCAGCTGATTCATCAGAGAATGTTGATGTAATATAGCCGGTATAAATATTATGTTGATTGTCATTGTAGACCTTTGGAATTCTTAGTTGGTGACTAGGTATTCTTGAAAGTATCATCCCAGTTGGGTCATCTATGGCTTGGGAGGCAATGGAAACTTGCTCCTCATTTTATGGGACCTTTAGTGGTTATTGAGTAGGTGAGAAAAGTTATGTACCGTTTGAAACTGCTGCCATAAGCTGACATCAATACATAACGCATTCCACATATCTCACCTATGACAGTATCTAACAGATCCATCTCATGTTCTGAGCTGGAGTGATATTGAAGTTGAACCTGATTTATCCCTGACTAAACGACCAGTTAGGATAGTTGATTTTGAAACCAAGGTACTTCATTGGAGGATGATACCTTTAGATCGTGTGATATGGAAGTATGTCACTGATAATCATGAGATGTGGGAGCATGAGACATTGATGAGATAACATTGGCCTTATCTTTTTAGAATGGATTCTTATTCATAGGATTTTTCAGGACAAAAATTTTCTATGGTGGAGAGGTTGTAACATCTTGTTACCTTGTTATTAGGTACGTTCTGAACCTTATCATGGTTTTTCTTTTCATTGACTGGGTAGGGTTGAGAAGGAATTGGGAGAATACCTATAATGGTGAAGTCACCTTTAACTAGTCGTTTTTGCAGCCTTCTGGGGGTTTGCACGACATGTAATATAGTTACACGTTGTGTAAATCCCAAAATTAAAATAATTCATTTTATGAAAAAAGTGATGGTTTTTTTAGCAGATTCAGGAGTCACCAATTACACGATGTGTAATTGGGTTACACATCATGTAAAACCCCGACTTCTATTTTTAAAATAGGAATCTTGGATGATTTATCATTTTCCTCTTCTCCAGTTTCATTTCTCTTGACCTAAAGCCACCCCATGCAATATTAGAGTCGTCCAACCCTTCTGGGTCCTTTCTTTCAGCGATTGATCATCATTACAGTTGCAGCATGAGTTCTTGGGTAAGCGTTCTACCATTTTTATTCATCACTTTATCCTTCTCTTCTTTGGTGTTTAATAGATCATCTTGAAATTGATAGATATAAACTCTGTGTTGTTGGATCTTGATTCTAGGTTGAGTTCCTAGAACTTCTACATCTTTGTTCTTGTTGGCAGGTTTCTTTTTGGGTGTTGAGTTTCTGTGAAAAGGTAGGTGGTTCGGTGTTTCGTTGAAAATTTAATTAATCTTTAATTTCATGATTTAAATTCATTTTGATTTAAATTCATTTTGGTTTAAAATTCAATTTCTTTAATCGAATAAATTAATTTCAATAATTTTTTAAAAACCTAAGTCTTGTGAATTGGGGTTTCGGTTCGCTTTGGCATGAAATTTTAAAATCCCTAATTACAGTGAATTGGGGGTGTGTTTGTAAAAGATAGAATTTGTTTGAAAAAATAAATTGTTGAATTAAATTATGGAAAGTTGATTTGATGGAAAAGTGTGAAAACCACCAATTCCAGTGAATTGGGGGTTTCTTATGAAATTGATGGGTTTTTTTGAAAATTAAATTGTTATATTTAATTTTAAAATTGGATTTTGAAATTTCATAAATTGGTTTCAAATCCTTATTTATGAAAAAATGGCTTAAAATGGTTTTGGTGGGAACCCAATGGTTTAATCTTTTTGAAAAGGCATGTTTTAGTTTAGAAACCCATTATGGGCTTTAAAGAGAAAAGTGGCATATTTGAAATAGAGGATGAGATTTAATTGTATTTTAAGTTTTCTTGAAATAAATTTCCCATCATTTTTTTACTTGAACACATGAAAGCCTTAGGTAGTTAATGATTTATTTTGGGCAACACTTTACGATTTACAACGTTCTAAAACATCATATCACATATCCAATTCCTTTAGTGATGGTGATGATTCCCCTTTTCCTTATGCCCAAAGGGGCATACATACATACTTGTTGTTTCATAGTGTTGGGTCCCTATAGCCTGTAATTATAATACCTATTTTTCACATAAACATGTTGCTCATTTGTTTGTATTTCAAATGTATATTCCATTTTTATGAACTACTTTACATGCTTTGTAAATTTTATATAGACTATTTTATATAAAAGTTTTTATTTAAACCATTTTTTGAAAAGATCCATTTTTGTAAATTACCCCATGATTAAAGTTAAATTCCATCTTTTTAAATGTATTTACATCATTTGAAATGGGAAGCATGAATAGCTGTTTCTTCTGGAAATGGGGATGACCTTGTTTGTTTAAAGTTCAAACTTTCCAATCGGTTTTTAATGGGTTTATTCGTAGAGCCGGAAACATCCAATGATTCTATATCCATTTGGACAAAATTTCCAAAGGTAGGTGCACATTAGTTGTGGACTGATGAGGCTTAAGAATTTTCATTGGTCGAGAGGATGAGAGGTCAGACTCATCACACCTTTTGGGGGGAATTATTGTCTACTCCGGGACTCTCTTATAGATTTAAGTTATGTTCATGAATCCTTATTAATTTACCAAGCGTAAAAATGAGTTTTTCTTTTAGAATTTGCAATCAATGATTGATATGTATGGTATTTAGAGAATCTTTTTTATGTATTTGAGGTTCTTCATCGATACAGAATCATCTGTATGTATTAGAGATTCTTAGTCAATGGTATCCTTCAATACATTATATAGAAATATCTTGGTCATTATGATTACCATACTAGTTTTAAAGCCACTCAGTGGGGCACTTGAAGTTTATTGTCATTCAGAAGGACATGGATTATTTTAGAGTTGGGATCGTACCGACAGATGGGCTACCTACGTATCTTTGTTAAATAGGAATCAGAACCCACGTAGTTCGGGAATTAAGATATAGTTTAACGTCATATGGGACAAATGAGAATTAATGGGTGATGGGATTGAACCTTATAAAGGCTTCCTACGTACTCTAATTTTAAGGTATAGATCAAAGTCCACGTAGTTCGATTAAGAAGTGTGGGGATTACATATGATTAACGGCCCAAAGAGATGTGTTGTGGTCACTTTTACACTCTAAACTCACGTGAGTCATGCTCGGTTTGAGAAACAAGAGGTATCAGTAAACCTGACAATCTGTGCCATGAAATATCCAGTCACAAGGAATGATATGGGGCTTATGTTTGTGTGAATACCCAAGTAGTGAAGATCATGACTTACTTCCGAAAAGAAGCCTAGGAACAAGGTCCATAAAGGTATTTATGATTTATGGAGATTTTGATACTCTAACTTGGGGCTTACTCCTGAGGAAGATGCCCAAATTAGGGGGGACTTATGATTAGGGCTTATTCCTGAGAAAGAGGCCCACTTAAAGGGAATTATGATTGGCATTTACTCCTGAGAAGGAGGCCTAATTTAATGATATTTGTAACTTGGGGCTTATTCCTGAGAAGGAGGCCCAAAGTTAAAGGGGACTTATAACTTGGGACTTACTCTTGAGAAGGAGGCCCAAAGTTTTAAGGAAATTATGATTGAGACTTACTCCTGGAAAGGAGGCCCACTTTAAGGAGATTTGTAACTTGGGGCTTATTTCTGAGAAGGAGGCCCAAAGTTAAAGCAGACTTATAACTTGGGACTTACTCTTGAGAAGGAGACCCAAATTTAAAGGAAATTATGATTGGGACTTACTCCTAGAAAGGAGGCCCAAATTAGGGGGGACTTGGGGCTTATTCCAGAAAAGGAAGCCCAATTAAAAGGAATTATGGTTGGGGCTTACTCCTAAGGAGGATGCCCAGATTAAAGGGGGACTTTAACTTATGATTGGGGCTTACTCCTGAGGAGGATGACCAGATCAAAGTCTCTCTCATCTTAAAGGATGAGGTTGAAGGAAGGGAATCTCTAACCATAGTGATATAAAGTTATACAAATCACAAGGTTTTGAGAGATGTTCCACAAAACTCTTTTCAGATAAGGAATCCAACAAAGAAATCATGCCATAAGTGGCTTTGAAGAATGTTTTTAAGGCCAGATCTTGAAAAGGAAAGGTGAATTTGAAGAAAGGAAGTGAATAGGCAGGAGGGGCACCGAAAAAAGAGTCAGGCAGGCAAGTCTTGTTCGGGCACGCAAGTCCTGGTCGGGCGCACAAGTCCTGGTCGGGCGCACAAGTCCTAGTCGCACAAGTATACTTGGCGACATGAGTTCACTTGGGTGATGAAGAACTTGTAAAGTTATACTTGGGCGACTTTGAATTGGAGCCCTTAGTATCATCCCTAGAGGCTTTTAGATTGGTGGCGTGCAAGTTTCCATGAGAGGACAAGGAGGCGCGCAAGTTTATCCATTTCCCTTAAGGGTTGGACACTTAGGCACGCAAGTGTTAATGAGTTCTAACACTTAGGCCTTATTCTTCCTCTTTATATCTTCCATTCTAGGTAATAAATTACCTTATAAGTGTTCGTAAGACTTCAAGCAGAGACTAGGGTGACCAGAGCTTAAAACTCAGTTTTGGATTTTCCGTCCTCTAAATGGGGGGCCCACAAGGGGTATTTATAGGCCATCTGAGGACCATGGGCAAAAAAATAATAGGGCGTGCAAGTGACATGCGCGACCCATATGTGGCGTGCAAGTATACTTGCGCGACCATAATGAAACTTGCATGACCCATACTTAAAGGGTTCCTTGTTCATGCCTTTATCGATTTTTGATGTTCTTCAAAGGATGAATCTCTTTGTGCTTAAGGTATTTCACCTTTTCATTTGGTAGACTCTGTGACGGAAAGGAGTGTAAAAAAAGTCCCCCCTCAAAGTTGGATCTGAAAAAGGAAAGAGGATTTGACTCTGAGGTAAAGTAGAAAAGACCAAGGATTTTGGGCACGTAGGGTTTGAGCGCGTAGATAGCGGCGCGCAGGTGCGAGCCGCATAGGGTACGACGCGCAGGTGCAAGCCTCACCTATAAATATGTAGCACCACTTTGCACAAAGCACTGGGAATCCAGCGCTTCAAGATCTTGGTGCGCAAGTATCTCTCGTCACGCAGGTGCTGCTGTCCGTGGTTTATTGCTTCTTCTAAACTGTGTCGCGCTTCTGCAGAGGTATTTGGACTTGCGCGGTGACACATGCGTTCCCATACTTGTGCGACCAGCTTAAACTTGTGTGCCAAGATTTAGACTTGAGTGCCTTAATGCCTTAGCCATTTTTTCGATTTTCTTCACAAATTTTATGAAAAATCAACTTACTTAAAAGTTAATTATCTGATGTTTGTACAGATTCAATGGCTCCCAAAAGAATCAGAACAGCTGATGAGCTGGCCAGCAAGCGGATTGATGACATGATGAACATTGTTGGCCATGATTTCTATGATATCTGTGACAACACTCTCCCATATTTGGCCAAGTATTTGAAGAAGTATCATCTTAATTTTCCACAGAGCATCTACCTGCCTCTGTATGGCCATAGTCATCTGCAAGGAGTAAATATTACAGAGCCAAAGAACTATCTCCCGCATTCTTTGTTTCAGACTTACACCAACTTTTCTTCAGCAAATGTCTCAGTTGGAGGATCATTTGTAAATTCTGGAATAGTGGAGAATGCATTCATAATGCATCACAGCCCATGTGCTTCAGATTTGAAGCCTCACAAGCCTGGGCTGAAGCTGCATTGCTATCCCTATATTTCAATTATGTTGTGCATTAAGAGCAGCAACAATGGTGTGAACTTTCAAAATTTTCGTCCATGCCATTTTCTTACAGATATGAAAATAGAAAACCCATGGGCTGATATGTTTTTCGCTGCCGGTTGGTGGAGAGAAGACTGTCATGACATTAGAACAATATCTAAAAAGAGTACTCTCTCCAAATGTCTCTTTAATTCCAATGCTCCATTATCAAATCCATGTATCCATCTTCCAAGTCTCTTGGACAGAAACAGAGTCACTGTTTGACCAGTAGAAAATTTTCTCAAACCGCACTCAAAAACATTCTTTTACAATTGTTCCAAGAAGAGATGGTATCACTGTATCTCTTATTGTATCTAGTTGAATGAATGAATTCCAAGTGGCTGCTGATGAAGCTCAGAATGTCGTAAATCAAATGAAGAGTTATGTTGAAAGCCTCTTGTAATTCTTGCAAAAGAGAAGAGACTTCAGTCTGTGGACATCCTTCTAACTCTTTTGCATCAATGAAAAACACTTTCATCTTTAATCATTTGTGCATGCATTATTTTACTACCTTCTTTAAATTATTTTACCTAAGCCAATGGGCCTAGTAAGCATAATTTTATTTTTTTTCTAGGGTAATACAAACAACCCCACAAACTTTTCATCTTTTTTTGCTCAATATTTCCTAAATCATACAATATATACGTTTAGTGAGCTGGGACTTGATTTTTTGTTCATAGTTCCCTTATCTTTTGTGGGTAGTTTAAAGTCATGAACATCGGACATAAAAAGGCTAATGTTTATGGTCGAATTGCTTTGACCGAATGGATTAAAAATTGACTCAATTCTTTGATAATTTGTTTGAAAACATATTACCACATTCAAGTATGGAGGGGAAAATTGTAAACTGTGACTTAAGAAATTTTGAATCTGAGGAATGATATGGGAAAATGACTAGAAGGCATTAGAGAATGTATTTCCTAAGAATGAAGTTACCATTATTTGACAAGTCCGTTAGGGGGTTGAAAATACGCAGGGCCACTTAAGGGCATTGGCTGCATAGTCAAATAATACCATCTTTTGGTTGGCAGGTCCATTATGTAGACTTGTTTATGCAAGGCCTCCTAGGGGAACGTGTTTCATAGTCAGGAAAAAGAACTCTCAGAAATTTTACTTTTCTATTGCTAAAATCCAGTGAAAGTTTATGGAGATTCAAATTTCCCAAAGTATAGAGTTTGTTATATGGAGAGAGGTACTTGAATATAGAGAGGATATTTCCAATCAAGATTGTAAAAGAATTGGATGAATGTCACTCCTACGAAGGCTTGACCCAAACGTAGGGAAGGGAAATATAAACCATAGACTTAAATAATTTCAAATCATGAAAAAGAATATGGTACAAATATGTTAAGGATGGCTACTTTTGCGGATCCCTACATATTTTCGTTAAGACAAATAAGGACAAAAGAGGTTTTCTCCCCAAGAATGAAGTTACCACTATTTGAAAAACCCGTTAGGGGGGTGAATTATGCAGGGCCACTTAAGGGCATTGGATGAATAGTCAAATAATAGCATCTTTTGGCTGATAGGTCCGTTATGTAGACTACTTATACAAGGCCACCTAAGAGAACGTGCTGCATAGTCAGGGACAAGAATTCCCGGGTATCAGACATTTTGTGACTAGAAGTAAAGAAAAGGGTTTTGGAGATCTGGAAGTATTTAAGTTTAGGAGTAAGACACATAAAAATGGGCATTGTCTAATGCATGAAGGAGATATATAGACCAATGCTAACCATAATCATGTTGTGGCTGGGTCCTGAATTGAGATGCTGGACTTCACTACATATCCCATAAGGATGGGAATCAAGCCATACGTAGTTCTTGAAATATAGTTTAACATCATGTGGGACAAGAGTGTATGAGATATTAGTTTAGTGTCATAGAGCTCGGACCATAATGAGGAATACACATTGTGTGTTTTATAAACCTAATGTGAATGAAGACCAGGGTTCTCATACCACATTCATGTTTTCACAGGGGGACTTTTCATCCAAGGGACTAAAAGTGGAATTTGGGGTTAGGCCCAAAGACTTGGGACTGGATTCAAGGGACGCTCGAATGTTCCAATGTATCCCATAAGGATGGGAATCAAGCCATACATAGTTCTTGAAATACCCTCTGTACAGATTTGGTTCGTACAAGTGAAGGGTGAAAGGTGACTTTAGTGCAATGATGGTTTGACCCAAAATTAAAGGTTCGGGCATTAGCATGTATGCACATAGTCTTTGAAATATGACATGATTGGAGATCAATGTCAATGATGATTCCCTCTCAAGCGAGGGACAATGGGGGACTGTATAGTTTAATGTCATATAGTGAGGACGATGGTGCTGCACAGTTTAATGTCATGTAGCAGGGACAAAAGGGACGTACACAGTTTAATGTCATGTGGGACGAAGGTGAACCGACATGAAGAGATTGGTTTTGGGATGCTTCACGGATCAACATCGTATGAGACGGAGGTGAACCGACATGAAGAGATTGGTTTTGGGCTTGAACCTCAGGGAGGTTGCCTACGTACCCAGCCTAGAAGGAAAGGATCAAAGTCTGCGTAGTTCAATTGAAAATGAACCGGTGATCGAGTTGTACTTGAGGAAAACCCATGGATGGTGTTGGGAGTTACGCATGGTTAGCGGCCTAGAGAGGGTGTTATGGTTAAAGCCTACTCCAAGATCATGTGAGTCGTACTCGGTGTGAGAAAGAAGAGGTAGAAACAAACCTAACGATGCACAATTTAACGTCATGTAAGACATATAAAGGACTGTTTCACAGTTTAAATGTCATGTAGGACAAACATAGGGACTTATTTCATAGTTTAAACATCATATAGGATGAACATGTACAGTTTAATGTCATGTTGGATGACAAAGGGGATACAGTTTAGCGTCATGTTGGACGATAGTGGGGCTATGCAGTTTAATGTACTGCAACAAGAAAAAAAGGGACCATGTAGTTTAAAGTCTTGCAGTAAGGACTAAAATAGTTTAAGGTCATATGCATGGACCAGTGCTGCATAATTTAGCGTCATGTAGTAGGGACAAAATAGGTACTGTATAGTTTAGCTTCATGTTGCTAGGACGTTGGTTATGTAGTTTAACGTCTTGCAGTACATAAGTATTTTTGTTACACAAAATACTTTTTCAAGAATCTGGCATTGGTTGGAGTTGTAATGAGTTCTCCATCCATTTAGATTAAAGAATAAGCTCCATTGGAGTAAACTTTATGTATTAAATAAGGTCCTTCCCACTTTGGATCAAGCTTTGGAGGCTTCTTCCCTGGTATCATTAGAGTTCTGAGGACCAATACCAATTCTCCTTGAATGAATGAACGAAGGTGAACTTTTTTTGTTGAAATCTCGTGCTATTCTATTCCGATAGTCTTCAAGTGGTGTAGGGTGCACAATATTTTTTCATCTAATCATTCCAATTCATCCAATTGCTTTTGAGATTGTTCATCTATAGATGAATGATCAAAAATGGCTACTCTGAGCTAAGGTAATTGGACCTCAATGGGCCAGACTACTTCTGTTCCATATACCAATGAATTTGGAGTTGATCGCGTAGCACTGCGGGTGGTGGTCCGATAAGCCCATAAAACATGAAAAAATTTATCAGGCCATGACTTCTTATCTTTATCCACCATCTTTTGTAGTATGTTTGAAATAGTATTATTGAAGGCCTCTATTTGGTCCTTGGCCGCTGCATGATACCGAGATGAATGGTTGGATTTGATGTTGTATTCTTGATACAACTTCTTTACCTCGGATGAACAGAAGTTGGTGCCATTTTCAATCAATATGGTATCAGGGACACCAAATATGGTAATGATGTTAGACTTAATGAAGCTAACAATGCTTTTAGAAATAACTTCTTTGAGAGGTATTTTCTTTGCCCATTTGGAAAAGAAGTCAGTAGCAGTAAGAATATACTTAAAATGCTTGGATATAGCTGAAGGATAAGGTCATACTACATCCATTCCCCGTGTGGCAAATAGCCATGAGTATTTAGCTGTATAAAGAAACTCTGGGGGTTGATGAATGAAGTTGGAATATACTTGACAAGAATGAAACTTCTTAGTGAAATCAACACAATCTTGTATTATTGAAGGTCAGAAGTATCCAAGACTTCAAATTTAATCAGACAGTCTATGTCCAGACTGGTGGGCACCACAGACTCTTGCATGTACTTCTTTCATGACAGCCATTGTCTCTTCACCATCAATACATCTGAAGATAATTCCATCAAAACCTCACTTGTAGAGAATTTTTTCTAGGTGATCTGGGCTATCATAAAGAGTAAAATTGGCCACATGTCTTCAGACTTGTTTTTTCCTGGCTTTATCAGGTGGGAGTGTTCCATTTTGAAGGTATTCCCTGATAGGTTCCATCCATCCTATAGTATGACCATATGGTTCAGAAATGGGACTGATTTCATTTATTTCCTCTGTTCTGATTTGAATAAAAGGTGAAACTACACAACGGTGGGCAATACTGATGATTGTCTCGTCCCGGTTTGGATCTGCCAGGGTTGTGGCTACATTAGCCAGTGCATCATCTTGGGCATTTTGTGATCACGAGACATAAGAAAATGTCGGTTCCGAAGGAAATTCCTCCATTAACTCTCTGACGTAATCACATAAAGGGATTAACTCTTCTTTTCTGATGGCACAATCCACATTGACTTGTTTGATTACCAAGTCTGAATCACCTTTTACCTTTAAGTGTTTCACTTGTGCCTGAAGTTCCAATTCCAAGCCTGTGATGAGAGCTTGATATTCTACTTCATTATTTGTACCGCCTCCAAATAATAAGAAGGAATAAGGTAGCACTGTCTTTTCTGGGGAAATAAGCTCAATTCCTAACCCAACTTTGTTGAATTTAAGATCTTCCATTTTCTTCCCTGTTGGACTTCTGGTGGCACCATCAAAGTACATTTTCCATGTTTGAGGATTATCTTGAATAGAGAAGACTTCCTCACCAGGAAGTTCAGTATCTAAAGATGTATCTTCTACATATGGGTGTTCAACAAGGAAATCAGCCAGACCTTGGCCCTTTATTGCCTTTTGAGACACATACTGGATATCAAACTGCTGCAAAATAACTTCCCACCTTGCTAGACGTCCTATAAGCATTGGACGACTAAGGATAAATTTGAGTGGGTTATTGAGAGATACCAATTGGACCTCATGATGTTGCCGGTAGTGTCTCAATTTCTGAACTACAAAGATTAATGCTAGGAAGCACTTTTCAAAACTTGAATATTGAGTTTCTACCTCAAGCATAGTTCGACTAAGATAGTAAAGACTATTTTCATTCCCAACATCATTCTTTTGGGAAAGGAAGGCACCCAATGATCTCTCTAAAGCTGTCACATAGAGGATAAGTGGTTTTCCTTCAATAGGTGGCATTAATACCAGTGGAATCAAGAGATATTTCTCGAGGAAATAAAATTCTTCTTTGCAGTATTCGTTCCATTGGTAGGTGACTCCCTTCTTCATTAATTTGGTGAAGGGTAAACACTTTCCTGCCAAATTGGCAATGAAACGCCGAATATAGGCCAAGTGTCCTTGAAGTCCTCTTAATTCTTTCAAATTTCTAGGAGATGACATACCAAGGATTGATTTTTTCTTCTCAGGATCAACTTCTATACCACGATGGTGTACAACAAGGCTGAGAAATTTTCCTGAGGTTACCCCAAAAGCACATTTCAAGGGGTTCATCTTCAAATTGTGTGGGCGAAGTTTGTGAAATATGATTTCCAGATCGGCCAAGTGATCAGAATGTTTTCTGGATTTAACCACCAAATCATTCACATAACATTCAACAAATTTCCCTAAAAAGGGTTTGAAGATACGGTGCATGGCACGTTGATACGTTGCACCTTCATTCTTTAGACCAAAGGGAATTACCTGATAGAAAAACACACCTTGAGGGGATCTGAAAGATGTAGAATCCTTATCCTCTGGGGCCATTTGTATTTGATTGTACCCAGAATAACCATCCATGAAGGAAAGTTCTTCATAGCCAGCTGTTGCATCAATTAAGAGTTCTGTGATCAGAACTAGAAAATCATCCTTGGGACAATGCCGATTAAGATCTCTGAAATCAATGCAAACTCTAATTTGTCCATTCTTCTTTTTCACATGGACAATATTAGCCAGCCATTTGGGATATTGAACTTCTCTGACGAAGTTATCTTTTATAATCTTATCCACTTCATCTTTAATTTTGGAGGCATAAGTTGGGTGTGTTCTTCTTGCTGCTTTCTTGAATCCTCGATGTTCTTCTGGAAAACCCAAATGATGGGTGGAAACATCGGGATCAAGACATGGCATTTCTGTATAATTCCAAGAAAAAACATCTCGATTTTTCTTTAAAAATGAAGTATACATTTCTTGCTCTTCAAGAGTCATGGTCGCACTAATTACAGTGTGGGGTGGATCTTCTTTTGTACCCGAATTTATTTCTCTGAGTTCATCCACAGTGGTAGAGATAACTTCTTCAAATGTTGGAGGAGCATCTCTGAGATCCTCCTCCACTTCTTCAATATGTGTTACTTCTTCTGTTTCTACTTGCATAGTAGATGACGAAGCATAATTTCCATGGTCAGAGGAAAAGTTAAAACTTGAACATCTTGAAGAAGAGACTACCATTTCTGACCCTATTGATGATGAAGGGTATTCCTTGGGTAATAAAGAGGAGATGAAGGATTGAGAATCAACATCATTTTTCACCTCTAACATTACTACAATTTCTTCTGTCTTGGTTGATGAAGTATAGAATTTCTGGATTTTAGCAGATGAAATGAAAACATCTCCATTTGAGATTTCATCATTGCCTGGTGAATCAACAATTTCTACCATGCTATCTAGCTTGGTTGTCGTAATTAACATTACATAAGTTTCCATAAGAGTATTTGGATTTGGGTCTATCCTATCAATTTGACTGATAGGAAACACATAATCTGTACTCACATGTATGAATGGGTTTACTGGAATCTTTTCCAAACCATATGGAGCATTAATTTTGGTAACCTCCTTTATTGTAGATTTCTCCATTCCTTCCATGTGATAGAATTATGCCTCAATGTATTGAGATTCACATGTTTTTAATGGAGCTTTATCACCATAAAATGTCCCAATTTGAGCATTGAAACAATATTTGAGACATTGATGGTATGACGAAGGTACGACTGCATGTTGATGTAGCTAAGGTCTTCCAAGAAAAATATTGAAGGCTGTGTCATGACGAACAACCATGAAATCTGAATTCAAAACAAGGTCTCCAAACTGAGTTCTAAGTGTAATCTCGCCCAGAGTTTCTTGTTCATTTTTATTATATCCTTGCAACATCAAAGTAGAAGGATATAAATCAGATTCGGTGAGGCCCAATCGACGAAGTGTACGAATAGGGATGAGGTTGACTCCTGAACCATTATCAATGAAAGCTCGTCGGATATCTACATCATTGACCTTGCTAAATAAATACCAAGGTCTGATATGCCCATGTAAAACACCATCTTCATCCTCATCTGTGAAAGATATTACTGCATGGCATTCTGCAGGATCATTCTTTATATGGTAGACTTCAACTGCAGCAATTTCAGTTTTGAATTCTTGAGGACTTGACAAAGCTTCAATGAGTGCCTTCCGAAGATCCTTTGATAGATTCAAGGAATCTAGAATTGATAACTTGGCTGGTACTTGGGCCAAATGTTTCAAGACATCATACTTTTGGTTCAAATGTCTGCGTTTCCCAATAGGAACATGTGGTTTTGTAGGTGCCTTAGAAGTTGATTCTTTGGAAATAGATGCATCTTGTATCGGGGTAGGAGTTGGAAATACTCCTGGATTTGACATATTAGATTGACTAGGTCTATTTACTTGCTTAGAGGAAGAAGGGGTGAACTCTAACTGATCCTCCAAAATAACTATCCCAGGACTGAATCTTCCATGTGTAGAAGAACTTTCTTGTTCTTATTGAGCCCGTTGAAGGGATTTTCCACAAGTTTCAGCCGCATAGACAGTTCTGGCAGGGGTAAGATTGAAATAGTGGCTTCTGGTATATTCATGTCTTCCCATGTATCCTATACCTCTGTCACTTCCTCTAATTATACTGTTTGATATAGGGAACTCAGGATCATCAAGATCGAAACTATGGCTAGCATAAGGATTTGTTAAATGAATCATGTTAACAGAACCAAAGATCAACTCTTCATCTGGTGAAGACTCTTCCTGATGAACCATTTCAGGCTGTACCGTTTGGTGGGGTGGTTCCTGTACTTTTGAAGTAGATGACATAAAATCTTCCAGAGTCAAAGACAATTTAGGCTCTGACACGAACTCGTCTTCTTCTGACTGTTCTTATTTCTTCGAATTATGCCACCTCTTTGAAGATTTTCCTTTTGATGAAGGGGGTTTTGCTGTGGCATTCATACCAGAAGACACAATTGGTTGATTCAATTGTGTTCTGAAAATGACATGAGTTCAGTTGATCATTTTCCTGACCATTCAATCATCATATTTTTGTGCATTTTTTCTTTTGAATTCATGCCATTCGCCTTCTTCCTCTGGATCTGTAGCAGTAACACATGCTACCTGGGCTGAAGAACCTTTCAGTTTTACCTGTCCAGAGTCCACCATCTTTTGCAGGAGGTCTTTGAAGAAAAAACACTCCTGAATAGGATGCCCCAACACCTGATGAAGCAAGAAATAGTTAGGTAGGTCTTCATCTCCTTCCTTATTCATCATTTTGGGCCTTGGCAACTGAACCAGGTTGTTTTCCAGAGCCGAGATGAAGTAGCCAGGAACATGTTCATTCTGGAAAGAATAAAATTTGTTCTTCAAAACATCAAACTGTTTCCACCTTTGATCTCTTTGATCATTTTTATGAGGCGACCATTTTTGTTGACACTCAGGAGGTGGAGCCCTTCGATATGATGAAGGTTTTGAGGTGGAAGCGGGTACAGGTTCCTGCTTAAGAATAATTGTAGCAGTCTCTGCTTTCCCTATTCTCCTTCCTAGAACTGGTGGAATTACATTAGTTTTAGCCTTAGTCTTCATAAGAGAATCTTCAATCTGCTGAGTGATTGAAGTAAGGTCTCAAAATCCTCCTGTGTATTTCATAGGGATCAACGGTGTGCGTAATTCATCATGCAAATTTTCCACATAGATTGAGAATAATTCTTCTTGAGGGAGTGCTAAACTTAAGGAATATGGTAATCCCTTCCATCGAGTAATGAAATCTAAAACTCTTTCATTTTCCCTTTGATTACAATTTGTAAGATAAAAAACAGTCCTCTTTGGAAATGTTGAGTTGAATTGAAGAATTTTTTTTTGACGGAGATCCTCCCACCTAGTAATTGACCAGGATTGAAAACTTGTATACCAGACAAAAGTAGGTCCTTGTAATAACTGTACAAAAAACCTAAGCTTAACTTATTCTTGTTGTTGAGGAGTTCCCATCACAAGGTCACAATGAGAAACAAAATTTGTTAAGTGTTGTTCTAGATCTCCAAAACCATTAAAAATTGGGAATGTGGTACTTGAAAAATTTGATGGGAGAGGAATTGCATCCACCCATTTAGGGTAAGCTCTCTTCTCTAGTTGAACTAGTGCACGCTTTCCTTCCATAGCTTCCAACTGATCTATTAATGAATAAATAGTATTCATTAATTTTTAAGAAACATCTGGTTGATCGTGGACCTATGCAGGTGCAAGAACTGGAACTTGGACGGGTATGGCGACTGGTACTATCACTGATGGTAGTACTGCCGATTGTTTTCACGTACGACCCATAGGATTAGACCTATGAGGGTGTACTTGTAAAGGAGTATATTCTTGATCCATCCCATTAGCTTCAACGAATTCCCCTAATTGACTAACTCCAGCATGCTTAGAAGGAAGACTACCTTGAAGTAGTTCTGTATTTAACCTCCTTAAATTCTTCATTTCTTCTTCCTATTGTGCGAACCTTTCCTCTAATGAGAGTGATTGGCCTTCTCTAGAGTTAGGGGTAACCTGAATTTTTTCCTTTCCCCTTGTTGGAAGCATTTCAGAGAGGGGGGAGTTGGTTATTTGAAGGAATACCTAAATTATGGGTAAGCCTTTGATTTCTGGTACGCACACCTTCTTCATTTTCCTCCGTGTGTACAATCTTTTGAACATGAAATTCCTCATCTAATTCATCTAAGTGAGCCTCATGTTCTGGGGGATCAGTGACAAAGGCATTGATGACATTTATCGATGCATAACGCATTGCATTCCTTCAATCAACATTTCTGCGATACTGTCTCCTTCAATGTCTTTTATGAGACATTGCCTTTTGTTGAGTTGATCCCTCAGGAACTTCTTGATGAACCATAATTTGGATAGAGTCTCCTGATAATTTGGCTCTACGTTCCTCCTATGGCTTCTTCCCTAATCGAGAGAAGACTGACTTTCGCTGAGGAAGAGATTGAGGATTTGAAAAATTCCCCAGTTCAGTGGACTGGGGTTGTTCCTATTGTTCCTTCTCAACTCCTCAAATCCTATATGTTGATCCCAAGGGTTGAGCTAAAAGAGTCTCTAGTCTGGCAATCTGAGGTGGCTCTTGAGCTGCTACATCTGAGACTTTCTTAAAAGCTCTCTTGATTTTGCGGACTTTAGTCTGAAAATTGGCCAAATGCATCAACCGACATCCACTCAAATCACCTGGCTCAGATGACTGTTGGATGATTTCTAACACTTTTGTCACTTGCTGATGTGCATGCTTTAGATGAGAAGCCTATTCCATATTCTCATTTTCTTGATGCAAGAGTAATTCAACAACTTGTTCTTTGTATGCTTGACTTTTTGAAGAACTAGTTGAGGCATGTTCCTCAGCAAACCTTTGATTACACACAAAACCAATTGGTTGTGGCCAGCCATGGGCAATAACATTGCATGAGACCACTTTTGGCGGGCTTTGTTGACTGGATATTATAGTGAAATGTAGTGCTCCATGAACACCCCATTCCCTGATATGAATACCAGATGGGGCATTGGTAATTAACTGGCACAACTTTTTTAACGCGCCAAGGCATGAACATTCAAGGGCTCTCTGCTGCTTTTCAACCTTTGGATATCGGGAAACTGAGAGAGATACCAAATCAATTTGGATTTGTAACCCTTCTATTATCTTAACATGATTTTCATATTCATCATAAGATAATATTTTCTCTTTTAGATGACAAAGAGTTTTCCACATGTTGAGATGAATATCATGAATACAATCTTCGGTCAACATTTCAGGAATATCATACTGAGAATCTGCCAAAGGCCAAAACATGACGGGTACTTCGCCTTTTTCCAGTTGTTTTCTCATATTCAGCACTTCCTCCTTATCATTCGATGAAGATTATTCTACCTGATTAGACCAAAGCTGGTGCTTCTTTGTTTCTCCATCAGATTCAACCATATTGGTAGAGAATTTATTTATTAAATTAGAAGATGAATGACTCAGGGGTGGTTTGGAGAATGACCTAAACCCAGAGATATCTTCTGATTGAGAAAGTATTTCACCTGCTAGTGATAAAGAATCAGACATGACTGGCTTCTCATTTTCATGTGCCTTAAGATAATAGGGATTTCTCATTACTGCATTGTCCTTTGAAGAATTTTCCAGGCAATGTGAACTACTATTGTGGAAAGTACTTTCGCAGCTAAATTAATCATCATGGGGAGGACCACCATGGCGGGTTACAGTAAAAGATGAAACCTCTTGCTCCTTAGTCTTCTGGCCACACAGAGGGTTATTGTGGCTCTCATCTGAAGATGATACTTCAAGATCGACCAAACTGTCATGAAGCAAGAATTCATGAGGAAATGTCTGATGAAGACCTTCAGAATTGTTGTTGTTACTTCTGGAATCTGGAAATGAGAGTAGAATCTTGAGTTGTAACAGACAATTGTCTGAGTGCATCAAGAACTCCAGCATCGAGCAAGGCCTTATTGCAGATTGGCTCTTGATTTCTTGACTGTGCTGAACAAGTTTTTTCTTAGACGCCTTCTTACTCACTTTAGGAACCACTTGTTGACGAAAGTGGTTATTATGGGCAGGTGTATGTGCCTGCTTAGGAGAAATGGTTAGATTAGGCTGATTATCTCCATTCAAATCGGGTGTATGTTCTTGACTTGATTGTCCATACGACATGAGGGAGTATGTCTCACGACCCTCCTAGACTGGAACAGAGGTGTATATCTGCTCCGAAGTGACTTGTTGATGAGTCACTCCACTAATAGGGACAGATTCATGTTTCATTCCCTATAATGCTGCTGAAGTTGTTATAATATCCTGACAGGCATCCAGAATATGGGCCGAGATTTTCCTCTGCACTTTCACCATTTTCAGAATGTTCTTGGTGACTTCAGTTGCCGGAACGGGAATATACATCCATTCTGGGTCTAGAGTAGGTGTATCTGCCTGCTCCTGTCTTCCTTTTCCTGTCAATGGATATTGACAGTACTTAGGCATAGGGGCAGAGAGTTGAGTCTTCTCCAAATTTGTCGTCGGAGCTTTCCGACTGACTTCTCCAGGTGCTACCAAACGATACTGTTGGCAGACTTGATGAACATTGGCAGGTGTATGTGCCTTATGATTATTCCCCATCAAGTATGGTTGACGGATTTCCTTAAATACGGGTAGACGAGACTGCTGATAGAATTGGTGATTGTAAACAGGTGTATGTTCCTATTTACAGGTTGCCACCATATTTGGTTGGTGAGCTCCTTTGGATGCAATCAGACGATCCTGCTGACTGGATGATGAATTATAAACAGGTTTATGTTCCTGCCTATAGTACTCCATTGGAATTTCCTGACGAGATTGGTGGGTTGCTTCCAGATGAGTCTGCTGGACAGCGGGATTAGAACGGATGGGTGTATGTTCCCGCTCATTTATTGCTATCAAGTTGTCTTGATGGACTTCTTCAGAGGGGGAAGAGGTAAGAACCTGCTCCCTATTGGCCAAATTTCACCTCTGGTGGTTCGTCTTGTGTGCTCGGGTCTGAGGAACCTGAGCCGAACCCCTAGAGATGATACCCTCATCATGTTGAGGGTGCACTACCGCACGAGTCTGGCGGCAATTGTTGATGGGAGCCCTCGGGAAGGACTCCTGTCTTATTTAACTGAGGCCTTGAGTGACCTATTCATTCACCTCCCCATAATATGGGAGGGACTGGTTGTTGAATTCCGGGGATAACGACCCAAAACGGTTGGAGATGGTGGTTAGCACCGCCTACTTCTTGATCACTAGTCATCGATGTCCGGACAACCAGGGTGAATTATTAACCTGGAGGGCTTGTCGAGCGACCTCCAGAGTCGGAATGGTATCGTGATGATGGTATTCCTTAACCAACACATTTGAGACCCAGCATTGTAGACACTGAGCAGGTGATGTCGTCCTCAGAGTGGACGAGGATCTAGCAGGAGTAGCGGCCGAGGCATTCACAGGTGTGAATTTTAGAGAATCCATTTCTGTAACGCAGAGAGATCTTGGAAAAGAGTGCTTGTTTGATATAACAGACATAATCAAGATAAGTTCAGCCACTACATCTTTTGGATGATCACATATGTTATTGATTGATATGCTGGCCCTCATATTGAGTTTAATAGGGGCCTAACAAACAAGAAAAACATTATTTAACTTGGTTAATGATTCACGTCGGGTTCACAATTTTTGTTTCTTCTGGAAATGGGGATAACCTTGTTTGTTTAAGGTTCAAACATTCCAATAAGTTTCTAATGGGTTTATTCATATAATCGGAAACATCCAATGATTCTATATCCATTTGGACCTACTTTCCAAAGGTAGATGCACATTAGTTGTGGACTGAAGAGGCTTAAGAATTTACATTGGTCGAGAGGATGGGAGGTCTGACTCATCACACCTTTTTGGGGGAAATTATTGTCTACTTCGGGACTCTCTTATATATTTAAGTTATGTTCACGAATCCTTATTAATTTACCAAGCATGAAAATGAGTTTTTCTTTTAGACTTTGCAATCAATGATTGATATGTATGGGATTTAGAGAATATTTTATATGTATTTTAGGTTCTTCATAGATAGAGAATCATCTATATGTATTAGATATTCCTATTCAATGGTATCCTTCAATACATTATATAGAAATCTTTTGGTCATTATGATGACCATACTGGTTTTAAAGCCACTCAGTGGGGCACTTGAAGTTTATTGTCATTCATAAGGACATGGATTATTTTAGAGTTGGGATTGTACCCACAGATGGGATACCTACATATCATTGTTAAAGAGGAATCATAACCCACGTAGTTCGGGAATTAAGATATAGTTTAACTTCATATGGGACATATGAGAATTAATGGGTGATGGGATTGAACCTTATAAAGGCTTCCTATATACTATACTTTTAAGTTAGAGATCAAATTCCACATAGTTAGATTAAGAATTGTGGGGCTTACATATGATTAACGACCCAAAGAGATGTGTTGTGGTCACTTTTACACTCTAAGCTCATGTGAGTCTTACCCGGTGTGAGAAACAAGAGGTATCAGTAAACCTGACAATCTGTGCCACGAAAGATGCGGGTACAAGGAATGATATGGGGCTTATGTATGTGTGATTTCCAAAGTAAGTGAAGATCATGACTTAATTCCGGAAAGAATCCTAGGAACAAGGTCCATAAAGGTATTTGTGCTTTATGGAGATTTGGATGCTCTAAATTGGGGGTTACTCCAGAGGAAGATGCCCAAATTAGGGGGGGACTTATGATTGGGGCTTATTCCTGAGAAGGAGTCCCACTTAAAGGGAATTATGATTGGGATTTACTCCTGAGAAGGAGGCCCAATTTAAGGAGATTTGTAACTTGGGGCTTATTCCTGAGAAGGAGGACCAAAGTTAAAGGGGACTTATAACTTGGGACTTACTCTTGAGAAGGAGGCCCAAAGTTTAAAGGAAATTATGATTGGGACTTACTCCTGGAAAGGAGGCCCACTTTAAAGAGATTTGTAACTTTGGGATTATTCCTAATAAGGAGGCCCAAAGTTAAAGGGAACTTATAACTTGGGACTTACTCTTGAGAAGGAGGCCCAAAGTTAAAGGAAATTATGATTGGGAATTACTCCTGAAAAGGAGGCGCAAATTAGGGGGGACTTGGGGCTTATTCCTGAAAAGGAATCCCAATTAAAAGGAATTATGACTGGGGCTTACTCCTAAGGAGGATTCCCAGATTAAAGGAGGACTTTAACTTATGATTGGGGCTTACTCCTGAGGAGGATGCCCAGATCAAAGTATCTCTCATCTTAAAGGATGAGGTTGAATGAAGGGAATATCTAACCATAGTGATATAAAGTTATATAAATCATAAGTTTTTGAGAGATTTTCCACAAAACTCATTTCGGATAAGGAATCCAACAAAGAAATCATGCCATAAGTGGCTTTGAAGAAGGTTTTGAAGGCTATATCTTGAAAATGAAAGGTGAATTTGAAGAAAGGAAGTGAATAGGCAGGAGGGGCACCCAAAAAAGGGTCAGGCGTGCAAGTCTTGTTCAGGCACACAAGTCTTGGTTGGGCGCGCAAGTCCTGGTCGTGCAAGTATACTTGCACGACATGAGTTCACATGGGCAATGAATAACCTGTAAAGTGATACTTGGGCGACTTTGAATTGGATCCCTTAGTATCATCCCTAGAGGCTTTTAGATAGGTGGCGCGCAAGTTTCCATGAGAGGACAAGGTGGCACACAAGTGTATCCATTTCCCTTAAGGGTTGGACACTTAGGCACGCAAGTGTTAATGAGTTATAACACTTAGGCCTTACTATTCATCTTTAGATATTCTATTCTAGGTACGAAATTACCTTAGAAGTGTTCGGAAGACTTCAAGTAGAGACTAGGGTGACCAGATCTTAAAACCGAGTTTTGGATTTTTCGTCCTCTAAATGGGGGGGCCCACATGGGGTATTTATTGGCCATTTGAGGACCTTGGGTGAAAAAAGAATAGGGCACGCAAGTGACTTACACGACCCATATGTGGCACGCAAGTATACTTGCGTGACCATAATGAAACTTGCGCGAACCATGCTTAAAGGGTTCCTTGTTCATGCCTTCTTCAATTATTGATGTTCTTAAAAGGATGAATCTCTTTGTGCTTAAGGTATTTTCCCTTTTCATTCAGTAGTCTCTGTGACAGAAAGGAGCATCAACAATAGCTAAGGTATTTCCATCTTTTAAATTGTAAAGCCTGATTTTTTTAAATATGCTTTTGTAAATGCTAAACCTATTTTTTTAAAATTGAAATTACTTTACTTAGTTAATTTGATATTGGAATCTATTATGAAATTATTGGTGAAATCCAACTAGGCTTTGGATCGCACCCTACTTGTGACTTCTGGTGCTTGTAGATTATCTCCTTCTAGATTTGAGAAAGGGAAAATGATATCTTGGATGTGGATCATATTATTGAACCTTGGACTTATTTAGTCACCTCCTTAGGGACTTGGGTTGTTTTCCCTATTTTGGTACTTTGATTTTAGTATTTGGGATTGTTTATTCTTGTTTAACTTCTGTTAAATTACTCCCAGTGGAGTTTCTTTTGTTATGCAAACTATCTTGTTCCTTTTATTTCCACATTTTTAGTGAAACAATTGCTCCCACTTTCAATGTTTATGATGCGAGGTGCTAGTCGTCGAACCTTGTGGATCAATAACACCCTTCGGGCTATGTCAGGGTTGTCTGGGTTATTAGGTTACCTAGGTACCCAAGTCGGATCGTGATATAAAATTATATGATTAGAATGGTTTCCAGCCCTGGATGAAGAAGAAGAAGTGGATGGACTCATATTTTAAGATAATATTGAATTTCCACAATCTCCCACATCCATACAAGATAAATTCAAAGAGGAATTATACCTAGAAAATGGCCTAAATACTGAAATTGAGGAGGGAGATACCATTGAACTGAACTCATTCCATTAAAAAACAAGATATATTTTTTAAATCTCCTTAGTTTTGATTTTAGAGACTCAATCCAACTTATGACCATCCTGGATAATGAATTAGAAGGATACGAGGGGTACTAATTTGAGGATAGAATTGAAGAACCACTAGACCCAAGCATTTCAAATGACCCTCCAAGGGGTTTACATGAGAAACAAAAGTTTCAACCTAGGTCTTAAGAGGGAGTGAATCAATCCTTAATCTCATTTGATTTCTCAAAATATGTTCTAAAACTTGATCTCCCTAATTTTCAAATTCCAGAATGAACATCATTTTTCTTCACTATTGAAAAAGGTAAAGAACATGTGGTACCTACCTTGGAAGAAAAACTAGAGAAACTAAAAATTAAGGAAGAGGATACCCGTAATGAACAAGATGGGTTGGATGAAGATTACTTTGATAGAATTCTAGAATCAACTACTAAATAATTTAAATAATGTACTATAAGATAAGTGTTTTCTAAAGAAGAAAAATCTCCAGGACCTATGAGGAATCAATTACATCATCAACAACATTCCAAGAATCAACTGAAGATAGGCGCAATAGAAGAATAAGAATTCCCAGTGGCCCCTCATGAAGAGATATAAATACATGTTGCAACATATGAAAGGGGAAACATTGAATTTAACTCAATTTTTTTAATTATTTTCAACTGTAATTACCCACTGACTCTCCATTGTTTGGATATTATGTTGAATCAACATTATTGAAGGATCCACTTGATGAAGAGGAGGCCACAATAGTTGTGAAAGAAATGGAGGAAACTCTATACATTTTCATGCCACTCCTACTTTATTAGATACACCACATTGATGTGGGGGTGGACCTAAATAACTATGACCAAGGGAACCTCGAGGAAGAAGAAGAGCTGATATGTTTTGGAATGAACTAAATGTGGTGGTTATTACTAAATAAGCTCCACCCACTAATAGAATGGGGACAACTGAAAAGATGTCTAGACGTGTATAGTAAAAATAAAAGAACCTCATGGGGAGTTAAACCTAATAATATCATCCTTTTTTTTATTTTTAGATTTTCTTTTTAATAAAAAATACAATGTTTAATTTTGTTCCTCTATAGGTCTTCCCTAGGTGTAAAATGCATAGGAGACTAGTACAACCGTATTTACAACAACATGGGAGAGATTTTACCTCAAACCTATTGGACAAATTTCCCCTGGTTATTTCTTCTTTATTTTCACTATAATTTGGTTTATTCTGCTATAATTTTAAATGGACAATGCTGAACAAGTGTTGGAGGGGGCAGGGGTCTACTAGTTGTATTATTTCCACCTTTTCCCATTGCATTGTTTCATGTTTTAGTCTGTGACTAAATAAAAAAAATACAAAAAACAAAATCTTAAATCTATTTTAGAGATATGCACATAGTTTTTGTAGGCCTTTAGATTTTTTGATTGTAAATAAATAAATCAAAAAAATCTACTATGTTTTAGGAACTATTCAAAACCATAAATAGTTTTTTTTGGTTTGTTTTTTAAACTATATTTGATATTAATTGGAGAACTCAATGCAATTTTTGAACTCCAAGTGATTGGGAGGACCATGATCATATTATTGAACTTTAAAAGATCAAATTATTGTTGAAATTTATTTATTTTCATTATCTATTATTTTCAAAGAAAATGATAATTTTATACTAGAAATTGAAATTTATAACCACTAGTGATTGTCCCAAATATTTATCCCTGTCTTGAGAGGTTTTTGGACCATTTTTTCATTATCTTTCTGCTACCCTCACTTCTTGAGAAAATCTTGGGATTTGTTTTAATATCAATATTTTTTTATTCTCTCTAAAATCTTTGGAATTCATGAGGTACTTTCAATATGACCGAGGCATTCAATTTTCAAGACTCTTATTTTACCTTGAGACCTACCTTGAAAATTGATCCCAGTTAATCCCTTAGATAACCATGAATGAAATTATAGTTTTAATATATATTTTAAGTTGAATTATTCCTTAACTAACCTATTTCTAAAATACAATTGCATGATTTATTTGAGCCTAAGTTTTTGGGAAAAGAGTTTCCATGAGTTTTTCTATGGGAATCATTTCATGATAAGGGGTCTATGAGAGGTGTAAGTCATCATTTTGGGGTATCTAAGAGAGATAAATGGGCATGATTTACATACACTACATTCCATTATTTATCATACTATTCACCTAAAACATTGAGTATAAAAAATGAAAAAATGGGTATGTGTTTGTAGTATTCATTATTCTTATTTGAGTGATTCATGACCCTAATCAAAATAATGTCATGATCACCATTCTTTGCATGAAAACTAAAACATATTCCCCTCAAAAAAAGAAAAAAATGAAAAAAACATATATACAAAAAAGAGAATAATGATGACATATTATTTGGATTTATTTCATGACTCATGTCTGGGTAAAAAATTGTACATTTGGAGAATCTTTGTTAAATATTGTTTAAGTGATATTGAGTGATGGATTCTTACATGCTTTACTTGATAAATAGTGGACTTTATTTAATGTGGAAAACCATCTTCTTTATACTGATGTATTTTTAAACACTTCCCCACCAACCTCAAAGTCATTGAAAAACCTTTTCAAAGAACTCATTATTGACTTTATTTTTCATGATTAAGAATGTGGAGAAAAGAATTTTCAAAATCCTATGGTAAATAATCACTTCCCAAGTATGATCATAACTCCACATAAAAACATTCTATTGAGTGAAGAGTGGAAGTGTGATGCATGTGAGGTAGGCCACAAAATGGTTTCTAGATTGATTTTGAAGGTCAGACTTTATGTGAAATGGATAATTTCATGCATTTTAAGTTAATCACATATAAAAAGCTTGATATTATTATTTTTTAATGAACCAAAAAAATTCCCCTCACTTTTTACTTGATAGTGTGGATTTTTTTGTGATCATAACTTTTCATTTTATTGAATTTATTTTTCTTTGAATTGAACTTTCATTGAAAAATATGTTTTTAATTGTGTAAATACTTGTATAGAAATATCATTTTTAGATTCAAGGAAATATTTTCCTTGTGGTGAAATATTTCAAGTGAGGGGAGTGATTTGAGCTGAAAATGTAAACATTTTTTTGTCTGATATTCATTTAAAATACCCCCTAATTCAAACAAATACTGGGTAAATTAATTGTGTGTGTGTGATTTTTCTTAATTAGTAACATACTTGATAAATACATAAAATCATTTTTTACATGATTTATTCATTCTTGGAATTACATTACAAATACATATATTAAGTTATAATTTTAGTTGGTTGTTTA
Source organism: Viscum album (assembly GCA_963277665.1). Classification (NCBI taxonomy): domain Eukaryota; kingdom Viridiplantae; phylum Streptophyta; class Magnoliopsida; order Santalales; family Viscaceae; genus Viscum; species Viscum album. The sequence continues at coordinate 126,103,877 of OY728139.1, read as the reverse complement.
AATTGAATCTAGAATTAAGTTTTTTAAATGGATTTAGTTTTGATATTAACTTATTTCAACATATTTTTGAATTAAATGAAATCAATAATTAATTTTAAAATTGAAAAAGAAATTGAGATTTTATTTTTTAAAGGAAAATAAATTTTTGGATGAGATTTTTTTTAAAAAGATGAAAATATTGTGTTTTTCAAAAGATAATTTTGAATTGGTCATTTTAAATAAATTTTAAATGAATTGGAATCAAATTGTTAGAAGGTTGAAATTATGATTTTAATTGGATTTTTATTTATGAATTTTATTGAAAAAATATTGTACTGAAAAAATAGTTTGTGAATTAATGTTAAAAAGTGGAAAAGTATAGAGGTGACTATACTTAAAATTCAAACTGACCGCAAGTGGAAATTTGAAAATGGTCGTGCATACTAGAAAAAAATTACAACTGACTCTATCCCTCATAATAAGTATACCTAAAACATGACCACACTACCTCTCAAGGTCAGTATACTGACCATGAGGAACCAACAAATCATAAATTATTGGTAGGTTAAAAACCTACCATGAAACTTTGAAACCGAAGCTCACTGTTTCCCAGACCAAACTAGGTTTCCACGAGGAGGACCGAAGCTCTTGTGTGACACCCTTCATTGAAGACAAACCTGAGTGTCGTGCATGTTAAAGCATGCATAAGAATCCACTAAATCCTGATCGACCAAGGGGATGAACTAAAATCCAATGTCATATGAGGATGAAGGTTCCACTGTTGAAGTTTTTTGTTTTTGTTGAGGATGAAGATTTCATATCACCTTGTTGGAGAATCATTGAACACACCAAATCTTAATGTGTCATCACCTACCGAAGCTCTGTACTTCCACAACACTACTGAGATACTTAGACACATTGAAGGAACATGTATTATACACCTCTAATGAGGAACATGACCACCATTACACCACTTTTGAATAAATAGTTTCACTCAATGTTAAGAGATGAAGGTGTCGACGTTGTTGAAGAAATATTGAGATCTGCCATAAAGATTGAAGAAGACAAGATGACTGTACTACCCTGTGAAGATGGAACTGTCTTCCACCAGAGAACATTTCACCACCCGAATGTGCATGGATGAATGAAGAGGATCACCATTGAATCCCAATGAACTATATCTTCCAAACCAAAATGAAGAATATGGCCACTGATTTCCTCTATCCTAGTGCTCGCTATTGAAGAAGACCTGAGGCCAATGAAAACCATGATTGAAGAAGACCAATGTCATTCCACCCCTATAAATTTCACTGAAAAAATTATTTTTTTGATATATTTATTTTTACTATGAAAGTATTTTAATTATGGAAGGACCTAAATTTTCCCCATTTTTGTAGCTATAAGTCTGCAGGATTCTATATGTTAGGTTTTTTCTTGAATTCCTAAATAATGGTGAATGGTTCAAGCTCATGGATAAAAAACCTAGCTGACAGATAAGATTTTTTAGTTATACACTCACTCTCATTTGATCTCATCATTAAATCCTAATTTCTCAGTCCAAGAACCAACACATGTATCATTGAAATTCCTTGCATGGCCGGTAAATGATGAATTTACACTACACTCATTGAGCATGGGATATTTTTTACTCCAAAAATTCTCAAAGAAGTGTGTGAGTGATCGTGAGAAAGATATACCCCTAAATTAATTGATATAATCCATCCATTGTGACACATGGATCCCATCCAAACTGATAAAGGAGTTTTCTGATTATATCACTGAATGTGAGGTCAAAGAAGGTGATGCATATAAATATTTTTCTTCACCCTAAATTAAATATGATTAGGATCCTTTTAATTTCAACTTAGTATCTTCAGTAATTAATTTATTTATCTATTAATTTTATTTTCATTTTTTATATTAAATTGTGTTATTCTTATCTCTCCATATTCTTCCTCTTTCTCACCCACTAAGAAGTCTTGTGATATCTCAATATATCATCAATGAAGAGATGCTAACATGAGAATCACCCATCGATGAAAAAAAGTGATGGAAAGTACACACACCTATCCTGATTCCTTATAATCTATTCTGAGTATCTCTGGACAGTGAGAGGCTCCAGAGATGATCAAAAATGATGTCTCTTTCCTTCCAATTTTCTTTCATACAACTGAATATTTTTTCCTATCCCATGGTCCTGATTAAATTTTTATGATGGGGGTAGTGATATTAATGTAGGATGGGATCATGATTGTGACCCATTTGAGAAACTGATGAGATGATCACTAAGGAGCTTCTCCTTGAGTTTAATCTCAATTCAAATGATTTAATTAGTAAGATCCTGTGTATCCAATTATCACACATAGAGAATAAAATTGAAGGGTCAAGGTTGTGAGATAAGGAATGATCACAAAGTTAAATACAGGGGTGTCTCCCTTTCTTGAATCCATCCCATCCTACATTTCCATTTTGTTCCATGCTTCCATTAAATAAAAAACCAAACAAAAATTTCTTGGTTACTTAAAAAAATATATAAGTTCTAGTATAGTGAAACTCCAAAACCCTACTCCTTGAGAGACATCCCTGGTCAGTCACTAGGCTGCATTATGAGGTTATAAAAAAAAATTGACCACTATTCGTAAAAACAACAAGATCTGTATTGAAATTATTGTAATGGAATTTAGATATTGTGGTAATGGTGATTTGATAAATATATAATTATAAAAAAATGAATATTTTTTATTGCGTGAGGTCATGTCTCACACTGAATAACTGAGGACCACACTACAATTTGATTCTTATGACATGAAGAGTGTTTATCTAAAGGGTTGAAAAATATTATATCTTCATAGTGTAGGTTGAGGATATATCATAGGTTCTCTCCAAGAAAATTTCTTCTGAGGTAGTGATTTTGTGATTCCCACACCACAATATTATACTATAAAATTTTATGATTGTTTTTCACTACTCTATTAAAAAAATAGATTACATCATAGATGGTTTGAATTTAAAATAATAAAATAAAATTTTATTTTCAACTACCTATAGGTGGAAACGTCATAGAATCTAATTACCCCATGGAGGGACAACATTTAACAGATTGAAGTAAATTATGGAGATTATTTTTTTATGTCCATGATGTAGAATTATATTACACTATTGAGATTTTGATGTGCCAATGATGTTTTACCATGAATCCTTATCTTATTATGAAAATCAAATTGCAGATGAAAAAAAATTTATGTCAAAATTGTCAATTCACATTGTAAAGGGTATGTTGCACTATAAAAGTTGGTTTATTAAGAATTCAAATTTATTTACTAATGTGCCCTTTTCATTAAGGTTTGGTAGTTTCTTAAACTTCCTGAACCTCTAAATTAAAATTGTATAGAGGATGTATATTTGGTAGATGATCTAATGGTTAATATTAAAGTAACAGAAGTTGGGTAGTTATTATAGTTTGAATTTCAAATTTGGAATTCAAACTATTCTATATAGGAAGAATTTGGTTGTTCTTAAAATTTATAATCACATAGAATAGAATATATAGAATAATTTAAGATTAAGAATCAGGGGAGTGTGATCAATATGGAAGTGTATTGAATCCATGGTTTAGAAAAGAATAACTTAGTGTGCATATCTTTAAAGATCTGGAATTGAATAATTGAAGAATCATAGAATAAAACCCTTGTTAATTGGAGTTAATTTTATTCATCTAAAAATAATTATAATATCTACTTGTGTGTCAAATTTATTTTATCTCTCTTGAAAAGTAGTGTGTGGAAGAGAGTAAGAGTTTGTGGACCATGGATGAGCAGTGGGCTCTTCCCAATGTCCTAATCACATACAAGTGAGGTAGTAGTTAATCATAATATCAACACATTATTAATATGATATCCTTAGAATTGCCTTTTATATAGGAAACAAGTAAAATCCATGTTGTCATTATCTCTACATATCTTCATTTTTTAACATTATTAAACAAATTCAAGTTTCCTTCTACATTGTGAATAGAATTTCCAATTAGATATAATGGAAAAAAGTTTTTTCACCCTAATTCATCCACCCCCACTTTAGGTGTATAGTAGTACCAGGGTATAATAGGGTTAATTTGGATGTTAGAGGAGGAGGATGGGTATCTTGTTCACGGTGATACTAGTTTAGATTTGGATGACTAGAGGTTCTATCTTTCTAGTATTGTAGTGATGAATTCCACCTAGGATTAATATTTGGCCTAAAATTATTTTGCATTATAAAATGATGTTTTCTGAAATAAACACCTAGTAAATATCTTTTCACAAGACTATGATGAATTATAAATTTGTGGACATTGACCAGTAAATTGTTTTTGATAGCATAAATACCACAATTACTAAAATTAGGTGGTGATTGAGAATTTCCTTGAGATAAATCAAATTTTTATAATAGTGTATTCTTTTTATAAAGGTTTTTTTCTACCTTTTATTATAGTGAATAAAGGTTTACATTATGTACTCCTAAAGTTGTTTTTATCACTCATTTCCATAACTATTATACATTTTGATCTATGTTGGATATCATGTCCTGAGTGTTGGTAGGTATTTTATATAATAGAGAACCACAAACTACAACACCAATCATTCCTCAATCCATGGATACAAGTACCTTATAAAAGTATTTAATTAGAAGGTTTTCACTAATTTAGTGTTGATAAAAATTGACAAAAAAATATTTTAAATCTCTCCCAATATTGATGAATGGTAGCTCCTTGTGATAGCCTAATGACACACATTTCTTTTTATAATGGAATCAATACATTATACATGAAAAAATTCTATAAAATGATTTTTTAATGTCATTTTATCCCCCAATCATGGTATGAAAATAGTATAATTATTATTTTACTAATCCATTGAGAAATAAATTGAAGGAAAATTTTTAGGAATTCTTTGATGCCCCCTAGGGATTTATAGTGGATCACACAATTTTTAACTTTTTTATGGTTATTGTGTGGGTCCTTGGATGAAATACCACAAAATTTCAGGAGTATATGGATAATTTCAGATCTAATCTCAAATTTGGTAGCCTCTTGGAATTACTAGATGTATGAATTTTATTTCTCCATATTGAAGATCATTAATTCTTTAAGATTTTGATTATTTTTAACCATGATTTCAATATTTTGATTTTATTTACACTTAGTTTAGTTAAAAGAAACATGGTGGTATTATATGATTCATTCCTTAGTTTGAGTTGGTTGATCTATTTTAAAAGATTTATTTTTTATGTGAAGAGTTTTTTTTAAGTTTGAGGATAATTTCAAGCAATTTATCTTTTAAAGACCTGGTCATGCAAGAATTAAGAATGAATTAGGTGGTTATACATTTTAAAAAATTAAATATACTTAATATAATAAATATATTATAATACAAGGGTGTTTAAATTGTGAAAAAATAAAATAATGAGAAAAGGTAAATTAAATAAGAACAAAAAAATGGAAAATGGAAACAAATATCTAAAAAATCAACCAAAATAAAGTAATTTGACCAAAATAGGATCGAGTTTATATGTTTTTTCATGTTTATTTGGTTATGATAACCTTGAACACCCAATTTAATCTTAAAATATAGTTTCATTATCATGGAATGCCAAATTAATTTTTTACTAGATTTTTTACAATATAGAAGGAACCTTGGTGTAAGGATCATTCTGGATATGATAGACACTGAGAGGGTGGGAGAATAATTGTTTATGTTTTCTTAAAATCTCAATTGTTATCTTTTCATATTCATCATAAACCTCTTGAAATCAAACATGGGTAGAAATAAATAGGAACAAATGATGTTTTTAGTGAGGCTTATGACATCCCGCCTTTTTATTACATAACTTTTCATTACATTTTACAAACATAGGATCTTTAAAGTCTAGTGTCTTGGAAATCAAGAACATAATACATGAGAACAACATAAAAAATTATTCTAAAACACTTGTAATGATTCATAATAGGTTAATCCTATGTAAAATTACTGCATCTCATATCTTGGAGACATACATCAAAGGAAATGGTGAGCAGAAGGCCCAGTAAGGGGTAAACTAGGGAATCAGTTTACTTGTGATATCAATAAGAACTTGATGAAAAATATGAAGACATGAACAATGGAAAAAGAGGAATATAATAATAACAAGAACATGAATCATAAATTGAATATGTGTCTACAACATTTCATTTAGACATTCATGAACATATCACCAAGGTTTGTCCCCAAGGTGTCATAAAAATTACCAAGGTTGTTCACCAAGGTATCGTGAAACTTGTCATCTCTAGAGATTAATTCTTTAACCAATGTATTGGAGTTCTATCAGGGCGCACCCTTAATATGTCTTTACTTTCATGTGATCCACATATATCATAATCAAACATTTCATAAATAACCCATGGAGAATAAAAGAAATGGGTTTCATTTCATGATCGTGATGTTTTAAAAGTTCTTAAAAAAATAAGATCATTATGTCATTTATAACCCATGGAAAGGGAGTGAGGGTTAAATTTATGTAAATTCCAGAATCAAATATATTATATTTATATATTTATGAACACCCAAATAAACGAAATAGGTCTGGGTATTCAAATAAATAAAACAAGAGAATTTCTAGAGAGAAAGAGAGAAATTTTGTGGTGAAATTTTTACAGCACAACGACTATATAACATGGTTTTAGAAAAAATTGAAAAGAGAGGGGACAAGGGTCACACAATCATAAATAATTCATAATACAGTATACGTACATAATACGATCATGGTATGGATATTTGAATTACATACCACATGAAAAGGAAACATGAAAGAAAAGAGAAGATGTGATTTCTTTTATGAGAAATTCGGCATCCTAACGATGTCACTTAAAAATTCAGAAAAAAAATTAATGAGAGTGGAAAGGGTCTCTCAAAAATTATACATGGAATGTACAGTAATGAGAACATATAGGAACATACCATCAACAAAAAGAGATGGAAACTAGAAGACACAACATAAAGAAAGTCATGCCTTAAAAGAGGATGGTGAAAGATTCCCTTGCCTTGAAGAGTAACTTCAAAATCATAAAGGTAGGGACCTTGGGAGGACTCCTTGGGAGGTAAAGATACCAGAACATTGTTGGGGAGGATTTGAAAATGAAATTAATGAGGGAATGGCTTGGTATTTATAGGAGAAGTGAGGGAACAAGTCATTAATTTCCAAGGGACACCTCATCGGTGGTATTGGAAAAACCATGGTCTTTCCCATGGTATTTTCCCATGGTATTGGCCACTTGGGACACCTCATAGCATATATTACTATTCAAAAGTCTATCAAAAAGATTACATAATTATTACATCCTTAATGATGTCATTAAACACCCAAAACTCAAAATAGTATTTTCACTATTCACCAAAATTTAACTATTTCAGAAAAATCCAAAAAATTAACCTTAACCTAATATTGATTCTCTAAATTCAAAAATGAACTCTATTTTATGAAAATAAATTTCTAAATATTTTTAATTTAATTTTTAAATAAAAACACTATTCACTACAAATTCAACTATTTCAGAAAAATCCCCAAAATTCACCTTACCTAATATCGATGCTCTGAATTCAAAAATGAACTCCATTTTATGAAAATAATTTTCAAAATATTATTAATTTAATTTTTAAATAAAACACTATTCACCTGAAAGAAAACTAATACTTAACTAATAATTTCTGAGACTGTTATTTACTTATTTTATTGAATCACATTACCTAATCAAGGTGCCTAAAATATAATAATACTTTCTTAAGTGAGATTAACATTCCATTTGGTCACATTACTATTCATAAGCATAAAATTACTATTCATAATTTACTATTCACCAAAAATTATGTTGATCTCATTAGACTCTAAATTTCCTACTGAACACAACCGTAAAAGATCATTTTTTGAAAATCATTACACATTATTAATTATTTAAGGTTTACATAAATATTTTAAAATATCATTTTTTTTCCAAAATATTCATCAATGATATACATCCTATATTTATCCGAACATTTGAAATTCACAAAATTTACCATAAGAATAAATAAAAATTTTATTTATATCAAAGTATTACACAAAGCAGCTAAGGCCTTGTTACATAGCCCCTTATAATACCAGCATAGGACCTAAGTGTAAGGTGTGCTAAGGTGGCAGAATCTTGGGGCGACTAGGCCAATATTGCATGAGTAGTGACCTCTATCAGTTTGAACTTCTCCCATAGGAGATTCCATTGAAGCTTCAGATTATGGAGTTCGGCTTGGTCTTGGTCCAGATCAATGCCCAGTGGTGCTACCTCCTTCCTAATTTCTGTCATATGGGCTTCGAACGGCCTGAGTCTACTGGATGAGGCCATTTAATCTTCTTTCTATATTAATTAACCAAGATCACTTGTATTTATAAACCAAAATTGTAACATTAAGAGTTTAGATTCTAACGATCATATTGACCAATGATCATATAATAGAAAAACCCAATGATCTCATTTAATTATACTCACTTTGTTAATTAAAGAATATAGTTTTGTTGAGTATAAAATAAAATAACACACAAAATTAGGAAACAAAAAAAATTCAAAATTTAGGGTCATTACAAGGCTCACCACTATAAAGGATGACTATGTCTAGTGGTTTTTATCACACACACACATACTGATATCCTTTTATTATCAAGAAGTAGTTGAGGATAAGGCTATGACCTTGAATTTGTTACAAATGATAGCACCAACCTGACATTTAGAACAATCACTAAAAATATCATGTGTTTAATGATCTCTAGAGAATGCATGAGCCTACAATGGACTATATTGATATTATCTTCATTCTCTTCGCATCATAAAATATTTCCCTTGGATGGTTCATAATACTCAGAATTTATCTTTAATAGATACAACATTGTTGAATAATTTTCTCCTCCTACTTTTTTATTTATATATTTAACACCTCTTTGGAATCTAGTTTTCTTATATTTAATATGAAAACCCATATTTCATAGAATTTCAAATATCCTTCATTTATGGTCTTTCATTTAATTTAAACTTATCAAAATTATTCTTATTGTATTCATATTAAGTACTTATTCATATAACTTCTACGTGATATTAGAATAAAAAAATTCTTCTCTTTAATCAACTTTTTCACATAAACTGCTTCTTCATAATCCACATCTTCATGGGAATACATGAGATGATACAATTATAGTTAGGCCTCATATATTACAATGAAAATATCTCCCAAAATAATCTCTTCACCATGAACTATTATATGAATTCTATTTGAGGAACAACTGCCTCTTTAGCTATATAACCTACTTTGGATTGTCCTTCTCCTTTTACAACTTCACGATATGATTATCTTCAACGTGGTGTAGAACTAAATCTTCCTCAATATTTATCACATAAATAATTTTTCCTTTAAGCATAAGTAAACACCATTAATATCATGATATTTAATATTTTAATATTAATCAAGTATCATCATATTTATTATTGTCTTGAATCATGATTATGACCAAAATCATGACATTTGATTCACTGAATAATAGTCCAAACATCATAAAAAATAATGCCCTAATTTGAAATTTAAACTTTTGAATCTCACTATATCTTCTGAAGAACACATATTTTTTCCATATGATAAAACTTACATAATAAATATCATTCCTTTCATATGAAATTTATGTTCCTCTCTTTACTAAAATTCCTCCAAGTGATGACCTTTTATATAAGATTTTGTAAACCTCATGTAATATGAAAGGTTTTTTTACTTTTGAAAATTTCTTCTTGAGTTATGAACAAAAAACTTACATATCATAAAATATTTTATTTATCATCCTATGCCAATTCCTTTTCTATATTTTCCTTTTAGAAACAAATTAATGCAATATATTGAATATATGACACATTATAAAAAATATTACACATGCTCTAATAAACCTATTAATGTCCTAACTTTACTTATTTTTTATGAACTCCAAAATCTTATGAATTATTTGAATATCTTATAGAGATAGGTAAGTTCATAAATTCCTTTTGAAAACATAATATTTTAAGAAATATATATTACACATCAAGTACTTTGACTGATTTCTAACAACATGCAACCAGAATTTATAGACTCTCCATTCATCTTTCCCAAACCTTGTCAAAAAATATAACATCAACTCAAACTTCATTATATAATATCCTTGGATGCAAGAATCCATCTCAAAAATCTTCATCAATCATCAGTATATATTCAAAAAAAATAAAACAAAATCCTAAAGTGGGATTAATAATCTTCCCTTTTTATTTTTTGTCAATACCATGCATTTTAGTGTCTAAATAAATCTAAATAAATTCCCTCCTCAATGATGAAAACAATATAGATCCACTGAAATATAATCTATACTTTTTTCAAACTTATTGAAAATAAATAAAAATTAAATAAAGTGATAAAATCAACCTCTTAAAAATAATGATTCAGGAATCCATAAACTATAAGTCTACATGAGTTAAATTTATGTAATAAAGAAGAGTGGTTAATTCAGATAATAATGTTTTCCTTAAGAGACTTATTCCATAAATACGAACCTATAATATTAAGTTAAGAAGTTTAATAAATGTTATTTCTTATATACTTTCTTTCACTCACTGAAAAACACATTCAAATATTTCAAGAATAAGAATGTTACACCCACATTAGATAACTTCTCCACCTTTTTGGAAATTTAAGAATAATTTTAAGAGGGTAGGAATCTTATAATCGTACCTCAATGTTTGGATGTGGGATGCACTTCCATTAACAACCTCAAATTCTCAGAATATTTGGTTAAAAATATCTTGGAAGGATATCAACAATATTCTTCTTGGAAAGAAAAAAATTTATTTTTAAGATACCTCCGACCAATTTATACTTTATAAAATAATATTTAAAATCAATTTTATTTATATTTTAATGTTTCAATATATTATTGGATTGATTTATTTCACTCTAGTAATCACAGAAAATAATTAATGGATATTTTGCTAAATATTCAAATCCTCCATCTATATCTTCATCCTGATATTTTGAGTAGATATTTGTAATGAAACCATATATTCATCCTTAGTAGATATCAAGGTTACTAAAGACTAATTTTTGGAATATAATGCTAAAAATATTTTACCAAAAAATAATGCTCCTCATAATGTGGAATTTTTATCATCAACTCCACCTACACAGTTAGTATCGGTAAACCCTTTTAGGCCCATATCACATTTCATCTTATACATTAACCCATAATTGAAAGTATTTAAGATATATATTATAATTATATTTACTACTAGAGGGTGTGATTCTTTATAATTGGATTGATACATAGAAAAAAGATTAACTATATATACTATATTTGGTCTTGAAGTTATCGGGTATAAGATACTTCTAATTAATATTATGAATTATTTTTTTATTAATATCTCTTCCTTACTCATACTTTCTTAGCTTTGTAACTACTTGAATTGTTGTATACACTCCTCTAGAATCCTAATTATTGAACCTCCTCAATAGATATTTACCATATTTTTCTTATTAAATGAAAATGTATCCCTTAGTTTGAGAGATTTATAAACCAAAAAAAATTATTTCACCAACTAAAGATATCTAAATCTTCTTTTTCATATGTTTTAAAAAAAATTTCACATGATTTATCTTTATTGATTAAAAATGATATCATAAAAATAATTAATCCGAAAGTGATGTAGTTTTGGTATTTGTAATATAAAAATTTATATTCACATGACCTTTATTGAATGATATAATTCAAAAATATGCATTCAGCATGAAATACCAAGCTCCTGGAGATTGCTTAAATACATAAAGTTCCATATTCATCTTACACACCTTACTTCCATCTTATCCAATCATAAATCCCATGGGTCTTTTCATGTATACTTATTCATCAAGATAATCATTCATAAAATTATTTTTTATATATATTTGAAAAAAATGAATCATTTTTAGGTTACAATAGAAATAAATATTATGACTAATTCAAGTCTATAAACTAGAGACAAGATTTTATCAAAGCCAATTACTTCGATTTGTAAATATACTTTACATATGATCCTTGTGATTTTAATTGAAACTTCACCTATTTCATCCAAAATATTACAAAAAACATATTTCTACCTAATAATTTTTTTATCATTGAGTATTCACAAATGATCCCATGTTTTATTCATTTCAATTTAATCCAGTTTTTCATTCATAGTTTGGATCCACTCTTTATTCCCAAAAGCTTAATCAATAGTTGGGGTTTAGTACTTGAAAGAAAACTAGTGTGAATAGTTTCCATGATTCTTCTTCTAGTATACACCTTTTGATTTAGATCATTGATTTTATTTTCAAGATCAACATGTTTCTTCAATTTATTATTTTCTCCTATAGAATTTTTATCCTCATCATCATCATTAAGTAAGATGAATCTACATATTCAATCAAAAGTTTTGTGTCATCTATAGTTTATAAAACAGGTTAAGAACTAACAATATCATCCTCTTAATCTACTATGATTTTTTTCATGATATCTTCTTTATTTTCTAGACTATCACATCATCATTATCCACAATCATCTCAAACTTTTTATTAATCATCTTTATGATCTTCCATTTGGTGTATAACCAAGGAATATTCTATATTCATCTTTCTCATTAAATAAATCACCACTTATATATTGTATTTTCATAAAAAATAGACTTAAAAATACTCTAAAGTGTTTTGAACTTTGATATTTATTGAACCACATTTCATAAGAAGACATATTTTAAATTTTCTTTAAAAAACATCTATTTTATATGATTTCAATAGTGTTAATATCTTGCAACCAGAAAAATATTTTGGTATCATTCTCAATAAGAATAGTTCTATTAATTTTAACAATCATCATTGTATTCCACTCATATACCTCATTTTTTAGGATCATATTTTGCACTAAATTAATTTATTATTCCATATTTATCAATAAATTCTATAAAATTCATGTGGGAATATTCAGTACCATTATCATTCCTTAATTTTTTCAAATAATAACATTTTTTTTTCTTTAATAGTCTTCTAAAACTTTTGAACCTATCCAAATATTAATTGTGAGATGTAAACATTATACATTTCATTCTAGTTAAGGCATCAATGAAAAATGATGAAATATTTTTATCTATTTATTGAATTATTTATCATATATCCACAATCATCAAAGCGAACTAGATCCAATGGTTTTTAATTATAATGTCAACTCTATTCTGAATTTTTTTCTATATTTTCCTTTCTAAAATATTTTAAAAATATTAATTATATCTTATTTAAAAACTATTATATCTCACATAGCCTCTTCTCTGATCAATATCCTCATATTCTTTTATCCAAGATGGCCAATCCTTGGATGCCAAAAATTATATTCATCTTGACAGCTCAAGAAGTAATATGTCATATCTTGTCTAACTTGAAACATGTTATATAAGGTTCTATTTTTTTATAACTGATCCATATCTTAACCTTTATTTTTCTAGGATTCCATTGGGACCCTTTTTGTGCATCAGATATGTGCCCTTGGACTAGTCATGATCTACTTTTGGACTTTTATTATCATATTCCACAGATGGGTGGTCTTTACCACTATTGTTGATGTTGTCAACTCCTTAATCCAAATAGGATGATAGGATATCATTTCCTCCTTCCATGAATTCCTTCTTGAAGTTAATAAACTGGTTTGAGTATCCCTTATAGATATAATACATGTTTTTGAATTTCATTATCGGTACCATATTCTAGTGGAAACCAGTAAACTATTATACATTCTACCATAATATGGTTTTTACCTATGGTTAGAGCAAATAAAGATGTTAGGAATATTGATCATGAGCCACTTTCTTATTCTCATGACATAACGAGTTTTGATTATAAAACCTAAGGAATACTATGATTGTATTGAGGAAACTTATGTTCTGTGTGTAAATAATATGAGGCTCAATACCTCAGGCATCCTATTATTTTCACACAAGGAGGCTCATGTTTGTTATAGGGGGAATGTGATGTATGTCACTCTAAGAAACTTATGCTCATCATATAAGGATTCCTTGGATCATCACCTAGTGCATCTCGTTCTCATCACATGAGGTAAGAATCTTATTCTCATCACCTAAGAAAGAGGGGTAGATATTATATTCCTATCACAAATGCTTCTTATGATCATCATATAATACATCTCACACTCATCACATTAGAAAACATCTTAGGTTCATCACCTAAGTATAGAGATAAGAGATCTTATTTTAACCACATAGGATTTCAAGGACCATCACCTAAGGTTCCCTAGTATCATCACCGAGGGTTGCATTTATGATGTATCAAGTGGTGTTCATAGGTTTAAATTCGAGTGAGGGAAGTTCCATGTATACTGTTTATGTATGTGACAACACATATTTAAAGTCCAGTTTGGGTAGTCCACATACACTTATCATGCATGGGTCAGAACATATTTATAGTCCAGTGTGGATGGTCTAATATATTCTCATATTTTATGGGTCAAAAAATATTTAGATTCTAGTGTGGAATATCCAACACACACACATCACATATGGGTCGGTCATATATTTAAATTCCAATAGAGACCCTTCTCTTTTACAATCATCATGTGTAGAGCTAATCATAGGTTAACATCTTGTGGAGATTCCAATGTCTATTTGGGGATTTGGATTTATGTGTTCATATTTTTGGTATGATCTAGATAGATGATTGATGCAGTTTTATTTTTATACCCTTGGCCACATCTTTTATAGGTAATTTTTTGGGGATTTTAATGTTGAAACTTTCTGATGTGAAGAATTATATGAATTGTACATAAATTCATGTTGAATATGATATTTATTGAATATTTTAATTAAAATGTGTTTTTTAAAGAAAAATTATTAAATTGTCTTTATCTTGATTTTTTAATTATTTTTAGAAAAATAAATTTACTGATTCTTCATTGATAATTGTTTTACATTTAGTTTTGATGATTTTGAAATTCTTTAAATGAATTCTTTCATTAATTATAGTTTTTTATTTCATAAATTCATTTTTGGAATTTATTTTTTTAATTCAAAATTGGAATTTTTATTAATTTTTGGAAACTATTTATTTTTCATTTTTAATTAATTATTTTTACTTATATTAAATGGTGTGTTTTTTAAAGGAACTATGGAAAAGTGTGTCAAACTAATATGAAAAGGAATGAATGTGCAGTCACTTAGTCAACCACAAGAAGAGAGTCTATCATTACTCAGGTGACCACATGAGGGAAAATAGAAAAATTCATGAAGATATTGTACCTACCACTTAATATTCACAAATGGGTTGTGATACCGCATAGAAAAAATACAAGATAATACAAGAATAAAATACCATGCTACCCCAAGATGATTTTTCAACTGACCATGCATGATTTTTTTTGGAAAAGTCCCCATGGTACTGTTCCAACCTAATCTACCATGCATTTGAAGTTGTCGTATGGAGAATTAAATTTGTATGAAACACCAAGCTACCATGAGAATAGGTAGTGAGCACAAGAATTACAATAGACCATAAGAGGGAAGTCTTATTTTTCTGTTTCTGATTCAACCTATTATGCCTGTAATAAGGAAGTGACTATGATAATGTAATAAAATCCATACGAAGATACCATGAGGTCAAAATAAATCGTGATGTGTTCAACCATTACAGATATTGTAATTTAAGGTTGAATAATGCCGATTAAAGCTTGAGATTTAATCTAGCTCGATAAATATCTGACTAAGAAGCTAGGTTCACTGATGTTTAATTATCAAATGTTGGATGAATTGGAATTTACCTATGAAATTTGGAGATTATCACTCACAAAGTTCAGGTGAATGAATACAACGTGGCGAATTTTGACCAGTAAATCTAATGGATGAAGAAATCTAGATTGAGGAAGAAAACTCGATCAAAGCTTATAATGAACTTGAATAAAACTAAAACTGAGACTAAAAAATGAGAATAGGAAAGTTTAATCCCAAGATCACCTGATGAAGAACAAGTTTAACTTGAGATGTGTTCGATTGAAATTATATCACACCATATAAAGATTTGTTACGTGGATATTTGAAGGTTATGATCTGAATGAGGAAAATTGCCCAAAATTTTGATAAACATGTGAATAGAAAAAATAAAAAAGACTGAATAAGGATTTTCAATTTGATCGACTCACATCACATAAGGTGTTTTTTAACTGTTCTAAAATGATGCAACCTAATCTAATTTAAAGATTCATCAGATAATGATGAAGAATATAGTTTAAATAGAGATTCAGTGGTAGTACATAAGATTTTCTGACCGTTGGATGGTTTTTTTGAGGTGGATGATAAAAAATATAATGGAGGAGCCTTGTAGTTCCCCAGTATTTTGGTTTTATGAACTAGTTAAAATTTAAAAAATGCACCCTACTAATTTCTTTAATGGAGTTTGTTTTTCCTCTTACCTAAAAATCAACCTATACCTGGATGAGATCACCCTAAGTAAGTCACACTTTTATTTTTCTGGGAAGTATCATATGAACATGTTGATTGTAAGAATAATGAAATTCAAGTCTATGTGGGCTTGAACAATGATCACTGATATGTATCAAGAAAATTTCATCCATTTGGACATCTAATGAGTGTGGCAGAATGGGGGATCAAGATTCGGGAATCAAGGGTGCATGAATGATTATTATTGGTAAAAATAATGGTATGTTAATGTTGATAAGAAATGATAATTAAATTTTGGGGAATAATATGCAAACCAAGGATAAAAAAATCTACCTAGGACACACTACATAAGACCATGACAGGTGTAGGTTTTCCAAGGCCTAGAAAATGAATTAAAGATTTTGGGTGACCTAAAATTTGGAAATCAAGGATATAGAAGAAATTAAGAGAAATCAAGTAATAAATTATAATTTCCAAAATAATGAAACTCAACCTAACGTTAACTTCACATGTTTTTATCTTAATCTTTTTGAATCTGGAAAGACGATCATAAGTGAAAGATAAAGAGATTGTGGGAGAAATTGGGAACTGATGGAAGATTTGAGTAATACTCACTTAAGAAATCACAACCCTTGAACTTTCCATATGGATACCATATAGAATTTAGATCTTGGCCATTGCTAAAAATATAAATCTGAATGAAAATTCATTCGTTTATGAGGTATTTTTTTTGTTTTACCATTGAGGATAAAAATATATGGTGAATGTGCCATATGGAAGTCATGTATTTTTTTCTGAAGTTATAACTATGAGAATGTGGTAGGGTAAAGGCATGAATGGTTCTTAATTAGAGACTCCACATAGGAAAAAAAGGGATCATGGGAAAAAGGGATTGAGGAACACGACTGACTAGGGAAAGTTGGGATGAGGAGCAAGAAATAGAGAATAATTGGTTCTTAAGAAGAGTTTTAGAGATCTTCGACAAAGAACTTATATCTCTACCTACTTATTCACCTCATTTTTAATGTTTATAATATATTTAATGAAATATTTTAATGATATTAACATGATATTTAGATAAACTACTATAGTGGATGAGATTTAACTAATAACCAATTTAATATCATTCATGTGTGATTTCTTGATTGACGGTGCTCTTATCTTCATTTATTATGAAATATTTTTTCAAAAAAATCGAGAATTAGTGAAAAATGATCTTGATTGATTTCATTTTCAAAATTTCTTCATCATCAAAGAATACTTTGACATGAGATATGCTATTTGAGGGTATCACACTAAGTTCAAATGATAATTTGGATAGAGTGAAGGCATATTTCATCATTTTTTGAATGAATGAGTACTATAGTTGATTATCTGTATGACTTGTTCACTCAAAAACTAACCATTTAAAAGAATAGTCCACCCTCTTTCATCTCAAATCTAGTTTTTTCTTATATTTCATGAATGATGGAAAATATATTTGAATCCAACCAATCAAATTCCCTTATCTTATCATTGATTTTCCCTATTTACTTTGTGATAAGTGTGATCTCTTGATCTATTCAATTTCATTGTTACTATTTAATTCACTTTACCATAATCATCACTTCAATTTCCTATTTTCACTTCTTTGTTTGTTTACTTTTCTTAAGTACTTATACTTATTTATTAGTCTCTCACATAAAATAGAAATTATTACCAATGGATCGACCACTATTCACCACTAACTAAATTTACAATAGGGTTAAAAATTGTCACGAACCGACCCTACTCAGGCTCAAGCCGCAACTACCCCAGGCCCGCCTCCATAGGCCAGGGGCTGGCGACCAGTGCCGAAGGCACAATAACTCAGGGAGGCATTTTCCTAAGCACCTGTACCCACACACTTAGCACACTCAATGCAAAAGAGAAGAGTAAAAGAAAAAAACAAGCAGAGAAAAGGGCAACTGCTATATAAAAACCAAAAATGTGCATCGACCTCTAAACAGTACAAGTAAAGTGCTGAAAAGGAAAAAAGGGAAAAAACACGCGCCCAACCAAAAAAAAGTGCCACAACCCGACAACAGGTAAACAAAACAAATAGCTGACAGTTCTCCCCACCTGGAACCCGGCTACGACCACTACACGCGGTCCAAGCTCCCAAGCTCCTACGCTCCACCGAAGTCACGCTCCACCTGTCTGTCGTCTGCAAGGGTATACCAAGTGCAGGCAAAGCCCAAGTAGGGGTGAGTATAAAAATACTCAGTAGGATACCCCGAAGGCTTGAGGGAGCAACAAAGGAGGTACCGAAGGGTGAGCAGTAGAGCGAACAAAAAAAGTGGAGGGGTACAACTGAAAGGGCAGTAAGAGTAACAGTGAAGAGTCCAACTCAACCCAACAAGAGGAAAGAAGGTAGACTCATCCAGGCATAAGGAGCTGGAAACAGTGAGAAGATGAACTTCCCATCGAGTCTTCGCTACCTATAGCAGGAGAGTAGACTCATCCAACCACGAGAAGCTAGACACAGAAAGCACGTGGCATACCCCACGCGTCTTCACCTCTTCTGGAAGGAGAGTAACCAAAACCAAGAAGTGGGTACTATAACAAGGTATATACAAGTCCATATGCTCAATCAAGAAGCCCGAACAACATCATAAGGGGATCACCGTCCTATAGCTCAGCCCAAGAAAATAGTAGCCAACAGTCCCAGAAGTAAACCATCGATGACTGGCATCCCGCACGTCTGCCCCGAACTACAAGCCAAGGGGCTCAACCACCACACCTCGACACTATATGCTTTGGGCGGTACTGACTCGCCCGCATGGTTTTAGATCACGTCACATGAACACGTCTCGGTGGGGAATGTGCCCCTTATGCTTGAGAGTTCTAGGGAAAGTCAAACCACGCCTCGTCACTACCCCACAGTCGAGAGGTCTCCTCAAAACCAAAGCCGTTACAACACTGACCTGTACAACCAAGGGTCCCACTCCAGTAATCAAGGAGGAAAGCCACAGGCTAGCCTAGAAGAAAGGACTGAGCCTGGAATGCCAACAGGTGTCCCACTTCCCAGCCTTGCTGGAGGGTAATTCTTAACCAGATATCGGGTGACCCACTGCCCAGCCCCACTGGAGGGTAGACCTTAACACATCATCAGGCGACCCACTGCCCAGCCCCGCTAGAGGTTAGACCTTAACACATCATCAGGCGACCCACTGCCCAGCCCCGCTAGAGGGTAGACCTGGAATATGTCGACAGGTGACCCACTGCCCAGCTGTGCTGGAGGGTAGACCTGAAACTAGATGACGGGCGACCCACTGCCCAGCCCTGCTGGAGGGTAGACCCTAAGAGGTCGTCGGGTGACCCACTTCCCAGTCTATGCTGGAGGGTAGACCCTAATAGAATCATGTAACTCACTGCCTAGTCTCTACTGGAGGGTAGACCCTAAAAGTTGATGAGTAACCCACTGCCCAGCCCTGCTGGAGGGTAAAACTCAGAACTTCTCTGGCCATCTCTACTGGAGGGTACAACACTAGCCAACCGAACACGGAGTGGGTATCGCGCAACCACCCAACTCTAGAACAGTCCACCCAAAAGAGGTTCAACGCCTGTTCCATCATGGGGTTCCACTAGCACTGCTACTGGCCGATCTATCGAGAACGAAACTATGGGAGACCACTCAACCCTGCTGGTCAAACAAACGAGCACATAGGGACCCTCTACGTCGTGAGAGGTCAAAGTACACAAAGTAGAACACGACACGCACATGGGGCCCACACGACGTGTGGCCCCAAGTCAACCCCAACCAAGCACACGAACATTCTCAGGTACAAACCACACGTACCTCCAAGCGCTCTCGTATACTCCCAGAGTATACCATGTCTCCAGCCCTAAGGCTATCGTGCACATGGCACCCCAATGTCAACATGAAGGCGTGACGTAACAAATCCACCTCAAAGGCCGAGGAACGGCTAACCAAATCTTGTGAATCATTTATATCACTCTCCCAAGAGTGCACGATTACATGCCAAGGGTCCGATACAAACAAGGTAGGACGAACCACCACCAGAGCACCTTCCATGATTCCACATTTAATAAGATCATGTAAGAGGCTCTGATCGCCTGAACAGATAACATCGTTTTAATCCTCGTGGAAAAACACGCGAGATCGACTACTTACTCGCCTCCAACGGATATCCGATGGAAAAGTCACCAACACCGCCTCACGCCCGAAAAACGTCCCGTGATCCCGAGACTCGGCCCCGAAAACAGTCGGGCACATCGCACCAATGCGATCCCCTTGGGAAAACACGTCAAAAGCACTACTCACTTGAGTGCAACGGATATCCGGAGAAAAGACACATCCCGGCGCACCGCACACGAACGGTGCCACGTGGCACTCACATCCCGGTCCCAAAACACAATGAACGGATCGTACCATTGCGATCCTCTCAAAAAAGCACACAAGATGGACTATCCACTTGTCCAAAACGGTCGCCCGATGATTAAGATGGAAAATCACCGTCGACGCCCAAACGACCCACGTGGGCCGTGCACCATCGTGCGGAATTACAGCGGGCAGACTGCGCCAACATGATGCCCTCAGAAAAACACCCAACATCGACTACTTGCACGCCCCGAACAGACGTCCGAGGAAAAAGTCGCTAAAAGCTGCACACAGCTCAAAAGACAGGCCGTGGGGCCCACGCCTCAACTTCATCCTCAATTCCGGAAACCACCCTGGAAAGCTCTGTCTCGAATCCAGGGTCCCAACGCCACTGAAGACGCTTTAAGTCAGACGTCGGACGCGTCCGCTCCGTCCAAGACAAGCATTCCCGGGAAGCCCGCTAAGCTGCTCTACGAACGTGTCATGCCCCCAAGCCTCTCATCTTGGAAGTTAAAACTCCCTAAACCACCCCATAACGTCTGCATCAACGTAAGGTCCGTGCCACCGTAGACGGCACGCAAAACGGATGGCCGTAGCGAAAGCTACGGGCGTCGGAAGTTCCAAAGGGGGAAACACCCTTGGGCCGGACCGGCCCGGTCCGGCCGGTCCGCCCACAGCTGACCCGCTCCGGCCGGCCCGCTGGGACCGCGACCCAGCCGCCTCCCGTGAGACCGCCTCGCCCGCGCGCCGCGCAGGCACCTCTTCCACCGACCGGCCGACACGGCCGGTCGGCTTTCCACGCGATGACCCACGTCGCGCGGGTCTCTGTCCAGTCGTGGGGTTGCACGCCGCGACCCCGACCGTCCCCTCCCGCCGGCACCCGCGCGCCGCGCCCTCAGCCAACGAGCCCGAGCTGCGACACCCACCTGAGGAAGCCTCCGCCGCTGACCGCCACCGCCGAAGAGCGCCGACGCCAGCCGAAGACCCTGCTGCCGCCGCTGGAACTCGCCGGAAAAAGGAAACCCGCCGGAAAAACCTCAGAACACCTCCAAAAACCCGCAATCTTCGGCGAATGATTGCGGGTTCCTCAGAACTCCAAAATCGAAACCGAAAGATGAATCAGATAGCTACTAAAAACTAATATGTACTCAAGGGATTTGATTCGACGATCAAACAACAATCGATGCATATAATTGAGGTTGAAATAGGGTTCAGAAATTAAAACGCAACCAAAATCCTACTACCTCTTGGGTGATGCCCGAAGCTTCACGGGGAGTCCGCCGCTACGTCGTGCCGCGCCTTGCCGGAGCTTCTTTGCCGGAGCTAGAGGAGGAGAGGGGGGGGGGGGATTTCCTCCTTGCTACTTTCCAGGTGAGGAAGAGGAAGAGGGGGGGGGTGACTTAAGGGTTTAAATTGAAACGCTTAACCACCCACCCATCGGTCCGAACCTGAACCCTCATGAGGGTCAAGGTTAAGCCTACCCTAGGTCAAACACCACCTCCCAAGCACAATGGAGGTCTCATAATTTTAATCTGAGAACCTGTTCAAAATTTATAAAATTTAACGTCTGAAGCTGCTAAATTACGAAAACGCCCCTGGGGCCATTTTTCACAAACGGCTCGCGCCCGCAAAAATTAGACCCCTCCTAGGGTAAACGACATGGTCCGAACTCAACGGTGCTCTCGGTTTTCCAATCCGAGCCACCGTTTAAGAGATATAATAGTTTCACCATTAAATGAATAAATTAATTAATTAATTTATACGTTTAACGTTCCGAAAGCGAGTGAGGGGTCTAAACGTCCCGCACCGACACGTTTTATGTCGTTCCTAGGGTAAAAACCTCATTCCGAACCCATACGTACACTCATATATTTGATCCAGAACTCCCTTTAGGAGTTATCTCATTTATTTAGCGTTTCCAGTGTGAACGCACTGAAAATTTAGTTCTGGCCACTCTGGGGCTCAGAATCGCACGCCGTATGAAGGCGCTGCTTTGGAATATCATCAAGAATATTCCAAAGTCTTTCGCAGCAAAAACTGGGTTCTTAAATCATTCCCTCCTTCAAGATTTTCATCCCCTAAAATCAACACTAGGGAGAAACACAGGGTACTAATCCCACACTAGCTTCCTCATACCCCAAAGAACCCACACACAGCTCTGCGTCACCACACACAGACCAAAGGATTGATCTGTTCATGCTAGGTCAGCCCTTGCCAAAGTTTTTCACCCACTCTAGACTTTGGGGTTAGGGAAAGGTGGTAGGGAATCTCGCAATCCCTTCGCACAGTTTCAAACAGCCCGAAGGCTCTCAGGGGTAGCTCACCTCCCTGACCGAACCACCATGTCGCACGTCGCGACTGGAATCACCGCCCGCATCTAGAACAAGGCCTGGTGATTACCTCCTTCAGAATATCCATATGGTGAAACATCCAAGGATATCTGGTCATGCAAGATTTCACAGTCGATGCTCTCTTACACACTCAAAAGGCGAAGGAGTCGACACCATCGACTAAAGGAAAAGGTCTCACACCTTTTTACCTTACCAATATAGGGTTACACCCGACGCTCTGCGTCACCCTGGTAACACCTCAAACAAGGAGTAGGGAGAAAAGCCTTTCACACGCAGAGCCTAACAATTATACTGCAAAAAGTAGAAGATCTTCAAGGGGTACCTCTCACCATCCCATGCTCTGCAGGATCATAGACATCCAAAGCTCGCGGTTGTCCGTGGTCCCAACCGTCAGCTCCCGGAGCCTGATGTGGACCGCCTAGTGGTGATGGGGAGATCTCGTAAAGTTGTCCCCCACTACCAGCTCCTCCTTCTCCTCTGCTAGAACCACCTCTCTGGGTACTACTCCGATCACGGTGTTGCCTCTGCCATGGTGGTGCGCTTGTTGCCTGCCCGAAGCTCCCAGCAACTCAGGTCGGGCAGTCTCGTGCCAAGTGGTCTCACCCGTCACAAGCATAACATAGGCGCTCTCTGGGCTGCTCTGGTGCCCTCTGGCGCCACTATGGTGTACGACCACGGCCCGTGATCCACTCACGGAAGGGCATCGTCGGTTGAGGCCCTACGCCTTTTCGCCACAGTGGTATACGACCACGTCTCTGAAACCGGCAGTGGGAAGGCCACCTGCATCGAGGTTCTGCTTGCCGATGCCTTCTAGCTGCGGTAGACGTCTCGGCTCCAACGTGCCTGCTACCACCACCAACACTAGAACATGACAGGAAGACCTCTATCACCAGCGCCTGCTCTAGTACCTCGGCATATGTGGAAATTCCCAAGGGTACTATGACAGCACAAATCTATCAGCGGAGACCCTGCTCAAACTTCCGCGCTCGGAGGTTATTGTCATGGACCAAGTCTGGGTAAAAGCGTGCACGGTCTGCAAAACTAGCCGCGTACTCGGCCACCATCATCCCTCCCTGCTGAAACTTCAGAAGCTCCCGAATCCGAACGGAGTGCAAGAAGGAGGGGCAAAACTCCTCTCGAAACAACAACTGGAAGTCGCCCCATGAAAGTGACGACTCGTCAAGAATCTGAGTCACCAGACTCCACCAACGCCGAGCTACTCCATGAAAAAGGGTGGCTGCCAAAGCCACTATCTGATCTTCCGACATCTGCACAAGTCTGAAAAGGCAAACCACAACCTCGAGCCAAACCTCTGCTGCCTGAGGATCTGGCTCACCACTGAACCTTAGCGGTCTCTTCCACTGGAACTCACAGAGCGCGCTCAACCTGCGCTCAAACTCAGCCTGCTCTACTGAAACTTCCTACTGCTCAATAGGTGGGGGTGCTGCTACTGGACCACCCAAAGAAAGGGGATCGCATGATGGGTCCTGGACTGTAGCCTCATAGCTCACAGGGTCGTCGTCACGAACCAAAGCTGGTATCCTGGCTGGCTGTCCTCGCGGAGACATCCTGAATATCATCAAGGAGTGTCGCGGTCATATGAGCATATATGTATATACCACAACAACAACGATGGGGAGATGAATCAAGAAGGACAGTCAAAGGCTCAATCCTATGTGATGCAAAAAACAAATTTTTCCCTACAACAAGTGTCTCATCATGCCGAGTCGACAAGCAGGTTATCAAGGTCCTGGTGAATGCATACATCGGCCGCTGCACCATCACTGGACTCCCTGGCCTGAGAACCTCTCTCGAGACATGTTGGCACTATTTCCCTAAATCCCAACCAATTCCTCTTTTAGGGACGTCCGCACAACGTCCTAAGGAATAAACCACCTCTGATACCACTTTGTCATGACCCAACCCTACTCGGGCTCGAGCCGCAACTACCCTAGGCCCGCCTCCATAGGCCAGGGGCTAGCGACCAGCGCCGAAGGCACAATAACTCAGGGAGGCCTTTGCCTAAGCACCTGTACCCACACACACAGCACACTCAATGCAAAAGAGCAGAGTAAAAGAAAAAAACAAGCAGAGAAAAGGGAAACTGCTATATAAAAACAAAAAATGTGCATCGACCTCTAAACAGTACAAGTAATGTGCTGAAAAGGAAAAAGGGACAAAACATGCGCCCAACCAAAAAAAAGTGCCACAACCCGACAACATCTAAACAAAACAAACAGATGACGGGTCTCCCCACCAGGAACCCAGCTACGACCACCGCACGCGGTCCAAGCTCCCAAGCTCCTATGCTCCACCGAAGTCATGCTCCACCTGTCCGTCGTCTGCAAGGTCACACCAAGTGCGGGCAAAGCCCAAGTAGGGGTGAGTATAAAAATACTCAGTAGGATACCCCGAAGGCTTGAGGGAGCAACAAAGGAGGTACTGAAGGTTGAGAAGTAGAGAAAACAGAAAAAGTGGACGGGTACAACTGAAAGGGCAGTAAGAGTAATAGTGAAGAGTCCAGCTCAACCCAACAAGAGGAAAGAAGGTAGACTCGTCCAGGCACAGGGATCTGGAAACGATGAGAAGATGAACTTCTCATCGAGTCTTCGCTACCTATAGCAGGAGAGTAGACTCGTCCAACCACGAGAAGCTAAACACGGAAATCATGTGGCATACCCCGCGCGTCTTCGCCTCTTCTGGAAGGAAAGTAACCAAACCCAAGAAGTGGGTACTATAACAAGGTATATAAAAGTCCATATGCTCAATCAAGAATCCTGAACAACGTCATAAGGGGATCTCCGTCCCGTAGCTCAGCCCAAGAAAAGAGTATCCAATAGTCCCAGAAGTAAACCATCGATGCCTAGCATCCCGCACATCTACCCCGAACTACAAGACAAGGGGATCAACCACCGCACCTCAACACTATCCACTTTGGGCGGCACTGACTCACCCGCACGGTTTTAGATCGCGTCACAAGAATGCGTCTCTGTGGGGAATGTTCCCCTTGTGCTTGAGAGTTATAGGGAAAGTCAAACCATGCCTCGTCACTGCCCCGCAGTCGAGAGGTCTCCTCAAAACCAAAGCCGTCACAACACTGACCTGTACAACCAAGGGTCCCGCTCTGGTAATCAGGGAGGAAAGCCACAGGATAGCCTAGAAGAAAGGACTGAGCCTGGAATTCCAACATGTGTCCCACTGCCCAGCCCTGCTAGAGGGTAATTCTTAACCAGATATCGGGTGACTCACTGCCCAGCCCTGCTGGAGGGTAGACCTTAACACATCATCAGGAGACTCACTGCCCAGCCCCGCTGGAGGGTAGACCTTAACACATCATTAGGCGACCCACTGCCCAGCCCCACTGGAGGGTAGACCTGGAATAAGTCGACAGGTGACCCACTGCCCAGCCGTGCTGGAGGGTAGACCTGGAACTAGACGACGGATGACCCACTGCCCAGCCCTGCTGGAGGGTAGACCCTAAGAGGTCGTCGGGTGACCTACTTCCCAGTCTCTGCTGGAGGGTAGACCCTAATAGTGTCGGGTGACCCACTGCCCAGTCTTTGCTGGAGGGTAGACCCTAAAAGTCAATGAGTAACCCACTGCCTAGCCCCGCTGGAGGGTAAAACTCAGAACTGCTCTGGCCATCTCTACTGGAGGGTACAACACTAGCCAACCGAACACGAAGTCGGTATCGCGCAACCACCCATCTCCAGAACAGCCCACCCAAAATAGGTTTAGTGCCTGTTCCATCACGGGGTGCCACTAGCACCGCTACTGGTCGATCCATCGAGAACAAAACTAGGGGGAGACCACTCAACCCTGCTGATCAAACAAACGAGCATAGAGGGACCCTCTATGTCGCGAGAGGTCAAAGTACGCAAAGCAAAACACGACACGCACATGGGGTCCACACGATGTGTGGACCCAAGTCAACCCCAACCAAGCGCATGAACATTCTCAGGTACAAACCACACGTACCTCCAAGCGCTCTTGTATACTCCCAGAGTATACCACGTCTCCATCCCTAAGGCTATCGTGCACATGGCACCCCAACGTCAACACGAAGGCGTGACGTAACAACTCCACCTCAAAGGCCCAGGCATGGCCAACCACATCTTGTGAATCATTTATATCACTCTCCCAAGAGTGCGCGATTACACGCCAATGGTCCGCTATAAACAAGGTAGGACGAACCACCACCGGAGCACCTTCCATGCTTCCACATTTAATATGATCATTTAAGAGGCTCCCCTCGCCTGAACAGATAACACTATTGTAATCCTTGTGGAAAAACACGCGAAATATACTACTTACTTGCCTCCAACGGATATCCGACGGAAAAGTCACCAACACCGCCTCACGCCCGAACAACGTCCCGTGATCCCGATCCTCAGCCCCAAAAACAGTTGGGCACATCGCACCAATGCGATCCCCTTGAGAAAACACGTCAAAAGCACTACTCACTTGAGTGAAAGAGATATCCGGATAAAAGATGCATCCCAGCGCACCGCACACGAACGGTGCCACATGGGACCCGCATCCCGGTCCTGAAACACAACGAATGGATTGTACCGTTGCGATCCTCTCGAAAAATCAAACAAGATGGACTATCCACTTGTCCAAAACGGTCTCCTGGTGATTAAGATGGAAAATCATCGTTGACGCCCAAACGACCCACATGGGCCCTACACCATCATGCGGAATTACAGCGGGCAAACTATGCCAACGCGATGCCCTCGGAAAAACACCCAACTTTGACAGCTCGCACGCCCCGAACAGACGTCCGAGGAAAAAGTCGCTAAAAGCTGCACGCAGCTCAAAAGACGGGCTGTGGGGCCCGCGCCTCAACTTCTTCCTCAACGCCTTAAACCACCTTGGAAATCTCCTCCTCGAAGCCAGGGTTCCAACGCCACTGACGGCGCTTATGTCGGACGTCGGACGCGTCCGTGCCGTCCAAGACAAGCATTTCCGGGAAGCCCGCTAAGCTGCTCTACACACGTGTCGTGCCCCCAAGAATCTCATCTCAGAAGTTAAAACTCCTGAAACCACCCCATAACGTCCGCCTCAACGTAAGGTCTGTGCCGCCGCAGATGGCACGCAAAACGGACGCCCGTAGCGAAAGCTACGGGCATCAGAAGTTCTAAAGGGGGAAACACCCTTGGGCCGGACCGGCCCAGTCCGGCAGGTCCGCCCCCAGCCGGCCCGCTCCGGCCGGCCCGTTGGGACCGTGGCCCAGCCACCTCCCGCGAGACCGCCTCGCCCACGTGCCGCACGAGCGTTTCTTCCACCAACCGGCCGACACGGCCGGTCAGCTTTCCACGCAGAGACCTGCGTCACGTGGGTCTCTGTTCAGCCGCGGGGTCGCACGTCGCGACCTCGGCCGTCCCCTCTCGCCGGCACCCACACGCCGCGCCCTTAGCCGACGAGCCCGAGCCGCGCCACCCGCCTGAGGAAGCCTCCGCCGCCGACCGCCACCACCGAAGAGCGCCGCCGCCAGCCAAAGCCCCTGCCGCCGCCGCTGGAAGTCGCCGGAAAAAGGAAACCCGCCGGAAAAACCTCAGAACACCTCAAAAAACCCGCAATATTCGGTGAATGATTGCGGGTTCCTCAGAACTCCAAAATTGAAACCGAAAGATGCATCAGATAGCTCCTAAAAACTACTACGTACCCAAGGGCTTTTATTAAATGATAAAACAACAATCGATGCATATAATTGAGGTTGAAATAGGGTTCTAAAATTAAAACGCAACCAAAATCCTCCTACCTCTTGGGCGATGCCCGGAGCTTCACGGGGAGTCCGCCGTCGTGCCGCGGCTTGCCGGAGCTGCTTCGCCGGAGCTGGAAGAGGAGAGGGGGGGGGATTTCCTCCTTGCTGTTGTCCAGGTGAGGAAGCGGAAGAGGGAGGGGTGACTTAAGCGTTTAAATAGAAACGCTTAACCACCCACCCGTCGGTCCGAACCCAAACCCTCAACAGGGTCAAGGTTAAGCCTCCCCTAGGGTAAACATCACCTCCCAATCAAAACGGCGGTCTATGAATTTTAATCCGATACCCCATTCAAAAGTTATAAAATTTAACGTCCGATGCCGCTAAATTACAAAAATGCCCCTGGGGCCATTTTTCACAAACGGCACGCGCCCGCGAAACCTATACCCCTCCTAGGTTAAACGGCACGCTCCGAACTCAATGGTGCTCTTGGTTTTGCAATCCGAGTCACCGTTTAATAGATACAATCATTTCACCATTAAAAGAATAAATTAATTAATTAATTTATATATTTAACGTTCCGAAAGCGAGCTAGGGGTCCAAACGTCCCGCGCCGACATGTTTTATGTCGTTCCTCGGGTAAACACCCCATTCTGGACCCATACGTACTCTCGGATCTCTGATCCAGAACTCCGTTTAGGATTTATCTCATTTATTCAATGTTTCCAGTGTGAACGCACTGAAAATTTAGTTCCGGCCACTCCGGGGCTCGGAATCGCACGCCGTCTGAAGGCGCTGCTTTGGAATATCATCAAGAATATTCCAAAGTCTTTCGCAGCAAAAACTGGGATCTTACAAAAATAATTAATCTACTTATTATTAGTGAATACATGGTAAAATATTGGCATCATTATCAGGGAAAGAACATGTAGATAAGGTATTTTTTTAATAAAAAAGTTTCTCAAGAAAATTTCTCAAAAAAAATCAAACATGTTTTAAAAAAAATATTTTTTGGTGTTTTTTTAATAATTTTTGGGGAAGATATTTGTTTATGAAAACTAGATCAACTATTGAACATATTTATCCCTTCATATCAAGAATTGAAATACATTTAAGTTCCCTTAAACTAAAAAAGAAAACTAAAATGGAAGAAAATAGGGGGCTGAGAAACTAAATTACAAATAAGATGAAAACATCAACCCACCTCAACCTAGTAATTTTTTGATAGATAAAATCAAGCATAGATATTTTAAAGTGTCCATATATTATATTAATTTATCCTATATTGGAAAAACCCCTAGGTATTTCAACTTTGATATTAAACATTCCCACTTATGTAAATCGACATCATACCTTAGAATTCTCATTAAAGACTCACTTGAATTATTAGGCACTTCTATTGTGTGGTGCAACAATTGTCACTTGGAGGGTTGAGTGGAGAGGAGATAAAACTGAGATCCTTTCCTTTCTTCTTGAAGATAAATGAAAAAACATGGTTCTAAAAAATGGATGATGAAATATTTGATACCTGGGATCAGCTGTGAAAAAATTTTATCATGAAGTTTTTTCCTAGGAGAATGATCACTAAAATAAGTCTCAAAATCATTGGGTTTATTTAAGATGAGAGTGAGTTGTTCTATGAGTCTTGAGATAGATTCAATGGGAAAATTATTTAGTTTACAGATCACCAATTCACTCTATAGTTTATCATGGATGATTTTTATAATAATCTCACCCTATATCACCAAAAATTTATTGATCAATCATTAGGAGTATATTTTAGTGATAAAATTTATAAGGAACTGAAACTAATTTTTAACAATCTTTCTTAAAACACACAATATAAGTGCTCAATAAGAATAATATTTTTTTGTAAATTAACCAATATTTTACAAAAATTTGAAGTATAATCTATTGGTTACTGTGATGAAATTTTTCAAAACACCATTAGAGAGAATGTCACTATTGTGGTATGTTTGGGTATTCAAACTCATGTTTTAATAAACTTGATATACCATCCCAAGCTCCTAAAAATGATAATTTCACTTGATACAGACCTAGGATGAAACCTAAGGATAAAATATTTTCAAATAACTATAACCATGGCTACAAAAACTCTCTGAACCTTCCTTGGGGAGTGTTGAGAGTTCTTAGACCTGCTGCTCTCCCTAGATTTCAACAACAACCAAAGAAATAATTACAAACCTATCCTATGTCTGATTCTTCTAATTCATAAGGAAATGTAAAGGGTTTTTTTATATCAGGTGTTGATTATAATGGATGTTCAAGAGTCACAATATAAATCTGAAATGGAGTCACAAAATTTTTCTTTCAAAAATGAAATGATCAATTTAAAAACTTAAATCAGCCAAATGGAAAGAGATTTTAGAGTAAGAGAAAAGTGTAAATTACCATTCACCACTTAACTTAATCATAGGGAGAAACTTATGGTTTTCATAACTAAGAATTGTATTAAAACTCACTAGTAAGCTTAAAAGATCCAAAACCTACTCAAAATGAAAATCTAGATTAAATTGAAAACCAAAATATGAATGTCTAAGAATCCAAAAATTTGTATAGAAAGAAGGAAAATACCTTGAAACTTGTTGTTCCAACTGGAAAGACATAAGAAAAAAAATTTAAAATTAAAGAAATTTAAGTGAAAAATAAACTTAAAGATTAAATTTTGGGAATTCCAAAAATTGTGAAGAATATTTCCCTAACAATTTTTTTCCCTTAGAGAATTAAAAATAAGAGTCATGAAATAGAACTTCTAAAATATCTATAACCTGTTAAAAAATTCCATATCATTATAATTTTTCTTGAATGCTTAATTCAATGTCCAAAATATCTTCAATCATTAAGGAAAACATTTTCAAACAAAAGAATATTAGAATAATTTTGTACTTCCTATCCCATAGAGGTATGTAGTATTGTCTTTCATAATAGGATACCTAAAAAACATTAGGATCCATGTATTTTTTTTGTCTTTACACATTTTGGGATAGTTTCTTGTACAAATGTTTTTGTAACCTTGGATCAAGTATTAATCTACTTCCTTTATCATTATTTCACTACTTAAGTTTAGAAGAACCACAACCCACCAAATTTGTCATACAACTAATAAATACTTCCATTATTCACCCAATTGGGGGATTTGATGACTTTTTAATTAGTGTTGGGAAGTTTTATTTGCCTATTTATTTTATTATATTGGATTTAGAGTTTTACATGAAAGTACTTATTACTATGGGTAGGAATTTCTTAACTATATGGGGATCTATCGTTATTGTTTCTAAAGGTAAGATAAATTTTGTAGGGAAAATAGAATATTTTAATGTCTTTAGAAATGATAAGGAACCTCTTATAGGAGAGAAATATTCAAGAGTTGATATTCCTGGATTTAAAGACTGATTTGATCATATTAAAGAAGAATTTTGTAAACAATCTATGGCCAAAGAAGCACTTTTGGAAGCTAAAAATAAACATCTCCAATATTTTGAAAATATTAAAGATGAAAATCTAGATAGTTTTCTAGGGAAAGATAATAGTTATGTTTCTTATAAGATATGATTTTTAGAAGATATATTTTTTATTTAAGCTGAAGAAATTTTTGGGAGAGCTTAAAGATCTGTTTCCTACATCATATGAGGATGAACGCTTTGATGATTATTTTGGATAATTTATTGGACACTTAAAATGATTTTGCCTTGAAAAAAAATATTCTAAACACTATCTTATATTATGAGTCTGTGAAGCAATTTTTGGGGAACTGAAAATAGGATTTATACACAACCTTGTTTAAGAGTCATCTTGATGATCTTAGATATCCCAAGCCCAAGTGTCTTTCTAAGAGTAAAAAATCACCACATTCGGTGCTCAAATACCTTCCTACTCATGTGAAATATAATTTTATAGGTTATTTATCATCACTAACTATTATACTCTCATCCAATTTTGAGGGGAGTCAAGAGAAAAATTTGATAAATGTATTGAGGAATTTTTAGTGTTTTATTGGTTACTCCATTGCTGATATTAAGGGAATAAGGCATTCTTACTGAATGCACAAAATACCCATGGGGCCTGAACACAAAATGAGATTTTAGTGGTAGATGAAACATAACACAAACATGAAAGATGTAATTGAGAAGAATTGATTAGATTTTTGGATTCTAAAATAATTTTTCCCATCTTATACAACCCATGGGTTAGTATTGTCTAGGTGGCCCCTAAAAAGAGTGGAGTGATAGTGATTACTAATGAAAAGAATGAGAAAATCCAAACCCAGACATCAAAAAAGTGGATAGTGTGAATTTATTATATAAAACTAAAAATATCCACTAAGAAATACCATTTACTAATGTTATTTATTAATCAAAATCCTTTTGAGAATGTATATAAATTATTATTTTTGTGTTTCCTTGATGTCTACTTTAGTTACGACTATATTCCCATTGCCCCTGAGGATTAGGAGAATACCACTTTCAATTGTCCTTTTGAGATATTTTCCTACCAGTTAATGACTTTTGGATTATGTGATGATCCAACAACTTTTCATAGATTTATGGTGGAAATTTTATCTAAAATAATAAAAATAATCATTAAGTTATTCATGGATAACTTCCCCATTTTTATAATTAACTTTGAAGACTATCTACAGAATTTAGAAATTGTTTTAAAGAGATTCAAAGGGACAAACATGGTTTTAAACTAGAAAAACTGTTATTTCATGGTTATTGAAGGAATTTTGTTAGGTCATAAAGTCACAAGTAGAGGGATATAGGTAGATAATTATAAAATTGAAATTATCCAAAATCTTCCTCTTCAAATTTTTTTATAGGAATTAGGATATTTCTAGGCCATGCTTATTTTTGAAAAAGATTCATCAAGGATTTTCATAGAATCGCCATTCCCCTTTGATCCATGTTAGTTAAGGAAACACATTTTTTGTTTCATGATTTTTTTAAGATACATTTAATATTATTAAGGAAAAATTCACATCATTACCTACTATCACTTCTAAATATTCAAACTTTCCTTTTTAAGTTATGTGTGATTCAAGTGATATTATTGTGGGAGTATTTTTAGGGAAAATTAAAAAGAATAGGTTTCATGCAATTTATTATGTTAGTAAGTTGTTGGATGATTCCTAGAAAAATTACGCTACTATAGAAAATGAATTGGATGCTATTATATTTTTCCTAGATAAGTTTAGAAAATATATGATAGGGTCTAAGATGACCATTTTCACAAACCATTCTTCCCTAAAATATCTTTTGGAAAATAAATAATAAAAACTAAGGATTATGATATAGAATATTTAGTTACAAGAATATAAATTAGAAATAAAAGATAATAAAGGGGATATAAATGTGTTTTTTGACCACTTTTCCAAGTTTCTAAATTATAAAACTAAGTAACCAAGAGTGATCAATACTTTCTTACCAATGAATAATTATTTATTGTAATAGTTAAGTAGGATTCTTGGTTTGAAAATATTTCCAACTTTCTAGCTATGGCAATCATTACCAAGGACCTTTCACATAACCAAAGAAAAAAAATTCATTTTAAATTAAAATACTACTTTTGGGAAGATTCATTATGTAACACCCCAATATTTTAAAATAACATTGTATTCAATATCATACATGATACGTAACACCAATCCTAAATGAACCATGAAATATTATTATTTAAATATGACTATTATAACCCAGCCATTAAATTGGTGTGTATGAATAGGATTAACTAATTTATTATATATATATATATATTATACTCAATATAAATTTATTGATTAATACTTAGGAAATAAGCACTAAATTTTTATTAAATTCATTTTATTCTTAAAAAAATATATATTCCTTCAAAAATTATTTTAATTGATTTTTGTGAGAAGTTATTATAATTAATTTCTGGTAGTTTTTGAAAATATATTTAATAATTAAAGATAATATTTTTCGATTCATCATTTCAAAATTATTTTAGGATGAATTTTTGAAATTTTTTATAAAATTTTGATTTTCCAATAAATAATAAAAAAATACCGATTTTTATTAAAAAAAGTATTTCCATTTCAAGAATGTGAAAAGATCCATTTTATTATAAAATGGTTTCAAAGTAAAATTATATCCTTTTTATTTTAAATAATCCAATTAAGTTCATTTCAATCAATTTTATGTTTTGTTTTTGTATAAAAATATTTTTATAAGTAAAAAAATAGGCATTTTTTCTGGAAAACTATTTATATGCATGCTATGAATTTTTATCATAATAAATTAAATTAATTACTATTGTTGAATGATTTTAATGAAATTTATACATTATATATATTTAATCAAATGTTTATAAATTCATTTAATTTTTTTTCTATGCATGGGATAAGATTAAGTCTAGTTTTATGCTTAAAACTGTATTCTTCTATAAAGTGGTTTTCATCACGTTTTTCACCTTTTAAAAAAATTTAATTTCTGAAACTTATAGTTATTGAATTGTATAAAATTTATTCTATATTTAAAATTAAGAGGTTCACATTTGGTAAATATTTCTATTTTCACCCTTGTTTTAATGGTAAAAATATCATGTTAATTATGTTTTTAATGGTTTCACTATTTTATGATGGCATTTTATAATATAAAGAAATCTGAGGAAAATTTGGATAAGTGTTGAAAAGACCTACCATGGTAATTGAATCTCCATTGAATTTGATTCCCCATCATAAAATAATCACCATTGATATTGAGTCACCGCTGAAAAAGACTCACTATTGAAGTTGAGTCACCGTTGAAAAAGACTCACCGTTGAGAATTAATCACCATCAGAGTTGAGTCACCACTAATAATGATTCACTGTCAGGAATATATCACTGTTGGATGAACCACCATCGGGATTTACCTACTGTCAGATGACCTATTATTAAATGAGTCACTACTAAGATTATTCACTATTGAGAATGAGACACCACTCAGATGAGTTACCACTGAGCATGATTCATCGACAATTGATCTACTTCCAGATGAACTACCACTAGACGGACTCACCATTGAGCCCGACTCACCGTATGACATGAGTCACCACTAGCCTAACCTACCATCACTATTTTGAGTCATTTTAATTAAATAGTCCCAATGACTATATTAACACATTTAATGAAAATATTTTTTTATGATTATATTTTTAATTATTATAGAGAACATTAAATGATGTTAGAATTCAGTACAAGGATGTAGAGGATCGTGATGATTTTTCTTCAAACAGTCTCTCCTTTATGCAAAAAATTATATTGAATGAATCTTCCCTCATTTGCAAGAGATAGTGGATGTTTGTAGAGGCTAAAATAAAACATATACTTACTGAGTATAGGAAGGATCATTTTACAAGAGATTACATGCTACATATTTACTTCATTTTGACTTTTAAAGAGTGTATCACATCGAACATTCAAATCCTTTCAATATCCAGAATAAAAATATTTTATGACACTCTTTTTCACTACATTTTTCAGAGAATCGGCTCAATATACTCTCCAAGCTATATCCTAGGAGTATCAAGCTTCTAGATCACTTCAGACTAACAATCAACACCATTTCTATACTCTATATTATTTATCATTCTATTTAATTTCTTTTCACATTAGAGTAGTGTGTTGTGTGACCTATTTATCAGTATACACCATATTCTGCACTAAAAATGGGGAATACTTGATATTCCCTTACTCTCTCTTTACCTTTTCTTACCCATGTGCTTGTATAAGAGGACCCTTTGTGGCCTTTGATTTTTTTTTTCCCATGCTTATTGTGGAAGAGGTCCCTACGTGACCTGGACAACTTATTAACTATTTTCTATACCCAATCTTGGTTTTTAGGAATATTATATTTATACAATCTACTTGGAAGCTAGTGACTTCCAAGTGAAGGGAATTAGGTATCGGGTTAATATTGAACCTATTGTTTTTATCCCACTGTGTTTATTTATTTATTTATTTCTTTATAATGATTTAAACTAAATTTGTTTTTAAATTGTAAACAAAACATACTTTGATAGTTAATCTTAACCAATTTTTATTTAAGTATTTTATTATGTAAATTTATTTCTAAAGTTAAAGTAAATTCATTATTTTAACTGATCACTAATCAAGCTTAGAGAAATATTTTAAAAGATCAAAGTTATATGAAACTACTCTTTTGATTAACATGATGTTTTTATCTTTTATTTTGAGTATTTTATTTAAACTATTTTTAACATAAATTTATATTGGGAACTCAATCCATACCCCTTTTGAGTTACTCACCCTGACCAACATTTGGTATCAAATTATTTAAAAATATTTTCAACTATGATTTTAATTATGTATAAAAGATTCTAAATTTCTATTAGTTATAAATTTAGTTCTTTAAATGGACAATAGACAAAAAGATTATGCTACTAATAGACCACCCTTATTTAAAAGAAATAACTACAATAAATGGAAAATCAAGATTAAATTTCACATTGAAATCATTGTCATTGAAATATGGACTACTATAGAGGATAAAAATGAATTACTTGTGAATTATAGAGTTACATGGGATGATGCTACTAAAACTGCCTATAATAATAACTGTAAATCTATGAATGGTCTTTATTGTGATTTAGGATATGAATAATTTAATTTGATATCTTCTTGTAAAACTACAAATTAAATATGGCACACATTAGTTGTTTCTCATGAAGGAATAACTATTGTAAAAAAATGAGATTTAATACTTATAAAATTTAATAAGATATGTTTAATATGAAACCTGGTGAGATTATTTCTGATATGTATCTTAGGTTCAATGAGATACTAAATACAATGAGTTCCATTAGAAATCCAGTGTCTGATAAAGATCAAATTATGTGGCTACTGAGGTGTCTTCCAGAGAGATAGAGCATAACATCGATTTCAATAAAAGAATCTTATGACATAACGAAACTTTTTTGTCATGGAATTGATTGGAAAGATAATGATGTATGAGGAAAATATTAAAGTTAATCTAGAATATAAATATGAACCTAAGAGTAAATATATAGAATTCATGTCTAATGATTCAAAATAAAAAGAGAAAGAAAATGTTCAAGATGAAATATTTGATGATGAAGAATCACCATCTGATAGTGATGATGAGATATCTTGTATTGCTAAAAGGTATAAAAAATTATATAAGAAGAAGAAATTATTTAGGAAACTGAAGGTATGATAATATAGGTAATTGTAAAAGAGACTGGAAAAGTGATGATAATTAAAATGATATTACTTGTTATGAGTATAAAATAAAAGGACATGTCAAGGGTTACTCTAACAATTTAAAATACAAAAAAGAATTATGATGATTATGATAGAAAATATAAGAAAGAAATGAAAGCCACCTATATTTCCTCTAGGGATATCTCTAGTGACTCAAACTCAACTCATGAATAAAATCTAGATAGAGCAAATATGTGATTCATGAAAAACATATATGAGGTACCTACTGTATCTTCTATACATATTTCAAATCATTAAGGAGATGAACATAATGATGAAGATATAAAAATGAGGAAATGACTAAATATTGTAATATGTTTTAATATACCTTCAATGCAATTAAATATAAATACAAAATTTTAAAGAAATAGCATGCTTTATTTATAGTGTCAAATATGACCTTACTGTAAAAATAAAAATTAATTCTCTATTACTGAAATAAAATACAAGATTGAAATTTTCTAATGAGCAGTTATAGAAAGAATTAGAGAGATTAACTTATGTAAGATAAACTCTCACTAAAATACATGGAAAAAAATAACACCAAAATATATTACTGTTCTAGGTTACCAACTTGGATAAAGGATAATTGTTAAGAGAAATTTTATTCCAAAATCCAATTCAAGAAATTATACTGCTAGTTTTTACTCAACCTGACCTAATAAAGTCTTTATATCCAAGAGTTAACAATCTTACTATAGGAAAACCATTAAGAAAATATGGATTACTAAATATTTAATTACTAAAATATAGATACCTAATAATATTTGGGTAAAAAAATCATTTTTCACATAAAATTTTTGTTGTAGGGAAACTAATTGAAGAGCTCCTATAAAAGTATATGGTTCCTAGAAAATGGTTTTTCCATACATATGATGGGAGATTAATTGAGCTTCAAGAACCTGATAAAGGTTAAGGGTGTACATGTAACATTTAGTGACAATGATAAAGGGAAAATAATTATCCTTGGCTAACTCAATAATTATAATTCATTTTTAATTTCTAAAGTATTATTTGTTGATGGTTTAAAATATAATCTGTTTATAATCTCACACCTATGTGATGATGGTTTTTATGTGAAATTTGAAAACAATGATTTTAATGTTTTTTATTATAAAAATTAATTAGTGTTTACTACTATGTGAATTAAAAATGTGTAGGTTATTAATCTAGATTATTTAATTTCACAAAATGTTTCTTTCTTAAGTTTCTTTTATAATGAATCTTAGACTTGGCATAGGATACTAGGACACTATAATATTTACTCACTTAGGAAGCTTACTAGGAAAGTGTTAGTTAACGATATACCTAAACATGAATTTCCAAATGATAAAATGTGTAACCCATTTCAAAAATGGAAACAATAAAAAATATCTTTCAAATAAAAGAAAGAAGTTTCAACTACTCAACCTCTTTAGTTGGTTCACATGGATTTTTTGGACCATATAGAGTATCTAGTTTAAATGGGAAGCACTATGTATATATACTTGTAAATGAATTTTCTAATTATACTTTGGGAATTTTTTCTAGCTCACAAAAGTGAAGCCTGCACTTACTTTACCAAGTATATTAGATCTATATAAAACCTCAATTGACTTAGAATTAATACCTTAATAAGTGACCACAACCATGAGTTTGAAAATCAATAATTTGAATCCTTTTTCTCAAAAAATTGATATACTCACATCTTTTTTTTCTCCTAGGACCCCCTAGAAGAATGGTGTTATATAAATAAGAAATATAAACCTTTAATATACTTATAGGAATATTCTTAATGAATATGAATTACATATATACTTTTGGGAAGAGGCTATGAACACAACCTACTACATAATAAATAGAGTCTTGATTATACCACTTTTAATGAAAACCCCTTATGATATTTGGAATAATATAAAGCCTAAGGTTAATTACTTTTGAGTTTTTGGTTGATTTTTTTTATTATTAACACTAAAGAATATATTGAAAAGTTTTCATCCAAGAGTGATGAAGTAACATTCCTTGGTTATTCAATTGCTAGAAAATCCTATAGAGTGTTTAATAAACTAACCAAGACTGTGAAAGAGTTTGTTCATGTCATGTTTGATGAGATATATCTATCTGAGCCTAAAAACTATTTATAAAACCTTGAGGTTGATTTTTCAACTCTATAAATCAATTCCAAACCTACTGAAACAACTGTAAAACATACAGAAAATTCATCCAATTATGACTAACTTTCAGAACCTAAATTAGAACCAATATAAGACCATGAGTTGACCATGCATTATTTTTCTAGAGCTGTTAGAACTCTTTAATACCACCATCCAAATGATGTTGGAGGAGAATTAGAAATAGGTACACATCCTAGATATTCTCTAAGAAACTAGGTTGAAATCAATCATTATTATCACAGCTTGAACATAAGGACATCACTGATACTATTAATGATGAATTCTAGGTAATGGATTTGCAAGAATAAATTAATTTTTTTTAAAGAAATAATTATTGGGAACTTGTTGATAGACCTAAAGACAACTTAAATATTGAAACTACATGAGTATTTAGAAACAAGGTTGATGAATCTGAAAAAATAGCGAGAAATAAGTTTAGACTAGTTGCACAAGGGTATAATCAAGAAGAAGACATAGACTATAGGGAAACCTTTTAACCTGTAGACAGAATTGAATTTATTAGAATAATATGTTCCTACATATATCATTTTGATTTCAATATTTATAAAATGGATGTCAAAAAGTGTGTTCTTTAATGGTTATATAGTTGAGGATGTATTTGTAGAACAACCCCCCAGTTTTCAAAATCCTCATTTTCATAATCATGTTTTCAAACTAGAAAAAGTTTTATATGGTTTAAAAGAGACTCCTAGAGCTTGGTATGATAGGCCCATCTCTTTTATAATTTATAAAGTTTTTTCAAAAGGTTTATCTGATCAAACCCTTCTTATAAAAATAATTTCAAAAGATATTTTAGTTGTTCAAATATATGTAGATGATATTATATTTGGATCTTACAAAAAATATCTATGTACTTATTTTTCAAAGATTATGATTTTTTTTAAAAAATAAGTTTAATGGGTGAGATAAAATTATTTCTTGATTTTCATATTTTTCAAAATAAATAAGAAATTATATTAAATAAAATAAATAAAAGTAAGTACACCAAAGATCTTTTAAAATGTTTTGGTTTGGATATCACTAAGAGTAGTGAAACTCCGATGAGTATGACCTCTAATTTGGATCTTGATGAAGATGGTAAACAAGTGGATAAAACTAGTTATAATGGTATGATTAGAAGTCTACTCTACTTAACTAATAACCACCCTAAAATTATTTTTAGTGTGTGTATATGTGATCATTTTAAAGAAAATCCAAAAGATTCATGT
This sequence comes from Viscum album, assembly GCA_963277665.1. Lineage (NCBI taxonomy): Eukaryota > Viridiplantae > Streptophyta > Magnoliopsida > Santalales > Viscaceae > Viscum > Viscum album. Next base: position 126,062,323 of record OY728139.1, on the reverse strand, counting down.
TTACTTGAAATTAAAAGAATTTTTAAATACCTAAAGTATACAACCAATTAAGGATTTATCTACCCAATGAGACAATCATTTGACTTAGTGAGTTATTCAGATGCTGATTTTAGTGGATGTAAGTTAGATATAAAAATCACTTCTGGAACATGTCATATTTTGGGAAAGTATCCAGTTTCTTGGTGTATTAAGAAACAGAATTTGGTTTCCCTGTTTATTATTGAACCCAAATACATATTTGTAGCTAGTTGTTGTGCTCAATTTTTTTTGGATAAAACACACTCTATTAGACTATGGATATAAATTCAGATATGTCCCTATAAACTGTGACACAAAAAGTGATATAAATATTTCTAAGAATCATGTGTGTCACTCTATAAAAAACACATTGATGTAAGACTTCCGTTTTTGGGAGATTATTTTCAAAAGGGTGATATAACTCTTGAATACATTTGAACTAAACATCAATTTTCTATTATTTTCAATAAGACATTGAATTATGAGAGATTAAATTACATCAAACATGAATTAGGCATGATAAATTTTGGTTAGAGCTTAATTATAGGTTCCCATTGTTGGAAATTACCCACTGTTGGAAATTACCCACCATTATAAATTACCCACCTTTGGAAATTATCAACTATTGGAAATTACCCATCATTGGTAATGACCCATTGTTGGTAATGAACTTCCATCGGTAATAAACCACTTTTGGTAATGAACCACCATTCATAATGACCCACCATTAGTAATGACCCACCATCAGAATTAATCCATCGTTGGTAATGGACCACCGTTGGTAAAGACCCATTATTGGAATTAATCCATCATTGCTAATTTTTATTTCTGGGTTAATTATTTATTTCTTTTCGAGTTAAATTTTTTATTTCATTATTTTATTTTCAAATCCCTAAAGGATATAAATTAAACCCTTAGTCTAATTTCAATGCTCTCTACCTCACACCTCTTGATCCTCAAACCTTCTCTCTGACCCTTTCTCTCCTAACTCTTAGACTTCCCATGAAATTCTTTAACCTTTAAGATATATTGAAATGGTTCATGTGAAGTGTCTAGTTAATTTTACTCCCAAGTAGTCACATCTCTCAAAGAATAAAATATTTGATTCGATCATACCTATAGTCGAGCCACATAACCCACATCTTTCTTATCAAATAGTGATACATGAGAAGGAAGTAAAGGCCAAGTGGTTGATGTCGATCGGATCATTGGTTCTGAAATTGATTGAAGACCAGGTATGGGTAGAGTGTTTATCAAATAATGAGAGATAATTTTATCCTAGGTTAGTGCATCAATTTTATCAGAATCTTGAGTTTAGTTTCGGGGAAAATAAAGACTGGCTTCAAAACAGGATAAATAGGAAAAGGGTTGTTTTCTTTTCAAGTTGATGGGTTAGATTTCTTAGAGTTGCTCATAAAGGAGTCTCAAATGATTATCAGGGATTGATTCCAAGTGATAGTGATTAATTTAAATATGATAATTCCCTAGCTATACTGACTAGAGATGGAACCTTAAGGAGACCGTTTTCATCCAATATTATTGGTGAGTATCATTTTTTATTTAATTTCATACAACACATATTGTTCCTGAGAAAAGGAGGTTTTAGTACAATTAGGTGTCAAGATGTATATATTTTATAAATTCTGAAAAGAGGATATACAATCAATCTATGCAGGTATATGATGGTTTATATGATGGAGATGTGAAAACCATCTTCCAGGTCAAACTCCTTGATCTTACCAAAGTTCATTTCAACCATGCTAGAATCTAAGGGATTGGTTGATGGAGAAGAATAAATAGAGGTTAAATACAGACGTTTTTTCTTGAAAAAATTTATTTTTAAAATAATGAAGATAAACTAGAACCCATGGTTGAGAAAATTGGTTGATGATGTTGATAATATTTATGAGGATCTTCAAGCGGTTTCAGGAGATGTTCCTAATATCCCACATGATACTTTGAGGTAGATCAGTAACAACAGTTATCTTGTGTATAATATGGTTAGGGAATGTATGAATGACCTTAGAAATTATATAGAAACCATCACAAAGGAAATTAAGTATTATATTTCCCAGATCTACATGAATCATTAGCTAAACTCATATTTCATGTTTATTATAGAGAACCTCTGGATGCCTCTAGTTACTCAAGTCTTTAAAGAGCAAGTTAAAAAGTTAAATGTGATGACTCTAGTGTTTTAGTTTTTTTATAGAGGAGAAAAGGACTTTTTCAGTTCCATGGAGTGAGGAGAAAATAGCATCATGGACTTCATCAATCTAATGAAGCCTTTCTTTCACATGTCTAGTTCTAAATTAGTAACTAAAGATGTTATTACAGTGACTGCTCATTTATCTCATCGAACCACACTTAAATATTTTTTTCACACTAGGTGTTACCTGAGATCCTTATTCTCCTTTACCGGCTCAGTTCCATCCCTTTTGCATGAATCCTAGAGAACCTATCCAGAATATCTAGTTGATTATCATCAAATATCATCCTTATCTCATTGTATTCCCTATATCCTTCATCATAGTTAACTCAGCCTCAACCTCTATTACTATTCCCTCTACCCCTAATAAGGGAAAATCACCTATTTTACCTAGCAGCCAATATAATAAGTGTTAAAATTATGATTTATTTTTTATAGGGAATTATATATGAAATTTTGTGTCTCTTTTTTATGTAATTCACTAAATTTAATCAGTAATGGAATGTATCTTATTATTTACCTTTTTTATATTTTCCATTTACTGATTATTTACCTCACTTTTTAATAATCCCAAAAGGGGTAGAATCAATTTGGGATTTTTTTCAACACCTATTAATGAAATTTTTCCTCAACATTTTTATTCCTTGATACCATAATTATTTACATTATACCTTTGTTACCATATTAATTAATTATGGGTATTTAATTTTATTATTATGTTATTATCTCATACCATAACTTTGACACACCTTTGATAATTTTTTATTTAATTCCTTTGATACCTAATTTAATTTTGTCTTCTGTTTTAAAGATTTAAAATCTATGTTGAAACCCTTAAATTATACCTTTAAAATTTTAAGAAGATCTATTTAATCCAAAGTTTATTCTACATGATTTAAAAAAATCCATGATTTTTTATCATAAAAATGGGGAATATTGTTGGAACCTCTGTTTGGATGATAAAAAAATCATGTTAATTATGTTTTTAATGGTTTTATAGTTTTATTTTGACATTTTATATTATAAGGCAGTCTGGGGAAAATTTGGTTATGTATTGAAAAGACCTAAAACCATAATTAACTCACTGTTGAAGTGGATTCACCACCAGAATATGCTCACCGTTTATTTTTATTCACACCTGAAAAAACTTACTGTTGAAGTTGAGTCACCATTGAGAATGACTCACCGTCAGAGTTGAATTACCACCAGGAATGAGTCTCTGTCAGAAATGTATCACTGTTGGATGATCTACCACCATAATTTACCTGTCGTTAGATGACCTACCATTAGATGAGTCACTATTGATACAAGTCATTTTTTAGAATGAGTCATTGCAAAGATGTGTCACCACTGAGCATGAGTCACCACTAGTTGATCTTCCACTAAATGAACTACCTCCATACAGACTGACCGTTGAGCCTGACTCACCGCCAGACATGAGTCACCTCCGGTTTGACTCACTATCATTGTTCTAGTAGATTCAAATTACTTTATCCCAACATATTACCAAATTTAAGGATAATATTTTTTTATGATTAAATTTTTAATTATTGGAGGGAATATTAAATGATGTCAGAATTTAGTACGAGGATGTAGATGATCATGATGGTTGTTATTCAAAAAAACTATCCTTCACATAGCACTATATATTCAAAGAGTCTTTCATCATGTGAAAGATCTAGTGTACTTGTGTATAGACTAAAAGAAAACATATAATTACTGAATATAGGAAGGATCATTCCGTGAGAGATTATATGCCGCATCATTACTTTCCTTTGACTTTAAAAGAGTAAAGCACATCGAACTTTCTTATCATTTACATAGATATAAAAAATATTGCTTAAGATGATTTATTTTATTATTTTTTTAGAGAATTGGATCAATCTATTCTACAAGATACATATGAAGAGTCTCAAGCTTTTGGAGCACTTCATACTGAGCAGCAACATCATTTTTATACTCTTGATTCTTTCTCTTTCTGTTTAGTTTCTATTTTACATTCAAGAAGTGTGTTGTTAGAACTATTTATTAACATGAAATATATTCTACATTTCAACTTGGAAATACATGATATTATCTTACTCTCTATTTACCTTTGATTACCCACTTGTTTGTGGAATATTTCCTTGTGTGTCTTGTGATTGTTTTCTCCCATTGTTATTGTGGAAGAGGTCCCTGTGTGACCCAAACAACTTTCCAGTTATTGTATATACATGATCCAAGTTGTAGATAAGATTATATTTATATAATATTATTGGATGCAGTTTATTTAAAAGTAGAGGGGATTAGGTCTATACTTGAGACTGAACCACTTTTTTTATTCCATTATGTGTTTTTGTTTTGTTTTCTTCTTTACGAAGACTTAAACTGCATTTGTTTTTAAATTGTAAATAAAACCTAATTCTATAGTTAATATTAAAAAATATGTATATAATTATTTTATTAAGTAAATTGATTTTGGAAGTTAAAGTAAATTTCATTTTGTTTTAACTGATCAATAATCAAGCTTCTAGAAATCTTTTAAAAGACCAAAGTTATATTAAACTACTCTTTTAATTAACTGAGTGTTTTTATTATTTAATAGGAGGATTTTATTTTAACTATTTTTTAATATAATTTTTTATTGGGTAGAAAATTCACCCCATCTTGAGTTACCCTCTCAAACAACAAATTACCCTTTTATTTTTCGGCATTTTGAGTAGTAAACATGGTAAAAATTATCACCTCAGTAAATGGTAAATCAGGATAATATAGATTAAACGAAGTGATAAGGCTATAAGTTTTCACCATAATAATTATTTGGTAAATTTAAATCGAACCTTATCCCATTATTCTTGAAATTTAATTTTTTAAGGGACACTTTTTCATGAAAATGACCTATATAATATTTAAATTGAAGAAGAATACATAATATCACTCTATTATTTTTTAATATCTAAAATGTGACCAGGCATAGACAAAAGAAAGTTATGAATGAATATAACTATTTATTTTGAGATTAATTATTTTTTTATGACTTAAATTTATTTATAATTTATATTAATTATATAATATCTGTAAATTCTCATGTAACACCGTTGTAGTATTTCTCCAATTAAAAAAACATAATAATTTTTTTAATAATATTGAAAGTAATATAATTTGAGTTATTTAATGTATTGAATGAATTTTTTAGATGAATATGACATATTAATGTTATTTTTAAGGATTATACTTGAATTCAAAAAAATTTATTTATGCCTTTTAAGTCAAATTATATGAATAGTGTCTAAATTGGGAATAATGATATTTTATGAAAATAATATTTTATTAAATTACTTAAAATTTATATAAATATTAAAAGAGTATGAAGAGGATAATATATGGTCTATAATTTCATCCATTTACCATTTATATCTCATTTTCAATAATTTTTAATGATAATGAATTTGATATATTTTAATCTTTTAAGAAATTACAAGAGTGCCCCTCCACCCAATTATAAAAGGCCACATATCCTTTCTCTTCTACACAGCACCTTGAGTCTTCTAGCTCAACCAAACACTAAAAAAATCAATTATAAACTTACTTATCCACATTATATAGGTTATGGTATCCCAAAAATACCTACTCTAGGATATTTAAGATGAGATCTAAAGTAGTTATTTCAAAGGATAGGTAAACACCTTAACTGATCACTTTCTTTTTAATTCCTTTTTTACCTCCTAAAAATATGTTATAATATTCATAAAATAATAACTTAATTATCATAAATATACAAAAAATTTATTATTATAATGAAACCACCTTTATTATTCCTCTTTCCATCAAATTGAATGTGAAAGTATCGTGTGTGGGTACATATGGCTTACCATCTCCATATAAAGATCCAATTCATTTCTCATCATTATATTTTATGAATGAGGTTTTTATGGGTTAAATGATTATATATAATAATTATTAAACAATTATGATTCTTTAATTATAATATCATATGCACCTTATTACCTTAAAAACCCTTGGAAAACGATTATGTCGCTCGTGTGTATGTGTGGACCACCACCTCCATGAAGCAATGTGATCCGTTTTTCATTTCTATTTTACATTGATGGTAATAAAGATAGATTTAATGAATATATATTATATATATGATATAATAAAGACTTTTTAAATTTGAGTAATTATTTACTGTTCTTTTTTCCATCTATCAAAAAATGAAAACATCGTTCATGCGTACGTACGACTTACCATCTCCATGAAAGTTGTTATTCATTTTTATATGTCTAATTTTATGAATGAATCTAAAAATTTATATAGTAAAAATATATTATATTTATATAATTATTAAAAAATTTAATATTATGGAACCATGACCAATATACAAGGACCAAAACTACAAAACCGAAACATACTTGAAAAACGATGCAAAATCTCACCCGAGATAGTGACTTTATTAAATATTTGTTAAAAAAGAGTGATAAAAGGTTATAAGAAAATAATATATTGGTTTATATATATATGATTATGGTTCTATAATATATTTAAATTAAATATATTTTTTATAAAGGAGGTTCCAATGCATACAAAATAATATAGACCTAAGGTAAGAGATTTTCGTATCACTTTTACTCACGTGAGACACATGCCAAATTCATCACTGATTTATTTTATGTAGTGTATATACCAAACCTGGATGGATTTTATTATACTTATTATGAATTTTATATTAATTTTCATATCAATATATGGTTATTTCTTTCATGGGGCTTATGATTCAATATTTACCAAAGTGGTAAGGGTTTTATGTTATAATAACATTGTTTTGTTTTTGGTTAAGTTTTGATGATAAAATCTCATGGTATATCTCTCAAGATTCCAATAAATTTTATTATCCTATTATTATTTCTATAAAATACATGTTTTTCATTCATTTTACTCAAATTATATACTCAAGAAACCAGAATTTTTTATTTAAGGGTAATCGAATTTATTTCTCTCCTCGGGCTGAACAACCGTTTTCTTCCATATCCAAGTTATTTAAAAAATGTGTTAAATAAGGTTTTTAATATTCTCTTATAAATTTTTAACATCATTTTTACCCATTATTTACTTTTTAAAAAATTATTTAAAAGTTATATTCTTGTATTTATCTAAATGGAGTACTTTTTGACTTTTATCAAAAAATGTGAAAGAATTTATTCTCATTAATTATACAACAAGAAAATAATTTCTTGTCATCTTGACTACTCAATGTTTTCAAGATTAATACACAATTTTCCAGGGTTATTTTCAAATAAAAAATAATAAATGATATTTTGTTAATATTTATATTTTAAAAGTTATTTTAAAAATGGAAAGTTATTTTCCTCAAGAAATATTTTAGTGGTCATTTAAAATAATTTTCATATATGATAAAATCATTTGATGTTAATTATGATTTAATGGCCATATGACCCATTCATACCATTATCTATCTTTATATAAATGGTTAATGTTTATATTTATGATATTTTTCTTAAACCCATTCACTTTCCAAGGGTTATTCTATGATTAATGGATGAAATGTTTATGAACCCATTTGTTCATGGGTTATGATGTGATGATCTGGTGAATGTTTTATGATCTTTTATAATGAATATTTATGGTTTTAATTATGCAATTTTGGTTAAATTATATCAAATGATGATGGTTACATTATATCCAAGGATTGTGGCTATGTTATTACCAATGACGGTAGTTACATTATAACCAATGATGGTGATAATGCTATAACCAATAATGGTTGGGACCAAAATTATAAAAACCTCAAATGCATTTGGTAATGATTGATATCTCATGAGATAAATTGGAATGGAATGGGGAGTGATCCCAGTTTAGTGAGGTACTTTTTTCACTATGATATTCTTGAGACTGAACCTTGGCTACTATGATGGAATTAAGAGTAAACCTAATCCACTATTATAGTATTGTAAATGAGGCTTGACTACTAAGGAAATTATTTTCTATTATTATTCCGAAATTCCATGTCTTACACCAATGTTATGCTCTCATAGATCATGATCTTTGATCCCTTTATGATTCATTTATCATGAACTACCAAGATTTATTCCATGAATCAATTTTATGATTTAATATATATAGGGTGTGGATTTCAAATGTTAATATCATGTTATCATTCCATTATACTCATTTTATGCTTATGTGATCATCTATATCTCCCTTTTTACCCTTACTAAGAACCTGATCTCACCCTTTCTTATGTTTCCTCTCCCTAGGTTATGAATAATGTTTTTAGGAATGATATATCGAAGAAGGGTGTTAGTTATGAAGAACTTAATGGGAGACTCTTATGAACAATTATTTATGTGTCCAAGTTTTCAAATGCACTAGATATATATGATTATATCATGGATCATTATGTCATATAATGAATACTCATCTAAAAAGATGAAATATCTATGTGTGAAAAGTGTGGATTTTTATATTTGGTATTAGAGAAAGGATTAGTTAACCTTTGTAAAATAGGGTGAGAAAAATTTAGTGGGAACCCTTGGGATAAATATAAGTATAGGATAACATCCTATTGTTTTGGTAATGATCATGGATAACCTAGGTTAAACCAATGGTGTTATAGATTAAAAATGAGTTGTCATGATTTAAAAATAAAATAAGTTATTTTTCAAGGTTATTTATAATGAAAATTATTTATCACACTATTATTTTTGGTTTTAGTCAATGGATGACTAGGAGGTTTCATGTTAATGCTGACAGAAAATGGAATGATTGTATTCATGGGAAACCAAATGAAATGGGAGATGTAATTTGAAATAATGTGATTAATTCTAATTAGTTTTCATTATATATGATCAAAAAATTTCACCTTAATTAACTCTCAAACTCACCAATGAAGAGAATAATAGTGTTAACTGAGATCTTGGGTGGTGGATATTATGAAGTAAAGAAGACTCATCATCCTATATATAGATAATGTAGGATTAATCACTCAAGTGGATATCTCAGAGGTACAAGAAGATGTTTTTTATGTGAAAATAAAGGGTGTATAGCAAGTAATTGCTGAGTAAAAGTGAGGACTTATATAGAGGAAAATAAAGTACATAATAAGGTAGAATTTATAGTACAATCTCTCATATGTGGGTAATATAGACATTATCTGAGCCAATTCCCTAATCTAAGAGTTAACTCTAAGACTAAGGAAATACCAATAAAGTGAATGGATTGAATTTTTTATGTATTATGATTCAAGAATTATGTTTTGTAAGTGTTATATAAATGATAGTTTGGGTACAAGGATCATGAAAAATCTAATTATTATTCCATAATATAATTTGAAAATATATGTTTAGTTGGGATAAGGATTTGATTAACATTGTTAGGATAGTTATGGTGACCTTGAAATTAATTAGTGGATGAAAAATTGATGATGTTTATTGATTTTTTGGATTTATGGAATATATTCAATAGTTTATGAAATTATTTTATAAATAAATATTTTGTTATTTTTTATAAGAATATATGTTTTCATTGTAGGTTAAGTTAAAATTTATTGATACCATCATGGGTTTATAATTTTAAATTCTATCATAATTTCAAAGGCATCAACACCCCTTTTTAATGTTTTTAGTGATGGGTTTTTGAAGTTATTTGAAACTTGTATTGGGTATTTGTAAGAATAATCTATTGAGGTTTAAATAACTCTTTTGGGTTGATATGATTTCATGTTATGTTAATTATGTTAAACTGGATTTTGGTATACTGATAATCATGAGGTTTAAAAAGTGATTCATTGACAAGGTGATATTTTCAGAGATATTTATGGTCAAGTTAAGTATTTCCTTTTAGGTTAGTATGTAAATTTTATTCATGATATTTTTGTGTGATTAACTATATTAAAATATTATATAGTGATTTTTCATGGCGATTAATGATATTTGAGAGATGTTTCATTGGGTTGAGTTATATGTGACCTTTAGGTTTAACATGTGATTTAACAAGAAAAATAAATTGGGAAAAATACAATTCATAATTTAGAGATGTAATATGAAAGGCATGATATCACCTTTTAGGTTAAAACATTAATTAACTATGATGTTATTAAGGTTATTTGGGATGTAGTGTTATTTATTAAATGATATAATTGGAATCTTTTTTGTTATTCTGGAAAATTATAGAGTTAAATATATTATTTCAAGGTTTATTAATTTGGGGAATTATATTACCTTGTGGAGACCATTTTAGGTTTTTGTTAATGTCAAATTATAAGAGGAATAACATGATATACTTTTTCAATATGTTAAAAGTTTATTTTAGTGCCTTAGGTATAAAAATAATTCATCTTGAATACTCATCGTTTGGAGAAACAAATTACATTATAGTGGAAATTTATTAAATGATGAAATTATACTTGTCAAGAAAATATATTTCCTTATTTTCTTAGTCTATATGGAAAATTAATTCCAGAAATCTTGGAATAGGATCTTAAAAAATGATGTCTTATAATATTCAATTTTAATGAATTAATAGGCATTTAACCACTCAATGGTTTATAGTTTTGTGGATGCTAACTTTCTCCTAACCTTGTTCTCTATCACTCTATATTAGTAATTTGGTGTTAGTTTTCCATTCCATGTCCATATTTTCACTTCCCAATAATTTTATATTATTTTGAAACCTAGTTTTGTGGTGACCTTTTTATTTCTCTTTCCCTTTTTTAAGAGGAAGTTTTATTAACTTTTTTTACGATTTGGTTTTTCAAAAAAGGAATTTCAAAATATCAAACCCTTGATTAATGAGAATAAGTTAAAATTTAAAGTTTTAAATTTGTTAAAAGTGGTAGAATTTAACACTTCTATATTTTAAAATATTACTATGTTCGATAGTGTACAGGTTACGCAATACTGAGCCTAAAGGAACCATGAAATATTATTATTTAAATATGATCATTATAACCTAGCCGTTAAATTGAAGAGTATAGATGTGATTAACTGATTTATAAAATATCTATAAATTTTATTTTTAATATCAATTTATTGATTAATTATTAATAAATAATCACATAATTTTAATTAAATCCATTTTATTCTTAAAAAAATGTTTTCTTTTAAAAATGAATTTTATCGCTTTTTATGATAAAATATTATAATTATTTTCTGGAAGTTTTAGAAATTATATTTGATAAAAATGATATTATTTTTTAATTCATCATGAAAAAATATATTTGGATGAAATTTTGATAATTTTTTAAAAAATATGATTTTTTTCAATGAATAGTAAAAAATTCTAATTTTTATTGAAAACTATATTTTCATATCAAGCATGTACAAAGTTATATTTTATTATAAAATGGTTTCAAAGTAAAATTATATATCTTATATTTTAAAAAATCTAATTAAGTTCATTAGAATAAATTTTTTGTTTTTATTTGGTGTAAAAAAAAATTTATAAGTAAAAAATAAGCATTTTTCTGAGAAACCGTTTGTATGTACGCAACATATTTTTATCTTAATAAATTAAATTAACCACTATTGATGAATTATTTTAACCAAAATTTATATTATATATTCAATAAAATATTTTAATATTCATCCAATATTTGTTTCAATGTATGGGATAAGAACCAATCCATTTTTAAATTTAATATCTATAAGTTTTGGATATTAAGTTTTTTTAAAATGTGCAAACTGCAATGAAAACCTTTTTTTTAGAAAAATATATTTATTTTTATGCATTATTAATATTTTACGTGGTAAAAAGTTTCACCTGGCTAAAGGATAAATCATGATAATCTAGATTAAAACTAAGTGATAAAGCCATATTTTTTCATCATAATTCTTAATTTATGAAGTTAATTATAACCTTATTAATTTATTATTGAAATTTAATTTTTTATGTGACATTTTCCATGAAAATGACCTATATAATATTTAAATCAAAGAAATTTACAAAATGTCACTCTATTAGTTTTAAATATATCTTATATGTTTATAGAGGGACACAATAATTTTATGATCAAATATAAGTATCTATTTTAAGATTAATGAAATTATATTTATGATATAAATTTATTTATAATTTTTAGTAATTATAAAATGACATTAAATTCTTATGCAACATCGATGTAGTATTTCTCCAATTAATAAAAAATATAAAAAATTAATTATAAAAAATTAAAAGTAATAGAATATGAGTGATTTAATGTTTTAAATGAATATTTTTAGATTAATATGAAATATTAGAGTTATGTTAAATAATTATATTCGAATGAAAACTTTTTTTATGTCTTTTAAATCAAATTAAATGAATAGTCTCTAAACTAGCAATAATGATATTTTTTAAAAATAAAATATTATTAAATTAATTACAAACAAAAAAATATTAAAATAGAAAAATAGGATGATATATGGTCTAAAATTAAATACCTTTCCAATTTATAGGTCATTTGTAACCATTTTTCTTAACAAAGACTTTAATATATTTTAATATTTTAAGAAATTTCAGGAGTGCATGTCCCCTCAATTATAAAAGGTCACATATAATTTCTATTCTTCACCAAACCATGAGTATTTTATCTCAAGAATTACCTAAAAAAATACCATATAAACTTCCTTATCGAAATTATATAGGTTCTAATCTTCCCAAAATACCAACTGTAGGATCTTTAAGAGGCGATTTTAATGAGTTCTTTCAAATGAGAGGTAATTGTGTTAACCGATCACTTACTTTATAATTATTCGTTTACCTCCTCTAAATCTATTATAATATTCAAAAAATAGTAAATTCAGTATCATAAATATAATTAAATTTTATTATGATTGTGAATACACCTTTATTCACCCACTTTCCATCAATTGGGAAGCGAAAGTGTTGCTTGTGCATACATAAGACTTACAGTCTCCACATAGGAATGAAATTAATTTCTAATAACCATATTTTATGGATGTTTACTTTTATGGTTTTAATGTCTATAAATGATACTTGTTAAATAATTATACATCTGTAATAATAATATCATATCTACCTTCTCACCTTTCAGACCCTTGGAAAATGATAACATCGCTCATGTGCATGTGTGGAATACCATCTCCACGAAGCGATGTGATTAATTTTTCATTTTTTCCTTACTTGGATTTTAATAATAATGGATTTAATTAATATATATTATATAATAATTATTATGTAATGTTTATTTATTATTTACCTTTATTTATTTTCATCTATCGAAAAATGAAAACAACTTCCATGTGTATGTACCACCTACCGCATCAATGAATGGTAGAATTCATTTTTATATCTCTAGTTTTATGAAAGAATATAAACATGTATATAATTAATATATATTATATTTATATATTTATTAAAATTATGTATATTATGGAACTATGATCAGCATATAATTAGCAAAACTACAAAACCAAAACAAACTTGAAAAATGAAGCAGATATCACTCGAAACAACGATTTTAATAAAAAAAATTGTGAAAAAAAAGAGTGATAAAAGGCTATAAGAAAATAGTATGTGGTATGATATATATTATTATTTTTTTTTATATATTTATAATAAATTTAAATTTATTATACAGTAGGTTACAATGTGTATGAATGAAGTTGGACTTAAGGTGATGTATTTTTGTCTCACTTTTACTTATATGAGACACATGCCACATTCACCACTTGTTTCTTATATGTGGTGTATATAATACCCATGAATTAATTTTATAAATATTATTATTATTATTTTGGGTTTTTAAATATCCATTTAAGATTATTTATTTCATGGGTCTTATGATTCAAAAGTTACCAATGTGGTAAAGGTTTTATGTTACAATCACATTGTTTATGGTTAAGTTTAGATGATGAAAATTATGGTATATCTATAAATATTTCAATTAATTTTATTATAATATAGTTTTTTATTTAGTATATATTTTATCTATTCATTTTCCTCACCTTAAGTACTCAAGATACTGAATTGTTTTTAAGGAAAATAAATTTTATTTCTATCTTCAGTCGAAAAACCTTTTTCTTTGTATCCATGTTTTCTAAAAAAATTAAAGAATGTTTTTACTATCATACTATGAATATTTAAAGTAATTTTAACCATTATTTATCTTTTAATTTTTTTTAAATTAATCTTCTTATTTTTTTGAATGTGTTACTTTTTCACTTTTACCAAAAAATGTGAAAGGAATGTATTATTTTATCTTATACAACATGAATGTATTTTACTTCCATCATGGGCTATAAATATTTTAAAGATTACATTAAAATTTCCCAATATTATTTTCAATTAAAACATTTTCTATAATATTTTGGAAATATTTTTCTTTTAAAAGTGATTTTCAAAATTAAAAGGTTGTTTTCCTCAAGAAATGTTTCAATGGTCTTTTAAAATAATTTTCATTTATGATAACATCCTTTGATTTTAATTATGTTTTACTATGTATATTATACCTTGACACCATTCTTAATATTTATCTTAATTGTTAGTGTTTATGTTGATGAAATTTTTATGAAACCCATTTACTTTCCATGTGTTATGCTATGATGAATGGAAGAAATGTTTATGAAACTCATTTTCTTTGCACAAGTTATGATGTGATGATATGGTGAATATTTTATGATATTGTAAAACAAATATGTATGGTTTTAATTATTTAATGGTGTTTATGTTATAACCAATGAATATGGTTATTTTTTAACCAAGATCGTTGGTTATGTTATAACCAAGTATGGTGGCTACATTATAACCAAGGATAGTGGTCACATTATAACCAAGGGTGGAAGTCATATTAATATCAAGTATGGCTGGGCATGAAATTATATAGTCCTTTAATTCATTGAGTAATAATTGATATATCATAAGATAAATAGAACTATAATGGGGAGTTATCTTAGTTCAATAAGGAACTTTGTCCACTATGATAGTCTTAAGAGTGAACCTTGACTACTATGATAGAATGAGTAGTGAACACAATCCATCATGATAGTCTTGAAAATGATCCTAGACTATTAAGGAAATGATTTTATATTTTTATTACAAAATTAAATGTCTTTTACCAATGTTATGATCTCATTGATCATGTTCTTTTATTCATTTACAATTCATATCTTATGAACTTCCAAGAATTATGTCATGAATCAAGTTTATGATATATGATATGCAGGGTATGGATTTAAAATGTTAATCTCATGTTCTCATACCCTTATGCTCATTTTATTCTTATGTTATCATTTATATCTTCCTTATTTATCCTTACTAAGAATCTAATACAACCCTTTATTGTGTTTCCTTTCCTCAGGTTATGAAGAATGTTTTTAGAAATGATATGTCTATGATGAATGATAATTATGAATCATATAATCAGAGACTCTTATAAACCAGTGGTTTATGTTTCCATGTTTATAAATGAACTATAAATATATGGTTATGGTGTGGATATTTATGTTATGTAATGAATACTCATCTAAAAAGATGAAATATCTTTGTTTGAAAATTATGGGTTATTATACATAACGTTTTTATATATTTACTGATGGTATACTAAGAAGATGTGCAGTTGAGGAGGAAATGCTTCCCATTCTCAAGAGTCTTCATTCATCACCTTGGGGTGGACATAATTGGGGTGACAGTAATTTCCAAAAATTCATCCAGGTTATTTTTTCTGGCCCACTTTGTTCGAATATTATATGTTTCTTATAGTTGGTTATGATAAATTCAAAATCCTGAAAAATGTTCGTAGGAAATAGGAGCTTTCCCAAAAGTGTATTTTAGATGTTATTATATTTAATGTGTGGGGTTTTTAATTTATACAAAAATTTACATCTTGTAATAGGACTATTTATAGTCTTGTGGATTTGGATTATGTATCTAAGTGGGTTGAGGAAGTTTCTCTTCTAAATAACCTAACATCTAGTGTTATTAAATTCAATATGAAAAATATCTTTTCTATATTTGGAGTTCTTAATTATTTCATTACTGATAATGGAACTCATTTAAAGAACAATAAGTTCAAGGATTTAATGTGAAAAATATGGGTTTTCTTATCAAACTGGAATAACCTATAACACAAAATCTAGTGGATAAGAAAAAATTTCAAATTGGGAGATAAAAAAAATAAAATAAGATAGTGTCTAGTTCTATGAAAGGATGGTAAACTAAAGTGGATGAAGCTTTTTGTGCCTATAGTACTACTTATAAGACTCATGTATTGATGTTTCCAAATAGGATTCTATTTGGTAAAACATTTCATTTACCTATAAAACATTATCATAAATAATTTTGGATTGTGCAATCTTTGAATATTAACTTAAAAACTAATGGTGAAATAAAGTTGTTGGATTTGGGTGAGATAAAATAAATTATAATATAATATTATGGTAATTCTTAAATTTATAAAGAGATAATTAAAGACTTTCATGATTCTATCATTCATAATAGGAACTCCAAGGCTAGATATAAAGTTTTCTATTTGATTCTATGATCAAACACTTTCTTGATAAGTTGAGTTCAAAGTGGTTAGCAACTTTTACATTATTAAAGGGTGTTGGGTAATTGATATATCAATTTTATATTCTAGGAGAATATACCATTTATGTTCAATTATTAAAGTACTAAACTCTAATTTGAGGAGAAACTGAAGGTCTTGACTTCCATATCTTTATTTGAATCTTGAATTACCACTGAGTCCAATTGAAGACTATAAACTCATTGCATCATGGTAGATAAACCATGGTTATTTTTTAAAAATTTTGTACAATAAAATTAATTCTTACTATTTTAATCTAATACCTTAAAAATTATTTTAAATCCTACTCTAGGAGATAAGTGTCATTAAGTGATTGTGTTCTAGAAGGAGCTATTGTAATAAGAAGTGTTCGTATGGAGGAACAATTGACTACATCAATAAGATGGTGTGTATAAATTTTAAAAAGTATGGATTGACTACATGATGAAGATAACTAATCATTCATGTGAGTTTTTCATCCAATAGGTTAACTTAATGCAAGAGTAAAGGAGAAACATCAAGAAGGGGTCCTCCCCACGAAATTTCAAGTGTTCTCAAAATCTCAAAGGAGCTTCATCTTAGATCCTTCAAGATAAAATTCTCCTAAAATAAAACCTATGGTTTCATTTTTCTCTGAAGACTAAAATTATAGACTCTTATTTATATTTTTTTTGTCTTTATATGATCTCAAATGTACCAACAAAAGGATTTAACTTAGGTCTATAGAGAGGATACTATTTAATTAATTCAAATTAATAAATCTTATACTTTGAGGAGAGTATTGCATTCATTCATAAAAATTAAATTCATCCATTCATTTTATTAATATTATTTTTTAAATTAATTGTTAGGGTATTCCTTGGATGTTAGTGTTTAACTTAAATAAATATTTTCTTACTGGTTGGGTGTTTATCTTCTTAAATTATAGGTTTTTGAAACTAAAAGTGAACTAAATTTAAAACTTTTATTACACACTTAATAATTCTTTTGGACTCAAATTCTATTTGTTGTTGTGAACAATGATGAACATGCTAACTCTCTAAGTCTTATTAAAAGTTTATCTAACTTATATAAATGTTATAAACATGAAGATTTTAAAATATTTTCTAATTTTTATATTTTATAAGGAAAAATACCTGTGAAACTTCTCATAACCTTTTTAACATACTATTAACTACTGAATTGAAAACCTATTTAAAAAAATGTTCTCTAACATTAATATTGAACATTGGATAATTTTTTTGGATTTAAGTGTGGGGGATAGGGGTATTTAAATGTTATGAGTTTTTCATCAATGATTTATACACTTCACAAAATGCATGAACATTTTTAAAATTTTAAGGGTCATTATAATTCAATCTTCTTCTAAATGTGGTCATGTCTAGTGGATAATTTCATTCTCATTATTATATATTTCATTAATCATGAAATTATTTTATGTGATATTTTTTTTAGTTAATTTTCCCACATATTTTATGAAAATTATGTTTAGGAACTAGGAAAGGTAGTTTGATGGGTTATATCTATGTGGAATTGAAATTATAACATAAGGAAACTAAATATTTTAACTTGAACCTAGTAACTTGGATGTTTTGAAATAGAATTCCTCTAGGAGACAACTCAAATATATTTATATAATTCCTTTGAAACTCGAGTAAAATGGGTAATTGGGTTCCCATGGTGAATCTATGAGACATTATGCACTGGGTGGGTGAGTAAATAAAACCCATTTTAAATTCAATTTGTGTTATATAAAAAATATAGCCAAGAAAAATTAAAATAAAGTGTATATATATCAAAAATTAATTCATTATGGTGATGTTAATATTGAACCCAAATGAAGAATGGGGAAATTGAATTATAAGAAAATATTTTGATTTGTATCAATGGAGTGAAAATGGTAATTTTATTTTATTAACCTATGGGAGAGTGATAACTGAAGGTTATTCTAGTTATAATTTAACTCCACATAAATATAACATGTCTAAACTCCTGGTAATGTAACTTTAATTTTAATTGAAGTAGGGTAGTGAGTAATTTTAATATTGGAGGAATGAAATTTTCAAAAATTTATGATTGATTTATTCATTCATTTATGGTGTGTGTATTTGAGTCTAAAAAGGCCTTGTGTGAAAATCCTTTGAAAAAATATGGCCCATGTCAAAATATTATTTCTCTTTATATCAATGATTCAGATTTCTATATTGTGATAAGATTTATAAAATCTTTTTTTTCTATATTCAAAGTAAAATCAGGGATTATTTTAGGATAATAAAATTGATAAGTGTGGGGTAATCAGATGTGGGAGTATTTTGATTCACTTTACCACATCTTTTCAAAGAAAGTTTTGATTTTTTGAATGATAAAACATGTTAATATGGATAATTATATAAATTATTGGTAAATTGATATTGAATTTTATATTCATTTTATATTTTCATTAAAATTTGGTTTTTTGAGTAAAAATAATTTAATGTTCTCTATATATTTTTTTAAATTATTTTAAGAACCATAAATTTAAAATATTTCATTTAAAATTATTTTTCTTTCAATTTTTTTTTATTTTTAATTTCATGAAATTAATTATTTCATTAATTATAAATTTCCATTCCGTAAATCAATTTGTGGAATTTTATTTTTTTAATACTCATTTTGAATTTTTGTCCTTTTTTTGAAACATTTTTCTTGCATCTTGAATTTATTATTTTTACTAATATTCAAGTCTATGTTTTTTAAAGGACCCACAGAAATGTGTTTCAAGGTTTTTTGAAAAGAAATGAATATTTGGTCGCTTCATCAACCAAAATAAGAGAGTCCATTTTCACTAAAGTGACTACATTTAGGAAAATAGACAAAGTCATGAATCTACTCTTCCAACCACTAAAAATTACTAAAGGAGATGTGCTACCACATGAAAAAAATCCAAGGTTCTACATGATGAATTTTAAATTGATAGTGGATTATTTTCTGGAAAAGTACCCAAGATACCATGTTAATAAAATATAACACACATATGATGATATCATATAAAGAACTAAATTTTCCACATGAATCGCCAAGCTACCATGAGATGGAATTCGTGTTGTTTCATGAATCACCAAAAGAACAATAGTTGATTATAAGATGGACATCTAATGAAACCATGCATGATTCAACCAAACATATCTATAATCATGAAGTGACCAAGCTACCATAATTAAATCCCTAATGAGATATTGTTAGGTGAAAATGAATCATGTTGTGGCAGACCGTTACTAAAGCTATAATTGATGGTCAAATAGTTCTGACCAAAACTAGGGATTTAATCCATCTTGATAAAGAACCGACTAAGAAGTTGGGTTCATTGATGTTAGATGATAAAATAATGGATGAATCAGAACTCATATTGAAAATTTATAGATTATTACTCATGTATTTTAGGTGAAATAATATAGTATGACTAATTTAGACCAGTAAATATGATGGATGGAGAACTCTAGTTTGGGGGAGGAAACTCAATCAATGATAATATTGAGCTTGAATAAAACCAAAATTTTGAATAAAATATGAAAATAGGGAAGTCAAATACCAAGATATCTAGATAAATAATTATATTCTAGTGAGATGGGTTTTACTGAAATAATGTTGGCTATGTAAAGCTTAGTGATAATGCCATTGAAAGGTGACGATACAAACAAGGTTGATTTCTAAAAATTCTAATGAACATATGAATGACCTAAGTTTATAAGTTCAATTGAGGATGTTTGAGTTAATCAACTCACTTTACATGAGGGATTAATTAAGTGGTATGAAATTATCCAACCAAAACTGATTTGGAGATGAATCGATTGATGATATAGAATACAGTTTGAACGGAGATTCAACAGTGACACATAAAATGTTCTGATTTATGTCTTGTTTTTTTGCAGTTGGATGACAAAGAAGATAATGTATGGGCCTCTAATTTCCCTAGTTCTATATTCAAAAATACCATCTTGAATTCATATAATGTGGTGGATCAATTTTCTTAAAGGAGTTCATTTTCCCACCTACTTTAAAATTCAGTTATACCTAAATGATCTCACCTTAAAGTGGTATCACAATTCATTTTCTTGGAAGTTTCATATGAACTGGTTAATTTTAAGGATAATGGAAGCTGAAACTATGTGATATTGATCAAATTATCATCAATATGAATTGTGAATAAGGAAGGAAATCTAGATATACAATGAGTGTGACCAAGTGGTGGATAAATATTTAGGAATCAAGAGTTCACAACTGGTTGTTATTGGTAAAAAATATTATGTAAAAATTTATTAGGAATACCAAGTTGATTTTGGGGAAGACTATGCAAAACAAGTATATGTAAATGTAACTTGGTCGCACTACACAAGTCCACCATAAGCCCACCTGTTCTAATACCTAGGAAATTAATTAAAGATCATGGGTTCCCTAATATTAGGAAATCAAGAAACTAAAGGCCAATAAGAGGAAATGAGAATAAAAGATAAATTTACCAAATATAGAAGCTCAACCTAATTTCAACTTCACATATTTTTATGTTTGTCTATTTTAATCCTAAAATATGATCGCAAGTTAAGGATAAATAGAGTGTGGGAATAATTCGGAATCAATGGAAGATTCAAGCGATACTCAATTCAGAAATAATGATCCTTGTACTTCCCACATAGAGACCATCTGAAATTAAGATCATGGTTACTGTTGAGCATGTAAATTTTAGGGGAATCACATTTTTAGGAGTTATTCATAATGAAAGTCTACATGTAAAAAATTTTGTGATATGATTGTGGAACAATATCATATTTTTTGGCATAAATTTCTCTCATAATTATCTCTTCATCACACACTACAGTGTGGAATTTTCATTTCAGTATGACTACCTCTTAAACAAAAGATCTAGCTTTGTATTGACCTTCTCCTCTGACAACTTTTTTGCATAATTAACTTTTATTAGGCATGGGACAAAGTATTCCTAGATAACTATCATAGAAATATTTTCTACTTGAATCACGATGAAACACCATTAACATCATTATATTTAATCTCTAAATATCCATACATCATTATCATAATCATTTTTTTCTTGAATAATTATTATAACCCTAATCATGAAATATAATTCATAGAAAAAATTCAAAAAACATATAAAATAATTACTTATTCTATAAGGTAAACTTTTGAATATTATTATCATATTTTGAATAAATCATATTTTTTCAAACTAATAAAACTTACATAAGAAATATTAATTCTTACATATCATAGTGAAATTTCTCCCTTTTCTATAATTTCTCAAACTGGTGACCTTATAACTATTATTTTTTAAACATCATATAATATGTAAAGTATTTTACTTTAGAATATTATGCCATGATCTTAAAGAAAAAAAATTACATATCATAAAATATGTTACGTATCATCATGTTCCAATTCCCTTTCTATATTTTTCTTAGAAAAAAAACATACAAAATATATTTAATATGTTATGTTTCATAAAAAACATATAAATATTCTAAAAAAATCATACATTCCTTAACTTTTTTCTTTTTTCATAAACTCCACAAACATATCATGATTTAAATACCCTATGCATACAAGGAATCTCATCCATTCCTTTTACAAACTTCAATGTCTGAGAAATATATATTATGTATCAAGTAATTTTGATAATTTCCAATGACCTACAATTAGAATTTCAAGACTTTAGATACCCGTACTTGACGAACATAGACATTTCATTACTTTTGCGGAATAATTAATGCATAACAAAAATAGACACCAAAGGACCATAATAGTTTAGTGTATTTGGAAAATTGGAACATAATCTTCTAATCATGGTGAAAGATCTTCAAAATCACCCATAAAGATCTTCCCCATTTGTTTTCTTACCTAGAAACTTTCTTTATATCCTAGGGAAAATAAAACATAAAAAGGGTGAGATCAAATGCTCAGTAAGGGTAAACATAGAGAACATAAAACAATCTATAAACATTTGAATGCAAAAACTTGAACATAAAATCTAAACATCAAAATCTTGAGCAAAGACATAAATGTTGGAAGTACATAAGGCATATATCATAAAGGAACATAAATCACGATAAAATAGAATAGGAATAAAACATATAATTGTGGAAAACCATTAATCACAGGATATGATTTCCATAGTAGCCAAGGCATTGCTGCCAAGACCATCTTAGTGGACAAAGTCCCTTTCTGAATCAATTTCACTCCTCGTTCCAGTCCTGTATCACTGAACCGGATTAACTTACCATTTCAGCCATGTCTATCTCATGAGATATAAATATTTACCCAATGCATTGGAGGGAGATATAGGTCCCACCCATCTCATAATGAAATCATTCTTTCGTGTGCCACAAAGTAAACATACATCATTCATAATAACCCAACGAATAAAATGGGTTTCATAAACATCATCCCATCATATCATAATCCATATAAAATAAATGGATATCATTTCATCATAAGAAAAATAAAACCATATAAATAATAGATACATTATACTTGAAACATAAACATGCTAAATCATGTTATCTTAGATGGAAAATAGTTTTGACAAAACACTTGAAATGAATTCTTGAGGAAAATATCCTTTCTTATTCAAAATAATTTTCTTTTCACAAAATGCCATGAAATTTTAAGAAAAGGATTTTGTTGAAAATAATCATGAAATCTTATAGAGTAAGCTTCATGTAAATAAGACCTTATGAAATTGTAAAAATCTGTTCATTCCGTATAAGTTAAAAAAACATTCTCCTCGTACTTTTGTCGAAAAAGACAAAAAGTACCACGTATGGTAAACAAAAGAAAGATTATTTCCATAACACAATTTAAAATTCAAAGAGGGGTAAACAAGACTTTAAAAATACATGGAAGAATATTAAACACTTTATGAAAAACATTTTTATGGATATGGATGAAAAATATAACCCCAGTAAATACTTACGTATAAGAATTCTCAGATAAAAATGAGATTGCACAATTATCCCTTACCTTATGTCTGATATGCTTCATATGTATCCGACCCTCCTGTATAATGATTTAAATAATGTCATTGAATTATTACAGAATCATATTAATTGTTATGATATCATATATGGTTCACTTATCACTTTATATTACCCGTTCTTTTTTAAATTCCATGTTAAAGAAGCGTTTTGGGTAAAATCGTTTCATTTATCATACGTGTTTTGATTTGTTGTTCTTGATATTATTACTCATATCCTGATTTAATTAATTCCATAATGTAAAACATGATTTATATAGAATATATACTCAGTATATAAATATATATGATAGATCGATAAATGGAATGAAATACACCGTTCATGGAGACGGTAGGCCGTACGTACGCATGGACGCTGTTTTCGTTTCCTTATTGAATTGAATGGAATTAAGTAAATGAAACATATATTTACATAAATACAGTATCATTATTATGTAATATATTTTATTATTATTATTTATTACATATATACTTTATAATCATACTTGATTGGTTAATCAGGGAGAATGAATCTCATCGCGTTCGTGGAGACGGTAGTCCGTACGTACGCACGAGCGATGATATCGTTCCCATAATTATTGAATTGAATTGGAGTTAATGATATAATATCTGATAATCAGTATGATTTTATAATAATCATATATAGTTATTCTATAAACAATTATACCCATCCAAGTAAGGTGGTGGTGGAAAAACTAATTACACCACGGCGTGGAGACGGTATTCAGTACGTACACACGAGTGGTGATTTCATTTTCCGTAGGATGGATTGAAGGTGAAATGGGGTTGTTTCATATTTATAATATCTTATAAGTATATTAGTGATACTGATTGTATTACTTTACAATGAAATAATTAAAGAAGAAGAAGTTGAAGAAGAAAGAAACTTGAAATAATCGGTAGAAGAGATTACCTCTTCTTCGACGTGCCTCCTTTAAACTTCCTCTTAAGGGACTAGAGTTGGTCTTTTGGGAAGAACAGAACCTCAAGAATATTACTAGGGAAGTTGAGAAGAGTAATGGTCAGGGTTTAGTCAAGCTTTAAGGCTCAAATTTGTGTAAAGAGAAGAGTTTGGATGTGCCCTTTTATAAGGGAGGAGAGGGGCACTTTTGGAAACCTCTAAAATATTAATTTAAAATAAACCTAAACCCCACTTAAAAACATACAAAGTGACTCAAATTAGGATATTAGATAATATAGGGTTGTAATATCATCAAAAAATTAAATTTAGACATGTTTTTATTTTATTTTAAACCTTATCATTTTGATTTATCCTTATTTAATCTATTTAATTTTATTTGTGGTAATATTGTTATAAATTTTATATGGTTATAAATACTTACTTATGTGTTCTTAATTATAAATAATTTTTTATTTTATGACATTTTAGATCATATAAATTTTAATTTTTAATTTTTAAAATATTTTGTTATTTTTAAAAAATTTAATAATATAAAATATCAATAGTGTCAATTTTGATACAATTAATTTATTTGAATTTAAATAAAATCCACACAGATTATATGATAGAAAAAAATATTCAATAGATTCATAACATGAAATATTTATCTAAATAAATCATGGAGCACATTAAATAGTTCATATAATATTTATTTTAATATTTTTAAAACTATTTATTTGATATTTCAATAAATAAAATAATTTTAACATCACTATTGTGTCACCTTTAATGATAATTATTTAATCCCTAAAAATTATAAATAAATTTACATGATGTAGATAATGTTATTATATTTCTGGAGACTATTAATGTTAGAAGTTTCATAAAGTTTATCACTAAATTAAAATTATTATACTTATAAGATTTAAGAGAGTGACATGTTGTCACTTTCTTTGGTTTTAATAATAATTAAATTATTTTTATAGTAAAAAGTCCATAAAATGAATATAATCCGACCCTTATGTGATATAGGTCGACTTTTAGTTATCCAATAGAATTTTGGCATGTTTTAGGGTAATTGTATAATCTTAGGGTTACCCTTAATTACCCGATTTATCTTTAACTGAAGTAAATAAAAATTACCGTAGTTACTATTCATAATATTAAAAAAATAAAAGTAACATATTAACATAATTTGGACCCACTGAATCCATATATGGAATCCATTTTTTAAAATTCAAAACACAGAAGTTGCAGTAATCAAATTAAAATTTATTTCGTTGTAAAGAAAATGAGTTTTAATAGTTAAAATATTTCCAAAGATTGAAATGTTTTTACCTATGAATTCAATGTAAAATTAATGGTAATAACATACATTACATTAAATGGTAAAAATATATTCTATTTATACTTTAAAACCATTCAATTTTATAATTTAACCATATAAACTATTGCGATGAAAGAAGTTGTTTTTAATTAAAATATAGTGTGTTTTTACTATTCAATAAAATATGAAAGTTATCAGAATAATATGAAGAATTTATCCAAAGTAACTTTTTATATCCTTATTTCAAAGAATAATTTTATTTTTTCAAATTAAACTTATAAACATGGAAAAAACTATATTTAAAGTGGGTGCGCCATCAAAAGGCGGTAAAACTATATTTTTTGAAAAATACTTATGTTACCTGAAAATTTTATTTTTTTATCATACCATGTTCTAGAAAATGTGTAAGATGAATAATAATGTTATAAAATTCAAAATTTAGTTAATACTATTCATAACTACTATTCCATAATAATATTATAACAATGTATCATTGTTTAGTGAAACCTGGTATTGCGTACTACACACGCTATCGAGGAAGGTCGTGATTGGGTGTAATGCAAGCCAAGTAAAGGATGTCTATAGTGCAAGATCCCTTTGGTGTAGCGTACAACACAAGACATAAATGAAATTAAAAAGAATAATTCTCATAAAATCTTGGGTTATTACATTCTACCCCCCTTAAAATGAATTTCACCCTCGAAATTCGTCGGGATTATAAATGGTTTACTACTTGAAAGTTTCTTTCATAAAAACCCACATCGTAAAGAGGAATACTAAAACTTAATTTTAAAAAGTGAAGTATGAAACATATCAGTTACCCAAATTAACTCATCACTGGGTTTCCACATAGGAGAACATAGGTGAAAATATGGATATGGAAGAGAAACCTAACCATAATGTTCTGATGGAGAGTGGTAGAGAACATGGCTATGAAAAAGCCAAAAATAACAAAGACATAAATTTGTAATGATCTAAGGTACCATTTAATTCATCGGATATAAGGGCACTAGGACAACATTTTTGGTTTTCAAGATGATTTCCCTAAAGTTGAAGAATTTGAATTAGAATAAATACTTACTTTATTTCGGTACAATCTCACCGTTTTTCATGCCTTGAACAATTTCCACTTCATATCTTAAAGAAATGAAGTTGAATTTTTCATTCGTGAAGTGTTAGCAGATCATGTGATAGAATGATGGGTCACTCTATCTGTCTCAAACAAAAGGTTACCAAAAGTTATAAAATAAACATAAGTCCATATATGGTGAGGTTAATCGTATATGATTCCAAAAATGGACTTATACTTCATCTATCATACTGCTTAATAAAATAAAACTAGTTTCTACTAACTAGGGACTTTCTGTAGGCCAATGGTAGGCAATAAAGGCCTATCGCACTTCGATTGTGGGTTCGATTCCTGCAACCTTGTCCGACGCGATGGGTTGTCGCCCGTCTTACAGGTTCTCCTTTTTCTAAAACTACACTAGTATAACAGAAATAATATCGAAAAAAAGGTTCTAGCCTTAAAAAATACTATCTTATGTATAACTTAATCCATTCCAATCTTTAGGGTTATCCAAAATACTTATATCCAATCTCATAGTGTAATGTAAATGATTACTAGAAATGTCATCTACCGAGAATTTAAATACCATCATCTATCATGATATATCTTGTTGGTCATATTACAAACATGTGAATACCTTAATCATGTATTCTCTTGAAAAATGAATACCCATTGAACCTTAGTGAAAACATGAATGTTGTCAAAAGTTAACTCTTTCCACATACCAAAATCTGAAAATTTCTATATACTAAAACCATGATATCACTTTGTCCTTATATAATTCATGAGCTCATTAATACTATAAAACGTATTATTTTCTCTTTATCCCTTCATTATGCACATATCATCTGCTTTCCAAAAATATTTCAATCACTTTTCATGGTTAACGGTACCATATTCTTATAGAAAACCATAGTGGACCAATACACAGATATTTCAATATACTATAAAAGTACCTCAACAACATTATTATTGAATTAAAATACATAATACCTTCAATCCATCCTCTTCAATGATTGGCATGGAATAGGTCCTTCCATGATTTAGAAGTAACTTTTTAGGTCAGGTCATTGAGTTGGGTAATGCCCATGTTCTCCACAGATAAGACATTAGATTCCATAATGGGTTTTCACTCTATGACCCTTTTCTCCACATAGATAACATATTCCCCTACATTTGAGGTATTCCTAAAGGTTATTCTCCCATTCTTTAGAAATATCAATCTTCCTTTCTCTATGCTCCTCACCATACGAACATTCATAAAATTCCATCTTCCTATTATTTGATGATTTAGGAATACAACTAAAGTTCACCTTGTTAATTATATATAGAAATGACTGATTCAGAATAATCACAATATCTTTCTCTCCAGGTGTTACACAATTTCATTGATCATAGTCACCATTTTGTCCATTGGAATCAACGTTAACTGAATTCCTTCTCATTCCCTCCATTGACTAAGACCAGAAACCATAGTCTAATAAATAGTTAAAATAACAAGGAACCAAATAATCATAAAAAGTCACTTATGGGGTGTCTAACTTATCAAAAATTATTTAATCCATGAAACCTTAGGTTCACCCTAGGTTATTCATGATCGTCAACATAATTCTAGGAATCTAACCTATATGTATACTTAACCTTAGGGACATCCCTAGACATTCTTAGAAATATCTCTAGGGATTTCACTAAATTTTTTGCATCATAGCTTCCAAAGGTTAACTAAACATTTCGTCTAATACCAACTATAGAGACTCGTACTTGACGTACATAGACATTGCATTACTTTTTCGGAATACTGAATACATAACAAAAACAGACACCAAAGGACCGTAATAGTTTAGTGTCTTTGGAAACATGGAACATAATCTTCTAATCATGGTGAAAGATCTTCAACATCTCCCATAAAGATCTTCCCCTTTTGTTTTCTTACCTAAAAACTTTCTTTATATCCTTGGTAAAATAAAACAGAAAAAGGGTGAGCTCAAATGCTCAGTAAGGGTAAACATAGAGAATATAAAACAATCCATAAACATTTGAATGCAAAAACTTGAACATAAAATCTAAACATCAAAATCTTGAGCAAAGACATAAATATTGGAAGTACTTAAGGCATATATCATAAAGGAACATCAATAATGATAAAATGTCTTTGGAATAAAAAATTTAATTGTGGAAAACCATTAATCACATGATATGATTTCCGTAGTATCCAAGGCATTGCTGCCAAGACCATCTTAGTGGACAAAGTCCCTTTCTGAATCGAGTTCACTCCTCGTTCCAGTCCTGTATCACTTAACCAGATTAACTTACCGTTCCAGCCATGTCTATATTATGAGATATAAATCTTTACCCAATGCATTGTAGGGAGATATAGGTCCCACCCATCTCATAATTAAATCATTCTTTTGTGTGCCACAAAGTAAACATACATCATTCATAATAACCCAATAAATAAAATGGGTTTCATAAACATCATCCCATCATATCATAATCCATATAAAAGAAATGGATATCATTTCATCATATGAAAAATCAAACCATGTAAATAATAGATACATTATACTTGAAACATAAACATGCTAAATCATGTCATGTTAGAAGGAAAATATTTTTGACAAAACACTTGAAATGAATTCTTGAGGAAAATATCCTTTCTTCTTCAAAATCATTTTCTTTTCACAAAATGCCATGCAATTTTAAGAAAAGGATTTTGTTAAAAATAATCAGGAAATATTGTAGAGTAAGATTAATGGAAATAAGAACTTATGACACCGTAAAAATCCGTTCATGTCGTATAAGTTAAAAAAACATTCTCCTCATACTTTTGTCGAAAAAGAAAAAAAGTACTACGTATGGTAAACAAAAGAAATATTCTTTCCATAACACAATGTTAAATTCAAAGAGGGGTAAAAATGACTTTAAAAATACATGTAAGAATATTAAACACTTTATGAAAAACATTTTTATGGACATGGATGAAAAATATAACCTCAGTAAATACTTACGTATAAGCATTCTCAGATAAAAATGAGATTGAAAAATTATCCCTTACCTTATGTCCGATATGATTCGTATGTATCCAAACCTCCTATACAATGATTCAAATAATTTCATTGAATTATTACAGAATCATATTCATTGTTATGATATCATATATGGTTCACTTATGACTTTATATTACCCGTTCTTTTGTAAATTCCATGTTAAAGCAGCCTTTTGGGTAAAATCGTTTCATTTATTGTACGTGTTTCGATTTGTAGTTCTTGATATTATTAATAATAACCTGATTTACTTAATTACAGAATTTAAAACATTATTTATGTATAATATATACTCAGTATATAAATATATATGATAGATCGATAAATGGAATGAAATACACCGTTCATGGAGACGGTAGGCCGTACGTACGCATGAACGCTGTTTTCGTTTCCTTATTGAAATGAATGGAATTAAGTTAATGAAACATATCTGTACATAAATATAGTATCATTATTATGTAATATCTTTCATGATTATTTATTACATATATACTTTATAATCATACTTTAATGGTTAATCATGGAGAATGAATCTCATCGCGTTCGTGGAGACGGTAGTCCGTACGTACGCACGAGCGATGATATCGTTCCCATAATTATTGAATAGAATTGGAGTGAATAATATAATATCTCAGAATCAGTATGATATTATAATAACCATATATAGTTATTATTTACACCATTATACCCATCCAAGTAAGGTGGTGGTGGAAAAACTAATTACACCATGGTGTGGAGACGGTATTCCATATGTACGCACGAGTGGTGATTTTGGTTTCCGTAGGATGTATAGAAGGTGAAATGGGGTTTTTTCATATTTATAATATAATATCAGTATATTAGTGATACTTATTTTATTACTTTACATTGAAAAAACTAAATAAGAATAAGTTGAAGAAGAAAGAAACTTGAAAGAATCGGTAGAAGAGATTACCTATTATTCGACGTGCCTCCTTTAAACTTCCTCTTATGGGACTAGAGTTGGTCTTTTGAGAAGACAAGAACCTCAAGAATATTACTAGGGAAGTTGAGAAGATTAATGGGCAGGGTTTGGTTAAGCTTGAAGGCTCAATGTTGTGTAAAGAGAAGAGGGAGAAGGTTCCCTTTTATAAGGGAGGAGAGGGTCACTTTTGGAAACCTCTAAAATATTAATTTACAATAAACCTAAACCCCACTTAAAAACTTCCAAAGTGACTAAAATTTGGATATTATATAATATAGGGTTGTAATATCTTCAAAAAATTAAATTTAGACCTGTTTTTATTTTATTTTAAACCTTATCATTTTGATTTATCCTTATTTAATCTATTTAATTTTATTTGTGGTAATAATGTTATAAATTTTATATGGTTATAAATACTTACTTATGTGTTCTTAATTATACATAATTTGATATTTTATGACATTTTAGATCATATAAATTTTAATTTGTAATTTTTGAAATATTTTTGTGATTTTTAAACAATTAATAATATAAAATATCAATAGTGTCAATTTTGACACAATTAATTTATTTAAATTTAAATAGAATACACAGAGAATATATGTTCGAACCAAAATATCTAATAGATTAATAACATGTCATATTTATCTATAAAAGTTGTGGATCACATTAAATAGTTCATATAATATTTATTTTAATATTTTTAAAACCATTTATTTGATATTTCAATCAAAACAATAATTTCAACATCACTATTTTGTCACCTTTATTGATATTTATTTAATCCCTAAAAATTATAAATAAATTCATATGATGTAGATAATGTTATTATATTTCTTTATACTATTAATTTTCGATGTTTCATTAATTTTATCACTAAATTAAAATTATTATACTTATAAGATTTAAGAGAGTGGCATGTTGTCACTTTCTTTGATGTTAATAATAATTAAATTATTTTCATGGTCAAAAGTCCATAAAATGAATCTAATCCGACCCTTAGGTTATATGGGTCGACTTTTAGTCATATAATAGACTTTTGTCATGTGTTAGGGTAATTTTATAATCTTAGGTTTACCCTTAATTACCCGATTTACCTTTAACTGAAGTAAATAAAAATTACCGTAGTTACTATTCATAATATCAAAAAACTAAAAGTAACCTATTAACATAATTTGGAACCACTGAATCCAAATATGGAATCAAGTTTCCAAAATTTATAACACATAAGTTGTAGTAATTAAAGTAAAATTTATCCTGTTGTTCAGAAAACGGGTTTTAATAGTTAAAATATTGCCAAAGATTGAAATGTTTTTACCTATGAATTCAATGTAAAATTAATGGTAATGATATAAATTACATTAAATGTTAAAAATATATTCTATTTATACTTTAAAACCATTTAATATTATAATTTAACCATATAAATTATTGCGATGAAATTTTTTTTAATTAAAATATAGCGTGTTTTTACTATTCATTAAAATATGAAAGTTATCAGAATAATATGAAAAATTTATCCAAAGTAAATTTTTATATCCTAATTTCAAAGAAGAATTTTATTTTCTCAAATTGAACTTATAAACAGTTCAAAAACTAGATTTAAAGTGGGTGCACCATCAAAAGGCGGCAAAAAAGTATTTTTGAAAAATACTTATTTTACCCGAAAAATTTATTTTGTTCTCATACCATGTTCTAGAAAATGTTTAATATGAATAATAATATTATAAAATTCAAAATTTAGTTAATAATATTCATAACGGGTAGTCCATAATAATATTATAACAATATATCGTTGTTTAGTGAAACCCGAAATTGCGTACTACACACGTTATCGAGGAAGGTCGCGATTGCGTGTAATGCAAGCCAAGTCAGGGATGCATGTTGTGAAAGCTCCATTTGGTGTAGCATACAACACAAGACATCAATGAAATTAAAAATAATAATTCTTATAAAATCTCGGGTTGTTACAAAGACCCGTCATATACCCTTCCTAAAACTTCTCTAAACATCTCACAAAAACTCCAAAATCATTCCAAAACATCCTCATACACAAGAATACATATTAAACATATTCATATCTCATCCATGGGTATTAAAAAACAAATAATACAATATTTTCATGTAGGTTAAATACCCAGGAAACCTATTTATGAATCCTTAGATTGTTAAATTTAGAATAATATTTAATTAATATAGACGAGAATGGATTGGAGAAAATACGGGGTTTTAAATCAAGAAATAAATATGAATATATAAATAAATAAAAATGAAGTGATAATTAACTATTATTATCAAACATGATAAACCTAGGGGAATCCCTTTATACTCATCCTTCGTCACTTGAAAGGAAAACATTAAATATTTTTTTGTCCTTAATTTTAAACAACTAAATATTTTTTAGTCCTTCTAGGATAACTCCTTATATATGACTAGAAAAAAAAACTGACTCACTGAAAACCAATAGAAATCAATTATTTATGTCTAACATCACAACCCAAGTGCATTAATGAAAAACATAATAGATCATTATTTTTTCAATATTTGTATCGTTTTTTGTATGATCTCATGAAATATATTTTAGGATATGAATTTGTTCATTTTTATTCGATCAATTGATATGATCCTCACAAACTCCATTCCTAATAAACTCAAAAATTAAAATGGAGGTATGAATGATCACAATAATGGGTACCCCAAGAATGAACCTTTGAAGTAGAATTTAAAATATAGTTGCACATATTAGATAAGTATAAAATATATTTAAAACAAAATATATTTAAAACAAAATATATAATCCTTGTATTAAAAATATAATACAATAATTACATGATTTTAATCTTGATATTTTTATCAAAATTCAACCTAGATGATCACTAGGATTTTAAAACTCCATAGAAGGGGAGGAAGAAAAATTTGAACAAATGGGATATCTCAGTCTTCCCACTCTTACACTATGGTCTATAATCCCCTGAAAATTTGGTAGTTAATGAATGTTATAAATAATTAATATAATATAGTTAAAAAATAAATCAAGGGGTATGTGGGGTAGGTGAGTCCTCTTTAATTATTCTCTTACAATTTATTCAAATTAATTAAATACTAACTCAAAAACCATTTTTGACTATATTTTTTAGTAATTATATTGATTAATTATCCTTAAAATTTTATTGATATCAGGATAATTGGATTTATATACTAAATTATAGTCCATTTAGTAAAGGTAGGTCCAAATTATCTTGTCCAGAATTTATTCACTGTGTGGGTTTACATTAGGCCTCTTATTATTGGATTCGGCTCCTACACTAGTTCAATAAATTATATCCCCAAAAACCTAGAATCTTAAATAAATTTTAATTTACATTATTCTAGATATATAAGGTTCATGTTTATCCTAAACCCATTATTTGTGTAATTTTGTATTTGAAGTTTAGAAGTGGAATTTTAGTGGTGTTTTAGAGGCCTATAGTTGACTTTTAACACCACCAGGTCCAAGAAACCCATGGTGCTGGCTATGGTAGAGGTTTTTATGGGATTGTGGTCATGGGAGATGGTCATTGTGATTCATGGTGAACCTAGGGTATACAATAACCTTTATAAAGATCATATTATCAATGTAATTTCTATATTTAAAATTGATAGGGGATAAATTTCATGGTAAAAATAATGGAATCACAATGAGGTTGGAGTTACCCTTACAAAATGATGAGGATAGTCTCCCCACACCATGGTGATATTAGTGGTGGTTTCCTAGGAATTTAACATGGAATCTACCACAACTTAGTGATGGAATGGTGTCCATTTTATCCTTGAAACATCGATGATATTGGTTACTACATTGTGGTGTTGGTTGTTTCGATGAGTGTAATGTATAGGGGATATTTCTATAGAAAATAGGTAAGGCTAAAATGGTGAGTAGGTAACAATGGTTTTTATGTGTATATTACAGTTCACCTTGATCAAGTGAGTTGAAAATGGTGAGGAGGTATTCACCCCACTATGGTCTATGATATGTTGGGTTAAAGAGAGATCATGCACTCTATGGTGGGCTTCTGAGGAAACTTGTGGTCTAGGGAACCACAACTGTGTAGGGTGTCAACATGTTTTGGTGGTGGATGAACTAAATCTGATTTAGGGGGTTTTAGTTTCATTATTTCATTACTTCACCCAAGATAGTAGTTTTCATACCTATCTAGGTTTCAATATCATTATAGATGGATTTTAACACCATTGCATCTCCCTTGGTTCTATTGAATTGGGTTGGGGTTGATGGGTTTCCCCCAACATCTATTTTATTCTTAGGGTACCTCTTCTCTATTCCTCATTTATTTCAAACCTATATGACTAAAGAACCCCTCAATCTCCCTTGAGTAGACTATCCCTTAGGTTCAAAATTTAACATTGTGAGATAATCTTCTTTTAAACTTATATTCTATGTTGCGGCTATGAATTAACGGGATTTCCAGCCTTTCTCTTATCTTTTGAGATATAATGTTTTTTAAATATTCTAAAATCATTTATTTTTATCCATTTAAACCCAATTATTGGATTTATCATCACATTTCTCTTTATTGGTAACCCCTAAAAATGAATGAGGGGTTTTATCATTATTTATCTTGGTTGAAACCCTCCCATTGAATCCCTTGATCCATGAATTCTATAACTACTCTGAATGTTGATAATCTACATATTCCACTAATACCTTTAGACATGGTAAGTATTTAATATATCATTGGATTTATATATATGGTTTATTCTAGGGTGAGGGTAACCAATTACATCACTCCTGAATATTATCACTCTTCTCTTAGGACCATGTTTGGTCTTGGTGAATGGGTTATTATATACTCTCATTTCATTTAATTTCTATATTCTTATATTTAAATTATATCTTGAGTTCCATAGTTCTTTACTTGGTGAATTTATGTTCTCCTTGTGAATTATAATGAACTATTCCATAATGTTTGATGAATAAAAGATATATGTGTGCTGCTAATATCATTATATGATTTCCTATGAGATATGGGAATAGGTTTGGATGTGGAATTAAAAATATGATTCTATAATGATAAAGACGAATATGGTAGGAAGAACATGTTCAGATAAATTCTTCACTATACATCTATTTAATGATTATTCATTGAATATATATCACTACATTTAATGAAAAGATTATCAAATCAAATTTATATATGTGTTTGTTGCTGCATTTAAATGATATTTTTATGTGAAATATATTTACATATGTTTCTACTTATTGTTAAAAAATATAATCTGAAATTTTGAGAAATTAAAAGTTATAAAAAGATAGTATTCACATGTAAATATGAAATTTGAATTTAATAAATAGATGGAATCTCAATAATGGAAATAAATAGTAATTTAATATATAATTATAATTGTTTTTTTCAGGAAGTTCCTCTAATATAATTTTGAATAGGTAATAGTCTATAATTATCTATCATTAATGCTAGTAATGTATAAAGTATTTTAATATATGTTCTTATGTGGAGTAGTGATTGTTTCTTAAGTAGATTGGGATTATGGAATTCATCTTTGGATAAATTTGAGTACAACCTTTATTATTAATGTACTTGGTTGGGTCCATAATTAGCTAAGGAATGGTATAACATTTTTATAGGGAAGTTGGACAAGTCTTGGTGAAATACATTCTTATAAGGATGTGGTTATATTCTATGTGTTGTAATTAAGGTGTTGGGTAGTTTTTAGTAAATAGTTATTATTTTATTAGGAAGGTTATGTGTGAGGTAGTAATTTTAAGGAATGTCTTAGAGGCTTTTATAAATTAACTTGATAATTATATAAAGTATAGTAATTGAATAATTAATTCTAGATAAATATTAATATGACCTTTATAGTAATATTTAGTAGATATGTCTTACATGATGAATATAATTATGAACTATTAATCTATTATCTTCTATATTATTATTTCTTCTTATTTTATGTTGTGATACTACATTTAATACTATGTGTTTGATTTTTTTATTTACTTATATGTGTTCTTATTTGAATTTGTTTATTATCTTACCTTTGTTCCATAAATTATCATAGTTATGGAAATAATTTATATATTTACATGGGTTGTGATGGATTAAGATGAAGTGTAATAATATATATACATTTTGGCTATAATAGCTCAAGATTATAACATGCGCATATATTTATGGGATATGATGGATTAAGATTATAACATGTAAACATTTCCCTTGGGTTGTGATGGATCGAGGTTATAACATGATTCGATGAGGTCATGAGGTGATGATATTACAATATGATGGTTGTGATGATGATTGGAATGGGTTAAGAGTTTCTCTTGAATATTTTTTCAACTTGTGATAAGAATGAGGATGGGATGAATGGAACAAGTTGATAGTTGGGCTTTCTTATTTTTCTAAATTGATATGATGGCTATGATAATGAGGAAATATTTATATGATTATTATGGAAATATGGTATATTGTTTATGATCAACTGTGAATAATGTCTCGTTTATTGTTATAGAGATGGTGAAATGATTATGATAAAACTGATTTGATGATTTCATTATTATTTATAGATCTTATTTTTATTATATATAAATAAATAGACCATCCATCATCCCTATTTAATTATACTTTTGAGTATTGATCATTTAATACTTTTTAGGAAATAAACCATATTTATTGTAAAATGTGATATTGCATATACTTTCAACTCATTTACTTGTTTAGTTCAAACTCTTAATTATATATTTGTCTTGTTTAGTTAATTTGACACATATATTTTCTACAAAATTTATTTCAAATCGATATATAATTGTTTAAAAATATTATCATGTTGTGTAATCCCAAGTGTTCACCTCTCTACAATTTTCTTGAGTTGTTTTGTTAGAAAATATAATGAAATTAGAGATTCTACTCTTCTAGCAGTTGGGGTGGAGTATAGGTAGTCTTCATGAATTATCTATTATTTTATTTTATACGTTATAGGTAATTGTAGTTTAGGAATGAAAAATTTTAACAATTTGGTTTATTATATGAAATTACTTGGTGGATTTTTTCATTGTGAATTTATGAGTACAATGCCTTTTGTTTGAGTAGTAGATACCCTTGGTGCTAGTTATACACCCTTGGCCTATTATAGGAGATATTTAGGGGTTATTAATTATTACAATTCCAACATAGGGTGGGGTTTTAGTGAAGTAAGGTCATGAAAATGTGGCATTATATATTTTGGTTGAGATAGAGGCTATAGATTGGAGTTAGGCACAAGAGAAGATTTCATGGGTCTATTAGGAAAATAGGTCATTTAAACTAACTTATGGTGAAGCCTAGGACTATATAGAACAAAAATATTTATGTGTATATGTTAACAATTACAAAAATTTAATTTCATAGAGATTGGTTGGGATCCATGTATCATTACCCCTCAAATTTGATGCAAGGACCATGACATCCAATTAAGCATGTTTAGGGGAAAATGAATTTATTTTTAGGTAGAAACATTTAGGAAAGGTGTATGCGTCATTTTCATAGGTTGAATCTTGGTTAAAAATATTTATTTGTGATTATGTTCTATATATTTATTTCTACTAACCTATATTGATATGATGTAGTCTTAATATTTATATCACATTCAATTACAATAAATTGATTCATGCTAGTTAAAAATGCTATCATAAAATTCCTAACATGATGGGATGTTTGATTTTCTTTAATACACCATGTTATAGTTTATGATTTAATTATTGATACATGTTAATGAGAAAACCATTAACATCATGTTAATAACTTAAAAGTGTTATTATAAAATAAAAATATTTTTTTATGTATAATGAAGCATGTCTAAAAGATTGTTTTTCCATGAAATTTTTTTCTGAAAGATTTCTTATTTAATAATTCCATTTTATAAAAAATTGATTATGTTAACATGGTTTTTTTAAGAAATGTTTTAGTGGTATATTTTTTTATTATGAAATTCCTTAACATGAAATGTTATTTCATGTGTTAAGATTAACTGGTTATTTAGAATGTTTATTGGTATTAAATAAAACTTAAAATTATGAGATCATTTATTTGAATATTATGCTAGAGTTATAAATTCTTGATTCTTAGCATGAGTAGTTATAAGGAATGTTTTGAAGCTTCCCTATACATAATGTATTAATAAGAAATAAATGATTTATGATCTAAATTAAAAAGTAATGGGATGTGAATAAACCTACTATTGTAGACAACATGTATAAGATTGATCAATGATATGAGATTTTTTGTGCAAGCATGATAAATTATGTGACCCATTAAATTTATATTTATTCTAGGTTGAGTATAATAAGTTTAAATTATTAAATCATGGTTTAAATTTTCTATATGATTTATTTTTATATATTTTTATTAATTGTAAAGCATGAATGAAAAATATGTAGAAATCAAGTAATGAATTGGAAGCATGGTAAAAAATAATAAGTGAATGTATTTGGTTTTGTTAAAATGACATAGGTATTATAAGAATGTAATAATTACAGAGGCATGAATATAAATATATTGGGTTCACATTTCATTAATTATTGCTTAAATA
Organism: Viscum album; assembly: GCA_963277665.1. Lineage (NCBI taxonomy): Eukaryota > Viridiplantae > Streptophyta > Magnoliopsida > Santalales > Viscaceae > Viscum > Viscum album. The sequence continues at coordinate 126,022,708 of OY728139.1, read as the reverse complement.
TTATGTAACAATCAATGATATTATCTTGACTGGTAAAATAATGGCATGCCTAGATTGATGATATTGATTTAAAGTATCAAGTTTGATCATTGTGTTTTTGGATTTACCATTTCAAGTTTTTTGAAATGAATAAATTATAAATTATTATTAATAAACTTATAAGGGTTTGATATGGTATTATAAGGAAAATATTATTGGTGGTGGAAAGGTATGGTTGACATGAAAATTTGTTAAGTAATAAGTGATGGTTGACTTAGTATGAAGGTGGTAGTTAAATTTTAATGGATTATTTTCTAGTTTATGTTATTTATTTAATATTTTTTATCTCAAGACACTGATGGATATATGATAGTTTTTATTTCTTGTTTTTTAGCTACTAATTTTTTGATTATTAGATTATTATTTTTAATTCGATTGATATAATAAAGAACTTCACTATATATAATTATTCATTATTTATTGATTTTGTAAAATCTTTTGAAATTGGTTGTGTTTGTAAAAACATTATTATGGAAAATTAAATAAATTTAAATGGTAATGAAAATAAGATATTTCTGGAATTGATAGTGGTGGATAAATATATTTTGTCTTTGTTACTTTGAGATTTTATATATTAAAGAAGTGTCATTTATCAACTTATATTTAAAATACTAATATACATATGTATCTTTATAATATAAGATACATAAATTTTTCTAAGATTTAAAATTGAAAACTGATTTAGAGTTTATTGGAAGGATGTAATGTTTTCCGAAATATTTAAATGATTCATAAACTATATGCTAAATGTTTTGTTTTCATCCAAAATGGATTAGTGATTATGTATGATATTGTATATATAAAAAGATATGGATGATTCAGAAAGTCCTGAAACAAGTTTGATATTTTTTCCCATTATTTTTTATTAGGTCGTTATTAGAAAGAATAGTCTGAGGCTTTATGAGTCTCTAAATAATTGGTGGGTGGCTATAGTTTAGAGAGTGGGTTGTGTAATAATTTTGTAAACCTAATCTTTACTCTAAATAATTTTTAAGTGAAAATGTATATTGATTTACTTTAAATAAATGGATTCATCTCATTTATGTCTCAATTATGTCTCAGGGGTTGATTGTTGATGTCATTTAAATAAATGAATTAATTTCTCACTAAAAATGGCAAGTAGTATTGTGGTAGTTTTACATGTATTTTTTTAAGAAATTAAAACTATTTTAAATTATTTATGGATTATTTTTAATAGGTTCATATGATTTCAACATGGTCAAAGTGAAAAAGGTTATTAGTGGGAGATCACGTTTGAGTCGAGATGGTGGGTACCTTGTTGGATTTTCTTTAGTGACAAAGTTCTTATTTTTGTGTTAATTAATGTATTTTTGATATTTTTAGGAGTTTTAATGTTGAAATTGAGTTTGATTCATAGCCCAACTCTTTCCTTATAAGTTTTGATCGAGAGTCTTCTCTGTTTGAGAGGTATACTCCCTATAGCTATTAATCTTTAGGATTTTCTTTTCAGTTTAGATTTAATTCTCTAGGTTTCCTTTATATTTACAAGGATGAGAATCATTTGAAAGGAATATGATGTAAGATTTGGGTTTTAAATAAACACTTATTTTTCATTCTATAGGATTTAAAGTTTTTAATAGGAATTTTAAAGGTGTTTTGAAGGATTATAATTGAATTTTATAACTAATTTATCCCAAATGCCTATAGTGCAGGCTATAGTTGTGGTTGACATCGACCAATAGGTATGGGTGATAATAATTGCAGTTCTTAGAAAACCCAAGGTCTAAAATACCTATTTTAAGGGTGTTGTGGTTTTGATATTTCCCTATATAACAGAGGGAGAAACAAAACACCATGGTAAAAGGAATGACATCGTGAAGAGTCTAGGGTTACCCTTATGAAATAGCAAGTATATTCTTCCCATTACATATATGTAGACATGGTGGTTTCTTGGTAATTTAATATATTATCTACCACATTATGATTGTGGAAGTGTGATTTTTTTATCCTTGAAATATTGAGGATATGGGTGGTTATTCTATGGTGTTGATTGTTTTGTTGATTGTGGTGTCTAAGTGATTTTCTTGTGGAAATAGGGATGGTTAAAATAGAGAGTAGGTGGTTATGGTGGTATTGTTTAAAGGAGAGTTAAGTTCATTTGGGTGAGTTGTAATTGGCGATAAATTAATCTTCATGTCATGGTTTGAGCTATAGTGGGTTGGGAATAGTTTGGAGAAACCCAGAAAACCATAGTGGTCATCCAAGGGAAGTTGAGGTCAATGAAACCATGTTCATGTTGGGTTCAAACATGCCCTAGTGATAGTTTGAATCAATCAAATTTTGAGGATTCTAGTTTCTTTATTTTATTCCTTTATCCATGATAGTAAGTTTTATACGTACCAAGTATTTAATTTTTTAATGTAGATCATTAAACACTACAGACTCCCCCTTAGTTGTATCAAATTGGGTAAGGTTTTATGGGTTTTCCCTCATGTCAGTTTTATTCGCAGGGTTCCCCTTCAATGTTCCTATTTCATTTCAGACCTATATGATTAGAGAACCCCTTAAGCTCCCTTGAGTAGACTAGTCCCATAACTTTAGCATTTTTCATTATAATATCAAGGCCTTGTGAACAACTATTCTCTATTATAGCTATAAATTCAAGTAGGGGATTTCTAGGATTTCTATTATCATCTAGGATATAATGTTCTTGATATGTTTTAAAATATTTTAAGCCCTTGTTGAGCCTTATTACTTTTTATTACTTTTAATATAATTATTGGATTTATCATCATACATCTCTTGATTGGTAACCTTTCTAAATGAATAGAGGGATTCATCATCATTCATCAGGGTTAAAACCATCCAACAGAATCCCATGATATATAACTCCTTGAACTATTTTGGCCTTTAGTAATCTACCTATTCTAGTAATGTCTTTATATATGGTAAGTATTTACTCTCTCCTTGGGCTCAGTAGAGGTGGATTAGTCTAGGGGAAGGGGATGATATTTATTTTATGCATTAATATATCAATCTTCTCTTAGGCCTATAGCATCCCGTCTTTTTATAACATAACTTTTCATTCCATTACACGGAACTGAGGATCTTTAAGGTTTAGTGTCTTGGAAACAAGGAACATAAAACATGAAACAAAAAAAAAACATTCTTCTTAAACACTTGAAAGGCTTCTCCTCATGTTCACCCTAGGCTCATTACTGCATCCCATAACCTGGGGACATACATCAAAAGGAAGGGTGAGCAGAAGGCCCAGCAAGGGAAACAAGTGAAACATTTTACATATGAACTTGAGATACATCAATAAAGTCATGAAAATAACTTTAAGGCATGAAAATGAAATCATGAGGCATATCATAAAAAAAATAAAACTTTTTCATAACATGAAGATGTGGCTACATCATTTAACATAGACAATCATGAACATATCACCAAGGTCCATCCCCAAGGTGTCATTTTAAAATTACCAAGGTTATTCACCAAGGTATCGTGAAAATTGTAATCTCTAGTGGTTACATCATTACCCAATGCATTGGAGCGCTATCAGGGCGCACCCTTAAATTTGCCTTTATTATCATGTGAGCCACATATATCATCATCATACATTTCATAAATAACCCATATAGCATAAAGGAAATGGGTTTCATTTCATAATCATAACTTTTTAAAAACTGCTTTAAAGACATGATCTTTATATCACTTTAAAACCCACAGAAAAGGAAGGTGGGTCTCATGTATGTAAATCCCATAATTTAAAATAGAAAATTTTGGTATATATGTGAATACCCCTTTAGAAGAAAGAGCTTTGAGTATTCACTTAATAAAATAAAAGAACTTTAGAAAAAAAGAGATAGACATTTTGAGACAGAAATTCTGCAGCATAACGGCAATGTTCCGAGGTTTTAGAAGACATTAAAAGAGAGGTAAAATGGGTCAAACATTCATAAATGACCCATAAAATAGTACATGGACAGAATAAGAAGGATACATGATCATGGTAATGAAATTTCAAGGACATACCATTTGAAATGAAAAACATGGAAGGAAGAAAAAAATTAGATTTCTCTTATGAAAGTTCGGCAGCCTAACGGCGTTACTTAAACATCAACAAAAATGATTTGAAAAGATCAAATAGGTTCTCTAATCATGTGAACATAAGAGTTCAGTATGATAGATATAGAGATAATTCCCCAACATAACAAAAAGTAACTTGAAAGAATTGACATGAAAGTAGAACTTCAAAACGAGAAGGGTGAAGAACCACTTAAAAATTCGGCAGCCTAACGGCGCCACTTAAAACATCAAAATACTGAATTGAAGAGATAAAATGGGGTCTCTCATCATATGAACATAAGAATATAGTATGATATATATAGAGATCATACCCCAATATAACAAAAAGGAACTTGAAATAATTGACATGAAAGTAGAACTTCAAAACGAGAAGGGTGAAGAACCACTTATAAATTCGGCAGCCAAACGACGCCACTTAAAACATCAAAATACTGAATTGAAGAGATCAAATGGGGTCTCTCATCATATGAACATAAGAATACATTATGATATATATAGAGATCATACCCCAATATAACAAAAAGGAACTTGAAATAATTGACATGAAAGTAGAACTTCAAAACGAGAAGGGTGAAGAACCACTTAAAAATTCGGCAGCCTAACGGCACCACGTAAAACTTCAAAATACTGAATTGAAGAGATCAAATGGGGTCTCTAATAATATGATCATAAAAGATCAGTATGATAATTTAGAGATCATACCCCAACATAATAAAAAGGAACATGAAATACTTGAATGAAAATAGAACTTGAAAACGAGGAAGGTGAAAGAATCCCTTAAAAATTCGGCAGCCTAACGGCGCCACTTAAACATTCTTAAAACGAATTGATGAGAGAAAGGGGGGGTCTCTCATAATATGATCATGAAATAGGCAGTAGGATGAATATAAAATAACATCCTCCAACATAAGAACATGGAGTATAAAAGAAATGACATAAAAGAGATTACTTGAAAAGAAAGAGAGAGGTCGGATCCCTTACCTTAAAATGTAACTCTTAAACCTCGAAGGTTGGGACCTTGAGGGCTTGGGGGCACCTTGGGAGGACTCCTTGGGAGGTAATGAGACCAGAAATTCGTTGGGAATGAGTGGGGAGTCGAATGGATGAGAGGAGGGCTTGGTATTTATAGGGAAAGTGAGGGGACAAGGCATTAATGGCTAAGGGACACCTCACATGTGCTTTTCTCAAACCCATGTGCTCTCCCTTGTCATTTATCATGGAGTTAGGCCACATGGGGCCCCCAAAACAATAATTCATCACCCTTGGCCGGCAAACCCTCAAAAGATCTCATGACATCATCATGACACCGTTATGATGTCATTAAACATACCGAAACCCTAAAACTGTATTTTTACTATTCACTGAAAATTCAACTTTCTCAGAAAAATCCCAAAATTTCACATTAACCAAATATCAATGCTCTGATTTCAAAATGAAATCCATTTTATAAAAATAATTTTCTAAATATATTTAATTTAATTTTTAAATAAAAACACTATTCATCGAAAATTCATTTTTTCAGAAAAAACCCCAAAAATTACCATAACATAATATCGATGCTCTGAGTTCAAAAATAAAGTTATTTTTATAAAAATAATTTTCTAATTATTTTTAATTAAATTTTTAATTAAAAAACACTATTCACCCGAAAAAAACTAATACCTGAATAATAATTAATGAAACCGTTATTTAACTATTTTATTGAATCACATTACTTAATCAAGGTGCCTAGATTATTTTAAAACTTTCTTTAAGTGAGATTACTAATCCATTTGGTCATATTACTAATCCTAATCATAAAATCACTATTCATAATTTACTATTCATCAAAAAACAAGTTGATCTTATTAGACTCTAAATTTAGTACTGAACATAATTGCATAAGACCATTTTTGAAAATCATTACACATTTTTAATTATTTAGGGTTTACATAAACATATTTAAAATATCCTTTTTCTAAAATTCATCAAAAATATGCATACTATATTTATTCGGTCATTTCAAAATTCCTAAAATTCATCATAAGAAGAAATCCCAATTTTTATTTAAAACAAGGATTACACAAGGTAGTTACTGTCTCGTTACATAACCCCTTATAATACCAGCATAGGACCTAAGAGTAAGGTGTGCTAGGGTGATAGAAGCTTGGGGAGGCTCAGTCAACATTGCCCGAGTAGTAATTTCTATCAGTTTTAACTTCTCACGAAGGCGATTCCGTTCCAGCTTCACATGATGAAGTTCGGCTTGGATTTGATCCAGAGTAAAGCCCAGTGGTGCTACCTCCTTCCCATGCTCTGTTAGATGGGCTTCGATCGGTCCAAGACTACTAGGTGAGGCCATCGAATCTTCTTTCTATAATAATTAACCAAGATTACTTATATTTAGAGACAAAAAATCAAAACATTTTGTTCACAGCGGTCATATTGACCGATGGTTATATAATAGTCAAAACCCACTGATCTCATTTTAATTATAATCATGTTTATCAAATAAAACATTTTTGTTGAGTATAACAATAACACATAAAATTGGGAAACAAATTTTATTTAAAAAATTTCGGGTCGTTACAATCTTCCCCCCTTAAGAAATTGCGTCCTCGCAATTTTAAAATTGGGTTTTGAAATTTCATTGAAAGTCCCACATTGGAAAAGGAGTCAGTAAAACTATTACTTTAAAATAAAGAAAGGGAAGTACAAAGGTCACCCGAGTTAACCCACACTAGGGTTCCATGTAGGAAAACATGGACATGGAGGAGAAAACAAAGGGTCAAGTTCTGAGGGAGAGTGATAGAGAACATGATTAGGAGAAAGTTAACCATGAGAAAATCCCAAACTTATGATGTGTGTAAACGGTCTTTGATTACCTAGTAGGAAACTTAAACCAGCAACATTTTTGTTTTACATTTCTTTTCATAATTTCGAGGATTTCATTTACTACATCGAACAAAAACATAAGAAAATATACTTACCTTCAAGTAGAGTTTCATCCTTTAACAAGTCCCTACCAACACTAATCTTTTCTCCAAATGATGAGAATTCAAAAACACTTGGTCTCATAAAAGCACAAGAATCATCTTCTATAGAATCACATAATCTACAAAAGATTAACTATCTATTTCTTCTATCTTTAAACATTATCCCAAAAACAGAAAGGTTAAGGTAAAACAACTCTTCAAAAAGAAAGAATCCCATAGGAATGGAAACTACTTTTAAATCATCAAAGTTCCATGGTACTACCCAAATTTCATCATAGACCATTCCATAAATAACGGTCCTTAAAATTCCTCAAAACAAACCAAACTAAGATTGAAACCCAAATACAATAAGGATTTGATAACATAGTCTTCCAAAACAACTTCATTGTTCATCTCCAGACAACATCAACCACTCCTAACATATTATAAAAAAAAGTAGCCAACCTAAACATATTTTACCCAAGATAGGTTAGTCATTCCCATAAGTAACCTAAATTACTATAAGTTCACCTTAAATTCATCGATTCTTCAAAATATAAGTCAACCTTACTCCTCAATGAAAATACCGTAGTAATCTATTTACCTCGATCAAATATGGTTCCCAAAATAATGAACGTCTTCCAAAATAATAATCATATTTTAATCCCCTAATCATCCCTGTCATATTAATACCGAAATCGTCGCATTTCCTATCACATTGGTTGTCGGAACATGTTCTTCCATTTCCCACCATTAACTAAGAAGAGAAAGCATAGTTAGGGGCTTAAGTACTTAGCTAATAATCATGAAAAGGAACTGAAAGAATATAAGGATAACTTGTATATGAAAGGTATACCCTAACTTGTGATCTCCTAGGTTCCCATCTAGGTTATGAATGATCATATATTCTTATGTGAACCTTTATTTTATTTTATCTTTGTTCCTTTAACAATGGTTCATACCAAGCTTATGAATTTACCAAAGCATATCCCCCGGGAGTGTCGTAACCAAGAGTGCAGAAAGGCCCGTTGTCGTGTACCAGTTCCCGTTCGAGTCTAGCTCAAAGCGGTGTTTTCGGGTTTTACCCCTATGTACATCTGTGCCAGAGCCACCTCTACCTGCTCGTATCCAGACAGGGATGTATTTGCTTGGCAACCCCTAACTCAATACTCACCAAAATACCAGGAAGATTTCCTATATTAAACTTTTCTATAGGGTTCCTCCTAGAGTTTTCATATCCTAATTTCCACAAATAACTAAACCATCCTTTGATACCAACTATAGCATCCCGTCTTTTTATAACATAACTTTTCATTACATTACACGGAACTGAGGATCTTTAAGGTTTAGTGTCTTGGAAACAAGGAACATAAAACATGAAACAAAAAAAAAACATTCTTCTTAAACACTTGAAAGGCTTCTCCTCATGTTCACCCTAGGCTCATTACTGCATCCCATAACCTGGGGACATACATCAAAAGGAAGGGTGAGAAGAAGGCCCAGCAAGGGAAACAAGTGAAACATTTTACATATGAACTTGAGATACATCAATAAAGTCAGGAAAAGAACTTTAAGGCATGAAAATGAAATCATGAGGCATATCATAATAAAAATAAAACTTTTTCATAACATGAAGATGTGGCTACATCATTTAACATAGAAAATCATGAACATATCACCAAGGTCCATCCCCAAGGTGTCATTTTAAAATTACCAAGGTTATTCACCAAGGTATCGTGAAAATTGTAATCTCTAGTGGTTACATCATTACCCAATGCATTGGAGCGCTATCAGGGCGCACCCTTAAATTTGCCTTTATTATCATGTGAGCCACATATATCATCATCATACATTTCATAAATAACCCATATAGCATAAAGGAAATGGGTTTCATTTCATAATCATAACTTTTTAAAAACTGCTTTAAAGACATGATCTTTATATAACTTTAAAACCCACAGAAAAGGAAGGTGGGTCTCATGTATGTAAATCCCATAATTTAAAATAGAACATTTTGGTATATATGTGAATACCCATTTAGAAGAAAGAGATTTGAGTATTCACTTAATAAAATAAAAGAACTTTAGAAAAAAAGAGATAGACATTTTGAGACAGAAATTCTGCAGCATAACGGCAATGTTCCGAGGTTTTAGAAGACATTAAAAGAGAGGTAAAATGGGTCAAACATTCATAAATGACCCATAAAATAGTACATGGACAGAATAAGAAGGATACATGATCATGGTAATGAAATTTCAAGGACATACCATTTGAAATGAAAAACATGGAAGGAAGAAAAAAATTAGATTTCTCTTATGAAAGTTCGGCAGCCTAACGGCGTTACTTAAACATCAACAAAAATGATTTGAAAAGATCAAATAGGGTCTCTCATCATGTGAACATAAGAGTTCAGTATGATAGATATAGAGATAATTCCCCAACATAACAAAAAGTAACTTGAAAGAATTGACATGAAAGTATAACTTCAAAACGAGAAGGGTGAAGAACCACTTAAAAATTCGGCAGCCTAACGGCGCCACTTAAAACATCAAAATACTGAATTGAAGAGATCAAATGGGGTCTCTCATCATATGAACATAAGAATCCAGTATGATATATACAGAGATCATACCCCAATATAACAAAAAGGAACTTGAAATAATTGACATGAAAGTAGAACTTCAAAACGAGAAGGGTGAAGAACCACTTAAAAATTCGGCAGCCTAACGGCGCCACTTAAAACATCAAAATACTGAATTGAAGAGATCAAATGGGGTCTCTCATAATATGAATATAAGAATCCAGTATGATATATATAGAGATCATACCCCAATATAACAAAAAGGAACTTGAAATAATTGACATGAAAGTAGAACTTCAAAACGAGAAGGGTGAAGAACCACTTAAAAATTCGGCAGCCTAACGGCGCCACTTAAAACTTCAAAATACTGAATTGAAGCGATCAAATGGGGTCTCTCATCATATGATCATAAAATATCAGTATGATAATTTAGAGTTCATACCCCAACATAATAAAAAGGAACATGAAAGACTTGAATGAAAATAGAACTTGAAAATGAGGAAGGTGAAAGAATCCCTTAAAAATTCGGCAGCCTAACGGCGCCACTTAAACATTCTTAAAACGAATTGATGAGAGAAAGGGGGGGTCTCTCATAATATTATCATGAAATAGGAAGTAGGATGAATATAAAATAACATCCTCCAACATAAGAACATGGAGTATAAAAGAAATGACATAAAAGAGATTACTTGAAAAGAAAGAGAGAGGTCAGATCCCTTACCTTAAAATGTAACTCTTAAACCTCAAAGGTTGGGACCTTGAGGGCTTGGGGGCACCTTGGGAGGACTCCTTGGGAGGTAATGAGACCAGAAATTCGTTGGGAATGAGTGGGGAGTCGAATGGATGAGAGGAGGGCTTGGTATTTATAGGGAAAGTGAGGGGACAAGGCATTAATGGCTAAGGGACACCTCACATGTGCTTTTCTCAAACCCATGTGCTCTCCCTTGTCATTTATCATGGAGTTAGGCCACATGGGGCCCCCAAAACAATAATTCATCACACTTGGCCGGCCAACCCTCAAAATATCTCATTACATCATCATGACACCGTTATGATGTCATTAAACATACCGAAACCCTAAAACTGTATTTTTACTATTCACTGAAAATTCAACTTTCTCAGAAAAATCCCAAAATTTCACATTAACCAAATATCAATGCTCTGATTTCAAAAATGAAATCCATTTTATAAAAATAATTTTCTAAATATATTTAATTTAATTTTTAAATAAAAACACTATTCATCGAAAATTCATTTTTTCAGAAAAAAACCCCAAAAATTACCATAACATAATATCGATGCTCTGAGTTCAAAAATAAAGTTATTTTTATAAAAATAATTTTCTAATTATTTTTAATTAAATTTTTAATTAAAAAACACTATTCACCCGAAAAAAACTAATACTTGAATAATAATTAATGAAACCATTATTTAACTATTTTATTGAATCACATTACTTAATCAAGGTGCCTAGATTATTTTAAAACTTTCTTTAAGTGAGATTACTAATCCATTTGGTCATATTACTAATCCTAATCATAAAATCACTATTCATAATTTACTATTCATCAAAAAACAAGTTGATCTTATTAGACTCTAAATTTAGTACTGAACATAATTGCAGAAGACCATTTTTGAAAATCATTACACATTTTTAATTATTTAGGGTTTACATAAACATATTTAAAATATCCTTTTTCTAAAATTCATCAAAAATATGCATACTATATTTATTCGGTCATTTCAAAATTCCTAAAATTCATCATAAGAAGAAATCCCAATTTTTATTTAAACAAGGATTACACAAGGTAGTTACGGTCTCGTTACATAACCCCTTATAATACCAGCATAGGACCTAAGAGTAAGGTGTGCTAGGGTGATAGAAGCTTGGGGCGGCTCAGTCAACATTGCCCGAGTAGTAATTTCTATCAGTTTGAACTTCTCACGAAGGCGATTCCGTTCCAGCTTCACATGATGAAGTTCGGCTTGGATTTGATCCAGAGTAAAGCCCATTAGTGCTACCTCCTTCCCAAGCTCTGTTAGATGGGCTTCGATCGGTCCAAGACTACTAGGTGAGGCCATCGAATCTTCTTTCTATAATAATTAACCAAGATTAATTATATTTAGAGACAAAAAATCAAAACATTTTGTTCACAGCGGTCATATTGACTGATGGTTATATAATAGTCAAAACCCACTGATCTCATTTTAATTATAATCATATTTATCAAATAAAACATTTTTGTTGAGTATAACAATAACACATAAAATTGGGAAACAAATTTTATTTAAAAAATTTCGGGTCGTTACAAGGCCTATATTTATTCTAGGTGAAGGGGTTATTGGATTATCTCATTTCATTTGATTTATATATATTAGATTGAAATTATGTATTAATTTTCATGGTACTTTACATTATGAATTTAAGTTATTATTATGAACAACATAGGATTATTCCATTATTTTTAATGAATAAAATATATATACACACTTATAATATCATGATATTATTTCTTGTGAGATATGGGAAGAGTTTTAAAAGTTTAATTAAAAAGACGATTTTAGAATAATAAAAAGGAATATGGGTAGAAGAACATGTTTAGGTGAATTCATCATTATAAATCCATTTACTTTTTAATAATTTAATATATACTACTAAATTTAATGAAAATATTATCATGTTGAATTTATATATGAGTTTGTTTCTTTATTATGATGATATTATTATACTAAAATATATTTTCATATGTTTAAGATTATTATTAACAAAGTTAAGTAGAAAGTATATGGAAATAGAAGTTGGATGAAGATATTATTGACTTATAAATATATAATTTGACTTTAATAAATATAATTTATCTAAATAATGAGTATAAATAAGAATGTAATTTAAAATTAAAAGTAATTTTTTAGGAAGTGCCACTAGAGGGAGTTCGAATGGGGAGTAATCTAGAATTATCTATCATTAATGTTAGTAATGTCTAAAATGTTTCAATATAGGAACTTAGGTAGAGTATTGGGTTCTTAATAGGTAGATAGGACTTATGTTATTCATGTTATATTTAAAGAAAATATTTTTGATTAATTTACTAGGTTTGGTCTATAATTTTATAATGGATGGTTTTTCATTTTTATAGGGATGTTGGGTAAGTCATAGTGTAGCAAATTCTCAAAATAATATGGTTACATTTTAATTGTTATAATTATAGTGTTGGATAGGTGTTATTAAATGGTTATTATTGTCTTGGGAAGGCTATGTGAGAGGTATTAAGTTTAAGTTGTGTCCTAGAGGTTTATCTTAATTAACAAGATAATTATGTGAAGTATAGAATCAAATAATTAATGGTGAATTAATATTAATATAACCTTTGTAGTAATATTTGGTAAATATGTATTTCATGATTAATATTATTATTAATTATTAAATTTTCATCTACTGCATTATTATTTCTTCTTATTTTATGTTGTGATATCACATTTACTTTTATTGTATGAGTTTATTTTTATAACTCTCAAAGATTTTAGTACACATTTTCATTTAAATAATTACTATGTTAAATATTTTATAACATTCACAAAACTAAAATAAAATTAATTTCTATATATTAAAATAATCCATTAGTAAATAGAAATTATTTTAATCAATTATTATGCTTATTATTTTGTTTTGACTGAGGAAATTTAATGATTAAAACATAAATAATTAATGTGATATAATTAAAATAATTCAATATTAAAGATTTATTTTGTAAATTTTGTTTATTTTAATAATAAATTTATTACTTTTAAAATAATTCAATGTATAAACTATTTAACACTCAATTAACTATAAATTGATAAGAAATAAGATTAAGAACTCTTGAAGTTTAAAAAGATCATTTTTCTATAAATTATTGTTTTCTTTAAATTTAATATGTTAATTTGAAAGATAAATTATGAAATTTTATAGTTTAAATTTAATTAAATTAACTTCTTTTTTTATTTCAATATGTAAAAATTATCTTAGGGTGGGTTTTTTTTATTTTTCTAAAAAGGTTAACTTTTAGGTGAATATTAAGAATACCGATTTTATAAATATTTTTACTTTTATGAAATTATCATGATAAAATAACAAATTGAAATTTTATGAAATATTTTTAATAGAAAAAAATATAATAGTCAATATAATAAATTTAAAAATATAATTATTAACCTAGATATCTATTTTTTACATTTTTGAAGTCTAAATAATGTTTTATTCTAATAAATGAATCGTTTTTATCCTTTTCTTTAATTAAGTAATTATAAGGTTACGTTTAGTTTCAGATTGATTTTGAATTCAAATAAGTATCATTTTATTAATAACCAAAGACATTAATTAGAATCAACATTATATGTGATTTTGGTTTAAATTTATTTTTATGCTTAATGTTTTTTTTAAACTCATTTTTGTTTTGTTTTGATTACTGGTATTAAAATTTATTTTTACTACCTCTAGGAATTTAATATTGTAAAATTGATTCTCTATTTTGAAAAATACATTTTTATGAAAAAATTCCAACTTCATTTTTGGTCATAATGAATATTTATCATGGTAAAATTTTATCACCACGGTTAAGGGTAAAAAGTGTTGGGGGAGGGGGGGTTAAACAAAGAGATAACACTTATAATATCACAAAAACATATAAAAATTTGATTAGTTGAGTGTATTTAGACCTTACCTTAACCTATCTTTTGAATTAAACTAAATTGGAGCCACATTCCATAAGAATGATATTTATTATATTTAAATTTTTTTAATATTTTCAAGTGGCTAATACTTTCACTTATAAAAGGGAACATGCTCTCCTCACTTCTCCACACACTTTGATCACCCTAGCTCAACCAAAAGTATATGAAAATATTTAGGCACAACCAAGGTAGTGTGAGAACTATAGAGATATATTTTCGTGAGCTAAGTGAAATCCTTTAAAGCTCTAATTCCATGATCTATAATATCTTTAAATTTTTTCTTATCATTTAGAAACTAATCTAATAGAGGTGTTAAATATTGTATCTTATCTAATTAATATTTTAAATATTGAGTGATTATTGGAATATATATTAACTATATGTAGACCTAAATAGTGACTTTAAGTCACTCTCTACGAAGATCCTAGTTAGGTAATATTTTATGGAATTATTGATTATTATTTTTTCCTTACTAGTTTTCTTTGAATCTCCTCTAACTAACTCAAGTGACTTAGTAGCATGGGTTTGGAATATAGGGAGAATCATAACCTTATTTTTTTAAAAATCATCCAAGAAAACTTTGATTTATTCCTGAATTATATTCCTTAACAATGTATCATCAATAGTAGCATGATATGTTGCAATAGGAGGAGGTGGAGGAGCAATAAAATTAGATATAATAGAAGCAAGTGAAATAGAAGTGGATGGATATCTATACTGAAGAGCTCAAATATTTTATTATATAATTTGAATATTTTTTTCCATGGAATCAAGAATAGGAAACAGCCTTGTAATAATGTGAGATATAATGGATGAAATAGCCACTAAAATTCATTCTCCCCTAGCAAGCTCAAATATACTTATGAAATCCAAAAACAATGTCTTCAATTTATTTAATAAGTCAACCTTAAAAAAAGGTCATCATTGGTAATATGTAATAAAGAATAACTGGGAGGAGGATGTAAAGTATTATCCTATTTAGAAGATGATTTCCTACCATCCATTCTAATATCTTCTAATATTGGTCTTGTTACTCTTTGTACTAAATATTAAAACATCGGACCACCACTTATGATATCAAACACATTAGTATAATCTTATTAAAAAACTATAGC
Source organism: Viscum album (assembly GCA_963277665.1). Lineage (NCBI taxonomy): Eukaryota > Viridiplantae > Streptophyta > Magnoliopsida > Santalales > Viscaceae > Viscum > Viscum album. The sequence goes on along the minus strand of OY728139.1, from coordinate 126,007,256 downwards.
TAGTTCTAAAAATTCATCTACCTTCACAGGTGTTGGTTTAAAAATATCATCAAGAACTTGTTCCATATTTTGGTTCAATACTTCTTCCACAATACCTCCAACTCTAGAATAACTCACTTCAATCCTTTACATAAATTTTACTTGATAAGGATCCATGATCAAGATGAGGAGAAATGGGATTAATAAGAATGTAATGTCTAATATGATCAGGTTCACTACATCTATGATGATCATCAATATCATAGTTTTATATAGAATACTTAATTCTAAGAAATATCGAGGGGAATTCTTCCCCATTGAAAATTAATTATCAAATATAGGTGAATATCTCCCTTTATCTTCCACTATAGGATTTTCTTTATCATTAGACCCATTTTATTTTGCATTATCTTCCTTTATTTCAATTGAGGGAATTCCACCCTTACTAGATTCATCAATATATGAATCAGAAATGGTTCTACCATATTGAATAGTGAATTAAGATTCATTGTCTTCATCATTTGAGTGAACTTATTCTTCATCTAGAGGAATATATTCAAGAGTGTCAATCTGTATATAAGAAATACCTATCCACTCAGGAATTTATGAAATTTGTAACTCGAGAGTAATAATAATCTCATCCTTATATACTCTCATGGATTCAAAATTTAAACCATACACCTAATATTCATAAAATATTTTAGATTCATTAATATAAACATTCACTTATTCCTCATAATCATGTATAACCACATCACTTTCCACACCAAATTGTTACTTATAAGAATACTAAAATAATTAATCAGGTTCTAAACCTAGATCAGTTGTATATATTGGACTTAAAGGATGTGTAACCGTATTGAAATTTTCATACAACTTCTTAGGGTCTTCCAATCGATGTTCATTCCAAGTATTCCAATTAAAAATAATTCTCTTAAAAATGGTTTGGTTCAATAATATTCCACCAGATGATATAAAAATGTCATCCCCTTGACAAATAATCCCCTTTGATAATATATGATTTGAAATAATCATAGGGTTAGGAAAATAGTTAAATATAGATAAAGACTTACAATTTTTTTCTATATTCCTCATAAGATGCCTGACTAAACTAATTTTCACACCATTATTTATTAAATATAAAAATAATAGACCCAAATGCATCAGTATTATAAATTACCCTTTCCTAGTATAATTATGATGTCTTATAACTTGACCATTATCCTACACTAGCCATCCAATTCCATAGAAATTGTTATTTTAGGGTTATCTTTTTTAGTTATCTCTAGTATTGAATTATCGTATTCAAAGGTCACATAAATCACTAGATAGTAACTCTATAAATCCTTAAAACCACCTTTATGGGGAAATGTCACGCACTAATCCCAATATTTTGATTAGAAGACTAGCTACTCTCCATTGAAAAAGTTTTACATGATATCATTCCTCTCCCCAGTTTTGAATTCCGTATTTACATATAAATCCTTTAGTATCATTGGATAGAATAACCTACCAATATTACTAAAATACTGAGTCCATCCATGGTTATGTATAGTTTCCCACACCAAAGACTTTCTCAACTTCATCCACTATTCCTTGATCTCCTTTTTTAAGCATCACTAATTGATTCTACTGATGTAGGTTGTGTGGCTCCATAATATCAAAAGAGATAGATTTTATCTTATTAAAATATGGATTCTCATCATCAAATATAAAATCCAAATGTTACTTTATGTGCACTATCTTTGCAAAGAGGTTCTGAGAGGCTCTAAATAAAATCAAGAGAAATGGAGGGTTTTATTTAGATAGGGGGAAAGGGTTTTATAGGGTTAAAGTCATACATAACACTATTAAAATTCAAATTCGAGAGTTTTTAGATCATTAAGTCATGATAAATAAGAAATAAAAATAATTCAAGAAAAAATAATAAAATTTTGTTCTAATTTTAGAAATTTACTTAGTTGGGGTAGATTAATAAGGGAACGTTAGGTTTACCTATGGTATGGGTTTCCATGTGGTTACTTGGAAAAGTCAAGTTAGGTTTACCTACCACACAAATAACTTATATGGTAGCTTGTATAGTCATAGTATCTCAACCTATAATATGACTTTCCAAAACAGAAGCTTATGAATTTTGGTCACTTGGGACTTTTGAAGCTAAAATATAAAAATTTAAGATTAAAATCACAAAATAACAATTAATAATATTTAATCATACATAATTCATGTCTAATATATATTAATATTTCTATATTCAAAGTCTGAGAAAATATCAGTGATATGTTTCTCGATGCCTATGAACACAAGTGTGGTATCCTCTTTTTAGAAATGATCTCTCAAACATTGATGTATTATATCAATGGGTTTAGTACTAGAATGAGATATAGGATTAATATAAATGTTAATTGTGATTTTATAATCATAATTTAGAGGTACATGTATGAATTGATAACCACAGTCTAGTAATGTTTTTTTTATCCACAAATTCTATGAACATCAACTACCAGTACCTATGTACTCATCTTAAGTAGTAGACAATGAAAAACAGTTCTTCCTTTTACTACACCATGACACAATGAACTTTCCTAAAAAGTGAAATATTCTATAGGTTCTTTTTTAATAACATACAACAACCAAAATCATTTTTATAATAACTCACAAACTCAAAATCATGTCCTCAAGTATGAAATAGTCCAAAATTGGTTGTATTTTTGATGTATTTGAAAACTAATTTAACAACATTTAAACATGATTCTTTAGGGTTTTCTTGAAAAAAATAACACATTCATACAATAAACATAAAATTGGGTTAACGAGAATTTAACTATAGTAAAATCTCAATCATACCTCTATAAGTAGTTTGATCAACTAGTTTAACAGTTTCATCCAAATATAGTTTCTAGGTAGTATGAATTTCAGTATCACTTACTTTTGTGATATCCAAAACAAAATGTTTTAAAATATATTTTCTGTATGCATTTTGATTCAAAATAATTAAAAAAAATTTGAAAAATTTAAAACCCATGAAATAATTTTTACTCATATATAAAACTCATTTCATATTAATTTTTCATTAGTTTTGAAAACTCAACACACAAAGAGTTTTTGGATGAAGAAAAAAATATCATCAACATAAATCTTTAAAAATAATAAAAATTATGAAATTATTTTAATAAATAATGTAGGATCAGTTATAATTTTTAAAATCTACTTAAATTCAAGAAAGAGTTGAGCCTATCATACCAAACTCCATGAGTCTATTTTAATTTATAAAGTGATTTTGAATATTTAAAAACATGATTTGGTAAATATGGTTTTAAAAATCCATGGGTTTTTTCAATAAAAACATCCTCAATAATATAACCATTTAGGAATTCACTGTTATTATTCATTTGATATAGTTTGAAATTTAGATGTACTGCAAAATCAGGAAGTATTATAATGGATTCAAGTCTAACTATTGGTTCAAAGGTCTCTTCATAATCAATACATTCCTCTTGAAAATAACCTTGTACAACCAATATAGCCTTGTTTATAACTATAGTGCTAAAATTTTCAACCTTATTTCTATATACCCATTTGTTTCTAATAGTCGGGTTTCCTTTTAGTTCTTTCAAATAATTCCAAGAAAATATTTATTTCAAATTGCACTACAAGAAATTTACAATTTCACAGCGGTTATTTTTTGATATGGCGGTGGTTTAAACCACCACCATATGCTTCTGTAGTAGTTTCCAAAAACCACCACTAAATTTCATGTCATTAAACTATTGGCGGTGGTTAAAGTAGGTTAGCAGCTGTTTATGGGAACCATTGTATTTTCCGCATTTTACGGTGGTTATAATGTTTTTATTGGTGGCTTTGTCAGTCAGGGGATTACTTTTTTTAGCGTTGGTTTTAACTACTGCTAAATTTAAGACCGTATTGTTTGTTATAAACACTGCTAATAGAAAAATACTGACATTTAGTAGTAGTTAAAACTGCCTTTAAAAATAGATTTACAAAAAAAAAGTAGTTTCTGCAGCCCCTGTACCAGTGCCCTGAAAAAAAACTATTCCAAGAATACCAAAAACCAATAGAATACATACTATAGTCAATATGAAAATATATTCTTAACTAAGCACAACCAAATTCATCATTCCATGGGTAACGGAATGCAGATAAATATATCACATGTCCATTAGACGTTTAAACAAAATAAACAAGCTTTTATGTCATATTTCTTGAAAACAATGCCAAGCCTATGTTAGCATTAGGATGAGAGGTAGTAATTGTGGTTCATTCGTGAATTTAGAGACATTTTTGAGATTGTACTAGATCAAGAAGCATTTAATCACTTCTCATTTAATATAGAGATCATATGACAATGGTAGGAGGCAACACATGGAATTAATTGTTGGTGTTTGAGTTTTATTATGGTAGACTCCTCAATTAGGGAATCAATTATTGCAGAAGAAAAGGATGCTGGCATGGAATTTTATGGGGTTGTTCGGGATTATCAACAGTGTCAGGATAGTGGAATTGTATTTGGAATTTCCTCCATAATATCAAATAATGCATGTTGTTTTACATATCTCTTATATTAAGTTGTATATTCTCGATCAGAATTATGTGATCAACTATGAAGAATTTTAGTTGGAGACTTACCCAACATTTGTGGAGCACTCAATGTGAATCATTGAACGTAGTAAGAAAATGTTTTGAAGAAAGCTGATGTCACTTGTTAGAGTCATATGGGATCATGGACGTATGAATAAAGAGTCTTACAAGTGATAATATGATGCGTGATCTCAATAGCCCTAGGTTTTTGGGTGTGAAATATAGAGGCACTACTCAAGGATGATAAATCCTCAGAGGGGGGATTATAATGACTTGAAGTTTTCCAAGGTCCTTAAGCCTTACATTCTACCCTTATTTAATTTTTTCTGAGATATTATTTTATTGGGTGAATTCTTAGGTTGTTTTTTTTGGGTTTTAAGCTTTATAGAGGCCTCTAAATGGTTTCATGATAAGAACATGGTCATGGAAAACCATGTGGTTCTCCCCAAAAAACCATGTGTCTTAGTTGAAGAAGGATACAAGGTGGGGAATTGTTGGAACATAGTTAGAGATGATCATGAATAATTTACCATGAAATATATGTGTCTCAGAATAGAGGAAAAAAATAATTGTAAGCACAAAATTTACCAAAAGAGAATATTCATTCATTGACAATGTGCTAGAATCTCATATTCAAATAAGGATCAATAGAGAGAAATGAGTCTCAGGGAAAGTATAAAAATATCAAGAGTATCATAAATACCAGAGAAAGTATAAAATTTTGATGGTCAATATTTTTAAATATTAGAAATGGAAATGTAGTTTTAAATGCATTGGGATAGAAAATATAGGATATGATAGAGCTGATTTCATTAGTTGAATAGAATATATTATCTTCACTATAAGACTAGTTGGTGGGTGTTGTTGAGGGTTTAGGGGAATCAATGTGGGTATCCTTAGAGATAATGTCTTCATTGGTTAAACAAGTAAAGACAAGTTAGAATATTTTTCTAGAATGTATCATGATTTGTGATAGGTTGGAAAAATGTGAAACTATTTCAGGATTGAATTTTGATATACATGGAGTGTTTATATTTCGTAGCATGTTAATGGTAACATATTTCATGAGAGATTAGTTGATGAGATCTTATAATGCTTTGAAGTGGGATGTTCACCCAGGGATGGAAAACCTAATAAATTTAGGAAAAATGAATCATAAATAATTAATCACAATAAAGAATCGACATATATAGTGCATACCACACTTGATAAATCAAGACATAAAAGGAAACATCATCAATCAATAAAATACATAAAAGGAAACATGACAAATCAAGAAAATGTTAGGTCGTGAAAGTGTTTGGTGGAAACTATGTGCCACACATGATACATATACAAAATGATTTTTACCATATTTTTCCACATATCAATAATACAACTAATCACTATCTGATGATGAACACATATCGTCACCCTCTCCACCTCCATCTCCACTTCCTGCTACCACCTGTAACAACATTATATTGAATATTAAATAGTGTTCCATATTTATATTTAAACTTAAAACCAATAAAATTTTTCAAACTAAATGATTTTAAATTTTTGTGATTTACCTGCTCACCATCAATCGATGCAATACTACTGGGGGAATATCAGCTCATTTGCTGATGTATATCAGTCAATGATTTCTGTAAATCGGATATCTAATCCCATGGTCTTGAAATGTGTTTTGTATAGAATAAATATCTCTCTAAGAATCTCTGGGTATGGACTGACTAAAAATAGGAGTAGATGTAGCTTCAATCCCTGGTGGCCTGCCAAAGACCTTAGATGGTATGGGTCCCAAACCCATCTCGCGCACTCTAACAGGTTGCTCCTTCCCAAGGACTTTAGCAACCGGTTCATCCTAGGAGGATGAGTAGGACTTCCCAAGATTGGAATCCCATAGTTCATTAATTTTTACCTATAAATAAAATATCAATATATATTAACATAGTAAAAACTAATAATAATTTATTATAATGAAAAAATGAGTTCATACCCTAACTTCATTGGCAGACTCATTAACAAAACTTCCATCATATTTTTTGTGAAAATCCAACCACACTTTAGTTCGGGATGCATTATGCCCTAAACTTTGTGACTGTATTAAAAAAAGACAAATCAAAAATTTAATATATTAAACAGATAATATTGTCTTATAAATATTTAAACTAATAAAAAGATTACCATAGCAGATTGACTTCTAGAAAATCTTTTTGACCCTGTAGTGTGAGGGATAACTTTCTTAGCCCAGATTGATGCATTATTTCTTGAGAGATCCTGAAATAAATAAAATTCAATTTAATAGTAATGTATTCAATATAATATCCTCTTCATATACATGTATAAATGCAAAATGAGGTTAATATAATAATATATATTTAAATACCATCTGCTTTTCATCATGATGTATGTAAATAAAAACTTTTCACTATTCTTTGGGTACTCCATTGGGTACCTTATCATACATTTGTTGGACGTTCAACAAAGTATCATTGAAATTGCTCCAAAATCTCCATTTTAATTCTTTCCATTTCTTACCAAGATTTTTTAATGTCCACTTTCGTGCTATCACATCAGCAACTGTAAAGTAGAAAAACATCTGTATAAAGAAATTCATTTTGAACATATTAATAACAAGACATTCAATTAAACCATAATGTATTAAAATTAGCTTTATTTGGGAATCAAAAACTTTATTTTTCTAACTTGGAGGCATATGTCTCCAATCATCGTAAGAAATAGGAAGGGAAATGGTCTCCACTGCCAGCTGGCCTAGAATTTGGTCAAGTAATCTCACGGCATCATCCGTAGGGATGCCATATGAATCAAATGGGACAACTATCTTCTCTCCATTCATATTCCCGACATCTAATATTTTTATATTTTTCTATACAGTTTCATTTTTTCATCTTTAATGAATAAACAATTAATATAAAAAAGTGCAATAAATTTATTTATATTAAAATTTGTACCTATAACAGCGACTCTCCAGTATTCCCATGATGAACTAGAAGTGGCGCGTCGTCGCCCCACTTATGAGGATACTAAAGGGAGAATCGATAACTCAACTTCTAAAGGGATGCTCACAGAGGGTGTGAGAGATGGTGCAAGGGGAGTTGGTGTAGGGGGACAGGAAACTGGTGGCTCAGATGCCGTAGGGAGGGAGACAAAAAGATCTCCATCTTTCACAGTAGTGGATGAAATAGTGCATCTCTTCTTCCTTGGAATTCCTTTCATTTAATAAAATAAAATTAAGTTCAGAATACATATTTCAAAAAAAATTGCAGATTTTTTTTAAATATGATAATAGATTCTCAGTACTAACAAACAAAATATACATAACAATGATAATGAATGACTGCACAAATGAAATAAGTGGTTGTTGAATGAATAAATAATTGTACATACAATAATTTTCCCCTTTAATCATAACGATTTCTAGCTCCATTACTTCATCCACTTAATTCAACCTTTAAAGACCAATATTTTCAATATCATGATAGACAAATAATTATGCTTCTTGTTATTGATGAGATTCAATTTCAGAGGTCAAATCTTTCACTTCATCACCCATATCATATAAATCTCTTTGTATTACATGAGCAACTGCAATCCACCCTTCATCCACAAAATCATTCAAATAATATACCATTATTTATTGCAATGATAAGATATATGGATCATGTAGTTCATGATCACCAACATCCATCAAGCGAGATAAGTTCACAGAAGTAAAATTCAAGGAATCTCTTTTAGCACCTCTTATAATATCGACCCAATTTAATTTGAATAAAACAACTAAAAAATGCATGTGGTAGTTTAATTCAATAATATCAGTCATCTTTACATAGTATCCTACTTCAAGAAATGTAAATATACCACTATTCTATGTTTTCAAACCCTCTTCTCTACTGACTGTACGAAATCTAAAGCCATTCACGTTGTAAGCATCGAACTTTCTAACTTGTTTTAGAGGACCTTTAGCAAGAAACTTAAAATCTTATAACAACTCTACTCGAGTATCAGTATTCATGATCTAAAAAAAGAAATATATTTTATTAGATTTAAAAAATATATGTTTCAAACTAATATTCGTATTTATTGCAATATTTATGAAGTTACACATCGTGAAAACCATTCTACAAGCTCTTTATTAACTGCTTTCCTTATATCTTTATCATTTCATGTTTGGCCTCTCATTCATCTCTTTTTTTGTATCCTCAAATCTTCAAAAAATGGATCTGAAATTTCACTATTAAGCAGCACATATCTATGTGCCTATAATAATTCCAATTCTGTCAGTGTCACATTTGAGGTCCTCCCAACTGATCGGCCAATAGCAGGAAATATTTTTGATTTATGATGTATTTAAGATTGATTCGATGTGTTGTCAACATTCCAAACTCAATTAAATATTGTCTCAATATCATCTAAGTATCTAGAACAAAAGGCAACACACTCCTCATCCAAATAGACTTCAGCAATAGAGCCTTCTGGTTAAGCTTTATTTCTCACGTATGATTTCAAATGCCCAAGATATCTGTGGAATAAAATAAAAATAATTATTCATTTAATTAAGTGCTAAAAATTGTTCACTTAACTGAAAACCATATAAATAAAGTACTTCTCAATCAGATACATCCATTTATAATGAACGAGGCCTCCTAATTTAGATTCCTCAACCAAATGCATAGTTAAATGCATCATGATAGTAAAAAATGATAGAGGAAAGTTCATATCCATTGCACAAAGGTTCAATAAAAACCTCTCCTATAGGTTATCAAGTTGAAATGGATATAGATATTTCTCACATAGTTGTCTGAAAAATGTGCAGAATTGGAGTACAACAACAGTAATTTTTTCAGGTAATAATGTAAGAAATTCTAATGGTAGTAACTGATGTGACCAAATATGTGAATCATGACTTTTCAATCCATGTAACTTATGATTCTTCAAGTCAACACACCTCAAGATGTTACTTGAATACCCATCATATACCTTCAAATTCTTTAGAATTTGAAGGAATATATCTTTATCCCTATTTTTCATTGAAAAAATTGCTAAAGCATACTTTGTATTCTCATCTGGCTAGAGATCACATTTTATGTTCATTACCTGCAAGTCTTTACAAGAATTGAGATGATCCTTCGACTTTCTATACTCATTAAGAAATGTGAAAATAAAAATTTCATATAAATTCTTCTCAATATGTATCACATCAAGATTATTCCACAACAAATTAAATTCTCAATATGAAAGTTTGAAGAATATACTTTTTTTCTTCTATTGTTGCGTTCTGATTTCTCTTGATGATGCACTTAGAACCAGTTTCCCGCTATCATTCAAATAAAGAAACTTTATAAATTTTGTTTCAACATCTCCAAGTCATGTCAATATTTAAGAACTAGTTAACAATTTTGGAGGTGGTCTAAGATCAATGAAACTATTAAATTTTGATCTGTTTAGCTGAAATCTATGAGATGCATCGAGAAATCTTCGATGGCACAAGAAACACCATTTTCTACTGTGAGGTAAGAATTTGGGCTCAAAATAAAAGTTACAAAAAGGAAAATCCAAACCCATGTAAGTTTTCCAACCATATAAATTCCCAAGCCTAGGGAATTCACTAATGGTCAACATTAAAGCAACATGCATTTTAAACATTGTTTTAGAAGAAGCATCAAATGTCTCAACACCATTGCTCCACAACTCCTATAATTCTTCAATTAAAGGCTGCAAGTATACATACATATCATTTCCAAGTATTTTTTTCTTTAATAATCATCTAAATGATAAAAGACATTTGTTTCATACACATCTATGGAGGTAGATTGTAAGGGATCAAAATAACTGGCCAAATGCTATAACTGATACTCAAAGTCCCAAATGGGTTGAATCCATCGGTAGCCAATCCCAATCGAACATTCCTAAGATTAGCTGAAAAATCTGGATGTAGTGAATCAAATTTCTTCCATGATTGTGAATCTCATGGATGTCTCATTAACCCATCTTTTTTATTATCTATAGAATGTCACTTCATGTGTTCGGTAGTTTTTGATGACATGAATAATCTTTGCAATCGAGTATTTATGGAAAGTAATGTAAAAACTTTGTAGGTGTGTTCCTTTTATTCTTCGTCATGAAAGTATGTTGATTCAGACTTGCAACATCACCCATTGACTACCATCTAGAAGAAGAACATTTTTTACAATCCTGCCTACTTGAATCCTCTCGCCAATAAAGCATACAATCATTGGGACACACATGTATTTATGTATAATTTAGACCAAGCATGTTAACAACTTTTTTCATATCATAAAAAGACTCGGGGATGTTTACTTCAAGAAATTCCTCTTGAAACAATTCAAATATCATGGAAATTGCATTATTTGTAATTACACATAGACATTCGATATGGTACAACTTCAGTATAAAAGAAAGTTTTTAATATTTCAAACATCCACTATACAACTTTTGATTTCCATCATCAACTAAGTCATGAAACATATTTTCCTCAGGGAAGTTTTCTCTTACATTAGTCTCTACAAAATTAAGAGGATGATCCACAGATATGTTACAATCTTGATATGGTTATCCTACAGTCTCAAAAACATCACTTGTCACATTGTTATTTGTAGCACCCTCATCTGGTTGTTCTGATATGTTTTGCTATTGATGGTGATCTCTTGCAGTGCTGAATGCATCATTTACAAGGTTTTGCATTTCATTTTCCATTTTTAATGAAGTTTGGAGGTCATTCTATGGATTGACATCAATGCTCAACCTTTCTGTAATGTTTGATTCTCCATACCAAATACCACACAAATATTGACCAGGGAATTTCTTCAATATTAAATGTTCATAAACATCATCTCTCTTCAACCAACTTCTAAATTTTAATTTATGACATGGACATCTTATTCTCCCTTAAACATATTGATTGTAAATTTCAAAATCTACAAACTCATTCAAACCCTTAACATACTGAGGCGTGTTCCTCAGAAATGTGATCCAGCTTTTATCCATGTATATCACAATGTGCCTAAACAATATTAAAAAAATTAAAACACATAACTATTACTAAATAGGACAAGAGATTCATATATACTAGTTGAAAAAACATATAAATATGTTAAATAATGTTTTATTATATAAATACATATGGTACATAATTAACCCACCCACTAGAAAACCAAAGCATGAAAATAAAAAAGATCCATAAAAGAAGATGAGAATAAGGATCTCATCCCTGTATTTTTTGTATGTAGTGCTACCCCAAAATAGATGGCCAAACTAATTGTGTCATAACTTTGATATCATTAAGGTAAGGGCTGGATAAATCAAATAATAATTGAATATAAATTAGTAATATGAAATGGAAACAAACTCTTACCTCAAACATGACTCACTACTTCAGAAAATACATGGGGAACCAAGATATAAAACATGCCAGGAATCACTAGGTGAAAGGATTCATGGCTAGGGTAGATGAATACAAGGATTATAAGTAAGGTATTTTTTTTCCAGACTCAAAGGAAACATGAAATTATAAAGATAAATGAAATCATGTATATTAAATTTCCTAAAATTGATCCTAAAATAACACTAAAAAGTATTGATGTTAATATACCTTTTCAATTTCTATTTAATTTTATTTCAATTATAGAAAGTGGGAAAACCTATTAAATCCATAGTCTTATGGAATTCATATAAAATATTCAATCCCAAAAAATATACAATATGGGTAGTATTAAATATTCTATATATTAATAATTTTTTCCTACTTTGTATGTTATTTGTGACCTCAAATTAGGATTCAAAGAGTTGGGTATGGTCTGGGGTTGATAATTTTAGAACATGTGGGGTATCATGGTGAGGTGTTATGGGAAGAAACATGTTTTTACCCAGCATGTGATTAAAATTTTCAGATCTAGGGTGGATCATGGAACATCAATGGGGGTTGAAACATAATGTGGATCTCTAGGGTGGATCATGGAATATCCTTGGTGACCCACTATAGTCTAGGAAGGGGTCCGCTTTCTCCAACAACCACTCTCATGCATGGGTATTTTTTATATTTTAATTTGGATTTTTAAAAAAACATTTCTTTTTCCACTTAGATGACTAAAAAATAATAGAGGTGAGTTATTTGGGAATTTTTCTTTACACCCATTCTTTATATTTCTAAAATCAAGTTCAATATCATATTAATGTGTAATTAATTGATTTGGACTCTTAGATGGTAGGATAACCTCATTAAAACCTCAATCATTATTATCTTCTTTTTGTTTAATGGAATATCACTCCAAATCTCTAACTTTGGTATTTTTAAAGGTTTTGAAATATTTATTGATTGAGGATAAATAAAATGACTATATTTTGGGGGTTAACTTTTAATTATAATAAGTAGGTGATAGATAAAAATTTTCTCCATGCATTATTTGTTTTCTATTTTTTGTGGTATATAGATATTGGTCATGTTGAAAATATAAAAGCAGTCTATTCATGGTTGGAGAAAGTGGTTTATAATGAAGAGATGAGAAAACACTACTTAGAAGGCAATGAATCAATTATCCTATGAAAAAATTATTCATTCTTTGGTTCTTCAAGAAGGAATTAACATAATACTAATTTACTAGAAGTCTATAATATACTTTTAATATCAATTAAATGTTCATAGAATAAAGAATAAACAATACATATATAATTTCCAGTGATTTATATGTTTTTTTTATTCTAATATGATATAGGCATGAGAGATTATACATCACTGTGTCCCTAGGGAATGTAGTATTTGGATATTAGAGACTACTGACTAGCCTAGAGGGTAGGAAAGTATTATGCATGGAGTGGTTTTCCCTTTAATAATTCACTATGGTAAAATATTAAAGTAAAGAACTCAATAATCATAAGTAGTATATATAAAAGATAAAAATATAAATTGATATATGAAACTAAATCTATTTTTTTCAAATTAATAATTAATCTAGGGTATATATAAAATACATCCCAAATGAGAATCTCATATACAATAAAACTAAAATAGCTAGAAAATAATAAAATAAAACCCCTCGGTGTGATATAACAAACATATAAAATCAACTTGATGATGTCTCCTAAAATCATCTCATACATATTTAGAGTTTTTACCCATACCCACATCACCATGAATTTAATATGTATTAACTCAAGTTGTGTATATAAACAGTGAAATAAATAATTCCAATAAACCCTTAAATAACCAAAGAATGACTAATTTTAATTTTATCATATATTATAGGGGAAGGCTATCAAATTATTTAATGAAATCATAAAAAGATGATCTTTAAAGATTTTTTCACAAACCAAGTCACCCATAGAACTTGTATACCAATATTATCTAATACTGGTGGATACTATAAACACCCACCAAAGAGTATGGTATCAAAGAACATGGCTCATGTAAGTTTTATACAAAACACATGGAAGGTAGTATATCCCCATCAAACACATGGAATATAAAAAAACATGGTACCAAACACAAGGCCTATACAAAATCAGGGATCAAATCATGTCATAAAATGTCAATTCCAAATGCATTTTATCTTATAATATTTCTTAACCAATGACATTCTTATAATAAAAATATTAATTCCATAATATTAAAAACACATGTTTCTGATTCAATACATGAAGGTCATAATTATTCTATTTATATTTTATTGAAACAATTAATTTTTTTAAAAAAACATTAATGATAATAATCATTTTATTTAAACTATTATTACTTAAAAAATTCTAACAGGCATATTTATAAAAAAATTCATTTTATCTTTTAGTTTTATATATTCCATTTTAATAAATAATAACCCTATATCATCCAATATATTTTTACATTATATTCATTAAATTATAACTTTCAGAAGAAAATATTTCCATAATTTATAAACATCATTATATAATCACAATAACCCATGACTAAATACATTAAATCAATTTCATGAGTTCTACACCAAATAAAATATATTTTTCATGTGGAAAATAACTGCTATAAAACTTATTTAACAGAAAAAATGTGTAATTTTAGAAATTTTATTCTTTATAAATAACTTAAGTTCTCAAAAAAATATTTTAAAATTATATAACAATAAACTACTATTTATAAAAAACACAAACAAGATCCATGTTATGTTTTAGTAACACCCAACCCAATCACTAACTCCCTCTTAGAGACCTATAAAAAGAGGATATATATAATGGGTTAGAATACAAGTAGATTTAGTAGGATACTACCAAAAACCGCACATTAAAAATGTTGAATAAGAATAATAATATCATAGAAAATAAATAAGGAAAAACACATTATCAATAGGGGTGACAAGGCGCGCTGAGGTGCGGAGAGGTGCACTGAGGGGCGGCGAGCATGGGTCAAGACTGATGAAGGGGAAGCGAGCTAGGTTGGGGGTGCTGAAGGGGTGGGGGGGGGGTGAGCACGGGTCTTCAAGGGTCGCAAGGTCAGGGGGAGAAGGGTAAGCGAGCTAGGTCGGGGGCGGAAAAGGGGGGGGGGTGCCGAGCATGGGTCTTCAGGGGCCATGGGGGTCGAGGGTGAAGGGGCGATGAGCTAGGTCTTAGGGTCGCGGGGGTTGGGGGAGGGGGGGTCTATTGATGGTTGGGGGGGAGTTTCAACACTGTAAAAAAACACAGTTTAGTGTAGGTTTATTAAAAAATTCCGCTAAACACTTCTTAAAAAGATTAGCAGTGGTTTAGTAAACCGCCGCTAATAGACCGCCACTAAGTCCTATTTTTGTTGTAGTGTTAATTCAATTCCACTTACATAGTCATTTCTCAGTGTTCATCATTGATTGTTTCAGTGATGTTATTAGATTCAAACTAAGGTAACAATTTTGGATGTTTAACATTGTTTTTAACATAGGCTTGGGTTTAAATTACTTTTTCTATATCACCTACAACTATAGTTAAGAGATAGTATCTATGAGTCCTAAAAATTCATGTAATTGAAGTTTTTGGTTCATTCAAGTATTCTTTAAGGTCTAAATGGTCTAGTTGGACTCTTCTAGGGTATTGCTTATGTAAATCGGTAGTATGGTCATAGGTTTTTGAGGTATTATTTATATTCATATTTAACATATAATCCTAAAATTTTTAAATATTAGTTTTAGATTCATGTGGATTTGTCTCATAAAATTTTTCATGTATTGATTCTTCAAAAAAAATGTTTATTAAAGACTTTATATACTTTACCAATGGTATAATAACCGATAAAAATTGATTTATAAATATTTTGTGAAAACTTTTCTAGATTCTATTTTGTGTTTAAAATAAATACTTTACACCCAAATACTCTAAATAAATTTACCTTCAGTTTTATACCATTCCATAATTCATAGGGATAATTATTTAAGATATTTCTTATGAAAACACTATTAATTACATAAAAATTTTTATTCACAACTTCTTCCCAAAATTATATAAGTAATTCATGTTCACTAAGCATAGTTTGGGAAATTTCTTAAATAGTTTTGTTTATCCTTTCAAAAACTCTATTTTAAGGGTTCTAAATCCAAAGAAATTGTTATTATAGTTCTGTAGTGAACATACATATTCAAATTATTGATTCTCAAATTCATGTCCATGATAAATTATTAGGTTTTTAATGGTAATTCCACTAAGTTTTCTACAAACTTTTCATACATAAAAAAATAGGAAGGAGTTTCACTTTTGTGAACTAATAAAAATACCCATGTGAATCTTTAATAATCGTCAACAATCAGATAGGAATATTTATTTTCACCTATACTAGAAACTCTATAAGTTCTAAAAAACCCAAGTGAAATAACTCTAGTGGTTTATAGGTTGACACCACTTTCTTTTCTTGGAAATATATTGTGTGTGGCTTTCAATTTTAACAAGGATCGAATACTTTATCATTAAGGAACACAAGTTTTTTTATATCTTTGACTAATACTTTTCTAGTTAGATTTCTAAGTGAGCGTATATTATAGTGAACTAGTATCATATTACATGGCTAAGATTCTTTTTGAATGGCACTTAATTAAGAAACATTTTGAGAATGTAAGGAATCTAGATTAACATTATAAACATTATCATTTATTAAATTAGTAAACAATAAATCATTATTGGAATCATAAATATTAGAATAATTATTCTCAAATTTAACATTATAACCATAATAACACAATTGATATATACTAAGTAGTCTCTATTTATGGGAATCATCCACTTTAAATAAACTCTTGATGCTTGAGTGGTTTCCAGTCATGTTTTTGGAACATACACTATCCAAATACCAATGAATTTTATTAAAAATATTCATGAATTTTACCTATAAATATCAATTTAGAAATAATTTTGGTACCCATATTTAATGGGTTTAGAGAAGTTGAAAAATAATGATTTTTGGAATCCTAATCTCTTTCACAGGTTTGTTTAAAATATTATTAATAGATTATGACAAAATGGTATTCTTATGTCTAAAACAATGAGAGTTTTTCACATACCTAAAAGTTCATTTTGATTTACAAATTATGGATTTATTCCTCTAACTAAGAAAAAATTAATTATTTTATAGCTTCTTTTTATGTTTAGATTTATAACCTACTCGAGTGTTAAAATTGGGTTGTTTTTTATTTCCCAGCATCATATTTAAAGTATGTGTCTCATTTGTAAAATTTTCTATATCTTTTCTTATTTTTTCTATTTTCCTATTTCAAATCAGTATTTTCTTTCAAAATATTGAAATTATTATATTTTTCAATAGATATATAACTTTTTTTATTATAAGATAAAGCATGCACCTTTTTTATATTACTTTACGTGTCTTTAAGATCATTCATGGTATATTCAAGAATAGAGTTGTATTCAAATATTTATTCTTTTTCATTTTAGATTCTTCTAAAATTTCATTATAATGAAAACTAGAAGTAATATTTTGTACCTCATATGTAGTGGCCATGAAGCATGAATTGTATTTTTAACTTTTATCCATTTTTGAATCAGAATCACATGAGATACCCTTAGGTATACTCCATGTTTCCTTCATTTATTTTCTAAGTTTATTTTCTTTATCATAATAATTATTTTTTTCATACTTTGAGAATCAGACATGATGTTTCCTTTTATTTTATATTCAAAGAAATTAATGTCACTGGTGTCATCATCCCTTTTCAAGACTTTCTTCTAATTTCATTTTCTATCATACTTCCCCACATAGTTTGATTTTTGAAGAAACCCTATTTTTATTATAGAGTTTTTGAAACCTTATGGTTTTATGATCCATATATTTATCACTCTCAAATCCTGAAGACTACCACTTAAATAATACTTTCATATTTTATTTGATTTAGACTCATATTTCTTGAATGATAAAAATTTATTCTTCAATTAAACTTCTTCATTATATAATTAGAGTTATTCCATATAGACCATAAATTGTATAATTATTTCCTTGAATTTGAGATTTCTAATTCCATAGGACTCTCTGAAGTATATAGAAGTACTTCTCAATATATCGTTGAGACATCTGAAAAGTCTAAGGACTCGATATTTATCTTCTATAGATGGTCCAAGTGACTTTAAGTATTGATTATCTCATTGAATCTTGAATAAAGTTTATAAATATACTCATAATGTATCATCTTAAATAAATCATATTTCATAGTATATGTATTTAATCACATTTCTTTAATATTATATTATTTTTCATGAGAAAAAAATACTTTATCTCAAATTTCATAATTAGTATCCCAAGAAAATATTCTATTAAATTATTACTATCATAAGTTTCAAAATAAATCATTCATATAATTGAAATTATGATCATAATAATCCTTAGTTGTATTATCTTATCACTTTCTAGTAGTATTGGTTTTTTCATATCTATCATCTATAGTACCCCAGATATCAAATTTTAGGATTTCTAAATAGATTTTCATATTTATTTTTCCATTGAGCAAAGTTAGTTCCTTTAAAAAATGGATTTCAAATGGTAACATGACCCTAAAGTTTGTTGTCCATTATTATATAATCTAAACTAAATAAAATTAAGAGGTATTGTTTTCAAAAATTGATCAATGCAAAAAGTTAACAAAATTTAGTAAAAATAGAGATCCTAAAATAAAATAGTTACTTTGATACCAAATGGTGGTCCTAGAGTAATTCTCAGGAGGGGGTAGATTAAGCTTCTAATAAAAATATTTCTTTTTTGAAAATTGTAATTTTAAAATATCATTAGTTAAAAATGGAACCCAATTCACAAATATAGTTGGTATATATAATTTGGTATATGGAAATAGTTTCTTAAGGGAATGGTAAAAAACTAGTTAAAAAATTAAATTACATTACCTTTTGAAAAAAAATTACTCACACCAAATGAATTTTATATATCACTTAGAAATATACTATCAAAGTAAATTTTGTAAACATATTTTAAAAATAATTTAGTGAAAATAAATTTAAAACACACAGTTAAATTTAAAAAGAGTTTAGATTCAAGTTGGATCTCATTCATCTCCACGTGATAGTGGACCACTACGAAGAATGTTAATTAAACATAATAAAAAAATCTATAACCTAGATTGGGTTTTACACAAAAAATTGCACAGAAGGTAGTCCAGGCTCAACCAAGACTCTTCTGTAGTTTTACATGGGATAATCATATTTAAATAAATATAAGGAGTATTATAGTAATCTTAATTATAGTATAGGATGAGTTATCAACAAATATGAAATAAAACAAGAACAAAAAATGTAAAATAAACAAATAAAGGGAATAATTTGTGAGAAGTTTGATGTAGATCAATATCTAATCAGGTTTGATTTATCACCAAGGTTATCTTACTTTGTTGATCTTATGATAATATTGGGAGTGAATATTTAATTCAGTTTAATGTTATTCTTGTTTTCTGTAATAACTCTTATAAAATAGAGTGTCATAGCTTAATAGAAATGTAATCACATAGATCATAAAGGAAACACTAATATTTTTCTTTTGAACATGATATACTTCCTTTATTTTTTCGAAGTTTCTTATCAAAGCATACATTAAAGGATAATCATCCTCATACTGATGGGTCTTAACCACTATAATATGTCTCATTGAATTCCAAACTACTCATTAAAGATTTATACTTTAGGCATGATTGTTTTTTCATTCACGGTCAGTGAAAACTCTTTTCATGTGGTAGCACCATAAAGAAAAAGATTAATGTGGTCACTAGAAGTAAACATGTAGTAACTATAAGATGTAATTAAATTTTCATCCATAGTTTGTTTAGTTTCCATGGTTAGTTGAATATATTGTATGGTTGATTAAATAGTTAGAAACATTTTGACTATCTTTCATGGTTGATTGAATTTTTTCATGAGGTTGATGGATTTCTTAGTGCAAAGTCTTTAGAACATAGAAAAATCTTTAGTCTGGAACATTCTGTTGAATTAATTCTTATATTAGGTGAATTTATCATGAAATATTTTTAAATTAACATGTGATTTATAATTTTCTACATTTATTAGATCTAATATATAAAAAAAATTCCACATGGTTGATGATCTATCATGAGGTATCATGGATTCAATGTGCAATCACTTGACTACAATATACAGTTGATCTGATACATAGACATATTTTTATAGGCACTTAAAATTCCTATATGGTTGATTGGTAGTCAAATTTATAATCTATACTTTGCATATTTTTATGGAAGAACAAATTTATATCATGAAACATATAATTCATTAGAAACATGAGAAACGTGATTTGGGATCATTAAAAGAATGAATTTTTATACTAATCCAACACAAAATTAAAAAATCGCGTTTTTTCATTATTTATCATATAAATAACATAAAATAAATTTAAAAATAAAATTTTGTTCCATGTTATGATTTTTTTAGTTGTGCACATGATTTATCCCACGATGAAACCAAATTTTCTTCTCATGACCCTCCAATGGAGATCAAAATCTCTTTTTCTTAATCATAATTATTTCCCTTACTATCATCTTCACTCAATGATGTCCTTGTCACTACCCCCACTTTCTATCACCTCCTTCATCACCATCCCTATTCATGTGCCTTTATCCTCTCCGGTAATTCAATTTTTCATATTTTATTGATTATTGTAATTTTTCACGGCATCTAAGGTTTTTTTAATTTAGTGATTAGTTTTTTAATGAACATATTATGTCATAATTGATATAAATCATGTTATAATTATTATTAAATCTTGAAATAATTATTTATGTTATAGTTTTTTGGTCTTGGTGGTTTCTTTCATTGTGAGGGAAACTTATCATGATTTAATAGTCATATAAAATTAAATGTTGAACCCTCAAGATCCACATTTACTTCCTGTTTTTTGGATTATAGTTTTTATTTAGTTTGAATTTTTTAATTTGAATTTTTATCTTTCATCATGGTTTATTCATTAAGGGTTTGGTTCCAATGGTATTTGGTTCCTACTTAACTTAAAAGTAATTATATCAATGATTTAAAAAATGGATTTAGTTTTATAACATTAAATGTTTAAGGTATAGTGAATTATGGAGTTAAAATATGAATTATTTATAATATATATTTATATACTCATCTTGTTTTAAGTATTTATTGAGATGAATCAGTAATTACAGTATAGGTGAACTTATTTTCTAATTCAATTTGAATAAAAAATGAATTATGTGAGAGTATTTTATAACACCTTAATGTAGGAAAATTTGTGTGGTCAAAATTATTCTTCTCATAATGAATTTCTCACCACCACTGCCCTATGTCGAATCATTTCTTATAGAATAATGGTGACCCATCCCACTAATTCCATTATCTCTTTTATATTTTAATAGAGAAAAATTTTATTTCTATTTTTAATAATCATACACTCTTATGTTTTTAGAAATAATTTAACCATTTTTATCATGATATATTTTGAAAATAATATATATTTATATATAATTACCAGATTAAAAAATAAAAATGAATGAAATTTTTTATTTTATTAGTGGAAAAACATTTAAAAGAATGTTAATATTTTTATTATTATATCTTTTTTTTTATTTTTTCTAAAAGGATGATAATTAAATAATTATAAAGTGATAATTTTATTTATGAATTTTTTTGTCTTTCTTTATTTTTTATTTTTTTATTTTTTGTTTATGTTTTTATATATAATAGTAAATTTGTAATTAAATTTAAATATACAATATCTTATAGTCAATGATTGAAGTTTGTAATAGGTGATAATGAGTCATATTTTGATTAATGAAATATGAACATGTGATGAGTGTGAGAAAGGATTTGATGCTTTTTACGAATTTGATAGATGAAATCTCACAAACAACATGTATTTTTGTACATGCTTGAAATGTTTAAATATATAAAAGTTGAAAATAAAAGAAATTGTATATCCTTTAATTTTTCATGGTTTTAATCTAATTTATAATCCTTTGATTTGGAATGGTGAAATTGGATAGAATTAAATAAATAATGATTATAGAGATTTTCAAAATGATTGTTTTGATCAAATTGAAGAAATAATTCATGATATTGAAGTGGAGGAAATTCAGATAACCCTGTTGATTGAGAACTTATATAGTGATGATGAAAAACCATTGTGTCCAAGCTGTACTAAATTCACAGTTTAATCAACAATGATAAGATTGGAAAACATGAAATCTAGGAATTTATGGAGTGAAAAGAGTTTTAATAAATCACTAAAGCTGCTAAAAGATATAATTCCTCAAGGGAATAATCTTCCAGACTCAAATTATAATATGAAAAAACTATTATTCCAAATGTGATTTGGATAAAATATGATACATGTCTTCCCCAATGATTGTGTGTTATATTAGAAGGGTTATATAGATCTTTTAGAGTGTCCTAAATTTAGAACATTATGGTATTAGTTAAAAGAAAAATCATAAGTTTATTCATCTATTATTCCAAGTACCAAGACTCTTGTTAGGTTAATTTGTTATCTTCCTATAATTTCTCATTTAAAACATTTATTTGAAAATTCTAAAGAGGTAAAAAGGTTAAGATGGAATGTAAATGAGAAAATATCTTATAGAAAGTTTTTTCGTCTAGTTGATTGTCCATGATGGAATAAAATTAACTAATAATTTCATAAATTTATAAATGATGTTAGAAATATCATACTTGTGTTGTGAGTATATGGAATGAATCCATATTGGAACCTTATTAACAAATATAGTTTATGCCTAGTTTTGTTGGTAATGTAAAACTTATCTCCTAAAGTTTTTATGAACTATAAATATATCATGTTGAGTTGATTAGCCACTAAAATAGGATATTATTAATTATTTATACTATAATATTCATGTTCTTCATTATTCATAAATGCTATTTTTAGTTCATTTTACAATTTTAACGTCATTTCACATCATGATTTCAATTCTTACTTAAAGTGCACTATTACTTGGTATGTTTTGAGACACATTGTTAATCCTCCAATGATCTTGATTTGAATCTAATATTTTATTTTAATATTTCCCACTAAATTGGTAATATTTAATTATTATTTATCACTTGAATAAGAATATTGGAAGATAACCAAAGTGGGCCTCGAACTAAGAACATTATTGGTTAAGTGAACTGGATATAAACCTAATAAAATGAATGTAGTAGCTAAGATCCAAGCCCAATGAAGCTAAAATTTGAACTATAGATAGAGTGAATCCTATGAAACATTTAATTAAACATTTTACCAAGCTAGTTCTAATGTTTTAATGGATTTCTAGGCATTCTAAGCTGAAGATGAAATTCTAGGCTAGATTTCGTAGCCTAGAAAAATAGCCCAACATTTTGATCATATCTCAAACAATCCATTGGGGATAAAATTTTATAGTCTATGAGGGGAAATATAGAGCCTAATTTTCTTATTCGATATCCCACCCCAATTTATCAATTTAGAAGTTTATTTTGTCACATATGTTTGGTGGATGCAATCTGACTCGGATTTTTTATCAAAGGTGGAAAAGTATTCTCTCCATTAACTTTACTCCCACCTATTCCTACCACCATTAATTGGGGTAACTTTAACTATTTTAGGATCTACCCAAGGATTCCAAAATTCCAATTTTAGGTAGTGGTGTTGGATGATTTAGTGGGAGTTTTGTGCTTTGTATCATTGTAGTGTTATGTTCCCACTCTGTCTTTGTAATATTCTCATTTCAACCATAAGTTATTAGAATCACCTTGGTCTATTAATAAAACTTATTATTATTCTAATTTTATATTATTTTTGTTAATACATTGATACCATTTCATTAATTTGTAAATTTATTCACGTGGTAAAGATATAAATCCTTGAAACAATGGTGGAGTTCTCATTATTTCATTGTTTTTCACTTCTTCAATTCCACCATCATGAGTCTACTTCCCGTTTCCATTGAGATCATAGAATCAATAGAAGGATAACCCTCTTATGGGTTGATACAAGGAAGTATCAAGGGTTTATATTGTATGTTATTTCTCCCTCTATTAATGTTTAATCACTTCTTCTAATTGAGAGTTTTGTTTGAAGATATTAATATTTATTCATCTTTGTTGGATTTTAAGCTCACACACTTCAAGTGATAATAAAAACCTTTACCTTGGAGTGATCATAAAAATGATCCTCCAAGTGTATAGGTTATTATAATTAGATTTTTTTGTTAATAAACCAATAAATGATTAATTTGTTTTAATCTCTTTAAATTAATCACTATTGATTCTAATAACTTGAAATATTAAAAAAGGAATTTCATCAAATACATCCTTTATAATAACCTAGGATAAACCCTTATAATATTTTGAATTCACATATATATCTTAGTCATCATTTAAACCCATCTAAAATCAATCCAAATTTGGCCACATCATAACCAAAAACAATCTATAGAATGTGCGTGTTTGTAGGTTTCTTCTTAGGTCTATGAGGATTCAATAACCAAAGATACACTAAAAGAGACCGTTTAACCCTAAGAACTTGGGTAAATTTGGGTGAGACCATGACTTTAAGGATTTTTGGACCAAAACAGACTAGAAATGATATTGATATTTACTTTTCATAATTAATTGATGATTTGAAACACTTATTAGAGGAAGCTATTGAAATTTATGATTCTTATAAAAAGTAATATTTTCAATTATATGAAATGATTATATTTACTAAAGGACTTTCTAGTATATGGAAATTTTTCTAGATATAATGTTAAGGGGAATAAAGCTTGTCCAATTTGTGAAAAGGGACATTATTTTGTCAACTGCAATATGGGGGATAATAGTGTACATGGATAATTGAAGGTTTTTGCATATGGATCATTCTTATAGAAGATTAACAAAATGAATTCAATGGCTCACAAGAATTTTATATCACTTCAGATGATTTTTTAATTAAACATTATTATTTATAGGGAGAAAAACATTGATATTTTATTTGGAAAGACATAATGATCTAGTAATGATAAAAATATATGAAATAAAATATCAATATTTTTTGAGCTTCCATATTAGAGAAACCATGAGATAAAATATATCATTTATGTGATTCATGATGAGAATAATATCTATGATAGTTTTATTAAAACATTATTATATATTAATGGAAGGATGAAGGATGGTTTGAATTAAATATTACATTTACTTTTAATGGGAATACATTTTTATTTATCCCCTACTCTTAAATAAAAACAAATATGCTTGCCTCCATATTTTCATAAATTATCCAAGAGGGAGAAAATATGTTTTTTTCAGTTCCTATGTGGTATCAAAGTTCCTCATGTTTATTCTTTAAATGTAATTTTTTTCCAATAAAATATTTAAATTTAATAGGCATGAAATCTCAGGACTATCATGTTATTGTGAAATAGATCCTACCAATTTCATTGAGTGGAATACTACCCATATGAGTCAAAATTACCATCATGAAGGTGTTTTATTTTTTCAATTCCATTTATAAAAAAGTTATGGATTTGAATTAGTTAAAAAAAATTAGAGAATGATGTAGCTTATATACATTTTCAACTATAAATATTCTTTCCACCATCTTTTTTTTGATATCATGGTGCATTTAATTGTTTATTTTGTGTGAGAAATAAGGATTTGTGGTCCCATATATCTATGTTGGATGTATCCTTTTGTATAGTTCATTATAGATTACCATATATAGCTAATCAAATTTATTTACTTAGATCTTTCCATGAATGAGTTAGTTTTGGTGGAAAAGGGATTTGTTTATTGAAAATAAAATTATTGACAAACAAAATAATAAATAATTCATAATTATACATCTTGAATAACATAGATGATGCTCATCCATATATAACATAAATTATTAATGTGTTAAAAAAAATTTATTTTAAGAAGAAATATATGTGAGTATTAAATGAGGGTAATTTTTTCCAAGGTTTAAAGATACCTGGTATGGAAGATCAGATGCTTCAGAATCATTATGATGGTTAGATGGAGGCCTGAGATTAAATGTGATAACATGGTCTAGGTATAAAATTAATGGATATACATTTTATAACAAAAAATTGATAGAGTATAAGTTTAGTTTATAATAGTAGAATATTAGTGTTCACTAAAAAAATATTTTCAAATGAAAAAGACAAATACTCATTCTCAACATCAAGTAAATATTACAAAGTTATTAAAGAAATATGAGATATTGATTACTTTAAATTTCATTTTCATGTGTTTAAATGTAAATCAGCTATCGGTAACAGTAGTGTTAAACAAAATGAATTTAGCATGGAACTAGTAAATCTGAATAGGTTGGGATACATAGATGACACTTTTATAATGGAAACACATGAAAAAAATTGTCTATGTTTTTTATCCATCAAATTTTCAGTGGTATGTCATTTTTCTAGGAAAAAAAATAATATTCGAGTGTTGAAAAACATGACGATAATGATGAATGATGTGAGATCCTTGTTTACAAGGAAATATTATCAGATAATATTGATGAACATGTTATATACATGGTTTTTTCCATAAAATGATCATAAGGGATATAGAAAAATAATCATTTATTTATCTACTAATATTACAGGTAACATATATTTATTTCTTATTGAAATTTTCAAAATTTTCAAAATTTTGATATGTTACTTGTAATTTTATTTTATTTTTACTTAAGATGCTTATTTTAACAAATATGATAAATTGTTTGTTTAGTTTACCCCATAACAAGTTACCCTAAAACAAATTTTCAAGGACCTGACTTTTATCCAAGGTACAGAATATTGGTTTCATTTTTAATCCTTCATTTAATCATGGTAAAGGTATTCTACGACCTAAGAAAGGCCTAAGGAGCATCCAAGTCTGGTTCAAATATCAAAGGTTTTGAAAAGTGGGATGCAGGCTAGGCTGTATGGT
This sequence comes from Viscum album, assembly GCA_963277665.1. Classification (NCBI taxonomy): domain Eukaryota; kingdom Viridiplantae; phylum Streptophyta; class Magnoliopsida; order Santalales; family Viscaceae; genus Viscum; species Viscum album. Next base: position 125,980,298 of record OY728139.1, on the reverse strand, counting down.
TAGTATAAACCATGTGAACCAGGCCACATAGTTTAGTTAAAACATGCAGTTATAGACAGGGGCACCTTCAAGTCTGCACGGTTTGTATGCAACCAAGAGAACCTAGGTGCACGACCATGCAAATTGTTTCAGAAGGAGATATAACCTTGCACATGTTTTTTTCAAACTGTGCATAGAAATGATGCTAGCCTATTTAAGGGAAAAATTAAAAAATTGCCCCTCCTTCCATTTAAATACATTCTACTTTCCTTCTCTATAAATCGCATAGTAGGCCCTATGCACCCCCTTTGAGCTACCAAGGTCCTCTTCTCCTTTAATCGTCCATCTCTACTCCATCTGGTGTCTGATCTTCAGTTCGCCAGTGGCATTGGATGCCTAGAGGTAAGGATAACCTCTTGATCCCTCTTTCTCTCATTTAATTGTTCCATCTATTATGTTATTTAGATGTAGTCTCATTCACCCTATTTTCAGGGCATCAGATAGAAACTCAAATCTACTCCAACATACTCCAAATATGAGGCTGATACTCATCGGGTTGTTTTCTATGGCCCTAAGGTAGGTGGTCACATGTTCTCTCTTTTAGTTTCAACCGTTTCATATTTATTCACATTGTGTCGTGGGCCGACCTTTGTCGAGCTTCTCAATTGTGTTGGGTTTTCATGTCTAATTGACCCTTCTGTGTTGACTTAGGGTTATTTACTCTTGATTAGGTATTTCATTATAACCCTTTCTAGTTATGGATGCCCAAGGGGGTGTTCCACCCAAATTGGACCTTTTTGGCCACTTTTACCAAAATGTAGATTATGGCTTCTGGTTTCCATATTGGTTTTAAATTTAATTGACCATTATTACATGTGTGTTTTGACTAAACCAAGGCGCCCCATGGGTGTTTGGATCCTTTAGGAATAGGATTTCCAAATTGACCCTATGATTGTTTTCTTTGAGCATTGAAAATGAAACTGTCATGTTGGGTAAATTAAATGGCCACATTATTATACATTTACAGGGGTGTGAGGCATACTAAACTTAGCCCCAACTTATTATACATTTACAAGGGAATGAGGCATACTGAACTCAACCCCAGATTATTATACATTTATAGGGGCATGAGGCATATTGACTCAGCCCCAACTTATTTTAACTTTATAGGGGTGTGAGGCATTCTGAACTTAGCCCTATCTAAATATATACATGCTCCTAATGACTTTATCATACTTACCAGCTATGAGATGAAGTAGGTAGACTCTCCAGGTATTCTTTACGAACCAAATTGGGAGGTTTTCTTATCATTTGTGCATTTTTTTCTATTGATATTACTTACACACTATTTACTTATGAGTGCCACTCAGATTACACATAGACATCGTTGGTGGTAGCCAACTGAAATTTATCTCACACCAAATTTGGGCCACCTTTGGTACCCAATAATATTTTTTACCTGCATGTATGGATAGGGTAAAACACCCCTCTTCGGGATGTTGACTCTCTTTTATTGGTTGGAGTATATGAGAAGAAGACCAGGATTAGGCTCAAGATGCTTGGAGGAGATTTTGGCTTTTTTTTCCTTTTTCAGTATTATACCAGGTATGCCTATTTGTTGATTTTTTACCCATTTTGTACTATCATGTCATATATGAATTCTAATATCATACATAGCCTATAAGGCTTTTGGTTGTATTGTTAGTATTTTGTTCTATCTTTAATTTAGTCTTCCACTGTTTACTTATTTTGTATTTTAGTTATGCTTCTGCTATTTTATCATTATTTCTATATTTGTTGTGTGCTCTGACATGGGGGTAATGTCTCCCTACTAATTTTATCATTTAAAACCCCCTGCTACTAGTCGACATCCCCTGGCATATGGAATACTCACCAAGAGTCATGTGACCAACCGAGCTCGAGGCATGGCATCCAGGTTCAGGACATTACAAAGTGGTATTAGAGGGTATTTTCTTTTCTTTATTTACTATTGGCCGACAATTGGATATTGATTTGGAATTCTTAATTACTTAGTCATAATCTGTGTTTGGGCATCGCGAACCCATGTACGGGGTAAAGACCAAGTTTCCTTAATTCAGATTCTTATTGATTCTACTATTTACTATTGATACAATTTCACCATTGGGTGATACACATGAGTTGTGATGTTATTTATATTGAAGTTATTTCAATTCTAATTTCTTGGTTATTTCCCAATGAAATGAGGGTTTTGAATTAGAGAATGCATCACGATAGGCACAATATGAATAGGCCATGAATTTTTCCATGTCACGTTTAAAATTTCAGTGAGAATTACCTGTTGAATATTGTACACCTTGTTATATATAAAATTTTGTTGAGATATTTTTACAGGTTTTGGATCATTCTATGGTATGAGTTTAGTGGCTACCACTCTTTGATTCACAAGTTTTATGGGCCCTTATGGATTAAAAAATGACATTCCAACTAACTCAACCATTTTTAGAATGATATAATTACATGTATAAGAATAATTTAACATGGAAATGACATCTAGGTGAGTGTCACATTTTGACCTATAAGGTATATGGAACCTTATGGGACATAAAATAAAATATCACTGGATTCAACTATTTGAAATGAAATTTAACTAGAGAACAACAATATTATAAATGTCTAAGTTAGAATATTAACCTGGACCCTACCTTAGTAGTGGGTAGTGGGTGTTCTTTGTTCTTATGGCCTATTATGGTGTATTCTTATATCTAGTTATGGATTTCAAAGAAGGTAAAGAGGCATGTCCATTCTTATAGGAAGGTTGTGGTACATGTCCTAGTTCCAAAATTTAATACTTAGAATTTATTTAATCTCTTATGAGATGCTCATTTGGATTTGTAGCATTATGCCTCTTGGGAGTCTTCATGTTGCATGACCTGAAGACGGCGATGATCATGTTCCTGAGGTGGTGGGCCATGAGCCACTAGTTGGAATTCCTGAAAAACCACCTGTGGTTCCTCTTCCTATACCTGAATTGGGCGGTGATACATAGTTTTAAGATGGATTCCTATGTATGATTCAGAATATGCATGGTGGAGTGAGACATGCCCAAGTATGGTAGAGTTGACTCGTGAGTTTCAGCCGTAGAATCCTCCCACTTTCTTAGGGGATAGAGGAACTTTTTGTTACAGAGTCCTAGATCCAGGAGATATTTTCTATCTTCAAGAACCTATAGATGCCTTTAGAGTGGAGGGTGATGCTAGCTGCCTACATGATATGTGAATTAGCCAAGAGGTGGTGGGATGTCATCACCCAGGCAGGCCATTATAGAGAGATATTCTGGGTTGACTTCTAGCCAGTCTTCTATGACTACTTCTTTACCCAAACACTGAGGGATAATCAAGATAGAGTGATTATGAATTTGCAGTAGAGTACCATTTCATTCATTGATTACTCATCCCATTTCACTGAGATGTAGTGTTTCTCTTCTTCACTAACTGCTGATGACCTTATGGCTGCTAGGCGATTTGAGGATGGGTTGTGTTATGCCGTTTGGTCGTAGGTCAATGTTTTCAGGCTGACAACTATTTTTGAGGTCTTCAACCAAAACCTAATTATAGATTTAAATCTAAGATACATTGAGGGTGAAATCTATGGTGGTTCAGTATTGAATGAATCTAGTAGATCTTTTTTAGGGAAGAAGTGATGTTTCATAGAATATCATGAAGGTAGCAGTGGTCAGGCTCCCTCCACTAGCAGTTCTCCCACCTATCACCCTTGCGGGGTTCCAGGGCACTTCAAGTGGGAGTGTACGTGGAATCCATTTGAGTGCATAGTATATCAAATAATGGGTCATATTCAGCATTTCTACAAAACTTTTCTGATAGTTCTTAGTGATTAGGGATTAACTCCTACTCCTCGGTCAAGATTTGGGCCAACTGGATATCAATAGTAAGGTATCTAGAATACCACCAATCGATCAGACCAAGGTGGTGGTTGAGGTAGAGGTAATCAGGCTTATGATTCTTAGTTCCAGTAGAGCTATCCTACTCAGGATAGTCAGGAAGGGACTCAGGGCCATAGTACAAGCCAATTACAAGTACTTCAATCTACACCACAAGAGTAGAGCTCTGTACCATCTACTGTATGAGGTATTATTCTAGTAGCTTCTACTTTAGTATCTACTTTGTTTGATATAGGTGTGTCCCACTCATTCATATCTGAAGAAATTATTGAGATTCTAGGCCTTGAAATTGAATACTACCATGTTTTTATGACTCTATATACCCCCTTATATATCTGTTCAGAGGGATTTCTCCATTTTCATAACTTCCCCTAGAGATATGCAGTTATCGTTTTGAGTGAAACCTATACATTCTCAATATGATAGGTTTTGATGTAATCCTTTGAATGGACTGGTTAGTTCCTTACAAAATCCATATTGAATGTTATCATCAGAGGGTGACTTTTACATTCCCAGAGGGAGAAAACCATGTGCATAAGGGTGAGTGGGATGTTTGTGCGACATGAGGAGGACCCGAGCATCCAAGGTTAGGTGGTGTTACAACACAGGTCTCCAGTATTTATCTTGATGATCAGGGGTTACAACCCGCTATCTTTACTCCTATAGTGGAGTGTTTCATAGATGTTTTTCTTGATGATTTAGCTAGTCTACCACTGGTCTGATAGGCAGATTTTACCATTGAAATTGTGGCTAGAGTAGCACCTGTGACCATTCTTGCTTATAGGATGGAACCTAAGGATCTTTTGGAGGTAAGAAACAGTTGGAATATCTAGTGCCAAAAGGATTTATTCCCATGAGTACTTTTCCTTAGGGTTCACCGATCCCATTTTTCAAAAAGGTGGAAGGTACCCTCAGTCTTTGTTTAGATTACCATCAGTTGAATCAGTTGACTATTAAGAACTAGTATCCATTTACTAGAATAGATGATCTCATTGATCATCTCCAAGGATTGAAGGTGTTTTCAAAAATAGATCTGAGTTCAGGCTATCATCAGGTTCATGTCAGGACTTTAGACATACCTAAAACAACATTCAGTAGCAGGTATAGTCTCTATAAGTACATAGTTATGCCGTTTGGACTCATGAACACACCTCCTATTTTCATGTCTCTTATGAATTGGGTATTACACCCATATCTAGATTCATTTGTGGTTATCTTCATAGACGATATCTTGGTGTATTATCACTCGAGACACAATCATGCAACCCATCTTGGAATCATGCTGAATATGCTAAGAGAGCACTAGGTCTATGCTAAGCTTAGTAAATGCCACTTATGGATTGATAAATCCCACTTTTTGGGTCATTTCATATCGGAGTTAGGAGTTTATTTTGTCCCATAGAAAGTGAGGGTTGTGGTATAATGAGAGTATCCCAAGAATATATTTTATATTCAGAGTTTCTTGGGGATTATAGGATACTACTGACGCTTCATTCAATATTTCTCATGCCTTGCAGCGCCACTTACAAGATTAAAGAAGAAGGGTGTGAAATTCAAATGGTTTGAAACTTGTGCATCAGCCTTTCAGGAACTAAATGGAATACTTAATTTTAAACTGATACTGATTATTTCAGATCCAGGTGAGCTTATACATTTTATTATGATGCATCAGGTTTTGGGCTTGTAGTTGTTCTAATGTATGATGACTGAGTCATTGTGTGCGGTTCTCGTCAGTTGAGGCATCACAAGTGGAATTACCTGACTCACAACCTCGAGCTCGCTGTATTTGTTCATGCTTTATGTTTTTGGTGACACTATCTATTTAGAGATCATTTTGTGGTGTTCACAGACCCAAAAAACCTAAATTACATCATCATAGTAGGATCTGAATTTCATATAGCGTAGGTGGGTTGAGTACCTATAATCTTTTGATTTTGAACTTTCCTACACTCTAGGGAAAGAGAATTTACTAGCCGATTCTCTGGTTTGGATGACTAAAACGCAGTCAGTTCAGGAGTCTAGTGGCAAATAGAAGCTTATGGACTTATTCTCAAAGATGCACATTGGGGTTTAGGAGGACCATGGTCAGATTAATCTCTCATCCTTGATGGTAAAATATTTTATTCTAGAATGGGTAAGGCTAAGACAACTATCTGACCCTGAAGGCCTTGTCCTCAAGGAGAGTGTCTCCAATGAAATTTCATCTTCTAGATGGATGGTCGATATGTATGATACTATTATGTTTTGTGGGAATGTATGGGTCTTATCAGACATCAGGGATAATTGATGAGGGATTTCCATGCCTCAATTTGGTTAGTTCACCTTGGTGTCACCAAAATGTACTGAGATCTATGGTGTTAATACTAGTGTCCTGGAATGAAGCGCGAGATGGCTAGTTTCATTACACGATGCTCCACTTGTTAGTAGGTGAAGTCATAGCATCAGTGTAACATCCCAGGTAAATAAAGAATAATACATTTTAATATTTATTAATATTTACGAATTAAATATTAATTTTACATTAAAGGGGATGCTATGTTCGATAGCATACCCGATATGCAACAAAGAGATTCTTTGAAATCTTACGTTGCACACTAGTAATAAAATAATATTATTTTAAATGGTAGTTAACACATAGCCATTGTATTGGCGGGAATGAGTAGAAATAACTAAAATATGATTATATATGTTTGTTAAATGTTTTTTATTTTATCCAATAAAGGATAAAGTCTTAAAATACGAAAGGAATTCAATTTTAGGCATATATACTCTAGTAATCACTAAAGGTCCACTTATCGCCTTTTGATGGATAACCCTCATTAAATATAGTTTTGGTCACTTATATAGATTCTATTGGACCAAATAATATTATTCTTTAGAATCGGGACATCAAAATTTACTTTGTGTAAATTTTTGGTATTTTTCCGATAAAGTTCATTTTTTAATGAATAGTGAAAAATGTTGTATTTTAATTCAAAACATCTTTTTAATCTAATTTTTTTATATGATTAGATTATATTTTGATTTGGTTTTAAAGTGAAATTAGAAAATATTTTTACCATTTAATCCAATGGTGGTCATTGTAATTAATTTCACTTTGAAATTGGACTTAAACTAGTGCCAATCTTTTGATATATATTGTTTCATAAAAACACGCTATTTGTTCTGACAGCGGGAATTAATTATTAAATTAATTAATGTAACTTATATGTTTTTAATTTTGTAAAATATACATCATTTTTGAATTGGTAATATAAAATATATCTTAGGGTGAAGTCTTGGTATTTTTCTGAAAATCTTCAATTTTTGATGAATAGTGAAACCACTAAGTGGTACTTAAAAAACTAATTTTTCGTTTAAAGGAAATTTTACCACCTCTATGTTTTGAATTAAAAAAATCCAACATAAATGGTTTTAATTAGGAAGTAAAATTTGGTTCAATGGGATTAAAATAATTTTTTGGTGAATAGTAACTTTTAAGTTTTTAATCGCGATTAGAGGTAATTAGTGTAGTTTAAGGTAAAAATAATGTTTTAATAATATGAAATGACCTTGACACATGTCCTACCATTATTGGATGTGTCATGGAAGACTAAGAAAATACATTCGTTAACTTGGGGACCCCATGGATCCACTTTGGTAGGAAAATGACATTAAGAACTTTTTATTTAATGTTAAAATAAAAATGTCACAAACATGTGTTTTTTTACTAAAAAAAATTAAATGAAGTTATAAAAGTCATAATTTTGACTATAAATATTCATTAGAAAGATAAAAAGATTTCCTACATCCTTATATTTGTTTTATAATTTTTAGACCTTAAATAAATTAAATTATTTATGACACCATGATGATGCAGCGATTACCTCATTATTTAACGATTTAAATAAAATGAAAGGATAATGTAAAATTCAAGACCTACACTTATCAAAAACCTATTGTATGGGTTTATTTCAAACTCTTATCACCTTATACTCGAAATATATAATTTTGGGACCTTTAAAATCCGAAAATCATTTTATAATAAAGTATCCTTTTAAAAATTTCCAAGAGTGCCCCTCCTCTCCTCTTATAAAAGGCCCCCGCCTCTACCACCTTACCCACACCTCTCAAGCCTTTGGCTTGGCCAAACCCTGCCCATTTTGTCTCTATACATCCCTCTCTTACCCCTATAATCCTCACTTTTGGCAGAAGTCTTTCCAAGGAATCCTTTGAGCTCAAATCAAAAAGAGTTACTCATTTTAAAGGTAGTGTCTTCTCTTGTGTTCTTATGTTTTATTTTGCTTCTCCAGCCCCCTAAACTCTTTTTATTCCTTTATTTTGTAACAAAAACAGTATATTTAATATAATAGGATGTTGTTATGAGAAGCATTAGATCTACACTTACAGACACCTTCATCTAATGGTTATAGAGCATACTGTTTCCGTGGATGACGAATTTCTGCCTCACGAAACGATGATTGTTCAATATTCTTATAACACCTTCAAAGGTGGACATTAAGATGACACTATATTTATATATGATATATAATATTTTTATGTTTTCCTTAAGATTCTGTATTTTTCATTTATGGCATACCTTTATGGCTTCCATTATGGGAATACGCGATATCTTCATTTTAGGAAGTGCGGACTACCGCCCCCTCAAAGTGATTTGATTCGTTAATGCCATATGTGGGATGTATAAAGGATGGAGTTAATGATATTATATATGAAATTATACTGGAATTATAATATACCTTTATGTAATTATGATTCCATTCCATAAAATATGAAATAGAAATGAAAGTAGCGTTCATGTGTACGTACGGCTTACCGTCTCCATGAACGGTGCATTTCATTTATTACCTCTAAATGTTATGTAATATTATAAATGCATGTATATACTGGATATATATGATATATATGATATCTAAATAATGAATATAACTCTGTATATAATGGATACTTGAACAACTTGTAATTATAAAGAGTTTATTTTTGACTCAAGTACCAATGATCGTTAAAACGACCGTTATTAACTTAAATAATTACATAGTATTCATGACATGGTAATAAGTGATATAAAATGAATAATGAACTTGAAAAAGGTTCTTAAGAAAGTAGAAATTAACTCAAGTTTATTATTCATGATATTAAAGAGCAATCGAGTCACGTCGGACACGAGGTAAGGGACTTCGTCTCAATCTCCATTCATTGAGGCATATCTTGTTTTATACACAACTTTCTTTTATACGGTGTATAAACCCCTTTTACTTTTATTCTTATTCAAAAGGAATCTTTTTTATACGAAGCATTTTACTAAATGACAAAAGTAATGTTTTTTGTCGTACGTATGCGGCGACAACGACTTCTCCACCGCTGTGACCATTATTTGAGTTTCGGCTTCCTCTACAAGCCATAACCTAACTTTTTTTTAAATGAAAAATAAATACCATGTATTACTTTTCTTTTATTTTGGTATTGAAAATGGTTTTCATAATGTTTTTATTAAATAAATGTGTTGTATTGATATCTTGTGATTGAAATATGGAAATTTTATGTTTCCTTTATGCATGTTTTATATGATATGATTATGTTATGGTTCTTGGGCATTGTTATGAAGATGGGTGGTTCCATGATAAACTAAGGGAGGGTGAGCCCGATATAGCTCTCCAATGAATTGGGTAACGTGAAGGAGTTAAACGTTAAGGTTTCTCTGAAGAGATTTAGGGAGTATACTATGATGGGTATTCCAAACGTAACCATCAGGGTTACTCCCTACGTATGAATGTTATGAATGCCTCAAGTTACCTTTATGTCTTATGATTTCTAAGATTTATTCATGATTTTATGAGGTATGTTAAAATGCTTATGTTTTGTGAGTAAAGTATGATTTCATACATGGACTAATGTTTTAATTTCATACTTTTATATCCCTTACTTATCTTTTTATGCTCATCCCAAGTTTTTGAAATGTTTTTCACAGAACTTAATGTGGAATAGGGTCTAGGATGGGATCAAGGAAAAGTCATGCTATATAAAACATGGAACTAGACATGTTTCATTTTAAGAGTTTTTATTTTATGGAAACTTAGTAGAAGTTTTTACTTTGTAATCTTTTGAGATGTAATAGTTATGTCCTAATTCTCTAAAACTCTAAACCTGAAAATATACTCAATGTGAATTATTAATTTAATTCAATATTAAGTAAGGTTTAAGGTAGGGGTCTTATAGTTGGTATCAGAGGTCAGTTTAGACAACTTTAGGAGTTAGAAAATTGTTAAATTATAAATTAATTTATGGTATGATTGAAATGATATAGCATTTACAAATTACCATGTTGCTTCGCCTAAGATATTTATGTGTTTAGAATGGTTTTTTGAAGAGGAAACATAGAAGTTGTGCTAGGAAGGTATACAGATGGAAATGAACTTCTAAATCGGCATCCTGAGATGGTCAGAATCAGAATTGAACAGTTTGTTGTAGTGATGGCTCAGTTGACTCAGGTGAAAAATGTTGGTTGTTTTTATTGATGATATTTTTGTGTTTTATAAAAGTAAAGAGGAGCATGAAAGTAATTTAAGTGGTATCTTTCAAACCTTGAAAGAAAAGAAACTGTATGGAAAATTCAGAAAGTGTGAGTTTTGGTAGCAACAAATTTCTTCCCTTGGTCATATTGTTTCTAAAGATGGAATAATTGTGGATCCTGTAAAAACAAAATTTGTTGAAGAATGGACAAGACCCACAAATGTAACCGAGATCCATAGTTTTCTTGGTTTGTCAGGTTACTACCGAAGTTTTTTTGAAAATTTTTCACGGTTATCTAGTCCAATGACTAAGCTAACTCGGAAGGGTGTTAAGTTCATCTGGACAAAAGAATGTGATTGTTTTTTTCAGGAGTTGAAAAGAAGATTGGTAAATGCTCTAGTTTTGGCACTTCCTACCAGGAATGGTGAGTTTGTTATATACAGTGATGCTTCGTTGAAGGGACTTGGTTGTGTCCTTATGAAAAATGATCAGTTAAATACATATTCTTCACGTCGGTTGAAAACTCATGAGGTAAATTACCCTACACATGACTTGGAATTAGCTGCTATTGTTTTTGCTCTAAAAATATGGAAGCATCATTTGTATGGAGTAAAGTGAGAAATATATACTGATCAAAAAAGTTTAAAGTATATATTCACTCAGAAATAATCGAACATGAGACAAAGGAGATGTCTAGAATTAATCAAGGATTATGATTGTACAATTCATTACCATCCGGGAAAATCAAATAAAGTGGCTGATGCTTTGAGTCGAAAAATTAATGCTTCATTAACCATGCTACATTTGGAACGAGATCCTGTGGTTTTTGATTTGATGAACTTTGGCATAGAAGTTGTTGGTGCAGGAAGTTCTTCTTTTTTGTTTTAGGTATCAGGGAGATCATCCCTATCAGACAGAATTAAGCAAGCACAAAAGAAAGATAGTGGGTTGAAGAAAATGGTAGAGATGGTTCATAAGGGTAAGTTTCCTAAATTTAATATTGGTAATGATTGTGTTTTGAGGTTTGGGGAGAGATTATGTGTGCCTGGTGATTCACAGTTGAAGAATGAGTTGTTATGTGAGACTCATAGTTCCCCGTTTTCAGTTCATCCTGGTAGTACTAAGATGTACAGAGATCTGCGGGAGTATTACTGGTGGGATGGAATGAAAAGAGATATTGTTGATTATACAATGAAGTGTTTGACTTGTTAGCAGTTTAAAGAAGAGCGGTAGTTACCGAAATGGATGCTTTTTCCTTTACCTGTTCCAGAGTGGAAATAGGAAAATATATCCATGGACTTTGTTGTGGGATTACCAAATATATCTCGAGGTAATAATGCAATTTGGGTTATTGTTGATTGCTTGACTAAATCTACTCATTTCCTTCCTATTCGAGATACTTTCTCTCTAGATAAAATTTCTCGATTGTATCTTAAAGAGATAATCAGGTTGCATGGAGTTCCCCTATCCATTGTATCTGATCGTGACCCCAGGTTTACTTATAACTTTTGTAAAGGCCTTCCGAAGTCATTGGGTACTGAATTAAATTTTAGTACAACTTTTCATCCTCAATTAGATGGGTAGTTAGAACGAACAATTCAGACTTTGGAGGATATACTACGTGCTTGTTCGATGGATTATCAAGGAAGTTGGGACCAACATATTTCTTTGGTTGAATTTTCATATAATAATAATTTTCATTCCAGTATACAGATGGCACCGTCTGAGGCATTATATGGGAAGTGGTGTCAAACTCCAGCTTTTTGGGATGAAGTGGGTGAAAGGAAGCTGATGGGACCAGAATTGGTAGAAGATATGGCAGAAAAATTTCAGTTGATTCAGAAACACATGAGAACAGCTCAGAACAGGTAGAAGAGTTATGCGGATAACCTGAGGAAGGATCTATCTTTCGAGGTGGTGATCATGTTTTTCTCAAATTTTCACCCTGGAAAAGTGTGATGTGATTTGGTAAGAAAGGAAAGCTGAGTCCAAGGTTCATTGGACCATATGAAATTATGGAAAACGTTGGATCAGTTGCTTACCGAGTGGCTTTACCTCCGAGTTTATCTCAGTCACACAATGATTTTCATGTTTTGATGTTGAGAAAGTATATGCCAAATCCATCTCATGTTTTGAGCCCAGAGGTAGTTTAGTTGGAAGAGAATCTCTCTTATGAAGAACAACCAGTCCACATTCTTGACCATAGAGAGAAAGTGTTCCGGAATAAGGTAATTCATCAGGTAAAGGTTTTTTGGAAGAACCATATGGTTTAAGAGGCAACGTGGGAATCTAAAAATGCTATGAGGGATAAATACCCCCACTTATTTTGATAAGTGAATAAAATTGCAAGGACGCAATTCCCAAAAGGGGGGAAGGATGTAACATCCCAGGCAAGTAAAGAATAATACATTTTCATATTTATTAATATTTACGAATTAAATATTAATTTTACTTTAAAGGGATTTCTATGTTCGATAGCATACCCGATACGCAACAAAGAGATTCTTTGAAATCTTACCTTGCACACTAGTAATAAAATAATATTATTTTAAATGGTAGTTAACACGTAGTCGTTGTATTGGAGGGAATGAATAGAAATAACTAAAATATGATTATATATGTTTGTTAAATGTTTTTACATTTATCCAATAAAGTATAAAGGCTTAAAATACGAAAAGAATTCAATTTTAGGCATATATACTCTAATAATCACTAAAGGTCCACTTATCACCTTTTGATGGAGAACCCTCTTTAAATATAGTTTTGGTCACTCTTATACATTCTATTGTACCAAATAAAATTCTTCTTTAGAATCGGGACATCAAATTTTACTTTGTGTAAATTTTTGGTATTTTTTTGATAAAGTTCATTTTTTAATGAATAGTGAATTTTTTTGTATTTTAATTCAAAACCTCTTTTTAATCTAATTTTTTTATATGATTAGATTATATTTTTGATTTGGTTTTAAATTTCAATTAGAAAATATTTTAACCATTTAATCCAATGGTGGTCATTGGAATTAATTTCACTTTGAAATTGGACTTAAACTAGTGTCAATCTTTTGATATATATTGTTTCATAAAAACACGCTATTTGTTCTGACAATTCGAATTAATTATTAAATTAATTAATGAAGCTTATATGTTTTGAATTTTTTAAAATAGAAATCATTTTTGAATTCAGAATATCAAATATAGCTTAGGGTGAAGTTTTGGTATTTTTCTGAAAAACTTCAATTTTTGATGAATAGTGAAACCACTAAGTGGTACTTAAAAAACTGATTTTCGTTTAAATAAAATTTTTCCACCTATGTGTTTTGAATTTAAAAAATCCAACATACATGGTTTTAATTAGGAATTAAAATTTGGTTCAATGGTATTAAAATAAAAAAAATTTAATAGTAACTTTTATGTTTTTAATCGTGATTAGAGTAATTAGTGTTGTTTAAGGTAAAAATAATGTTTTAATAATATAAAATTACCTTGAAACATATCCTACCATTATTTTATGTGTCATGGGCGACCAATACAATCCATGGGTCAACTTGGGGAACCCATGGAGCCACTTGGGTAAGAAAATTACATTAATAACTTTTTATTTAATGTTAAAATAAAAATGTCACAAACATGTGTTGTTTTACTAAAACAATTTTTAAATGGTGTTATACAAGTAATAATTTTGACTATAAATATTAATTAGAAATATAAGAAGATTTCCTACATCATGATATTTTTTTTATAATTTTTATACATTTAATAAATTAAATTATTTATGACACCATGATGATGCAGCGATTACCTCATTATTTAACGATTTAAATAAAATGAAAAGATAATGTAAAATCTAAAACCTAAACTTGTAAAAAACCTATTAGATGGATTTATTTCGAACTCTTATCACCTTATCCTCTAAATATATAATTTTGGGACCTTTAAAATCCGAAAATTATTTTATAATAAAGTAACCTTTTATAACTTTCCAAGAGTGCCCCTCCTCTCCTCTTATAAAAGGCCCCCACCTCTACCACCTTACCCACACATCTCAAGCCTTTGGCTTGGAAAACCCCTGCCCATTTTGTCTCTCCACATACCTATCTTACACCTAGAATCCTCACTTTGGTCAGAAGTCTTTCCAAGGAAGCCTTTGATCTCAAATCAAAAGGAGTTACCCGTTTTAAAGGTAGTGTCTTCTCTTGTGTTCTTATGTTTTATTTTGCTTCTACAACCCCCTAAACTCTTTTTATTCCTTTATTTTGTAACAACACCAGTATCTTAAATATACTAGGATGTTTTTATGAGAATAATTAGAGCTACAATTACACACACCTTCATCTAATGGTTAAAGTGCATACTGTTTCTGTGGATGGATAATTCTTGCCTCACGAAATGATGATTGTTCAATATTCTTCTAACACCTTAAAAGGTGGCCATTAAGATGACACTATATTTATATATGATATATAATATGTTTATTTTTTCCTTAATCTTCTGTATTTTTCATTTATGGTATACCTTTATGGCTTCTATTATGGGTATACGCGATATCTTCATTTTAGGAAGTGCGGACTACTGCCCCCTCAAAGTGATTTGATTAGTTAATGCCATATGTGGGACGTATAAAGGATGGAGTTAATGATATTATATATGACATTATACTGGAATTATAATATACCTTTATTTCATTATGATTCCATTCCATAAAATATGAAATAGAAATGAAAGTAGCGTTCATGCATACGTACGGCTTACTGTCTCCATGAACGGTGCATTTCATTTCTTACTTCTAAATGTTATGTAATATTATAAATGCATGTATATAATGGATATATATGATATATATGATATCTAAATAATGAATATAACTATGGATATAATGGATATATGAACAAATTGTAATTATAAAGAGTTTATTTTTTACTCAAGTACCAATGATCGTTAAAACGACTGTTATTAACTTAAATAATTACATAGTGTTCATGACATGGTAATAAGTGATTTAAAAGGAATAATGAACTTGAAAAAGGTTCTTAAGAAAGTATAAATTAACTCAAGTTTATTATTCATGAGATTTAAGAGAAATTGAGTCACGTCGGACACCAGGTAAGGGACTTCGTCTCAATCTCCATTCATTGAGGCATATTTTGTTTTATACACAACATTCTTTTATACGGTGTATAAACCACTTTGACTTTTATGCTTATTCAAAAGGAATCTTTTTTTATATGAATCATTTTACTAAACTACAAAAGGAATGTTTTTTGTCGTACGTATGTATAAGTCCCCAGCCTTAAACCTTACTTAATCTTGAGTTATTACAAGATTACACATTGAGGATATTTTCAGGTTTAGAGTTTTAGAGAATTAGATCATGAAACTTGCATTACATTCCACATTTAAACAAAGTGGTTACATAAAATATATTATTCATTCTTCCCATAAACTTAAACATATTTAAAATAAAACATGGATTCTTTCTTGACACATCCTTGACACTATCATCACATCATGTACCTTTCCCTTGACCTGTGAAAAACATTTCAAAAACTTGGGATGAGCATAAAAAGCTCAGTAAGGGTTATAAAAATATGGAAAGGAAACATGAGTTCATATATACATAAGAATGAAATCATACTTTACCCATAAAACCTAGTCACTTTAACATACCTCATCAAATCATGAATAAATCATAGAAATCATAAGATATAAAAGGTAACTTGAGGCATTCATAACTTTCTTACGTAGGGAGTAACCCTCTTGGTTACGTTTGGAATACCCATCACAGTATATTCCCTAAATCTCTTCAGAGAAACCTTAACGTTTCACTCCTTCGCATTACCCAATGCATTGGAGAGCTATATCGGGCTCACCCGCCCTTAGTTTATCACGGAACCTCCCGTCTTCATAATAATGCCCAATAACCTCAACATAATCGTATCACATAAAACATTCATAAAGGAAACATATCATTTCTACATTTCAATCACAAGATATCAATACAACACATTGATATAAAAAAATTATGAAAACCATTTTCAATACCAAAAAAAAAGAAAAGTAAAACATGGTATTTATTTTTCTTTTTAAAAAAAGGTATGGCTTATAGAGGAAGCCGAAACTCAAATAACGGTCACGGTGTCGGAGAAGTCGTTGTCGTCACATACGTATGACAAAAAAATTCCCTTTTGCCGTTTAGTAAAATGCTTCGTATAAAAAAGATTCCTTTTGGATAAACGTAAAAGTCAAAGGGGTTTATAAACCGTATAAAATAAGGTTGTGTATAAAACAAAATATGTCTCAATGAAAGGAGATTGAGATGAAGTCCCATACAAAGATGGTATCCTTGGATTAAGGATAAATCAGTTACATAACTATGTGTGACAAACGAATACACGAAATATAAGTGGGTATTAAGTGTAAAACAATCAAAGGACATTCATACATAATAATAGAACAACATATTCCTGGTGTACATGTTTATCCCAAAGAATCGAAATTGGGTTAAGATGTTCCCTTGCAATAATTAGACAGCCTAACGGCGTCACTTTAAAATTCAGAAAAAGAGTTGGTGAGAGATAAAAGGGGTATCTCATCACTTGGACATAAAATTTACATCAATAAGGATATATAATAACATATCCAAAAATAATATTATGTGAATTAAAAGACATAACAAAATAAGTCTTTTAAAAAAGAGGAGGGTGAAAGGTTCCCTTACCGACATGGGTATCTTTTGAAACATACGCCCCGTGAAAGAAGGACAATACAACATTGATGTAAATAATCATATATGAAATAATATTACACAATGTGTAAAATAATGGTCAGTGCATACACCACTCAAAGGAAATTGTGGCAAATGTAGCATAAATCTCACGGGAATAAAAGTGAGATGAAAAATCCCTTACGAAAACTCGGCAGCCTAACGGCGCCACTTAAAACTTCCAAAAATGGATTGATGAGATCAAATAGGGTATCTCATCACATTAAAATAAAATTTACAGCAAGATGAAAATAAAATGACATCCCCAATCATAACAAATAGGAGCTTAAAAGAAGTGACATAAAGGAGAGTACTTAAAGAGAAAGAGAGAGGTTAGATCTCTTACAAAAAATCGGCAGCCTAACGGCGCCACTCAAAACTTACAAAATGGATTGATGAGAGATAATAGGGTCTCTCATCATATGAACATAAAAATTACTTTAAGAGTAATATAAAATAACATCCCAATAACAATAAAGATGAGCTTATAAGGAATGACATAAAAGAGTGTACTTAAAAAGAAATAGAGGAGTAGGGTCCCTTACCTCGGGTCTGACTTGACTCAATCATTCTTTAACGTCCTGAATAATAAACTTGAGTTAATTTACACATTATTAAGAACCTTTTTCTAGTTCATTATTCCTTTTAGATCACTTATTTCCATGTTATAAACATTATTTAATCATTTAAGTTAATAATGTTTGTTTTCTCGATATTTGGTTCTTAAGTCGAAAGTGGACTTCTTATAATTACAGGTTGTTCGTGTGGTCAAATGTTCATTATATCCAGAATTATATTCAAGATTTGGATATCATATATATCATATATATCCATAATATAAATGTATTTATAATATTACATAATCATTTAGAGGTAAGAAATGAAATGTACCGTTCATGGAGACGGTAAGCCGTACGTACGCATGAACGCTACTTTCATTTCTATGTCAAATTAAT
Organism: Viscum album; assembly: GCA_963277665.1. Classification (NCBI taxonomy): domain Eukaryota; kingdom Viridiplantae; phylum Streptophyta; class Magnoliopsida; order Santalales; family Viscaceae; genus Viscum; species Viscum album. Next base: position 125,962,154 of record OY728139.1, on the reverse strand, counting down.
GGAATTAAAACTAAATGAGAGGTATGTATATTTTAATTCCAGAATTATATTCATCATTTAGATGTATCATTCATCATATATATCCATTATATACATGTACTTATAATAGTACATTATATTTGGGGATAAGAAATGAAATGCACCGTTCATGGAGACGGTAAGCCGTACGTACGCATGAACGCTACTTTCATTTCTATTTCATATTTTTTTATGGAATGGAATAATAATGATATAGAGATATATTTTAATTCCAGTATAACATAATATATAATAACTTTAAATCCATTCTTTATACGTCCCACATATGACATTAACGAATCACATCACTTTGAGGGGGCGGTAGTCCGCACTTCCATAAATGAAGATATCGCGTTTACCCATAATGGAAACAATAAAGGTATGCCCAAAATGAAAAATACAGAAGCTTAAGGAAAACATAAACATATTATATATCATATATAAATATATTGTCATATTAATGGCCACCTTTGAAGGTGTTAAATGAATGTTGAACAATCATCGTTTCGGGAGGCCGAAATTCGCCATCCACGGAAACAGTATGTTCTTTAACCATTAGATGTAGGTGTGTGAAAGTGTAGCTCAAATACTTATTATAACAACATCCTAGTATATTTATTATACTGTAGTTGTTACAAAAGAAATGAATAAAAAGAGTTTAGGGGGTTGGAGAAGCAAAATAAAACAAAAGGACTTAAGTGAAGACATTGCCTTAAAATCGGGTAACTCCCTTTGGTTTGAGCTCAAAGGATTCCTTGGGAAGACATCTGCCCAAAGTGAGGATTCAAGGAGTAATAGAGGGAATTGGAGAGACGAAATGGGTAGATTTTGGCCGAGCCATAGGCTTTGGGAGTGTGGGTAAGGAGGTAGAGGTGGGGGCCTTTTATAAGAGGAGAGGAGGGGCACTCTTGTAAAGTTACAAAATGTTACTTTATTTTCAAAAGTGATTCGGATTTTAAAGGTCCAACATTGATGTATTTCAAGTATAAGGTGATAAGGGTTCTAAATCCACTCATACAATAGGTTTTTGACATGTGTAGGTCTTAGATATTACATTATCTTTCCATTTTATTTAAATCGTTAAATAATGAGGTCATCGCTGCATCATCATGATGTCATAAATAATTTAATTTATTTAATGTCTAAAAATTATAAAAAAAATACTATGATGTAGAAAATATTTTTATCTTTCCAATGAATATTTATAGTCAAAATTCTAATTTGTATAACCCCATGTAAAAATTGTTTTAGAAAAACATTTCATGTTTGTCTCATTTTTACTTTAACTTTAAATAAAAAGATATTAATGTCATTTTCCAACCAAAGTGGCTTCATGGGGTCCCCAAGTTGACCCATGGGTTTTATTGGTCGGCCCTGACACATAAAATGAGGGTAGGACATGTGTCTAGGTCATTTCTTTTTATTAAAACATTATTCTTACCATAAACTACACTAATTACCTCTAATCGCGATTAAAAACTTAATAAGTTACTATTCACCAAAAAATTATTTTTATCCCATTGAACCACATTTTAATTCTTAATGAAAACCACGTATGTCATATTTTTGAAATTCAAAACACAAAGATGGCAAAATTTCATTTAAACGGAAAAATCAGTTTTTATAAGTACCACTTAGTGGTTTCACTATTCATCAAAAATTGAAGTTTTTCAGAAAAATCCCAAAAATTCACCCTAAGCTATATTTGATATTACGAATCCAAAAATGATGTCTATTTTACAAAATTAAAAACATATAAGTCACATTAATTAATTTAATAATTAATTCCCACTGTCAGAGCAAATAGCGTGTTTTTATGAAACAATAAGTATCAAAAGATTGACTCTAGTTTAAGTCTGATTTCAAAGTGAAATTAATTCCAACGACCACTATTGGATTTAATGGTAAAAATATATTCTAATTTAAATTTAAAACCAATTAAAAAGATAATCTAATCATATAAATAAATTAGATTAAAAATAGGTTTTGAATTAAAATACTACATTTTACACTATTCATTAAAAAAATGAACTTTATCGGAAAGATACCAAAAATTTACACAAAGTAAATTTTGATGTCCCGATTCTTAAGAAGAGTTTTATTTGGTCCAATAGAATGTTTAAGAGTGAACAAAACTATATTTAATGACGGTTTTCCATCAAAAGGCGATAAGTGAGCCTTTAGTGAAAACTAGGGCATATACGCCTAAAATTGAATTCTTTCCGTATTTTAAGCCTTTATCTTTTATTGGATAAATGTAAAAACATTTAAAAACATATATAATCATATTTTAGTTATTTCTATCCATTCCCACCAATACAACGGCTACATGTTAACTACCATTTAAAATAATATTATTTTATTATTAGAGTGCAACGTAAGATTCCCAAGAAACTCGTTGTTGCGTGTTGGGTACGCCATCGAGCATAGCGTCCCCTTTAAAGACATATTAATATTTTATTCACAAATATGGATAAATATGAAAATGTCATATTCTTTATTTACCTGGGGTGTTACATCCTTCCCCCCTTTTGGGAATTGCGTCCTCGCAATTTTTAAAATTGAGCTTGGAAACATCCTTGAACGTCCCACATCGGAACAAGATTCGGTAAAACAATCACTTTAAAATAAAGGAAGATAAGTACAAAGGTCACCCGAGTTAACCCATAATAGGATTCCATGTAGAAAAATATGGACATGGAGGAGAAAACATAGGGTCATGTTCTGATGGAGAGTGATAGAAAACATGTTTAGGAGAAAGTTAACCACAAGAAAATCACAAACTTGTGATGGGTTAAACGGTATTCGATTCCCCAGTAGGAAAAGTTAATAGAAAAAATTTTTGTTTTAAGTTAATTTTTATTGAGGAATTTATTCATAAGGAAACATAATCACTTATCATGTTGACTTTCAACTTTTACTATATTCCTTAATCAAACTCATATTTTTTTCCAAAAGACGAGTATTTAGGGAGACTTGTTCGCATTAAGAGTACTATAATCAACTTCTAGAGAATCACCTAATCCACCAAAGATAACTATATACATCTCGTGTCTTTAGGATTTAACCAAAACCAAAACCAAAAAGGTTAGTACAAGGTCAGATAATCCAGAAAAGGATAACCCATTAATAAGAAAATCTATTCTTAATCTCCACAATTTATCCAACAAAACCCAAAGTTCAACGAGGAGCATTCGATAATCAATTTGTCCATAAAAATTCTTCAAAGTAAACCAATCTAAGATTGAAACCCAAATATTTGAAGGATTTAGTCACATAGTCTTCCAAGTTAAATCGTAACATTTATCTCCAAACAACATCAGTTGCTCCTAAAGTCTCGTATTGAAAAGTAATTATCCTAATCACATATCCTCCATGATAGGTTAATAAATTTCCATAGATAACCCAGAATCAACTTACTCTTAATTCATAAAATCATCTAACTAAAAATAATCAGTCAAACTAACCAGGGACTTCACATAGTCCAGTGGTAGGTGATAAATACCAGTCGCACTTTGGTTGTGGGTTTGATTCCTGCAGCTTCGTCCGACGCGACGGGTTGTCACAAGGTTTGCGTGTTGTCCCTTTTCAAAAACTATATAATTTTATAAAATTCCTCAAAAAGAGATAAATTCATCAAAAATAAATATAACATATTCCTCAAGTTTATCGCATGCCTTCTTATTCCATCATATCATATAATAACCCATAATTACATCAAAAGTAAGGATCATATAAACTCTAATTGTTACCTTTATAATTATTACCTAAACTTCCACATCGATTTGGTCATCTCGTACATGATGCATTATAGAACATACCAAGGTTCAAGTGGTTGATCATGACTCCTTGATAGTTGGTTTAGAACAACCATGAGATTCCTCATTGAATCCCACATTTCATCCAGTCACTTAATCAGAGAACCACCACAGTTTCCTTCAAACCTATTGTCTCTTTGGTGCCTGCTAGATCCATCATTTCACTAAAAATAGAAATGTCAGTGTGAGTATATCAACAAAACCATCATGTAATAATGAGGGAGATAACCACTAAGATATACTTACTCATTCACTTTATCTAAAACTAGGACTCTTTCTGAAATCCTATCCATTATGGTACTGTCACTTATGCTTGGAGAATACCCTAACCTCTAAAGTTATCTAAACCGAACTCTGATACCAACTATAAGGCCCCAACATTAAACCTTACTTAATCTTGAGTTATTACAAGATTACACATTGAGGATCTTTTCAGGTTTAGAGTTTTAGAGAATTAGATCATGAAACTTGCATTACATTCCACATTTAAACAAAGTGGTTACATAAAAGATAGTATTCATTCTTCCCATCAACGGAAACATATTTAAAATAAAACATGGATTCTTTTTGACACATCCTTGACACTATCATCACATCATGTACCTTTCCCTTGACCTGTGAAAAACATTTCAAAAACTTGGGATGAGCATAAAAAGCTCAGTAAGGGTTATAAAAATATGGAAAGGAAACATGAGTTCATATATACATAAGAATGAAATCATACTTTACCCATAAAACATAGGCACTTTAACATACCTCATAAAATCATGAATAAATCATAGAAATCATAAGACATAAAAGGTAAATTGAGGAATTCATAACTTTCTTACGTAGGGAGTAACCCTCTTGGTTACGTTTGGAATACCCATCACAGTATATTCCCTAAATCTCTTCGGAGAAACCTTAACGTTTCACTCCTTCACATTACCCAATGCATTGGAGAGCTATATCGGGCTCACCCACCCTTAGTTTATCACAGAACCACTCGTCTTCATAATAATGCCCAAGAACCTCAACATAATCGTATCACATAAAACATGCATAAAGGAAACATATTATTTCCACCTTTCAATCACAAGATATCAATACAACACATTGATATAAAAACATTATGAAAACCATTTTCAATAAAAAAACAAAAGAAAAGTAAAACATGGTATTTATTTTTCTTTTTAAAAAAAAGGTATGGCTTGTAGAGGAAGCCGAAACTCAAATAACGGTCACGGCGGCGGAGAAGTTGTTGTCGTCGCATACGTACGACAAAAACATTCCCTTTTTTCATTTAGTAAAACGCTTCGAATAAAAAAGATTCCTTTTGGATAAACGTAAAATTGAAAGGGGTTTATACACCGTATAAAAGAAGGTTTTGTATAAAAAAAATATGCCTCAATGAAAGGAGATTGAGATGAAGTCCCATACAAAGATGGTATCCTTGGATTAAGGATAAATCAGTTACATAACTATGTGTGACAAACGAATACATGAAATATAAGTGGGTATTAAGTGTAAAAAAATCAGAGTACATTCACACATAATCATAGAACAACATATTCATGGTGTACATGTTTATCCCAAATAATCGAAATTTGGTTAAGATGTTCTCTTGCAATAATTAGACAGCCTAACGCCGTCACTTTAAAATTCAGAAAAAGAGTTGGTGAGAGATAAAAAGGGTATCTCATCACTTGGACATAAAATTTACATCAATAAGGATATAGAAGAACATATCCCAAAATAATATTATTTGAATTAAAAGACATAACAAAATAAGTCTTTTAAAAAAGAGGAGGGTGAAAGGTTCCCTTACCGACATGGGTATCTTTCGAAACATACGCCCCGTGAAAGAAGGACAATACCACATTGATGTAAATACTCATAAATGAAATAATATTAAACAATGAATAAAATAATGGTCAGTACATACAACACTCAAAGGAAATTGTGGCAAATGTATCATAAATCTCACGGGAATAAAAGTGAGATGAAAAATCCCTTACGAAAACTCGACAGCCTAACAGCGCCACTTAAAACTTCCAAAAATGGATTGATGAGATCAAATAGGGTATCTCATCACATTACAATAAAATGTACAGAAAGAGGAATATAAAATAACATCCCCCATAATAAAAAATAGGAGCTTAAAATAAGTGACATAAAGGAGAGTACTTAAAGAGAAAGAGAGAGGTTAGATCTCTTACGAAAAATCGGCAGCCTAACGGTGCCACTCAAAACTTCCAAAATGGATTGATGAGAGAGAATAGGGTCTCTCATCATATGAACATAAAAATTACTGTAAGAGTAATATAAAATAACATCCCAATAACAAGAAAGATGAGCTTAGAAGGAATGACATAAAAGAGTGTACTTAAAAAGAAAGAGAGGAGTAGGATCCCTAACCTCGGGTCCGACTTGACTCGATCGTTCTTTAACGTCCTGAATAATAAACTTGAGTTAATTTACACTTTATTAAGAACCTTTTTCTAGTTCATTATTCATTTTAGATCACTTACTACCATGTTATAAACATTATGTAATCATTTATGTTAATAATGTTTGTTTTGTCGATATTTGGTTCTTAAGTCAAAAGTGGACTTCTTATAATTACAGGTTGTTCGTGTGGTCAAATGTTCATTATATCCAGAATTATATTCAAGATTTGGATATCATATATATCATATATATCCAGAATATACATTTATTTATAATATTACATAATCATTTAGAGGTAAGAAATTAAATGCACCGTTCATGGAGACGGTAAGCCGTACGGACGCATGAACGCTACTTTCATTTCTATGTCATATTAATGGAATTAAAACTAAATGAGAGGTTTGTATATTTTAATTCCAGAATTATATTCATCATTAAGATGTATAATTCATCATATATATCCATTATATACATGTACTTATAATAGTACATTACATTTGGGGATAAGAAATGAAATGCACCGTTCATGGAGACGGTAATCCGTACGTACGCATGAACGCTAATTTTATTTCTATTTCATATTTTTTTATGGAATTGAATAATAATTATATAGAGGTATATTATACTTCCAGTATAACATAATATATAATAACTTCAAATCCATCCTTTATACGTCCCACATATGGCATTAACGAATCACATCACTTTGAGGGGGCGGTAGTCCGCACTTCAATAAATGAAGATATCGCGATTAACCATAATGGAAACCATAAAGGTATGCCCAAAATAAAAAATACAGAAGCTTATGGAAAACATAAAAATATTATATATCATATATAAATATAGTGTCATCTTAATGGCCACCTTTGAAGGTGTTAAATGAATGTTGAACAATCATCGTTTTGAGAGGTCGAAATTCGCCATCCACGGAAACAGTATGTTCTTTAACCATTAGATGTAGGTGTGTGAAAGTGTAGCTCAAATACTTATTATAAAAACATACTAGTATATTGATTATACTGGAGTTGTTACAAAAGAAATGAATAAAAAGAGTTTAGGGGGTTGGAGAATCAAAATAAAACAAAAGGACTTAAGTGAAGACATTACCTTAAAATCGGGTAACTCCCTTTGGTTTGAGCTCAAAGGGTTCCTTGGGAAGGCTTCTGCCCAAAGTGAGGCTTCAAGGAGTAAGAGAGGAAAGTGGAGAGACGAAAGGGGCAGAGTTTGGCCGAGCCAAAGGCTTTGGGAGTGTGGGTAAGGAGGTAGAGGTGGGGGCCTTTTATAAGAGGAGAGGAGGGACACTCTTGTAAAGTTACAAAATGTTACTTTATTTTGAAAAGGGATTCGGATTTTAAAGGTCCCACATTGATTTATTTCGAGTATAAGGTGATAAGGGTTCGAAATCCACTCATACAATAGGTTTTGGACATGTTTAGGTCTTAGATATTACATTATCTTTCCATTTTATTTAAATCGTTAAATAATGAGGTCATCGTTGCATCATCATGATGTCATAAATAATTTAATTTATTTAATGTCTAAAAATTATAAAAAAAATACTATTATGTAGGAAATATTTTTATCTTTCCAATTAATATTTATAGTCAAAAATCTGATTTGTATAACCCCATGTAAAAATTGTTTTAGTAAAACATTTCATGTTTGTCTCATTTTTACTTTAACTTTAAATAAAAAGATATTAATGTCATTTTCCAACCAAAGTGGATTTATGGGGTCCCCAAGTTGACCCATGGGTTGTATTGGTCGGCCATGACACATAAAATGAGGGTAGGACATCTGTCTAGGACATTTCATTTTATTAAAACATTATTCTTACCATAAACTACACTAATTACCTCTAATCGCGATTAAAAACTTAATAAGTTACTATTCACCAAAAAATTATTTTTATCCCATTGAACCACATTTTACTTCTTAATGAAAACCATGTATGTCGGATTTTGGAAATTCAAAACACAAAGATAGAAAAATTTCATTTAAACGGGAAAATCAGTTTTTATAAGTACCACTTAGTGGTTTCACAATTCATCAAAAATTGAAGTTTTTCAGAAAAATCCCAAAAATTTACCCTAAGCTATATTTGATATTCCAAATCCAAAAATGAAGTGTATTTTACAAAATTCAAAACGTATAAGTCACATTAATTAATTTAATAATTAATTCCCACTGTCAGAGAAAATAGCGTGTTTTTATGAAACAATAAGTATCAAAAGATTGACTCTAGTTTAAGTCTGATTTCAAAGTGAAATTAATTCCAACGACCACTATTGGATTTAATGGTAAAAATATATTCTAATTTCACTTTAAAATCAATTCAAAAGATAATCTAATCGTATAAATAAATTAGATTAAAAAGATTTTTTGAATTAAAATACAACATTTTACACTATTCATTAAAAAAATTGAACTTTATCGGAAAGATACCAAAAATGTACACAAAGTAAATTTTGATGTCCCGATTCTTAAGAAGAGTTTTATTTGGTCCAATAGAATGTTTAAGAGTGAAAAAAACTATATTTAATGACGGTTCACCATCAAAAGGTGATAAGTGAGCCTTTAGTGAAAACTAGGGCATATACTCCTAAAATTGAATTCTTTCCGTATTTTAAGCCTTTATCTTTTATTGGATAAATGTAAAAACATTTAAAAACATATATAATCATATTTTAGTTATTTCTATCCATCCCCGCTAATACAACGGCTACATGTTAACTACCATTTAAAATAATATTATTTTATTATTAGAGTGCAACGTAAGATTCCCAAGAAACTCATTGTTGGGTGTTGGGTAAGCCATCGAGCATAGCGTCCCATTTAAAGACATATTAATATTTTATTCACAAATATGGATAAATATGAAAATTTCATATTCTTTATTTACCTGGGGTGTTACAGTATGTGGTGACAACGACTTCTCCACCACTGTGACCATTATTTGAGTTTCGACATCCTCTACAAGCCATAACCTAACTTTTTTTTAAATGAAAAATAAATACCATGTATTACTTTTCTTTTATTTTGGTATTGAAAATGGTTTTCATAATGTTTTTATTTAATCAATGTGTTGTATTGATATCTTATGATTGAAATGTGGAAATGTTATGTTTCCTTTATGCATGTTTTACGTGATACGATTATGTTATGGTTCTTGGGAATTGTTATGAAGACGGGTGGTTCCGTGATAAACTAAGGGCAGGTGAGCCTGATATAGCTCTCCAATGAATTGGGTAATGTGGAGGAGTTAAACGTTAAGGTTTCTCCGAAGATAATTAGGGAATATACTATGATGGGTATTCCAAACGTAACCATGAGGGTTACTCCCTACATAAGAATGTTATGAATGCCTCAAGTTACCTTTATGTCTTATGATTTCTATGATTTATTCATGATTTGATGAGGTATGTTAAAATGCTTATGTTTTATGAGTAAAGTATGATTTCATATGTAGACTAATGTTTTCATTTCGTACTTTTATATCCCTTACTGAGATTTTTATGCTCATCCCAAGTTTTTGAAATGTTTTTCACAGGACTTAATGTGGAATAGGGTCAAGGATGGGATCAATGAAAAGTCATGCTATCTAAAACATGGAACTAGACATGTTTCTTTTCAAGAGTTTTTATTTTATGGAAACTTAGTATAAGTGTCTACTTTGTAATCTTTTTAGATGTAATAGTTATGTCCTAATTCTCTAAAACTCTAAACCTGAAAAGATCCTCAATGTGAATTATTCATTTAATTCAATATTAAGTAAGGTTTAAGGTTGGGGCCTTATAATCAGCAACTAATAAGGATTAATTCTTCATTCATTGTCTATTACTGAGTGGAAATGGGATGATGTTTTGATTCATTTCATAACTAGTTTACATAGATCACCTCAGGGCTACGATGTAGTGTGGGTTATCATTTATTGCCTGAAAATGGTTTCACACTTCTTACCTGTGTGAGAGACCTTCTCTATAGATGAGTTAGGAATAATTTATATTAAATATGTGGTATGTCTTCATGGAGCACCTCATTCTATCATCTCTGATAGAGATGCTCATTTCACATCATGGTTCTGGAAGGTTTTGTAGAAGGCCTTGGGTACACAGGTACTTTTGAGCATGTTCTATCACCCACAGACTGAAAGACAAATGGAGCATACAATTAAAGTGCAGAAAGATATTCTTCATGTGTGAGTTCTTGATTTTTGGGGTTCTTGGGATAAACACATTCCCATTGAAATTTTTTCTTATAACAATAGATTCTAGGATACCATTGAGATGGCTACCTATGAATCCTTGTATGGTATGCCTTGTCTCTCTCCTCTGTGTTAGTTAGAGGAAGGGGAAGAAATTGTTCTTGGTCCTTGTCTCATGCAGGAAACTTCAGAGTAGGTCCATCTCATTCAGAAGTGTATGTTGATAGCCCAGTCTCGATAACAATATTATTCCAACAAGTTTTGTTGACCTATTGGGTTCAAGGTCGGGGAATGGGTTCTCTTGAAAATATTGACAAGGTTTGGGCATAGGAGTATTCATAATCAAGGTAAGCTATCACCGAGATTCATCAGACCCTTCGAGGTCATGAAGCATATCAGAATAATGGATTACTAGTTGGAAATTCCTCAGAGATATCATTCAATGCATGACATATTTCTTATATCTCAGCTTCGCTGATATTATCCAGACCCATCTCATGTATTTCATCCTAATGAGGTCAAGTTGGATATGGATGCTTCTTTTGAGGAGTATCCAATTCGTATAGTTGATCGGAGCGTGAAGACAATACGAGGAAGGTATGTTCCTCTTGTATGCATGACTGAGTATAAGACAATACCTAGGAGTGGGAAAATAATGTACGTTTACAGTGGCCAGAACTCTTTGCTGATAGTACCTCTTTACCCTCAGAAGGGAAACTTGGGGATGAGTTGCTTTAAAGAGGGTATGTTGTAATGATCTGACTTTTATCCAAGGTATGGAACATTGGTTTTAATTTTTGAAACCTTCCTTTAGTCATGGTAGAGGTGTACTATGTCCTAGGAATGTCCCAATGAGCATTCAGGGCTAGTCTGGAGCCTAAAGGTTCGAAAAAGTGGGTTGTAGGCTAGGCTGCATGGTTCGTGTAAATTGTACAACCCTGGTCGCACGGTTTGGGTAAACTATGTGGTTGAATACAAGGGAACCTGCAAGTCCATGCAATTTTTTTTGCAACTGTGTGGACCCAAGTGCATGACCATTCAACCTGTTGTAGAAGGAGACATAACCTTGAACATGGTTTGAAAAACCATGCACAAAAACAATGCAAGCCTGTTTTAAGGAAAAAAATTACAAAGTTGCCCCTCCTTCCATTAAAATCCTTTTACATTTTCTTCTCCCTAAATCACACATCAGGCCCTAATCACCCCCCTAGCTCACAATGTTTTCTTCTCCTTAAATCATCTGTTTCTCCTCCGTTCGGTGTCAGATATTCAGTTTGTCGGTGATGTTGGATGCCTAGAGGTAAGGTTAACATATTTCTCCCTCTTTCTATCATTGAATCGTTTCGTATGTTACAGTACTTAGATGCAGGATCATTCACCCTTTTTTTAGGGTGTTGGATGGAAAATCAGATATACTCTAACCAACTTTGAATATAATACTGATACTCAGCGATTCGTCATCTACGAACCTATGGTAGGTGGTCATCTATTTTTCCCTTTGAGTTTCAACCGTTACATATTTAATCACGTTGTGTCATGGGCCAGTCTTTGTTGAGATCCCTAGTTATGTTGGGTTATTCATGTCTAATTGACCGTAGTATATTGGTTTAGGGTTATTGACTCATTATTAGGGATTTAATTATCACCCTTCCTAGTTATGGACACCCAAGGGGGTGTTCCACGGAAATTGGCCCTTTTTGGCCAATTTTACCAAAATGTTGATTATGGATTGTGGTTTCCAAATTAATTTTAAATTGAATTGGCTATTGTTACATCTTTGTTTTGACTTACCCAAGTCACCCCATGGGTTTTTTTGGATCCTTTAGGTAGAGGATTTCCAAATTGAACCTATTATTGTGTGCTTTGAGACTTAAAATGAAACTGTCATGTTAGGTAAATGAAATGGATTTCTTATTAAACATTTACATGGGCGTGATGCATAATGAAATCATGCCCAGTTTATTATAAATTTATAGGGGAATGATGCATACTAAACCCATCCCCTTATTATTGTACATTTATAGGGGTGTGAGGCATATTGAACTCAGCCCTAGCTTATTATACCTTTACAGGGGTGTGAGGCATTCTAAACTCAACCCCAACTTAACATATACATACTCCTAATGACTTAATTAGACTTACCAGATATGAGATGAAATCTATAGACCTACTAGGTGTACTTTAGAAACCTAATAAGGAGGGTTTTTATCATTTTTTCATTATTTAATTTTTATATTACCTCCACATTTTTTACTTACAAGTTCCACTCATATTACACGTAGACACCATTGGTGGTGGCCTATTAAGATTTATATCACACCCTATTTGGGCCATCTTCGGTACCCAAGAAGATTTTTTACCTGTAGGTATATATAGGGTTAAAAACCCCTCCTCTGTATGTTGACTCTCTTTTCTTGGTTGGATCATAGGAGTAGAGGATCAAGATTAGGCTCGAGATGCTTAGAGAAACTTTTTTCTTTTGTTTCCTTTTGTAGTATTATACCATGTATTACATTTTATTGTTTTTGTTCCCATTTTCTACTAGCATTCCATGAATTCATTATGGTATCAGAAACTGCCTATGAGGATTTTGGTTGTATTTTTATTCTTCTGATGTATTGTTAATTTAATCTTTTGTTGTTTACTTATTCGGCCTTTTAGTTATGCTTACTCTATTTGATAATTGTTTATGTATCTGATGTGTACTCTAACATTGGGTTAAAGTCTCCCCATGTATTTTACCATTTAAAACCCCACTGCTAGTTGGTATCCCCTAGCTTGCGGGGAGATTCTCCTGGGGTCATGCGGCCAACCGGGCTTGGGGCTCAAGTTACATGGCAGCCGGGGCCGGGACGTCACAAAATTACCCTATATTAAGTTACCCTATAATAGCTTACCCTAGAGAAAATTACCCTACAAAAACTTACTATATAATAACATAATGTTGTTTTTATCTAATCTATAGAAACTTAATGAAATTTACAGTTACTATATAGTCACTTAACAAAATTTCCAACAATCTTATGGTAACTTAAAGAAATTTCCAACAACCCTATAGTACCTTATTTAAATTTTTGGTTACCCTATAGAAACTTAAGGAAATTTACAATTATCTAACAGAAACTTAAGAAAATTTTGGGTTACCCTATAATAAGATAAGGAAATTTACAACTACCCCATAGAAACTTATAGAAATTTATAGTTTCCCTAGATCAACTTAATAAAATTTACATAATTCACCAAAACCATTAAAGATGCCTAAAATCAATACAAAAAATCCAAAAACTATATTAAACTATAAAATAAATCTTAATATAGATCTTAATATAAATTTAATCCCAAAAACCACCAAAGTTTTAAAATTCATAAGGTTAACCCAAGGTTTGACACATATTACTATTTTAAAATTCTAAGGACTTTATAGCTCTTAACTATAATGAATATGATAAAGAGTTTTTTTGGTTTATTCCATTTAAAAATTATAATTCAAATTTTTATGTAATAATTGGATTTGTATAATATTTTAATTAATTTTTATTATTATTTCTATATCATTTCATGTCTCATAATTTTTTTACAATTTTCTTTAGTATTTTAGTTAACTAAATTAATAAATATGAGTAAAAATGTGTTTCGTTTAGTTTATTTTTTATTGGATCATTTTTAAATTTTTATTTAATTTCAAATGCATTATTGTGATTTTTATATTCTTTTACTAATTTTTTGTTAATATCATTTGTCATATAATGTTAGATCAAACATTTGAGTCACCTAGATCTTCTTGGGTGAACCTAAACATACTTTTATTAAAGATCATTCTCATCCTTCTATACAGATTTATTCCAATTTAATAGATAAAGATAAGTATTTATGGGTTGGTTAACATGGTAGCTCATGTTTTACTAGATTATCACTTGCCCGTAACCAGGACCAATGGATATATTTTCAGTTTGGTGATAATAAAAATTATATAGTTCTAAATTCAAAAAAATTTAGGAGTTTTATTTTGATAAAAAATTGATTGAAAGTGATCATTTTAATATCTAATTGGGTAAGTGTTGAAAATACCACGCTAATTATTTTATGGGAGATAATTTTGGTAAGGTAATTTATTATTATTTTACATATCATGACATGTTTTTACTAATATGTGTTGTTTTTCCTTCTCATCATATGACATATGATATATAAAACACTAGATAAGTTAAGAAGAAAAGTTTATATATTACTCCAAGAAGATGGTGGGATTTTATTTTTGATACAAGAAAAAATAAAAAATGAATACCATATATATCCTTTTCTAGAAAAATATACATGGAATTATTTTTTTAAAATTAGATGAAAAGTATCATTTTTGGTAACGGAAAATTTATTTTTTAGATTTTTTTATAATAATGATCATACTAATAACTTATTTTTCCTTAATTAACATGCACTAAAGAGATCTCATTGAGATATCCAATACCAAACCAAATACCCTCATACAATATCTCAAGAAGCATATCTGTTATGGGAAGAATAAATAATGAATGAATATTTTCAAAAATTGAGATTCCAGTCTTCAGGATTTGTATGGATTGACCATACTTCCCCCTAGGTTGACATAAAAAAATGGAATACGGTCAAAATGACAAAAAAAAGGGAATATATATTACACAAGAGTTTACGGATGTAACTAATAAGACTGTTAAGATTTATTTAAATTATTTAAGTTATTTTAAGTCTATATTTTATGATTCATCAATAAATTTTTCAAATATTCTATATAGGATTCCATTGATGAGCATATCATACAAGGGACCTTTATAATGATGGTAGTATGGATATTTTAGCTAATATATTAGGGAATCATGAACACCTAAGTCGTGAATGAGAATATGAGGTGGGTGTATCAATTAAAAAAATTGGTTATTCTAGAACCATATCAAGGGAGGATGTATAAAAAGGAAAAAAAATAGATGATTTAGAATATGACATTTATAAAATGGGTGAGATGATAGAGGAGAGGATTATAGATTCATTAAATTTAATTTTTTATGACATATAAAGATATTTTTGGGCTATATATCCCACTTCTCCACCTCTACCAGCAGATCTCACTCCTCCACCACTACCTACAGATCCCACTCCACCTCCACCAACATATCCTACTCATAAAACTCTACCTATATAGTTTCTATTATATAGTGAGTCATATTTTGTGTATCACAATTATTATATTGTATCATATGAGAATATATTTTATATTTGGGATACCTTATATTATTAGCAGTTGGAGATAAATCGGGTTATGCTAATAGTATAAGATATTATATATGAATAAGGTTGAGTGTTATTCCCTAATGATGTGGTTTTTGTAGTTTATCATAGAATCATAAATTTTTTATATTGTTTGTATATTCTTTTCTAGTAACTTTACTTTTAGGTATGTATTGTAACACCTAAGATTAAATTATAGTAAGTAAACATTTCTTTCAAAATAAATATTAAAATAATCCACATATCTTTATTTAAGAATGTGATTTAAAAATTCCAAAAAAAATAAATTAAATTTATTGAAATGAATATCATTTTTGAATTCATTATTTCCAAATTATCTTAGAGTTCATTTTTCATATTTTTCAAAAATAGTTTATTTTTTGGGTGAATAATGAAAAATAATGATTTAAAACAAAATATAACTTTTATGTTGTTATAATGATTTAAGAATAAATTTAAAGTTTATAAAACCCTATATTACATACCGAATAAATATTAAATAAGTAATATAATTAATATAAAACTATAATGTTGAACTTATAAATATATTCTTAACATTTTATAAATCTAAATAATGTTTTTGTTAAAATAAAATAAAAATTGTTATTTTCTCTTAATAAATTATATAAAAGGTTCCTCTAATTTTTTTTGGGTTTAAAATAAAAAAAATATATCTTTTTATATAACATAATCCAATTAATTACAATATAATAAATTATATAATTTATCTTTTTATAAAATCATTTTTATACTTAAAAGGTATTTTTCTGGAAAACCATTTTCATCATATTTTTCAGGTTTTTTTTAAATTAATATTTGAAACTTATAGAAGGTAAATTTGATAGAATAGAATCCAGGTTTATAATAATTTTTTAAAAATTTTATAACAAGGACACTTTCAACTTTCATCATTATTAATAGTAACTTTGGTAAAAAAAACTAGTTACCACAGTAAGAGTTAAAACAAGTTGAAAGTGTTTAAACTAAATAGATCGGGATCTAAATTACCTAAAAACTTCTCTAAATCATAGTTTATGATCATGTTTCAAACCTATATCATATAATCTTCTAAGATGAGTAATTTTTGATCCATTGTTTTTTAGTAACATGTTAATATATTTTAATCATTAGAAAACTTCCAAGTGTGTCATCTCCCTCACTTATAAAAGGAACCCACCTCTCATCTCTTATAAACACTTAAAGTGCCTCTTATCTAAGAAAATAACTATTGATATATTTTCCTAAAATCCATCCCCATATACTAGAGGACCTTTTCTTATCATAATACCGTCCTAATAAGGGTTAATGTGTAATCCAAATGAGGTCTCTCAAAGAAAAGTTAATCATATTTACTGACTCTTTGAAAGTTTTCTGCTCTACTTCCTATAAATATATTTTACCCAACCTAAAATAATGAATAACATATAATAAATATAATGATATTTTTTTATTATCTTGGTACAAGCATTTTCTACCTCCTTTCCACCCTATGGAAGATGAAAACATTTCTCGTGTGTATGTATGACCTACCGTCTCCACATAGTAGTGTAATTTTTTTTCATCATCACTTTACCTGGATGGTTCTAAATAGGGAAATAATGAATATATATTATATTTATTACATAATTATTATTCTAGAAATGTAAGATAATATTTATCTTTTTACCCTCACACATATTAAAAAATAATAATGTCACCTGTGTATATGTATGGACTACGATCTTCACAAAGCGATGTGATTCATTTTTCTTGTATACCATTCATTGATAATTATAAATAGGTATATGATGAATATATATTATATTTATATAAATATTAAAATTATATATATTATATAACCATGATAAACATGTGAGGAAAAAAACTACCAAACCAAAACTTACATGAAAAATGAAATAGTTAACACTCAGATATGACAATTGTAATAAAGAATTATTAATAAAAAAGGATTTTAAATGTTATAATTGAATCATATATAATATTATAATTATGTATATAGTTTATTTATATAATTTTAATAAATTTAAAATTTTTATATAGGATGTTAAAATCACTTGTGAAGCAAATCGGGCCTGGGTAAGGGATTATTTCACAATCTCATCATTATTTGGGATTGTTTATGTTTAAGTTTATATTAGAGGAATTATATTATATTTATATATTAAAAACAATATATTTTATTCTCCTATTTTTATTTCTATAAATGAAATTTACCTTTCATTTTCCTCTCTCTAAGTACTCAAAATTCTAAAAGAATGTTTTTAAGGAAAACAAACTTTGATTTTCAATTCAGAAAAGAATATTTTTCTTCTATATCCATATGTAATATATATATATATATATTAATATTATCTAATTATTGATTAAATTCATTTTTAATCTTGTTTTAATTTCTATTAAAAGGTTTAAAAGGAATATTCTTATAGTTTTCGGAATGAGGTACTTTTTACTAAAGGTGTGAATGGAATCTTAGTTTTAACATTTACAACATGAATGGATTTCCCCACCATAATAATTATTCATTGAATTGAATATTCCTTTATAAGTTTCCATGGTTATTTTAAATTAAAAAAAATTCCTAACATTTTGGAAATTTTTATATTTTAATATAAGTGATTTCAAAATGAAAAGGGTATTTTCCTCGAGAAATATTCTAGTGATCATTTTAGAGTATTTTCATTTAAACATAATTTGATAAATCTTATACTTTAATATGAATTTAATATATTGATACCATCTACTATAATACTATGTATAACTTGTGATAATATTTTTCTATTTATTTAATTGGGAAAATATAAACATTTAATATGTTAGTTTTTCAATATGAATGTTTATATTGATTATGTATTGAATTGTTATTAATTTCTCTTATATGATAAATGCATTGGACTAGTATGTGATGTTTGGATCCCATTATAGACCCTAAATTAGTTGGTATGTCTCATGAGATAAACTAGTTTGGTAATTTTATGCACACCATACCTATTTACATATGATTTCTCAGAACAAGGTCGTGATGGTAAGATTTTGATATAAAAAATTATGAATTCTATCATTAAGAAATTAGTTATTATTATCTATGAAATTATTCATGTTGTTAAGTCATCCATGGATTTACTCCCCTTATTATGATGTTAGTTATATGTAATATTTGATTATTCTTTATCTATTCCATATTATTCATTATTTATTTATTTTATGATAGCCTCTATTGTATGATTTTCCTTAATGAGCATCAGATCTCACCCTTTATTATATTTTCCTTTCCCTAGTATACCAAGAAGGTATATTTAAATGATTTCAAGGATTTACTTGAAGAAATAATAAAGTTATCATAAGAAGTTTTAAGTTTTTTTTCATATTTTTAGATGTAATATGAGAATCATGTATGTTACTAGTCTCCCAAGACAACTAAACTATTAAATAATTTTGGATGCATTCCCTTATATCTTTTTTCAATGTAGTAAAATACCACTAACTAGAGTTACTATATTTTAAGTGTTATAGTAGGTATTAGAGGAATTTTATTATAAACATTGGGAACTAGATTTTGGAAAACAAATATTATAGAACATAATTCTACGAAAAACTATGAGGATAAGTCTAAGTATAGGATATTATCATAGAGTTTTGGTAAAGTAGATATTGTGTGAGTTTTTTATAAAATTAATCCATGTATGGATATTAGTTATAGTGTTAGGTTATGATAGATAGTAAAATATAAGAGGGGTATGAATTATAGTTTAAAAATAAAAATAAAATTTTGATCCTATATAAGTATTAAATTGATCAGTTTTTCAAAATACTTAGAAGATCAAGAATTGATATAATTTTCAAATTACCAATGAAATAAAATATCAAAGTGATTGAAATATATACTATATCAAAATATAGTTTACACATCAAAAATAAAATAATCAGTATTTTAAACTACCAATGAAAAAGTTAACGTAGAATAACTATAACATATCTGAATTAAAAAAAATTATAAAATAATACAACTAAATATTAATAAAAATGGAGCATTGGTTATCAAATCAAATACTCCTTTAATAATATATTTATTAAAAATCCCACTTTTAAACTAAATTGAAAAGTAAATCTATAGACTTAATCTAATGTATCCATGAATTTCACCCTATAATAATGTATCCTTGATTTTATACCTATTAGAAGATCTATCTTCTTATCCTTGGAAGCCCTAGACTATAATTGTCGGCAACATCAAAAATTCTACACATTATAAGAATAAGGGATCTTTATTTTTAGCCATGGAAACCCTTGATCATATGATCATATATTCTACCTTATTATCTGCATAATCCCTCATTCACACGGGATCTTAATCAAAAATATTATATTAAAAATAATAAGAGAATTATAAGAAAAACTCACATAGTGGTAGATGTTAACTAAAATAATCATAAAGAAAAACTAAACTGATAGGATGACCTCTAGGAAAAAATAAATTTCAAATCCTGATAACTAATAGTAACATTCAAAATTATTGATTCCCATAAATTTTTGCATTTTATTCTGATGATCAGGGGGTGTATTTATATATAACAAAAATTATAACAAACTCCAACAGTTGAATTCAGTAAAACTTGGGATCAATTGAAATGGAATCGATAAAAACGTCTTAATCTATAAATGATCCAAGAATGTCACTTTATCTATCGATGGGTTAGTTCAATAATTCTCAAATGCATCTAAATCTGATGGAAATAATCTACTATTGGAACTTTAGATCATCATATTTTTATAAATTAATTTATATTTTTGGAATTTTTGTTTCTATAAATTCATTCTACATAATCAAATAACTTATATAGTAACTTAAATCAAATAATTTTCATATTAAATATATTGTTATTTACAAAATACATAAATAAGTGAGTCATTAACTTAAAAAAACTCTCCAAAAATCTTCCACTTTTTTCAAAAACAAAAGACACATAAACAAATTTTGAAGAGAGGAACTTGAATTAAAAATAAAGCTTCATGTAATCTTAATGATATAGAATTTATCCTCTATTTTTCTAATAAAAATATTGAACCAACATTATTATAGAAAAAACTAGTCTCCCTTAAAAAATACTATATCTTCATAATAATCATAGAATAATAATATTTTAAATTTAACCCCCTATATAAATAATCAGAGTATATAATATAAACAATAAAAAAAGAAAAAAAATATTAAATTTCTCCCCCATTTTGATTTACACAAAGAAATGTTGAAGAGAAATAAATAAAATTGGATATTATAATTAATATTTCTTTTAATGGAAAAGAAAAAGGATTAACTTTGAAAATAAATAACAACCCCCCTTATAAGAGGTAATTTGGAAAATTAAAAAATGGATATGTCCTCCTAAATTAAACAATAATTTCAAGGAAAAATATAATGATATAGTTAAAAAGGTTAAACTTTCTTGAAGTTTTCTTCCAGAAATAATGGATGATATTCCTTTTTTAAAGATGGTTTAAGAAACATTTTAACAAAAACATTATAAATATTTTATAGAAAAATGATATACCTTGAGATTAAAATATGAAAATAGTTAATTTTGAAAACAAGGTAAATTTAGAAAATAATTAAGTTTGAAAATTAAATAGATTTAAAAATTAGATAAGTTTTGAAAATCTGATATATTTGAAAATTAGATAAATTTTAAAAATTTAGGTAGATTTAAAAATAATATGGATTTTTAAAAACTAAAGTTTAAAAAGAAAATAAATTTCAAACTAAAATAAATATGAAAATTTTTATCCTCCTTTTTTATAGAGGAATTTTTAATTTTAATATATAAATGAAACAAGAATTGGATTTAATATCACTTAATATTGATCATTCTTAATTTTTTTAATGAATTCAAATGTATCTGAAGTAAGAGGTTTTACAAAAATATCAGCTGGAGATTTTCTATTCTGATAAAATTGAGAATGTAATCTTATTTTTGTGTGATATCTAAGGAAATGGTGTCTTATATCAATGTTCCTTTCCAATGAGTGATGTGTTGGGTTTATAGAGAATGAAATGAAACTAGTATTATCACAAAGAATTGGTGTTTGAGTAAAACTCAAACCAAAATCCATGGGTGTGTATTGCATCTACAACACTATATCACAACAACATCTAGTTACTGAATATTCTATGAAATGTTAAAACCAGTAATTCCTTTAACATAATTATTTTGAATTAAATATATGGTACGTCTATCATACCAATCTCTTTGGAATTGTGTAACTCCATAAAGATATTTAGTAAGTTTAAATAATTTGTCTAGAAATTTAGTATATTCAAAAATAGGATGTTTCTCAACATAATATTTCTACTAAACATATCCATTAAGGAAATAACATTTCACATAAATTTGATATAAATTAAAATACATATGAGATGTAAAGGCTAATAAAATTTTGATAGATTCTATTCTAGTTACTAGTAAAATATTTTCACCCTAATCTATTATTGCTTCTTAAAAATATCCTTTATCTACAAGTCTTACTTTATTTATAATAATGATTAAATTTTGATCACTTTTATTTATGAAAATCCATTTTATACCAATTACCTGTAGATCTATAGTAAATTCAACTAAGATCTAAACTTGGTTTCTTTCAAACTGATTGTTTTCTTATTCTATGGCCCTTATTTCATCACCTAAGGTATCATCTACTAGTTTAGGTTTAAATTGTGATAGGAAAGCATGATTCTCATAATTATTTCTTAGGGAACTTCTAGATTTAATTGATTAACATACATCTATAATAATATTATCAGAAGGATGATTCCTTAAGATCAACTAATTTTTGGGTAAAGTGGTAAGATGATCTTCAACTAACAGTTGTATATATTCTATTGAAGTAGTCCCTGGATATTAAAAATTAGATGGTATTATATCTTTTAGATTTATAATATTTAGTTATAAATTATCTTTCAGTAAGTAAATAGAAGAAATTTGGAAAACAAAATTTATATTTTTGATAACTCTGTTAGACTTAGTAGTTGTAGAATAACCCATAAAAATTCAGTCATCAGTTTTGGAATTAAATTTATGTAACTAATAATTTTTTAGGAAGAATACCTTATATCAAAAAACTATAAATAATAAATTTTTTATTATCTTCAGATCCACGACTCTTAAGTAGTTTTATTAAGAAATGGTCTAAGTAAAACTCAATTTATAGTATAACAACTAACACTCATAGCCTTAGCCCAAATATTTCTAGCAATAGAATACTCAATTAGAAAAGTTCAAGTAATTTTCTAAATAATTATATTTCTTTGATCAACTATTCTATTTTACTTTGGTGTTCTTGGTGTAAAACAATTTTGAGTAATACCTTTTTTACTACAAAAATTTCAAAATTAGAATTAAAAAACTCACCACCATGATCACTCTGAATAGTAAATAAAGGTAGGTTTTTCTAATTTTTAACAAAATCATGAGATTCCTTAAAATGATTAAAATCATTAGATTTTTTATTAATAAAATAAACCTAAGTAAATATAATATAATCATCAACCAAGACATATACATAGTATTTTCCTCCAGTACTTCTAGTTTTTATAGGACCAAATAGATCCATGTGCACTAACTATAAAGATTAGGTAGTTGAGACTTCACATTTAGAATTAAAACATGATTTATGTTTATTTCCAAATTTACAAGTATCACATAATATAGTTAAATTGAACATAAGTTATGGTAGACCTCTAATATATCCTTTTATAAAAAAATTAGTTAATTTTTAGAAGTTACAGCATCCTATTCTACTATTCCATAACACGAATAATTATTTTGTTTCACTTAAAATAGGAAAATAATGATTACATAATTCTTATAAGTAGAATATGTAAATAGTTTTATACCTATCAAAAGATAAAATGGATTACCTTATAAACTTTCAATGGTACATTTATCATTATTAAATTTCATAAGATACCCCTCATCACATAACTAACTTATGATGATAAGGTTATAATTATGTTATAAAACATATAAAACATTTGGTATCAGAGAATTTATTTACCCTAATTATGAAATTATCATACTTTGATTGTATTTATGTTAGTTTATTAGAATATCAACTGAATTTCCTTACACTAACTGTATTGGTAGTGGAAAGATTTTTTTAATGTCAGGAGTACTAGTTAGAAAACTTGAAAACTTAAATCCAACAAGACCACCTATTTTTTATGGATCTAATTATGATTATTGGAATGATCATATAAAATCATATATCATTTATACTATATTTGAAAAATTTAACATGTTGAAAAGAAATTATAAAGTTTCTAAGAAGGACATCATTCAATTATCTCATGATGAGAAACTTGAATTTTAGTTAAACCATAAATTTAATAATGTTTCATTATTTTTTATGACTATAAAAATCTATAGCTTGATATCTTCATGTGAAATAGAAAATGTAATTTAGAAGAATTAGAAGATAAAAAAATTGAATTACCAAAGTTCTAGAAACTCATAGTGTTATTCTTAGAGCTGACTATCAAGCCTTTGATTTTTTATCTAGAGAAATAGTAACATAGATGCAACAATGATTTATGAAAATAGTCTATATTCTACAATCCTTGGGTGAATAAGATTTATTAAAAGATAAAATAAATGAAACTATTATTTATATTATCCCAAAGAATGGGATATTAAGAGTATATCAATCGGGGACATTAAATATTTGAAAAAATAAGTTTGGATGACTTAATTTGAACATTATTGTAGTATGTGAGAAACATAAGTTGAGATAATGAAAAATAGAAAAGGGGTAATGGATTATCATTTTCTTTTACTTTAGGTAATCCTAATTCAAGTACTTTTAATATTTATGCTAAAAATTTTAAATTTCTTACTTCAATTAGAAAATTTGAGTATTTATATCCAATTTATTTAGAATATAGTAACAGTGAACTTTCTCAAATTGAAAGAAGGATTAATAATCTAATCAGTAATTAAAATTTCAGAAATGTTCATAAAAATAAAACAAATATAGGAAATACAATAAGGATTATTCATATGTTTTATGTTATGAATGAAAGAAGGAATTTATTATCAGACATGATTTTATTAAAATAAAGAATAAAAAAAATAAGGTATTATAAAATAAAATAAAAGAAAATATTTAAAGTTTTACATTCTTTGAGAACAAGTGAAAGTGACACATCATCATATAGTTCATCAGAATAAAGTGGAAGATATATCTAAAAAATTGTTGGTTTCTATTCAAGAATTCCAAGGAATGAAAATTCTTTTATGGAAAATGTAACCACAAAATACTAGAGAAAGTTAAGACTTGATTCTAAATTTACTTATAATACTGAATATGATTTTTCAAATTCATTAAACGTTGAAAAATATGATCCATCAAAAGTTAAAAAAGTTGATTCATCAAAAGAATAAAAAACATTACATCATATAGATGAAATTTCTTAATTTCCTATTCTTAGGAATTAATAAAACAATAAATTATTAAATACCTATGAGTTTTCCAAAGAAAAACATATTAATGTTAACAAAATAATTTAAAAATTAACTTCAAAACATTCAACTAGATTAGATTAAAAATCTAATTCTTGAATAAATTATATTTATTAGAATTACACTGATTGGAATTTCATTGATCATAATTTCATTGATTGGAATTTTTTTGATTAAAAATATGATAATGACAGTTGGAATTTGGTTATTCAACTTAAAATACAAGAAGGGGTAAATTGTAGTTTAAGGATAAACTTGTAATTTTCATCCTCTACAAGTATTAAACTGGTTGATTTTTAAAAATAGAGATTAAATTATATATTTTTATGATTTTAGAAATACTAATGAAATAAAATATCAGTGTAATGCTATTATGTACTATATTAAAATATAGTTTTCATGGCATAAGTAAAGTGATCGGTATTTTAAACTACCGATGAAAGAGTTAAATCATCAAAAATTTAAACGAATTGAATTATAATAATTGAATTTCAAAAAATAACACAACTAAAGATAAATAACAAAAAATATAGTATTGGTTATAAAACCAAATACTTTTAAATCAATGTGAATGGTAGATCTGTAGAACTAATCTGAGGTATTGATAACTTTGGAACTATTTCAAGGTATCCCTAATTTTATACTAATCAGAAGGTCTTTCTTCTTATCATTGGAATCCATTAACTATACCTATTTTTAATATCTCATTTTCCACACAAGTATGAAATCTTTGAATTTTTATCCATAGAATCCATTTTTTAATTGATTTTATTTTATGAATTTATATCCTAGGAAGAACTTGATCACTTAGGATCAGAATAAGAATTATTAAAATGAAAATAAACATTTATTTACAAGGAAACCCTCACACAATTTTATCTCTTTGCTGAAACACTTAGAAATAAAAATCACATTGATCATAATCACTCTAGAAAAAAAATTGTAAATATTCAAAAAAACAAAAGCTTTCATAATTGTGTATTATTGCAAATTTTTATGTTTTCTTATGATTCTTCAGGTATGAATTTATTTATTTAAATGTTGGAACAAACTCCAAGGGTCTAATTTTTTTTAACTTAGGATCAGTTGTAATGGAATTGGTAGAAATATATTCATCAACAAATGATCTCAGCATGTTTCTTAATTTTCTAATGGTTTAGTTCAACACCACTATAGTGATTCTAAATATAATGGAAGTAATATGATGTTAGAAATTTAGATCACTATATTTTCATAATATGTTTAGATTTCTGGTACTTCATATTCTAGAAATTCATTTGGCATAAACATAACAACTTGAATAGAAAAATAAGTTTGATCATTTTTGTATGAAGTGTATTGTGATCTATGAAATAAATAAATAAGTTAGTCTTCAACTTAACAAACTCCCCAACAATCTCCCCCTTTTGGGAAAATAAAATTCATGCAATAAAATTTGAATAGATGAACTTAAATTAAAAATAAATATTCCTATAGTATTTATGTTTTGTAATTTATCCTCCTTTGTTTTGATAAAAATACTAAAAAAACTATATTAGAGAAAAAACCTAAACTCACTATTAATATTCCTTAAATAAATTAGAACTTCATAGTAATCATAAAATCACAATAGTTTGAATCTCTCCCCCTTTAGAAATAATCATATCATATAAGATAAACAATAAACAATAAGAAAAAACATTTATTAAATTTATCCCAATTTTCTAATTTAGAAAACGAAAAACATAATATAAAAAATACAATTAGAAATTAGATTTAATAATTCTTAGATTGGTAAAAAAAAGTTAACTTTTTAAAAATAAATAACAACTACCGCTATAAGAGGTAACTTGAAAAATTTTAAAAAAAAAATTAATATCCCCTTCTAAATTAAACAATAATAATAAGGAAACAACAAAAGTTATAGTTAAAAAGATTCAACCTTATTGAAGTAATATTCTTGAAATAATGGATGATCATCCATTTTCAAGTATGGTTCAATTTTTTTTAATAAAATAATTGTAAATATTTTATATAAAAATGATAATCCTAAAGATTAAAATATGAAAAATATTTAAATTTAAAAATTAGATAAGTATAAAAATTCGATAGATTTTAAAATTATATAAATTTTAAAATTTTAAAATATTTAAAAATTAGATAAGTTTTAAAAATTATATATGTTTTGAAAATTTAATATATTTGATAATAAGATAAGTTTTAAAAATTAGATAGTTTTAAAATCAGATGGATTTTGAAAAACTGAGGTTTGAAAAGAAAATATATTTCAAATTCAGATAAATTTGAAAAAAAATATCCTACATTTTTTTAGAGGAGTGTTTAATATAAGGATATATATGAAAAAATAAGTGGATTTAATATCACTTAATATTGATCATTTCCCATATTTTTTTAATGAATTTTAATCTATTTGAAGTTAAAGGTTTGTGAACATATGAGGAAGTTGATTTTCTATTCTAATAAAGTCCAGAATAATATCTATTTTTTTGTGAGATCCTTAAGGAAATGGTGTCTTATATATATATATATATATCATGATTGATTTTTTGGGTTTCTATATAAGTAAATGGAACTAATATTATCAGAAATAATTGTATTTTGATTCAAACTCAAACCAAAATTTGTGAGTGTGTGTTGCATCCACAAAACCTCATCACAATAATTTCTAACTATTATATATTTGGTTCAACAGGGGAAAGTGCTATAGAATGTGGTTTCTTGCTGATCAAAAAGACTAAGTCTTCTCATAATAGATGACATGTTCCTAAAGTAGATTTTATATCTAACCTACAGTGTCCAATGTGAGCATCAAAGTAACTTTTTTAAACATTATCATTTCTAGAAGAATAAAATAATCCAAGTTCTAAAGTACCTTTAAAGTATCTAAAAATTAATTTTACCTATTTTAAATGATATTATTTTTGGATTAGTTTTAAATCTCACACATAAACATACTAATAAAATTATGTTAGGTTGACTTGTAGTAAAATATAGAAAACCTCTAATTATACTTCTATAAAGTTTTTAATCTATTGATTTACTAGTTTGATTGTGATAAAGTTTGATAGAATTTAAATATGAGTAATAATATTTGATGCATTATAAAAACCAAAACATTTGATTAAATATTTAATATGTTTATATTGAGTTAAAATATTTCCTTCCAGATTTTGAAAATTATGATTACCAGGGAAAATTTTAAGCTCTCCCATCATGCTCATTTCAATCTCATTTTTCATAAATTTAGAAATAATATCATAAATATATTTATGAGTTGAACCAAAAATAATTTTGTCAAAATAAATTTTAACATTGATGATGTTTTTTATAATTTTCTTTATGAAAAGGGTTGGATTGTCACTTCCTTTTACAAAATTTTTGAGGTAAATATTTAGTAATCATATCATAAAAATCTCTTGGGGATTATTTAAGTCCAAAAGGTGCTTTATTAATTTTAAATAATTTTTTTGGAAATTTAGTATCTTCAAAACAAGGTGGTTGTTCAATATAAACTTCCTATTAGACATGTTCATTAAGGAAATAATTTTTCACATCCATTTGATATAAAGTAAAATTCAGATGATCTAAAAATACTGATAAAATTCTTCTATATTCTAATCTAGATACCAATGAAACTTTTTACCATTATCTATTCCTTCTTCTTAATATTTTCTTTTTCTGATAAGTATTGCTTTATTTCTAATAATAATTCCATTTTCATCACTTTCATTTCAAAAAAACTCATTTTACACCAATTACTGACAGATTTTTAGAAAATTCAATTATTGTCCAAACATGGTTCTATTAAAATTGATTAATATCTTCTTAAAAGGACCATATAAATATTTATTCACCTAAAATATCATCTACTATTTTAGGTTAAAATTATTATAGTAAAGAATTATTATCATAAATTTTTCTTAGGGAACTTCTAGTTTTAACTAGTTGACTGAAAATTATATTTTTTTGTTATCATAATCCCCCTTTTAAGGGTTGAGGGGGAACCCAACATGAAATCAATGACTTAAACAACAAACTATCCTCCACAGTTAGCTTAAGGTCAAAACAACCAAGAAAGACCCATACCCAGCATAAAAAATATTTAAGACCCGCTTCAACCTTCTCATCACTACTTGACATGTTGTCCAGTGGATGGGTGCATGGACCAGTTTTAACTAGTTGACTTACATCTATACTAATATAATTTTAATAGTGATTCCTTAATATCAACAGATTTTTGGGTAAAGTGTTAAGATGGTAATTAATTAATGGATGTATATATTCTATTGAATTAATTTCTAAATATTTAAAATCTGATGGTTTTACTTTTAAAGGATCTATAATTGGTGGTTTTAGATTATCTTAGAGTAAGGAAACAGAATAAATTTTTAAAAAATATCAACATTTTAGATTTACGATGGTTTTAAAAAATATATATAAGGATATAATTCATCAAAATTTACATGAAATGGTTCCTCAAAAAAATATTATTTATTTTATTTAAAACTATATAATCCTTACTAGTTGTAAAATAACCAATAAAAATTCCTTTATCATTTTGGGAATTAAATTTATGTAACTAGTCTTTTGTATTTAGGATGAATACTTTACATCCAAAAACTTTAAAGTAATAATGTTTTGGATTTCTTTCTGTCCAGAATTCATAAGGATTTTTATTAAGAAAATATCTCAGTAAAAATTGATTTATCATATAACAATTAATACTCATAGCCTCAGCCCAAAATTACATAGCAATAGAATACACATTTAGCTAAGTTTATGTAATTTATTGAAGAATTAAATTTCCTTGTTCAAAAACATAATTTTTTTATAGTGTTCTTATTGTAGAAAAATTGTGAGTAATACATTTTTTAATAAAAAAAATATTTTAAATGAAAATTAAAAAATTCACTACCATGATCACTCTGAATAGTATCCAAAGGCGGGGTTTCACATTTTTAACAGAAGAAAAAAAATAAATTAAAATTATTAAAAGATTCATATTTTCAAGTGATAAAATAAACCCAAGAAAATCTACTGTAATCATCAACCAATATATATACATAGTTTTTCCCTAATACATACAGTTTGCATATGAGAAAATAGATCTATGTGCACTGACTATAAATTTTTAATAGTTGAGACTTCACTTTTAACTTTAAAACTTGACTTTTTCTTCTTACCAAATTGACAAGGATCACATAATCTAGTTGAAACTTATGTTCTGGTAGATCCCCAACATGTCCCTTATTAAAATGTTTTGTTAATGTATGAATGTTATAGTGACCTAGTTTCCTATTATATAACCAAGATAAGTCTTCATTTTCACTTAAACAATTAAAATTATGATCAATTAATTCTTTTAAGTTGAGTGTGTAAACATTTTCATGCATATAAAAATATAAAATGAAATTCACTTCTTAACTTTGACCAGTGCATTTTTCCTTCCTGAAGATTAAAATATATCCTTCATCACATATCTGACTTATGATGATAAGGTTGTGCTTAAGTCCATAATCATATAAAACATTTTGTATCAAAGTATTTCATTACCATAATTCTAAAATTATATTAGTTTGATTGTATTTTTGTTAGTTTACTATAATTTCAAATTAGTTTTATTACACTGACCATGTTGGTAGAAGGAATATTTTTTTATGGCAGGTTTACTAGTTGGAACACTTGAAAACTTAAATTTGAACAGAACATCTATTTTTTATAGAGATGATTATGATTACTGGTGTGATTATATGTAATTTTATATCACTAATACTGGATTTGAAAACTTTATTATACTAACAGGAAATTATAAAGTTCTATATAAGGACATCATTCAATTCTCTCATGAAGATAAACATGAATATATATGTAAACCATAAATCTTTTAATAGTTTATTGTATTTTATGACCAAGAACATATATATATATATATATCTTTATGTGAAATAAAAAATTTAATTTGTAATAAATTATATATAAAACATTTTGGAACTAACAAAGCTTTAGAAACTCATAGATCTGTTCTTAGAGTTGACTATCACGCCTATGATTTTCTACCTAGAGAAACGGTAACACAGATGGATTAATGCTTTATGAAAATAGTAAATAGTTTAAAATGATTGGGTGATAAATAGTTATCTAAAGATCAACTCATTAAAAAGATTATCAATATTTTTCCAAAATAATGGGAGTCAAAGATGATATAAATCTATGATACTAAACATTTGAAAAATTGAAGTATTTATGACTTAAATATAATATTAATTCAATTTGGGATAATACTAAGATAAGATGATAAAAAAGAAAAAATGAAGAATGTGGTAGCATTTTATTCTATTTCAGGTAATCATAATTCAATTAATTTTAATATTTGTACTAAAAATTATAAAAATCTTGTTTCAAAGAGAAAATTAAGGAATTCAGATCCATGTGATTCTAAAGATAGTAACCATGAACTTTCCTAAATTGCAAGAAGGATGGATAAGATTATCATCAATGAAAATTTCTAAAATATTCATAAAAAAGTAAAGAAATATAAGAAGGTCAAGAAGGATTCCTTATAAGATATATGTTATAAATAAAACAAGGAAGTTAATATCAGAGCTAATTGTCCTAAACAGAAGAATAAAAAAAGAAAACCAAAAAGGTGTTATAAAAAATAAAATATTAAAATATTTAGATACTTGGAGTGTTAGTAAAAGTGATACAACTTTAGATAGTTCATTATATCAAAGTGGATGAAAAATCCAGAAAATATTTGGTTTCTATTCAAACATTTCAAGGAATGAAAAATTCTTCTTGGGAAAGGTAACCACAAAATCCATCATAAATTTAGGCTTTGATTCCAAATTTAATTATAATACTAAATATGGTTATTCAAATACATAAGAAGATGAAAAATATAATCCATCACAAGTTAAAAAAATTATTCATTAGAAGTTGAAGAAACTTTACCCACTATAGCGAAAAAGGATAGATATGTTACTCCTATGAATCAAGAAAATAATAAATTAAAAAATTCATATGAGTTTTCTGAAGAAAAAATTATTAAATCTAATAAAATATTTTAAAATTAACTTCATAAATTTTAAAAATTTCAAGTAAATTAGATTCAAAAACTAATTCTTATACAAATTTGGTTCATCATAATTTCATTGATCATAATTTATTTGATCATAATTTTGTTGATCAAAATTTTCTTGATCAAAAATCCAATAAAGAAAATAAAAATTTGGATATTCATATTAAAATTCTTGGGGGTGAATTGTAGTTTAAAAATAAACTTATAATTTCAATCTTGTGTAAGTATTAAGTTTATTGGTTTTTTGAAATTCTGAATAGATCAAAGATTGATCTAATTTTTGAGATACCATTGAAATTAAAGTTCCAGAGTAATATTATTATATAATGTATTGAAATT
This sequence comes from Viscum album, assembly GCA_963277665.1. Lineage (NCBI taxonomy): Eukaryota > Viridiplantae > Streptophyta > Magnoliopsida > Santalales > Viscaceae > Viscum > Viscum album. The sequence goes on along the minus strand of OY728139.1, from coordinate 125,929,496 downwards.
CAGTTTACACAGTGGAAAGAAATTAATTATTATTTTAAACTACCTATGAGAGAGTAAAATTTTCATAAATTTAAACTAATTGAATTACAATAACTAAAATGTAGAAAATAATACAACTAAAGTTAAAGAAAAAACATGGAATAATAGTAAATATGACAAATACTTCTCTAAAAGGATGTTTATTAAAACCTCACTTTTAAACCAAATTAAAAGGTTGATCTATAAACCATTTCTAAGGTATCCATGACTTTCAACTTATCATAAGGTATCCCTGATTTTATAATTAATTGAATTTATGCCTTCATATCCCCATAATCCATCAACTATATCTATTAGTATTAGCTCAACTTCCACACACTAAAAGTATTTGAGCTCTATCTTCTAATCGATAGAATCCATCAATAAAATGATCATATTTTTAGTCTTCTTATATATGTAATCCCTCAACCACATGGAATCAAAAGAAGAAAGTTTACAATAGAAATATTAAGATCTTTATAAGGAACACCTCACACAGTGGTAGCTCTTAGCTAAAACACATAGAAAAATTAGATTGATTGAAAGCACACTAGGAAAATAATAAATTATAAAGATTAAAAAAATAGAAACTTTTATAATTATTGATTCATGTAAATTTATAAATTTTATTTTTAAGCTCTAGGTGTGTCCATATTTATAGGCAATATTGTAACAACCTCAAATGGTCAAATTCCACAAAACTTAGGATCAGTTAAAATAGAATCAATAGTAACTTCTTTATCTAAAAAAGAGATTAGCATATTGATTCATATACCAATGGGTTAGTTCAAAAACACTATAATAATTATAAATCCAATTTAAGTAATTTAATTTTGGAAATTAAAATCATATGATTTTAAAAAATTAGTTTGGAGTTTCGGTATTTCAATTTACGGAAATTATTTTTTCAAAAATATAACAACTTAAATAAAAACTTAATTGATGTAATTTTTTTATTAAGTGTATTGTGATTTCCAAAATAAATAAATAAGTGATCCATTGACTTAATAAACTCTAAAACACTAGAAAGTGGATGCATCTGTGTCACATATGCACCTAGGGGTAACAACTCTAAAAAGGGTAGATTGGGTATTAAATCTATTTTCAGAGGTGCATGATTAGTGGGCCTAAGACTACAAACCTAGATATACACTCCTAGTAGATATATTGTGGTTGATTAATATGATCTTTAAAAATAATTATAAATTATTTGAAAATATTTTTTTTATTTTAGGATATTCCCAAAGGTAATAATTTTATATTTATGATATTAACTATGCACAAATTTTCAATTTATGTTCAGTGATACGCTAGATTTATAATTATATAATATGATTTAAAATTCATAATTTTATAAGTTAATTCATTATATTTTATTGCTAAGAAATGAATCCTAGAGAAAGGAATGGAAACCATATCAATGAATGTAATCTATACTTGGATTTTCCTTTTAGGAAAGATAATGAAGTTGGAGGAATCACACAATGATATATCAAATATTATCACACTTATACTTATGCATCACATTGTTTATTCATCTTAGTATCCTATTATTAAATTATTTTCCACTCGATGTATATTTTTAATTCATTTTTTTAAAACATTATTACAAAGATAAAATTATACAGTGGACCAAATTGATATAAGTTCAATATTTTTATTATAACATTGTATAAACTCATATAAATGTAAAATAATATTATATAATCATGGGTCTTAAATTAATCCAATTGGACTAAAGGGTGGATCTGAACACAAGAGACCCATAATGTGAAGAAATTTTGGGTGATAAAAATTGGACCTACCTGTAGTGATTAGGCTATAACTCAATCTTGGAGAATAAAATTTTGATTATTTAAAATTTTGTGAATAAAAAAAAATTCACAACTTTCCACTAAATGTAAATTCAATTTCACATGTCTTGGTTAGTCATCTGGTAAAATTAATGGGATAGAAAAATCCATGATGTATAGCTCACCTACATCCATCGACCATTGGATTTTCATGAATCCAAGTAGACAAATTTCTCTATAAAATCAATACATGGCTCATTGTAAAGGTTTTAATGACTATTGTTAAGGGTGAGTCAAATTATAGATCTTTAGTTATCCATTATCATCTTCTTCTCTGTAATGTACTTATAAACCTCTTAGTGACCAATCTATGGGGTGTTCTTTGTTGTAATCCAGAGCTCCACATATTTAATCATTGGAAGTTAATTTAATTTAAAGGTTTGTTGTCTATTGATATTTATTTCTACTTTTTTATTTTTTTTATGATGGTATGATAAAATACAAATCAAAGGAACATAAATCCTCATGATTTCATGCATAACTCAGATCTTCTAATGATTTAAGCGTGTTTTCCTCTTTTCTCGACACTTCTATTTCATGAGTGTTCTTATTGATTGTGTCAATTAAGGAAATATAAAAGTTATAACCCATGAATATGCATGTTTTTTCTTAAGAATAATTATAACATAAACCCAAATCCGGTTATATAATTTCCTTTTGTATTTGATTCCTTTATTGAGTTTTTTTCTTATGTTGACATAATTTTATTGATTTTGAGCATTAATTGGTAATCAATATCATTGATTAGTCAAATAATAGGTGTAAAACAAGTAATAATTTTCATACCATAATGGTTTTAGTATTTATAAATCATCAAATCAAGGATCCTTCCCACTTCCATTGAGAGAGATGATGGGTGAGCATCAGTGGATATTCACCTGGGTTGATCATGATTTCTCCAACTAGTTTCTCTCACTTACTAACATAGTTTAAATTTTTATTTTAAAATAATAAAACCCCAAAACTCTTAATCTAAATATAGGTTTCATAAAAAGATAATCAACTTAAATTAATGATCTATGGATCTGCTGAGAGATGACATAGGGTTCCTTCTATACTATATAAAGTCTAGTAAAAATATAAAAATATAATTTGATGTACTTGACAATGTGATCAAAATTTGGTGTTATTTTCAAGGAAAATATATCATATTAAATTATAAGAAATTCCATTTCATATTATATTGGGTGATAGTTATTTGTAATTTTATTTCAAGTAAGGGAATTCAAGTTGATAAATAAAAAATTAAAATAATTTCATCCCTTCCATTTCTAAAATTTGTTCATGAGGTGTGATCTTTCTTAGTTAATACGGGGTTTTACTACCAATTCATTAAAGAATTTAGTGAGATGTCACTTCCCTTGATTGATTTTTATAAAAAAATTCATAGTTCATTTTTTGATAAAATTTTTGATGATGAATTTAATTCACTAAAAAGTATTCTCACATCAACTCCTATTATCCAACCACCAAGGTGGGATCTCCCCTTCTAACTTATGTGTGATGCCTCTAACTTTTCAGTTGTTTCAGATTTATCATAAATGGTTGAGAGGGATCCTCGTGCCATTGCATATGCCTCATGTACCCATGAACCTACTTAATAAAATTACATTACCATTGAAAAATAACATCTTTATATTTTGTTTTCCTTGGATAAATTCCGTTTATATCTTCTTGGGTAAAAACTCAATGTGTAATCTGATCATGATACACTTCGGTTTCCCCTTAAGAAACCAAAATCTAATCCCCACCTCATACAGTTATTTATCCTATTCTAAGAGTTTGAACTAGATATTTGAGATAATATTAGTGGAAAATGTGGTAGTTGAACACACTATTAGGATTGATCTAATATTGGACCACTATGTCAAATCATCCCTCCCAATTGGATAATTTTTCCCTATGGAACACATTTGTGATGTAGTGAACCTTACCCATTAGTATGAATAAATTGTGAATTTTTTAACATCATCTAGGGTTCCCATATATTTTATCACTTCACAATACTAAATACTTAAGCATGAATCATGATGGTATATTTGGTATGACCCATACTTGTGGAAACTTTTTAGTGATAAGGTTATTAGTTGGTGTGTACCCAACCATGAGTTTGCCTCTATTTTGAAATTCTACCACACTATATCTGGGGAAGACACTCTGTCTCTCAATATAAAACTCAAAATGAACTTGAATTTTTTTACTTTATTAGCCAACATTATATAGATATGCTCATAAATTTTTCAATTCATGTAATTGATGCTAATTTATATAGAATATCTCTAAGTGGAATGAAATTCACCAACAACCCATGTTATTTTATGTGATCATTGATACATGGGGTGTTAAATTCATGGGAAGATTTACAAATTCATTTGGCTTTGTATACATCTTATTTTTCATTTACCATGTCTCTAAATGGATGGAAGAAAAGGATATTGGGTCCAATGACTCTCAAGTGGTTGTCTATTTTGTGAGATCTCATATTTGCAATAGGTTTAGTTTTCCAAGATTCATAATCAGTGACTGGGGTTCACAATTTTGTAATCACAACATGAAAAACATTCTCTATGAGTATGGGTTTATTCATAAATTCTCTAATGAATATCACCCCCAAACTAATAAACAAGCAGAAAATTAAAATGGGAAGTTAAGCGACCCTTGGAAAAAATATTACAAGCCATTATAAATGATTGGATCTTGGGGTTTTATAATGAAATTTGGGAATATTGTACATATTTTAAAATACCAATCAAAATGTAACTATATTGTATTATGTGTTAAAGGCTTATCACCAACATTTTTAGGTAGATAATCGTGCATATTAATATATTAAACAATATAATATGAATCTATCATATATAGGTGAGCATAACAAATTTCATATTTAGGAGTTGGTGGAAATTTGGTGTCATTATTATAAGAACATTAAGATCTATAAACAGAATATAAAGGCACTCCATGATGATATGATTCATTAGTGGAAATTTTATATTGGTGAGAGGGTCATCATGTATAATTATAGTCTAAATCTCCACCTAGTTAAGCTTTGTTTCTGATAGATTATTCCTTATACTATTACTAACATTTACCCTTTTGGTGAAACATAGGTTTGGCATGATTAAAGAGGATTCATGATTTAAATTAATTGTAGGAGACTTAAAAAACTTATAAATTGATTTTCTAAATCATCTGGTGGAAGAAATCCAACAGATGGATGTCACATATGACACCACTTAGTAGTCTTTCCCTTCTCCCTATGTTTCTTTACTTATCTATTTATTCAAATAACTTTCAATGAGGATAATGTAATTTTTAGGTGTGTGGGAGGGTGAAATAGGATATTTAGGTTTTAAATTGAAAAAAACGTGTTATGTATTTATTTTTACACACTGTATATGAATATATTCAAAGAACAAAAAAAATAATTTTTTTTCATTTTTTACTTTATTTTTCTTTATTTTTTCTATATAAAGATTGATCTTAAATAAAATATCCAGAATAATTTTTCAAGATTGTGTATATTGTGTATAAAATTCTTTTTTTTTTGAAAAAAATTATTTCAAATGAATATTGATATGGAATATTTTTCTAGAAATTTTATTTTCAAATCAGTATTATGATTTTAATGGTTTTTTGATACTCATGCCTCATTATCATTTATCAATATTTCAAATCCCTTACCCAAGAGGAATTATAATCCATATTTTACATATTCATCCTATTATTTGTATTATTGAGAGACTCAGGTCATGTAAAGAAACTAGAAATTACATTGATTCTATTTGAAGCCATAAGATTTGAGTGTGAAACATTCATGATAAAGGTCATCATTCATTAAAAATACCTTTGTACAATTAACCTATATTTTGGGCAACCTTGACATTTTACAATTTTTAATCCTTAAATACCATGAAATAATTATTATTAAATCATAATTATAAACTAATATATCCCTACCTACCCTATATTTTTCAAATTCTTATTTTATTTTCAGTATATGTCGGCAAGGGAGTGTTTGTATGGGAATTCTATGGAAATATTCATTGGTATGGGTTGAGTGAAAGGGTTCCTAAGTTTTTTTGGGTAGTGATTTCAGAATCCATATTATATTATTTTTTAAACATGTTTCCCTCTTTATCTCCAAATAAAATTTATATAAAAATGATAGTTATGTACATTGAAAAAAAATAGAACAAAAGAAAAATAAATTTAGAAAGGAGGATGTTTACTCATTATTCACAACTTAGTTGTGACCTAAAAAAATGAAAAAAGGGTAGAGTTAATTATAAGTGATACACTATGCGATGGGATTACCAAGTACATTCATTGTAAAAAAAAATTGAATTTAAACATGCTTTGTACTTAAGAGATTAAAAACTCATCTTATGCCTCATATTTTTAAACATCAAATCATATCAACCCTTAAACCACAAAACAACCCGTTGGAAGTCCACTTGAGTATAACACTAGTTTATATTAGTATAGAACATAGTATTTCAATAATAATATGATAAAATCACATGAACTATGTGAAATGAGAATAAATGCACTTTTATATGTTTCAAGAGTGAAGAGAAAACGTTTCTAAGGTAGGTTGTGACATGTTTCATGGGTGAACAAATGAATTCGAAAGAATTTAAATGTGAGAGATGAATAATTATAGTAAAATTTATTTCATATATAAGAAATTATGTATTTCATATCAAAATAATATCGTAAGTTCAATAAACTTTGATTTAAGAATAATACTTGATTAGGATATAAGACTTTGTCTGGGAGTTAAAAGGTTTATGTGTGGTGGTGTGATCGCACGACAATATATCATATATCATCAAACTTATATTGTGCATCAAATTTTTTATGGTTATTAGTATCACATTATTAAAGCCTTTTTCACTCAATGTATATTTATAATTCATGGGTTGAAAACCTACTTTAAAATATGTAATTATACAATGGAACAATCTGATAATAGTTCACTATTTTTATCATAACATTATATAAACTCATCCAAATGTGAAAATTTATATTTTTTAGGATTATATGATCATGGGGATTCAATTCATCCAACTAGACTAAAGGTTGGATCTGAGAAAAAGATTCCAAAAAGTGGCCCATGAAGAGAAGAACTTCTCAGTGAGACAAATTGGACCTACCTATAGTGATTGGGCCATAACTTGAGTTTGGAGAATACAATTAGTAATATTTTAAAGTATACGAATTGATAACTTGGATTTAAATCTTTACACCAAATTTCAATTCAATTTAATTTTTTTTGTTATTAATATAGTATAATTAATGGGGTGGAAAAATATATCATTAATAGATCACCTACACCCATGAACCATTGAATTTTCATGAATCTAACTAGCCAAATTACTCTTTAAAAGGATTACATGGATAATTGGAAATTTTTTCACGACCATAATTAAGGTTGAGTCAAATTAAGGATATTTATTTATCAATTTTCATCATTTTTCCCATCATGTACTTCTAAATCTCTTAGTGATCAATCTGGGGGTGCACTTTATTGTAATATGAGCTCTATGTTTGTGATCATTGGAAGGTAATTAAATTTTAAAATTTGTAGTATATTTTTCTATATTTCTACCATTTTATATTATGTTTATACTTTTATAATCAAATAAAAACCAAAGGAACATTAATCCTCATGCTTTCATATATAACCAAGATCTTGTGATAATTTGAGTATGTTTTCCTCTTTTCCCACCCCTTCTATTTCATGAGGGTGCTTATGGATTGCATCAATTTATGAAATATGGAATCTAGAACACATTAATATTCATGTTTTTATCTTTATAAAAATTATAAAATATATATAAATCTATTCATCTCATAACCTTATTCATGTGATTCCTTTATCGAGTTCAGTTCTTACATAAACGTAATTTTATTTATTTTTGAGCAGCCACCAATAATCAATATAATTAATTGATCAAATACAAGGTTATAACTTAGTAATAAGTCACATACCATACTTTTTTCTATGTATATAAATCAAGTAATCAATGATCCTTCCCATTTCATGTGAGAGCGATAATGGTTGAGCATCAATGGGTAGTCACCCAAGTTGATCATAATTTCACCAACTAGTTTCTATCACTTAGTAACATATGTTCAATTTTTTTTAAAATTATAATACCCACAAACTCTTCATCAAATTATATATTCCCTAAAACATAATCAATATAAATTAATTATCTAAGGCTCCATCAAAAGATGAACTATTTCGTAAATTCTATTAAAATTATAAACATCATAATTTAATGTGATTAATAATGTGATCATGGAGATAGAGTTGGATCTGAAAAAATTATAAATATATTAGAGTAGGTAAATTAGGTTATGAATAATAACCTTTCCCATATTAAGTATCATGTTGATCCCCAAAAATGTGTAAAAATATTAGAGTTCTTCATGTGACAACAACATTTATCATTCAATAGAACAACTAATACATTAGTAGTTTATAAATGGATTAAGTCCTAGGAGAATATATTTTTCACTTTGGTAAATATAGAAAGAGATAAATTTATCATGTTAGTTTATCATCTTAAAGAAGATGATAATCAATGGTGTTCAATGATCCAGAACTCTATGGAGTCAAATGAAATAAATAGTATTGTGTGTAATATGATCAAGGATATATTTTTCAAAAAAATACATTCCTCATGAGTAGTGAGATAATATTGAAATATAATTAATAATTATAAGGAAAAAATAGATAGGTAATTCTACTAAATATGAATCTAACTTTATAAGGCTAAAAAATCATGTTGTGGATTATGTACATAATCTAATGATTAATATTGATCATTTTTTTATGGTCTTAATCCTAGACTTTAAAGGGAATTAGTCTCCTGGAAATTTTTATTATATGAGGATATAGTATCAAGTGACATCAATATTGAGAAATAATTATCCAAGTATTATGTTTCCTAGACAAAATAATAAATGGTCCAAAAGGTTGATATTTTTATAAAAGGAAAAATGAAAAAAGGGATGAAGGTAAGGGTAAAATTTAAAATTTGTAATAATTTTTTAGAAAACATTGTGGAACATGTTTGATGGGAATGGGAGCATGATTAAAGCATAGAGAGAAAGGCCATCAAGAACATAATTACAAGGGAAATAAATAAACTTCCAATTTAAAATGATTTAACCACAAGTATATGGGGAACTATTTGAATTAATACCTCAAGCTTTAAGGGAAATTTTCTCAGAAAATACCAAGGGAGAAAGGCCAAGATTATGTGATAACTATAGATAAGTATGAATCTCCTAAATATGTAGTGTAAGGTACGTTGATCATAGGCTTAAATTTATCTAATTATTTAATTGATTCAAGATCTTTTCACTCTTTTATATCTTCCATTTTTTCTAATAAAATTAAATATTTTCCTATCACCTTAAGAAGGTAATTTTAAATCATGACTTCTAGTGGGGATATTACTACAATAAGGATATGGTAGTTGGTTCCCATGATGATTCATAGACTTACCCTATTAAAAACATGATTATTGTACCTATTGTTGACATTTATACAATCCTTATTATGTATTTTATTTCAAATCATAATGTGAAAATTTATTTTTAAAAGAAGGATATTACAATTTATGATGTATTTATGGAATATATTATCTTTAAAGTGGAGGATACCTCATCTGACTCGTGTTTGAATCCACCTCTAATGGATCTCCTTAACGAAATTCTTAGAGAAGAAGAGGAAAAACAACCAATAAATGGAAAAGGTATACTTTGAATAGAGGATGTACCTATTTTTTAAGAATACACTGATGTGTTTCCTGAATAACTACATATACACACACCTAAGTGTGAAGTTTATTTTTCCATTGATCACATCCCTAATTCAAAACCTATATTGAAGACTATTTATAAGACAACCAAAATGAAATTAGTGGAACTAAAGAAAAAACTATAGCAGTTTTTTTATAATGGATTTATATGCCATATTGTTTCTCCATACGGATCCCTTAATATTTTTGTTAAGAATAAATATTTTTCTATGAGTTTGTGCATCGATTAAAGTGAAATCAATTCCATTACTATAAAGAACAACTATACTCTACCTCATATTGATGACTTATTTTATCAACTTCAAGGAGCTCAATATTTTTCAAATATTTATCTTCTTTTGGGTATTATTAATTATGGATAAAGAATGTGGATATTATAAAGACATTATTTCATATGATTTATGAACATTAAAAAATTACAATAATTTCCTTCAGATTGACTAATGCACCCTTTATTTTTATGGATCCAGTGTATAGAGTATTTAAGGATTATATTGATAATTTAATTATGGTATTTATTAATGATATTTTTATATACTCTAAAAGTTATAATGAGAATAAGAGTCATTTTGGAATCGTTCTTAAGACTCCTAGAGAAAATTAGTTATATGGACAATGTATAAAATGTGAATTCTAGCTTCAAGAAGTTAATTTTATTGGCCATATTTTCTATAAGGATAGAATATCATTTGATCCTTCAAAGAAAAAGGTAGTGATGGAATGAACAATGTCAATGAATATAATCATGGTATATATTTTCCTTGGATTAGTATCTTATAGGATATTTGTCCAAAAAAATTCTCAGTTATCTAATCTATTAACCAAATTAACATGTAAAGAGGTAATGTTCATATGGTTAATAGAATGTAAAGAATGTTTTAAATAATTAAATAGAATATTGGCTAGTTCACCAATATTGATGTTACCATTATAGAGGGATGGATTTGTGATATACAATGATACCTTAAAGAAATAACTTAGATGTGTTCTTATGTACAATGACGGATTTGTTTCCTATGCATCAACATAGTTAAATATTCATAAAAAATATTATCAAACCCATGATATTAAGTTGGAATCTATGATATTTTCATTGAATATATATATACATTACCTCTATAGTGATAGATGTAAAATATATACAGATCATAAAAGTTTGAAATACATATTCTTATAGAAATAGATCAACATGAGGCAAAGAATATGGTTATAACTACTCATGTATTATGATTTCTCAATACACTAACACTTTTATAAGGTAAATAAGTTGGATAATGAAATTAGTAGGAATAGTCATGGAGTTTTGACTAAAATAAGGATTGATAAAGATCCTATATTCATGGATTTAGTAAGGTTGGTTAAAATAATCTATAAGGAAGGTGAAACATAACATCTATTCTAAATGATTTCCAAACCATACTTATTAGGAAAATTAAAAAGTTGTCAACTTTATGATGAGAATATTAAAAATAAAATAAAAGTTTTGAATGATGGGAAGTTGATAAACTTTATCTATGAATATGGTATTTCAATATTTTTAAATATTATTTGTGTCTCATCCATGCCTGAGCTAAAAATAGAATTATTAGATGAATATCATAGCTAAAATTTTTCTATACACCCTGGTTTCACCAAAATGTATCAGGATTTAAAGGAAAAGTTTTGGTGGCTAATATAAAATGGGAAATTGTAGACTACGTGTCAAGATTCTTGGTTTTTCATCATGTAAAATCGGTGAGAAAATATCCTAAAGGATTCATGAAACCTCTACCTATAATTGTGCGAAAATGGGTTGATATTACTATATAATTTGTTATTGTATTTACAAATACTCCTAGAAAAATAATTCCATATAAGTTATTATTGATCATTTTACCAAGTCTATATATTTCCTCACTATAAGGGAAGATCTACCACTTAGTTCCTCATTTGGATCTATATTAATGAAATTTTGAGACTTCATGGTGTACCTATTTTTGTTTTATCTTATCATGATCTATGGTTTACATAAAAATTCTAGAAGAATATTCAAAATGCTCTCAATACTAAACTATTTTTGATCACTTCCTATCAAACTCAAACTAATGTGAAATATGAAAGGATTATTAAAACATTAGAAGACATGTTGAGGTCATACTCTGAATTATTTGGATAAATTTGGTGAAAGGAATCTTATAGGCCAAGATCTATTAGAGGAGAAAATAATTAAATTGAATAATTTTCATGATCATATTAAGGTAGACCAAAGTAGACAAAAAAATATCAATAACCAAAGGACTGATTTAGAATTTCATGTGTTATATCATATTTTCTTGAAGGAATCTCTATTAAAATGGGTTATAAGGTTTGAGAAGAAAGGGAAACTATGTCATAGGTGCATCAAGAATTTTTAAGTTTTGGAAAAAATTGTAGCTATATCTTGCCATTTAGAAATGGCACCTAGCCCCTCCAAAGATCATGATGTTCTATATATCTCTTTATTAATTAAGTACATGAAAAACCCAGAACATGTTCACACCTCTAATGAAATATAATTGGAAACTATTTTTTATTCCTGTCAGGATACTATACTAATTCTTGTAGAATAGGATGACTCGATTGGTGAAGATACTTTAGAGAAATCATAAAAATAAAAGAGGTAATGTGGGAACTTGAATATGTTATGATAAATACCTACCCAAATTTTTTATGAAGTGAAATTCTTAAAATTTCAAGGATATAATTTTTGGAGGGAAGAATTTAACACCTGAGATTCAATTATAGTAAGTAAAATTTTATTTCAAAAGAAAAAATAGAATATTTCACATATATTTATTCAAGAATGTGATTAAAAAATAAATTCCAAAAATTTATAAATTTAGTTTTATGAAATTAATATTATTTTTGAACTCAATATAGAAAAATTATCATAGGGTTAATTTTTGGTATTTTTCAGAAATATTTGATTTTTGGGTGAATGGTGAAAAATACTAATTTTACACAAATTTTCACTTTTATAACATTATAATGATATAAGAATAACTTGAATTTTTATGAAACCCTTTTTATAGACTAAATGTATATTAAATAAGTAATATAATTCATATAAAAATATAATGCTAAATTTATAAATATATTCTTAACATTTTGGAAATCTAAATAATGTTTTTATTCAAATAAAAATAGTTTTTAGTACTTTTATATTAATAAATTATATACCAATTTCCTTTAAGTTGTGGTTTAGTATAAAATAAAAATAAGTATCCTTTATAGAACCTAAAAAAAATTCACACACATATATAAAGCCTAACAATCTCCCACTTGAGAACCATTTTTCAGGCTTCACTATTGAGTCCCTCATCAGCTTCCTCAAAACTCATTCCATTCCTCAAACTTCCTTTATAGTAGCATGGTTCCCCCATCATTATTTAGATCATCCTAGCCTGAATTAGGTGAAACATTATCTCTAATCATACAAGACTACAACCTTTTTCAATATATCTATTAGATTATAAACTCTTTTTATCTTTTATAGATTAAGCACTTTGACCTCCAACAAAAACTGGAAAAATTGATAATTCAACTAAATATGATTCATCCAAGAATAAAGCATCATATATTTTCCAAGTGAATCATGCTATGTGAGTCACAAAATAGTATCACATCATCTTTACTTCTTCTAAAATATTCCAAAATTCCCTTAAATAAGGTCATCTCCTTCCCAAATTTCATTAAATAAATGTACTCTTCTTCCATTGTTGAGATTGTAACTATCGATTGAAACTTAAAAATCCAACTTACAACCTCCTATTAAAACGAACAAATATTTGGTGGTTATCCTGTAATTGTCTAAATATCTCCCAAATTTGGAGTTATAAAACCCTTGTAATGACTCATCCATTCCAATGAAAAGTTTTGGGATTTTGGAACTCTATAATTATTGGAGAATATTCTTCAAAGCCTCCCAATGTTCTCTTCCAGGATTCAACATGTACCTGCTTAAAATACCCACTATTTAAACAATTTATGGTTTACTATAAAAAATGGAATACATCAAGCTTCTAAACAATAATGCCTATGGAGTCTTTTTCATGTATCTTAACTCATCTTTAGTTCATGATACCTTCTCCTTGATAAATATGAAATTTGTGTCTAAGGGTGTGGACATTTGTTTGGCCTCACTCTTGTTAAAGCACTCCACCACCTTCTAGATATAATCCAACTGGGTCATGTATAAAGTATCAAAATAAAATTCCCACACAATCCATATCAATAAGATTAATTTATTTGGACTAATATCCTTAATCTTGAAACTTCCATAATATTTAATCTTTATCTCATAAACCATTTCCTTTATCAAACTAGAAATAATCTTATCATCAAAAAATAGAGGAAAGATAATGAAACTCTCATCAACAAACACCTCTAGTAAAAACAATAATTTTTATTTCTCTTAATTATCTTATACTCAACCATAAAGAAATTGAACTTATAATTACATTTCTTTATTCCTATTCAAACCATAAAATCCCCACTTCAACTTGAATATAAGGTCAGGGTTCTGATTCTCTATGAAACCATCCAAATACTCCATGTATATTTACTCATCTAAGTCCATGTGAATTTTTTTATTAATATAAAACTATTCCAGATGTAATCCCTATATTTTAACTATAATCAGTACCATCCAAATAGTTTCATGTTTAACTACTAGAGAAACTATATAATAGAAATACACATCTTCATTTTATTGAAATACCTTTACAACTATTCAGGCCTTATACCGATGTTTACCATCCATTTATATGAAGGTATTTATTCCCAGATATTCTTTCTATTGGCTCTCATGTTCCAAAAAAATGAGGGAATCAAGATCATCCCTTTTGGATAACTTCCACTAGTTTAAGCCTTTAATAATTTTAATCACTTTCAGGCACTCACACTCTCTTTTGTCTATAAGTAGAAAGTAATATAGATTACTCCCATTCCTATTTACTTGGAACCTTAACCTTGTAAATTTCTATAACTACCTTTATAGATCAAATCCCTATGGTACTAAAAATTCCAAATATATATCTATAATATCTCTTTCGTCTAAAAATCCACCTCAAGTTTCTGTATTTTTATATATTTCTGGTACTTTCATCATTGATAACACCATTAAAACTTGAATATCATCCATTTTAATTTTTGGAAAGTATAGTCCTTTTATTATCGATGTACTTCTTGAATTATCTAGAATTAACATAACTTCTAGAAGTCTATTCAGTTTAACTTTATCCCATAATGACACTTTTCTCTCATCATGATTCTTAGATAAGTAATGATCCTTCCATATAATCTCTTTGGTGAAGATAAAATTTTTATTTTAGCAACCTTTCAAATCTAATTTTACTATATTATAAAACCAAAATATTTTTTACTATATCCAATAAATTAAAATTCTTGGGACTTAGAATCTAGATTTTCCCCTTCCTTGGAAAAAACATGTGTATAGGAGAATTCTTAAAAGCCTTTGAGATATGTGAAATCAAGTTTTTTTCCAGACCAATAGACTTTTGGTAGTTTATATTATAAAAGTGAATCTAGTTTCAATTTTTTATATGTTAAACTTGTAAGAGAGAAAAATATAAGATAAGGTGGTCTTGATTATTTAGATAATAGTAATGTAAACTTCAGTAGAAATTACATTGATCAAAAGAGAATCTTTTGATGGATGGTGAGAAGCAGGTCAGTTCACCATAATGGAGAAAGTGGATGCTACTCTAGCTATATATTCTGGTATTTTTTCATTAAATGATGGAATATAGAAAAAATATTCTTTTTAACCAAAGGTTGATGGTCATGCTAAGAAAATCAATAGTGTATCAGTAGGAACTAGAGTTTAGTTGATGGATTCCTGTAAATTTTAGAGGTCAGTGGTACCAAATGACCGGTTTAGACCCACTATAAAGATGGTTTGGAACTACCTACATAGTAGTTCTGAATCTTGAGTTAAATTAATTCTAATATTGGTAATTATCTATTGTGAAGGTAAACCTTGTATCTTTTTAGTAATGAAAAGTTTGATGGTGTTCTCCCATGGATCTAGGACATAATGTATGAACCATGTAAACTTTATGTGTGTGTTTTTCTTATTGTTATTTTACATTAATGATGTGTGATGCATGAGTTTATTGGATTGTGTGTGAGATTTAAATTTTTATTTTGAGTAGGTCAAAAACCTTTATATCTTTTAGTTCACTAATTTTGAGGGAGAATCACTTCTTGAGGATTATCTTTCATTTCATCTCATGTCTTCCAATGTATTACTTATGACCATGAGTTACTTATTTTTCTAATAAGTAGTATGAGAGATTTTGGTTATTTCTCACTCTCATAAAGCTTAGTTTTAGACTTAGTTAATCCTTTCACTCTTTCCTTGATATAATTTTTTATTTCTAGTGGGAGTTTAGTCTTAGTGGAAGGTATGAAGTTAAAATAATGTCAGGTTTGGGTTGATAAGGTCAATGGAATAGACTTTGTTTTCTAGAGGATGAAAATGGAAGATTATATCATCCTAAAGGACCAATAACCTATGTTCACTAGGTTCAAACTATAATTTATATATAAATTTTAATGGTAAAGGTTGGGAAAAAATATCTTGGTTTGGTGAGTATGTCACTATCCTGAACATGGAATTTAACATCTAGGAGAAGAAAAATACAAAAGAGTCGATGGAGACCCTAGAGGATATGTACAAGAATCTTATGATGCTTATTAAAGTGTTCTTGATGTGGTGGTTATTTAGCATGAGACTATCATGAGGTAAGTTGATGGCAGATCATGCAAAGGACTTCAATATGATTAGAAGATATCTCAAATAAATTAAGGTGACTTTAATGGATGATGTTTGTATAATTATAATATTATAATTGCTTCTAGATTTATGGGATACTGTGGTAATATCATTTAGAAACTCTAGTTAAAATATATACCTTGTATTTGAGGATGTCCATAATTTACTCCTTAATTAATTTCTTTGAAGGATAGAGGTCCAAGAATCTTTTGTTAACTATTTGAATGTGGAAGGAAGGGGTTTTATGCCAATGATCCTATATCCAAGTGGTACAGGCTCTTTCATGGCATCCAAATGACCCAAGATCGAATCCGGGTAGGGATGAATTTTCGAGGTACTATAGCAGTGGAGAATGTAGCATCGATGACACTGTAGCGGTGGAGGCATTATAGCAGGAACTGTAGTGGTGGTGGTACTGTAGCAAGTACTATAACAGCCTGGGTACTGTCATAGTACTATTCACCGAAGGGCCCCTTGGGCCAAAAAATGGGCTTCCAAGCCTTGTATTCAGGCCACTTGGACTTGGGCCTTCAGGCTATGTAATGGGTCTCCCTCTACCCAGTCAAAAAAGAGGTCTTTTATTTAATAATAAAATTAGGCTTCAACCCCAACCTTTAAAAAAAGGAAGGGGTTTATCACCATATAGGAGAGGTTGGAAGAAGTAATATATATCATGATACAGAATTTTTGGAAAGTTGGTTGGACCTGGTCTTACTTTCTAGCATTGTGGGAAACATGGTAATCTCATGAAAGATTTCATAAGTCACAAGGAAATCATTGTAAGGACATATTCATGGGGTAAAAATTCTATGATCACAACCAAGGTAAGTATTACTCTACAATTAAGTGTCAATTTTCTAGTAGAATAATGGGTTTTTTATTTCTTTTCATTGTTCCACTCAATGAAAATGTTGGGGTGTATGGATTATTTTGTATCTAGAAGATTAATCAAGGTACATTTGAAATATAATGAAGATCTGTAAATAGTGGGAAAAGTTATGTTAACATATGGATAAATAATGGTGGGTTCTTGAGAATCAAATAAGTTAGATGCATTCTTGGACTATAGAAGAAACTAATTTCTATTGGTCAGATAGATAATCCAGGATTTGGTACAAGCTTCACCAATGGAGTTTGTAATGATTCTTGAGGTTCTATAGTAGTGGTGTATAAAGTAAAGGATGGTACTATATCTTAATGGAAGATCAAATGGAGATATAATTTCTAGAATTATAAATTTCAAAGATCTAGATTTATGGAATTACATAATTGTATATCTCAGTGATAAAAACCTGAAAGTTTTAATAGATAAAGGAATGATGAAGATAAATCATAATAACATAATAAGTTGTGAGAGATGTGAATTTAAGAATAAAAAGAGTGTATCTCTCAATTTGAGTAGTCAAAATCCTAGGATATAAAATTCATAGTTGGTTCACTCTGATATGTGGTTGTCTGAACCTATTCAGTTTCATGGAGGTTCTCTTTAATTTTTCAAATTTATTGATGAACCTACCGGAAATTTTTAGTTTTACTTACTTAAGCATAAATATGATGTGTTTTGTGTTTTTTTTGTGGAAATACATAGTGGAGAGGGAAATTGATCAAAAATAAAAACATTTAAGATCTGAAAATGGAGGTGATTAAAATAGTATGAACTTTTAGAATTTCCTATGGAATAAAGGAATCATCTTGGGGAAAGAAGTGTTTGAAACACTATAAAAAAATAGTGTGGCAAAAAGGATGAATTAGAATTTAATTGATAAATTTTAAAGCATGTTTTTTCACTTAATAATACCTAATGAAATTTGGGTGGAGGTAGTGAACATGAAAACTTATCTTTTCAATATAATTCCTTCATCGATAGTTGGGTAATAACTTATGGAATGACTATGATCCGGTGAAATACCATAATTTATCCACCTTAGATTCTTCAATAGCATTTCTTATTCCCATATTGATAAAAAAGATATTGGAAAGTTGTAGGTGAAGTCTAAAGATTATTTCATTATGGGATATATTGATGAAAATTCCAACTCTTAATAATGGGTAGTGATTAGTGGGTGATCATTAGGATTTAAGATTTTATATTCAATGATAAGGTCCTATAGAAGGACCAAAAATTGGATATATCTAAATTTAAGGGAAAATAATCAACTATAGAATTTTAATTTCATGGCGCACTCCCTCCAATGTTACCCCCTGATTTGAAAATGAAGAAAGAGAGATAATGACCCTAAAATACTACCTCTAATAGGCCATATGTTGGTGACTAGAACCAAGGGTATATAAATCACACACATGGGAGGAATTACCCTTGATATAAATTTTTTGAATAAGATATAAGATAATAAACCTCCAATGAACACCATTCATAATTAATAAGAAATCATAATACATGTAATTTCATATAAA
Organism: Viscum album; assembly: GCA_963277665.1. Classification (NCBI taxonomy): domain Eukaryota; kingdom Viridiplantae; phylum Streptophyta; class Magnoliopsida; order Santalales; family Viscaceae; genus Viscum; species Viscum album. Next base: position 125,910,555 of record OY728139.1, on the reverse strand, counting down.
ACTGAAGCAACTGAAAGTACCATAAGTAAAACCTTGGTAGTGACCTTGAAGCTCCAAGATCTCTTGAACAACTCCCGCCAACTTGTAATGCCTATATTGATCACTAACCAGTAATTTTGGACCTGAAAAAAATTATATATACATAGGGTGAACATAAAATATATACTCGATAGGATCCTCTCTAAAACCTCTCATGAAAAATGTGAAAGAATCATATTAACCCAATTGAATAAAAAAATTAAACTAACTCTTCTTCTAAACAAGTAAAATAATATTCCCATCCTCACTATGGCTCACTCGCCATGTAATACATAAAAGTAAATAATTCTATATCATAATAATATATACAAATGTTAGTACCTCAATTCCACTTCCCTGCTAGTTTTCTGTTCTCATTCCCCAATGCGAAACATCTTGTGCTCATCCCTTCTATAAGTCATCCTAAATATCATGAATATATATTACATCCATTATTTATCCCATGCATCCTAGCACATACTTGTCATAATCATCCCATCTATCACTATGTGTATGTGTGGGATCCACTATATCCCTTGTAAATATATTATACCTCAATCCATCATATCTCACGAACATACACCTTTGAGTATCCATAGCCACCAAGACCAGATAAAATTATGTTTTATACCTCAATACATTACAGTTCACACATAAATGTATAGTAAAACCAAGATCCATTATATCCTGGGTAAAAAAATCACCTTATACCGTAAGCCATTATAGCCTAACATATGCCTATACATAACTATAGCCAAAGGGAGAGTAGGGAGATAGGTATTTATCCATTGGTTCCCTCTCCATCCTGGATGTTGGAGAAAACACCCCAATAAAATTTGAGTGTAGATTTCCCTATCGATGTGGGTGGTGAAACATATGAAATCAAAAAAATATAGAATATTTCACACACAACCACACAAATGGAAATCATCTAGACTTATACTCATCTACCCCTATCGTTACAAAAGACACTCAGTTTCAACCACTATGGTTTAGAAATAAAACACGAATACATGAATTAAAGTTATATATTAATAAATTAATTAGTCCTTAATTAATATTAATCCATATATTTTCACAAGAATAATAATTAATATTTTAAGATAAGTTCCTTAGAAACCGTAATTATTTCTAATTATATTCTCAAGTATGGAATCATAATATATGAATATCAAGAACCAACCATGTTTATTTATCATTCCATTTATCATTTCATATTTATCTAGGTACTCTAGGACTCATCATAATATACCACATCAAGGATGTACCTATCATACATATAATAAAATTTTATCAAGTAGTTGGAAAAAAATATAGCTTCTGGTCAACCATCCATTAAAGATGCATCAAGAAATAAATATATATATATCAATGAAAAAACCCTAATCTGAACTAATCTCAACCACCCTGGTGTAATCCCTGATACCATTTTTTCTAGTATAATCCATTTCAACATCACTAGAATAAATCATAACTATAGACCATAGATCTCATCCCATTTCATGTAAAAATTACCAACCATTCAAAGTTCACAATAAATAAAAAAAATAAAGATCAAATATCCTATATAAATCACACAAGGAAATCAAAGGTTTATATCACAAAAATCAAGGTAACTAAGGCCATTATATTAAGTAATTTAAGACTCCCATAAGAAATAATGCACTTATTCATTCAAAGAAAATTGTATATAGAAAAAAAAACAATTTTAATTATCATCTTAAATTAATCATTTTATTTTGAATAGACCTTCCACATCAACAAAACTATATGTTATAGCTAACAATAGCAAGAAAAAAATAATAACATGCTTTAAGTAAAGATCCAACATTCATATAGTTTTCATAAGGAAATTTAATTAATTTATCATGCCTCATCCACTAGTTAATTATTGTATCATTTTGGATTTAATTTTTTATTCAATTTCCCAACATATAACACATGATACATAAAAACAAAAACAAAATCAATAAAAATCACACAATCTATTAAATAATTAGAGGAAACATTAGTAAATCATAAAACACATGTGATCACAAGGTACCAACCATTTATTTAAACCCCATATCATGAAATTACAATTATTTATGACATGTGTTAACTCTCTTATTTTAATTCACAAATAAATATAATTATAAAATATTTCTTCCATAAAAAGATATCATAACATGTGGTACTCACTTATTATTTTTAAATTTCAAACTCAGAATTTAAATCAAGCATTTAAAAGTGGTTATCTTTTTTATCTTTCTTAGATAATTTATAGAATTCATGAAATAAAAATAATAATATCACTACAGGAAAAATGGCTTTTTGCGACGGGTTATTTGCGACGGGATTTATTCCCGTCGCAAATAGTCCCGTTAGAAACTTATTTGCGACGGGGGCATTTTCCCGTCGCAAAAGGCTTGGCGCGCATAGTGCGCCAAACCACGGGAAAGGTATTTGCGACGGGTGGTTACCACCCGTCGCAAATAGCCGGCGGCGGTAAAAACTATTTGCGACGGGAATATACCCTCGTCGCAAATAGTGTGTCGGAAGGTTGTTATTTGCGACGGGACCCGTCGCAAATAACTATTTAACCGTTGACCGTGATAAATGCGGGTTAAAGTATTTGCGACGGGACCTGTCGCAAATAGTCTCGTCGCAAATAAGCTAACCTATAAATACCCTCATCCGTTTTTTTCATTCATTCTCAACTTCTCTCAAAACTGTTTACAGTTTATTAAGTTTAATTTTTTTTGCAGAGTTGATATTGAAGTCTTCAACAATTATCGGAGATCAACTTCAAATCCATTTTAAAGGTACATATGTTATTTTTAATTTAATATTTATTTTAATTTTTTTATTAGTTTTAATTATTTTTAATTATTTTTAATTAGTTGTAATTTAATTATGTTTATATTGTTTTGTTATTTAATAAATTTAAGTTATTAGTATTCATAGTTAATGGTAATTAGGTGTAATTAATAATAATTAGAAATAATTAATAATGATTAGGAATAATTAATAATAATTAGTAATAATTAGGAATAATTATAGTTATATATATATATAGATATATATATATAGTTATATTTATTCGTATATTAATATAGATTTATATTAATATAAATATATTTGGTTATATGAATAAATATATATATATATATATTTATTCATATATTAATATATATATTTATTCTTATATTAATATATATTTATTCTATTTATATATATATATATGTAGTTATAAGTTTTTATTCGTATATTTATTTGTATATTAATTAATATATATTTATAATCTTAGTTTTAAATAAATTTATAAAATATGTGTTTTTATGTGTATTTATAAATAAATAAATAAATACATACATATATACAATACAGACACACACACATACACATACACACACACACATATATATATATATATATATATATATATATATATATATATATTTATGAATGAATACATAGAAATGAGGGGGTGAAAATCCTCTGAGAATGTTAAAATGACTATAACTTCTAATACGTAAGTCCGTTTCAACTCCACAACCAGTCAAATCGAAGAACATGAAACGATCTTCGATATGAAAAGCAGTACAGTCCAAACGGACATCCGGATCGGAAGTTATAGCCGTTTGAATGTTAAAAGGACCATAACTTCTAATCCAGGAGTCCGTTTCAGCTCCACAATCAGTCAAATCGAAGAACATTAAAAGATATTCGACATGATATATGGTAGAGGTTTATCGGACATCGGGATCAGAAGTTATAGCTGTTTGAACGGTGAAAAACCGGGGTGCCCCGACTAAAAACTCAGTTTTGGAGGACTTCGGGGCCTTTTTGGGCCTCGAAAAAACCTTGGACGGGTTTCACCCGTCCATAGGGCTGTAGAGCTCGTCGCAAGATTCGATTTGATATGCTGTAAAGCTCAAACGGAGTCCCGGATCAAAAGTTATGGCCGTTTGAAGTTTGGGTTTCATTTTCTTCTTATTTTCCATCTTTCATTAATTTTTTTATTTTTTTTATATTCAAAGAGTTATTAAATGACTATTAATTGATAAAAATTAGGTAATTATTAATTAAAAATATTTTTTAATTTATTTTATAACCCTCTTTTACTAAACATCTTATAAATTAATGTTATATTTCCATAGATCCTTTCTAAAACGTATTTATAAAATAAATATTATATTTATATCAATATAAATACGTTTATTAATTTATATATTAATAAATATTTTTTAAATTTTTTTAATTTTTTTTTAATTTTTTTAATTTTTTTTATTATTATTTGCGACGGGCCCGTCGCAAATAGTTGATTCGAGGCAACTATTTGCGACGGGAAAAGGCCCGTCGCAAAAACTTATTTGCGAGGGGCCCGTCGCAAAAGTTTTTTTAAAAAAAAACACAAAACTATTTGCGACGGGCCCTTTTCCCATCGCAAATAAGTGTTTTTGCGACGGGCCCGTCACAAAAAATTTTTGTTGCGACGGCGTTTTCCGCAACGAGCGATTTGCGACGGAGCCCCGTCGCAAAAGGCTATTTGCGACGGGATCCCGTCGCAAATGACCCGTCGAAAATGCCTATATTTCCTGTAGTGTATCTCAATGAATTATATTTTCTAGGTTATTAAGATAATATTATTTATCTAAAGCATGTGAGATTAAATCTATTTGAGTTCCTGAAATTATAATAACATTAAATAATATTATATTGCATACATTTTTATCTTATCCTTCCTCCTTTATAATTTTCCTAGATTTTTAATTAATCATTCATTTGGTTTCCATATTATTATTTTCTTAAGGTTAATCACATGAATTTACTAAAATCACACCTTTCCAAAATATAATAGAATAATTGGATCCCCTAACTTGTGATAAGATTTCACAATTTCACTACACCCAAAAATAGAGGAGAAAGAAAAGAATGAGAGTGGGTTGGGAACTCATAATAAGAACATATAATTATTGTATAAATTTTTAAATACTCTAAGAGTGAAGGTTGAAATGTTTGAGATTGATATAAAGTATGAAAAATGAATTGAGGAAGAAACTTATATTTTTAGGAACAATATATTTCTATTCATTAGGGTATTTCCAAAAACATAGTCAAACTTTCCTATTTAATTATTATTAATTAAATTTAGATTTAATTCTATTTGGTATCATTTAAATACATTAATATCAATACATACAAGGTCATAAATTATATTAATCATATCTAAATTTAAAACCCATGATTTAAGCTATATTTATCTTTCTTTTCCTTAAATTTGTTAAAAGGGGTTTTTTTATCATTCTGGGAAAATAAGAATTTTTCCACATTAACTGTTTTACTGACCATGAGGATCTACCATTAGAAGTGACCACATGGATAAACCGCATGAAGTAGATAATCAACTGCATAGATTGACCACACCATTTGGATCAACATTACAACATCCCAATTCTTTATATTACATTAATACATGATTTATTTCGTAATATTACACTTAAAAAACCCAAAATATTGATAAGTATAGTGTATTTAGGAATTAGGTACATTACATAACAACTTAAAATAGTAAATACATCATCTTTATTGAAAACATCCTTAACATGATTGCACTTAAAACTGTATGGGATAACCTGGAGACATACATAAGAAAAGGGTGAGCTATAAAGCCCAGCAAGGGAATAAACATGGCATAACATGAAGAGAATAATACATGTTAAACAATGGGAAGATAAAAAAGAAGTAATAATCACAAACATGAAAAATGAGACATGATATAGCATGATAATCATAAAGTAAATATGAGAAATGTGAAAACAACTTATAACATTGCATCATAAACATAAGTCAAGACTAACTACCAAGACATAATGATTGACAACGTCCTATAAAGTAATCAGGTTTAATACCTATCCCAACAAGACGCGTCATAAGACTAAACATCACCCAATGCATTGGATCACTATCTAGACACAATAATGATAACAGTTTCATGAATATGTATGCCACTTGAATAATGAAACATAAACATAAGGGTTACCCATAGAAAGAAATGGGTATTGCAATCATGTTATAGAGAATAAAAAATGGCCATATCATAAAAGTGTTCATGAAAGAATGGATTTAAGTCATAAATGGACATTCATAAGGTAAATTTTGTATAGATCATTATAAATTATGTTCAACTCAAGTGAAAACATGTAAAAATATTGTTTAAGAAACTTTATAAATGAGCCTCTTTAGTGCAGTTTAAGGGAAAATATTAAAGAGTCTTTAAAGAGGGAAAGAGTATAATTGTTTACAAAAAATCTGAAATTAAATTAGATATTTTTTTCATTATAAAAATATTGTTTTTAGAAAAATATTTGTTTCTTAAAATATATTATGTATTTTACTTGAAAATGGGTAAGAAATTGGGAAGTTCCCTTTAATCAGACTTGCTTATCAGGAGGAATTGAGCAGATAACGATATAAAACATGTATTTACCCATAAAATAAAGAAAAATTGAGATATTTAAATATTTTTAGAGAATACACACCTAATTTATGAGGATTACATAAGAATAATTAATAATTACATTGGGGTGAAAATAGAGAAGGTGTAACCCAAAGGAAAAAATGAATGTTCGGTGAGAATCCCTTACTTGAGTGTGTGACTCCAAATACTTGGGAGGAGCTTCTTAGGAGTTTGGGGGAACCTATGGAGGACTATATAGAGGTTATTTAAGATTAAGGACGTTTTCCAAGGTTATTTAGTGAAGATAAATGGGATCTTGGGTGTGTTTATATAGGAAATGAGTGGGGATTCTTTATTATTTCTCAAACTTAGGTTTTGGACACTATATAATAAAATAACCAAAACCACAAACCTTACCATGGTTTTTGCATATGGATTTTTCCAAATGGGAGTTGTTTCCATTATTTTATAAGTCTAATATCCTAACTTAATAAAATAATACCCTTGCTTATGTGTAAGCGAGTCATACTCTTAAAGAAATTATTTTAAAACCTTAAAATATATTAACGGTTTTGGAGGATTCATAAAGGCTTTATAAAATTAACCAAATGAACATAAAATAAAATTATTTTAAATTGAAAATATATATTTATTCATAGATCCAATTTATAGTATTTATTACAACAATTTAAGGTCATTATGATATCATAATATAGAAATTATATTTATACGATATTTAATTTTTACCCTAAATTTCAATTATCTCAGAAAATTATGAGAAATTCACCATAAGTTAATTTTGACATTATGATTCCAAAAATAATATTCATTTTATCTAAATAATTTTCTATATATTTTTATTTTCACTTTTAAAATATAAATCAACATTTATTGAGAAATGATATGTTTTTTGATAATAATGGTTTTTGATCCCTTATAAAAATTACATTTGACTTCACAAAAACTATAGGATCATTTATATTTAATAAAACTTATTTAATAATAATATTTTATTAAAATATTATTTATTCAAAAAATCTAGTAATTCATTAAAATAAATTTTTTAATTGAATTTAAATATTACTCAAAAATATTATTTGTGTTTTATAGTATCAAAATAAAAATCATTTATAAATTAACAATAATAGGATGAAACTATATCCATTATTCTATAAAAATTAATGTACATACTCAAATTTCTATGGTCTAGATACATATCCCTTTAATACACCAGCAAACACACTAAGAATAAGGTGTGCGACAGTGAGACTTTCATGGGGTGGTTCGGCATACTTGGTTTGGGTCATGATCTCAATGAGCTTGAAATTATCCTATAAATAGTTTCACTTAGGCTTAATTTGTTGGATATTATCTTAAGCTTGGTCAAGTAAAAATACTAGTGATGCTATCTCACTTAGTAGTTTGTTAAGTGGGCTTCATAGGGTATGATCCTACAGGTTGAGGTCATCACTTCTTTTGCCTGTGTCAATTGGATTGGTAAAAACCCTATATTTATAATAATCATGTGATAATAGTTCAACAACTATTTTATCAATGATAATGATGATTAATAATCATTTAAATATTATAGGATATAATAAGACCAAAGAATTGTATGTTTTTTCTATAACCATATTATATAATAATACATTTAATGAAATGATAGGGAAATTTTCTTTATAATAGTTTGGTTCATTAAAATTTCCCCCCCAAAAAACATTTCCCTCAAAATTTTTATTTCCTACACTAAAATAGATGTGGTTAACTCTGTTTCATCACTTTCACTAGTTACCACATCACTTCTTAAAACTTGTGGTTTCTCCACATCAATTTGACTAGGTTCATTATCTTATTTCATTGAACTTTGTCGCTATGATATAAGATATTCACCGGCTAATCTTCATATGATATATCATTCTCCAAAGATATGACATTTAGATTGATTATATGTGAGCGTTCTTGTATGTACTTTATTAATAGAGATACATGGAATACATCAGGTACTTGAGATAGGTTAGGTGGGAGTGCTGGTTAGTAGGCCACTGCTCCGATGCGATCAAGGATCTAAAAGGGGCCGATATATCTTGGAATAAGATTTACCTTCTTCTAAAATCTCATCACTTTATTACATGGTGATATGTGGTTGAATAAAATGTCTCTAACATCAAAATCTAGATCTCATCAATTATTTTTAGTATAGCTCTTTTTTTGACTCTAAGCAACCTTGATGTGCTACTGAATGATCTTAACATTTTCCACCATTTCCTCGACCATTTTAGGACCTAATAGTTTTTGTTCCCCAACTTCATCCCAACATGAAGGGGTTCTGAAACTCTTCCCATAAATGGATTTATAGGGATCCATTTGGTTGCTCGAGTAGAAATTATTATTATAATAGAACTCAACTAGAGGAATATGTTGGGGCCTTCCTCTTTTGAAGTAAATTATGCATGCTCTCAACATGTCCTCAAGTGTCTAGATAGTCCACTTATATTGTAAATTAGTTTGAGGGTGATAATATATGCTGATGTTCAACTCAATATTCAGTACATGTTGGAGACTCTTCCAAAACATATAGGTGAATCTTGTATATCGATTGGATACAATTGATAGTGGTGTTCAATGTAGCCTCACAACTTCTCTAATGCATATCCTTGCAATTTTATCAAGTGATATCCTCTCAAATCACATTGAAGTGTGTAGTATTTATGAGATGATCCACCAAAACCAATATAACATTATTTCCTCTTGATGTCTTCATAAGACCAGTGAAAAGGTCCATAGTGATGTTTTCCCATTTCCATGTAGGTATGGGTAATGGTTTCATCATCCCCTTGGATTTTTTTCCTCAATTATTTTACTTGATAACATACAAGACATCTTGATGTATATTATCCAATCACCTTCTTCATATTGTCCCACCAATAGTGTTCTTGGAGATCTCGATACATCTTTGTGATTCCTAGGTGGATGGAGAAGGTTTATCTATGTGCATCATCCAATAACTCCATCTTTAACTCGGGATTTTATGGTACACATATTATTGACCCAAATCACACAACTCTTTATTTATTAAAATTTAATTATGAGTATGTACCTTTTTCTTATAGTTTCCACTTTCTTTTGAATTCCCACATCATCCCTTTAAGCATCCTTTATCTTCTCCAAAAGGTACGGTTGAGAAGTAATTTGTGAAATGATTAATGATGTTCCTTCCTTTATGATCTCCATGTCCATCCTTTCTAAATATAATAAGATTTGATCCATATCAATTCTCATCAATGATGTTGGATTATTTCTACTTAGAATTTCCACCACTTTATTCTCTTTACCTGGGTGGTCTTGGATTGAGAAATCATAGTCCTTGATCAGCTTTAACCAGCTTCATTGGCATATTTTCATCTCTTTCTGTGTGAATATATACTTGAGTATTTTTTTTATTTATATATATTTCACACTACTCCCCAAAGAGATAATGCCACCATATTTTCAAAGTGAAGATCACTACAGCCAACTCCATATCATGCTTTGGGAAGTTTTGATCATGAAATTTCAACTACCTTGAAGCATAGGCTATCACTTTTCCATTATGTATTAACACATATCCCAATCCCTTATTCAAATAATTGCTGAATACCATGAAAATTTATCCTCTTATGGGTAGTGTGAGCATAGGGGAATTGATAAGTCTCCTTTTTAGCTCTTTTAAGCTCTATTCACATTCATATTTTGAAGAAACTCGACTCCCTTATGATATATCTCGGGGATAGGGTTTGATAATCATGAGAAAATTTTCACAAATCGATGATAGTACCCATCTAATCTAAATAAACTATCAATATCTGTTAGATATTTTGGCCTAATCCATCATTTAATTACTTCTATCTTTGAAGGATCCACATATATATGATTTCTTTTGATGATATTCCACAAGAATTAGACTTCCTTCAACCAGAACTCACATTTATCGAACTTGGAATAAATATTATCCTTTCACAAGGTCTTTCGTATAGTGCTCAGATGCTTATCATACTCCTCCTTGGTTTTTGAGAATATTAGAATATCATCTATAAATAATACAAAAAAATAAAGGTGATCTCTAAAGAATCTATTAATCAAGTCCATGAATATTTTTAGAGAATTAGTGAGTCTGAATGGAATTACTATGAACTCATAGTGCCCATACCTTGTATGAAAATCAGTCTTGGGGATATCCTACTTCTTCACCCTTACTTGATAATATCCTAACTGAAGATCCACCTTGGAAAAGTATTGTGCTCCATGTAGCTGATTAAACAAGTGATCAATCAATGGAATAGGATACTTGTTTTTTATTGTGATATTTTTAATCTCATGATAATCAATACAAAGGCTCATTGAATCATCCTTATTCATAATAAAGAGGATTAATGCACCCCATAGTGAAACACTTGGGCGTATGAACCCTTTATCCAAATTCTTCTATATTTGTTTCTTCAGATCCTCAAGTTCCATAATAGGAATTCTATATATATTTTTTGGATAATGTTAATGCCCTAGGTATAATATTGATTAAAAATTCAACCTCTCTACTAGGAGGAAGACTAAGAAATTTCTTTTTGAATACATCATCATATTCCCTCACAATAAGGATGTCTTCAAGGATGATTATTTCCTTAGAATAAATCACTTGATCTAGATATTATTTCTCATGGGGAAATAATATCCATGTTTTTGATGCTGTTGCTAAATAAGTTCCATCCTCCTTGTAATTGAATAGAATCAGGGGTCGATTCACGATACATAGAGTGATTTCCTTCTCACAAAAAATTTATGTTGTCCTTAAATAGGGAAATCCAGTCCATATCCATAATTGCATACAATTTCACCAAAGGGAGTATGATAAGGTTTGATGGTAATTATATCCCACAAATTGTAACAGGGGAGGAGTTATATAATTGGGATAAAATAATTTCCCCATTTTCCATTTTCATCAATGGGTATACTTCCAATATTTTTGGTGGTGTTGGAATATTTCTACTCACTTTTGTGATATTAAGGAATGTCTAGAACTATAATCAAAAAGTATTATTTCTATTCTTTAACAAATAACTAGCTTACCTATCACCAATTCATTGTCGATATCTAGCTCAGTAGTTGTGATATCAAAATCTCACCCTTGCTACCATGTAGTTTGTTGGTTATCTCTGAAAACCCTTCGCTTAGTGCATTGATTTTCAAAATTCCCTGGTTCCTTGAAGTTTAAGCAATGAAAAATGTATTAAGGGTTGAATTTATCATTCATTTCCTTCATCACATTAGTGAGTTTCTCCTATTGTAAATTTCTAGCTATGTTACCTTCCTCCCCTCACCTAAAGCATTTCTTCATATCCCTTAGGAAATTTTTAGGGTTCTTCTTTCCACACCTTCGAAAAATGGGATGTCGAAATTTCTTGGCACCATTTGATTTATCCATAGGACCACCAGAATTAAACTCTATTTTCTAATTCTTATCACCATGATACCCTTGCGATTCACTGATCCCTATTTTGACTTTGAGGGAAAATTGAATAATTTTCTCATAGCTATCAAACTTTTGGATTGTAATGGATTTTCGTAGACTAGGTTTTAACCCACCAAAGAAGTGATCAACCATGAATTTCGGTGTAACAACAAATATGGAGGTGTATCATGCAAGTATTGTGAAGTTTTACTCATATTCCTTGATAGATTAATCATATTTTTTTCTTGAGGTCAAGGAAAACCCTTTCCATTTTAAGTTAGAGAATGTGAGGAAAATATTTATCAAAAAACATTTTCTATAATTCCTTCCACCCCATTGATTCGATATCTTCCTCAGGCTATGTATTCTTGATAAATGTCCACCACTAATCAACTTCTCCCACTATATGATAAATATCAAGTAGGAAATTCTCTTGTTCAGAACATTAAAGGATGGAGAATATCTTCTCAATGGGGTAGATCCATTATTTCGCAATTAAGGGATAAGATGATCCATTGAAAGTTAGAGGAAATTGTCACATAAAGGACTCAATTGAATACTGTAATTTATTATGGTTATTTGGGAACTCCTCTTGGTCCAGGTTTCTATTCAAAACTTGAGTCAGTTGAGAGAGTATCATCAAAAAAGTATGTGATTCTTTCTCCCATCGGGTTAAGAATCTCATTGGGGCAGTCATCACATTTCCCATTACATTGATTGTTTACCCAATTCCCCCTATTTTAATCCATTTTCTAGAATAAATGGAAAATTAGGGGTGAGTATTTTTAAACTATTAAATGCATATAAGGTAATCACATTAAATTAAATAGATAACTTATAAAATTTCATTCTTTTAACTTATGAATTTCTAGACTTCAATATATGTTATTCATGATCTATTTCCTAGATTATATTATTATGGTTATTTTTGTTCCATTAATAATTGTTCATAATGATCTTATGGATTTACCAAATCATATCCCCTAGGAGTGTCAAACTAAGTGTGAAGTAAGTCCTGTTTTTGTGCACCAGTTCTTGGTTGAGCCTAGCTCAATGCGGTGTTTTTGGGTTTTACACTTAAGTACATTTTTTTTAGAGCCACAACCACTTATAGTATCCAATAGGGATGTATTTTCTTAATAAACCACTTAAAATATACTTACCCAAATTTAGGTATGTTTTCATATACTTAGTCTTATTAATAAGGATTTTACTAGAGTTTTCTTATCCTAATCCCAAAAATAACTAAACATTTCCTTTAATACCAACTATAATAACTTTGATCTTTATTTCACATTAATACATGATTTAATACATAACATTATACTTAATACAACTCAGAAGATCGAGAATTCTAGTTTATTTGGGAATTATGTGCATTAAACAACAACTTAAAATAGGAAATACATCATATTTATTGAAAAATTCCTTAACATGATTGTACTTAAAACTGCATGGGATAACCTAAGGGATACATAAGAAAAGGGTGAGCTATAAATCTTAATAATGTAACAAACATAGAATAACATGAATAGAATAACACATGTTAGACAGTAAGCATATAAAAAAGGAGTAAGAATCATAAACATGAAAAATGAGACATGATATTGTAGTGTAATCATAAAGGAAACATGGGAAATGTGTCAACAACTTAAAACACTACATCGTAAACATAGTTCAAGGCTAAATACCAAGAAATAATTATGGGCAAAGTCCCATAAAGGAATTAGGTTTACTCCCTAACCCAATATAAAGTCTCATGAGACTAAACATTAATTAATGAATTGGAGTGCTATCAGGGAATACCCATCCTAACATGTTCATTCATATGTGTTCCACATGAATAATTAAACATAAATATAAGGGTTACCCATGGAAATAAATGGGTATCACAGTCATGTCATAGAGCATAATAAATTGGCATATCATAAAAGAGCCCATGAAAGAATGGATTTAAGTCATAAATGGAAATTAATAAGGTAAAATAGGCATATATAATGATAAATTATGTTCAAATGAAGTGAAAACATGTAAAAATATTGTTTAAGAAACTTTAGAAATAAGCCTCTATAGTGCAGTTTAAGGGGAAATATTAAAGAGTCTTTAAAGAGGGACAGGGTATAATTGTTTTCATAGAACCAGAAATGAACTTAGTTAGTTTTTCATGATTTAAAGAGTGTTTTTAGAAAAATATTTTTGGTTTAAAATATATTATGTATTTTACATGAAAATGAGTAAGAAATTAAAAAGTTCCCTTTAATTAGGCTTGCTTGTCGAGAGGAATTGAGAAGAGAAACTTATAAATCATGAATTTCCCTATAAAAGAAAGAAAAAATGAGATAAGTTAATATTTTTATAGAATAAGAATGTAATTTAGGATTATTACATAAGAATAATTAATAATTAAATTAGTGTAAAGAGAGAGAGGGTGTAACCCAAAGGAAAAAATGGAGGTTCGGTGAGAATCCCTTACTTGAGCGTGTGACACCAAATACTTGGGAGGAGATTATTGAGAGCTTGGGGGCTCCTTAAGATGACTCTAGAGAGGGTATGGAATATTAAGGACGTTATATAAGTATTTTTATTGAAGAAAAATATGATATTGGGTGGTTTTATATAGGAAATGAGTGGGGATTTCTTTATTAATTTTCAAACTTAGGTTTTGGACTCTGTATAATAAAATAACCAAAACCACAAACCTTCCAATGGTTTTTCCTATAGTTTCCGAAAATGGGATTGTTTTCATTATTTTATAAGTAAAATTTCTGAACTTAATAAAATAATGCCCTTTCTTATATATAAGTGACTCATACTCTTAAGAAAATGATTTTAAAATATTAAAATATATTGATGGTTTTGGAGGATTCATAAAGGATTTATAAAATTAACAAAATAAATATAAAATCACATTATTTTAAAGGTAAAAAATATATTGGGTATTGGATACTAGTTATAGATTTTATTACATCACTTTTTTTTCATTATCATGTCATAATATATAAATTATATTTATATGATATTTAATTTTTACCCAAAAAATCGGTTGTCTCGTGAAATTATGGAAAATTAACCATTGGATAATTTCGATGTTATAATTCAAAAAAGAATAATTATTTTATCTAAATATTTTTATAAATATTTTTATTTTCACTTTTAAAATAAAAATAAACATTTATTGAGAAATATTTGGTTTTTTTACAATAACAGTTTTTGATCCCGTATAAAAATTACATTTGAATTCATAAAAATTATATGATAATTTATATTTAATAAAAATTATTTAATAATAATATTTTATTAAAATATTATTTACTTCAAAAATACATTATTTCTTTAAAATAAATTATTTAATTGAATTTAAATATTACCTAAAAATACTATTTGTGTTTTATTATATCAAAATAAAAATCATTTACAAAGTAACAATAATAGGATGAAAATATATCCATTATTTATAAAAAATAATGTATATAATTATTTTTACTGGGTATTGATACATATCCCTTTAATAAACTAGTAAAATACCTAAGAGTAAGGTGCCCAATGGTGAGACTTTAATGCGGTGGTTTGGTATACATGGGTTGGGTCGTGATCTTGATGAGCTTAAACTTCTCCTATTACGGGTTTCACGAATGCTTAAGTTGTTGGATATTAGACTGGGCTTGGTCAAAGGAAAATCCCAGTGATGATATCTCCCTCAAAAGCTCCAATAAGTGGGCTTAATAGGGTATGATTCTCCTTGTTGAGGTAATCACTTCCTTTATTCTTGTCAATTGGATTTATTAAAATCTTATAATTATATTAATCATGAGATCTTAGTTGAAAAACTATTTTATCAATGGTAAATATTTTTAAATTTCATTTAAATATGATAGGATATAATAATACCAAATAAGTGCATGTGTTTTCTATAACCATATTACATAATAATACATTTAATTAAATTACAATGGAAATTTTATTTATAACTATTCCTACCTTTAAAAACAGAATGAACAAACTATCAACCTTGTCGATCGACTATATAGATCTTCCATGTCACGCAGATCAACTTTGTGAATAAACAATCAATCACTTGAAGGAATGACCACATGAACAAGAATCGACCACACGACTAAGGGATTGACCACACGACCAAAGGATCAATGGAACAAAAAAGATTGATTGTGTAAACAAATTATCTACCAAAAAACCAAAGTATTGAATGCATGACCAAAGGATCAAATTCATTAACAAGGTATCAGCCACATGACCAGAGGATCATCCACACGACCAAAGGATCATTTGTAAGACTAAAAAGTATTAGTCACATGACCAAATGACTAGTCGCATGAAAAAATTTATAATTTAACAATGGAAAAGACTCTCAACATCCTATAAAATTTTTTAAGATTTTTTGAAATGAAAAAGGAAGGGTTTTATAAATCTAGGACCTTACATTTGATACCAATAAAATAATTCTTATCATTAATAATATAAAACAAACCT
Source organism: Viscum album (assembly GCA_963277665.1). Lineage (NCBI taxonomy): Eukaryota > Viridiplantae > Streptophyta > Magnoliopsida > Santalales > Viscaceae > Viscum > Viscum album. Next base: position 125,894,125 of record OY728139.1, on the reverse strand, counting down.
ATAAATAAGAAAAAATTATTTGAACAACCTCCCTTCAATATACCTCTCATGGATCTCACTAAAAACAAAACAAGTCCACACATTGAAGGAATAGGGATAAAAACCACACAATATCACAAACCAACCTAAAAACATACTCTAAAGAGAGATAACTCTCAAATAAGGGAAAGTTCATAAACAAGAATCAGATAGAGGAAGATAAATTATCTCATAAAACATCGTAATGTCAAATACATCATATCAGTAGCGGTAAAAAAAGAACCCCAAAACGGAATATCATTTATCAATAAACTCAGGATATTGATAATTAATCTACAAATATCACTCCCAATTGATCTCTTTAAATCCATTGTACCACCATAGGGCACAAACTAAAGGAATAGCATGCATGTTTAATACCCTCTCTTGATGATCATGAATCTCAATAGCCTCTCTTCAAAGGCTACACAATATTCAAAATCCAACTCACCCTAGTTAATGATGTGGGAATGATCATAAAGAAATCCGAAATGATTTAATACATGGAATACATCATGAATTCATATCATCTATGTGGGTAGTGTTAATCGACACACCACATCTCCAACACACACCAACAATGCAAAAGGTCCAATAAACCGGGGGGAAAACTTTCTCTCCTGAATAACAAACACTACCCACAATGAGAAGATACCTTCAAGAACACATGATATTTGATTTCAAACACTATATTACTTCTACCATGATCATCACAAGAATTATAGTGATTATTTTCTTCCTTCATTCACTTTTGAATGTCTTGTACCTTCTTTTTCATGCTCTACACAAATTTTAGTCTAAGAATAATTGACTCTCCAACCTCAATCCAACACAATGGAGATTAAAAATGTCATCCATACTATGGTTAGAATGTTGGTATACCAATGGTATAATGATAATTTTTATTTTATGAAAAACTCCACCAAGGTTAGTTTTATCACCTACAAACCTCCAAAATATATAATTCACTTGTGCAACATATCCTATAAAGTATGGATATTCCACTTTGACTGACCATCCTTCTATGGATGAAAAGTGGTGATAAGGAATAACTGAGAGAAAAATGAATGATAGAGAGATATATACACCCAAGAGGTAAAATGAGGATCATGATCATATATGATCATCTCCATAACCCCATAAATCCTCACCACCTCTGATAGGTACTACCTTGACAAAACCTCCATTGATCTCAACTCATTAATTGATAAAAAGTGAGTTGACTTAATCAAGTGGTCCATGATCACCCATATAACATCATAAACACCCTAAACTCTGGTTAAATTATTGATGAATGCCATTGATATGTCCTCCCACTTCAACTAGGGAACATTAAGTGGCTGAAGAAAATAATTGGGAACACAATGCTCAGCCTTCATCCTTTGAAAAATTAGACACCAAGAGACAAACTCTTTAAGTGATAACTTTATACCAGAACACCAAAAATATCTTTTCAAAGCATGATAAATCTTAGACACACTAGTATATACTACCAAGGTAGAACTATGGAACTCGAAAATCACCACATCATGCATCACTAAAGTAATGAAAATCTTTCCTTGAAACAACACTTGATATTGTTCATCCTTTGACCATCCCTTGGGAAAATCACCACAGAAAACTTGATCATGCATAACCTCTACCTCAGAATCCCCCATCTAGAATTTCTCCACCTACTTCACCAAATATGGTTGAACTATAATCTAATAAAATTATCCTCTTCCATAAACTAACCCCAAGTCAAGGTTCATTACATCCAACTTTTCTATCACTCTCTAAGAGTATTCAGAATCATGTACAACACCACCATGTAACTTATTAATCAAGGAATCCACTACAATATTCCCTTTACCATGTGTAAAGGAAATATCAAAGTCATAATCCCTTAGTAACTCCATCTATAATTATTTTCTCAAATTCAAATCACATTATAGAAGAAATAATTCAAATTATTGTACTCAGTGAAGACTACAAAGAACTCTCTAATGAAATGGTTCCTCTATAACTTTAAGGAAAACACAACTGAAATGAGCTCAAGTTCATGGGTGGAATAGTTATATTCATTAAGATTTAACTATCAAGACCCATAAGATATAACCTCCCTCTATTGTATCCACATAAAACCTAATCCAAGATGTGAGGAATCACAAAAAACCTTTAATTCAAATCTTTCTTTTGGAAAATGAAGAACCATAGCACAGAAAAACTTCTCATTAAAATATAAGAAATTAATATATCTTTGGTCAATCCACATGAATGTATGATCCTTTCTGATTAACATTGTTATAGAAGTCACAATTTGGTGGATTTAATGAATTAAATGCCTATAGTAATTATCAATACCAAGGAAACTCTACACCTCCACAATATTCTTGAGGGATGACCAAGAAACCATCACCTCAATCTTCAAATTATCTATGGTTACTCCATGCTAAGATATGACATTCCCTAAGAAAAAATCCTATCAACCACCAAACTCACATTTCAATGTATTTTTTAACATATAAGGAAACCAAAGAACTCCCAACATGGTTTTTAGATTCTCTGTGTGATCCTCCTCCAACCTAGAGAACATAAGGATTTCATTGATAAATAAAACCATGAACCAATATAAAAACTCATGGAACACTACATTAACCATTCCCATGAACACGAGTATAGAATTTAAAACTCTTAAAAATATTACAACAAACTACTAATTCCAATAACAACATATGAAATTAGTATTTAGGATATCATCATCCTTTACTCACATTTGATAGTATAAAGACCATAGATGAATCCTTAAGAACCGGTTATCTCCCTTTAACTGATCAAATAAATCATCAATCAACAAGAGAGGGTTACAGTTCCTTATCATAACATGATTCAAATAGCGATAATTGACACATAGCCATATATTGTCATATTCCTTCTTCACAAACATAATTAGAGCTCCCTAAGGTGGCACACTAGGCCAAATGAATCCTCTTTGTAGAAAATCATCAATATGAATATGAATTTCCTATATCTTATAAGGTTTCATCTGATACGGTGACACCAATATCAAATAAAATATTTTCTACAACTTTATATCAAACTTGATATCTCATTGAGGGAGTAGTATTACATCATATTTTAGAAAGAAATCATGGAACTCTTCAAAAATCCTAGAAAACACAACTCGATGAACCTATAATGAGCTCACCATTAGATTAACCATCAAGGAAGATAGATATTGAACACTCCTCAAAACTATCTAAGGGTCTCATTCTCTAATTACTACAACAAAAATAGGCCTTAGTGGGGGTCTATTAGTGGAGTTTTACTAAACTGCTCTAATTTTTTTAAGAAGGGTTTAGCGGTGACACTCCCCCCCGACCCCCGCAAGACCCCCCCCCCCCCGACCCCCGTAACCCCAAAACCTAGCTCGCTGCCCCTTCTCCCCCGACCCCCACGACCCCCGAAGACTCGTGCTCCCCCCCCCCCCCCGACCCCCGTAACCCCAAAACCTAGCTCGCTGCCCCTTCTCCCCCGACCCCCACGACCCCCGAAGACTCGTGCTCGCCCCCCCCCCCCCCTCGCCGCCCCCAACATAGATTTCCTCCCATTCTCCCCTTGACCACCGAAGACCTGTGCTGACCCCCCCCCCTCATCACCCCCGACCTAGCTCATTTCCCCTTTACCGGTCTTGACCTGTGCTCACCTCCCCTCAACGCAACTCTCCGCTCCTCAGTGCGCCTCACCTCCCTTATTGGTAATGTGTTTTTCCCTTGTTTATTTTCTAAGATATTATTATTCCTATTCAACATTTTTCATGTGAGGTTTTGGGTAGAATCCTACTGAATCTACTTGTATTCTTACACGTTATATATATCCTATTTTTATAGGTCTCTAATAGGGAGTTATTGATTGGGTTGGGTGTTACTATAACATGACATGGATCTTGTGTGTGTTTTTTTTTTAAAATAGTAGTTTATTGTTATATAATTTCACAATATTGTTGTGAGAACTTAGGTTATTTATAAAGAATAATATTTCTGAAATTACATGTTTTTCTGTTAAATAAGTTTTATAATAGTTATTTTCTACATGAAAAATATATTGTATTTGGTGTAACACTCATGAAATTGATTTAATATATTTAGTCATGGGTTATTATGATTATATAATTATGTTTATAAATTATGGAAATATTTTTTTCTAGAAGTTATAATTTAATGAATATAATGTAAAAATATATTGGATGACATAGGGTTATTATTTATTAAAATGGAATATCTAAAACTAAGAGATAAAATGCAGTTGTTTTTTATAAATATGCCTGTTGGAATTTTTTAAGTAACAATATTTTTAATAAAATTATTATTAACATTAATTTTTTTTCAAAAATAAAAATTAATTGTTTCAATACAATATAAATGGAATAATTATGAGCTCCATGTATTGAATTAGAAACATGTGTTTTTGATATTATGGCATTAATCTTTCTATTATGTGAATTTCATCAATTAAGAAATATTACAAGAGGCAATGCATTTGGAATTGACATGATATGACATGATTTGATTCATGATTTTGGCTAGGCCTTGTGTTTGGTACCACGATTTTTTATATTTCTTGTGTTTTATGGGGATATACTATCTTCCATGTGGTTTGTATAAAACTTAAATGAGCCATGTTTTTTGATACCATACTCCTTAGTGGGTGTTTATAGTATCCACCATCATTAGATAATATTGGTATACAAGTTCTATGGGTGACTTGGTTTGTGAAAATTTCATTAAAGATCATATTTTTAGGATTTCATTAAATAATTTAATATCCTTCCCCTATAATATATGATAAAATTAAAATTTGTCATTATTTGGTTATTTAAGGGTTTATTGGAATAATTTCTTAAAAACTTTATACACACAACTTGTGTTAACACATATTAAATACATGGTGATGTAGGTAAGGGTAAAAACTCTAAATAGGTATGAGATGATTTTAGGAGACATCATCAAGTTGATTTTATATGTTTTTATGTCATGTTGGGGGGTTTTATTATATTATTTTCTAGCTATTTTAGTTTTATTGTATATTAAATTTTCAATTGGGATGTATTTTATATATACCCTAGATTAATTCTTAAGTTGAAAAAAATAAATTCAGTTTCATATATCAATTTATATTTTTATCTTTTATATATACTACTTACAATTATTGAATTATTTACTTTAATATTTTACCATAGTGGATTATTAAAGGGAAAACCACTCCATGAATAATACTTTCCTACCCTCTGGGCTAGTCAGTAGCCTCTGACATCCAAATACTACATTCCCTAGGGACACAGTAATTTATAATCCCTCATTCCTATATCATATTAGAATAAAAAAACATATAAATCACTGGAAATTCTATATGTAATGTTTATTGTTTATTCTATGAACATTTAATTGATATTAAAAGTATATTATGGACTTCTAGTTAATTAGTATTATATTCATTCCTTCTTGAGGAACCAAAGAATGAACAAGTTTTTCATAGTATAATTGATTCATTATCTTTTAAGTAGTGTTTTTCATCTCTTCATCAGCAACCACTTCCTCCAACCATAAATAGACTGCTTTTGTATCTTCAACATGACCAACATCTATATACCACAAAAAATAGAAAAAAAATAATGCATGGAGAAAAACTTTAACTATCACCTACTTATTATCATTAGAAGTTAACCCCTAAAATATAGTCATTTTATTTATCCTCAATCAATAGATATTTCAAAATCTATCAAAATACCAAATTTATAGATTTGGAGTGATATTTCATTAAACAAAAATAAGATAACAATGATTGAGGTTTTAATGAGGTTATACTACCATTTAGGAGTCCAAATCAATTAATGACTCATCAATATGACATTGAACAAGATTTTATAAATATAAAGAATTGGTGTAAAGAAAAATTCCCAAATGACTCACCTTTATTATTTTCTAGTCATCTAAGTGGAAATGGAAATGTATTTTTATAAATCCAAAGTAAAATATAAAAAATGCTCATGCATGAAAGTGGTGTTTGAGTAGACCCCCTCCTGAACTATAGTGGATCACCAAGGATGTTCCATGATCCACCCCAGAGCTCCACATTATGTTTCAACCCCCATTGATGTTACATGATCCACCCTAGATCTGAAGAATTTAATCACATGCAGGGTCACAACAGGTTGTTACCCATAACATTACACCATGATACCCCACATGTTCTAAAATTATTAACCCCAGACCATACCCAACTCTTTGAATCCTAATTCAAGGCCACCAATAACATACAAAGTAGGAAAAAATTATTAATATACACAATATTTAACACTACCCCTATTGCATATTTTTTGGGGATTAAATATTTTATATGATATCCATAAGACTATGGATTTAATAGGCTTTCCCACTTTCTATAATTGAAACTAAATTAAATAGAAATTGAAAAGGTATATTGACATAAATACTTTTCAGTGTTATTTTAGGATCTATTTTAGTAAATTTAATATACATGATTTCATTTATCTTCAGAATTTCATGTTTCCATTGAGTCTGGAAAAACAAATACCTTACGTCTTGGATTCATCTACCCTAGCCATGAATCATTTCACCTTATGATTCTTGGCATGTTCTACATCTTGGTTTCCCATATATTTTCTAAAGTAGTGAGTCATGTTTAAGGTAAGAGTTTGTTTCCATTTCATATTCCTAACTTCTATTCAATTATTATATGATTTATCAATACCTTACCTTAGTTATATCAAATTTATGACATCATTAGTTTGGCTATCTATTTTGGTGTAGCACGACATACAAAAAACTACAGGTATGAGATCCTTGTTCTCATATTCTTTTATGGTCTTTTTAATTTGCATGCTTTGGTTTTCTAGTGGGTGGGTTTATTATGTACCATATGTATTTATATAGGAAAACCTTATTTGACATATTTATATAATTTTTTAACTAGTATATATGAATCACTTTCCCTATTTAGTAATAGTTATGTGTTTTAATTTTTTTAATATTGTCTAGGAACATTGTGATGTACATGGATAAAATCTAGATCACATTACTAAGGAACACACCTCAGTATGTTAATGGTTTAAATGAGTTTTTATATTTTTCAATTTCCAATCGATCCGTTGAAGGAATAATAAGATGTCCATGCCCTAAATGTAAATTTAAAAGATGGTTGAAGAGAGATGAAGTTTATGAACATTTAATATTGATGCAATTCCCTGGTAAATATTTGTTTTGGATTTGGAACGAAGAATCAAACGTTACAGAAATGTTGAGTACTGATGTCAATCCAAAGAATGACCTCCCAACTTCATCGACAATGGAAAATGAAATGAAAAACCTTATAAATGATGCATTCTGCACTGTAAGAGACCACCATCAACATCAAAACATATCAGAATAACCAGATGAGGGTGGTACAAATAAAAACGTGACAAGTGATGTTTTTGAGACTGTAGGACAACCATATCAAGGTTGTAACATATCAGTGGATCTTCCTCTTGATTCTTTAGAGACTAATGTAAGAGAAAACTTCACTAAGGAAAATATGTTTCATGACTTAGTTGACGATGGAAATCAGGAGTTGTATAATGGATGTTTGAAATATTCAAAACATTATTTTATGCTGAAGTTGTACCATATCAAATGTCTATGAGGAATTACAAATAATGTAGTGTCCATGATATTAGAATTGTTGTGTGATTCATTTCTTGAAGCAAACATCCCCGAGTCTTTTTATGATATGAAAAAATTTGTTAACAGGCTTGGTCTGAATTATACAAAAATACATGTGTGTCCCAATGATTGTATGCTTTATTGGTGAGAGGATTCATGTAGATATGATTGTAAAAAATGTTTTTCTTCTAGATGGTAGTCAATGGGTGATGTTGGAAGTCGGAATCAACATACTTTCATGAAGAAGAAGAAAAGTAGCACACATTCAAAGGTTTTTTTTACTTTTCTTTAAATCCTCGATTACAAAGATTATTCATGTCATCAAAAACTACCAAACACATGAAGTGGCATTCTATAGATAATAACAATGATGGGTTAATGAGGCATCCATGAGATTCACAATCATGGAAGAAATTTGATTCATTATATCCATATTTCTTAGATGATCCTAGGATTGTTCAATTGGGATTTTCTACTGATGGATTCAACTCATTTGGGACTTTGAGTACCAGTTAAAGCATTTGTCCGGTTGTTTTGATCCCTTACAATTTTCCTCCGTTGATGTGTATGCAAAAAATTTCTTTTATCATTTTGATGATTATTCCTGGAAAAAAAATTCCTGGAAATAATATTGATATATACTTGCAGCCTTTAATTGAAGAATTGCAGGAGTTGTGGAGAAATAGTATTGAGACATTTGATACTTCTTCTAAAACAATGTTTAAAATTCATGATACTTTAATGTGGACCATTAGTGACTTACCTGGGCTTGTGGATTTATCTTGATGAAACAATTACATGGGTATAACTTGTCCTATTTGTAACTTTGATTTTGAGGCCAAAAGGATACATCATAGTAGAAAATGGTTCTTCTTGTGACCTCAAATATTTCTCAATGCATCTCATAGATTTTTTGGCAAAATAGATCAAAATTTAACGGTTTCACTAATCGTAGACAACCTCCAAAGTTGATAACTAGTTTTTAAATATTGACCCAACTTGGAAATGTTGAAACATGATTTGGGAAGGTTCTTAATTTAAACGATAGCGGGAAACGGGTTCAAAGTGCATCGTCAAGTGAAATCAGAATGCAACAATGGAAGAAAAAAAAGTATATTCTTCAAAATTCCGTATTGGGAATTTAATTTGTTGTGGAATAATCTTGATGTGATTAATATTGAGAAGAATTTTTGTGAAAATTTGATTTTCACTTTGCTTAATGAGCTTGTAAAGTCAAAGGATCATCCCAATGCTCACAAAGACTTACAAGTAATGAACATAAAATGTGATCTCTGGCTAGATGAGAATGAAAAGTATGCTTCGACAATTTTTGCAATGGAAAATTGGGATAAAGATACATTCCTTTGAATTTTAGAGAATGTGAAGGTATCCGATGGGTATTCACGTAACATCTCAAGGTGTGTTTACTTGAATAATCATAAGTTACATTGATTGAAAAGTCATTATTCACATATTTTGTTACAACAGTTACTACCATTGGCATTGTGTACATTATTACTTGAAAAATTACTGTTGTTGTACTCCAATTTTGCACATTTTTAATACAACTATGTGAGAAATATCTACATCCATTTCAACTTGAAAACCTTCAGGAGAGGTTTTTAGTGACCCTTTGTGCAATAGAGATGATCTTTCCTCTGTCGTTTTTACTATCATGATGCATTTAATTGTGCATTTGGTTGAGGAAGCTAAATTAGGAGACCCGGTTCATTATCGATGGATGTATCCAATTTATAGGTACTTTATTTATATGTGTTTCAGTTAAGTAAACATTTTTTGGTAGTCAATTAAATTCATAATTATGTTTATTTTATGTCACAGATATCTTGGGAATTTGAAATCATACGTGAGAAATAAGGCTCAACCAGAAGTCTCTATTGCTGAAGGCTATTTGGATGAGGAGTGTCTTACCTTTTTTTCTAGATACTTGGATGATATTGAGACAAGATTTAATCAATTTGGACATGTTGAATACACATCGACTCAATCTCAAATACATTATAAATAAAAAATATTTCCTTCTATTGGATGATCAGTTGGGAGGGCCTCGAATGTGACACTGACGAAATTGGAATTATTACAGGCACATAGATATGTGCTGCTAAATAGTGAAATTGCAGATCCATTTATTGAAGACTTGAGAATAAAAACAAAAAGAGATGAATGATATTTCTAACATGAAATGAGAAATATATAACGAAATCTATTAATAAAGATCTTGTATAATGGTTTGCACGACGTGTAAGTTCATAAATATTGCAATAAATATGAATATTATTTTGACACATATATTTTGTAAATTTAATATAATCATATTTCTTTTTTAGATCATGAATACTTATACTTGAGTAGAGTTGTCAAAATATTTTAAGTTTCTTGCTCGACGTCCTCTAAAACAAGTTATAAAGTGTGACGCTTACAACGTGAATGGATTTAGATTTCATACAGTCAATCAAGAAGAGGGTTTGAAAAAATAGAATAGTGGTATATTTACATTTGCTGAAGTGGGATACTATGTAAAGATGACTGATATTATTGAATTAAACTATCAAGATGATTTTTTAATTATTTTATTAAAATTCAATTGGGTCGATATTATTTAAGGTGTTAAAAGAGATTCCTTGCAATTTAGTTCTGTGAAATTCTCTCACTAGATGGATGTTGGTGATCATGAACTGCATGATCCATATATCTTATCATCATAAGAAAAAAATGATATATTATGTGAATGATGTTGTGGATGAAGGTTGGAGTGTAGTTTCTCATGTAATACAAAGATATTTGTATGATATGGGTGATGAAGTGGAATATTTGACCTCTGAAATTGAATCTCATCAACAATAAGAAGTATAATTATTTTTCCATCATGATATTGAAAATATTAGTCTAGAAAGGATGAAAGAATTGGATGAAATAATGAAGCCGGAAATCGACATGATTGAAGGGGAAAATGATTGTATGTATAGTTATTTATTCATTCAGAAACCACTTATTTCATTTGTGCAGTCATTCATTATCATTGTTATGTATATTTTTTTTGTTAGTACTGGTCATCTATTATCATTTTTAAAAAAAAAATTATGCATTTTTTTGAAATATATGTTCTGAACTTAATTTTATTTGATTAAATGATAGGAATTCCAAGGAGGAAGCGAGACACTGTTTCATCCACTACTGTGACAGATGAAGATCCATCTATCTCTCTCCCTACGGCATCTGAGCCACCAGCTACCTACCCCCTGCACCATCTTCCCCTACACCATCTATCACATCCTCTGTGAGCATCCATTTAGAAGCTAAGTCATTTAATGACCCTTTAAAAGCCTCAGAAGTGGGGCGGAGGCACGCCACTTCTAGTTCATCATGGGCATACTGGAGGGTCACTTTTATAGGTACAAATTTTAATATAAATAAATTTATTGCAATTTTTTATACTAATTTTTTATTAATTAAATATGAAAAAAATGAAACTGTGGAGAAAAATATAAAAAGTTCAGATGTGTTGAATATGAATGGAGAGAAGATAGTTGTCCCATTTGATTCATATGGGGTCCCTACGGATGACGTCATGGTATTACTTGGCCAAACTCTAGGCCAGCTGGCAGTGGAGCCCATTTCCCTTCATATTTCTTATGATGATTGGATACATATGCCTCCAAGTTATAAAAATGAAGTTTTGGATTCCCAAATAAAGGTAATTTTAATACATTATGGTGTAATTGAATGTCATTTTATTTATATGTTCAAAATAAATTTCTATATATAGATGTTTTTCCAATTTACAGTTGTTGATGTGATAGCACGAAAGTGGACATTGAAAAATCTTGGTAAGAAATGGAAAGAATTCAAATGGAGATTGTGGAGCGATGTCAACAATAGTTCGTTGACCTTCCAACAAATGTATGAGAAGGTACCCAATGGGGTACCCAAAGAACAATGGAAATTTTTTGTTGACAGACATCATGATGAAAAGCAGATGGTATTTAAATATATATTATTATATTAACCTAATTTTACATTTATTAATGTATATGAAGAGGGTATGACATTGAATACATTACTATCAAATTTAATTTTATTTATTTCAGGATCACTCAAGAAAGAATGCATCAAGATGGGCTAAACTAGTCATCCCTCACACTGTGGGGTCAAAAAGATTTTCTAGAAGCCGATCGACTCTAGTAATCTTTTCATTGGTTTAAATATTTTTAAGACAATATTATCTGTTTAATATATTAAATTGTTGATTTATCTTTGTTTAATGCAGTCACAGAGTTTAGGGCACGAAGCATCCCGAAATGAAGTGTGGTTGGATGTTCACAAAAAATTTGATGGAAGTTTTATTAATGAGTCTGCCAAAGAAGTTGGGGTATAAACTCATTTTTTCATTATAATAAATTATTATCAATTTTTAATATGATAATATATATTGATATTTGATTTATAAGTAAAAAATTAAACTATGGGAAACCAATCCTGGGAAGTCCTACTTAGTCTCTTAGTATGACCCGGTTACTAAATTCTTTGTGAAGAAGCATCCTGGTAGAGTGTGTGGGATGGGTTTGGGACTCATAATATCTGAGGTCTTTGGTAGGCCACTGGGGATTGCAGCTGCATCTACTCCTAGTTGTAGTCATTCCATACCTAGAGATTCTCAAAGAGAGATTTCTTCTCTACGAAACATAGTTCAAGACCAGGGGGCTCAGATATCTGATTTACAGAAAGATTTGACTAATATACATCAGCAAATGAGCAGATATGACCCCAATGGTATTGCATCGACTGATGGTGAGAAGGTAAATTAAAAAAATTAAAAATCATTTAGTTTTAAAACTTTTATTGGTTTTAATTTTAAATATAAAAAAAGAAACACTATTTAATTTTAAATATAATGTTCTTACAGGTGGTAGGAGGAAGTGGATATGGAGGTAGAGAGGGTGACGATATGTGTTCATCATCAGATAGTGATTAGTTGTATTGTTGATATGTTGGAAAAATATGGTAACAGTCAATTTGTATATATATCATGTGTGGAACATAGTTTCCACCAAACATTTTCATGAACTAACATTTTCTTGATTTTTCATGTTTCCTTTTATGTATTTTATTGATTTCTAATGTTTCCTTTTATTTCTGGATTTCTCGAGTGTGGTATGCACCATATATGTCGATTCTTTATTGTGATTAATTTTTTATGATTCATTTTTCCTAAATTTATTAGTTTTGTTTGCCCTGGATGAACATCCCACTTCAAAGCATTATATGATCTTATAAACTCATATCTTAGGGAATATGTGACCATTTCCATGCTACGAACTATAAACACTCCATGTATATCAAAACTCAATCCTAAAATAGTTTCACATTCTTCCAACCTATCACAGATTATGATACATTCTAGAATAATATTATAACTTTTCTTTACTTGTTTAACTAATGAAGACATTATCTCTAAGGATACCCACAATGATTCCCCTAAAACCTCAACTACACCCACCAACTAGTCTTACAGTGAAGATAAGATATTCTATTCAACTAATTAAATCAGTTCTCCCATATCTTACATTTTCTAGCCTAATGCATTTACCACTACATTTCCATTTCTAACATTTAAAAATATTGAACATCAAAATTTTCTACTTTCCCTGGTATTCATGATACTCTTGGTCTTTTCTACTTTCCGCAAGACTCATTTCTCTCCATTCTTCCTTATTTGAATATAAGATTCTAGCACAACGTCAATGAATGAATATTCTCATTTGGTAAATTGTGTGCAAACAATTATTTTTTCCTATATTTCAAGACACATATATTTCAAGGTAAATGATTCATGATCATATCTAAATGTGTCCAAGCATGCCCCACCTAGTATCCTTCTTCAACCAAGCCACATGGTTTTCTGGGGAGAACCACATGGTTTCCCATGACCAAGTTCCTATCATGCAACCATTTAGAGGCCTCTATAAAGCTTAAAACCCAAAAATAAACAACCTAAAAATTAACCCAATAAAATAATATCTCAAAAAAATTAAATAAGGGTATAATGTAAGGCTTAAGGCCCCTGGAAAACTTCAAGTCATTATAATCTCCCCCTCTGAGGATTTATCATCCTTGAGTAGTGCCTCTATATTTCACACCCAAAAAACTATGGCTATTGAGCTCGCACATCATATTATCACTTGTAAGACTCTTCATGCGTACTTCCATGCTTCCATATAACTCTAAAAAGTGACATCGTCTTTCTTCAAAACATTTTCTGCTACAGTCCATGATTCACACCGAGCACTCCACAAATGTTGGGTAAGTCTTCAACTGAAATTATTCACAGTTGATCACATAATTTTTATCGAGAATGTACAACTAAATATAAGAGACATGTAAAACATCACACATTCCTTGATATTGTGGAGTAAATCCAAATAGAATTCCACTATCATGACACTCTTGATAATCTTGAACAACCCCATAAACTTCGGTGTCAGCATCCTTTTATTCTACATTCATTGATTCCCTAATTGAGGAGTCGCCCATAATAAAACTCAAACACCCATAATGAATTCCATGTGTTGCCTCCAACCATTGTCATATGGTCTCTATTTTAAATGAGAAGTGATTAAATGCTTCTTGATCTAGTATAATATCACAAATTCCTCTAAAATCATGAATGACCCACAATTACTATCATCCTAATGATAACATAGGATTGGCATTGTTTTCAGGAAATATGACATACATGATTGTTTATAAATTTTTTTAAAGGTCTAATGGCCATGTGATATGTTTATCTGCATTCCTTTACCCACTGAATGATGTATTTGGTTGTGCTTAGATAAGAATATCTTTTAATATTGAATGTAGTATGTATTCTGTTAGTCTGTTTTGTATTCTTGGAATGTTTTTTTAGGGAACTGGTACATGGGCTGTAGAAACTGCTTCTTTCTTTTTTTGTAAATCTATTTTTAGCGGCGGTTTTAAGTGTCACTAACTATAATAGGTAAATTTAGTGGTGGTTTTAACTGCTACTAAATGTTAGTATTTTTCTATTAGTGGTGTTTCTAACCATCTCTACGGTATTAAATTTAGCAGTGGTAAAAACCGATCTTACAGTGTCCGTCTTCTGCATGCATTCGCAATGTTTATAATTTTTTTAGCGGTCGTTTTCCTAGTTAGGGGTTTACTTTTTTTAGCGTTGGTTAAAACCACCGCTAAAAAAAGTAATCCCCTGACTGGGAAAACTGCCCCTAAAAACATTATAACTACTATGAAATGAACCAACTATGAAGGTTCCCATAAACTGCCGCTAAACTGCTTTAATCACTGCTAATAGTTACCCTACACGAAATTTAGCAGCAGTTTTCAGAAACCGCCACATAAGCATATGGCGGTGGTTTAAACCACCTCCATGTCCAAAAATAACCACCATGAAATTGTAATTTTCCTATAGTGAATAAACATCACCTCGTATCCATAAATATCGTAGAATATGACACATATTTTAAATAAACACATGATATCGTATATTGAATATATCCAATCAATGACAAGTATGATGTTTTATGGTTTTATTGGTAAAATAGGAAGACTCTCCAATATTTTTATATCCCTATCACCAACTCACATTCTCTACACACATCACATAGGCTATCATGACCTCTGACCGGTGTAATCAATGCCAAGGGAATGGGTAGCCTCTCTAACTCATGTCTCAAAGAATGTTCTAGAGTGGGTTAAACAAAGTAGTTCATGTATTATTAATCAAAAATGGAATAAACCCAAGTATAAATTAGGTATATAGTACCCTGCATGATTTCTGGTTCACCCGGTGTTATAAAAGTTAATTCATCCATCTAACCATGGCATTCCCTATGAACTCTATCCCTAATGGTGACTATCTCCATGGTTGTTCTCTACTCACTATCCTTGAGGACAAAGGTAGTCATAAGTTTTTCCTATAAATTCTTCATCCCCACTCTATTGATCCTAATCTAGAGCACCCAACTATTGTTTCTGCTTTGGATAATACAATAGCAATGGATGATCATAAAATAAACCACCAATCACATTATAATGGTTAAGGAAGGATGAAAACTCCAATTTATGATGTCCATGACCTCTATAATAAAAGAAAACCACACTTGAACTACTGTAAGGAGTCTTGGAACTACTATCCCTGGTGAAACAAGTTGAAGAAGGATGAAACCAACTCCCAGAAGACTTAAACTTCTTATTATAACCAGGAAACTGAGCACTGTTCATAGATATACTCCATAAAAAATATTATTTACTACCTTCTCGTGAAAATATAGTACTAGTTGATAACCTATCTATGACCTCTTCTCCCACTAGTACCTCTAGATATGTCTTCAATATAAATGGGGTGACCTGGTGCTAGATCTTTGGCTGTAAGGCCTTCTTGAAATGCCTCACCTTAGCATCCTCATCTATAATAAGGTCTAAGGAATAATATAGGAGGTTATTTTATTGGATATTGATCTCTCGCACACTAAAACACCCCTGTCAAAGTGTAATGTTCCAACCCAATTGAAAACTAAACTAGTTTCTAGACCGTTCACCACATAAACTCAAGTGTGCCTCCCCATACACTAGAGGCATCCAACTAGAAGTTAGGGTATAATGGTGATATGGTGGGGAGACTATACCCTCATTATTAAAGTATCATAATGGTATATCATATGTAATAAGTAAAACAATCAATAACTGAAGCAATGTAAATAAATTACAAAGCAGCGGAAGATAAATATAATAACTGAATAAAGTGGCCAATGAAAAATACATATAACCATGAATGGATGTCCAGATGATGCTACCAGGTATAAGAATGAAAATAAAACATGTAGAAAAACAAAATAAAATGAATAAAATACAAAAGGATAACCATATGATCATCCTAAGAAACAGCTTAGTCTTATGCTCTTAAACTCTGATGTACAATGAACAACACAAGTAATAATCCCTAGATCTATGAATAGAAAGATCTACTCGAGTGACTTGATGCAAAGGAGGTCTGAGCAGGGTGTGAGATATAATCAGTAGGCCGCCACTAATGGTTTATAAAGATAATATAGTATATGAATATAAAGTATATTATTTTTCATGTATTAAAGTTAATGCAACAAATAAATAAAAGAAAACCTATCATATCAGGTTCCTAAAGGACAACCTGCTGACCATACCTGCTTCAGCCTAAGCTGGAATGCCTCTAAAAATAAGTGAACCTATAAAAATAGGATATAAAGTAAAAATAGTTCATCATAAATAAATATCAAGGAAGTAATGATCCTAGGAATGTGATTTGGCATGGAAGACACGTCCTTTAATTTAAATAATTTTCATTTTCATTTAATAAAAATGGTTTCTTTGTATTTAATTAGATGGCATATTGGGCTTGTACAAGGAGAAAATTAAAAAGGGAACCAAGTATCATACTAGGAGCATAAGAAATATCCAAATCTAAAGAAGTTTTTCCATGGTGATCCATAAATAGAATCCCATGTATTAATCTCGACATAAAGTAAAACATTTCCCCTATGATCCCATACCTGGTATCTCACAAAGGGGTATGAGTATCACTCATGGCATGTTGTAACCAACTTTCCACCAAGAATTTACATGGGTTCACCCATGGGAACTGGTATTTCTTATATGGAGTTAAGAAAACCGCATGGTAATCCAATCCAAGATATAACATGTATCGCTCCCGATGTATGGAGTTTTAACAAACTATGATCCCATCCTTGGAATTCTATATGAAGAGAAACTTGAGTATCTCTAAAGGCTTAAAAATGAATTTATTCAGTTTAAATTTAAAAATTAAGTAGTTCATGTTCAAATATATGCCACGTCACTAGTCAAGAACATTTAATGAGGTACATTCCCTTTTATCAATTCAATTTAAGAGAAAATAAAGGCCATTTATAGAACTGTTCCATATTACTAATCAAGTGGATTTTATGAGGGTCATGACCATGAAACATTTCAATTATAAGGTAGTAAAGGACATTTACTAATCATTCCAAAACTCATAACATGTGATTTAATTCATTAAGGGGGTCCTTTCTATTACCAAGGAATATTAATCATTGAATATAAGTAATAAGGCAAGGTGAACTACCCATGGAAGATAAGACCATAAATGAAAAAGTATAAAAAGGACATTATATCATGAAATCTATACAAAAAATCAAGAATTATCCAAAAGAGAGAGTCCATAACCACTTAGAAGATGTTTTTGTTTATAAGGGATAACATAGAGGGTGTCACATCCTCCCACTTTTCATTTTAACAACAAGTTTTATTTTTTTAAGATAGTGCACCTCAATGAGGGGTTTAATTATAAAACTAATAATTAATTTAATGGAATCCAAGGGTCACACCCTTAAGGGATGATCAAACTCTAGGTTCATTACCATTAACATGGAAAATTTTATGAACAATGGAGACTAAAATTAAGGAATTGGTCCCAAAAAATTAAACATTTCATTCAAGAGTCATCACATGGAAAGACTGGCATGCAGTACAATAATGAAATTTATAAAACACTGAGACATTGAAGGAAATGATATAGACCGTCTACCTTATATAATGGAAAACCCACACATCCAATACCAGGGCTTGATTCAGTTCAGTTTGAGATAAATCAAAGAAACTAGTGAATGCATGGGGGCTCTACAGTTCAATTAACGATGCTTGGAATAGAAGTCATATGAGGGAGATCTCCTCATATCTAGATGAGAAGAAGATAGGGAGCTCAAGAGGCTACCCCTGGTGTGCATGGAGGTGAAAGAAAAGAGGGGTATGAGAGATAAGGTTGGAGGGGGAATGGTAATTTCCATACCCTTTAATGTTTCCCATGGTTTGACCACATGGTTGGACAAACTATGCACTAACTGTGTGTGAGCCTCTTCCTAAAGAGGGGGGATGCACTTTTCATATGCATGGTTTGGGAAACAATGTAAAAACCATGAAATTACCATTCTTAAAGGGACCTAAAACTATCGTGTGACCATGAAACTCCTCCCACATGGTTAAAAAAAACTATGAGAGACCTCTATCTCCACTAGATTGGATGTATGGTTTCTTTATGTGGCTACACGGTTTCAGAAAAAATATATTCCCCTATCAGCCTTCTCTAGTTTTTAGGTTTTAGGGTCTGATGCTTCTGAAAATTGATAGAACACCAGAGGAACCTCTGAGGCCTTAAACCAAATCTAAAAACAATACATTTAAGTGTTTTAACTCTCAAAAATCCACTCTTAATATTGATTTATAAAATGACCCATCAAAAAATTCCAAATTCCAAATTCATTTTGGAATTTCATCTAGTTTAAAAACATGGGATGCTACAATCTCCCACCTTAAAAATTCTCATCCCCAAGAAGCCTTGGGAAAGACAATAGAACAACACCCAACCTAATCATGTTGTTAAGATCTGTTTAGATGGGCGTGTTGCATTTCCAAACACCCAACGCACCGCCAGGAATCTCTCTAAGAATATGGTACACAAGCTATCAAAACTCGAGTTGGAACTCATACTCTAAATTGAAACATCAAGATAGAGCTTACCAAAGCCTGTCTAACTAGAAACATGATCATTTTTTATCTCTTTAAACATATTGCCTATGGAACTCCCCAGTATGGGATTTAGTATTTAACATCCAATTTAGATTCATGGTACCCACACAACTCGAATTGCCTAAATAAACATTCCCTTAGTGCCTTAACCACTCTCTTGGAAGGATTTCCAAATTGAATGAATGGTTTACTCCCAATTGACCACATTTGTCCTATTTGATCCAACCTTTCGATGAAAAATCATATTTTTCATTGGCATCGTACCTGACTTAACCTGACAACGTACCTAAAACGGTTCTTTACCAACTGTATTTATGAAAATGGAAAGAGGATAAGTGGAACCATGCCTAGCCAAATATTCTCAACATTCTCAGCTTAGACAACCAACATATCACATCTTGAACCTTAACACCTTCCCCCAAGAAACCTTACATTACTTAAAACAAGTCCACTGAATCCCATGACCAACTTTTGATGACATATCTAGATTGAAAATCACATTCATGTTGTTGTGCCACAACACAAACATGGTATAAACCCGATCCATCATGCATGGATCTTTACCCATTTAAACATCCCATATGAGCCTCAATGAATTTTAGGGTAGCCTCAAAATCATTAAATGAAGTAAAAGGAGTTAATCCAATGTGGTCCATACTCCAATGTTTACAAGTGATATGTTAGTACAAACTGTAACGTCCATGTATCAAGACACTGACTAAACCTATAAATAGTAAAAACAACATCTAAATGGAATCTATTATTTTTTACAAGGAGTTAATACTTGAGAAACCAGGTATCACTCGGGACAAACACACCTTGACAAAAACCATGATTTAGTCTCACACAACTAATGGGGTATAACACCCCAAGCTTCCACGGTATGCTTCTCTTTTAATAATACAATAGCGTGTGTTGTACGCAACACTGAGTTCAAATGCACCACGACTCACCAAACTAGCCGTTCAAAAGCGGTTATGAATAGTATTAACTGAATTTTAAATTTTATATTATCCTTATAATTTTAGAATCCATATTATGAGTTTCTAAGACATAATTTAAGAACAAATTCATTTTTTCAGATAAAAGAAGTATTTTTCAAAAAATGCAATTTTACCTCCTTTTAATGGAAAAGCCTTTTTAAATCCAATATTTAAAAATTTTATATATTAAATTTTCCAAAATTAACTTCTTATTTAGAATTGGGACATAAGAATTTAGTTTTAATAAATCTTTGGCATTTTTTTGATAACTTTCAATTTTGGGTGGATAGTGAAAAATAATATATTTTAACTGAAAACAACTTTTTTAATCAAAATATTTTATATTGTTAAATTATACATTTTAATGGTTTGGAAGTATAAATAGATTAAATTTTTACCATTTAATCCAATGGCGGTTATTTTAAGTAATTTCACTTTGAAATTGACATAAACAAATGTCAAACTTTTGATAGTTTTTTATTTCGTAAAAATACGCCTTTCGGTTTTGACAGCGGAAATTAATTTAATAAATGAAACTTTTTTGTTTTGAATTTGGTAAAATAGACTTCAATTTTGGATTCATAATATCAAAATTATCTTAGGGTGAAATTTTGGTACTTTTCTGATAACTTTCATATTTTGATGAATAGTGAAAATTACTAAATTTTAATTAAAAACAACTTTTTTGATCAAAATAATTAATAGTGATAAATTATGAATTTGAGTGGTTAAAAAGTATATTTAGAATATATTTTTACCATTTAATAAAATTTTGGTCATTGTACATAATTTCACAATTAAACCGGACATAAACAAGTGTCAATATTTTGATAGTTATTATCTCTTCAAAACACGCTTTTTGTTTTAACAACGGGAATTAATTTTAAATTAATTTCTGCCACTTCTGTGTTTTGAATTTGGAAAAATGGATTTCATATTTGGAATCAGGATTTCCAAATTGTGTAAATAGATAACTTTTATTTTTATAAATTTTGAATAATTACTTCGGTAAATATTTTATTTACCATGGTTAAAGGGTAAATCCGGTAAATAAGGGTAAACAAATAATATTATAATAACAATAAATTACCCTAAAACGTTTCCTAACCTTATTTTTTGATACATGTCCGACCATGGGTATCTTTGGGTCGATTTTGGGACCCCATGGAGCCACTTGTAAGCGATAATGACACTTTATTTTAATTAAGTTAAAATAAATACAAAAATGACATTAGCATATATCGTTTAGAAAAACAATTTTTACATAGGGTTATATATATTGGATTTTAAACTATAAATATTCATTGGAAATACAAAAAGATTTAATACATGATGATATTTTTTTTATAATTTTAAGACATAAAATAAATTAAATTATTTATGACACAATAATGATGCAGTATTTACCTCATTAATAAATGATTTAAATAAATAAGATTATAATGATTAAAATATTTTCCAAAACATGTCCAATTCTGATTGGATGATTTTATTTCTACCATTAGTCATATTATCTTCATCTTTAATGATTTTTGGACATTTTGAAACTGAGGATAAGTTTATAATAAAATAATATTTTCACACTTTCCAAAGGTGCACATCTCCTCCCTTGTAAAAGGGAACCTCCTCTCTCTCCTCCTCACACAACTTTGAGCCTTCAATCTCGGCCAACCCCTGACAATTTCTCTTCTCCACTTCCCTAGAAACATCTTATAGGCCCTGGTATTCTTCAAATACTAACCCTAGTGCCCTAAGAGGAAGTTAAGAAGAGGCGCGTCAAAGAAGAGGTAATATCAATTACCAATCCTTTCCAATTTCTTTCTTCTTCAACTTCTTCTTCTTTAGCTGTTTCATTATGAAGTAATAACATAATTATTACTTATATACTGATATGTTATTATAAATATGAAACAACCCCATTTCAGCTACTATCCATCCTACGAAAAAAGAAATCACCGCGCGTGCGTACGTACGGAATACCGTCTCCATGCCGTGGTGTAATCAGTTTTTCCACCACCACCTTACTTTGATGGGTATAATGGTGTCAATAATAACTATATATTATTATTTTAAAGTGATATTTATTCTGAAATAGTATACATACAATTTAATACAATTCCATGATCATGGGAATGATATCATCGCTCGTGCGTACGTACGGCCTACTGTCTCCACGATGTGATGCGACTCGTTCTACAAGATATTCATTGCATAATGATTATATAAATTAATTGAATGAATAAATATGATATATATCACACTAATACCATTTTAGAAATGAGTTATCTATAACCTTAAAATAATAATAAGAATTTATTCGACAAAACACGCATAAGAACAAAAAAATCAATAAACACCCAAATAAGAAGTAACAATGAAATGTTACTAATAAGAAGCTAAGAATATGACCATATATGATATCATAAAAATGAATAAGATTCTGTAATAAGTCAATAACATTATTTAAATCATTATACAGTAGTTTCGGACACGTACGAAGCAAATCGGACCTAAGGTAAGGGAAAATCTCACAATCTCATTTTTATCCGAGATTGTTTATACTTTGGTATTTACTAGGGTGTATTTATCATCCACATCCATGTTTCCACAATATGTAATATTATTTCTATCCTCCTACAATTTTTTAAAACCAATTTTACCCTTCGGTGAGTTTTTAGTAAAAGATATGAAAGGAATCTTTTGTCGTTTTTCGTACGAAGTACTTTTTGACTTTTTCGGCCAAAGTACGAGAAGAATGTTTTTTTTAACTTATACAGCATGAATGGATTTTTATGATTTCATATAACATTATTTTCATGAAGCTTAATTTACAAGTTTTCAAGTTTATTTTTAATCAACTTCTTTTAGTTTAAAATTGTATGACATTTTAAGAAAGGAAAAATGTTTTTTTTTTGAAGTAGAAAGGATATTTTCCTCAAGAATGGAGTTCAAGTTCTTTATCAAAAACAAATTCCATATAAGATAATTTGGGGTTATTTTTATATCCCTATTTTACATTGATTTGATTATGTTATGATGGAATTGTTTTTATGATGTTCTTTTATCTTATATGGATTATGTTATGATGGCATGACGTTTAAAAATCCCATTTTTATTACATGGTTTATGCTATGATGTATGAATTATGATTTTGTGGAACACATAAGAATGGTTTCATTATGAGATGGGTGGGACCTATATCTCCCTCCAATTCATTGTGTAAAGATTTATATTTCATGAGATAGACATGGCACAAACGGTAAGTAAAACAGGTTCAGTGATACAGGACTGGAACAAGGAGTGAACTCGGTTTAGTAATGGACTTTGTCCGCTATGATAGTCTTGGCTATGTGTCTTGAATAATATGAAATTATTTTCTATGATTATGTGTGTGTATGCCACAAAGTATTATGTTTTATGTTATGATTATTTGGGATTACATTTCACCACTATGATTTATCCAATGTTATGATATTATGATCTCTTCTGCAAGTTAAGATATTCAAAATGTTATGTTATTATGAATATGATATGATTGATATTTCTTTTGTTTACCCTTACTGAGAATTTGAGCTCACCCATTTCTATGTTTTATTTTTCCCAGGATTCCAAGAAGTGTATTTTGATTGATATGCAGGGTCAAGACCAGGGAATAATGGCATTCATAAAGGATTATTTATGTTGTTTTGTATGTTATGAAGTGTAATTAAACATTCATGTATGTAATCTATTTTCCAAGAATGCTAAACTGATCGGTCCTTTGGGACTTGATTCCTTGTAATCATACCAATTTATTAAAATAATGCACCGACTCTGGGTAACTGGGGTCAGGGCCTTACAGTTGGTATCAGAGGAAGTTTAGTAAAAACCTTGGAAGCCAGATTTAGATAAACTCTGATTAGAGCACATAGACCTAAGATTGACTTTTGAGGATTAGTATAAAAGAACTTCCTAGAATTTTGGTATTGTAGAGATTTTGTGAGTTTTTTGAGCAATACATCCATGTCTGGATATGAGCAGGTAGAGGCAGCTCTGGCACAGATGTACCTAGGGGTAAAACCCGAAAACACCGCTTTGAGCTAGAGTCGAACGGGAACTGGTGCACGACAATGGGACTTGCTGCACTCTTGGTTACGACACTCCTGGGGGATATGCTTAGGATAATTCTCAATTTATTTACAAACCATTATGAAGGGTTTATGAGTATATATTTCCTCAAAGAAAATTTTTTTATGATTATGGATTATATCCATAAATAGTTCAATTTATGTTAAGTGTTTTACAAGTATGGAATTATGTATTTTGATTCATAAACTGATCTAGTTTATGACATTGTTTAGAAATGGCACCCAATAGAAGGAATGAGAACTCCAACAATATGCATGATCCAAAGAGTAAAGAGAATCATATCTTTCATGGTCTTAAGCCAGAATTTAGAAGGGAAATAGTCTCCTACATATTATCATTATATGAAGAAATGGTATCATGTGTTGATAAGATAAGTAAAGAATTCTCGGGGTCCTATGGCTTTGAAGGGAAGCCAGAGAAGGAAAGGATGGTAGAGAGAAGTACAAATAAAAGGAAGAAGGTAAAGAAGGATTTTCCCATATGTGATAACTGTGGAAAGAATCACCTTGGAAAATGCTTGAAGGAAATGGGAGTATGTTATAAGTGTGGAGAAAAAGGACACCAAGTACGTGACTGTAAGGGTAAGAAAAAGGTTTCAAATGTACAATGCTTCATCTTCAAAGAGTTTGGACACTATGCAAACCAATGTCCCAGTCATTGGACTATGCCGCAAATGATGCTATTGGATAATAATAATGTTATGATACTACCACAGATAAAGAGGAATTACTAGTGTTCTTATGTTGTTATTTTGGAATTATTTCATTGAAGTGTTGTATCAATGATGTACTGGAAATAAATAAGGATTGTACTGCAGTACTATTTCATTGAGGATTTGAGATTTTATGGTACTAGGAAATGTGACACTACAGCAAGTTAAAATTTTTGGAAACTACATGGTTGAAGGAGAGATAAACCTTAATATGGTCTTAATATTGAGGTACTTATTTTGGAATAAGATATGGTTGATTTGGTAAATTATATTGGATATTCTTGACTACCTTGAAACTGATTAAAGATTTGTATATTCCATCATTATTGGAGTTTACAACATTTTTGGATGGATGAAGTATATCCAGTATTCTATAAGGAATGATGGAGCATGAATGTAATCAATAAGGTTTTATGGTAATTCAGAATGTTTGAGTGTTTTAAAAGAATACATGATGAAGGTATTCACATGCTATTACGGGGTAAAAGGATCTTTATTGTGTTTACCTTCCTTATAAATTTTGGACTGTGAGTTTGGACAGAAGTATTTTGGATAATTCTAGTTTGAGATTATTTTTGGATTGCCATAAAAGGACAACCCGGAGGTCGGGCGGCAACCCGTCGCGTCCGGTAACGCCGTGAGACTTGAACCCGCAACTGAAGGGCGACAATGGTGTATCACCTACCACTGGCCCACGTGATGTCTTGAATTGAATAATGTAGTCTTTTTTTAAAAAAAATATGGTAGATTAATTATAAATTAATTTATTTTTTTGAACCCTATACGAATAGGATAAATAGAATATTATTTTTAAGTTCTATTATATTTTATAGTGAAAGATGAGTTTGTGCTAGAAATTAGTTAGAGGACGGGACTCTATTTTTCAAGTATATCTTTTTCTTCTTCTCTTATTCAATGAAGAAATTAATTCTTATACTTTATTGAAAGGATCTTGAAACAAAAAAACGTGTTATCCTAATACCATATGTTTTGTTGAACCGATGGTATTTTAAATCATCATAGATTGATGAATTTAAGGCCCTCAATTTTACACTTATTTATGATTGATGACCTCAATCACTACCTATAAATATTTATGTTTTTTCCTCCAATTATATGTCTCTAATTTCCACCAATGTTCTCCTAATCAAGATCATGATTTGGTGGTAACCCTTTAATTTCCCTTTCCTCTCATTAAAACTAAATTTTATTAACCCAATTTATGATGTGGGTTTTCCCACAAAGATATTTTCGATTTTCAACCTTTTATTTTCAAAAAATAATTTCAAATTGTGAGGATGCAATTTATTGAAGGAGGAGAGAATATAACACCCCAATCTTCCACGGTACGATTCTCTTTGAATAATACAATAGCGTGTGTTGTACGCAACACTGAGTTCAAATGCACCACGACTCACCAAACTAGTCGTTCAAAAGTGGTTATGAATAGTATTAACTGAATTTTAAATTTTATATTATCCTAATAATTTTAGAATCCATATTATGAGTTTCTAAGACATAATTTAAGAACAAATTCATTTTTTCAGATAAAATAAGTATTTTTTTTAAAATGCAATTTTACCGCCTTTTAATGGAGAATCCTTTTTAAATCCAATATTTTAAACCTTTATATATTAAATTTTACAAAATGAACTTCTTATTTAGAATCGGGACATAAGAATTTAGTTTCAATAAATCTTTGGTGTTTTTCTGATAACTTTCAAATTTGGGTGGATAGTGAAAAATACAATATTTTAACTGAAAACAACTTTTTTAATAAAAATATTTTATATTGTTAAATTATATATTTTAATTATTTGGAAGTATAAATAGTGTAAAGTATTACCATTTAATCCAATGATGGTTATTGTAAGTAATTTCACTTTGAAATTGACATAAACAAATGTCAAACTTTTGATAGTTATTATTTCTTAAAAATACACCTTTTGGTTTTGACAGCGGAAATTAATTTAATAAATCAAACTTTTATGTTTTGAATTTGGTAAAATAGACTTCATTTTTGGATTTGGAATATCAAAATTATCTTAGGGTGAAATTTTGGTACTTTTCTGATAACTTTGATATTTTGATGAATAGTGAAAATTACTAAATTTTAATTAAAAACAACTTTTTTAATCAAAACAGTTAATAGTGATAAATTATGAATTTGAGTGATTTTAAAGTATATTTATAATATATTTTTACCATTTAATACAATTTTGGTCATTGGACATAATTTCACAATTAAACCAGACATAAACAAGTGTCAATCTTTTGATAGTTATTATCTCTTAAAAACACGCTTTTTGTTTTAACAACGAGAATTAATTTTAAATTAATTTCTGACACTTCTGTGTTTTCAATTTTTAAAAATGGATTCCATAGGATGTACAAATTGTATAAATAGGTAAATTTTATTTTTAGACATTTTGAATAATTACTTCGATAAATATTTTATTTACCATGGTTAAAGGGTAAATCCAGTAAATAAGGGTAAAAAAATATTATAATAATAATAAATTACCCTAAAACGTGTCCTAACCTTATTGGTTGATACATTTCCGACCATAGGCATATTTGGGTTGATTTTTGGACCCCATGGATCCACTTCTAAGTGATAATGACACTTTATATTAATTAAGTTAAAATAAATACAAAAATGACATAAGCATATATCTTTTAGAAAAACAATTTTTACATAGGGTTGTATATGTTGGATTTTTGACTATAAATATTCATTGGAAAGATAAAACTATTTACTAAATGATGGTATTTTTTTTAATTTTTATACATCAAATAAATTAAATTATTTATGACACAATAATGATGCAGTATTTACCTCATTAATAAATGATTTAAATAAATAAGATTATAATGATTAAAATATTTTCCAAAACATGTCCAATTATGATTGGATGATTTTATTTCGACCATGAGTCATCTTATCTTCATCGTTAATGATTTTTTGACCTTTTGAAACCGAAGATAAGTTTATAATAAAATAATATTTTCACACTTTCTCATGGTTCCCCTCTCCTCCCTTATAAAAGGGAACCTCCGCCCTCTCCTACTCACACAATTTTGAGCCTTCAAGCTCGGCCAAACCCTGCCAATTTCTCTTCTCCACTTCCCTAGAAACATCCTAGAGGTCCTGGTCTTCTTAAAAGACTAACCCTAGTGCCCTAACAGGAGGTTAAGAAGAGGCGCGTCAAAGAAGAGGTAATTTCAATTTCTGATCCTTTCCAATTTATTTCTTCTTCAACTTCTTCTTATTTAGTTGTTTCATTATGAAGTAATAACATAAGTATTACTTATATACTGATATGTTATTATAAATATGAAACAACCTCATTTCACCTACTATCCATCCTACGGAAAACGAAATCACCGCGCGTGCGTACGTACGGAATACCGTCTCCACGCCGTGGTGAAATCATTTTTTCCACCACCACCTTACTTGGATGGGTATAATGGTGTCAATAATAACTATATATGATTATTTTAAAGTGATATTGATTATGAAATAGTATACATACACTTCAATACAATTCAACGATCATGGGAACGATATCATCGCTCATGCGTACGTACGGCCTACCGTCTCAACGATGTGATGCGACTCGTTCTACAAGATCTTCATTGCATAATGATTATATAAATTAATTTAATGACTAAATATGATATATATTACACTAATACCATTCTGTAAATGAGGTATCTATAACCTAAAAAGAAGAATAAGAATTTATTCTACAAAACACGCATAAGAACAAAAAAATCAATAAACACTCGAGTAACAAGTAACAATGAAATATTAATAATAAGAAGCTAAGAATATGACCATATATGATATCATAACAATGAGTAAGATTCTGTAAAAAGTAAATAACATTATTTAAATCATTATACAAGATGTTCGGACACGTACGAAGCAAATCGGACCTAAGGTAAGGGAAAATCTCACAGTCTCATTTTTATCCGATATTGTTTATACTTTGGTATTTACTGGGGTGTATTTATCATCCACATATATGTTTCCTCAATATTTAATATTATTTCTATCCTCCTACAATTGTTTAAAACCAATTTTACACTTCGGTGAGTTTTTAGTAAAATATATGAAAGGAATCTTTTGTCGTTTTTCATACGAAGTACTTTTTGACTTTTTCGGCCAAAGTACAAGAAGACTGTTTTTTTTAACTTATACAGTATGAATGGATTTTTTTGATTTCATATAACATTATTTACATGAAGATTACTTTATAAGTTTTCAGGTTTATTTTTAATCAACTTCTTTTAGTTTAAAATTGTATGACATGTTAAGAAAGGGAAAATGTTTTTTTTTAAGTAGAAAGGACATTTTCCTCAATAATGGTGCTCAAGTGTTTTATCAAAATTATTTTCCATATAAGATAATGTGGGGTTCTGTTTCTATCCCTATTTTTACATTTATTTGATTATGTTATGATGGAATTATTTTTTTGATGTCCTTTTATCTTATATGGATTATGTTATGATGGCATGACGTTTAAGAATCCCATTTTTATTACATTGGTTATGCTTTGATGTATGAATTATGATTTTGTGGAACACATAAGAATGGTTTCATTATGAGATGGGTGGGACCTATATCTCCCTCCAATTCATTGGGTAAAGAGTTATATTTCATGAGATAGACATGGCTGGAATGGCAAGTTAAATCGGTTCAGTGATACAGGACTGGAACGAGGAGTGAACTCAGTTTAGTAATGGACTTTGTCCACTATGATAGTCTTGGCTATGTGTCTTGACTAATATGAAATGATTTTCTGTGATTATGTGTGTGTATGCCACAAAGTATCATGTTTTATGTTATGATTATTTGTGATTACATTTCACCACTATGATATATCCCATGTTATGATATTATGATCTCTTCTGTAGGTTAAGATATTTAAAATGTTATGTTCTTATGAATATGATATGATTGATATATTTTTTTACCCTTACTGAGAATTTGAGCTCACCCTTTTTTATGTTTTCTTTTCCCCAGGTCTGGATGAAGGGTATTAAGTAGAATATTTCATAAGGGACTCTAGATATGATTAAATAAATGGGAGACAACGTAGATGATTTATGAACTAGTTGTTTATGTTTCCCAGTTTATAAAGACACTATACCTATACGGTCCTTTCATGGTTTTGTTATATGTTGTAATAAGTATGCTTAAGTTTTTGAAGTAATAACCATGTATGTAAAGTATGGGTCGTTATATGGGGTTTACTTATCAATCCCCTCATCCTGGAAATTTGGTGCAGTATAAAACCAATCCTCTCTCAGTGTATCTAGAAGATATCAAGATAGGGGACATGATCATCATTAAGAAAAGAGTAAACCAAGAAGATTAAAATGGTTTTAAAAAATTATTTAAGAAAATATTTATATATCATGATAAAGTTCCCAACATGGTTCTGGACAAATAATACACACAGTAACTAACAAGGAGGGCAGTCAAACCATTGTTGGACAACTTCTTTTAAAAGAGCTTTGTTGGTCTCATCGACACATCTTCACTACTAAATGATCAAGATGCCTTTATCACCCAAGATATCCTATGATTACTCAAGAATAAACACTAGATTCCAACCCTAAATCATGGTTTTTTCAAAGGGTTGCATACTCAACCAACTATTTCATCATTGTGATGCCTTGCAAGCACTGACACACTCCCAAAATACCCACCTCAAGTTCATCTATTAATATAACTAGAGATTTCTAAAAAGGTACTTATCTATTGTGTTCTTTTACTTGGAAGGACATTCTTTACCTAGATTTACAT
Organism: Viscum album; assembly: GCA_963277665.1. NCBI lineage: Eukaryota > Viridiplantae > Streptophyta > Magnoliopsida > Santalales > Viscaceae > Viscum > Viscum album. The sequence continues at coordinate 125,863,153 of OY728139.1, read as the reverse complement.
GACACTCCCCACTTTATGAGTGTACTTATCATCAAATTTATTAAAAAGAGAACTCATCCCACATTACATACTCCATTAACCACTAACCATTGGTCAAAATCCTTAAGAAATTGTTAAACCAAAACAAGAGATAGATTAACTGCTTAAAATAATGCTTTATTGATTAAATTTAGACTCATGTGTGACACTCCTCCAGAGTTAAGTCCATGCTCTCTATAGTATCATGCGTAAAATCCGAAACAAACTGACCAGTGTGTCAAAACACATGATCCCTTTATGACTTCATCCTGAGAATTGGAAAGATCCAAGATTTCATTTAATGATCAGGTCACCCTACCCCATATATGACATATGATCATAGCATAATAGCTCAAGGCATAAATAGTTTCCACCGAACTCAAATGGTTTTTTTCCCACTTTTAGAAACTCGATGGGTACCTCATGTACCAATGCATACTATCACGTGATTACATGAAAAAAATAGAACATCCTTGATATTATCCATAGGATTATCATCCCTAATATTTCTATTATCTAATGGATCATAAAAATAACTATTCAAGAGTCAAATTATTCCATATGACTATAAATTTGGATGAAAACCTCCCAAGTTTCCCAACACTTAAGCATAAGAAAAGGCAGAGTCACACGACCTACCAAGTGGTTGCCTATGACATAGATATGTCTAACCCACTGAATTGGATAAATAATTGATAATAATATTGATAATAAGGGTTAAACTATTGAAAGACCACACATTAATACAAATTTGTTGTTTTATAAACTAAAATCCCTACACGGGAAAAGCAACACCTGAATGGTACCACATCTAAAATGATTCATAGTAATTTATGAAGGTTTTAAAGATATGAGAGAACCACCCACCTCAATCTATCCCCTCTTACCATAAAAATAAATCATCGACCTTATAATGGGGTCACACCTAAAAGGTCACTAGGATTAAGGGCCTATCCTTTAAGTACAAGCTTATAAAAAAAGGGAATACGGGTAATGCTCAAGTTCCCATTTCAAGGAATAACTCAAGGAACACTAAAACTACTCTTACGTTATGGCTAAAACTAGGGTCACCATTTAAGGTTATATTTAATGTATTACACTAACTGAATTTAGTTCTTTAAATGTTTCAAGGATTATATTTTAAAGAGTTTCAAGCCCCATTAATAAGGTAAAATTTCTTGGTACTATATTTAACAAAGGTTACAAGGTAGATAAGAAAGTTTTATCAAACTTAGTTTTAAGAATTATTTATTTAATTGACATCCTATCATAATTAAGAAATTTATCACATAAATTTATTTTAAACATCATTCATTCATTCATAAGGTCTCACAACTAGGCTTAGTTAAAACAATTTAAATTACAATCTATAGAGGAAACACCCTTTAGGTTGAAATTGGTATTTTAAATAACCAATGCCTTGTATAATCACAACTCAAAAGAATATAGAAGATCTTTTTTAATTAAGGAGGGGACTGGTCATGTAAGATTCCTCCATATGTCTATATGTAAATCCATATAGGTGTCTTCAAACACTTTAAATTACTATCACCACATTGAATAAGTATACCCCCATTGGGTTTAGTATTTGTCATATCAAAAGAAGGGAGACCTACAAGGGTCCCTCTCAAGTCATTTTGGGTTCATCAAAATGCAAATCAAAACATTGTTAACATTTAGATTTAAAACTCCCTTAGTGGTTTTATCACATAAGCATAAATCACCATGACTGGCCTACTTGGGTTGAGTCAAATATTTCTCATAAACTACATGCATCAACTAAACTACTTGGGTATAATTGTGCATTTAGAGATTTGTTCATACGGGTCACCATGCCTAATGAATAGAGTTACAAACCCTTATAAAGTCACCCAATTAATTTACGATAAAAATTTAATAGTTCTCATATTTATACCATGGTTTCTATATATATAATATGCTCATAAATATGGTTTGATTATATGGGTCACCATTTTCCAATTTATAAAGTGCCCATACACTTCATCAATTAAAAATTGGCTCCTATTTAATCACAACTAGTATGTTTCAACCCATGTAACCAAAGGTTCATGGATCAAACATTTCATGATTGGTTAGTTAAGGTGTCACTATAAATATATATAGTAAAACACCATTTAGATTGATGTTTTCACTTTAATAACCAATTTTATATTATAATTATAGCTAGGAATTATAAACATAGAAATTAATTATGGGTTAACATGGAAATAAGTATATAAGAAATACATATAAGACAAGAATAATAATTAATCACCCAAACATGGTAAGTAGATAAACATGCTAAATAAATCATAAGGAATGTTAGTTAAACATGGAATCCTACAATATAATAAGGGGGAAAAATTAATATGTTAATAATAATACTAAAATCATAGAATCATGATGAAGAAATACCTAAGAAAGTATAAAACTAAGAACATTACTGAGATACCTAACATGGTATATAATATGCATGCTAATTAAATCATAGAAACATGGTGTAACACGCAAGGCACATATCATAACATCAGGCAATCTAATAATGCAACCTATATGGGATGGAATGTGAATGGAATTTTAATATCTCTATGTCTATAATGATGCATTTAATTCTAATTATTTTCTATACCAGGATAAGGGTAAATATTTTAATCTCATAAATTAGTAAGCATTAGAAAGTACTTCCATCACTCGAGGTGAAATCATAATCAACTATAACAACGAACATCATGAATAGTGATATCATCCATGGACACTTGGTCTTTTCCGCATATGTGGTTTTATTACTCCTAGGTGAGGCTATTTACTAAGAATTGATAAATTCCTAGTCTCCTATATACCATCCTAAATAGTAATAAAAGGTAAATAAAATATATGACACCACTTTGTAAAATCTCGGCCTGACTAACTACTAAATTAGTTGTCGGACCAGTCACCACATGGCCTCAAGTGTGCCTCCCCATATGCTAGAGGTTTCTGAATATCAATGAGGGTATAAATGTGGTATGGTGGGATATTATACCCTCATGATTAGAGTATCACAATGGTATATCAGATGTAATAAGTAAAACAATCAACATCAGAAATAGTGTAAATAAATGACAAAGAAATTGAAGATAAATATAATAACTAAATAAAGTATCCAATGACAAATACATATAACCCTAAATGTATTTCTAGATGATTATACCTGGTATAATAATGAAAATACAATAGGAATTACAATACAATTAAATTAATAAAATCCCAAAGTTTAACTCCATAAGAATCTAGAGAACCAACTCAGTCCTGTGCTCCTAAGATCCCATGTACACTACAAAAAACAAGCAATAATCCCTAGAAATATGAACAGGAAGATCTAATCAGGTACCTCAGTGTAATGGTGACCTGATAAAGGTGTGAGATATACTCAGTAAGACACCCCAATGGTGTCTAAAAATAATACAATCTATGAATATAAATTACAACAGTGCGCATGTATGATATGTAAAGAAATAAATAAATAAAAGTAAACCTATCGGATCAGGTTCCTAAAGGAAACCTAGATGACCATACCTGCTATGACCTAAGATAGAATGCATCTAAACATATTTGAACCTATAAAGATAGGATATAAATTAATAATGGTTCATCATAACTAAGTAACAGGGAAAGACCATGCCCGAGAATGTGATTTAGCCTGATGGAAACATTCTTTAATTTAATTAATTAGAATTTTCATTTAATAAAAAGGGTGTCTCTTGTATTCAATTAATTTTCATCCTAGGTCCATCTAAGGAAAATCATAAAAAGTAACCCAAGTATCACACTATAAGTGTAATAAATATCCAAAGTTAAAGTAGTCTATCCATGTTAATCCATAAATGGAATCCCAAGTATCACTCTCAGTATAAAGTAAAACATGTCCCTTCTGAGATTGTCCTTTCTATCTCACAAAGGGGTCTGATTATCACTTCTGACATGGTGTAACCATCTTTCCACTGATTTCATTTACAGTTTCTCCCCTAGGGACTGGTATCACTCATATGAAGGTAAGAAAATCACATGATGATCTCATCCAAGATATAACATTTATCACACCTAGAGAATGGAGTCTCAATAACCTATGATCTCATCCTTAGCATTCTATAAGAATAGGAACTCGAGTATCACTCAAGGTGTAAAAATAAATTTATTCAATTTAAATTTATAAATGAATTAGTTCATGTTCATATGCATACCACATCACTAGTCATGAACACTTAATGAGGAATATGCCCTTTTATCAATTAAATTTAAGGAAAAATAAAGACCACATATATAACCATTCCATCTAACCAATCAAATGGATTTAATGAGTGCCACTCCTCTAAACCATTTCAATTATAAGGGAAAAGGGGCCATGTACTAATCATTCCATAACTCATAACATGTGATTTAATTCATTAAGGGGGGTCCTTTATATTACTAAGGAATACTAATCATTAAATAAAAGTAATAGGGCTAGGTGAACTACCAATGGAAGATAAAACCATGCATGTAAACTTATAAAAAGTCTATTCTAGCATGTATTCCATAAAAAACATCAAGAACAATCTATAAGATCAGGGCCATAACCACTTGGAATATGGGTTGGTGTATAAGGAATAACATTGAGGGTGTTACATCCTTACACTTTTTATTTTAACAACACATTTATATTTTTTAAGATGCTGCACCTCAATGAGGGGTTTATTATAAATAATTAATTAATTTAAATTCATCCAAGGTTCACACCCTTAAGGGTGGATAAAACTTGAGGTTCATTTCCATTAACATGGAAAATTTGATGCACAAGGTCCACTAAACTTAAGTTATTGGGGAAAAATTAAACATCACATTCAAGAGGTGTCTCATGGAAATACCAATGTGTGGAAAAATAGCACAATTTATAAAACACTCTAACTTTAAGGGAAAGATATAGAACACATAACTTATACCATGGATGACCCACACGTCCTATATCAGGGATAGATTAATTCTAGTTTGATAGAAATTAAAGAAATAGATGAATGCTTGAGGGCTCTAAAACAAACTTGATAGTGCTTGAAATGGAGTCCATACGAGGGAAATATCCTCATACCTAGATGAGTAAAAGAGAGGGAGCCTGACCATCTAACTCTAGTGTACATGAAGTAGAAATAAAAGAGGGAGTTAAAAGATAAGGATGAAGAGGCAAAAAAATAATTTCCATCCCCTTTAATGAGTCACACAGTTTGGTCGCACGGTTAGCCAAACCAAGTGTCAATTGTGTGTGATCCTCAACCTAAGTAGGGTGTCACACATTTCATACATACAATATGGGAAACCATGTACAAATTGTCCAATTACCCTATGTCAAGGGACTTAAAACTAGTGCATGGACGTGTGTCTCCTCCTGTATGGTTAGACCAAACCATGTGATACCTCTAGTTACACTAGATTGGCCGCACAGTTTCTCATGGGGGCTACACAGTTTCAGAAAAACCATGCACCTTTGTCTGCCTTCTCTAGTTTTGATGTTTTGGTTTTGGTACTTCTAAAAATTAATGGAACACCCGAGGCACCTATCATGTCTTAAACCAAGTCTAAAAACAACACATTTAAGTGTTTCAAATATTAAAATTCTATTCTGAATCTTAGTTTTTAAAATGAACCATCCACCAAACGCCAAAATTCAAATTCCTTTAAAATTTCATCCTTTCAAAAAACATGGGATGCTACATGAAGGGTGATAATATTTTTCTAACAATCCAACTTAGTAGTTTAATAATTAAACTCAACCTAGAATAGATCTATGAACTTATCTCATGAAATGTCTGAATCCTTGTGATCACTAAAGAAAAAAATAAATATTATCAAGTTGACCCATGTAGCATCATCACAGCCAAAGAAATACAGTACTTATTTTGTAAATGAATCATATAAAGGATATATCTACATCCTCCAACCAATATTTTGTCTCCTAATCTAAAATAGATCCATCATACCTCTCTAGAACCTGGAATTGAAACTCTTGAAGTGTACTACTCTAAGTTCCTTCATTGTTGATCTCCACTCTAACATCCTATTGAATGTATTCAATATAAACCTAATAAAAACATCGACCTAGATCAATATCTATAAAAGAATATACTTCAGAAACTTTTAAACTTGGTAAAAAAATAAGTTTAATTAGTTAATTAATTTTAACCTAATTATCATTGTATACCCAATTAAATCATAGGTACTGAAAATCATGATTCATGATCCTTACTGAGGCCTCTACCCCAAAAGAAGAATCACTTCACTTATCATGTTTGGTAAACTTGAATTTCCTTGAATTTGATTACAAGGGGGCCTAAAATCCCATGTCTTAGTCGATATTCCTTATTTAAATCACATACTATGCCCAATTGACATTATTTCCCTACCGACCCATACATCCTCACCAATTCCTAACTAAAAACTCCATCATATTTATAAACCATTAGCTTTGATGCCACTTTGTCAAAATCCCCTCCATATAAAGGTATCCCTCATAAGCTAGAAATGGATAAAGGGAGATAATGGCCCTTATAGCCGGCCTTTAATAGGCCATGAATTGGTAACTAGCGCTAAATGTATATAAATAAAAAACATGGGAGGTATTACCCTAAACATAAATTTTAGGAATAAGATATGAGATGAGAAATCACCAACCAACACCATCAATAATTATTAAGTAATACCAATACATTTAATTTCATAAAAATAGAAAAACTAAAAGTTCCAAAATTAAATCCTCAACAGTGACCATGAAGCTCCAACAACTCATGAATGACTCCCAAAAACTAGTAACACCCATCTTTACCCACAAACATCTTATGTAGTCCTAAAAAATAGTTCATATATACTTAGGGTGTGAATAACGTGAATACCCTATAGGATCCTCCCCAAAACCTCTTAAGAAAAATGTGAAAGAATCATACTAAATCCTAGTGAATAAATAAATAAAACTAAATCATCAGCTAAGCAGGTGAAACCATTTTCCCATCATCTCCATGGATCACTCACCAAGTAACATGTGTAATTAAATCATTCTATATCATAAGAATATATATATAAATAAAGGTACCATGCTTCCACTTCCCCACCAGTTTTTTGTTAGCATGCCTCAATTTCACTCATCTTGTGCTCATACCTTCCATAATTTATCTTTCATCTCATACATACATATCACAACCATTGTTCATCCCATGCAACCCATCACATACCCATAACCATCATATCATCTATAACAAAGTGTATATCTAAAAGCTACTCTGGTATGTGTAAATGTGTTATACCTCAAACCATCGCATCCCACACATGTATAATCATGGGAAGCTAGAGCCACCATGCCCAAATATAATTATGTGTTATACCTTAATCTATTATATCTTATACATAAATTTAGAGTAAAAAAATAGGATCCATCGCAACTTGGGTAGAAATTCATCTTATACCATAAGCCATTATAGATCAATATATGCCTACACATAACTATAATAAAATGGAGATAAGGGGAGAGGAGAAGCCATCCATTTATTCCCTCACCATCCTGGATATTGGATAAATAAACCCAAAACATTTGGGTATATTTTACCCTATCAATGTGGGTGGTGAATCATATTAAATTATAAAATTTAGATTATATCACACCCAGCCACACTAATCAGAATTTCATAGCCTCTAAATAATATGCTTTTATCATTATATATGACACTTTCCTTCCACCGCTAAGGTATAGATCTTAAACATGAATACAAGATTCAACTCTCTGTATTAATTAATTCATTAGACTTTAATTAATATTAATAAATATTTATTTCCAATATTAACTCTTAATCTTCTAATCTAAGTTCCTTCAGAACCATAATTATTCCTTCTTTTATTCTCAAGTATGTCATAATCATCTATGAACATAATGAAATAAAATCATTCATTTATCAATCCATTTATAATTTCATATTTGTTCATGCACTCTAAGAAACATCTTAAGCTACCACATCAATGATTCACCTTTCATGCATATAGTCAAACTATGTTAAGCAGTTGGAAACTAAACATGTAACTTCTATCCAACTATCCATCAAACAAGAATCAAGAAAGAAGTAAATACACACACAGATATATATATATATATATATATATATATATCAACAATAAATTCCATCTTTGAACTCATCTTAACCACCTCTTTTTAATCCTCGACACCATTTCACATAATATAATCCATCCCACTATCACTATAGCCCCAAGATCCCATCCCATTTCTCTTCATTATTCCTAACCATGTTAGGTTCACAATCAACAAAACAAAACAAGTCTTAAATATCCTAAAACAAGAAAACAAGGAAATAAAAGGTTTTTAACACACAAATCAAGGCAACTAAGGCCATGGAATTAAGGAATTTAATCCCCCCACAAGAAAGAATGGGCATGTTTAGCCCCAAATAATTTTTTTTAGAAAATGAAAATTTTAATTATTCTCTTGAATTAACTAGATTAGTTTTCATGGGATTTTTTACATCAAGAAACCTGTAGTAAGTAGCTAATAATAAATAGGAAACAAACAATACCAATATTTAAACAAAGATTTAGTATTCAAAATTTTTTCACAAATAATGATAATTAATTTATCATGCCTCTTACATTATTTAATTCCTTTATCACTCCAGCTTTAATTTCTTAATCAGTTTCCTATCATAAAACACCTTCTACATAGTAACAATAAAAAAACTGATAAGAAATCACACTACCTAGTAAAAAAGAGGCAACATCTACAAATCATAAAACACATGCAATCACAAGGTCAAAATAATTTATTTAAACAATGTATCATTAAATATCAATTATCTACGACATGTGATAGTTCTCTTATTCCAATTTAATAATAACTAGAATTATAAAATAATTATTCCATAAAATAATAAAAAAATAAATAATACCACAATATGTTATATTCTCTTATTCCTTTTAAAATTAATAAGCTAAATTTAAAATCAATCATTTACATGTGATTATCATTTTTCTCTTTATTATATAATTTCTATAATTCATGAAACAATAATAAAAATATTTCATTGCATGTTATTTTTATATTATTATGATAATAATATTTATCTACAGCATTTTAATTTTTCATCTATTTCAATTATTGAAATAATAAAAAAATTAAATAATATTCTACCGCATGTGTTTTTATTGTATCCTCCATACTTTTTTAATTTTAATAGATTATTAAATAATAATCCATGTAATTTTCAAACTTTTTCAAGGATGATCACATCGATTTTCATAGAGAAACTAAATAATGATAAAATCACACCTTCAAAAAAATAAAATTGAAGAATCGGATCCCCTACCTCTTGAGAATATTTCATGATTTTGTTGCACCCATAATAGAGGATAAATAAAGGGATGTTCACGGGTTGGAAACTTTCAAGAATAATTTTTAATGATTTTAGAAGGGTTTTAAAACTCCAAGAGTGAAGTTTTAGTCTTCTAGGTTCAATAGAAAGTAAAAAAATGAAAAGAGGAAGAAACTTAGGTTTTTAGAAACAATATATATTTATTATATTTTATATTTCTAAAAACACTTTAAAATATTTCAATTTAATTATAATTAATTTGGTTTAGATTTAATTTCCTCTGAATGACTCATTTAAAATCCATAATATAAAGGAAGTAAAAGATATAGAATTTCTTAATTATATATTAATTTAAATCATACAATTTAATCTATATTTATCTTTTATTTCTTTATTTTTGTTAAAAATGGGTTTTAAAATCATTTAGGGAAATCTATATATTTTTATGCACAAACTTTTTAACTGACTATGAGGATCAATTGTTTAAAGTAATCACATAAAGTAGACAATCAACTACATGAATAAAGGATCGAACACATGGGTAGATCACACCGTATAGATCGATTTCATGAATAAAATATTTAATATTTTGATCACTCATATGGATCAACCACATGAAAAAATAGTAAACTAAATTAAGGATAAACCACATAAACTAGTATTGACTACATGACCAAGGGACTAACCATGCGACCAATGTATTGACCGCATGAACAAGTAACCAACTTCAAAACTTAAGGATTAACAAACTAACCAAATGATTGACCATATGAACAAGGGATCAACCACATGACCAGAGGATCGACTACAAAATAAAAGTATCAACCACATGACCAAAGGATTAACCAGAAAAAAAAAGTTCGACTTCGTGAAAAAAATGATCAACCGTAATAAAAACTTATAACTTAATAAGGGAAAATAATTTGAGCCCACTATTTTTTAACAAGTAGGAGGGAATTCCATAGATGTTAAAATTGGAAACACTTATTTTTTTTATAGGTAGTGAGGGCGCATTACATGACTACGTATCCCAGTGGATAGGAATTCCCATTACATCATGGCCCGAAACCCCAAGTGAACTATCTTGTAGGCTCCTTTTGTGACATGTTCCTTCGTAGCTCCTACACCAAGTGTGCATAGAAACCATATTGAACAGACACATGCCTCCATTTACCATTCCTCTTCTATTCAAGGCCCCCAAAACTATCGACCCCATCTTTGAATGCACTTGACACTAGAATCTCACCAACACCACCCGTCAACATTTCGACCTATCATCACTGCTCATCACCAACAAGTCGACACCATTTAATGACTCAACACCCCTGTGCACATGAAAATAAATCTCCTCTGGATCCTATGAACCACTATGTTTATCCCCCAATATTTTTAACCAATAAATCCCACCGCGGAAAGCATCCCATTGACCATTCCACACCACTTATGGAACACGTCACTTGTTATTGTGCCCATAAATCCTCAAATATGAGGATGTCAAGGATTAAACCTTGGATGATATAGGATTATGGGGTAGCCTTAAACACTATTCTAGGACCCTAACTTCAACCCCCTTTTGAAACCTATAATCTTTGTAAAAATTTAAAGGAATGATTTTATAAATCCTATACATAACATTAATGTTGATCTGGGGAATGATATCAGAAGAAAAAAGGTTTTAATGAGGTCATATGATAGCATGGATTTTTTGAAAAATAGACTAGTAGAATATGTGTCAAAATAATATAGAACTATTTAACTCTAATGGAAAGATTTGGAAGTTAATAAATTAGAAGTTTGGTCTTTAGAAGTCAGAGCATTGAAAATATAGCAGTAGGAAGAGTAGATTAGTAGACTGGTCTAGGGAGATCTTCCAAAATTAGGAGGTTAGTTATGAGGTTTAAGGTCGACATGTATTTCTTAATTATAAGAGATTTTAGAGAGATTGAATTCCCTAAATAAGTGGTAACTCTCAATGAATTTAAACTGTTAGAGTCGGTGATGAAGGAATAAATAGAATCCTTGGAGTCCAATGGAACTTGATAGAAAACTTGATTACCTTATAGGAAAAGGGAACATGAGAAAAAATGGGTTTTCTATTTTAAGGGAAAAATATTATGGAAGGAATAGATATAAGGTACGGCTGGTGTTGAAGGGTTTCCAATAGAAATAAGAGATTGATTTCTCAAAAAAAATCACTTGTGGTTAAGCATGACACCATTTGGATGGTGATAAGCATTGTTAATTTTTATGATCTATACCTTGAGTATATGGATTTAAAAAAAACCTTCCTTCATCGAGGCTTGGAGTAATATATTTTCATGAAGAAACCCAAAGGGTTCAATGATCATCAGAATAAAATTATTTTCTATAAACTAAAGTGAATTATTTATGGCTTGAAGAAGGTGCCTAAAAAATAGAACCAAAATTTTAAAGGTTTCATGGATGAAGAACGATGTATATAGATAAATATGGAATAATTTTGTTATTTAATGGAATGGTATTATGGAAGTTACATCATCATTATTTTGTACATGGATTACATGTTGCTTGTTGGTCCATAATGTATAAGAATTCAGAAGCTAAAGCATGATTTTATTGGACGGTTCAAGATGAAAGATCTCAAACTAACCAATAAGATATTGGGAATGTGAATTGAGAGAGATAGAAAATCCATAAAATTAGTGTCATATCAGAGGAGGAAAACATCCAAAAGATAATAAAAAGATTTTGGATGACCAGATGTAAGGTTGTTTCAACTCCATTGGTCAAACACTTCATGTTATCTATGAAACATGTGTCAATCATAGAGGATGTTGTTTGGTACATGGGATAAGTTCCATTTACATCATATATCAAATATTTATGTACATAATTATTTGTACATGTCCATATATTACATTTAAAGTGGTAGTGGTAATCCATTTCATGTCAGATCCAGGAAGGGGACACTGGGAAACTTTGAAATGGGTCATTTGATACTTAAATGGATCATAATATATATACCTATTATTTGGGAAATATGATCCTTTATAGGGGTTTTTGAAGTATAATTTTCTAGTGATTCGGATACCTAAATGAGAAAAAATGGTTTAGTGTTTACCTATAGAGTTATGACAGTCAGTTGAATGACTCAATAATAACTAATGATTACTTTGTCTACCATGAAATCTAAATATTATAATGTAATGGGATTAGAAAGGAATTGAATTGGTTGATATTATTACTTAAGGAACATAGAATATCCTAGTATTTGGGAGTAATATATAATGATAATTATAGTAAAATTAAACTTTAAATGGATCTATTGTTTTATGAAAGGAAAAAACACATTGAATTTGAATTCAATTTCATCTGAAATTTATTGGAAGATAAATTTTTGGAGTTGTGGAAGATAGCTGAAAGATAAAATATGGATAATATTTTTAAAAAGGTTTTAGTATAAGAAATAATAAATAAAATATGTGCCTTAGTGGGACTTGGTTAAATGCATTGTAATGAGGACACATCATGTTGAGGAAATAAGGGTGAATATTTAGAATTTTTATTAAGAGATGGAGGCTTCCAAGAGTATCCTTGAAATGGTCTTCAAGTAGGATATTGTTAGAAATGTGAATCTAGTTTCGATTTCTATTACATTAAACTTGGAGGATAGAAAATCAAAATATAAGGTGGCCTTGATGCTTTGTATAGAGATAATATAAAAATCAATAGAAGGTATTTTGATTGGAAGTGAGTCTTCCGATGGATGGTGTGTAGTGTGCCAGTTCACTAAAATGGAGAAAATGGAAGTTGCACTGAGTATATATCTAGTTATATTTTAGAAAAAAGATAGAATGTAATGAAATTAAATTTTCAACCAGATATTGATGATAAAATTGAGGAAATAAATCATTTATCAACATTCATCTGAGTTCAATAGATATAAACCCGTGAAAGTTGGATAATTCTGTTATTGGATGACCAATCAATCCCACTAGAAAGTTGTGGTGAGGCTACATGAACAATAGTTATAAATATTGAGTTTAATTACTTATAATATCAATAATTATCAATTTTAAATTTAAACCTTATATATTATGTGTGATGAAAAGTTTGGTAGTGTTCTTTGGTGGATGTATGTCATGAACCAAACTTGTTCGTCCATCTATCAGATATAATAATCAGTCAAGGACATACCTGAGGTGTGTTCCTAATCTCCCTAAGAAGATAACTAGTTCTAGGGTCTTAGAATATAATTAATGGGAATGATTTCACCCATTTTATATATAATAAATTGTCTAATAATAAAACAAAAAAAATCAAATCAAGAATTATAATAAAGGAAGATTTTTGGAGATTGAATAATAAAGAAGTTAGTACTGCACATATGTAAAAGGCTAATGATAGACCCAACACAATACATCATACAAAATTAAATCAAAATAAAATTGTTATCTACAATCACTATGTAACCCTCGATCACTCTCCACATCCCACTCCAACCAACATGTACAACCTTCACCACAACAAAAGGGAGACCAAATCCAAGTTACCTGAAATGAAACCATAATAATTACAAATAGTGAGTGGGTCATGTTGGGTGCGAGTGAAACTGAGCGAAATGGGTAATCACCATAGAGTTTTCTTGGTTCCTTAAAAATTAAAATATATTTATTATAGTTTGAACATAAAATTGAAAATATGTTTTCAAAGATGAAGTATATAAAACCCAATAACACATTCAACCATTTCAAAAACCCATTTTACCTCTTTCAAAATACTACTAAAACATCCATTTCTAATATACACCACTTTCCTTTTTAAATCAACTTTCCAAATCATTTTACAAACCAATTTGGAAGTGAACAAAACCATGATCAAAATAGGGGTAATAATAAATTTCACCTAAAATAAATCAAACACACCAAAGAATACAAAAAATGATAATAGTTACATAATCCAATCAACATCTAGGGGATACAATCGAATTAAAAAAATTAAATCAAATAAAAATCATCATAAAAAGGATTTAACCATCATGGGTATTGTTCTAAGACTCAAGTATTTAGATACCTAAAATAGTGATGAGGAACCTAGGTTGGAACTACTAAACATGTAATGTCTCAGTTGTCCTATAGAACTAACCAGGGCCCATTATGATCACAAAGATCAAAATAAAACCCTTGGCCTTACCAATACATTCCAGGACCACGGGAAACATCATATTAGCACAATTTTTCTAATAAAATCATTACTCTTGCCAACACACTCTACACTAGTTCTTTCACTAATATTGATCCCCATTAGTCTACTAGGTTTTTCTATGAAAAGTATCAAATGGTGGTGAGAAATTGTTGGCATCAATATATCAAAAGAAGTAAATATTATCTCACCTCTAATTCCTTCACACACAAAAACAACCCCTTTTCACATTTCATCCACATCACATGAAATATAAAACATACCTCTTGGGATATAATAGAATAAAGCGATAAATAATATCCCCTTTGGGGGGTTGAAATTCAATAAGAGGTCTCAATAAGGTCATGCAAACACACCCACACCATTTGGAAACCATTCAAAATTCCAAACAATCCTTTATAAAAAGTACTCAGGTTGCTAATTCATTTCTAAATTACTTGAAATCCAACTTTAAACCATTATTTAAATTAAAACCCTTGAAATAAATTTATAAATATCTTCCCAAAATGATCAACAAAAAATAATATAGAAGAAAAAATTTAGGGATCAATACAATTTTCATTAAAAAGACCCAACAATATAAAATATCTTTTTCAATTCAAATCATGACCCGAATGGGGTCAATGAATTTTAAAATTTTACACTTTATTTAAAAAATTTATTTTAATATTTTCAAACACTTAGTATTTTTATTACAACTTTAAATACTAATAAAAAATATCAATAAGTCCAAAAATACATTTCCTAAATTGTTTCATAACCCAAATGGGGTTAAAGCATTTTAAACACCTCATTTTATTCAAAACCATTGTTCAAGAAATTTATCAACACTTGGAATTTCAATAACCATTTAAAATGATAATAAAAACTCTTATTCCAAGTTGAAATCCACCTTTAAATCAAGACCAACACCCCCTAGGGTTCGTATGGGAGATGGAAACCAAAGGATATGGGAACGACAAGAGAAATAAGAAGAACTGAGGGGTTACCATGGATAAATATAATATAAATGAGATTGGAAAAGCTTTAAAATTAAATGGAATAGATTAGAGAGATCTCTTGGTGTGTTCTCCAGTCTAGTTGAATAATAGGGAGAGAAGGGGATGGGAATACCTATTAAAATCATAAAATTTCACAAAGGATATTTCACACTTTTAATGAATTGGTTAGGTCACATGATTTAAATGCATTGTTTTATAAATCATGCATCAACTATGTTGGGGGCACAGAAAATAAAAAACACCTCCACATAGTTTAGAAGCATGGTTACTCATACCCATGTGTCAAACATGAACTAACTAACTCTTTTTAAAGTTTAAGTTGCATGGTTACTACTAAGAGTCATCCAAGTCATGCACTACCCATGTAGGTCAAACCATACACATTCAAATTGAACTATACGTAAGGGTAGTGAAGGGATACCTTAGGGTCATCACATGATTTTTTATAAATTTATAAAAAATATTCAAATATAAAACTTAAAAAAACCAAAAATAAATGAAATAATTAATATAAATCCATGATACAGTGATACAGGGTATTACAATCTCCCCACCATGCAAATTTCTTCCCCTAGAAAGTCCATAGTAAATTTGGAAGTTATAGAAATTAGTCACAACCACGCCTTATGGAATGATGTGATTTGGAAGACAATAACTAGAGAGGATCTAAGGAAGGAAACTCTTTAACTCCAATGATTCCTCCATACCAAACCATTAAGTCTACAAATCCACAAGATTTATCTATGAAAATCACAACCATGATCACTGATAAAAGACTCAAAGGAGATAGAGACTGACTATAGGTCTCCCTCATCATTTAAAAAATCTCTAAATTTTTTAACAAAAGGTGAACACATTTTGAGATAAAAACCACAACTAAGAGAATGAATCTCTAAGAATTATACAGGAACACCTAAGAATTATCCAATAAATTGATTCTCAACTCCTAAATAAAACACATCCACAAGAATTCTACATCTATAAGGTAAAATCCATCACTAATATTAGAATGAATAGCATTAATGAGGAATAACTCAAAAGAATTCCATGTAAAAAAACAACATGGGATCTCAACCATGGTCACCATACTCAATGGATAAACTAGGGCCTCCATCTCATAACAACATCCCACAACTAACTCCATAAATCTAGAACTATCGAGTAATCAATTTATTGAAGGTATTGTATATCCAAATTACCTAGGTATTGACCCAAAGTTCACCCATGATCATCCTAATGAGAAACCATCCTATAAACTATCATAGCATAAGAATATATAATAAGCCCCAAAAGAAGGTAAACCCAATAACAATGCATGCACTAAAACCAAAAAACCAAAATCCATCCTCAAAAGGTATAATTACTTCAAAATGATTCATAAAGAATCACCATACAAAAGATAATGACCCCAATAATCCTTCATTAATACCAAAATAAGTTCCTCTAAATAGACAACCACTCAAGGAAATCACACAATATCTTAATGAAACAACCACAAGCCTTAACTATCAAATCCCCATTCCCAAAAATAAATTCACTATAAGGAAACTCCAAACCTCCCTAACCAATATATCATAAATAATGGATGGTAAATAACCCCATAAGTTTTAGAAAATAAAAGATATTCTGGATCCACCACTCCACATAGAGTTTGGGTAAATTTAATAACATAAAAGGTCAATTCTGAAAAATTATAGAGATCGTACAAGTATAACTCTTAGGTACAACACCCTATATTTCTCTAAGACCTATCAAGTAGATATATAACAACTATAATGAGGAATCAATATCAAACCATCTATATAACTAAAAAAATTAATAGTTTCCTTGAAGGAGATATATTCCCTAAATCCTCATATATATTTATGATATATATATATTTTATGGATTCCATGAAAATTTTGATTTGTATGAATTTGGGTATATTAGTATATGTGTGTTGTAAAATAAAACAATTTTCCACCAAAGTTTATTTATTCATGCAAGAGTGACATGAATTGGCTAAACCATTTAATCATGTGTTACAATGAATGAGTAAATGAAAACAACCCAAGGAGTTCCCTTGTAGATTTATAAATCCAAGACATATAATGGTTATTAAATACTTATGTGATGCTTGGAAAACACTTTCTGACTCAAATATCTCTTTCCCTTAACTTCTTTACATTATGAGAAACTATAATATTGTGGTGGATGGGGAGTCCTACATGTATGACATGTGATTCATTCAACTCATGGATACACCAAAAATAGGGGATGTTAGTTTTATTCCCTTAGTAATCTCTCTAAAATAAATGTGATGGTGATCAATTTGATGTGTATGATCTTTGGTGTGTGGTATGTTATATTTACAATATTTCTTCAATTCTGTTTATATGTAATTTTCATATAATCATGCATGTTTGATCCTTTAACATTGTTTTAATCCCTTTATCTTATTATAATAAGTTTTATTAGTATCTTTTGAAACCCTTGAGTGGTATTATAGTAATCCCATGATTTTGATTTATTAAATGTTGCTTGAAATGAATAAATCATGAAGGATATAACATTATTTTAATATCTTTTTTAAAATATATAAAAAGGGTTTACCCTTACATAGAAGAGCTATATAAAGTTAACCAAGGTGTTACCTTTATGCATATGAGTTGCATAAAGGTGAAAAATCCATTACTTATACATAAAAGTCTATATAAAAGTAGTCGTGGTTTTCTTAAGGCTGTGTAAAGGTAACCAAAGATTTACCTTTATGAAAAGGTGTTCACATAAAGGTAATTTCATGTTTTAAAGTCTTGTGTAAAGGTTTTTGTTCATTATCTTGATGTAGTTAAGTATTTTCATATTTATGTAAAGGTAATGCATTTTCTTAACGTGTAAAGGTAGATTGACATTTACCCTTATGTGAAGAGTTCATGTAAAGGTAAATTATGACTTACATTTACATAAGAGGATTTATATATAGGTAATATTATATATACATTTATCTATAATGTTCTATATAAAGGGAATGCAGATTTTCTACATAAGGGTATTGGGAGGTTACCCATAAGCAGAATGGGGTTTCTACGTAAGGGCAACCAGAAATATTTTAAAAATTACTTTTATGACATTTAATTTTTGAATAGTTCATAAAATGTTTATTATTATTAAAATGAATTTTAAGAATATTTAATTTATAATGAATTTTATTAATTAATCATAAATGGTTTGAAATTAATAAAATAAATGTTTATGAAACCTTTATATTTAAAATTATTAAATGTTAATATTTGAAATACGTTTTAACCAAATTATATGGAATGTATTATGATATAAAAATAAAAATGTTTATTTAGAAGGGTTATAAATTACGAAATCGGGTCAAAATATAAAGTGCTTATATTTAAATTATGAATTATTCATTATTAATTAATTTGAATTGGCCAAATTAAATAGGATTTATTTTTAACATTTTTTAAACTACATAAAAAGGTTTTTGATGATTGATTTGATCAATGTTTAAATAATTAATAAAAATGTGATATCAAATTATATAAAATGTTTACATAATAGAAAATTGGATTATAAAAAATTATATAATTAAAAAAATATCATGTATTTTAAATAAAATTCCATATAATGATGATTAGGAAATTGTTCATATTGGAATGAATATAAATTTTTTATGTTCATATTATGTAATTTTAATAATATAAATATAAATTTATAAAATGTTTATAATTATATTTTATTTATGAATCATTCATAAATTTTTATCACATGTTTAAATATTTTAATTTTTCATTTATTTAAAGGTTATACCCTATTTTATTCATAGTTATAAAATTTTTGTATTATGAATGTTGTATTCTTTAGTTTAAAATGTTAAAATTCTTCTAGATAGATCCTTTGATTGTATTCTAGGTATGATGATGAATTTAGCTCCACATCTACCTTGACCACTTTTTTGTATTTTAATTTATGAACTTGAATTTATTTGTTGGCAATAGTTTATGCACATTATATTTTAGAGTTATGATTAATTTAATTCTCTCTTGAGTAAAGTATCACTGAGTGTAGGGACTTAGGCTCAAACTACCTACCTACTTGGAGGCTTATGCTTTTTATAGGCTTCTGAATGGGGTTTGATATCTGTCTCTATGGTCTTACTCATGTAGAGATTATCAATATCATATAACTCTATTCCTTTATATGAATTTTTCATGTGCCTTATTCATATGATTCATTCTAATATGTATGAATAGTCTTATAATTTTTGGTAAGTAACACAAACTTGAGGGTTTTGTAATGAGTTACACATCAATATGGTTTTAACATATTTATTTGGTGAAGGGAATAGTATTCCAATCTAAAATCACTACAAAAATGCATACATAAAGTTAATATCATGATATGAAATGGTGAGATTAAAAAATCTTTCAAATACTAAGTGTTATATGTTGGGACCACTTTGTGTATGAAGACTATATTTTTTTCAACAGTTGTCAATACTGGTCAAAATGAAGAAGGAGATGAAGAATGACTAAAAAGTTAATGGAGATTGGCTAGAGTGAGGTTTCCTAGAGAATTGTTATATAATCTTATAATTATATGTCATACTTGAGAAATTCTCTAAGAATATCAATTGAGAGGATTGATTCACTGATCCTTAGTTCAAATAACTTGTGTCAAAGGTGACGCATTGTTTACAACAATGAAGAATAGTGTGGTATCATCCATCTGAGGATGATTGAAAAAGAAAGAGGATTTGAAGAATACCATGGAACTCTTCATGATTTCATGAGAACCATGCAAGAGAATACTTTAATAATATAATCATATTATTTTCATGAAGTATAGAATGATGGTTTAAGAAGAAGAGAGAATGCGGAAGAGCTTGGCATTCTGAGGTTGCCATGCATTTCACATTGTATCAAAAATTAGGCGATGATTTTCTGATTTGTATTTAAAAAATATCATAAGTTTTGAGAACTTGTGAAGAAATCCTTCTGAATAAATGGGGAGTAAAGGTGATTCCAGTCATATGAAGTTTTGATTGGAAATAATGATGCTGCTGGAAGATAGTGAAGTTTCAGTACTTCCCATTGAAAATCAAATGATGCTTTTCTGATTTTTATTTCACAAATATCATAAGTTTGGAGAAATTTTGATGCAATACTTATGAATAAAGGGTTAGTAAAGGTGATTCCAGTTATATGTGGTTTTTGATTGGAAAGAATGATGCTGCTGTAAGATATTGAAGTTTCAATACTTCCCATTGAAAATATGACGATTCTAAAGTTTTTAGATCAAAGGATACATATCACGATAGTGGATTTCATGATTAAAGATGAAGAATGGTTATGAGATACAGTGAATAGAGAACATGACAAAGGAATAGATGATCTGGGGTCGGCACAAAAGAATGTTCTAAGGTGGTGTCGTTTTCCAGTGTTTGCCAATTTTTAGGGCCTGAAAATCGGGAGATGAAGAAATGTGTTTTGGAAAAGTATGTTGCTAGAATGTTTGAAGATGGCTTGTTATTTTTTTTTTCAAGTTGTTTTCCATGATCCAAACATCAAAATCTTGCAAAGGAGAGGCTTACGCGAAAGATTGGGGTTTTGCACGTAAGATTGGTTTTTGCGTGCAATATTGAAGGTAGTTTGAAATCTTGCACGCAAGGCATGATTTGAGGTCCAAACTTTGAAAAATGGAAAAGGAAGGAAGTACATGAAATATTAAATAAGTGCAAAAAAGAAGAGGTTGGCGCGAAAGAGTCTTACGTGCCAAAGGTGACGTAAAATGGGGTTTTGCGCTCGAGGCATGTTTTGAGGTCCAAACTTCGAAAAATGGTAAAGGAGTGAAGTACAAGAAATATTCAAAGAAGTGCATGAAAAATAAGGTTGTAATGAAAGATAATTATGTGCCAAAGGTGAAGTCAAATGGTATTTTGCGTGACTCATGACTTACATTCCCAAGGTGATGTCAGATGGGGTTTTGTGCGACGCGTCAGGATCTTGCGTGATGCATTGGGGTTTTTGCGCACAGGGTTCAATGAGGTCTATAAATAAGAGGTGGCCCCTCACACTAGGTGTGATCGACACTTAGAGAAATCTTGATCTTTGTGGTGTGTAAAAATATTAAGAAAAGGAGATTTCATGAAATAAATAGAGTTGCATGTAAGAAGAAAACGTTGTGTGCAAGATAGAAGTTGCACGCAAGATAGAAGTTGTGTGCAAGAGGTCTTTCGCGACAAAAGTTGAATGTTGTGCGCATTTCATTAATGTTGCGCACAAGTCGCCCAAAAGGGGGTGCACGAAAGACTGGGGTCCCTCAAGCCTTCAACAGGTGCATAGTACTCTCGAAGCGTCTTTACAAAGAATAAAGAACTGTGAACCATTCTGCTCCACAAAGAGAAGTTGAACCGCACTCACATGTCTAGTGTTTATCAACCTTATTGTGCTTTGCAAAGTGAAGAACAATTGGATGTGAAACTAAAATAACATCTACACAAAGAAAGAAGGTACCATACCGACACACTCACGTTTTGGTATTGAGAATTGAAGAAAGAGATTAAGACACTACAATACCATTCCATATTATACTGTGTTAAAGAAAAGGAAGAGAAGAAGAAGAAGAACATAGTATGCCCAATTGAATGCTAATAATTATTCAGGGTAGTTAGATTCAGATGATTCCAAGTGAACCAATATTCATTGCCTGAATAATCACATTGGTGTATGTGATCCTATCCAAGAAGAGTGAAGAAATTTTAGTGCAGTTGGTTTTTTCACTAAGAAAAAGAAAGAAGAAGTCTAGTGCAGTGGTATTTCACTATAGAAAAAGAGGAAGAAAGAAGAGAGAATTTCTTGCCTACTACTTTGCAAGTAATCAAGTAAAGAGAACTAAAGAAGACCAAGAGAACAACCTACTTTTTAAAGAAGGAAGAATTTTGTCTTCATAGGCAGTATAAAGAACCAGCTAGAGGCTGCAAGTTGGACTAGGCCATCACTAGTCCAGGGAAGAGGATTGTTTCCCACCCCCTCTAAAGTGTAGGGACCCACACTGACTAGAGGATTGTTTTCCTAGTCACTCCATTATAACAACGTATTACATTATAGTGTATAATCCATGCACTGGTCATTCCCATGCATGGAAAGGACGTAGCTACTCTTATTGAGTGGGGAACCTTGTAAAAATATTGTGTGCATATTTTTACTGCTCTCATATTATTGCATGCGACGGGGAAAAGAGAATAAGAGAATAAAGATATTAACAGGTCAAGAGGTACAGGGTTAAAAGGAATAAATTGGTTTAAAAATCCCCCAACACTGATTCACCCCCCCTCTCAGTGTTAGGCATATCCCAAACTGGTCCTCTCATTATATTCATTCTAAAGTGGCACGCCCTCAATCATCAAATCGGGTAGGTCATGAAAAATTTGGGTTCCCCTAGATTATCTCATGTAAGGTAATAAATGATAGGTGACACTAGAACATAATTTAGTAGGTCATTCCAAAGTCGTGTTCCCCTAGATTTTACTTTATTATCCAATTTTTAGTGTTTTATTTGGGTTACACTAGCCGAGAGACCCTAAAATATTAGTTTACTAAAGGAATGGAGTTGAGTTTATCCATATGATCGATTTGAAAAAGATTATTCTTCTAAAATATCCAAGATTCATATATGATATTATTAAGATAATGTTCTACCTAAATAGATAAGTGGTGAGATGAACACCAAAGAAGATTAATTGCTTAATTAAATATGGATCTTAGACTAATAATAGATATGATGCATGAAAGGGGTCAGCATTTTAGTGAGATAACATTTAGTAAAAGTCCTTATTAAATAGTTAATAATACATAATACTAATTTGATAAAATCTTCCATTGTAGATAATATCATCATCAGCTGCAAGATAAAATTTGTGATCAATCCTTGATAAGGAAAAGCTTAATACAAATAGATCTTAAGACTGGTAACATAAAGAAAATTTCTTAATAAATATCAATTATTTGATAAAATTTCTTAAGGAAAATTATATTCATTGCGATAGTGCCATCCTATGTAACTAAGTGCTAAAATTATTCAACAAGTGAATCTAGTTTCTTATGTAAGCATACAGAGATTCATTCAAGGTTTAAAATGTTTTATATGAAAAATGAACAAAGAAACCTTATTATTCACTCATATACTCAGTATAATTGGGTAGATCAATTATTTAAGTAATTTTAGTCTCATATAATTAATATTACTAGGTATGTAAACTGATATTAAAAATGGTTGAATATTTTGATAGCTCATTAATTATAAATATTTCCATAAAAAATTATTAGTTATAGAAATAAATTCTATTATTATGTCAATATATTTCATATCAATTAGATATTTTATCAAGTTTTATAAGTATAAAGAAGATCATAATATGAAAATAATTGAATCTTGAAGTTTTCTTTTAAGTAATTAAGCAAAAGATTTGTTTTATTGATAACTTATATACTTAAAGAATAGATAAACTTTTCATAAGATGTTTATTTTTATATCATTTATATATTGAGAAAAGCATGTAAACAATGGTTTTTTAAATTAAATTAGTTGGGTGATTTTAAAACAAGTGATTTATGATTTCTTTAATTTTATAGCATGCTTTAAGTGGAGAAAAAATTTATTGTTTTGGTTAGAGAAATTATCTAATTTTCATCTATGGAAATGTGCTGACAATATGATTGAACTCAAAGAACATTTACCCAATATTCTCAAAATTTTGGGAATATATATGAACTAGGAATATGATGTCTAAGTTCTAAAGTATTGTATAGACAACACAAGTAGGTAAAATTTCAAACCATAAGAATAAAATTTGGTTGAAAAGTTTAAAAATGTTTCTTCAAGAATAAAATCAATGTCATTGAAACCTAGGGTCTTTGGGAAGGAGGAGTAATAATTTAGTAAGATTGAATTATCAAATATGTACCTAAAGGAGATTGTGAAAATCCATAGAATTATCATGTCAAGTATGAATGTTATAGAAATTAATTATTCTATTTTAAAGGGTATGTGATACAGAATGTATATTTTAAATGTGTTGTAAACATAAAAGAGTTAAAAATAAAAGTAATAATTTTTTGGGCCTTTATTTTACATTAGTGAAGAAAAGAGTTTCTATATAAAAATTTTTAATGTAAAGGAATGTGGAAATATCATAGGAGTCTTAGTAAAAGATTTGTATCTTAATCATATTTCTCCTACATGATAAGAGAATATGTTCAATAAATAAAATTATGAAAAAAAATGGTGTATTTAATTGTATACATATGGTTTATGATTCATTAGGTTCTATAATATGTTTTGGGAAGAAGATATGGATAAAAAAATTTATCTAGGATAAAAGTGTTTATCCAACTATTTGTTAAAATATGAGGGAATATTTTCCCAACACCCATAAATATTATATTTTATCAATGGTTTATTATGAAATAAAAAATGATCTAACCAAATAAAATATCACATTTAGAAGTAGTAGTTTATTTGTTAAATATTCCTACTAAAAAGGAAGTAAATATTATTTCTTAACACAAAAGGGTTTGTGTATCTTATCAAGATATTATGAAAAAGAATGTAATGTCTAAGAGGTTAGTGGGAGTATGGTTGGACTTAAAGAAGTTCAAAATTAATAAATAAAGGATTACACCAATCTTAAGTTATAGTGATAACTATTTAATAACCTGAAATGTTTAGGATATGTAATGGTAAGGGAAAATATAAAGTGTTACATTTAATTACCATTTATAAATTGAATATCACTATTTCTTAATGGATTATACCTGTAAAAAATTAGAGTGGGTTTTCACTAAATATTATAAAATAGTTTAGGATATATGATAAAGAAAAATGTAATGAGTAATATTTAGTTATCTTGAAAAGTGAAAGATGTTATCTCTTAAAGAATTTTACCAATAAAAATGAAAATTGAATTTCACTTAACATCCTAAAAGAGTTCAGGGTATAACGGTAAAGTGAAATGTAAATAGTTACATTAGTTAACATAAAAAAGTGGGTATCACTTTATCTTAATAGTTTATGGTGTGGAGGTAAAGGGAAATGTAATAGTTTCATTTAGTTATAGTATTAAAGTAGCTTTAAATTTATCCTAAAATATTTTAGGAGGGTTGATAAACAATAATGTAAGTAGTTACATAATTTCATGGAAAAAATTTGATAAAATAGGGTTCTAAGGATGATGATTATGAACATAGAAATATTTTTAATTAGACAAAATAAGTTGACATCATAACATTTGATTTAATAAGTTAAGAAGTTTGAATATCTTCAATAAGTTGAATAGTTGGGAATATGATTCTTAAATCTTACCAATATTCAAACTTGCATACTTTTTAGATGTTTCTCACTCGATATTTAGTGGTAGTGTTATATTAGATGGTCACGTAGAGATGTGACATGAATAACATATAATGTAATTAGTTAAAAAAAACCTAGAAATTGTATAAAACATAAGGTTGGTATGACAGTTTATCATATATATGATATCATAAACCAGTGATTGTATTGGTTTTGTTAATTATTCTTAAATAGTTTAAGAATATTTAAATGTATCATATTAAAGGAATCCTCCATTTTATCATTCTTTCACATTATCTACAAAAATTTGTATGTATATATATATATATATATATTTCTTGAAGTGTAATGATGATTGACCTCTCAAAGTATGATTTTGAGTTAATCCATAATCGATGTTCGTCATAGTGTATTATAAGTTATCACTACGGGAAAAACCGTTTGTTGCGATGGGTCAATCAACCCATCACAAATAGCCACTAATTTTCGACGGGAATAGGCACCCCGTCGCAACAAAATTTCGCACGGTTTGGTGCAAAAACGGTGCCAAAGGGTATTTACGACGGGTAGGCACCGCCCGTCGCAAATATCGGGAGACAGTAGGAACTAGTTGCGATGGGGGATCCCTCATTGCAACTAGTTCGACTCTCAGAGGGTATTTGCGATGAGTTTCATCGCAAATAGCCGGCGGTGGTAAAAAACTATTTGTTACGGGATGTTGTCCCGTCGCAAAGTGTGTCGGCAGGTTACCGTTTGCAACGGGCCCCATCACAAATAATCTTTTAACTGCCGACCGTAATTAATGCGGCTGAATATTTTTACGACGGACCTCGTCACTAAAAGTACTATTTGCGAAGGGAATCCTGTTGCAAATAGTCTCATCGCAACTAATCTAACCTGTATATACCCCCCCATCCATTTTTTCTTCTCTCCTCCTGAATTCCTTCTTTCTCTGCTTCTTTAAACTCTAATTTTAGAGTGAAAATTTTTTAGAGTTAGTTTTTTTTATGAAGAAGTTGTGAAGATGTCTACAATTATAAGAGATCATGTTTAAAGGTATTTTTGTTTTATTTAATTTAGTATTTTTTTCATTTCTTTATGTTAATTTTAATTATTGTTGATTAGTAGTAATTAAGTTAGATTTAAATTTTTTTGTCATCAGTATTTATTTGTAATAATAAAATTAAATTATTAGTACTAATTCTTAGTAATAGTAATAATTAATAATTTTAACGATAATTAGTAATGTATATAAATAATTAGCGATAAATAGTAATTAGTAGCTTTATTTTGCAGTAATTAATAGTAATTAATACTAACTAGTAATAATTAGAAGTAAATAGTAATAATTAGAAAAAAATAGTAATAAATATTTACAATTAGTAATAAATAGTATTAATTAGTAATAATTAGTAATAAATACTAATAATTAGTAATAAATACTAATAAATACTAATAAATACTAATAAATAGTAATAAATACTAATAAATAGTAATAATTAGTAATAATTACTAATAAATAGAAATAAATACCAATAAATAATAATAAATACTAAGAAATACCAATAAATTGTAATAAATAGTTATAATTAGTAATAAATAGTAATAATTTGTAATAAAAAGTAATAAATACTAATAAATACTAATAAATAGTAATAAATATTAATAAATAGTAATAAATAGTAGTAAATGGTAATAATTAGCAATAATTAGTAATAATTAGTAATAATTAGTAATAATTAGTAATAATTAGTTATAATTAGTAATAATTAGTAATAATTAGTAATAATTAGTTATAATTAGTAATAATTAGTAATAATTAGTAATAAATAGTAATAATGAGTAATAAATAGTAATAATGAGTAATAATGAGTAATAATGAGTAATAATTAGTAATAATCAGTAATAATGAGTAATAATGAGCAATAATGAGTAATAATGAGTAATAAACAGTGATAAATACTAATAAAAATAGTAATAATTACTAATAATTACTAATAATTAGTAATAATTAGTAATAATTAGTAATAAAATATAATAAAATTGTAATAATTAGTAATAAAATAGTAATAAAATAATAATAAAATAGTAATAAAATAATAATAAAATAGTAATAAAATAATAATAAAATAGTAATAAAATAGTAATAAATGGTAATAATTAGTAATAATTAGTAATAATTAGTAATAATTAGTAATAATTAGTAATAAATAGTAATAATGGGTAATAAATGATAATAATGAGTAATAATGAGTAAAAATGAGTAATAATGAGTCATAATCAGTAATAATCAGTAATAAATACTAATAAAAAATACAAATAAATAGTGATAAATACTAATAATTAGTAATAATTAGTAATAAAATAGTAATAAAATATTAATAATTACTAATTAAATATTAATAAAATAGTAATAAAATAGTAATAAATAGTAATTATATTATTTTTTTTATTTTATTAAGTATTTGCGATGGGGCCTTTTGCTACGGGACCCTGTCACAAATAGAGTATATATGTATATTAAAAAACATTGTGACGGGTGACTTTACCTTCGGAAAAATGTTTTTGTGATGAGCCTGTCACAACAGGTTTATAAAATAAAGCTATTTGTGATGGGGCCTCGTCCGTCACAAATAATCTTTGCGACGGTCTTATCGCAATAGGTTCTTGTATATATAATGTTTTTAATCAGAGATCTATTTGCGATGAGACATCTTCCTGTAGAAAATAATATTTATTGCATTGGGCTCGTCATAAAAAATACTAGTTGGGACGTCGTTTTCTGTAATGGGTTATTTGCGACCCCCCCCCCCGTCACAATAGGGTTTTTGCGACGGGATCCCGTAGCAAATAGCCTATTGCAAATAGAAAAAATTCCAATAGCGTATGATGAGATTTAAAGGTTAGTATGATTAGTATTCTCATATAGAGATACAAAATATGCTCATAAGGCACAAAATAAAGAATAAGAGGTTATTTTTGTGCACTGGATGGCCCAATAGGCATACTACATGGAGTTTCATATAGATGTCATTGGTATACTATGGGTTCATGGATCATATTTGAGCCCCCATTACCAAATTTTGGAAAGATACCTAGCATGAGAACCTTCATACATTGATGACCTACTTATGAAAGTCTACATAGTGAGTTAGCTAATACGGAGGTGGTTGAATATATTTTTGATCATGTCAACGATTGAAGTTGAACCAATATGGGATTTTTCCTCTCCTATGATGAGTAATAAATCTAGGACCTCAATTTAGATAGACTGTGAGATTGTGAGGGAAGAGCTAGATATATTATATCTATTTGGATAAGGGGAATTTGATTTGTTTATCTATAAGTATGAATAACATGTGATGTATTAATCAAGAAAATTATTCTATACTTTGAGAATCAAGAAAAGTAAATTTGGATATGTGGGATTAATATACTTTATGTACCATGGTCACTTTTTGTCTTGGAAAATGGAAAAAATTAGAATATACATTTTCATATGATGCGAAATGGTGGACACTGGTATGGAGATACGTGTGTTTGATGAAGATCACACCAGATCCCTATATAGCTTGAGTAGTATTAAAAATTTTCTGGATTCATCACCTTGATTACATGTATGTATCCATAGATTCGTATATTTTTTTCAATGCTATAAATTCACATGGGTTCACACATTGTGGTTGACTGAATGAGGAATGAGTTTGACTCAAACAGCTACTCTGAAAGTGTTTAAGAATTGAGACAAAAGTGTTTTGGATGGTTATTCACAAGGTATTACATATGATGTGATTCAAGGTAAAGTTAATTATAGCTTTATAAAAGGTTTTTGGAATATATCCATAAGGGTTTTTGGATATGGTTTCACAAGTTATTGTATATG
Source organism: Viscum album (assembly GCA_963277665.1). Lineage (NCBI taxonomy): Eukaryota > Viridiplantae > Streptophyta > Magnoliopsida > Santalales > Viscaceae > Viscum > Viscum album. The sequence goes on along the minus strand of OY728139.1, from coordinate 125,833,358 downwards.
ATACAATATAAGGGTGGAACCACATGTAATATTTTAGGCTTTAGTAAAAGTAGGAGATTGAAGGAGATATATTCCCTAAATCCTCATATATATATATGATATATATATATATGTGATATATATATATTTATGATATATATATATATATATATTATTGATTGAATAAAAATTGCGATTTACATGCATTTGGGTATATTATTCTATGTGTGTTGAACACCCAAACAATTATCCACCAAAGCTATCATTTAAAGAAATAGTTTCATAATATGAAACGTGTGGGAGTTTTATTTAATCTAGAAAGAGTTGCATGAGTTAGTTAAACCATTTAATCATGTGTTACAACACATGATTAAATTAAAGAATCCCAAGGAGTATCCTTTTGGATTTATGAATCCAAGACATATGATGTCTAGTAAACAATTACTTGATGCTTGATCGATACTCCATGACCCAAATATATCTTTATCTTATCTATTTTAAATCATGAAATGATAGAAATTCATGGAGGATAGGGAACTATACATGTATGACATGTGATTCATTCAACCAATGGATACACCATGGAGAGGGGATTTATTTCAGTTATCCTTGGTGATCTGTCTCAAATCCAAATGATGGTGATTGAGATAATGCAGATGTTATTTGGTTTATGGTATTCCAAATTTATAATATTTATTAATATCTATTTATATGATATTTTTCATATTATCTTATATGGGTGATTATAAAACATGGGTTTAATAAATTTTTCATGATCTAATAAGTGTTATTAGTATCATTTGAAACCATTCACTCCTAACTACAAGGACAAACCAAAACACCCATTTTAAATTCCTAAAAGGATTCCCTATTAAAAATTAAATCAATTGATGACTTTTCAAAAAACCTCAATCTCCTTTATAAAACACTTTTCAATTTCATTTCAAAATTAAATATATTTAAAAAATTCAATGGGAATAAAAATATACCTCAAGTTCCTTCTAACATCAAACCCCTTTTCCACTCCAAAATAATTTAAATTTTTCATTTTGAAATAAATCACACCATTGAAAACACTTTTATCAATAAATTCTTGAAATATTCCATTTTTAGGATTCAATCCCTTAAAAATTTCTCTTTTCAAACATAAAAAACCTTTCATATAAAAAAATAATTTATCCTTACATTAAACAAGAAACAATTTTATTTTTAACAAAATAATAAAGCATCTTTCCATAATCATTACAAAATGGTTTTTTAAAATAAAACACCTCATAAAGTTCCCTTTTAATACCCAAAAACCATTTTCCAACACACACACACAAAATTCAAAAATGGATAAAATAAAGTCATAAATATAAAATCAAACTACATTCAACTACATAAATTTGTACAAAAAGTTTATTAATCAACATCACACAAATGGAAAATACCATTGGAATCATCCTGGAAAGCAAGGGAGGAAAAACAAAAAATCTAGAGAAGAAACTGCATTGTTCATGGTTTGGTCTCATGGGATGGTAAACCATGAAACAACCATACAACAAGAACTATCATGGTTTTAGATCCATTTCATATAGGAACTAAAAAATTTACTATACATTATGGGATAATTGTGTATCCTTGGTTCATTGACCACTTTCTCCTCTAAAACTCAAACCAATCATCAAAATCATCGATGCACTCAATGGTGATCAAAGTATCATCAAAACATGTCAGAATCCATAAAATATATCAAAAATAGAACTCAAAAACTGAAATCCCAAACTCCCATGGTAACTCAAGGTTCAATGTGAAGAATAGTTGTCCAAGCACTTTCTTATACCCTCCATCTGAGTCCCGATAATGATCCTAGTCTCCAGGCTACCTAGAAACATCCCAACTAGAAATAGGGTGTTCTTTGTTTCCATTTTTTCATGAACTAACTAGGTTAGTCTATCCATTAGAAACCCAAATAATCCTAGGAAATACCCATGGAATATTCCTGATCACCTTGGGCTAACAACTAATGTTAGGTTCTCGAAACATAATTATTTAGAATGATTTATCCCCATTTTATAAAAAATAATATGGTAAATAATAAAACAACCAGTCATATTTAGTATTATAATAAAGGAATAAAACTAGAGACTGAGTAATAAATAAGGCAGTATTGCACATAAGTAAATGAATAAAGATAAAGTCGATACAATATATCATCCAAAAGGAAAGAAAAATAAAACTATTACCTGCAATCACCATATGACCCCTAGTCACTCTTTACATACCAATACAATTATCCTATATAATCCTCACCCCAAAATAAGGGTGACCAAATCCAAGTTACCAAAAATGAAACCATAAAAATTATATACACTAATTGATGCATGTAAGCTATGATAAAAATGAGCCTAATAGGTAATCACCATAGAGTTTGTGTAGCTCCTTACAAATGAAAATATATTTATTATGGTTTTAAAAAATAATTAATAAAAATAATTAAAAAGTGTAAGTATATAAAATACAATAACACATTCAACCATTTCATAAAAATTCATTTATTTAAATTAAATTAAAACAATCACTTGAAAACCTTTTATCTGGCCTCAACCCCTTTTGTAATAAAACACTTTCCCATTCTTCTAAATGAAATAAGGGTAGACCAAAAACTTTTTACAAACACTTTTAAAACACCAAAAGAGGACCCTTTGTTAGAAACTTTGAAATAAGATAATAACTCATATTCCCTCTTTCAAAAGAATTCTCAAAAAACCATTTAAAATGCACACCACTTTAATTTTTTAATCCAATTTATAAATCATTTTTAAAAAAATTAAAGTAAAAAAAACCATGATCAAAAGAATATTAATCATACATAGAACCAAAACTAAATCAAACACACTAAATAATACAAATGAAAGAATGGTGTCATAAACCAATCAACAACCATAGGATACAATTGAAGTGTAAAATAAAATCCTCTAAAAATAATCATAAAAAGGATCTAATTATCATTCTCGTTATTCTAAGACTCGTGTATATAGATCTTGAACTAGTGATGAGGAACCTATGATAACACTTATGAACTTTTCATATCCAGGTAGTCATTCAGAACTAATTGGGCTCTATTATGATCTGAAATCTAAAAAGAAAACCTTAGGCCCCATCGATATGTTTTGGGACCCCGAACAACATAATGTTAACCCACTTAGTCTAAATGAGTCCTTACCCTAGGAATTAGACTCTACACTAGGGATTTCACTCATCTATATCCCTACTAGTCTGTTAGGAATTCCCATGATAGTTATCAAATAGAGGTGAGAAATCACATGCATTAATATATCAAAATAAGTAAATATCATCTCACCTTTAACACCCTCACAAGAAACAACCCCTTTTCATATTTTATACACATCACATGAAATATAAAATGTACCACTTGGGATAATAATAGATCAATTGATAAATAATATCCCACTTAGGGGTGTCAATTCAACAATTGGGCTCAAAAGGGTCTCACAAACACACCCACGCTTTTTAGAAACCAATTCAAAATGCCAAACAGGTCTTCATAAAAAGGAATTGGGATTCCAAGTCATTTCTTAATGGTTTAAAATCCCACTTAAAACCATTATTTAAAATTAAACCCTTGAAATCCATTTATAAAACATCTTCCCAAAATGATACACCCAAAACCATTTGTAAGAAAAAATTCATGGGTCAAAACATATTTCATTAAAAATACCTAATAGATTAAAACATAGTTTTCAATTCAAATAATGGCCCAAATGGGGTTAAGTCATTTTAAAACGTAATTATATATTTAAAACAATTCTATAAACATTTTTAAACACTTTTCATTTCAATTACCACTTGAAATATGAAGAAAAAACCTCTATAATTACAAAACCACACTTCTCAATTTGTTTCATGGACCAAAAGGGATTAAAGAATTTTACACTCCTCGTTTTATTCAAATCCACCCTTTAAAAATTTTATCAACACTTGACATTTAAATAACCACTTGAAATTATAATAAAAATACTTATGCAAAGTGAAAATCCACCTTTAACACATTTTAAAATCCACACAAACTACCATGCGTAGAATTAATTTAAAAAATAAAGCATTTAAAACTAACAAGCAATCAATGAAATGACAATTTAATAATACACAAAAACTCCTAACATAATTCAACAAAAATAAAGATGGAATTCATAAACTATGATTCTTAATGGTCCAATAAGAATCAAGGGAACTCAAGAAATCCCTAACAAGAAAAAACCCCATGAATCAATCACCCCAAACCCTAAAATAAAACACGTTATCCACTAGGGTTTATGAGGGATAAGGAACCAAATGATATGGGATAGAAGGATAAGGAAGAAGGATGGTGATCATACCTTGGATAAATGTATAATAAAGGAGGTTGGAGAGGAATTTAAATCAAAGGGAATAGAGGAGGGAGATACCTTTATGCATGATCTATCTTGGTTGAACGAGTTGTAGAGAAAGGGAGGGGAATAACTCTAAAATAAACCAAGAGAAAAAAGGACATTTCATACTTTTAATGAGCAGGGAAGCTCACATGGTTTGTCTGTACAGTTACTCATATCCATGTGCTAACCAAATCCCATGTAAGGGTGATTTGTAATATTACTACTAATCATCATAATAACTTTATGCTACTCATTCAGTTTAAATCATTCTTGTTAAAAATAAACTAGATGTAAGGGCAGTGAAGGTCCATATAAGGGTCGTTATAAGGTTTTTTCAAAACTATGTACTAGAAAAAAATCTAGAAAAAAAGTAAGATTCAAGGCCAAAATTTAAAAAAAAATCCCCAAAATTAAATAATATAATCATTAGAAACCCATTCTATAGTGACACGGGGTGTTATAACAGATGAATTAAATTATAAACCATGTAAAATTTGTGTGTGTTTTTATTTTTGGTCCTTTTATTGAATGTTATATGAAGTTTGAGTTGAATGGAGTGTGGAAAAGGTTTGAATTAGTATGGTGACTAGGGGGTAAATCTTTTCATATGTTGATTCACTAAGTTCAAGGGAGAAGCTCTTATGAAGGATAATCTTTTTCTATATCTCATTTCTTTAGGTGGATTATATTCAGGATTCAAAAAATAGTTGTTTATGGTTGTAGGTTCCTTCTTCTCCCAATAGTTCCTACCCCATTGGAGAAGAGGGACTCTTATACATCAAGTATGCCACACAATTCACTACCTTCACCCAAAATTACTTGGGGAATCCCTCATGAATTCTCATACTCCTTTATTTTTTAACCAATGTTTAGTTAATCCTCTTCGTGACTCTATTATATTCTTGAGTACCTAGTACAATATTCTTAAACTATAAACCCTTCTACCAGTAGAACCTCTGGAACTCCTTGATTCCATACTCCCTACCATTACCATACCTTAAACACTTAAGTTTTAAAATGGTCTCCTTTTCACCCATGGGTCTCTATTAGATGGAGGTTATAAACACCTCATAATTATTATTGAAATTAACACCCACTCTTTCTATGTTTCATCATTGATGAAGGTTACATATAACAATGACCCTCTATGTGAATGAACCATAATTTTCCCACATATGTATGTATGAACCAACTCCAAATTATAATTCTTTATTGTTTTATATTCTATTTAGAAGGATTCCTTACACTACTTTACAAGGATACAATATTCACATGTCCCATATTCTATGCTTTTGATATCTATTATACCTTTCGAGGCAAGGTTCTTCATCCCTTTCTCACTCAAGAGACCCACCCAAACTATCATGTCATAACATTTCATAAGTTAGTTATATGTCATGCATTACACCTTCTAATGATCCTATGAGTTAAAATATATAATCCTTCACTCTTTTAGACACAACCATGGAATTGTGAAAATTTTCCCACGCTTCATACATTAATATTGTATAGAAAGATTCATCATCTAACTATCAAACAGAAATTAAGTTCTTTCTTAATCTTGGTATGTGTAGCATTCCCTATAACTCCAACATACTTTTGTTCATTTCCCATAATGAGATTTCAATTGTTCCCACAATATCAAGATCTTGATTATATATAATATGAACCTTTATAAATATTCATGAAGTGTATTTATCGATACTTCCTCTCTCATGTATTGAGTGAAAATAATATCCATAGTCTATAATCCAAGACTCAAGTGAGCTAGCGACACTCAACAATAGACCACTCTTATCTTCTGATATAAGGTTATAATATTCACTTCTCAAAGTGTATCTTCATAAATTAACTTTATACTCATTATAATATATTTTTAAGGGATATTTCTACCCAAAATATAGACACACGATACCATCTTCTTCAAAGCTGCTTTTGCTTTAACTTCTCATTCTCTTTCCTTTCTCTAACCTATATCTAGTGTGGAACTTCTTCCTTTGGAACTATAGAAATTTCTAGAAGATACCTGAATCTAATTCCGGTTAATTTACTCATTCAATATTAGGCCTCTAATATCCAAAAACACTAGATCGGACTTTCCACTTTAGTTACTCACCATAGTGACCATCACTTCTTAAGAATCAGGGAGGGATGACAACAACAACAACTCCCACTCTAAATATCCAAATTTTACCTTCACTAACTCCAACTAATTATAGATCATGTTGAATTTTTTGATTTTATATACCAATGGTTTCCCTTTTGATATAATCATGTCTAACAACCTCTACAAAAGGAACACTTTATTCATTGTGGTCAGCTTCTCATACATGTCAATGTGGATCTTCATAAATTTCAATGTGTTTCTCACTTCTTGGATATTAAAAAACATTCTAGGATAATGAAATTAGTATTAACCCTATTGATTTCTTATCTATTCATTATCATTATTCCTTATTAATATCTTCTAACTTAGTACCTCTCTATAGAATATCAATCTCATTCTGCAATAGACAATTCTCCATATACATTCTCTATAACCCAACATCCATGAAGTTAAACTTCTCTACCTAGAATTTACCCTCATCCGACTTCATTTATCTAGAAATTAATGAAGTCACACTAAATTATGGAACACATAAGAAAATATCTAGAACTTGTTATCTAAAACTCCCCTATAAGGCAAAGGGTGGAATGTTTCTACTGAACTAAGCTTTGAAACACCTTTACTAGGCTCTGATCATCTAAACCTCTAACCAAAGATATGATACCAATTGTTTGGTTCAAAAATATCTTTTATAAATACAATTAAATATATCTATTTTAACTTACTCAAGTATAGACAAAGTACTAGAAGTCAATCCCATGCTACGGTGTCTGAAACATAGAATACAATGCACCCAAATCACTACACGAAAATGAAAAAACACTCTAAATGAAAAAGATAAATAATTTAAAGAAAAATGATTGAAAAAAAAGGAAATTAAAATAACATCATGAATTTTCATGGTTAAAATGTGAGTATTACTCTATAAGGGGAATGTTATTATAATTTTATTCAAGGAATCAAAAACTATTAGAATGAATAGCCTATTGATGTATTCAAATGAACCATCCAGTTATTTATAGTATAGTATAGTCGATGAAACCGGATATTATATATTATGATCTCCATGATTAATGTCTCTATGTAACTTATATATTTGTTGTTATCTCTCTATTTGGTAAAATTCCCCCACTATCTCAACTCCTTCTCCAGATATATGTGTATGTTCTAAAAGTCTCATGGGTTTACTCTTACAATCCATGCAAGTTACTCGTACATTTTTTCATTTATTAAAAACCACTAAAGGAATCCTTCAAAAGGACTCTTATAATTCATAGGGTTACTTTCACACAATTTATTTTCATTTTTCACACCACCTTTAGATTAGGTTGAGGTATAACCTCTGATTTCATAATCTAATTCCACCATTTGGTCTCCATAACTTGCAGTCTTCTAGAATTCACAACTTCTCCAAAATTTCCATCAGGCTTCTAAAAATTAGTCTTCTATAATCTATCCTTCCATTCGAATATTTTCTAAAAACCAAAAAATACTCATCACACACATGATCAAAACTTAACAGTTTACATAAGGGAAATTGGATTATAAAATGTTTATAATTTATAAAATATCATATATTTAAAATAAATTTCATATAATGAATAATATGAAGGAATATATATTATGTGATGAATATAAAGTGATAATATTAAATATTATGGAATGGGGATTGATTTTAATTCATAAGATTCATATTTTTTGTTAATACTATAAAGTCTCATGGGGTCACACTTTGTGGTAGACTGAATAAGGATAGAACATGACTCATAAAGTAGATCAAAAGGTGTTTTAGAGTTAATAAAAGAGTTTTGGATGGGTATTCACTGGGTATTTCAAACAATTTGATACAAGTTGAAGTTAATAGTATCTTTTAAAAAGTGTTTTGTAATATATCCAAACGAGGTTTGGATATGATTTCACAAGCTATTATATATGATATGATATAAGGTGAAATTACATGTAAGTATTTTAAACATTAGTGAAAGTGGTAGATTGAAGGAGATATTCCATGAATCCCAAATTGAATATAATTTAAAGGGTATATATATCATATTCTATGATAGAGGGATATCATAATGCATGGAATGAGATTATATAGAACTACACATTTTAATCACCTAGTACGATAGGATGGATATCATAATGTTAATTTCATGGAAGTCTTAGAGTATGGATTTCCATATTTTATGGAATTTATTTATGATATTTCTGTAACAAATCTAGTTTTGTTGTATTATTTATTTAAATATTTCTATGAATATATCTATATTTTTCTTCAGAGTCGGCATGGTGTTTGGGTGTTTTGGGACCCCAAAAATTAATATACTAAAATTATTAATATATTTTAAAGAACATGCATGCATAATTTCAATATAAATGGTTTTCCCATTGTTTGGACCTCAGATGGAAAATTTGAGACCGTGGTTGATTCTAGAATATGGGTTTTACCCTAGGTGTTACATAAGTTTGGTCAGCATCGGACGTTCTGTGGGAGGTGACCATTGGAGGGTGTGTTTAATAAAAGAAATAATTTGTTATTTTAATTAAATGAACTAAACCAACCTATTCCCTCTATAAATGTGATTATATAGAAAATCTATAAGGTTATCCACATAAAACTGGGAGATTAGAGAGGAGGAGGGAGAATTCTTTATTGATAGATCAATACAAGATAATGATGATAAATGGATCAAGGTTAATTGAGAGGTAGGAAGTGAATGTAGTAAACCTTCTTCATCACTAGTGAACACACTCTTCACCAAATATTTATCCCTAATTGATTTAAGGATTTTTATTCATGGTTTCTATCCTATTTGATTGATGATCATGGATTTTTATATCTAATTTTTATTGATCTGTGATTACTGATCCTTTCATGAGACAATTTTATAAATTGAATTATTAAATCCAATTTATATTTTTTATTCCATGATATCACCCTTGACCCCACAAAAAAATGATCTTTATTCAGGATCATATCAATCAGTGATGCTTGTCACCTTTTTTCATGTGTTTTTATCCCATTATTCTTCACATTGTTTATTTTTAACCTATAGGCTTTGCAGTTTGACATTGTCGGGGTGGGTTTTAGAATGATCAAACCCATGGATTCATGGTTTTTGTAAAAAATGGTGGAAATATTGATGATTTGGGGATGAAACATGATGGAATCATGGGTTTATGATAATTTCTATGGGTTTTTTGACTCTAAAAAATGGTGGATGCACAACAGACTCCCTCATGAGTGATTTAATTCTAATTTCCAGCCACTGGAGGCTGAGAATCGATGGCTGGAGATGGTTTCCTCTGATTTAGAGAGGTAAAATGGTGGTATTTTCAATAGATATGGAATATCTAGGATTCACATGAATAAATGAATTATTCTAAAAATGTCTCTACTACACACCATGTATCCTAAAGGAACATGCGTTGTGTAGTCTGGGTTATCATGGGGGTTAGGGTTTCATCATATTTAAGGATCACATGATATGTGTTCAAGCCCACACACCATGTGGATATACCTGGGTAGTCAATCTATATGACAGTTTTACATTCCCTGGGACCCTAGGTAGTTAGACATGTAGTGTCACCTTGGAAACACGTTGTATGGTTGTGCATGGCCAACCAAGTCATGTTTCAGGTGTACAGGCCCAGGAACCCAAGTAGACATACACATTGTGTGCGCATGTGGACACACCATGTAGTAGTACATGGATTCCCAATCCATGTTATGGGTAGAACATGGCTAGGTGATGAGGTGAGGTCACACACCATGTGACCCCCTACACATGTCGTGTACTTTTTCCATGAATTTCTACCTTCTGTATCTTCTTCTACAGGACTCAGATTTTGGCCCACAAGTTGCCTATCCTGGGTGTTTATTCATGTAGAAAATGATGGTAGGCATATTTTTCATATGAGATATTATTTTATTTTTACCGAGAATGAAACTTCTTCAGGAGACACTTTAGATATGGTAGTGATTGGGTATGATCATTAGATATGTGTCAGGGTCGGTACTCCCCTATCGCACTAGGGTGCAGGTCCCCCACACTCTTTACAAAGGTAAATTTAGTACTCCCCCAAATTATAGTAGGGTTTTTTTCCTATTTATACGGAGGGTTAATCCCCTATATATGATCTCTGGTAGGCAGTGGGTCCTATGTAAGAGTTGTGGATCCCTCAACTATGGAGTGCAATGCTGATTTGTGGGCCCCTCTACACATATTCTTGCGAGGTTATGCATGATACTAAAAATAAAATATGGACCTTTAGAGCCATAGTTATATTCATTTTACTTATTTGGGATATATATATAGACCCTTTTCTCTCTCATCTAGTTTTCTTTATGATCATATATATATATATATATATATGTTGGATTTTATATCCCTCTTGTTATGGGTTAAGAGAACTATTATTGTATCTTTCTATTTCTCCCTTTTTGGTTTTTGGGGCAACTTACTGGGTATGTATATACTCACCCCTATATAGGATTTTCCCACATGTGTCGTGTCTTATGTAGATGATAGATAGATCAGATGTGACATAGGTGGAGCTTAGTGATACATGGGTGGATTGACCACATTCTCTAGTTGGACTTGGAGATCAGAAATCAAGATATCTTCAGATTTCATTTTTCTGATTGTATTCTTGTTGGGAATTTATTTTTGGTTGATCATCTATTTTTCCCCTTTATACATTGGTTTATTTTCTTGTACTCTTATGCATTTCCTTAAAGGTTTTTCCATGAATGTTTATACTCTATATGTTGCAGTATATTTATTTTTATGCACTTTTTGCATAGAGATATATATGCATGTGCATACAAATATATTAGGATAAGGCCTATAATTTCAGTTTATGTATCCTTGGTGATTGTCACTATCTACTAGCCTATTGTAGGTAGGCTTGGGGTTTTCACGCCTGGCTTTCCACCGGCTAGGAGGACCCCAGTGGGTTAGGTCATGATAAAATGATATCAAAGGAGTTTATCCTTAGGTCAGTGTTGGAGTGTAACCCATGGTGAGGATTGTTTTTTGAACTTATGGTAATGGTGTTGGGGTTTCTTGAGTGTACCTTTCATTCTAGGGAACCTAGTAATGGTTAGTCATCTGATGTATCCATTCACCAAGACTTTACCTTCTTGTCAACTCAACATATCGAGACATCATTTGTAGGGAAAAAATGGTACATGTGTCAAAAAGGATTGAGAATTTTGATTATACTTATTGAGTCATATCCTAATATATATGATTATCTAACTATGGTACATCTTTATCACTTTTAGGATTCCTTCATGAAGACAGCTATCCAGGTTACCGATACAGGATTGTGATGACAATTCATTGAGTGATGAGGCCTCAGTTCAGGGGCCATATCATGAGGTGTTTCCTTTAGTAATACAAGGAGTAGTTCCACATCCTATTGAGAATTTAATAGTTATCATGTGTTAGGATGACAATGCATTTATCGTATTTCATTATGTGAGTTCCAACAATAGAGTTCATTGAGGTTTCATGGTAAGCCAAACCCATAGGCAGTTGGAGATTGTCTTGATTCAGTTATCTAAGTCTTCAAGATTATTTAGACTCCAAATGATTAGATGATTATTCTTATGGTAATCCTTATTCATGGGGAATTAGGGTGCTGGTGGAGTTTTATAATGCATTCCCATTATGATTTTATGCTCTCCTGGTCAAACTTCTAGTAGTTGTTCTATAATGAGTATTACCCTTTGTTGTTTCACTCTGTATGGATATAGAAGATTCTCAAGATAGAGCAGGGTGATATTATGGTTTCTGGGTATTTCATGAGGTTTAATAACCTCATGAATTACTCTCGTGATATGATGGGAAATGGTTTATTTCAGGCATGAAATTTTCATCAAGTCCTTCATAGGACCATTCGTTCCAACATGGTCTCCTTGTTCCTTCCTAATTATGTTGTAGTACTGGAGTGGGCCCTGGTTACCTAGAGTTTCCTAGTAGAGGGGTGTCAGTCAGATGGGGATAGTGGTGGAAATCATGGGGCTGAGTTATCTATGGTAGATATTAGAGGTTAGACTTTGAGGACTTGTTACAGGAGGTATAATCATGCCCAAACTCAGAAATGTGGATTTGCAGCTCAAGGATCACACAGATGATCTAGTCAGCTAGTAGAGGGTTGATCTATGGTTGTGATGGGAGAGGTCACATGGAAGATTATTTTTTGAAACATCATGATAAGAAGGATAGGAAGATAGTGGATAGACTTCCATGCAAGAGGCAACACCATGATCATGGATTTCCCAGACATGGTTAGGGTGGCCCATAGGGATGAGGCGATACTGACATAGGAGCAGATGGATTTTTGGATGGAGGAGCTGATGGTGGAGGGAGACACTACTATCTACTTCCACCACTACCACCAAGTTACCCACACCAAGCTCATCGGGCTGGAAGTTGGGGCCATAGGTAGCTGTAAGCTATAGAAGGATATAACCAGGCTACTTACATGATGGTCTGAGGTATGATCTGTGTCTTTTCTACTCTTTATATAGTATTGGTATACATAGTAATTATTCATTCCTTTATCTATTTATTCCTTATTCAAGATCTAGATATCTCCATTGAGACCTTATCCTAGTAGCTTTTTTCTAGAGGTTCCTATAGGAAGCGATTATTCTATATCACATGTGTGTCGACAGTGAGAGATGACACTCAATGGAGTGATTTTCTCATGGGACCTCTTTTTTGTCATGATGAATCCTTATAAAATAATATTGGTTATATAATGGTTGACCATAGTTTGGTCTTAGATTTATTTTCATCACAAATGTGTTAGATTCCTTCAGATAAATGGCACAAGATTTACCTTTGCAGGTGAGAGAGATCTCATGGATAAGCGAGTGGGTATTATGAGAAGGAATCTATAACCCATCACCCATTATTTTGAAATTTTATCACTTGTAATATCAGTATCTTCAATAATTTGGATTCCTTTAGTAGTGAATTATTATATGTAAGTCTTCCCTAAGGATGTTTTTGGACTACCTTTGAGGAGGGAGATGGAATTCTACATCAACTTCCACCCCAGGACTGTATCAATATCTTATGTTTCATATCATATGGCCCCTATCAAGATCTAGGAGATGAGGGTGTGTTTAGAGGACCTTTGGAAGAAGGTTTTTAATAGACCCAATGTGTCTCCTATGGTAGATCTAGTTTTTTTCATAAAAAAGGAAGATGAGAGCTTGATGATTTTCATTGATTATCATCACATGAATCTAGTAATGATAATGAACAAGTACCCATTTCCAAGGATAGATTAACTCTTCGACCAATTGAGAGGCATGAGTTGGTTCTAAAAGATCGATCTCAGGTCCATTTACCACTAGTTTAGGGTTCATGAGGATTATATTATGAAGACATCGTTATGCTGCCTCTATAGACACTATGAGTTCCTGGTGATGCCTTTCGGTGTGCATAATTCCCCCACTATGTTTATGCCTCTTGTTAAATAGATATTCTATCCATACTTGGACCTATTTGTGGTTGTCTTCATTTATGGCATACTCATTTACTCTACATCAAAGGAGGAGCATGTAGAGCACTTGGGGATTGTCTTAGACCTACTATAGAAGCACCAATTTTATGGTAAGATCTAAAATTACTATTTTTGTATCCATGAGGTTTTATTTTTTGGTCATGTAATCTCTAAGAATGGTTTAGATATGTTCTTGGTGAATATTGATGCAATGATTTCTTGGGAACCACCCAAGATCATGTTACTAGTGTAGAGTTTTCTTGGCTTGGTGGATACTATAGGAGTTTTGTGGTAGACTTTTTCAAGATGTTATCCCCTTTGACCACCTTAACATGGAAAGGTAAGTCATTTACTTGGACCATGAATTTCTATAGATCCTTTGAGGAGTTAAGGATGAGTTTTACTAGTGATCTTGAGTTGATACTACCGTAGGAGGGCATGAAGTATTTAGTGTTTTAAGATGCCTTTGGAGTTGGGATCATTTGAATTTTGATGTAATGGAAGGAAGTGATTTCATATAAGAGGAGAAAGTTGAGATCCCATGAGTAGAACTATGTAACCCATGAACTAGAGTTGTCAGTGGTAGTCTTCGCTTTTAATATGTGGAGACATTATATTTTGGGTGATTTTTTTGTTTAATCAAACCACTAGAGTATCAGGTGCATCTTCACTCAGAGAGATATTAACTAGAGATAGATGTGTTGGTTGGAGTTCCTAAAGGACAATGACTTTGATATAGTCTATAATCCTAGGAAGGGAAACATGGTGATTGATTCCCTTATCAATAATTCTCATTCTCTCTTGGTGGAAGAGGCATCTAAGAAGTTTACTTCATTACAGCTAACCCTGATGGAGGATAGGGGTTTGGGTTTTCTTCAATCGATGGTGGTGAATCCTCAATTTCTTTATCATGTGAGAAAGGATCAACTGGGAGACATTGAATGTGAGGTTCTATGTGACCAAATATCCTTAGGAGATTCACTATATGGATTTTTTTAAGTAGTGGAGCACGTTATCCTTTTTTAGGGATGGAAAATATATTCATTCATGTTATATGAGGAGGTGATGATGGAGTTTCACACTTCCCCCTTGGCTATACATCCCGATGTATAAAATACATACAAGGACCTTTAATGGAAATTTTGGTGGGCTGGCATGAGTTGGAGTGTTGCTAAGTTCATCTCTCAGTGTCTCGTATGTTAGTAGGTAGTGGCTAAGCACTAGGTTATTTTAGGTTTGACACAACCTATTGAGATCCTAGAGTGTAAATGGGATAACATATCGATAGAATTTGTGATAGGGATTTTGTATACAGAAAGAGTTCATTATGCTATCTAGGTTATTGTTGACTGAATTACCAAGTCAGAAAACTTTCTTTCCATTCAATAATAGAGCTCAGTTGAGAGTTTGGGGTAGTTTTATATGTGAGATATCATCCATCTTTATGGGGTACCCTCGATAATCATCTCTAGTTTTGATTCTTGGTTAGTTTCATAGTTTTTGTGAGGCTTGTAGGAGGCCTTTGGGACCTAGTTAAGGAGTAGGATAATGTTTCACCTCGAAAAGATGGAAAAACAGGGCAGACTATATAGTTGTTTTAGGATATGCTGAGAGCCCACATGTTAAACTTTTGTTGAATCTGGGAGGATCACTCTCCATTGCTAGAGTTTTCTTATAATAACAGTTACCACTATACTATCATTATGTAACCTTTCAAGGACCAATATGGGAGACCCTACATATTTCCCTTTTGTTTTACTGGGATTGGTGAGAAATCTTTTGTGGGGAAAAATATAATTCATGCAATGACAGAGAAGGTACAACTGATCTATGAGTGTATGAGGACAATCTAGAGCAGATGTAAATATTATGAGAGTCTATGTTGTATGCCCTTGTGGTTTTATCAAAGAGGCCATCATTTCCTAAGATTCTCCCTATAAAGAGGATATAGAGGTTTGGCTAGGGATACAAGTTGTCCTAGAGGTTTATCAAGACATTAGAGATCCTGCAGAGGGTTTGTGAGGTTTGGTATATCTTTTCCTTTCCTCCATAGTTGGATTGGGTACTTGACATCTTCCATATGTCACAATTGAGGGCATACGTGCACGATATGATGTACGTTATTGATTGGGGTGATCTAGACCTTGAGGATGGATCCACCTTTATAGAGTACCCAATGGTGATCAAGGATCGAAAAGAGAGGATCCAACATGGATGGACTATCCCTTTGGTCTATGTGCTTTGGTAGCATAGGAGTATATAAAAGGGATCTTAGAAGTATGATATCCATATATAGGCTTACTACCCCCACCATTTTGTATATTATGTTATTTTTAGGTTGAAAATACTTTAAGGATAGGATAATGTAATGACTTTAGCTTTTTTGTATTAGTCCTTCGAATATTTCTATATATATATATATATATGAATTTTTCCTCAAAGTTGGCATGGTGTTTGGGTGTCTCGAGACCCAATAAATTAATATTTTCAAAAAAATCATATATTTTAAAGTATTCACACACGTAATTTTGATATAAATGGTTTCCCCATTGTTTGGGACCTTAAGATAAGAAATTTGAGACCACAGTTGATTCCATAACGCGGGTTTCACCCTATGCACGACATAAGGTTGGTCGATGTCATACATTGTGTTGGAGGTGATCATTGATGGGTGTGTTTAATAAAATAAATAATTTTATTTATTTATTTTAATTAAATGAAATAATCTAGCATAATCCCTCTATAAATATGATTCTATAGAAAATCTATAAGTTTAGTCGCAAAACACTGGGAGATCAGAGAGAATGAAGGAGTGTTCTTCATTGATGGATTGAGATCAGAGAACAACCACAAATAGATCAAGGTGAATTGAGAGGTATGAATTGAACACATTGGACCTTCTTCATCATAGGTGAGCATGCTCTTCACCAATGATCGATCCCTAATTAAGGTAGGGATCATTATTTTCAGTTTTCTCCCTACTTTATTGATGATCATGGATTTCTATATCTTCTTTTTATTGATATGTGATTACCCTTCCTCACATGATCTAGATTTATAAATTAAATTTTTGTAACCATTTTATATTTTTTATTCCATGATATCACCATTGATCCCACAAAAAATGATCATTGGTCAGGATCACATCATCCAGTGATTCTCATCACCTTTGTTCGTCTGCTTTTCCCCATTATTCTTCGTGTTATTTATTGTTTACCTAAAGGGTTTGTGGTTAAACATTTTTTATGAGGGTTTGATCATGTTTTAACCTTCTAATTCATGGTATTTTCATGAACAATGAAAGGATCAAATATTTGGGGATGTATCATGATGGGATCATGGGTTACAGACAATGGCAATGGTTTTTGGGACCCTAAACGGTGGAAAATGCATGACGGCATCCCACATGAGTGATCAGATTCTGATTTCCAACAACCATAGGATAAGAATCAATGGCTGGAAGAAGTTTCCTATGATTTTGGGTAGTCAAATGATGGTATTTTTTTTAGGATGGAGGATCTGGGATTCATGTGAATAAATTAATTATTCTACAAAATTATCAACTACACACAATTTATCCTAGGGGAACACACTCTATGTAGTCTGAGTTCTCATGGTGGATAGGGTTTTAGATGAGTTAGGTATCATACACCATGTGGTTCTGCCCACATTCCATGTGACCCTACCTTGATAATCAATCTGTGTGCCAGTTGTACATGCCCCAGGACCCCGAGTGGTTAGACATGCCATGAATGGATGGATAATCCATGTTCCTGGTGTACACACCCATGACCCTGGGTAGGTATACACACCATGTGCCCATGTGGACATGTTTTGTAGTGTGACACGGATTCCCTATACATGTCCAATGGATAACAAACCTAAGTGATGAAGTGAGGTCACACATTGTGTGACCCTCTTTACATGTTTTGTACTTTTCCCAGGATCTTCTACCTTTTGTATCTCCTTCTTCAGGACTCATATTCTGGCCCACAAGTAGCCAATCCTATATTTTTTTACATGTATAACATGATTTTATCCTCTTTTTTGGAATATGAGATATTATTTGAGGTTTAATAAGTACAATACTTCTTTAGGAAATGCTTGAGAGATGGGAGTGATCGGGCCGAATCATCATAGAGATTTTGGGGTCAGTACTACCCTTTCACACCAGGGTGTGGGTCCCACACACTCTTTACATAGGTAGAGTTAGTATTCTCCCACACTAAAGTAGATTGTGGGTCCTCTATCTATGGAGTGTCCCCCCCCCCACATCTTCAAGCTTTGGTGGGGAGCAGATCCGCCACAAAAGTTATGGATCCCTCAGCTCTGGAGCACTGTGGTGAGGTGTGAGCCCCTCCACACATATTCTTATAAGGTTTCACATGACGATGGAAATAAAATATTGATCTTTAGAGATTCAGGTGGACTCATTTTACTTAACTAGGATATGGAGATGGAGATTCCCTGATCTCTCATCTAGGTTTCTTTATAATCCTATATATATAGTAGGTTTCGTTTTCATATTGTTATGGGTTGAACTGACTACTGTTGTATCTTTCTATTTCTCCCTTTATGGTTTTTAGGTAATCATACTAGGTATGTATATACTCACCCTTTCATGGTATTTTAATATAAATATTGTGTCTTATGCAGACGATGGATAGATCAGAGATGATATTAGTGGAGTTTAGTGATACTTGGGTGCATTGATCATGTTTGGTGGTATAACTTGGAGATCAAGAGCTAGTCTCTATTCAAGATTACTTTTTCCAATTTTAGTCAGGTTGGGAATTTATTTCTGGTTGGGTGTGTATTTTTCCACATTATGTTTTTGTTTATTTTATCATACTCTGATGTATTTCCGTAGAGTTTTTTCATGCATGTTTATACTCTAGATATTACAGTTTTTATTTATTTCTTCACACTTTTTCATGGACATAGATTTCTGCATACATACACGTACATTAGGATAAGGCCTCCCATTTTATTTTATACATTCTTAGTTCTTATCACCATCCCTTGGCCTATTGGAGGAAGGTTTAGGGTTACCAAACCCAGCTTTCCATGGTCTAGGTGTGCCTCGATGGGTCGGTTCAGAGAAAGTTAGGGTAGTCTAATGGTAATATTTATCATTTGAGTGAATCATAACAATGTTGGCTATCATTATTAATTGTTTCATGAGATAAAAAACCAAGTTATTAGATTCATTCATGAAATGAATTTATTAATGGCCAAGAGATGTTTTCTCATGCATTATAACACATGAGTAAGTGTGAGAAAAACTAAGGAGCATTCTCTGGGTATTTATAAATCTCATTTCCATGTGATATTATGGTGTAGATTTATTTCTCATATTCAATCAAGAATCCATAACCCAAAGATCTCTTTATATTCTCCATTTTCCCTAGAAGTAATTATCACACTATAGTGAGAATATGGATACCATCCAAATATCGGGTGATTCAGCAACCTGTGGATACAACATTAAGGGAAGAATCTTTTGACTGTTCTTTAGTGATTATCATAAATCATATAATAAGGAAGAAATAACAACAAGAAACAAATTCAGTGTAAGACACATTGATTTTTCATTTCCAATATGTGTGATTTCATTTATCTTTCATGGTGATTTTGGTTTTGGTTTTTTAATTACTTTTTTTCCTCTAATAAGTGTTACTAGATCCCTATAAAACTCAATAATTAATTGATTCATTTTTCATCCACCAAATATGTTTTTCAGTATCTATCATCAAAAAAATATATATTTTATCTATAATGGTGTCATTGAATAATGTTTACATAAAAATAAAAGTAATTTCATGTGTTAATAGATCAAAATTTGCTTTGATAGGATCTTGAAAGAACATATTTATAAGAGTCATTAACCTGTTGATTTTCACTTATCTTCCTACTATCTTATCTATTATTTTACATGAATTTAATTTTTTTTTATTTAATTTATTTTAAATATTTTTTAAAAAAATTAGGTGAAATGTTTTCAAAGAGGGGTTTTGATCATTAATTGTCATTTGAGAGTAAATTTTTTAGAAATATTTTAACTTATGGGGTTTATAACTCTAGATTATGGTTTTCTAATTCAACCCTCCCTCTTGATGTTTTCTTACTAGAACATATTTTTTTATATTAAGACTAACACTTTTTATTTGATATCAGACCTTAAAGGTTATCTTTAAAGATCTAAAATTTTCTTGGCATTATCAAGTACAATTGAATATGTTTAATTTCATCCTTAAGTTTTCTTTCAACCCACATGCCACAATTTTTTTATGGTTAAAAATTTTACTATCAGAAATAAAAGATGCAATATTATATTATATCACTTTTTATATCGATACGTGTTACAAAATAATTATCATTTACAGGCTAAGATGTTAATCTCATTGACTCTTACGGAATTTTTTTCTTTCAATTTGAATATTAATGTGTACAATATCTAGTTTTCAAACATTAATAGTGATTTTATTAAAAATGGATAACCATGTTACATTGATCACGATATTTTAAATTCCCTTAACCTGTAATTTCATAAGAAATTATAGGAAATTAATACTTGATTATACATTACCTCAAGTAATGATCCAAAACCCTATTTGGAGAAAGGCTTTTAAAGGTAAAGCTTTAACTTTGGAAAATGTGGTCAGGATGAATCAATTATAATATATTTCATAAGAACGTTATTTTTTACCTTCAAGTTAGATCTTAAGTGAGAAACCTAATGAAAGAGATTCAAATAAAGGAAATGATCATATTGTTAAGTGGCTCCTTGAACCACATTATGTTTGATAATTAAAAATATTTATTTGTTTTATTTATTTTAAATGTCTTAAAACTTTGAATTGTTTATATATTAAATTTTGTTTAACATTGAGTATATCATAATATCAATTTACTTAAAATTTCTTTATATTTCTTGTTTTGAATGGTCATAACATGTTCTTAAAGTTTTATATTGAGTTCCTGGGATAAATACATCATTTGGGACCTTAAAATATCATTTGTGTAACATCCCGACCTAGCTCACCTCTAAGATGGTGATCAGACCAGTGAGTCACATAACCTCAAGAACATATCCCCAAACTCCAGAGTCTGCCAACTAGCAGTGAGGGCCTTTTTTGTGTCTGTGGGGGAGACTATTACCTCATAGGTAATAGATAATATCACAGCAGAAGTAAAAAACAAAAAATAATAAATAGAAGAAAAATGTTAATGAATAAATTGTAGTAGAAGAAATGAAAATAATCCAACTGAATAATAATAATCAAGTGTGGAATCTCACAAAACAATGTCATTCCATGATGTATGTCTAAACTGGAAGTTCGGAAAACATGAACTCAAACACATAGTCAACTAAAAGAAAAGACACAAAGCAGAACCTGCATCACGAGAAAGGCTCGGTCCTCTTCCCCAGTCTCCATCCTAAGAAGTAAATAAAAATCAAGCATTGGAAGCAGCACGCTTCCCCTTGTCAATACCTACGTGCATGTAATCTACTCGGGTGTCAACAATGCTTGAGCAGGGTGTGAGATAAAATCCCAGTAGACCAGCACCCACAGTGTCTAAACCTTTCCATTTAGTGCAATGATAAATTGCAGTGTGTCATTATATAACAATTTCATATAATTAATTTAAGTATAATGAAATAAATAAGTTGACCCAAGTTCCAAACAGAACCTATGCCTAATCACCTACTTCATCCTAAGCCGGTAGTCTGAAAGGGTACCTATCAGTAGAATGTAAGTACATGTATATATATAAAACCCATAAAATCAAGGTAAAATGAGGAAGAGGTGTACCCCAAGCTTGTGCTTTAACTTGGGGTCTAAGTCAAGTGTCAACCAGGTGCGCTTCAAATATCAGAAGAACATTTCAATTCTCAAGAGACTCAAATAGTAATAATATAAATCTTAAGTACATCATTATTAAGGTTCAAGTTAAGATTTGGAGTCTGAACCCGTCTCAAAGGTATCGCTATGGAACATTCGTCAATTTATCCAATACCACTGAGCCCGTCCAAGGCCATATTTCTAAAGGCCAAGTATTTCTCGAGGCATGGATTTACCTTGAGTTCGTCCCAATCTCACAAAAATGGGTTGAGTTTCATCTGAGACTGGCTTATCCAAATTGCCAACTGATCCGTCTCGATGGGCCCTTTTAGAACCAGTGTCACTCATAAGTATTAGAATCTCGGGTAAGTCTCGGTCCGTCAAAGCCAAATACATCGCCCCCCAATGCGTAATGGTAACAGTCAGTAATGGAGGGTCTAAGTATGGACCTTAATATAGGACCCACCTCCTTTCCCTACCCTGAATTTAATTAAAGTTTTCACAGCAGCAAATATGGCATAATCAGCATATAAAATCGCAGCTTGAAAACTAACCAGATACACTCGTGCATCACAAGGTATAAATTAAACATTACAGTATAACAACATAACAAGGAAATATATTGTATCAACATCATCATATAATGAACTTTTAAAATGAATTAATAGTTCATAAAAACAAGTACCAATGATCCAACAATTCAAGTTTGTGTTCAAAGCAAACTATTTATTTAATTTAATTACAATAAAAAGGGGTTGTGTAACACCAAAAATTAATTAAACTATAAACCCAACTAATGGAAAAACATACTGACCATGTTGGAATTCCCAAAGGGGTGTCTAGCCTTGTCACAAAAAATAAAACAAATTAAATTAAGATAACTAAGACGGTTAACTAAATTGATGAAATTGGGTGAAATTGCACAAATTCAGTAGGCACTGACTAACGACAAAACAGTTCATTTTTATAAACCACAAAGAAACATAGGGAAAGTGAGTAGGCACTCTAAATTGTAGTTTTAGATGACTATAAGATCCATGATATACTTTAATTTGTCCTAAAACGGAAGAAAATGGAGGATTTTAGAAAAACCACAAAATAGGGTAAAAATATTCTGTGATTAACTGTGTGCACGATACTCAAAAAAAATGTACGATTACACTTGGGAAAGTTTAGCCTTGTCCTAAGGTTTACTGCGCACCTGATTGAGAATAAATCAAACAATGTATAAATGAGCTACGGTCTTTCAAAGGAGGATGAGAGGAGTGCACCACCTAGGGGAGAAGGGGTGCGACGTGAAGAAGAGGAGAGGAAGAGAGGAGTGGAAAAAAGGAAAGAAAGAAAAGAAATAAAAAGAAAATAAAATAAAAATAAGAGAAAAATAAAATAAAAGAAAAAATAGAAAATAAAAATAAAATAGAATAGAATAAAAGGATGAAGAGGAAGAAATGAAAAAAATAATTAAAAATGGAAATCTTCTATTTTAATTTTTTTTTTATTTTTCTCGTAACCCCCTTTCTATTTTATTTCAAAATTTATTTTTATCCTTTCTTGATTTCTTTGAAATATTCTTTAAATATATTATTATTATTTTTCAACCTTTAATTAATTATTTAAATCCCAAACACCATGCTAAATCATGACATAGCATTTTTCATAAAACATCTATAGTTATTTAAAATAATTAAAAAGATGCCTGGGACCTGTAGCGAGGTGCGCAGACGTGTGCCTTGGGTCGCTTAAAGAATTAGACAACAAAAATTAAAAATGGTATGTACCTGATTAAGGCTGGGACGTTACAACCACCCCTCTTTAAGACAACTCATCCCCAAGTTTCCCTTCTGAGGGTAGTGGAATGTCGCCAGAGAAAATTTTCGTCCACTGCGTACGTACATCCATCTCTCACTCCCAAGTCTCATCCTGAACATGTTCGTGTTTACACAACACCCAAAACAGAGAGAATGACTTTCCTTAGAGGAATTTCATGCTATAGTGGAAAATACGGATCGAATTCTCCGCAAAGGATGCATCAACGTCAAGCTCGATGTCTTCAGGGTCAAAAGATTGAAATAGGTCTGGATGATATTTTCAGAGATCAGATATATGGAAAACATCGTGCATGGAATGGTACCTCTGAGGTAGTAGTAACCTACAAGCTACTGGCCTAACTCTATTCACTATCTCGAACGGCTCGATCTATATCGGTGATAACTTTCCCTATCTCCTGATACACCCGTTACCCAACCTCGGAGAAACATGCAGAAATACTCGGTGTCCCACCTCGAACTCTAGAGGTCTGTGGCTATGAAAGGTGTAAGACTTTTTTCTGGACTAAGTTATAGTCATACGCTTCTGAATTAGCTAAACTTTATGATTAGACTATAAAAGAGGCTAATATTCATTTTTTATAATATAATATTCATGTTCATTATTAATCAGACACCATTATTAGTGCATTTTACACTTTGGACAACATTTCACATTATGATTGTAATTCCTTCTTAAAATGCACTATTATGTGGTACATTTTTTAACATCCTTTAAAGTACCCAATGATCTTGATTTTATTTTCATATTTAATTTTCAGGTTTCTAATTATATTGGGAACAATTCATACTTGTGTAGTGTGGGAAGATTCACATTGTAAGACCACCAAAATGGGATTTCATGCAAACAATTCTGGAGAAGGCAGGTTGGACACCATCCCACTGATGAGAATGTGGGGCCCAACATATAGGCCCAATGAATCCCAAATTTAATGGTATTCTAGAAGAAATATATAGGAACAAATCATTATGCATAATCTAGTTCTAATTTGGCCTCCATGAAGGTTATTAAGGCGGCCCAATTTAAAGATAAAATTCTGGGCCAGATTCTGCGGGCCAGAAAAATAGCCCACCAATTTAATCATATCTCGGTAACAACATATCTATTTTGGCTGAAATTTTATAGTGAGATAGGAGACATCTGGAAATTAACTTTTGTATTATATTTCCCACTCCAATTCGGATATATAGAAGGTAATTCAGATGTATATGTTCGATGGATGAAAGTTGGCTTCCACCTCAGGTCAAGGGTGGAAAAATCAAATCTCCTTCAACTTTCCACGCACCTATGGCCTACCAAAATTAATTGAGGAGACTTGTAATATTGGAGGCTCTACCCAAGTCTTAAAAAATTCCTATTTAATGCAGTGGTTTTAGAGTAGTTGATCATCTTTTGAGCTTTCTTTCATTGTAATGTTATGTTGTGATTTTGTTGTCTCAAGTTTGTCTTCCACATGTAAGTTGTTTTAATTCATCCTTGTTTCTTAATAAAAGTTCTTCTTCTCTTATTATTATGTTCTTATCTATCTCAATTTGATACTTTTTCCTCATGGTTTGAATTTATTCACGCCAAACCTTGTTAAATTATTCACACAACGGTGGAGAAATAATTTTCTTTTTATTGTTTTTTTTTACTTCTTCAATTCCTCCCTCATGAGTTTACTTCCTGTTTCCATTGAAACCATAGCATAAATGGAAAGCTAACCCACTTATGGGTTGATCCAAGGGAGTATCAAGGGGATGGATTGGATTTTATTTATCACCCCATTAATGACTGGTCACTTTTTTAATTGTGATTTTTATTTGATGATTTTTAAACTCCATCGTCCTTGTTGAATTTAAGGCCACACAATTCAAGTGCTAATACAAACCTTTACCTTGAAGTACTCAAAACTTTGATCCTTCAAGTGTATAGGTGATTAGTATTAAAGGGTGTAGGTATTAAACCAGTAAGTGATGATGTTGTTTGATCTTCTTAAATGAACCCATCTCAAATATAAGAAATTGAAATCATTAAAAAAGGAATTAATCCAATCCACCCCAAGCGATAAACTAGGATCAACTCATTATCTTAATTTTAATTAACTTAAATCAGTTAGTGATACCTTAAACCAATCTAAAATCAACCCAATTTGGCCAATTCATAGCCAAAAACAATCCATATAATGTACGTGTATGTTGGTTACTTCTTAGGTCTCTGAGGATTCAATAACTCAAGCTAAACTACAAGGACCGTTCTACCTTCATCTCTTGGGTAAATTTGAGCGTGAATAAAATTTTGGCACCGTTGTCGGGGACCTAAGTAATTCATCTCAACACCCATTATATTCTCACCCATTTCTTATATTCTCACCCAAGATCTCTTATCTTGTCCCTTTCTTGTTTTTTTTTCTTTTATTGCATGTCCGCATACACCCGCGATAATTCAAACAGACTACTTAGGGTGGAAAGTACTAGGGTTGGGGAGTCAAGTGAACCTAGTGGATTGTTTCCATTAGATAGTAATCTTCCTAATACTCCAAAGTCAAAAATTGATCCCATTTAAATAGAAGGTCTTCAAAGACACAAACTTATAAACCCAGGTGGAAACCAAAATAAAAATACAAATGAGGCAGCCCCAAACTTGGGGAATGCAGTTGATCAAACCATGAATGACTACCTCACACCTGCCTGGACCAATGCCCCCTCATGAATTAGACACAACTCCCTAGGAGATTACAACTACATATTTAAACCACATGTCCTAAACCACCTTCCCACATTCCAAGGAATGGAGTCTGAGATTCCCTACCTTCACATTAAGGAGTTCAATGACATTTTAGAAACCATGTGTCCCCCACATCAACTTGAATCATCTAAAATGAGGCTATTTCCCTTTTCATTAAATGATAGAGCTAAAAATTGGATAAAAAATTTGATACCTTCATCCATCAACTCTTGGGACCAATTACAAAGGGAATTCTACAAAAAATACTTCCCCACCACAAAACAATAGAACTTAAAAAGAGCATCCAAAACTTTTTTGAAAAAGAGGGAAAGTCATTCTATGAAACATGGGAGAGATTAAAAGACATCCTAAACATGGTTACACACCATGGTTTTCCTATTCTTGAACAAGTGAGAATTTTCTATAAAGTGTTGGGCCTGGGGAACAAACAATTCATTGACATGATGTGTAATATAACCTTTAAAAACAAAGCCCCAAATGATGCTTACGAGTATTTGGAAAGCCTTTCTGAACAAAAACAAACATGGGTAACTTCACCTTATTCTGAAAAGCCACGAAGAACTACTGGAATTAATACACTTAGATAAGAGGAAAGCCTTAGGGATAAACTCATTGCACTCTCTAGGAAGGTTGAAGAGATAGATCTTAGGAAAGTCCATGAAATCCAAACTGTAGACCCTATTTGCACAATTTGTGAAAAACATGACCATAAGACAGACAACTGCCCAACCATTACATCCATCAAAGATGTTATTTTAGGAGGACCCCAATGGAAGTAAATTCTTTGAACTTTCAAAAGCCTTAATACCAAAACAACTTCAACCCAAGCTATAATGACCACCCATGATTCTGCTGGAAAGATAACCAACAACCTAGCCAACCACAGGGACAAAATCCTTACCCCCATCAGAACTACCAAACCCATAACCAGTTCCAATACCAACAACCACCGGTCCATTTTCAACAAACCATCCCACCTCCAAAATATCCCCCTGGGATAAACCAATCTTCTCAAGCACAAACCCAAACTGTTCCACAAATCCTACTAGAAAAACTATGCAAACAAATGGAAAGGATGAACTCAGAAGTCTCTTACCTAAAACAAGAACTTCAAACCATCAAAACTGGAAAGGCACCCATGCCTACTCAGGCGGTACCATCCTCAACTTCAAGGGGAGAGTCAATTTGCACTCAAAAAACTCATGAACAACTAAAGGTTGTGACTGTTTTAAGAAGTGGGAAATCAATTGATAAACCTGAACAAATAATTCAGAAACCATGTGAAGCTTAAAACTCTAATGAAAATTTAAATGAACCACAAGATCAAACTGAGGAAACTGATAACAATGTGAAAGAAACAACTCTTCAACAAATAGCCCCACAACCTGCACCATTTCCTCAACGCATGGGGGGTGGAACCAAGCCTAAATTGAATGAAACATTGAGGGAAATATTCTCACAAGTAAAGTTGAACATTCCACTCCTAGATGTTATTCAAACCATTAATACATACTCAAAATACCTTAAGGACCTATGCACATTTAAAAGGAAATTCTCACATAAGAACCAAGTCCATTTAGTAGAAAATGTTAGAACAACAATTCAAGTGACCATTCCTCCTAAGTTGAAAGACCCGGGTTGACCTTACATCAATGTTGAACTAGGAGAGAGCAAAGTTTTCAAGGCCTTGTGTGACCTAGGTGATAGTGTCAATCTCATCCCCTATTTTGTACTACTAGTTGGGCCTAGAAGAGCTCCAAAACATATTTTTCACACTTCAACTTTTTGATCGTAGCATTAGGGTTCCAAAGGGAATTTTAAAGGACGTTCTAGTAAAGTTTGAAAACTTCATCTACCCTGTAGACTTCATTTTCCTTGAAAACCATCCAAACTTAGGAAATAAGGAACAAACCCCAATCATCCTTGGTCATCCTTTCCTTGAAATAATCAACTCTGTTATCCAATTTTGAAATGGGAACATGACCATCACCTTTGGAAACATGAGTCTAGACTTGAACATCTATAATGAAAGATCACAAATAGGGGATGACGAGGACATTCATGAAGTAAACATGATAGGAAGCATTGATAATGAATACATAGAACATCAAGGAATATTTTATGGATGTTTAAGTCAGGATGAGATTGATTTTATTTGTTCACATGAAGGAATTTTATCTCCTTGGCTTGAATAATTTTAAAATTTCTCTTATGATGAATTCTTAGGTCCAACAATCAGTGAAACCTTTAAGGAAACCACTTTCATGGAGACCACTCCAACTTCCTTCCCTAAATCTGATCAATCCAATCTAGTAGCTGAAACTTCTACATGTGGGGAACCAATCCTATCTAAAACTTTTGGAAATAAAATTTATCTTGATCCAATGTCCCAATATTTTGCGGAAATTATAAAACAACCTGATCTTGAATTGAAGGAACTTCCCACTTCCCTCAAGTATGCCTGCCTAGGGTACAATCAAACACATACTATTGTCATTTATTCTTCTATTGAAGCCAATAATGAGAGGATGCTTCTACATGTCCTTAGAAAACATAATAAATCCATTGGTTGGACCCTGTATGATATTCTTGGAATTAGCCCACTTATCGGGACTCATAGGATTGTTCTGGAATCTGATTCAAAGCCATGTCGTCAACCTTAATGGCGACTTAATACTAATCTCATGGAAGTAGTGAGAAAAGAACTTCTGAAATTTTTAAAATCTGGTATCATCTATCCCATAGCTGAGAGTGAGTGGGTGAGCCCAATCCAAGTTGTTCCAAAAAATTATGGAATCACAGTGATAACCAATGAGGATGGAGAGATACTTCCAACAAGGGTGAGTAGTGGCTGGAGATTCTGCATCGACTATAGGAAGCTAAACTCATTTACCAATAAGGGCCATTTCCCCTTACCATTCATTGACCAAGTCCTTGAGAGAGTGGCAGGTCATGCCTTCTACTATTTGTTAGATGGGTACTCAGGTTATAATCAAATTGAGGTCTCCCTAGAGGATCAAGGAAAGACTACATTCACATGTCCATTCAGCACCTTTGCTTTCAAATTCATGCCCTTTGGGTTATGTAATGCCCTTGGAACCTTCCAGCAGTGCATGATGGGAATATTCCTAGACATGGTAGAAGATTTTCTATAGGTCTTAATGGATGACTTCTCTATGTTTGGGGATACATTTGAGGTATGTCTGAGGAATTTGGAGAGAGTTTTTTCAAGATGAGAAGAAAATAATCTAGTCCTAAACTAGAAAAAATGTCATTTCATGGTTAAAGAGGGACTAGTCCTTGGCCATCTTGTCATGGGTAGGGGAATTGAAGTCGATAAATCCAAGTTTTACATCATCCGTCACCTTCCATCACCCAAAACTGTCAAGGAAGTGAGGTCTTTCTTAGGACATGCTGGTTTTTATAGAAGATTAATTAGGAACTTTAGTTCAATTTCTCGTCCCCTTTGTGGTCTTTTAGTAAAGTATGTTCCATTTGTTTGGACAGAAAGCTGTGAGGATTCATTCTCAACCCTCAAATCATCTCTCACCTCTCCTCCAATCATGAAATCCCCAAATTGGAACCTTCCTTTTGAACTAATGTGTGATTCCAGTGAATTTTCTTTAGGAGATGTGTTAGGACAACGTTGTGATAAAACTCCTTATGTAATTTATTATGCAAGAAAATCCTTAAATGATGCACAAATCAACTGTACGACCACTGATAAGGAGTTACTTTCTATTGTGTTTTCTTTGGAAAAGTTTAGGTCCTACCTCTTAGGATCCCCCATCACTGTGTTCACTGACCATTCTGCTCTGAAATACCTTTTCCAGAAACAAGATGCTAAGGCTAGACTAATTAGGTGGGTCCTTATCTTACAAGAATTTGACCTCACAATCAAGGACAAAAATGGTGTTGAAAATGTTGTAGCTGATCATCTCTCTAGGATAGAATTTAATGATAAATTATCTCACCTTTATGTGTCTGATTCATTCCCTGATGAACACCTATACTCTGTGAGTGACTGCACTTGGTATGCCAACATAGCCAACTTCATAGTTATAGGAGTCATTCAAAAATTCTTAGGGACTCAAGATAGAATTAAATTCCTTTATGATGTTAGGCACTATGTTTTTTATGATCTATACCTCTATAAGTTCTGCCATGACCAAGTCATTTGAAGGTGTGTACCAGAATCTGAACAAGATTCCATCCTTAAATTTTGTCATAGTGAGGCATGTGTAGGTCACATTTCCCCTAAGAAAACTTCTTCTAAGGTTCTTCATAGTGGTTTCTTCTGGCCCACCCTCTCAAGGTACTCCTACTCATTTTGTCAAAGTTTTCCTAGGTGTCAACATGTAGGTTCCATCACAAAAAGGAATCAAATGTCACTCACTCCCATCTCAGTGATAGAAATCTTTAACTACTGGGGAATCAATTTCATGGGTCCCTTACCAAACTCTAGGGGATATTTTTACATTATTTTAGCTGTCAACTATGTCTCAAAATGGGTTGAGGCGATTCCTACAAAATATAGTGATCATCAAACTGTGATTAGATTTCTCAAAGAAAACATCCTCTCTAGATTTGGAATTCCTAGGGATATCATTAGTGATCATGGAACTCATTTTTCAATCGTCTATTCTCAACACTCATGGACAAGTATGGAATTTCTCACAAAGTTTCAACTGCTTATCACCCACAAACCAATGGTCAATATGAGTTAGCCAATCGAGAAATCAAACAAATTATTGAGAAAACAGTTAATCCATCTAGGAAATATTGGTCAAACAAACTCTTAGATTCTCTTTGGGCCTATCGAACTGCATTTAAAACCATTTTAGGAATGTCCCCATATAGGTTGGTTTATGGTAAAGCATGCCATTTTCTAGTGGATATTGAACACAAGGCCTTTTAGGAAATTAAGAAAATGAACTATGACCTCTAATTGGCTAAAAAAATGTAAATTATATCTCAATGAACTTGAGGAACTTAGGATATAGGCTTATGAAAATTCAAGGATCAATAAAGCTAAAGTACAAGCCTACCAATCTCGAAATCCTAAAGCTAAACACATTGTACCAGGTAAACCTATTCTTTTGTATAGTTCTAAACTTCATTTACACCTGGGAAAGTTAAGGTCCAGATGGTCAGGACCTTACATAGTGCATAAGGTGTACCCCCATGGGGCTGTAGAAATTAAAGATCCCACCAATGGTCAAACCTTTAAAGGTAATAGCCATAGAGTCAAACCATTCATTGAACCATTTCAAAAACAATAAGTTATTTAATAATTGTGTGATCCAACCTTATATGAGGAAAATAATTAACTAATTAGGGGTTTAAGTCGAGCTAGCGATGTAAAACAAAAGCGATGAATGGGATGCAACCTGTGGTTCTCATGTTTCCATTCATTTAATTAGTACTTCAGACTGTTGACCTGTTCTTATTTTATGAGTAAGTATGGGTATGAAAGGGTAGCACCATATTCATCTATGTCACGTGGTGTGATCCCTAAGTAATACCTTACCCATAAATTTAAGAGAAGACAATGTATCATCAATTTGTTTTATTTATATGTGTTTTTATGTTTAAGAAAAAAATACTAAAAAGAAAAAAATTCCTTAGACTATTGAATTGTTCTTCTTTTATGAGTAAGGATGGGTATGAAAGGGGAGAACCATATTCATCCATGTCATGTGGTGTGATCCCTGAGTAATACCTTACCTAAAAAGTTAAGATAATACAATGTATCATCGGTTTATTTTTATTCTTTTTATGTTTTTGTAGGTTAAAATAAAAATAATAAAATAATAATAATTTAGATTGTTGACCTATTATTATTTTATGAGTAAGGATGGGTATGAAAGGGGAGCACCATATTCACCTATGTCACGTGGTGTAATCCCTGAGTAATACCTTACCCAGAAATTTAATATAAGACAATGTATCATCAGTTTATTTTATTTTTATGTTTTTGTAGGTTAAAAGAAAAATAAAAAAATAATAATAATTTATATTGTTGACTTGTTCTTCTTTCATGAGTAAGGATGGGTATGAAATGGGAGCACCATATTCATCCGTGTCATGTGGTGTGATCCCTGAGTAATAACTTACCCAGAAATTTAAGAGAAGAAAATGTATCATCAGTTTAT
Organism: Viscum album; assembly: GCA_963277665.1. Taxonomy (NCBI): domain Eukaryota; kingdom Viridiplantae; phylum Streptophyta; class Magnoliopsida; order Santalales; family Viscaceae; genus Viscum; species Viscum album. The sequence goes on along the minus strand of OY728139.1, from coordinate 125,800,771 downwards.
TTTATTTTATTTTTATGTTTTTTTTAGGTTAAAAAATATATATACAAAATATATATATAATAAAAAAATTAAATACATGTTTTAGGTCATTTATAAAAGCCTATCACAACCGTCCAAGCTATTGGGACTCGAACCAGAACTAAAGGGATACTGGGGAATGTATTTTCAACATCAACCATCAGGTGACTTCATTCCATAATTTTTATTTTCAATGTCTTCATTGAACTTCTCTCCTTCCCCATCTAAGTTTTCATTTCTTTAAACACTGGGGACAATTTTATTCTATGTTGGGGGGAGAAAAAATAAAATAATTGATTTTTTTCATCATAAAATGTGTGGAAGGAAAATTTTCATAAACATTGAACATGATAACACACATTGCAAACTCTGAAATTGTATATCAAATAATTTTCAATGCCTTGATTCTGATTTTAATTCATGTTTAATTTCATGTGCATAGATTTTGGAAAGTGTGGTTTTCCGATGTGATTTTTCACCATTTATATTTTTATCCATTTATTTAAAAAAACACAATGCATGTCCTCTAGATTTGGGGGTATTAGTTTGAGTTCTTGGGGTCCATAATAAATTTCATAGGGTTGGTGATCATTTTAATTTTAACATGAGTATTCAAAAAAAAACAATTGTGTATAGAGCAATGGATTGACCTAATGTGTGGCTTTCGGTACTTGGGGATGGTGACTCCATAGTTTTCTGGCCCAGAGTTGGAAATTTTATCTCTATTTTTGGTAATTTGAATTTTTTTGATTGAGTTAACTCGAGATGATGTCCGAGTATGTGAGCTTCACTTGGTTCCCTAAGGTCTTTGAGCCTGGGAGTCGTCGAAAAAGTCTTGATACAGGGGTTGACTCGATTGAGTTCAATTTCAATTACCATGGAAAAATTGAAAAACAAAAACAGAAACAAACAAAAAAATGGAAAAAATGAATCCTCATCTTAATATTTAATTTGTATTCCTCCTAGCACTTCCATCTTTTCTACCTCAAATGAAAATGACCACCCATGTCTATTGTGACACACAACACTTCATCATGCTTAATTGAAATTGGATGAAATATGGAGATGAATTTGAACAAAGGAATGGGCTTGGGCTTGGGATATTCCTATGGACAGAGCTTGTTTTAAATGATTTTTATGGGTTTCATAATGTTTTGGTATGATATCTTTAGGTGAGAAATGTGTATTAAAATGTTTTTATAAAAGGGAATTCAAATTTCATATTTTTTAGATATATTTTGCTCGGGACTAGCAAAAATCAAGTTGGGGGGTGTGATTAGCCTCTAAAAGAGGATTATATTCATTGTTTATAATATAATATTCATGTTCTTCATTAATCATAGACACCATTATTAGTGCATTTTACACTTTGAACAACATTTCACATTATGATTGTAATTCCTCCTTAAAATGAAATATTATGTGGTACATTTTTTAACATCATTTAAAGTATCCAATGATCTTGATTTTATTTTAATATTTAATTTTCAGGTTTCTAATTATATTGGAAACAATTCATACTTGTGGAGTGTTGAAATATTCACATTGTAAGACCACCAAAATGGGATTTCATGTAAACAATTCTGGAGAAGGTAGATTGGACACCAGCCCACTGATGAGAATGTGGGGCCCAACATACAGCCCAATGAAACCCAAATTTCGTGGTATGATAGAAGACATATATAGGAACAGATAATTCTCCATAATCCACTGCTAATTCGGCCTCTATTTTGGTTATTAAGGCGGCCCAAAATTCTGGGCCAGATTCTTCAACCTAGAAAAACAACCCACCAATTTAATTATATCTCGGTAAAACAATATCTAGTTGGGATAAAATTTTACACTGAGATAGGAGACATCCGGATCTTCACTTTTTTCTTCTATGGACCACTCCAATTTGGCCATCTAAAATTCCATTCAGACGCATCTGTTTGGTGGATGAAAGTTGGCTGCCACCTCGGGTCAAGGGTGGAAAAATCAACTCTCCCTCAACTTGACACCCACCTATGGCCTACCACAATTAATTGAGGAGACTTGGACTATTGGAGGATCAACCCAAGTCTTAAAAATGCCTATTTAATGCAGTGTTGGTATAGGAGTTGATCATATTTTGAGATTTATTTCATTGTAATGTTATGCTGCGATTTTGTTGTCTCAATTTTGTCTTCCACATGTAAGTTGTTTTAATTCATCCTTGTTTCTTAATAAAAGTTCTTCTCTTATTATTCTGTTCTTCTCCATCTCAATTTCATACTATTTTTTTAATGTGTGAATTTATTCACACCAAATCCTTTGAAATTATTCACACAACGGTGGAGTGATCATTTTCTTTTTATTATTTTCTTTACTTATTCAATTCCTCCCTCATGAGTCTACTTCCCTCTTCCATTGAAACTATAGCATCAATGGAGGGATAACCCACTTATGGCTTGATACAATGGATTAGAAAGGGGCTGTATTGGATGTTATTTATCACCCCATTAATGTCTAATCACTTCTTTAATTGATATTTTTATTTAATGATTTTTAAACTCCATCGTCATTGTTGAATTTAAGGCCACACACTTCAAGTGCTAATATGAACCTTTACCTTAAAGTGCTCAAAACTTTGATCCTTCAAGTGTATAAGTGATTAGTATTAAAGGGTGTAGGTATTAAACTAGTAAGTGATGATGTTGTTTGATCTTCTTAAATGAACTCATCTCAAATATAAGAAATTAAAATTATTAAAAAAGGAATTCATCCAATCCACCCCAAGAGATAACCTAGGATAAACTCATTATCTTAATTTGAATTAACTTAAATATGTTAGTGATACCTTAAACCCATCTAAAATCAACCCAAGTTGGCCACTTCATAACCAAAAACAATCCATAGAATGTACGTGTCCGTAGGTTACTTCTTAGGTCTCTAAGGATTTTATAACCCAAGCTAAACTACAAGGACCGTTATACCTTCATCTCTTGGGTAAATTTGAGCATGAATCACTTGATCAGAAGTCTCCTGAACGAGATGAGAACCCAACAGAGCTACCTCATCTGCTTCTAGCCAGCATAAAGGTGAACAACATGTTCTACCATAGAGAACCTCATACGGATCCATTTGAATTGTCTCCTAGAAGTTGTTATTATAGGTAAACTCAACAAGAGATATATGGTTCTACCTGGAACCTCTAAAATCAAGGATACAGGCCCATAACATATCCTCTAACACTTGTATAGTTCTCTCAGACTTCCCATCAGTCTAAGGGTGATATGTAGTACTCAGAAATACCTGTGAACCCAGTTCCCTTTGAAACCCTTGCCAGAACTGTGAAGTAAAGCGGGCATCCCTATCTGAGACAATAGAACGAGGTACACCATGAAGTCGCACAATCTCCTGGATATACAGCCTTCCCAACTCATCAATCATAAAGGTCTCTCAGATAAAAAAGAAGTGTGAAACCTTGGTCAACTTATCGGTAACCACCCACACTGCATCGCTGCCTCGAGGAGATCTTTGAAAGCCTGTAACGAAATCCATGGTGATGTAATTCCATTTCCATTCAGGAATTGATAGAGGTTGTAGGAGTCTAGTAGGTCGTTGGTGCTCTGCCTTTACTTGTTGGCAGGTGGAGCACCGAGAGATGAAACCTGCTATCTTCTTTTTCATACCAAGCCACCAATACTATTGACACATGTCTCTATACATCTTGTTCATCCCAGTATGGACTTACCAAATGGAGGTGTGGGATTTCTTCATCAGCTCTTCCTGTATACCTGAATGTACCCATATACGGCCACGGTAAAGGAGAGTTTCACTACCATCAACAACCCAACTAGGAGGTGGGTTCTCTCATGTAACACTTTCCCTCAAAAATATCCCCTCAAGATTAATCAGTTGTTGTCTGCGGACTTCCTCTAAAAGAGAGGATGTCACTGTAAGAGCTGCAAGAACTGGTTGTGTGTTCTGCTCTTGAACCCCCAAATGCATCTCTGAAAACAAGTCCTTCATCTGCCACTCACTGCTGGCTACCTGAATGGATTGCATCTAAGTCTTGCGATCAAAGAATCTTCCATGGAATTACCCTTATTAGGGGTATAAGCAAGATCATAATCGAATGACTGAAAGTATTTGACCCACCTACGTTTCCTTAAGTTCAAGTCTTGTTGAGTGGAGATATGTTTTAAGCTTTTATGGTCTGTATAAAAAATGAATCTTTCACCCAACTAATATTGTCTCCAACAACATAGATCATGAACCACAGCTGCCAACTTAAGGTCGTGGGTAGTATAGTTCCACTCATGAGGTCTCGTCTAGAGGGATCCATAATCCATGACTCGATCACCCTACATCAAAACTGCACCCAGTCTGATTCCTAGAGCATCACAATAAATTGTATATCTCTTACCAGGTTCAGGAATAATCAAGATCGGGGTTGAGGTTAGTCTTCCTTTCAATTCCAAAAAATACTTTTCAAAATCTTCTAACCAGATGAACTGTACACATTTCTTAGTTAGGGCAGTAAGAGGCGCTACTAAGCAGGAGAAATCCTGGATGAAACACCAATAATAGCCAGCAAGTCCCAAGAAACTGCGGATGTCGAAGACACTCTTGGTCTACTCCCATGAAACCAGAGAGATCACCTTTTCTAGGTCAACTATGTAAAGACCAGGAAATTTCATGTAGTTTTTTTAATTATATATGAATTTTAAAAGTTTTTGAAAATTGACGGTGTGAGATTCTGAGGCCTGGTGTGCCCAGAATGAATTTCTGAACTTTTATTCAGGTACGTTCAATAAATGTGGGAGCAGGTTTTTGTAAATTTTGAACCGGTGCTCAAAATTGAAATCCAATAACACCATTGAACTCGCAGCGCTGGTATTCTCTTAAGGATACTTTCACCTCAACGGTAGTTGGTCGAGGGTGAAATTTAGTTTTCATGTTTTTTGTGGAATAAAAATAAAATAAACAATAAGTTTTATTCTATTGTTATCCTCCCATTTAAATTTTCTATGGTGGGGACCACTTGATCCTAAACCCACCAATTTTAATTCTTAAAGGTGGGGACCACCCGAACTTAAACTCCACATTTAATGAGGAGCATTAAATGAGTGGTTACACAAGAAGTGTAACCACCCATGTAACGTCCCGGTTCTGGGTGCCACTCAACGGGTTCCCTAAACCCGGTTCACCACGTGACCTCAAGCGCATTTCCCCAAACTCCAGAGGCTGTCGACTAGTAGCAAGGGACCAAGTCTAATATTGAGGAAACTATGCCCTCATTTATCAAAGTGTAGCGCAGCAGAATACAAAATAAAACATACAATGAACAGCAGAAGCAGTATAACATACACAACTGAAATAAACAATAGTAGTGGATACAACCAACATTACATAAATAATGATGCTACATGTCTCAAGTTCTAAGGAAACAGCCAGAACATGTTATACATCAATACAGTACAACAAAAGGCAGAGTACAGCAAAACAAAGCAAAACAGATGGCAGCGGCATCACGAGCCTTGGCTCGGTCCCATGCCCTCCTACTCCTCAGCAACAGTTAAGTACCTATATAGGGACCCTTGCCCCTATCCACACCTGCAGAAACGTAATCTATTTGGGCTGAAAAGCGTGACCCAAATAGGGTGTGAGAAATATATCTCAGTAAGCACCCACCAAAGGCCCGTGCCCAACTGCGTGTAAAGCATGCAACAAGTGTGTAGTATTAAAAAGAAATAAACTAAGCAGTACTCAAAAGTAACTAACTTACCAGATATATTCCCATTTAATTATTCATTTAATCCATTTAATTTAGTAACATTTTGTGCTCAATAGAACTAAGCCCTCAGGCCAACCAGTATCTTGCCCTCAGGCTAATATAGTGAACCACACCCTCATGCTATACAGAATCCAACCTGCAGGTATTGCCCTCAGGCATAACAGAAATTGCCCTCAGGCATAGGAAGTTTCTCCCTCAGGCAAAGAAGTCAAGCCCTCAAGCACGAAAGGTTGCCCTCAGGCGAAATAGAACGTTTCCCTAAGGCTAAAATAGTCACACCCTCAGGCTAATACAGTACAGTGCCGGCAGGCTAATCACAACAACTCCCTCAGGCGAAACAGGTAATCGGGCCATGCCCAACATGTAAACAAGCAGTAACAAGCAATTCCTCTCAAGGCAATTCTATAATTACTACTTTAAAGTCATACCCTCGGGTATCCTGGCCAAACGGCTAAACAGTGGAACACACCCCTAGGGTGGTTCTGGATCCAAGCAATGATCCCAACCAGCATTTTAATATCATAATTAAATACCTAATCAATTATAGGTGTTTAATATAGCAATGGCCTCATCCACACGACACCCCAACATGGGTTCGTGGAACAAAAATGCACAAAACACACAGCAGTTGGAAAACTAAACACCAAGACACCTACCTTATATGCCAATGAGTAGTATACCCGAACGTCGACTCTAGAAACACCCAAGAACAGCGTAGATCTGACGAAGAATGAAACCTGCTCAAACATAAATAACTTACATTAGGAGAAGAATTGGTAGGAAGAATTCAAGGATATGGAAGCCCTTACCCGTGTGGTTCCAACGAGATCATCCGAGGCAGAAACTGATTCCAGACGAACACTCAGTGGATTTTTGAAGGTTCGGCCTTCTCCTTTGGCTCCAAAACGGCTCAAATGCCTCCTCTACCAAATGAGGAGGCTACTGCCTGTTTTAAGCTGAAAAAACAAAGTACACGGTGTGTACTTCCAAGTACACGGCGTGTACTTCCCAAATTTTAAACTGTTCCTTTGGCGGCTTCCTACCAGCGTGGCACTGTTCGCCTGCCAACAAGAGTACACGGCATGTAATCCTGAGTACACGGCGTATATTTCCGCCCAGCTGGCGGCTGCTCCACCACCTTACTATTTTGGCATGCCGACTAACTACACGGCATGTAAAGAACCAATACACGGCGTGTAGTCGGTCTCTGCACCCTTTGTCACTGACATGGCTACACGCCCTGTGTACTCATCCCTACATGGCCAGAAGTACACAGTGTGTGGAAAAAGTACACGTCATATAGTTCCAAAATTTAGGATTTTTCCCCATTTTCCATTTTTTATTAAAAACACTTAAGGAAAAGATAAAATAAAAAGCTCGTACCTCAAAGAGAAGAACCGGGTTCTTACAAACTTCCCCCCTTATAGAAATTTGTCCCCGAATTGCCCTTCCAAGGGTGGTGAAGATATAGCCGTGAACAACTCCAGCCACTGAGCACGTACATCGGTTTCTCACTCCCAAGTTTTGTCCTGCACTCGGCTATGCTGCCATAGCACCCGCATGAGAGGAACTGACTGGCCTCGGAGAACCTTCGTACTTCTGTCAACGATACGAATTGGATGCTCCTCAAAGGACGCATCTGCCTCCAGCTCAACCTCCTCGGGCTGAAAGACGTGATACGGGTCTGAATGATAGTGACACAGTTGAGATACGTGGAAGAAGTCATGCATGGCTCAGTACCACTGCAGTAACTGCAACCGATAAGCAACCAGCCCGACCCTCTCTAGAATCTCAAATGGCCCCACATACCGCGGTGAAAGTTTACCCTGTCTCCTGATCCGCTTGTGTCCTAGCCTCGGAAAAACACGTAGAAAACCTGATCCCCGACCACGAACTCCAAAGATCGTCTGCGGCGATCAGCATATGACTTCTGATGAGACTATGTGGTAGCCATCCACTTCTGTGTCAACTGGACCTGCTCAGAAGTCTCATGTACGAGACGTGGTCCCAGTAAAGCTGCCTCACCTGCCTCTAACCAACATAAAGGTGATCGGCATGGACTACCATATAAAGCCTCGTATGGTTCCATCTCAATAGTCACCTGGAAGCTATTGTTATAGTCAAACTAGACTAAGGTTATATGCTTCTCCCAAGATCCCCCAAAGTTTAGGACGCATGCACGCAGCATGTCCTCTAGCACCTGTATCGTACGCTCTGACTGGCCATCAGTCTGAGGGTGGTATGTTGTGCTCAGAAGCACCTGTGTACCCAGTGCCCTCTAAAAACCCTGCCAGAAATGAGACCTGAAGCGGGCGTCCCTATCAGAAACGACAGAATGAGGGACCCCATGAAGACGTACGATCTCTCGGATATACAGCCTTCCGAGCTCGTAAACACCGAAGGTCTCCTTGATCGGCAAGAAGTGTGCTACCTTCGTGAGTCTGTCCACAACAACCCACACGACATCATTGCCACAAGGTGACCTCGGCAACCCTGTCATGAAATCCATCGTGACATCATCCCATTTCCACTCTGGAATGGGTAACTTCTGTAACAGTCTGGCTGGTCTCTGGTGCTCCGCCTTCACCTTCTGACAGGTGGAACACCTCGTAACAAAACCAGCTACTTCTCTCTTCATACCCAGCCACCAGTACTGACATCTCAGGTCTCGGTACATCTTGGTAACCCCAGGATGAACTGCCCAAGTTGAAGCATGAAACTCTCGCATCAGCTCCTCGCGTATATCCCCTGGAACCCACACTCGTCCATGGAAACGCAAAACCTCATCATCGCCTATCGTCCAACTAGGAGGAGGGTCCTCACTTGCCACCAACTCCTGTAGAACTAGGCCTTCTGAATCAGATAGTTGTCTCATCCTCACTCTATCCAGGAGGGTAAAAGTCACAGCTAAACATGAAAGATAAGTCTACCCTTAACTGTCATGCACCTCCAAATGCATTTCAGATAACAAATACATGAGCTGCCACTCGCCACTGGCCTCCTACACTGCCTGTATCTGAGTCTTTTTGCTCAGTGCATCAGCTACTGTATTACCTCTACCAGGTGTATAGGCAAGCTCAAAATCTAAGGAATGTAGGTACTCGACCCACCTTCACTGCCTCAGATTCAAGTCATGTTGAGTAAAGATATACTTGAGGCTTTTGTGGTCAGTGAAAACCACAAAATGCTCTCCCAATAGATAATGTCTCCAAAAGCGCAACGCATGAACAAATGATGCCAAATCGAGATAATGCGTTGGTTAATTCCTCTCATGTGGCCTCAACTGCCAAGACCCGCACGCAACAACTCGATCGCCCTACATCAACACTGCTCCCGGCCCAATACCCGATGCATCATAGTAAACTGTATAGCTCTTCCCCTGCTCTGGGAGTATCAGGATCGGTGCTGATGTCAACCTTCCTTTCAAGTCCTGAAAAGCTGCCTCGCAAGCTTCCGACCAAATGAACTTCACACCCTTCTTAGTCAAGCCCGTCAACGGCGCTGCTAAGCAGGAGAAGTCCAGTATAAAACGCTTATAGTAACTAGCCAGCCCTAAGAAACTCCGTATCTCAAACACATTCTTAGGCTGCTCCCAGGAAACTATTACTCTCACCTTCTCTGGGTCTACTGAAACTCCTGCCTCTAAGATGATATGACCCAGGAAGTGAATCTGGTCCATCCAAAAGTGGCACTTTGAGAGCTTAGAATATAGTCTATGCTCTCTCAGTGTACTCAATACGATCTCAAGATGGGTGGCATGGTCATGTCGAGTGTGAGAGTACACCAAGATGTCATCCATGAATACTACCACAAAAGAATCAAGATACGGATGGAACACATGATTCATCAGAGCCATGAAAACTGATGGCGTGTTCATGAGTCTGAACGGTGTAACTGTATACTCATATAGACCATACCTACTCCTGAAAGTTGTGAGAGGTATATCAGATGGTCTCACGCGTAGCTGATGATATCCTAATCTCAGGTCAATCTTCAAGAACACTCGTGCTCCAAGAAGTTGATCAAAAAGATCATCAATCCTCGGTAAGGGATATTGGTTCTTAACCATCAACTGGTTCAGCTTCTGATAATCCACACAAAGTCTGAGGGTACCATCCGCCTTTTTCACAAAAAGGACTGGAGAACCCTAAGGAGAAGTACTGGGTTGGATAAATCCCTTTGCATGTAATTCCTCTAACTGCCTCTTGAGCTCCTGCAACTCCGGCATGTCCATCCTATAAGGAGGAATGGACACCTGTGCTTCCCCTGGCACTATCTCAATAGAGAAATCCACCTCATGCTCTGGAGTTAGACCTGAAAAAGTCTTCTGGGAAGACATCCCTAAAACGATTAACCACTGGAGGTAAATCTGTCTAACAAGTCCCCTGATCATCCGGATATAAGCTCGCAATCTGGGCTGTGACTCCACCTCGCCCACGATGCTCTGATCCAGCTCGACTCGCCTAAAAATCCAATTCTCCCTTGTATAGAAACTCTCTGCCCTTTGGTGACGTGAAACGCACCCTGCGACGATAGCAGTCTACAAAGTCTCGAAAGGGAACCAACCAGTCCATCCTAAGAATGATGTCATAAGCCGTCATCTCTAAGACATAGAGGTCCCAAAGAAAGTGACACCCACCAACCTCAAGGGGGCACTCCTTTCACTGACGCACACTAGCCGTTCTAGTCCCCAATGGTGTGTCTAGTGTCATGATATCAGAAGAAGTAGAAACACATAGCCCAAGGCTATCCACAATGGGTACAGATATAAAACTATGTGTAGCACCCATATCAAAAATTACTGAAGATAAGACAGAAGCTACTAAAATAGTACCTCTGATTGTACAAGGTCTGGGATCCTGCTCCTACTGGGTTTGTTGCACTGCATATGTCTGCCCAGTGCCACGGCCCTACGACACAGCCTGGCTACCCTGAGCTGTCCTGCCCTGCTGCCTCTGATATCCTGGAATCTGGCTACCACGGCCATGACCACCATATCTGCCTATACGCCCTGGCGTATTCCTATTCCCAGACTGGTAAGAAGCCACTGGTCCATCTCCCGCACGCGGAGTCTGTACAGAACCCCTCTCACTATCCACTGGTGGATACGCCCTGCAGAAGCACTGTATATGACCCATCTTTCCGTAAGATCGGCACTCCACTAGGTCTCATGGACACTATGGTCTCTTGTTCCACTCTCTACCACACTGGTAGCACCTGACCAGACCGCCTAAAGAAACTATCTGGATGGTACTGCCGCCCTGAGAGAAGTCCATCTGTCTCTTCCTCTTGCCAGTAGAAATAGTACCAATAACTGGTGCTGAACCTCCCTGGCCCACACCACCAGATTCACACAGGTTCCTCTCTATAATCAGTGCCTAGTTCATAATAGCATGTACAGTAGGAAACCTAAAAACATTCACCAGCACTCGGATGTCATAATGAATACCATCCGCAAAACATCTGTCTCTCAAAATCTTGTCACCCACCAGCACGGGTGCAAAGCGCTGAAGCTCGGTAAAGCGAGCAAAATAGTCCATCACCGACATAGCTCCCTACTGCATATTCATGAACTCTCAAGCTCTGTCTGCCCTCAGCGTCTCGGGAAAGAAGAAGTCATAGAAGACTGACTGAAAATATTCCCACACCATGTCTCTGTGATGCTCTGACTGGGTGGTAACATCCCACCACCTCTTGGCGGAATCACGCAGCATGTAAGTCATGAGTTTGACCCTACGCCTTGGAGGCGTCTCAAGAAGCTCAAAAATAGTCTACATAGACCCCAACCAAGATTTCGTAGCCTGTGGTTCGCCATCCCCTGAAAACGTAGGCAGATGCTGCTGTTGTAAGATATGTGTCCGTTTGGCCATAGATGTGGAAGCCTGTGGTGCTCCCTGAAAGGTTTTCATGAACCGCTTAAAGTCTTCACGGAACTGCGCCTCCGCGCCTGTGTCTGGTATAGCAACTAGTGTCGTATCTGGCTCTACTGGAGGATCAACTGGTAGCCCATGGCCCACCATCTCCGGAGTATTCTCATTGCCGCTCTCCTGGAGAACAACGTGCGGTCTTCTAGGCGGCATGACACTACAAGGTCAAAAACACACCTTAGAACAAGGTTAACAATGACCAAAAACGAAGAAACCCAAAAGGGAACAGGAGGAATAAGGCATTCAAAATTTAAAAAACAAGACTATACGGCGTGTATACTGACTACGCGGCATGTACTTGACTTCCCTTCCCCTGCCTGGGTCCTTCGACACGGCTAAGCCACACGGCTCCCGTTAAAAAAAACTACACGACATGTATATAATCTACATAGCATGTATGGTGTTATTTTCTAACTACCCGTGTCGTTTTTGATACGGATGACTACCCAGCTTGAAACTACACAGTGTGTTACACCCGCACACTGCGTGTACACCACCTCGTTTCCCAGCCACACGGCTAAGCCCACACGGTCTGTCCTTGGACAAGACTACACAGCGTGTCCTCAAAGGTACACGGCATGTTCAAAAAATGGTGACATCGACCCATGTTGTTAGTTACACAGCCGAGTCCCCAGGTCACACAACATGGCGTGTTCATATATGACACGGTGTGTTCTGTAAATGAGTTCACCGACCCGTGTTGTTAGTTACACGGTCGGACTCCGGGTCAACACTACACGGCATGTATATCCGGCACACGGCGTGTTTTACCCAAGCTCTTCCCTACCCCATGTCACCACCCACACGGTTTATGACACAGGAAGAGACTACACGGCGTGTACTCTGGGTACACGGTGTGTACTCAAAAATATCATTTTTCTTCCCGAACATAATGCCATACACGACATGTGTAAAAATACTACATGGCGTGTATACTGGGTTTCCGGACAGTATGTCTTTGAAACTTCTCCGGAACCTAGAAAACACTGAAAAACAACACCTAAGTGTCAAATTTCGACCCGTGAGGGCCCATACTCCCCACGAATCAAAGTTTGACATCTTATCTGTGTTATAACTAATAAACAATCAATGATCCACCAAATTCTGGTCAATGGGGGCCCATACTCCCCAAAAACCAAATTTTGGCATCCATTCTATGAACATATCACACAAAATTACCCTATCAAATAGCAGGTATTTTATCAGAGAATCTATCACAACAGCATGTTTTTCTATCACAACAACTATCACATCAACATGAAATTTTTCTAATACACCTACATGTCATGGGAACTATGCATGGCATGTGATTCTATCATGTGCCTAAATGATGCATGAGATGGCATACCCACATATCATCGGGTTGCAACTAAATAAAACCCACAGATAAAAGATAAAGAGCATAATACAAGTGCGTCACCCAACGGTGAAATCATATCAACTGTAAAGTTTGCAAAATCAGAAAATTGAAAAATATGAGGTAGAATAGCTTTTCCCTGTACGCGGGTTAGCTATGCCCAGGCACAGCTTATTACCAACTACTAGACCGTCCTATCCCTAACTAAGGCTCCAAATAGTAATTCAAGAGAAAATAAACCCTTTGATACCACTTTGTAACATCCCGGTTCTGGGTGCCACTCAACAGGTGCCCCGAACCCAGTTCGCAACGTGACCTCAAGCGCATTTCCCCAAACTTCAGAGGCTTCCGACTAGTAGCGAGGGCCCAGGTCTGATAGTGGGGAAACTATGCCCTCATTAGTCAAAGTGTAGTGCAGTGGAATACAAAATAAAACATACAACGAACAGCAGAAGCAGTACAACATACACAACTAAAATAAACAACAACAGTGGATACAACCAACAGTATATAAATAATGATGCTACATGTCTCAAGTTCTAAGGAAATAGCCAGAACATTTTATACATCAATATAGTACAACAAAAGGTAGAGTACAGCAAAACAAAGCAAAACAGATGGCAGCGGCATCGCGAGCCTAGGCTCGGTCTCATGCCCTCCTACTCCTCAGCAGCAGTCAAGTACCTGTATAGGGACCCTTACCCCTATCCACACCTACAGAAACGTAATCTGTTTGGGCCAAAAAGCATGACCCAAACAGGGTGTGAGAAATATATCTCAGTAGGCACCCACCAAAGGCTCGTGCCCAACTGCGTGTAAAGCATGCAACAAGTGTGCAGTAGTAAAAAGCAATAAACTAAGCAGTACTCAAAAGTAATTAACTTACCAGATATATTTCCATTTAATTATTCATTTAATACATTTAATTTAGTAACATTTTGTTCTCAACAGCACCAAGACCTTAGGCCAACCAGTATCTTTCCCTCAGGCTAAAATAGTGAACCATGCCCTCAGGCTATACAAAATCCAACCCGCAGGTATTGCCCTTAGGCGTAACAAAAATTTCCCTTAGGTGTAGGAAGTGTCTCCCTCGGGCACAGAAGTCAATCCCTCAGGAACGAAAGGTTGCCCTCAGGTGAAATAGAATGTCGCCCTCAGGCTAAAACAATCACGCCCTCAGGCTAATACAGTATAGTTCCCGCAGGCTAATCACAACAAAACCCTTAGGCTAAACAGGTAATCGGGCCATGCCCAACAGGTAAACAAGCAGTAAAAAGAAATTCCTCTCAAATAAATTCTACAATTACTACTTTAAAGGCATACCCTCGGGTATCCTGGCCAAACAGCTAAACAGTGGAACACACCCCCGGGGTGGTTCCGGATCCAAGCAACGATCCCAACCAGCATTTTAATATCATAATTAAATACCTAATCAATTCTAGGTGTTTAAGATAGCAACGGCCTCATCCACACGACACCCCAACATGGGTTCGTGTCATAAAAATGCACAAAACACATCGCAGTTGGAAAACTAAACACCAATCCACCTACCTTATACGCCAATGAGCGGTATACCTGAACGTCGACTCTAGAAACGCCCAAGAACGGCGTAGATCTGATGAAGAATGAAACCCACTCAAACGTAAATAACTTATGTTAGGAGAAGAATTGGTAAGAAGCGGTCAAGGATATGGAAGCCCTCACCCGTGCGGTTCCAACGAGATCGTCCGAGGCGAAAACCGATTCCAGACGAACACTCGACGGATCTTCAAATGTTCGGCCTCCTCCTTTGGCTCCAAAACGGCTCAAATGCCTCCTCTACCAAATGAGGAGGCTACTGCATGTTTTAAGCTGAACGTGTACTTCCGAGTACATGGCGTGTATTTCCCAAATTTTAAACAGTTCCTATGGCGGCTTCCCTCCAGCGCGGCACTGTTCGCCTGCCGACAAGAGTACACGCCATGTACTCCTGAGTACATGGCATGTATTGTTGCCCAGCTGGCAGCTGCTCCACCGCCTTACTATTTTGGCCTGCCGACTGACTACACGGCGTGTAAAGAACCACTACACGGTGTGTAGTCGGTCCCTACACCCTTTGTCGCCGACATGGCTACACGCCCTGTGTACTCATCCCAACACGGCCAGAAGTACACGGCGTGTGGAAAAAGTACATGGCGTGTAGTTCCAAAATTTATGATTTTTCCCCATTTTCCATTTTTTATTAAAAACGCTTAAGGAAAAGAGAAAAGAATAAGTTCGTACCTCAAAGAGAAAAATTGTGTTCTTACAACCCATTTAATGATATTTTTTATTAGATGATTTTAATGTCTTAAGTTAAGATCTTATTATATCTCCTCTTCTTTGAGTTGAGTTTTGGGTTGGAAAAAGAAGTTCCTTGGTGGGAGAATGTTCTCCAATGAAGAACAACCTCCATCGAAGAGCGATTATCCGAAGAACCAATGAACGAGCCCGGGATCGGAGGCGTGTTGCGGGCGTGACAAACGTCGACATCTTCGACTTCTTCCTTGTGCCAACACCAAAGAAAAAATGAGGTAGGGTTTGATATTTGTTTCTCTTCATGAATAATTCATGAAATTCCTTCTATTGATCTAAGTCGGAGGGTACGGCCCAAACAAACATGGCCTGATCCCTCCGAATCTTTCCTTTTTGACGTGTTCTTCACACTGCATGGGAGAAGTGTGGCATGCATCCGCGCCGCCAGAAGAAGGGAAGGTCGCGGCTGTTGGGCCGCAGTAGTGCCCCCGAAGGGTGGCCGGCACCTGTTCGGTCGCGGTTTGAGCACGAGGCACACCGGAGGGTGGTCGGTGCACCGATCGGCCGCATGAAAGGGTGGTGGCGGTGACCGCATCACCACAGTAGGGAACCGTGGCCAAGCGGCTGTGGTGGAAACTGAATAGTGGCCGATGCTTTAGGTAGCTGCGGAAGAACGGACAGCACGACCGTTGCACCGCCGTCGGAGCGGATGGTTGCGGTCTCGCTGCGGCGGAGGAAGGAAGGTGGCCGGCATTCGGCCGGACGTGGAGGGGCGGTGCATGACGCACCACCAGGAGGACCAAGGGCCAGTCATTTTGGCTAGCCAAGTTGGACTGAGCGGGACCCATGGCGGGTCCTGCATGCTGCCTAGCGACCGAACGGTTTCGGTCGTTCAGTGAGTAGGAGTGGGGGGCGTGCGACTCCCCCCCACATGTGGTCAGGTCGGGCCGTCCAGGGTAGGCCGCCCAGCGCGTGATGGGCCGCTTAGCGTGGGTCAGGCCGCCTAGCGTGGTCTAGGCCATTCAGGTCGAGCCGCCCACTGCGGGTCGGGCCGCCAAGCGCGGGCCGGGCCAGACCCAGTGGACCAGGCCGGACCCAGTGGACCGGGCAAGACCCAGCGGGCCAGGATGACCCGAACTGGTTTGGGTCGACCTAGGTCAGGTAGGTCGGGTCGGCCCAGGCCGGGTTAGGCCTGGTCGGGTCGGTCGGACCGGGTCAGACCGGACCCGGACCAACTTCGACCCATATTCTCTCTTTTGACCATAACTTTGGCACCGAGAGTCTATTTGATGAACCGTCTATAGTGCTGGAAACCTTGTTGTGAGATGGTCTTTTTGGTATACCCCAATTTATATTTGGATAAAGTTGGGGTACAGTCGGGTTGGATCGAGCACGAATCCAACCAGGCCCTCAGAACTAAAAGGATAATAACTTACAAACAGGGTGTCTGATTGACGCACCGTCAGTTGAGTTGATACCCCTATTACATAACAGTCTATTGGGATAATTATTCATGGTAATCCATAGAATTTGGAGTATCGACATGTATCTTGAGGAGCGGAACCTCCCGGAAACAAGCGATCTTAGTGCGGGAACCCAGTAGCTGGCTATAACATGAGGAAGGGATCCTTTATGGGTTTTTATTTGAGGATTCCACATGGATCCACTCTAGGAATCCATGTGGGTATACTGTACTAGGATTATATGTGGGTCTCATGATGTACTAGGATCCTATGTGGGTCTACTGTACTAGGATCCTATGTGGGTCTGATGATATACTAGGATCCTGTGTGGGTCTGATGCCATACAAGGATCATGTATGGGTTTGATGATGTACTACGATCCTATACGGGTCTAATGATGATTTAGGATCCTAGGTGGTTCTAACTCTTAACGGATTAAGATGATTCAGTAGTTACATCTAGTCATCTTTACTACCACGCCTAAGTTATACCTAGTGTGAGCTGAGTCCTTACCTTCATGGTGATACCTTTGTGGTATTCTTCTGTGTGGCGTACCTGTGTGGTACTTACCTTTGTGGTGATACCTTTGTGGTATTCTTCTATGTGGCGTACATATGTGGTACATTCCTTCAGGTTAATACCTTTTTTTTATTCTTCTTTGTGGCGTACCTGTGTGGTACTTACCTTCGTGGTGATACCTTTTTGGTATTCTTCTATGTGGCATACCTGTGTGGTACTTTCCTTCGTGGTGATACCTTGGTGGTATTCTTCTATGTGGTGAACCTTTGTGGTACTTCCCTTCGTGGTGATACCTTTGTGGTATACTTCTGTGTGGTGTTACCTTTGTGGTACTTACCTTTGTGGTTTTACCTTTGTAGTATTCTTTTCTTCATGGAACATTTTATCTTTAAGCTAATGAGTTGGGCCTTGTATTTTCTCATGAATGATATGGGCATACTTGATAACATAGGTATATGTATGGGCATATACCTAAGTAGGTTTTACTGTTGTTTCCATGATTTTTAGTTTATCCTTTGTGGATTTTGAGAGACCTTCAGGGATCTCGGGGTCCCTAATGAGTATCGTTATACTCACCCCTGCACAGGTTATGCCTGCACCTTGTTGTGTTTGGTGCAGATGAAAGATAGCGCTGATGGAGGACGAGAGTACCAGGACTAGAGGTAGCTCATAGGTGGGAATTAGATGAGGCGTACCATAGAGATGACCATTCGAGAGTTGTACCTACCCTTTAGGTAGAATCCTTGGTAGGAGTTCACAGGATTTGTTTCAGTTTACTTGTACTTTTTAGTTTTCTTATACTTTCCAGTTGGGGTTGTATTCTAGCCCCTTTTTCTTATTTTATACACTCATTTTACTATACAGTTTACTTGTGTTCATATCTTATTATGTTCTTGGTTGTGTGTGTTTACATAATATAAAGTAAATGCCTTACCGGTTTTAGGGAATATGTCTTTCGGTGCTAGTCTCCAGCCCCTGGACTATGGAAGGCGGGCTTAGGGTAGTCACGGAACGGGCCCTGGGGGACGGGTCATGAAAAAATGGTATCATAGGAGTCAATTATACTGTAGAAAATTTGACTTTAATCTTTTCAATGGCAATAGTGATAAGTGTATTGAGTGTGGTTATCAGTTTAGGGAATCTAGTGTTGGTGTGGCGGCTGACGTATCTATACACCAGGACCCTGACTTCTGATTTCTGAGTCAGTGCACGAAAACACTGATTGAGTGTGTGTTTTAAAAAAATTTCTTGTGTTTTCTTGAGTCAGTTCACCAGGTATAACTTAATGATTGTGGCACACTTGTTCCTTATCAGGATGTCGCTGCATAGACAACCAATTAGGATTATTGAGATAGTACATGATGACGGCCACCGAGCGACGAGGCTCCGGTGCAGGTCCCTCTTACTATGTTGGCACCTTTGTGTGGTGTACCAGTAGCACCACCACCCATTGGGCAGCAGTTACCACCAACCGCACTAGCAGACGGTGCATGCCGACTGAGCGTGTTGCACGAGTTCCAGTAGTATAGGCCTCCAAGGTTTCGAGGTGAGACAGATTCCCACGCATTTGATGGCTGGCTGGAGGCGGTTTCTAGAGTTTTCTTCCTAGTTGAGATACTAGTAGAGAAGATTGTGATCTTAGCTACTAGTATTTTTCAGTGAGTGACCATGAGGATGGTCCACTTAGTGATGAGGCTTCGGTACGTGGACCATTACCTAAGATAGTACCTTCAGGTAGTGTGTCAGCTATATCATTTCCCGTTGGTCAGCAGTTACAACTGGCGGTACTGGTAGAGGGCACATATAGGCTTAGTGCCTTATGCGTGATTTATCATCAAATACCCCTTAGGTTCTGAGGTGAGAATGACTCACAGGTGACTGAGGACTAGCTTGAGGTGGTGGCTGAGAGTTCTTTAGAGCTTCTACAGCTTTGACAGGATGACATGTTGGTAGTTGAGTATTCATCAAGGCGTGCCAATCATTCTTGGTACTCGATGAATACGATACGATCAGTTCTTTGGGGCTCAAACATTTGAGCATACTGTGTTTAAGGACGTCTGATCCAGCACTTTTCCTCTATGCATTCCTACTTATGTTGGGATGCTAGAGAGTACCATTGTGGTTGAATGTTCTTTGGCTGAGCAGATATAACCAGTGAATGTTAGTAGTGGGAAAATAGGAAACTGGCACCAGTCTCAGAGACTTGGGTGTGTAAAAATGTTTCGGGAAGAGGAAGTGTTAAGGACAGATGAGTCTACAGGGCTGCGGACATGGAAGCAGATCTAGGGGAGCAGCATGAGGTGGTGTACATTTCGACATGTTACAACCACCCCTATTGTGGTCCCAGCCAGGCTCAGGGAGCTGGAGGACAGTGGAAGAGAGTAGCTACATGCGGTCAAGGAGTTCTACCCAAGGGCTCTAGGAATGATTCGTGGTACGTTCTGTGTCTAGTACTAGCTGTCATATCAATAGACATAGGTACCAATCATTCCTTCCTTCCACGAATCTTGTCCAAGACCTAGAGTTTCTAGTTAAACCATTGACTCGACCCTCATGTCTGGAGATACATTTGGGATAAAACTCAATAATCACACTTACGCTGACGGTGTGATCTAGCCCTTAAGGTGAGAGTTTTGGTTGGAACCTCTTGGTGGCAGCATTGAGGCCTTATGACGTTAGTTTGGGTATGGAATGAGCATCCACATTTAATACTCAGATAGACTGTATTAGGAAAAAAATTTGTGGTTTATCTACAACATTGGGATGAGTTTTTCCTTATTCAGCAAAAAAGGAAACCCATGAAACACAGGATAAACTCATGCATAAGAGGGTACAGCCGATCACTCTTGAGTCGGCCAGCCTTACCCTCATGGCAGTAGGAGTTTTGAGTTTTCAATTACTAATGGGAGTGGCTAGAGTTCCTCCAGAACTATGAATTTGAGATATTCTATACTCCGGAAAAGGGGAACATGGTAGTATATTTACTCAGCAGGAGGTTGGGCCTGCAGTTGTTGAGTGAGGTGACAGAGTAGCTAGCCGCTTTACGGATATCCTATATGGATCGAGATGGAGCATCTTATCTTTAGTCTCTTACAGTCACTCCCCCACTTCTTCAGTGAGTCATGGAGGCGCAGCGTGGGGACACTGACTGTGAGGCTCCACATGCTCATATATCTACAGGACAGGCACCTGATTTATTTTCTAAAGGTGGGGAGCACGTCATCCTCTTCAGAGGATGTACTATGGTACCGGTGGAGATACACGAGGAAGTGTTGTGGGAGTTCCATACATCCCCTCTAGAAGTACATCCAGAAGTGGCGAATATGTATCAGGACCTCCGGCATCAGCACTGGTGGATAGGAATGAAGAAAGCAGTAGCAGAGTTTGTCTCTCGGTGCCTCACTTTTCATCAAGTGAAGGTGGAGCATCAGGTACCAACAGGCTTAGTTCTGCCTTTATAGGTCCCAGAGTGGAAGTGGGAAGGGATATATATAGAATTCATGATATGACTTCCACGTACATATAGAGGTCATGATTCTATCTAGGTGATCATCGACCGACTCACCAAATTTTCCCACTTCCTACCAATTAGAGAGCAGGGTTCAGTAGATAGCTTGGGACGCGTCTATGTGTAGGATATTGTGCGGCTACATGGAGTACCCTCGACGATTGTCTCCAATCATGATGCACATTTTACTTCCTAGCTATGAAAGGGGTTGCATGAGGCTTTTAGGACGCATCTTCATTTGAGCACCGTCTTCCATCCTCAGATGGAAGGCCAGACTGAGCAGACTATACAGACCCTCGAGTACATGCTACGTGCTTGCGTCCTTGACTTCGGTCACAACTAGGAGGATCACTTTCCTTTGGTGGAGTTTTAATACAACAATAGTTATCACTCCACCATTGGGATGGAACCTTTTGAGGTGTTGTACGGGAGACCTTTTAGATCGTCATTATGTTGGAATGACCCAGGGGAGTCAGCACTCGTAGGACCAAAGATGGTATGGGATACCACAGAGAAAGTGCAGATCATCCAGGAGCGGATGAAGATTGCACAAAGCAGGTATAATTCTTATGCCAATAAGATACGGAGACCTTTGGAGTTCGAGGATGGTGACCACATCTTTCTACGGGTCTAACCCCGACGGGGTTTGTGGAGATTTGGTTGGGGTAGAAAGTTATCTTCAAGGTTAATTAGACCCTTCCAGGTCCTCAGCAGAGTTGGCGAGGTGGCTTACTGCCTAGCTCTTCCACCTCAGTTGCACCAAGTGCACAACGTCTTCCACGTATCCCGGCTAAGGAGATACATGCATGACCCTTCTCATATCATCGACCATGGAGATCTAGAAATTGATGATGGGGAGACGTTTACGGAGGTTTCAGTGGATATTGAGGATTGACAGGAGCGGGTCCTTCATGGGTGGTGAATACCTATGGTGCGCGTTCGCTGGCAGCACGGGAACCTCTAGGAGAGCACATGGGAGCGGGAGGCATATATTTTTGCTCAGTACCCCACTTGTTTTCTTAGTTTTTGTGATGTGTATTTTTGGGACACAAATCCCTGAGGTGGGGAGAATTTAAAGATGTAGAAATTTCATGTAATTATTTTTAATTATATGGGAATTTTACGAGTCCGTGAAAATTTACGGTGCATGATTTTGAGGCCCGGTGTGCCCTGAATGAATTTCTGAACTTTTCTTCAGGTATGTTTAGTAAATGTGCGAGTAGATTTTTATAACTTTTGAGCTGGTGCTCGGAATTGAAATTTGAGGACACCGTTGAACTCACAGTGTCGGTATTCGCTTAAGGAGACTTTCACCTCGATGGAAGTTGGTCGAGGGTGAAAGTTAGTTTTCATGTTTTTTGTGGTATAAAAATAAAATATAGAATAACTTTTATTTTATTTTTATCCTCCTATTTGAATGTTCTATGGTAGGGACCACCCGAGCCTAAACCCTCCAATTTTAATTCTTAAATGTGGGTACCACCCAACCTTAAACTCCTTATTTAATGAGGAGCATTAAATGAGTGGTTACACAAGAAATTTAACCACCCATTTAATGATCTTTTTTATTAGATGATTTTAATGTCTTAAGTTAAGATTTTATTATATCTCCTCTTCTTTGAGTTGATTTTTGGGTTGGCAAAAGAAGTTCCTTGGTGGGGGAAAGTTCTCCAATGAAGAACAACCTCCATCGAAGAGCGATTATCCGATGAACTGACGAATGATCCCGGGATCATAGGCGTGTTGTCGGCACGATGAATGTCAACATATTTGACTTCTTCCTTGGGAAAACACCAACGAACGAACAAGCTAGGGTTCGATATTTTTTTTTCTTCGTGAATAATTCATGAAATGCATGTTATCGATCTAAGGTGGAGGGTACGGGCCAAATGAACATGGCTTGATCCCACTGCATCTTTCCTTTTTGACGTGTTCTTAAAACTGCATGGGAGAAGGGCGGTGCGCATCTATACCACCAGAAGAAGGGAAGGTCACAGTTGTCGAGCCTCGATGGTGCACCCAAAGGGCGGCAGGCACCTGGCCAGTCGTGGTTCGAGTAGGCGGCACACCAAAGGGCATTCGGTGCATCGGTCAGTCACACAGTAGGGTGGCGGCGGTGACTGCACCACCATAGCAGGGAACCGCAGCCAAGTGGATGTAATGGAAACCGAACAGCGGCCAACGCTTCGGCCGGATGCGGAAGAACGGGTGGTGCGACCACCGCGCCGCTGTCAGGGCGGATGGTCGGGGACCACCTGGCCGCAGCAAAGGAAGGAAGGTGGTCGGCCTTTAGCCGGCCACGTAGGGGCGGTGCATGACGTGCCGTAGGGAGGACCAAGGGCCGGCCATTTTGGCTGGCCGAGCAATACCGAGCGGGACCCATGGTGGGTCATGCGTGCTGCCTGGCGACCGAATAGCTTTGGCTATTTGGTGAGTAAGAGTGGGGGCGCACAACTCCCCCCCCCCCCCCCCCCCCGCATGCAGCCAGGCCGTCCAGCATGGGTCAGGCCGCCCAGCACGGGCCAGGCCCGACCCAGTTGAACAGGCCAGACTCACCAGGATGGGTCGACCCGAACCGGGTCAGGTCGGACCAGACCTGAACCAACTTCAACCCATATTCACTCCTTTGGCCATAACTTTGTCATCGGGCATCCTTTGACGAACTGTCTATGGCATCGGAAACCTTGGAGAGATATGGTCCTTTTGGTATACCCCACTTGATATTTTGATAAATTTGGGGTACGGTCGGGTTGGATCGAGCACGAATCCAATCGGGCCCTCGGGGCTAAAAGGCTAATAACTTAGAGACTGGGCGTCTGATTGATGCATCATCAGTTGCGTTGAGACCCCTATTACGTGGAGGTCCTTTGGGATACTTCTTTGTGGGACTTCATGGTATTTGGAGTATCGATCTATGGATTGAGGAGCAGAACCTCCCAGAAACAAGCGAGCTTAGTGAGGGAACCCAATAGCTGGCTGTAACATGAGAAAGGGATCCTTCATGGGTCTGTATTTGAGTATTCAACATGGATCCGCTCTAGTAATCCATGTGGGTATACTGTACTTGGATCCTATGTGGGTATGAAGATGTACGAGGATCCTGTGTGGGTCTGCTATACTAGGATCCTATGTGGGTCTGATGATGTACTAGGATCCTGTGTGGGTCTGATGTTGTACTAGGATTCTATGTGGGTATGACGTTGTACTATGATCCTATGTGGGTATGATGATGATTTAGGATCCTACGTGGGTCTGCCTCTTAACAGAGTAAGATGATTCAGTAGTTACATGTAGTCATCTTTACTACTATACCTAAGTTATATCTGGTGTGAGGTGAGTCCTTACCTTCGTGGTGATACCTTTGTGGTATTCTTCTGTGTGGAATATCTGTGTGGTAATTACCTTCGTGGTGATACCTTTGTGGTATTCTTCTGTGTGGAGTACCTGTGTGGTACTTTCCTTCATAGTGACACCTTTTTGGTATTCTTCTATGTGGTGTACCTGTGTGGTACTTACCTTCATGGTGATACCTTTTTGGTATTCTTCTGTGTGGCGTACCTGTGTGGTACTTTTCTTCATGGTGATGCCTTGGTGGTATTCTTCTATGTGTCAAACCTGTGTGGTAATTTCCTTCGTGGTGATACCTTTGTGGTATTCTTGGGTGTGGCGTTACCTTTGTGGTACTTAACTTTGTGGTGTTACCTTCGTGGTATTCTTTCCTTCGTGGAATAGTTGAGCTTTGAGCTAATGAGTTGGGCCTTGTGTTTTCTCATGAATGAGATGGGCATACTTGATAACTTAGGTATATGTATGGGAATATACCTAATTAGGTTTGACTGTTGTTTCCATGCTTTGTTGTTTATCCTTTGTGGATTTTGAGAGACCTTTGGGGGTCTCGGGGTCCTTACTGAGTATCGTTATACTCACCCCTACATGGGTTATTCCCGCACCTTGTTGTGTTTGGTGAAAACGACGGACAACACTGATGGAGGATGAGAGTACCAGGACTGGAGGTAGGTCAGACGTGGAAATTAGATGAGGCGTTCTGTAGAGAAGTCTTTTCTAGAGATGTCCCTACCCTTCAGGTAGGATCCTTAGTGGTAGTTCATAGGAGCTATTTCAGTTTACTTGTAGTTTTCAGTTTTCTTGTACTTTCCAGTTGGGCTGGTATTTTGGCCCCTTTTTTCTTATTGTACACACTCTTTTTACTATACAGTTTACTTGAGTTCATATCTTGTTGTTTACTTGGTTGTGTGTGTTTATAAGATAAAAAGGCAATGACTTCCTGATTTTAGGGAATCTGCCTTTCAGTGCTAGTCACCAGCCTCTGGCCTATGGAAGGTGGGCTTGGGGTAGTCACTAAATGGGCCCCAGGGGACGGGCTGTGACAAACTAATACCCCTGCTTAATATATAATATGACCCAATAAGTGTACCTTATCAATCCAGAAGTGGAATTTACTGATCTTAGTGTATATTTGGTTCGCTCTCAGTATACTCAGCACGATCTCAAGATGGGTTGCATGGTCGTATCTGGAACACGAATACACTAAGATGTCATCCATGAAGACTACCAAAAAGGAATTAAGATATGGATAAAAAACTTGGTTCATCAGAGCCATGAAGACTACTGGCACATTCGTGAGGCCAAATGGCATAACCAGATACCTGTACAAGCCATACCTACTTCGGAATGTCGTACGTGGTATGTCAAATGGTCGCACACGCACCTGGTGGTATCCCAACCTCAAATCAATCTTGGAGAAAATAGTTTCTCCCTAAATCTGGTCAAAGTAATCATCTATACGAGGCAATGGATAAAGATTATTTACCGTGAGCTGGTTGAGTCGATGATAATCCATACATAACCTGAGGGTACCGTCTGCCTTCTTGGAAAAAAGGATAGGTGAACCCCATGATGATGTGCTAGGTATGATGAAACCCTTAGCCTCAAGGTATTCAAGATAATTTTTGAGTTCTTGTAGCTCTATTGGTGACATCCTATAAGGAGGAATAGACACTGGTGTCGCACCTGGCATGATCTCGATAGTGAACTCCACGTCTCTCGTAGTAGGTAAGATAGAAAAATCATCAGGGAAGATGTCCTTGAAAAGATCCACCATTGGAGGGAATTCAACTAGGTGTGTTCCCTGATCACTCATGAAGGGACTTTCCAACTAAGCTGTCACTCTACCCAACCCTGCATATTTAGGTTTATCTCGGTCTTCCTGCATATCCCATTCTCCTTTTTAAAGATATGTGTCACCCTTAGGGGATGTGAAAGACACTCAATGGTGATAGTAATCCACTTGAGAACGATAAGGAGCAAGCCAGTTCATACCGATAATGACCTTGATTCCATACATGTTGAGGACATGGAAATTTCATACAAAATGGTACCCAACTATATCGAGGGGGAACTCTTGGCACTATCATATGCCCTCTATCCTGACCCCTAGCGGAGTGTTGAGATACATAACACTCCAATGGTACTCAATTGGAAAACCAAGACTTTCAACAACAACAACAGATATAAAGGAGTGTGATGCACCAGTATCAAAAAGAGCATAAACTAAGGTAGATTCTACTATAATAGTACCTCTCACTGTATATAGTCTTGCACTCTATTCCCCTGGTGCTGATTGCACTGCATACATGAGACCCAATCCACGACCCTAATACGCTGTCTGGTTGGCCTGAGTAGGCCCACTCTACTGACCCTGATAATCTGGAACTTGATTTCTTTGACCACGAACTCCACCATTACCTCATCCTGATCAGCCGGTGGAAAAAAGAACTTCTAGCCTGCTTTGGAGTCATAGATCACATACCTAATAGAGGTGTAGGTGCAGATCCTCTAACACTAGATTCTGAAGAGAAGTAACGGTAGAAATGCTGAAGGTAACCCATCCTACTGCAATCTCGGCACTCCTTTGGATCTCTCGTACATTGTGGCTTCTTGTGACCATTTCTACCACACTAATAACATGTGATAGATCTATAAAGACGTGTTGTTTGGCTAGGATTTCCCCCACATGCACTTTCAAAATGGGATTTATTGTTGCCAGAAGAGCCATCACCCTGTCTCGGAATTGAACCGCCCTAGCTCACCGATTTATCTTCCCTAAATTTCTTTCTGAGATTAGAGCCTGATTTACGATATCTATGAAAGTGGTCAAATGGAAGACATTCACCTACGAGCAGATAGTATACTCAAGTCTTTCCTCAAAATATACCGCAATATTTTGCTCATCACCAATCAGATATGGGAAAAAATACTGAAATTATATGAAATGAGTATAATACTCTAGCACAATCATGGATCCCTGCTGAAGATGTAGGAACTCCTGCACACAATCATATCTTAGAGTCTATGGGAATAATTGGTCATAGAAGGCTACTTGGAAGTTAGCCCAAACCATGTCACTGGTCTGCTCAGCCTGAGAAATGACGACCCACCAGTGCTTGGTGGAGTCACGGATCATGTAGACTACAATCTTGACCCTTCACTCTGGAAGCATCTCGAGGTGGTTTAAGATGGACCTTATGGACTTTATCTATGACTCTGCAGCATGAGGGCCACCACTCCCTGAGAAGGTGGGAGGGTACTGCTGTAGAAAGTCTCACGTGAGGTCTACCATAGATGGGGTAGGTCTGGGGATATTCTAAACTGACTGCATAAACTTGAGGAGACTATCCCTAAACTAAGTTCCAGGGTCCCTCGAAATATCAACAGGAGGTAGTGTCACAGGCGGCTCTAAAAGAGGCACCACTAGTGGTTCAAGACCCACCATCTCTGAAATGTTCTCATTTCCACTCTCTTGAGGCACAGCACGAAGACATCGCGACAACATTTTTATACAAGATCCAAACACACACCTTTAGACAAGGAGTAAAGAAGGTGAGAAAAAAAAAGTAAAGTGAAAAAATAGGTTAGGTACATAGCCTACCTCTGAGCACTAAACAATAGACAAACCGCCTTAAGAGATGGGTTTTGATATGGAAGAGACAACTCAAAAGGATTAATAAAAAATTTCTACAATCCAATCCAAGGTTAAGTCAGTTTAACATTGAACAGGCTTTCATAACTTTATATTCAACAAAGTAGCATTTCAAAATTTTACCACTAGGCACAACAACACTCACATGAAAATAGGAAAATGTACGCTAAAAATAGATATGGCCTAGAAATATGCATGGAATTTAAATCCTATAGTTCCTATTATGATGCATGGAATGTATTTCCCTCGTATCATCAGGATGTAATGGTAAAACCATTATTTCAACAATACCAACACAATAACAACGCAATACAAGTGAGTCACCCAATGGTGAAATCATATCAACAGTAACTGGCATAATCAATAAATGCAATCCCAACCCAGGAATTTGGGTTTTCCCCTATACATGGGTTAGATACGTCCAAGAATAGAGTACATTCCAAATTCCTATATCCTAGTCTTCTATCTAACCCAAACAGTAAGACAAAAGGAAAAACCGCTCTGATAACACTTTGTAACATCCTGACTCGGATCACCTCTAAGACGGTGGTTGGAACAGTGGTTCACATAACCTCAAGAACATCTCCCCGAACACCAGAGGCTTCTGATTAATAGAAAGGGTCCTTTTTGTGTCCGTGGGGGATATTATTCCCTCATAGGTAATAGATAATATCATAACAGAAGTAAATAGCAACAAATAATAAATAGCAGATGCATGTGAATGAATAAACTACAGCAGAAGCAATGTAAATAATTCAACTGAATAATAATAATCAAGTGTGGAAGCTCACAAAATGATTTCATGCCATGATTTATGTCTAAACTAGAAGTTTGGAAAATAAAAATTCAAACACACAGTCAATTAAAAGAAAAGACACAAAGTAGTAGCTACATCACGAGAAAGGCTCGGTCCTCTGCCTTAGTCTCTATCCTAAGAAGTAAATAACAATCAAGCATCAGAAGTAGAATTCTTCCCCTTGTCAATACCTAAGATCATGTAATCTACTCAGGTGTCAATGACACCCAAGAAGGGTGTGAGATAAAATCCCAGTAGGTCAGCACCCACAGTGTCTAAACCTTTCCATTTCGTGCAATGATAAATATCACAAACCAAATATGGTCTCCATTGAAACTGGTGCTAAACCCAGCCCGTGAAAAGGCCCAAAGGGAATTCCTGATCTCCATAGGCTGGAACAAGTGCCTGAGTATCATAAAATGAGAATTGGGAATGATTTACCTGAGTTTATGAACTTAAAACAACAAATGAATCCAATAAAATGAATCTTGATTTTTCAAAGCAAACAATATTTTAAAAAAACTCAGAACTGAATTACATAGTTTATAACAACCCACCAAGACTATAACAAAGGTACAAAATCAAAATTAAATATCCCAAGAACCCTCATGGTAAGGGGAACCACCCTCAATCTATCTCCACTAGACTTTGCCACCAAGGACCTGCTAGAAACTTGAACCACTGGAACTAAAAATTGTACCCAACCTGCGACAACAAAAATAACCAAGTCTACTTACACCCAAGGGTGTAATTAGGGTGTGATCCAATGCCCATTAGTATACCACCACTAAGAGATTCAATGTGATAAACATTCAAATATGAAAATCTTTTAAGTTTTCATAAACAGAAAATGCTAGATACAATTTCTAAAAGATGAAACTTAAAAATTAAAATAGTTTTCAAGTGGGATATCATTAAGAATAAAAACTTCTAAAAATAACTTCAACACTATTTAATTGTCCATCCAACCATACCATATGCCTACGGTAAGCACAAAGTAACTAATGATCACAATCAATAGAAAATAACCCCTAGGCACTAGCTCATTGTGGGTCCCAAGTACCTCGTATCTCAGTGAGAGTAACCAATAAAATATATGTTCTCGTGAAATAACCACTAGTAGGGAACATAACCATAACCTAGTGGTCCCCAATCATCATAATCATAGTTTAGTTAGTGTTTTAATCATCAATCTGGCTAGATGAAACTGAGGCCAAACCCCAAAAATTCACTAGCATACTAGTACACGTCCACCCAGGTAGATACCAGGGTTTCCACTTGTGCTCAAACAAGTTAAACGAGTTAAGAAATATATTTTTCACATGAAAATATAATTTCCACATCACAAGTTCACCAAAAACTCCACATGTACATCACAAAAGACACAAAATCCACTTTTTCTTTCAAATGCATTTTGAAATCATACTCACACCAAAAATAGACCACAACACTTTTCACATTTCTTTAACACTTCCACAAATCCTTTAAACAATTTTATAAAATAATTACAATAAATTATAACTCACATAAAATCCCACTAAAATATCATATAATACTTCTTTCATTAACATAATTCATTTTTCACAACACACTCACACAAATAATCCCACAACCACATTTCGCAGGTCTCTTTCCATTTGCTAAAATATTTCATCACTTTATAAAACATTCTAAAAAAATATTTGACATCTTAAATAACCACCTTGAATTTCAAAACCCCATATTAGGTGAACACACCCACCAAATAGTATATATACACCCTTTTTTCTACTTTTTTTTAACCAAATAAAACATTCCCAATTTTCATAAAACACACCCAAGGGGTGTAACTATGCTTCGCACACAAAACCCATTTCAAATCCCTCATTAAATTTAAAAATAATACCAATACCAATCCATAACATAATTTTAATCCCTAAAAACATTTATTAAACTACCCCCAAGTGTTATAAAAATACCTCAATTAACACCACAAAAGACACACATGAAAAACACACGTTTTCATAAATCACTTCCAAGAAGTACAACATGGTTTTACACCTTGAACCCATTTAAAACCCCATTTCAAGGCCCACATTACACTAAGGAATTAAAAAAAACAAGAATTTTCAGACCCTTTAAACACCAATAAGTCACTTTAATGTGTTATAAAATACACCCAAACATTACCCCAAGATTCATCCATGAAAAATACCCAATTTCAAGCCATAATGCAACTATAAAATTAAACGCTTAAGAAATTCCATCAAAAATAGTTTTCACACCATAAGAAGTATATGAGGAACATTAAAACTAGTAAATCAAGCAATCTAACTCATCAAAAATTGATTACACATGAAACAAACTACCTTTTGAGTTAAAACCCTTGAATCTTGGTGTGAAACATCAACTACACCTCCACCGCATCACAAGGAAGTGAAAAAGAACCCTAAACCATAATATTTCACAAAAGAGTCCCCAAATCAAACCCTAGGTATTAACCCTAACTTCTGGACACTCTATAAATTTATGAAAGAGGGAGGAAACCCTAAAGAGAAGGAATGAAATGAAGAGAGAAACACTTACCCAAAAAAAATATTAAATAAAAAGACCAAAATAAATCGGTATCTGAATTTCAAAACAACCATAAATAAAATTGAGGTTCGAATAAGGATTATTAGGTCATGTAGGAACTATAATGGGAAAAAAGAGTAAAAATATAAGGATTTATGAAAGGATCAATTTACCTCTTCAAATATGGGTGATTTGTGAAATCCAGAGAAGTTTCTCCCAAATTCGTGATCCAATTGAGCTCCAAATTGGGGAAGGAGAGAATGGGGGAGCGCCTTTGGTAAGTGGTCTTGGGTGAGAGTTAGAATCACCAAAGAAACATAAAAATTTAATGATATATTAAATAATTAAAAAAATATTTAAAGCAAAAAATGGGATTTCGGGCTGGACCAACACCTTAATAAAAAACACAAATCCATCCTTATTATGGATTCATATGAGGTCCAAATGGATATGGTGGTTTTAATATATCAGTGTATTCCAATTGGGTAGTGGAATGGGTGTAAAGTGTTGAAAAATAAAGGAGTTATAAAAGAAACAAAATTTATTTTTAAATCTGGAAATGGGCTCACAGTTTGGCCGAAATTTTGAAAACCCACCATTTCCACCAAAATGCATGGAAAACCCCCATAATAAAGCAAGGGTGGAAATTAAATGAAAAATGAATTTAAAATAAGTCATGTATGTGACAATTCTTCCCACCATAAAACTTTGTACCCCCATAAATCCAAAAAAAGGCCAAAATCAAAAACCAAACCCAACTGATAGACCAGAAATGTACTCCTTCACCAAGTTCAGTCCACCCCCAAAAGGCCAAAACACCTCTAGTGATCAATTAAGGAATACTCTCACAAACCAAAACTTACATAAATTTCTTGAAATGGTCAAGAACATTTAGAATTTATCCCCAAAAGGAAACTCCTAAAACACTATATAAATAGGACTCAAGTAATCTACCCAAACAAACAACAATAACAATGAACAAGGTTACACTTTAATTTGATTTAACTAAACTGTTGAGAACTCTCCAATCCCAACATTTACCCCAGGAAGATATTGGTAGTTAGATATCTCTGAATGATACTACCTCACGTTAGGCCAAGACCAAGGAACAATCAGAGTTGCTAGTATGGGGAGACACAAATGGGATCCCCACCATTAGAGACAATTTAAATTTTCCTGAGACAAATTCAGGACACTAATTGGGGGAGGCCTAAATGGACTCCCTGATTAAAGGGGTATGCTTCCATCGGACCTTTACAAAATAACTTATATAAGACTCATAGTAGGTATCCACACTATAAGAACAAACCATCTTAACTGACTAGCATGGGATAGTATAGAAAGACCCCAAAATTTAAAGAGTTGGGATGACCTCATGGTTAGTCTGCACAGTTTGGAAAAACTGTGCACTAACCGTGGGGATCCTTATATCTATATGGTTTTTTGGGGCATGTTCACTACTAATCATATGTAAACCGTGTGATCAACCTATCTAGACAAACTTCAAACCTTTCTCCAAATACCCAGTCAAAACCAAAGGGGGAAATTATGAACTCGGGCTATAACATAGAAACAAGGTCCTCCCACCTCTTCCAGCAAATGAGAATAATTGGAACAATATGATGACACCAGAGGTTTAAACTCTTCCTATCATTAATACCAAGGATATGACTTTTTAGAAGGGTTTGAAAGAACTTGGGATTTCCCCTGACTATGTGTCATATTCTCTCCAGGACCTATGGTTGGAGGTCAATTGATTGAAGCATCTTTAGCCTCATAGTTAGGCTTTGGAGACCACTTGAACAGAACTTCTTCTTTCGATGATATAAACAACTACACTACAATCCCCAATAAGTTTACCAAGAAATAACACATTCCAAACTCACTTTACCCTAACCCAAAATTTCATTGAAACAAGGTCTTATAATATGCACACACATCACACCTTGTTTCTTAGGGTGAGAACCAATAGAAGGAAAGGATACATATAAACACCTTCCTATGAAATAGAGGATTTTGACATTTTTTCAAGGGAGACATACGCCCAATATAACAGAGTCTCTTATAGGATTTCACAACCTTTACCTTTATAGTCAAATGAGAACATGACATCACAAGGCTTCACTGAACATGACCATTGTGACTAATAGAAACAATACATGGAATAGGACATTATGCCAAGTCCCTAAACAACACACAAGTCCAGAAAGTGGCCACAATTGCCTCTCATGACCAGATTCCCAAAACTAGTGGTTTAACATGAACTCCTAATTCAAAAAACTATGAATAACCCAGAGGCCCTCTTAGACACTCATCCACACTAACAACCCCAGACCACTTCCACCTTTGACGAATCAGGAAACTTAAGAAACTAAAGTCTCTTTCAACCTTCCATGAGAACTCTCCCACTACAAGAGGATCCAAAAATCAAATAAATGAATGGGTGTATAATCAATCAACATATATCAATAAAATATTCCTTATATTGATCAACTGGAGGATTTTCCAACGGTGAAACAATCCAGGTTTCACTTTAGTTGTGCATTAACCCTTAATGGGGGCGTACCTTATCCAATGAGGGAACTCAAGGACCCAAACAAGATGGTCCATTGGTAAAAATATTCCACAAAATAGATCCAAACACATGAATGGAACTACAGTAAAGGTGTCCCAAAACATATCTCAGAAGAGACTACTAACTGGTCCTTCTACCCAGCTTACCGACCAAACATAAACCCAAAACACGGTTCAAAAAGGAGGGGTTCTTGGACTCAAAATATCCCACAAAATCAACATTTTTCAAAAAAACATAATATACACCATCCCAAACAATTTATCAATACATCTTTTTTTTAACATTTCTTTGAAAACAAATGATTCAGCGGTTAGTGTATCCACCAATAGTACCCCGTAGGCCTCACAGAAGCATGTTTGTATGCTACACTGAGAACCCTCCTCATATCTGTCCTGGAACTCATCTAGTCATTCTATCAACCATCCATAATCCCATATAACCCCATGAATGTGGTCACTCATGGAAATACCAAATATTAAAAAAATTATTTCCTCTTTTCAAAACCAAAACAGTCAACCAACACATCCTTTTTATCAAAACCGCTAACCACGAGATCAAAATCCTAATTCACATCTTACAAAAAAAATTAGAAAGACACAACCATTTATATAATAACTCACTTTCAAGTTATTCACATAAATTTCAAAACATCTCATCCCATTAAAACACCCTTTTATTGTTTAGAAAACTCTATTGGAAAAACTTTTTCAAAACCAACTTCAATATAGTTCCTACTTTCAAAAGAGGTGTAAGCACACCATTTTCCATTTCAAAAAAATTATAAAAATTCAGTTTCACCATTTAATAAATCAAAACATTCCCTCTTTATTTTAAAATCATTTCACAAAAACTTTACGCTTCTTAAAACCAAGTCACTTTAAAACCAAAGTTCCTAGATTTCAAAACTAAAGAACACAAGACAATGCGAGAGGAAACTAGTTTCAGTGGGTGAATTGGACATATGGTTGGTGGCCATATTATAACCACTTCACCATCAAAGAGAGTGTTCTAGGGAATATCCCTGACTCCACATGGATTTCCAGGCCCTACGAGCTCACTCAGACCATTAAACAAACTCTCTTTTCATTTCCCCTAATCATCATCAAACCAAGAAAACCAAAGGACTTAGATAAATAATAAATTCCCATAGAAACTTGAATCTTGTCATGAGGTGTGGTGATTAGGCACACTACCCATAAATGTAATACCAAGTCCCGATAACCCAAACTCCAGACTATCCTGACTCTTCCCTAAATAACATAACCCAAAGACTTAACATGAACCTCCTTTGATACCATTTTGTCACGAACCAAATCTGGTCACCAGCAAAACCAACGCCAAACCCGGCATGTGACAAGGACCTAAGGGTGTTTCTAATCCCCATGGGCTGTAACAAGTTCCCGATTATCATAAAATGAGAATTTGGAACTATTTAACTGATTTTATAAACTTAAAACAATAAATGAATCCAATAAAATGAATCTAGATTTTTCAAACCAAACAATCTTTTACAAAAATTCAGACTGAATTACATGGTTAAAAAAACTCACCAAGAATATAACAACGGTACAAAACCAAAAAGAAATATCCCAATAACCCTCATAGAAAGGTTCACATCCATCAAGCCATCTCTATAAGACTTCATTGACAAGGAATTACTAGAAACCTGGACCACTGGCACTAAAAACTATACCCAACCGGCGACAAAAAAAAACCAAGTATACTTACACCCAAGGGAGTAAGTAGGGTGTGATACAATGCCCAGTAGGATACCACCGCTAAGAGATTATATATTATAAACATTCAAAGATGAAAATCCTAAAAGTTTTCATAAACAAGAAATACTAGTTACAATTTCTAAAAGATGCAACTTAAAATTTAAAACAGTTTTCAAATGGGCTATCATTAAGAATAAATGATTTTAAAAATAAAATCAACACTAATAAATTTTCCAGCCAACCATACCGTATGTCTAGGGTAAGAAAAAAGTAACTAATGAGCACAAGAAAAAGGAAATAACCCCTAGGCACTAGCTCGTTGTGGGTCCCAGGTACCTCGTATCTCGATGAGATTAACCATCATAATATCTATTCTCGTGCACGAGCCACTAGTAGGGAACATACCCATAACCTATTGGTCCCCAATAATCATCATCATAGTTTAGTTAGTTTTGTAAGTGTCAATATTACTATGTGAAACTGAGGCCAAATCTCACGGATTCGCTAGCATACTAGTACACGTCTACCCACCAAGATACCTGGGTTTCCCCTTGTGCTCAAATAAGTTCAACAAGTTAATAAATATACTTTTAACATGAAAATATAATTTCCACATAATAATTTCACCAAAAATTCCATATGTACATCACACAAGACACAAAATCTACTTTTACATTCAAATGCGTTTTGAAATCATACTCACACCAAAAATAGCTCACAACACTTTTCAAATTTCTTTAACACTTCCACAAATCCTTTAAAAAAATTTATAAAACCATAAAAATACATTATAACTCACATAAAATCCCACTAAAATATCATATAATACTTCTTTCATCAAAAAAAATAATTTTTCACAACACACTCACACAAAACAACCCATAACCATGTTTCGCAGCTCTCATTCCATTTGCTAAAACATTTCAGCACTTTATAAAACATTCTAAAAAAATATTTTACATCTTAAATAACCACCTTAAATTTCGGAACCCCATATTATGTAAACACACCCACTAAAAAGTACATATGCACCCTTTTTCCCACTTTTTTTAACTAAACAAAACATTCACAATTTTCATAAAACAGACCCAAGGGGTGTAACTATGCTCCGCACACAAAACCCATTTCAAATCCCTCATTAAATTACAAAATCATACCAATACCAATACATAACATAATTTTAATCCCTAACAACATTTATTAAACTAACCCCAATTGTTATAAAAATACCTCAATTAACACCACAAAATACACACATGAAAAACACGTTTTCATAAATCACTTCCAAGAAGTACAACATGGTTTTACACCTTGAACCCATTAAAAACCCCATTTCAAGTCCCACATGAAACTAAGGAATTTAAAAACCAGAATTTTAAGCCCCTTTAAATACTAATAAGTCACTTTAATGTGTTATAAAATACACACAAGCATTACCCCAAGAGTCACCCATGAAAAGCACCCAATTTCAAGCCATAATGCAACTATAAAATTAAACGCTTAAGAAAATCCATCAAAAAAAGGTTCATGCACCAAAATCAGCATATGAGGAACATTAAAACTAGTAAATCAAGTAAAATAACTCATAAAAAATTTCTTACACATGAAACCCCCTACCTTTTGAGTCAAAACCCTTGAATCTTGGTGTGAAACCTCAACCACACCTCTATCGCACCACAAGGAAGTGAAAACGAGCCCTAAACCATAATATTTCACCAAAATGACCCCAAATAAAATTCTATGTATTAACCCTAACTTATGGACACTCTATAAATGCATGAAAGAGGGAGGAAGCCCTAAGGAGAAGGAATGAAATGAAGAGAGAAACACTTACCCAAATAAATCTTGAAGAAAACAACCCAAATACACTAGTATATGAATTTCAAAACAACCATAAATGAAAGTGAGGTTAAAATAAGGCTGAGGAGGTCAATTAGGATCTATAATGGGGTAAAAATAGTAAAAATTTAAGTATTTATGAAAGGATAAATTTACATCTTTAAATCTGGGCGATTTTTGAACTCTAGAGAATTTTTGCCCAAATTCGCGATTCAATTTAGCTCCAAATTGAGAGAGAAGAGAATAGGGGCGCATCTTGGGTAAGTGGTATCAGGTGAGAGTTGGAATAACCAAAGAAACATAGAAATTGAATAAGATATTAAAGAATTAAAAAAATATTTAAAGCAGGAAATGGGCTTTCGGGGTGGCCCAACGCCTTAATAAAAAACCCAAATCTATCATTATTATGGATTTGTATGAGGTAAAAATGGATATGGTGGTTCTAAAATACCAGTTTATTCAAATTGGGAAGTGTAATGGATGTAAAATTTTGAAAAATGGAGGATTCATAAAAGAAAAAAAGAAATATTTTTAAATCTGGAAATAGAATCATGGTTTGGACCAAATTTTGAAAACCCACCATTTCCACCAAAATGCATGGAAAACCCCCATAAAAAATCAAGTATGGAAATTAAATGAAAATTTACATTAAAATAAGTCATGTATGTGACAATAAAAATGAATTTTACCATTATATAACAATTTCAGATAATTAATTTAAGTTCAATGAAATAAATAAGTCAGCCCAAATTCCAAATGGCACTCATGCCTAATCACCTGCTTCAGCCTAATCTGATAGTCTGAAAGGGTACCTGTCAGTATAATGCACTTACACACATATATATAAAACCCAAAAAAGAAAGTTAAAATAAGGAAGAGGTATACCCCAAGCTTGTGCTTTAACTTAGGGTCTAAGTCAAGTGTCAACCAGGTGTGCTTCACATATTAGAAGGACATTTCAATTCTCAAGAGACTCAAATGGAAATAATATAAACCTTAAGTGATTCATTTTTAAGTTTCAAGTTGATAATTGGATTCTAAGCCTATCCCGAAGGTATCTCTATGGAACATCCGTCAATTTATCTAATACCACCGAGCCCGTCCAAAGTCATCTTTCAAAAGGCCAAGTATCGCTCGAGGCATAGCTTTACCCTGAGTCTGTCCCAATCTTGCAAAAAGGGGTCAAGTGTCATCTAAGGCTAGATTAGCCACATTTACAATGTATCCATCTTGTTGGGACCTTTTAGAATCGGTGTCACTCATAATTATTAGAAGTCGCAATCCAAAAAATCCAAAGACACCACCCCCCCCCCCCCCCGACGTGTAATGGTAACAGTCAAGAACGGAGGGTCTAAGTGTGGCCCTTAATACGAGACCCACCTCCTTTTCCCACCCTGAATTTAATTAAAGTTTTCATAGTAGTAGATATTACATAATCATCATATAAAATCACATCTTTAAAACTAACCAGATACACCCATGCATCACAAGGTATAAATTAAACATTGCCTCATAACAACATAACAAGGCAATATACTGTATCAACATCAACTGATAATTCACTTTTTAAATAAATAAACAGTTCAACAAAACAAGTACCAATGATCTAACAATTCAAGTTCGTGTTCAAATCAAACTATTTATTTAATTTAATTACAATATAATTGGGTCATGACTCCCCATACAAAAGTCATGTTTCTTGTTATTCTTCCATTAGAAAAAGTTGTTTGTATTTGGATTATGATTCCCCTTCAAAAATAAGATTAGTGTACAATGTATTTTTCACTAAGTAGAGAGGTACAAGAGTAGACTAGGTCCACTTTCAACTAAACTACTATAAAAACATCTTTGTGCTCTTTATTTTATTTTTCTGCTAATTATCTTTGTTAACTAACTTTGATAATTAATTTAGATAATCAATACATCACTTTATTTTTTTTTAATCTAGTCTATTAACCCCCCCCCCCACTAGACTCATTTTTCGTCACCTTTTATGACCTAAAATTGGTATAAAATATATACCCTTTTATGAATTTACAGTTTATCTCTATTGTATATTTACTAATACCAATGATTGGTATCAAATTTTGTACCTTCTTAAGGATAGTTTAGCTTTGTTATTCTTTTTCTTGATATAAAATAATTATTATCAGAGGTATAATCTTTTAGGGATTTTCATTTTATTTTTATTTTTATTTATTTTTATGATAACATTTTCCTAGACCTCGTGGTATACTGAAAAGATCTATAATATAGTAGGAATGAATGAAAATGATAGATGGATTCCTCAGAAACCACCTCACCTTGATGGAAATGATTATGGTTACTCAAAATCAAAAATGGAGGTTTACCTAAAAAAGATAAGCATAGAACATTGGTTGATCATGGAAAAACCATGTAATCTACTATAATTGTACCCAAACACTCTGATAGGAAATGATTCTTCTAGATATGTTTTAAATAAAAATTTGTAAATATTTTATATTGTTATATTAAAAAAA
Source organism: Viscum album (assembly GCA_963277665.1). Taxonomy (NCBI): domain Eukaryota; kingdom Viridiplantae; phylum Streptophyta; class Magnoliopsida; order Santalales; family Viscaceae; genus Viscum; species Viscum album. The sequence goes on along the minus strand of OY728139.1, from coordinate 125,760,962 downwards.
TTATGTTTAGTCATGTGCCTATATGTAAGGTAGCTCATGATATTGGAAGATTATATAAGTTACTCATCTTTTCTCAGATGAGCTAATCATAACCAAACTCTAAATGCTTCGAGTAGAGTATTTATACATTAAGTTGGGCGATGATAAAAGCATTAATCAAATTTTATATAGATTCACCAATATTATGAATGGAATGAATTATCTTGGAGAAACTTTGGAGAACCCCATAATTGTTGAAATATTCTTAATATAAATATCAAATAAATGGAAAGGAAATAATACAATTATTAATGAAAGTAATAATTTCAAAGAATGCACATTGGATAAACTCATTAGATCACATCTTCAAAATGAACTTCAGTTGAAGAATATTATTGAATAAAACACTTAAAAGAAGAAACTTATTTCTTTCATATATCATATAAATGTTTCTCATAACTCTTCTAAATCTGAGGCTTAGGAAAGTGACAATAGAGAAATCATAAATTTAATAAAAAGTGCACATAATTTGATGATGTGAAATAAAAAGTTCAAGAAGTGAAAAAGTAAAGATAAAAATAATGATCGAAGATAAAATAAGTTCACTACATATAGAAAATATGTAACCTATTATGAATATATAAATAAGGGACATATCAAGGCTAGTTGTCTAAAGTTGAATCAATAATTTGGAGATAAAAAATAGCAAAAAGAATTGAAACATTCTTACCATGCTTGATGTAGTTTCACTGAAGAATCTGATTCAAGTGATGAATCAAAAAGAGGAAAAAAATCATCCAACCTATGTTTGATGGTGAAAAATATAAATAATTTTAGTAATGATGCTGATTCTAATTATTTTTCTGATATTGGTGGTTATATCTTTGATGATTTGTGTGAAGAAAATGAAAAACTTAAAAAAGATGTTTTAAGAGTTACTAAATTATATAAATAATTAAAAGAAGAATGTAATAGGCTTATCAAGGAAATTAAGAAAGTTAATAAGGATAATTATGATATCAAGAAAGAAATAAGAAAATTTGTATCATGTTCTAAAGATGATATCTATGATGATTTTGAGACTGTTCAAAAGGAGAATGATACTCTTTAAAAGGAAATCATTAACTTAAAATGGAAGTTAACTAATTTGATTCAAGGAAAATAAAAATATGAAAATTTGGTAGCTATGATGAAACCAAATAAATAAATAAAGTAGTTTTATCTATAATCCACATATTCTTAAGCTATACAATACTACTTTTATTAAAAGTACTATTGAAAAGTTTCTTCAGTTACATTATTTAAATGTTGTATGCAATGAAATTATGATATTGAATGGTCTCTTAGATATCATCAATATCTTGGTTATACCAAAACTTTTCTTTAAAAATATTTATCTTCTAGATTACCTTATAATAAATGTTTTAAATCTTTTTGGGTACCTAAGAATTCTATTTCTAACCTAGTTGGAATGAAAATAGCTTGGGTAAAAAAAATCAAGTAATTGATTTTTGTAGAAACAATTCCTTTGATGTCTCAAGAATGAAACATGGTAAATAGATCGTGGTTGTTCCTAGAACATGAATGGTGACCTATCAAATTTCTTCTCTTATACCAAATGTGATGTATGATTTATTACTTTTAGAGATAAATCTAAAATAGAAGTTAAAGGTTTTGGTGAAGTAGGTATTTTCTCCTCAATAGTTTTTTTTAATCCAATTTTTGGTAAAGTGGGAACCATAAAAAGAGATCCAAACTTCATCCACACTTACCCTACATTAAGAAACACAAATTTAAACTTTTAAAATTAAAATTTCAAATTCAAAATAATCTCCAACTTCTTCCTCGATCCACGCACCTATACTCACCTCAAGCCACGCACCCATACTTGTCTCAAGCCATGAACCATCATCCATAATGAAACACCAACTAAAAACATCACCGACCTAACACTATAATCATCACCTCCAATTAATCAACACCATATCACCATCCACCAGAGTATAGTACCACCATTATTGATGTCTCCAAAGACCACCAAAGCTAATGATAAGCACATACATCCTCGACATCATAAAAAATAATCAAAGAAAACATGAGCCTTCATCGCCTACCATTGGGAGACAATATAGACGAAACCATCATAAGATTTCAGTGACCGTTCCAACTCACATCCCAAAGCACCATGAATACCACCACTCAAATCCACCTCAGAAAGAGTGGTGGAGTCTTAGAGAAGGAGAATAGGAATGAGCAGCCAATGTCATCAACAGATCTTTCCTTCATGGCCCCCAAACCCCGATGTCCAGCACCATAAAAAACATCACTTGATCTAGAAATAATCCCTACAAACCTTCATTGGTGAAATGAAGAAAAAACTTAGATAAATCCAGAAAACCAGAGTCGTCGTCTGACCCAGGCCATTCCAGAACACCAACGGTCACCTTTCCACACGTCCAAAATTATCAAATAAACCACCATAGTAGATCTGACTGGGAAAGTATCCATGTAATCTTGAGGTTAGAGTAGGTATTTGGTGACCTAAGGCTCCGAACATCAGCAACCACAATGGGAAAAATTTATAGAGGTCCACCAGAAGCTTCAAGATAACTCCAAGGAGTACTTCGCTAGGAAACACCACATTGAAAACATCATCGTCAAGGTGAAGCTGGAGAAGAAATAGTCAATTGCAATGGGAATCATGAGGGTACCCACAGACCATAGTACGGTAGGTAGAAGTGATGAAGGGGTGATTAAAAGGAAGGATAGTGGGAGACAATGCTAGAGAGGCAGTGCTCAATCCTCCCCACTCTAATATGTCACCGACAAAAAACCCTAGAACCATGAGAGGAGGGAGATCCACCGCTCAAAGGACCTCTTAAAATGTTGTTTTAATTTATAAAGTTTTATATATTTAAGTTTTTAAACATAACTTAATTAGTATTTCGATGATGTTTTGTATGTTAAATTTAAATATAATAAATGTTTATTTTTAAAAAATGAGAATGTTTTATTTTATGTTAATAGAAAAGATAATTTTTATTCTATTAATTTTTTTGATATACCTATTAAAAATTTTAAGTTTCTCAATGTTATAGAAATAGATGGTGTTCACTGGTATATAAGGCTTGGAAATGCTCATTTTCAAATGATACACAAATTATCCAAGCATGTACATGTTCTAGATTTACCAAAGTTAAAGGGATTTCAATTTTGGATAAGAAAAATGTATAGATGATGTTTTTTAGGGGGTAATGATTCATAATATAATCCTATATCATAGAGGATTCATAAATATCATCTCATTGACAATGTGATTGGTAATGTAGGTTCTATTATGAAAACAAGAATCCATACTTTAAACTTATTTTCTAACTCTAGTTTTGTTTCTAATAATGTTCCAGTTAATGTTTTTCATGATTTAAATGTTCCAAATTAGATTATTTCTAAGAAATATGATCTTAATCAATTTATTATAAATAATTTTTGTTCTTTAATTGAATTGTTTCACAAACCAAGTTGGGGTTCTACTGATTCATGGCATGGCCCAAAGGGTGTTCCCGATCCCAACGGGCTAGAAACTAGTTCCTGGATATCAACAATACACTTTGGGAATGATTCCGCCCATTTATATAATCAAAAACAACTAAAAATAATAATAATCACAAAAACTGATAACCACAACCAAACGAGGTACATCAATTTTTAGATTCAAAGTTTTACAACTTTAACCCAAACTAAAAGTACTATAATGGAATGGGAACAACAAAACTATCCCAAAAACTTCATGTTACAAGAGTTACATAACCATCAAGACACTACCATCAACACCTATAATAAGTGGAACACTGGTAACTGAATTCACCATCACCGCCATGATACATATTTCCTTTATTTGGGTCATACATAACAAATTCTACATAGACCCAAAGGTTTATATAGAGTGTGATTCGAATCCTAGTAGGATGTCATGAAAAGTAAAGATTCCATGCTATAACATTTGAAGACCAATCAACATGCACATTTCTATGAGAATATTTGAAGCATTTATAAGAAAACATTTTAAGTAAAACTTTCTCAAGAAACAGTTGTTAAGGAAAACCTTTTTCACAAATAATCTTGATCGAAATAAAAATGTACACAAGGTCTACCTTATCCCGATGACTAAAACCACATCACATGAGTATCATGTCATAAGAGATAACCTTGGGCAATCACTGCAAGTAAATAACACAAGCGAGACCCTATGAGCCTTATACCTCAGTGATCAAAATACTCCAACCAAACCACAAACAATGTCCTTGTACATGAGCCACTAGAGGAGAATGTATCCCAAAGTCTAGTGATCTTCAAATCATAATACAATACCAACAGAGTTCATGTGCATGAACCACTAGAGGGGATATCGTTTCATTTTTATAGTGCTATCTAATCATATCATAAGTTTAGTTAGTTTTTTAGCATCAATCCTACTAGATTAATCTAAGCCTCACCACTACCGAGTCAACTAGCATACCAGTTCTATTTTTCCCACCTAGATACCCTAGATTCCCTTTGTGCTCAAATTCCATTTCACATATCACATAATTTTTCACTTTTACATACACATACCAATAATCATAGGAACATAAATAAATCACCACTTTCCCATTTTTACATTGATCCAATGATCAAAATCCACATGGAAACAACCATTTTTCATAAAAACCCAATTTCCATTTCACACACACACCAAAATTATTTGGAAATACATTTCACATAACTTGAACAATTTATGAACCCCATTTATAAATGAAACAAGAATAAAACTTATGGGATCCAACCATTTCCATTGGCAAGTCCCATTTCAAAATTATACTTTCATAAAAACCATTTTATAACATGATTCACCTCACTTTCACAATTCAAATACACATTCAGGTTGCGTAATAAAGAAGACGACATGAAACATAACCCATTTCTCTTGGAAAATCCACTTTCAACACATTCACACCTTTAAATCTCTTTTAAAACACATTTTTCACTTTTTGTACGAGGCATAAAACATATTCAAGAAACACTATAATGAATCACAAATGAAACATAACCAATTTACTTTAGAAAACCCATTTTCATCACATGTACATCTCAAAATTTTTAAAAAACATGTTTCTTACCAAACAAATAATCCATAATACACATTTAAAAAATCAAAAAAGAAAGAAAAAATCATCTAATAATGTAAAATCATGGAACCACCTACCTCACACTTATAAAATTCTGAAATCTAGTTCAAAACCATAACCAAACCACCACAAGACCCTATAAAGGAAATATATAAAAAATAAACATCATGATTCGACCCAAAATCTCAATATCAACCCCTCTTTAGGTCAAATAACCAGATGGAAAAGAAGAGCTCAAGAAATAAGGGACAAAAAACCCTATAAGAAGAGAAAAATTGTGAGAAAAGAGACTTGCTTGATGATTTTATGAAGTTCCAAAACCAAAACCATGAAAGTATTGGAGTTCAAGAGGTCCAAGGAGGAGAAGAGGAAACTCCTAGGGATACAAATCCTGAATGGGTGTATTAGGGGTGATTTGGGTGTTAAATATGAATAGGGGAAGATGGTAATTTTCCACTTTGTAATGACCTAGAGAGGTCGCACGGTTATCCCACACAGTTTTACAAATCGTGTGGTGACCATGTGTCCCTCACTTTTCAATATGAATAAGTTGCATGGTTATCCCATACAGTTTTCTAAACTATACACCAAACATTTAGTCTCTATTGTCCAAAATGAATATTTACTGCATGGTTTCATGGGAGAGGGTGCACAGTTCCCCAAAATTGTTCACCAACCATTCACCACTTACTTTTAAGCCCAAAATCTACACTTTTCACCAAAAACTGAATGGTAAAACCAAGGATAAATTCAAGACCAAAAATAAACAAAATAATACCTCAAAAATATCACAGATGTTAAAATTCTTCCAACCATGAAAACTTTTTTCCCTCATAGAGTCAACTCAAAACCTAATCAGAGAATAAAAAATGATTGTGCTCCTCAACCTAAGACTTCTGATCCCATGTCTAATACTCATCACTACTATGCTTCCAAAGAAATCGGACCAATGGAATAGACTTCCCATAAATCACTTTCTCCTGATAATCCAAAATCTGTATTATCCATTCAATTACAGAAAAATCAGGCTCCAATTTTAACTCTTCCCAATTTAACACATGATATGGATATGGGTTATATTTTTTTAGCTGAGAGACATGGAACACATCATGAATTTACATCAATTGAGAGGGAAAATCTATCTTGTATTCTACCTTACCAACTTTCTTGGTAATATAAAATGATCTGGCATACCTCAACATTAGCTTCCCTTGCTTACCCAAAGGATGGTGACCCAAGCAAGGTTCCACTTTTAGAAACACTCAACCACCCATAGAAAATTCCAAATCTTGGTGCCTCTGGTTATCATAAGACAAAATCTTTATCATCAACAACCACTACCTGATCAACTTAACTTTGTCAGACGTTTCTTTCAAAATTCTTGGTCCCAACAATGAGGTTTCACCCACCTCATCCCAATACAAAGGGGTATGACACGACCGACCATAAAGTGCCTCAAATGGATCCATTTTAATTAAATATTGGTAACTATTATTATACAAAAACTCAACCAATCCCAAATGGATATCCCATGAACCTAAAAAATTCAACACATATGCCCAGATAATGTCTTAAAAAATATGATTCACCCACTCTATCTGAATATATGTTTGAGGATGGTATGTCATTCTTAACTTGACCTGTGACCCCATAAAATTTTGAAGGCCTTCCCAAAATTTTGATATAAAATGGGGGTACTTATCTGAAACAATTGTCGATGTTACACCATGAATACTCACAACCTATTGAATATACAATTGACCTAACTCATCCAATTTGGTTGAATCCATGATTGGAATGAAATCAGATAATTTTTTTAGATGGTCAATCACTACCCAAATAGCATTCTATTTCTGGGGTGTATGATTTAATCCAACAATAAAGACCATAGTTATATCGTCCCACTTCCAGGTAGAAATGGGTAGTGTTTGAAGAAACTCGAAGGTCTTTTAGTGCTCTACTTTAACCTGATGACATGTATAACACTGTGATACAAATTCATATACATCATGCCTCATATATGGCCACCAAAACTACTGACACATGTAATATAAAATTTTGGTAGTTCTATGATGAACGACCCACTAAGACTGGTGGTTATCCAACATCACCACCTTCCGCAATGAAAACAGCCCTACGAAGTGACCCAGGAACCAAAATAATCCCTCGGGAGACAACAATGAATCACAAGGTATCTCCCCACTATTTAGAAACTATATAGAATGATAACATAGCTCATCAATTAGCTTCTCTGGCTGAATCAAACCCATAAGGGAAGGTGTCAGCTAAACACTAGCCAAGAACACACCTCCACTGTACTAATTGGTTTGTAGGTGCATTTAAGGAAAAAATCTTTAAATTCCACTCATCACTGGACTCTTTCAACACCTATATTAGAAATTTCCTTCTCAAATAATCTGTTACAACATTACCCTTACCTAGGGTATAGACTATATTAAAATTGTACCCCTGAAGGTACTCAATCCAATGACATTGCTTAAATTTCAAATCCTTCTGTTATAAAATTTAGGCTAAACTCTTATGATATAAATAAACCATAAAATTCCCCCAAAAAATATAATGGCATCATGTCTTAAGGGAATGAATCACTACTGCTAAGTCCAGGTCATGAGTTAGGTAATTCTTTTCATGTGGTCAGAGTTGGCGTGAACCATAAGCCACCACATGGTCATCCTACGTCATTACATACTCAAGACCCATACCTGAGGCATCAAAATAGACCACATATCCCTTTCAAGATTGCAGAGATATCAAAATAGGGGCTATGTTCAACAGTTTATTTAGCTTCTCAAAGGATGCTTGACAATCTGGGCTCCATTCAAACTTTACCCCTTTTCAGGTAAGCATCGTCATGGATGAAGAAAGACGAGATAAATATATAATGAACCTCCTATAATACCCCTCCAGGTCCAAAAATATCTTGTTATCAAAAACATTATTTGGATGTTCCCATGACATGACATCACTAATATTCCCAGGGTCCACTGAAACACCTCACTCTAAGATTACATGGCCCAAAAACTTCACCACCCTGATCCAGAATATTCACTTAGAAATATTCGCATAGATACGATGATCTCGAAGGGTGTCCAAAACAATTCCCAAATTCCACTCATGCCCCCCCTTAGTCCCTAAATAGACTGGGGTGTCATCCATGAAAACCATGACAAAGGAATCGAGATACTGGAGGAACACCCTATTTATGAGAACCATAAAGAATGTTGAAGCATTTTTTAAACTGAAATGCATGTCCAAGTACTCAAAATGGTCATACCTACTTCAAAAGGCTATTTTCGAAATATATGCCTCTCTAACTCTGATTTTTTGATACCCAGGATGCAAGTGAATCTTGAAAACCCACCATTACCCATTAAGATTATCAAAAAGGTCATCAATATGGGGAAAGCGTACTTGTTCTTAATCATTACCTTGTTCATATTTTGATAATAAATACACAACCAAAGAGATCCATAATCCTTTTTTGTAAACAGAACTAGGTAGGCCCAAGGTGAGACACTTGAAAAAATAAATCATTTGGATTTCAAATAATCTAGATGTATCTTTAATTCCCTCAATTTGATGGGGTCCATACAGTCTAATGGAAGAGATTTCGGTTGTGTTCCAGATGCTAAATCAATGGATAAATCCACATACCACTCCAGAGGAAAACCTAAGAAATCATTTAGAAACACCTTTGGGAACTCATCCACCATAAGAGGTAATCCACCATCAGGAGCACCATCATCATCCTCCAACATGAGCAATGAGATCTGATAAACAAGGTTTCCCAATTCCAGAAGTGGAGGTCCAGTACCTCCCAAACAAGGATTACATTCCCCCTAAAAACTTATATACTTACATCAAGTTCCACAAAATTCACTCACCTCCTATAAAAACAGATGTGAGCCTAGAAAAATACCATCCAATTCATACCATGGATTATGTCAAAGAGGTCCATTTACAAAACCATAAATCCCATTCTAGCTTGACCCCTGACATGGTGAGTTCGCATGATGAACACCAAAAACCCTACTCTCTCTTCTTACCAAGCGGCTTTACCAACTCCATCACATACTGCATAATCTTAGTTGGAAACTTTAAAACATCCACAAGATGGGAAGAAATAAAATAAACTAAAGAACCAGTATAAATAAGAATAATAGCTACAGACGATGCAATAAGAATGGTACTTCAAACTATCACAAGACCTACATTCGATTCCACTGGTACTCAATCCACCGCATGAAGTTTCCTCATCTCATCCTGGCCCTAAGAGAGACCACTGATTTGTGACTCCTCCCTAAACTAAATCTTCCTAGAAGAAGATCCAACACTAACACCATGAACTCCGAACTAAGAACCTGTTATCTAGATGGTTCTAACTGGGCTGACATCCCTTTGAAAGCTATATATCCTGCACCACTCTGATATAGGCATGCCACATTTTATAATTTCTTCAAGTGTGCCATAGCTCCACATTAGTGACAAGGTCTGGGTGGAGATGAACATGTAGATCACATGTTCCCTGTCTTCCCACACTTATGGAACATGACTAACCCCACATCAGAATCCACTGATTAAAAAAACTGGGAAGGATGGCCTAATCTACCACCTCCCTTCTTCCCCTACTTGTCCCACTTCCTCTTCTTCTCAAATGAACTACCACTTCCCACTTTTGACACTGCACCAAAGAAACTATACTTTCCCTTATGATCAATTTATACCATATTGGAATGATCATCCACCATATCATAAGTTTTCATCTTGAACCAAAATACCTGAGATTGGATCTTTGCTCATAACCTCATCTCGAACTTTTGTGCCTTTAACTGCTCATTGGAAATAATCTCAAGTGTGTACTAAACTAACTCTTCAAAGTGGTTATCACACGCCATCGTGGTCTGGTATCCCTAGATAAGATCTAAAAACACTCGAGATCTGATGAAGCCCAAAATCTTAGCACAATACTACTCATTGAAAATGACCTTAAAATCATTTCTACTTGTCTTCTCGTGATTTCCATCTTGCACCACTGAGTCCCGACACTTCCAAATAAGTCCTTATAACAAGAATGAAGCACACTTCACTCTAAATTCATCAGGAGTATCAAGAAACTCTAAAATCCTCTCTATATTCCCAAGACACTACTTTGCTTCATGGGGTTTTGTGCTACCCCAGAAAGAAGGATGCTTGTTCTTGAGGAACTCCTGATCTTTTTCATTTCCAAGACCTAGTTTGGCTTCTCTAACCTGAGAAAGAACAGAGACTGCTCGTTGACCCAAATCTTGGATATCCCAAACCACTATTTCCACTAATATCTAGTCTATTGATGAGGGATAACTCTCTTTGTCCTCTTCTTATTATTGCATAAGAATTATCTAGGAAGGCATCTTGCTATAACAAGAAATAACCACAAGTAAAATCATTAATACAACCATCAATGCACATTCTAAAAAATTTTAGTGACAAAAAAATATCAAACACTTCCATAAATAAAAACATAACCAAATCCATCATAATAATAATACCAAGCACACTAATCCACCCCCACCCAATGTCCATATACAATATATAGCCTGTATGTCTCACCTCTAGGAGAATTCAAACCAAATCCCAATATCCCATGGAGACTCGGGCCCTGTCATGAGGTGTGTTTCCCAGACACCCCACTCACAACCAGTACCTCAAGCCTTGACAATCCTAACTCTGATCTATCTATACTCTTTCCCCCAAATAACTTGACCCAAAAAGAGTGTAACCTTCTCTAATACCATTTTTTCACGAACCAAATCAGGGTGTCATCCAACCCGACACCCAACATGATTCATGGCATAGCCCAAAGGGAATTCCCGATCCCTACAGGCTGGAAACTAGTTCCTAGGTATAAAAAATAAACTCTGGGAATGATTCCACCCATTTATATAATCACAAAAAACCAATAATAATAAGCATCACAAAAAATGATAACCACGTCCAAATTAGGTACAATAATTTTTAGATTCAAATTTTTACAACTTTAACCACAACCAAAAGTACTCCAATGGAATGGTAACAACAAAAATATCCCAAAAACCTCCATAAAAAATAGAGATATCACCCTCAATCCACCACCATCAACACCTACAAGAATTGGAACACTAGCAACCGGATCCTCCATCACCACCATGATACATCTTACCTTTACCTGGGTTATATATAATAAAGTATACATGCAGCCAAAGGTGTATGTAGAGTATGAGCCAAAGCCTAGTAGGATTCCCCCAAAATAAATATTCCATTCTATAAAATTTGAAGTAAAATAAACATGCACATTTATATTAGAATATTTGAAACATTTATAAGAAAACATTTTAAGGAAAAACTTCTCAAGAAACACTTTTTAAGGAAAACCTTTTTCACAAATAATCTTTCTTGAAATAAAAATGTACATAAGGTCTACTATATTCTGACAGCTAGAACCACATCATATAAGCATCATGTCACAAGAGATAACCATGGGAAACCTCTATAGGTAACTAGAATAAGTGGGACCCTATGAACCTCATACCTCAATGATAAAAATCCTCCAACTAAACTACCAACAGCATCCTCATGCACAAGACACTAGAGGGGAATTCATCCCAAGATCTAGTGGTCTCCAAATCATAGTCCAATACTAACAGTGTTTCCATGAACAAGCCACTATAGGGGATCCCATCCCAAAGGTCTAGTGATCTCCAATCATATCACATGTTTAGTTAGTGTTGTAGCATCAATCCCATTAAATAAATCTGATCCTCACCACTGGTGAGTCAACTAGTGTACTAGTTCTAGTTAACCCACCTAGATACCTAGGATTCCCTTTGTGCTCAAATTCCATTTCATATATCACATAAATCATCAATTTCACATACATATACCAAGCATCATAAGCACATAATAAAATCACCACTTTCATATTTTCACACTAGTCCAATTATCAAAATCCACATGGAAACCACCATTTTCCATAAGCAAAACCACTTTCCATTTCACACGCACACCAAAATAATTTGTAAATATTTTTCACACCACTTGAACAATTTATGAAACCCATTTGGAAACACAATAATAATAACACTTATGGAATCCAACCATTTCCATGGAAAAATACCATTTCAAATTCATACTTACATAAAACCCATTTTATAACATGCTTCACCACACGTTCACAATTCAAAGACACATTTAAGGTCAACAACAATGAATACAACATGCAACAAAACCCATTTTTCTTAGAAAAATAACTTTCAATGCATTAATACCTTTAAATATCTTTGAAAACACATTTTTCATCTTTCACACAAGGCATAAAACATATTTAAGAAACACCATAATGAAGCACACATGAAACATAACCACTTTCCTTTAGAAAACCCATTTTCATCACATGTGCATCTGAAACATTTTCAAAAACATATTTCATACCACACAAATAATACATAGAACATATTTAAACAATCATGAAAGCAATACAAACTCATCTAATAATGTAAAATCATAGAACCACCTACCTCACACTTGAAAACTTTCAGAATCTAGTGTGAAGCCACAGACACACCACCACAATACCCTATAAAGGAAATATCTAATAATCATCATCATTATTTCACCCAACATCTCAAGATCAAACCCTATTTAGGTTAAACAACCCACTATAAAACAATAAAACGAGAAAAAATTAAGAGAAACCTGAAAAGAAGGGAGAAATCATGAGAAAATAGACTTGTTGATTTATTAAAGTTCCCACACCAAAACCACCCAAATATTGTATTTCAGGAAGTTCAAGGAGGAGAAGAGGGAGCTCCTAGGGCTAAAAATCTCGAATGGGGTAGATTATGGGTGGTTTGGGAGTTAAATCTGAATAGGAAAAGAAGGTAATTTTCCACTTTTTAATGACCTGTATAGGTTTCATGGTTGTCCCACATGGTTTTTCAAACCGTGTAGAAACCATGCATCCCTCACTCTCAAATAGGATCAACCCTCATTGTTAGCCTGCAAAATTTTCCAAACCATGCATCAACTGTGTGATCACCACCATCCAAAATGAACATTTTCCACACGTTTTCTTGGGCAAGGGTGCACGGTTTCCCCAAACCATATGCCAATCATGCGCCACCTGATGTAAATCCAAAAATATTTACTTTTCACCAAAAAAACTCAAGGGGAAACCCAAGGATAAATGAAAGACCAAAAAAAAGAATACCTCAAAAAAATCATGTTTGTGAAAAAATTCCTAAGGATAAGTAGGTAATCGAAACTAAATGGATCTTTAGAAACAATTTTAATAAATCTAGATATATTTTCCAAAATAAATCCAGACTTTTTCCAAGGATACTCTTAAAAATAAGGTATAGACTTTGAAGATTCATTTACACTTATTTCTAGGTTAGAGGATATTATAATCTTATTACCTTTTACTTGTTTTCAAGGTTTTAAGTTATATAAAATGGATATTAAAATTTATTTATTAAATAAATTTATATCTAAATAAATAAATTTATGTATATCAACCCCTTGGTTTTGAAAATTAAAATTTCATATTCATTTTTTTAAATTATCTAAATTTTTGTGTGGTCTCAAGAAAGCACCACATGGTTGGTATGATAGGATTTATTTGTTTATTTTGAATAATGGTTCCAAAAAGGGTAATTTTGATCCTATCCTTTTTATTAAAATAATTTTTATTGATATTTTATTTTTTCAAATTTATGTTGATGATACAGTTTTTGGTTCCTCTAGTGAATTTCTTTATAATTATTTTTCAACTTTGATGTCATCTAAGTTTGACATCATCTTAATGGGATAATTATATCTCTTTCTTGGACTTTGAATTTCTAAATGGAAAGATGAGATCTTTCTTAATAAATCCTAGTATGATAAATATTTGGTTAAAAGGTTTTTTCTTGATTCTTGTAAATCTATAAAGAATCCTATGGGTACTAGTTGTAAATTAGATGTTGATGCTTCTAGTAAATGTGTTGATATTAAATGTTATAGAGGCATAATAGGTAGCCTAGTTTATTTAATTATATCTAAACCTAATATCATGTTTAGTTTCTACTTATGTTTAAGGTTTCAAGATGATCCTAAAGAGATTCATATTAAAGCAGTGAAAAGAACAATTAAATATGTTAAAGGAATTGTTAAGTCTGGTTTGTTTTATTCTAAGTATAATTAGTTGTATTAAATATCTAATTTTCTAGGATATAAAATATATAGAAAATTTGTATTAAGTGTGTTTCATTTTCTTGAAAAAAAAATTAATTTCTTGTTTTTATAAAAAACATTTTTTGTTTCTCTATCCACTACAGAAGTTGGGTATATCTATAGTACTATTTTTTATGATCAAAGTTTATAGATTAAGAAAACTTTATGTGATTTTTGTATTTATATTGATAAATTTACTATTTATTGTGATAATACATCTAAAATTTCTATTTATAAGAATTTTTTAAAACACTCTAGAATAAATAATATCAATATTAGATTTCATTATATTAAATATCATGTGATTAAGGGAGATGTTGTTTTAGAGTTAATACCTAATAAAAATAAACTTGTAGATATCTTTACTAAGACATTAGATATTAATAAATTTTAAAATATTAAATTTGAGCTTTTCATGTTGTGATCTTAATAGTTTGGTGTTTTCATGTGTTTAGGGGTAGTTTGAATGTATTTATATGCATAAATTTTCATATTTACATGAAATTTGTAAAATTTGGAATCTTTTTTTCATACTACTATTGTTTAATTTATGTATATATTTGTTTGTCATATAACTATTTTAAAACATCTCATGCACCCTAGATGATGTTAAATTACTATTTAAACCTTCAATTTTCATAAAATAATATTTTTTAAAATAATTATTAATATTATTCCTAAAAAAATTAAAAATTCAGATCACTGCATTTAATTCTAGGTTTTAACAGTGTATGAATTTACAGTGTCTCCTTGATACATGTTTTAAAAACTGCATGTTTAAGGAAAAAATTATAAAAAATTTATAGTTTTGTTTATTTCATTCCCTTATAACATATGATCCTTTTTTAACCTTATCTTTTTTATAATTTCAAACATGGGATAAGTTTTTGGAAATTATACTTGGTTTTATAATTATCAAAAAGAGGGAGAATATTGAGTGGATCCTTGAACCAATTTATGTTTTGATAATTTCAAAGATTTATTTGTTTTATTAATTTTAAATTTGTTAATACTTTTAATTGTTTATTGATTAAATTATGTTTAACTTTGAGTATATCATAAAATTTATTTGCTTAAAATATTTTTATATTTCCTTTTTTGAATGGTCATAACATGTTTTACAAGTTTTATATTGAGTTACTAGGATAAATACATCATTTGGGACCTTAAACTATCATTTGTATAGGTATTTTACTATTCCCAAATAGTCAATTCACATATCCAATTATCCCATGTATTAAATTCACATAGTCAAATATTCCACATAGCCAATATACTATTCACCACATAGTTGGTTTTCCAGAATTAGTTTCCTTCTATATTTCAACCATATCCTGTTCTATAGTAATCCAAATTGAGTGATTCTTTTTTTTTTTGAAATATAAGAAGATTTTATACATTTAATTAGAATAAATAACATTATTAATCGATCTTTATCATGTACTAAGTTAGGTTATAAGTCACTTTATATTTTTAGTCTGATTTCAGTAGTTTTCCAGAACTATTTTTCTTCATTTTTTTAATCATAACATGAGTTATAGAGTTATGAATAAAGTGATTCTTAATTATTTTTAAATCTAATAAACTTTTATAAATATAATTAATCTGGATCCAAATCTGATTCTAT
This sequence comes from Viscum album, assembly GCA_963277665.1. Classification (NCBI taxonomy): domain Eukaryota; kingdom Viridiplantae; phylum Streptophyta; class Magnoliopsida; order Santalales; family Viscaceae; genus Viscum; species Viscum album. The sequence goes on along the minus strand of OY728139.1, from coordinate 125,744,942 downwards.
TATTTAGTATGTAAGTTTTAAGTCTAAAACTTAATAATTCAATTAGTTTATATATTTCATAAATTTAGATATATGAATTGCCTATATGGTTCACCTATATGAATTACATATGTGAATCCCTTATATAGATTCAGTTACATTGATTTTATTATATGAATCACCTATGTGAATTACTTATGTAAATTATACTACGTTAATTTCATATGTAATTTTTCTTATGTGAAGATTGAAATCCCCTTGCGTTAATTTTTCTATATAGTTTAATGAAATTTCTTTATGTTATTCTAAAATATGGAAATTTTATTTATTTTACATATTGTTTTATATTTTGATTTAATAAATGTTTATTTATGATATTTAAATTTTTCTAATGACTTTAAAATTTCCTATTAATTGTTTAGAACCTATGATAACTATTTTTCATTGTTTTAAATAGGTTTTTGTAATGATCAAAGGGTGTTCTATCTTTAAGAATGAAACGTATAACTTGAAACTCAAAAAAAACATTTTTATTATTTTATGTTGTTTTCGTTGATTTTATTGTTTCTAAATTTATATTAGTTGATATTAAACTCATTCAAACTTTATTTTAGTATCTTTAATGTAGTGTTATTAATTTTTTATATTCTCTACATGTTTTCTCCTTATTTTAAATGGAATGTTTTTTAATTTCAAATTTCAATTTCAAATTTTCTATTTTTATTAGATCTTTCATTGACATATTATTATGGATACTATTTAAATTATTTAATGGGTATTACAAATTAGTTTTAATTATTATTTATTGTTTTGAAAAATAGACTTATTTTGATCGATTATTATGCAATGATAATATCCTTCTCTCTTTCTCTCCCTCTATAATAATACAGTATTTTTTTTTTTGAAGTTTAAATGTTTATAATCATCTTCATGAGACCTATTTAGTTTTTTTATCTTTTCATAATCTATATATTGTATTAAAATAACTCTATTAATAGATATAAAATTATGAAATAATGAGTACATATGACTTAAAGTGGTAAAAAGTGTCCATACTCTGTGAACTTTCAAGTGGTCATGTATATTGTGTTTACTACTAGTTGATAATCCCTAAAGTTATAAACAAAAAATTTATGACTTTTTACTACCTTTAAAAGGCATTCAGTCTTATCAAATAGTCAAGATCTTATACCTTTGTTTAATTATTCTTCTATCTTTTTTGTGCTAGTTGCTTATGTATGTAACACTTATTCTCATCTCTCACATGCCCTCGCTATTCTTTTTATGATTTTACATACAATTTTTTTTTCTATTTTTGGGTTATGAATAATAGATTATAATTTAAAGACCGTTCAGGTTTGGATTCTCTATATCTAAATTCAGGGTTGTAATTGGGTTGTGACTCCACATATAAAAGTCAGGTGCCTTGGTTATTCTTCCATTAGAAAAAGTAGTATGTAATTAGATTATGATTCCCCTTAAAATTTTATATCATTTCATAATGTATCTCTCACTGATTAGATATGTATAATAGTATAATAGGTCTACTTTATAACAAACTACTATAAAAAACATTCGTATTCTCTTTATTTTATTTTTCTACTAATTATATTTTTTAACAAACTTTGATAATCAATTTAGATAATTAATAAATCTCTTTAAATTTTTTATTATGGTCTATTCACCACCAATATAGACTATATTTTATCACCTTATCCAACCTAAAAATTAGTATCAAAGGGATACCCTTTTATGAATTTTTATTTTAGCTCTATTTTATATTTATTGATAGTAATAATCGGTATCAAAGGTTGAACCTTCTTAAGGATAGTTTAGATTTTTTGTTCTTTTTCCTAATACTAAAAAAATGGTATTGGAGTTTTAAACTTTTAGGTATTTCTAGTTTAGTTTCTATTGTTTATATTTTATAATTCTAATGTTTTACTGCACCCCACAATCTAAGGACAAGATTTATAAGATGGTATGAATGAATGCAAACAATATATGGATTCCTCATAGACCACCTCATATTAATGGAAACAATTATGGTTGCAAGAAATATATAATGAAGGTGTGCCTAAAAAATATAATAATTGAATAATGTTCCATAACGTAAAAACCTTACAATCTACCATAATCAGATCTATACAATCTTATAGGAAACGATGTTGATAGATATATTTTAAATTAAAAAGTTGTAAATATTTTATATTACGTTATTATCATAAGTGTGTTTATTCAGGTGTCTGTATGTAATATAGATAATGATATCATGAATATTATATAATTTACTCACCTTGGATTAGTTAATATGATAATAACCAAACTTATAATACTTCAAGCAGAGTGCCAAGATTTCAAGTTGGGTGAAGATAAAAGTGTCAATCAATTGTTCCAAAGATTCATAAGTATTGGGAATGGAATCAATTCCCTTGGAGAAACTTTTGAGAAAACCATACTTGTTGAAAGAGTCTTAATATAACTACAAAAATAAATTTCATGAAATGAATTTATTTATCAATGAAAGTAATAATTTCAAAGATTAAACATTAGATGAACTCATCAGATCACTTATTCAATATGAACTTGAGTTGAAGAATATTTTAAAAGAACAGAATTCAAAAAATAAAGGTATTTATTTCAAATATCATATAAATATTTCTCATAAATCTTTTGAATTTGAGACATAGGAATGTGAAAAATGATAAATCATAAATATAAGAAAATCTATTTATAATTTAATGATAAGAAAGAAAAAGTTTAATAAGCGACTAAGTAAAGATCAAAATAATGATCAAAAAGAAATCAAGGTCACTATATATGGACTATATGTAACCTATTATAAATTTAGAATGAAGTTACATGTTAATAATTACTATACAGAGTTGAATCCATAACAGAGAGATAAAAAATAAAAAAATGAAATGTTCTTATCATTCCATATGAAGTTACACTGAAGAATCTGATTCAAGTAATGAATCTAGAAGTGAAAATGAATCAAAAAACATATGTTTAATGGAGAAAAATATAAATGAGGTTAGTAATGATTATGATTATAGTTATTATTCTTATATATATGGTTATTGTATTGATGAGTTGTATAAATAAAATAAAAAAGTTCAAAAATATGTTTTAAGGGTTACTAAATTATATAAAGAATTAAAAGAAGAAAATAAGAGTCTTATAAAGGAAAGTAATAAAGTCTATATAGAGAATGATTATCTCAAGGAAGAAATAAGAAATTTTGTTTCATGTTCTAAAGGTAAGATATATGATGAATGTGAGTCTGTTTGGAAGGAGAATGATAATCTTAGAAAGTAAATTGTTAGCTTAAAATAAATTTTTTCTACTTTTGTTCAAGAAAAAGGAAAATATAAAAAGTGGTAGCTATGATGAAACCTAATAAAGAAAAAATGGTTTTGGTTATAATCCCCAAATTCCTAAGATATATAAGACTAATTTTGTTAAAATTTATACTGTAAAAGTTTCTTTTATTACATTTTTTAAATGTTATATGTAAGGACATTATCCAAATTAATGTTCTCATATATACCCTCAATATCTTGGTTATATCATGAATTTTATTTCAAAATATTTATGTTCTAGAGTTTCTTGTAATAAATGTTTTAAATCTATTTGTGTACCTAAGAATTCTATTTCTAACCCAGTTGGACCCAAAATAGAATCAGTACTAAAAATTTCAAGTAAATTTTTTTTTAGGAAAAATTCAGTTCATGTCTTAAGAATGACACATTGTACAAGGATAGTGGTTTTTTATGGAACATGACCAGTCACCTATCAAATTTCTTATATTATACTAAATGTGATGGAGGCTCTATTAATTTTGAAGATAAATCTAATGTAAAATTTAAAGGTTTTGGTGAAGTAGGTATTTCAAATTTTATTTTAATTTCTAATGTTGTATAGATTGAATGTTTGAAACATAACTTAATTATTATTTCAAAATTATATGATGATGGTATGTATGTTAAATTTGAAGATAATAAATTCTTAGTTTTTTAAAATGATAATGTTTTATTTTTTTCTAATAGAAAATATAATATTTATTCTATTAATTTTTCTAATCTATCAAATCAAAATGTTAAGTGTCTAAATTTTATAGAAACTAATGATGTTCTTGAGAATAGAAGGCCTGAACATGCTCATTTTTTAATGATACACAAATTATACAAGAATGGATATGTTCTAAATTTACCCAAGTTAAAGTTACTCCAATTTTATTGAATAAAACACTCAATGTAATATTTCTATTAAGGGGGATAAAAATGATTCTCAACATGATCATAGATCATTGAGGATTCATATAATATCATCTCATAGAAAATGTGATTGGTAATGTTGTTTCTAGTATGAAATCAAGAATATCTAGTTTAAAATTAATTTCTAACTCTGATTTTGTTTCTAATCATGTTCTTACAAATGTTTTTGATGCTTTAAAAGATCTAAATTGGATTATTTCTATGTAAGATGAGCTTAATAAATTTATTAGAAATAATTTTTTGTCTTTAGTTGGATTTTTTGAGGATGATCAAGTAACTTTAACTAAATTGATCTTTAGAAACAAGCTCTATGAATCTAGATAGATTGTAAAAAATAAATCCAAACTTGTTACCCAATGATACTCTTAAGAAAAAGGAATAAACATTGAAGATTCATTTGCACCTATTATTGGGTTAAAGGCTATTATAATATTTATATTTTTTGCTTGTTTTAAAAAAATTTATTTATATCAAATGGATGTTAAAAGTATTTCTTAAATTGTTTTATATCTGAATAATTTTATGTTTATCAACCCCCTAGTTTTGAAAATGAAAAATTTCCTAATCATGTTTTTGAATTATCTAAAGTGGTGTATGATCTAAAAAAAGAACATCATTTTTGGTATGGTGTGTGTTGTTAGTTTTTGTTGAATAATGATTTCAAAAAGGGTAATTTTGATCCCATTATTTTTATTAAAAGAATTTATAATGATATTTTAATTGTGAAAATTTATGTTGATGATATAGTTTTTGGTTCCTCTAGTGAATTTATTTGTAATGATCCTTCTACTTTGATGTCATCTGAGTTTGACATTAGCTTAATGGGATAATTATAGTTCTTTCTTGGACATCAAATTTCTTAAAGGAAATATGGTATCTTTCTTAATCAATCAAAGTATTCTAAATATTTGGTTAAAAAATTTGGTATCGATTCCTGTAAATATATGAAAGCTCCTATGGGTACTAGTTATAAATTAGATATTTCTACTTCTTATAAATTGGTTGATATTAAATTTTATAGAGGTGTGATAGGTTATATGATTTATTTAACTGCATCTCGACCTGATATCATGTTTAGTTTTTTCTTATGTGTAAGGTTTCAATTTGATCCTAAAGAGATTCATATTAAATATATGAAAATAATAATTAGATATGTTAAAGGAACTATTGAATCTAGTTTGTTCTATTCAAAGTATAATTGTTTTGATTTAATATCATATTCTTACTCTGATTTTGGAGGCTGTAAAATTGAAAGAAAAAGAACATTAGGTATGTGTCATTTTCTTATAAAAAGTTTAATTCATTGGTATTCTAAGAATAAATTATATGTTTCTATATCTACTACATAATTTGAGTATATCACTACTACTAGTTGTTGTGCTCAAAGTTTATGGATTAAGAAAAATTTATGTGATTTTGGTATTTATCTTGATAAATCGCCTATTTATTATGGTAATACAACTAAAATTTATATTTCTAATAATCCTTTACAAAATTATATAATAAATCATATCAATGTTGGATGTATCGACCCAACCCACAGGGGCCTGCCTGGCTGGAAGAAGGTCAGGCTGCCACAACCCTAATCCAACCTTTATAGGCAAGGGGATAGAGACAAGCACCAAGAAGGCATAACAAAAATGAGAATACTTTGTCTAATATACCTTTACACATGCACCAAACCATCACCATGAAATAATACAGAGGAATAAAAACTAAAGACACTAACATCTAGAGTACAAACCATGCATGTAATAACCTCTAGGGAATACAATAGAGTACGATAGTGTAATCCAAAATGAAAAAGGTAAAAATACATTCCCAACCATAAAAGATGTCCCAACCTAACATCAACTGGAATAAATTAAATTTGAGAGAACTCGAATCCTGATCTCCAAGCCCGACCACCATACACGATCAATGCACCCAGGTATCACTATGCTCTACTGTAATCTCCGATGATTTTTTCTTCATCTGCATAAGACACGATACATGTGGGAAAAGATCATATATGGGTGATTATATACATACCCACTAGGACCCCCCAAAACTGAAATGGAGCAATAGATAGATACAATAATAGTCAACTCAACCCAAATAAAGACATAAATGAAACCCAATACATATAGATATGATCATAAAGAAAGCCAAATGAGAGAGAAAAGGGATCTCCATCTCACATCCCATCCAAAGTTGATGAGTAAGTCTACAGCTCCAAAAGTCCATCACTAATGCCCAACATCAAACATAACCTCACCAAAATATGTGTGGAGGGGACCATACCTCACAACTATGCTCCACAGCTGAGTGAGCACACATCTTCCATGGAGAAACTATAACCCAACAAAGTCCGAAGATGGGGGAGTACTGATTCGTTGGTAGAGAACCCATGCCCTATAGTAAATGGAGTATTGAACCTACCTATATAAAGAAATGGGGAACATGTGCCCTGGTGTGACATGGAATTATTGACCCTAATATCTCTTTTATAGTCTAATTAACTTGTTCTCTAGTGTGATAGGGGAATACTAACCCTAGTATTTCTATGGTAGCATAGGTAACCCATACCCTGGTGCGACAAGGGAGTACTGGACCCATCATCTCTTTAAAAGAGTAGAGAACCTTCACCCTGGAGTTATAGGTAAGTACTTACCCCAACATCTATGTTATGATCTGTCTTGATCACTTTCATCATCAAGCATCACCTGAATAATCATCGTGCTCTAAATATCTCGCATCATATCTCAAAATCCACTATGAAGGCCATCATCATGTTCTACATGGAAAATCACTCAAGATAGAATACTCATGTACCAAAATCCAAGTCAAAATAAAGGAGATATGAAATGTAGAATATTCACTTAGGAGTACACAATGTGTAGGGGTTCCACATGGCATGTGTCCCCACTCCACTTCAAATTAGTGTTCTCTTTTTACACGGCATGTCTTCCAGGATACACGGTGTGTATGACCACTTGGGGTCCTAGTCATGCATCTCAACCTGTGCTCATGTATTAATGCTCGTGCCTATTTACTATGGTACATGGTGTGTCTATCCACACAGGGCCTTGGGCATGTGTAATTGGCATACAGCATGGACACCTGGGTAGAGTCACGTGGCGTGTAGGTCCGCCTATACGACACATGATATTTAACTTCACATGAAACCTTAGCATCTTAGTTAGGGGGATACACATCGTGTGTTCTTATGGGGTACATGGACTATAGTTGGGATTTTTTAGATAGTCTACATGGTTTCCAAATCTGTTCTCCTCTCTGGGAATCACACCTGTAGATTGTCTAAAATTATAGGTATCTTCCTCCAACCATTTTTCCCAACCTCTAAAGGCCAAAACAAAAATTGGTGATCCAATTGAAGTCTACATCGCCTCTGTCACCTATATCATCTCGCGATACTAATATGGATCTAAGATATATGAATAAAAATTTGTAATACATCATGATATATCCAAAAAACACCGATTTAGTCATCATTCACACATCCACCATGAATCTTGGGGTTCGATTGTGCTCAAACCCACCTAAAAATGTCGAATCATGGTCCATTAGGACAACAGTGAAGAATGCAAACAACAGGTTAGGGTAAGGCACAAAAACAAAGGTGAAAATTTCATTTTCCAAGATTTATTTTATAATGAACATAAATTATGGTAAATGGGGTGAGATTATGGAATAATTTAGGAAATAATCAAATAAACAACTTAATTTGTTAAACGGGCTCATTCAAAGAATTTGAGGTCACAAAATCAGGACAAAATTCAAGTCGATGATCAATATTTTAACAAAAAATGGAAGAAATCCACAATTGATGAGCTCTATCTTGATTTGTATCAATATTTGGTGAATAATTCATTCTCCAGTGATGTGTGGATCCTGCTGCATTCGATGTCTTCCGATCCACCTTGATCTGATCATTATTCCTCATCTGATTCCAATTAACCATTGAAGAAGACTCTAAATCTCCTCTCAAAGATCCTAGTGTTATGTGGATAACCCTAGAGAATTAATATAACAACAATTATATATATATAATTTAGGTTTGGGTATTAAATGAATTAATTTAATAATTTAATTAATTTATCCACTTAACGTACCCGCCAACAGATTCCTTTTCTAAACATCCAGCACCGAACAACTTTAAGTTATGCCTAGGGTAAACCCCGTGTTATGGACTCAACTGTAGTATCATATTTTTTATCTAAAGCTTGATTCAGGAGTTATTCTATTAATCCTAAAAAATTGTTCACATGTGATATTTATATATTTAATATTTTTATAATAATAATTTTGGGCTCGCCATGCCTCAGAATCTCACACTGTCTCAGTTCCTAGATGCAAAAATATTCCTTAATATATTTAAAAGTCTTATAAGGAAAAATCTATGTCACAAAATTATTCCCCCTTTCAAGTATTTTTTCCCTAAAAAGTACAAGATGAACAAAAATGTAGGGATACTGAGACTACATCTGGCTCTCCCACTCCCAAGAACTCTCATGAATTCTTCCATACTATCACAACACGTGAATAAATGGTATGGTATTTCATTTTAGGATCCCCTCCTACCGATCCCCAATTTTCATCAAGTACTTCGAGAAGGTGGATCTATCCTCGATGTTCAGCTTTCCCTAGTCTATAACGTGTGTAGGATCATACATGTATCTCCTTAGTTGTGACACATGGGAGACATCATGTACCCACTCCAACTATGGGGTGATTCTAGGTAGTAATCAACCTCTACAACCCTCTGTAAGATATCAAACGACCCAATGAACCTTGAGGATTGATTAACTCCCCAGCCAAACCTTTGCAATCCTCATTATAGGGAGACTCTCAAGAAAAATAGTCTCCCTACTTGAATTATAAAGGCCTACGATGTCAATATGTATAAAAAAATCAACTATAGGTTGTTATTTTATGATCATGGATCACCTATACTTTCTCCATCATTTTCTGCACCATCTCTATCCCAACTAGAGATGTCTCGCTAATCTTAGTTCAATAAAAGGGTGGCCTGAAAGGTCTCCCATACATGTCCTAGAAATATTCCTTGGTGATCCTAGAGTGATAAATGTTATTATAATAAAACTATACCAATGGAAATTGATCCTCCCAACTCTAGCCAAAGTCAAAAACACAAGCTCTCGGCAGATCCTCTAACACATAGATAGTGCACTCAGTCTACCCATTCAACTGGGGGTGAAACATTGTACTCATCCACAACTAGGTTATGAATGCCTCTATACAAATGTGATGTAAAATGTGAATCTTAGTCAGAGACAATCATAAAGGGTACTCTATGAAGCTAGATGATCTCCCACATGTACAACTGTCCCAGGTTCTCCATTGAACTTTTCTCCCTGATGGTAAGGAATTTTTCCGACTTTGTAAGCTGATCAACTATCACTCACGTGTTAGTGTTTCCTCTCATTGTATATGGAATACCTGTTACAAATTCCATGGATATGTTGTCCCATTTCCACTCTGGAATCTTAAGGGGATATGTCAAACTTGTCAAAACTTAGTGATCAGCCTATACATGCTGAGATGTGAGATACCGAGAGGTGAACTCGACGACACTCCATCTCATTCCAACCCACCAAAGTTTTTAGTGAAGGTTCTTTTACATCTTCCATACACTAGAATGTATATCCAAATGAGAAGTGTGAAACTCTACCATCACCTCCACTCGCATCAAAACCAAAACCACCATCTATCCCTAGAAAAGGATGGTGTGTTCCCCTCCTTTAGAGAATCTATCCAGTGAATCTCTTAAAGATATATAGTCATGGAGAACATCACATTTGATGTATCCAAATTTAACCTCCATCACACTCGAAAGAAGAGGAGGATTCAACACCATTGAATGAAGATAATTTTCTCCCCTCTCCTCTACCAAAGTCTGATATAAGGAAGACAACTACTCAGATTCCTCCTCCACCAATCAAGAATGGGACTTTTTACTAAGGGAATCTGCCACCATGTTTCTCTTTCTAGGATTATAGACTATCTTGAAGTCATAATCCTACAAGAAATCCAGTTATTGCCTCTATCTCAGGTTCAAATATATTTTTATGAAGATATACCTATGAATTTTATGGTATGAGTAAACAATAAATATCTCTCTGATAATATAATATCTCTACATCTTCATAACAAAGACTATCTCTTCCAAATCCATGTCGTGAGTCACGTAGTTTTTATCATAGGGTCTCAACTACCTAGAATCATATGTGATCAATGAATTCCTCTGTATCAATATACAGTCAATTTTATCTCTAGAGGCATCACAATACACTATATACTCCACACCCTCCACCAGCAGTCTCAAAACAGGAGTACTAGTCAACCTCAAACTCAAATCATCAACGAAACTATGACACTTATCGATCCAGGTAAAAGGGTTATCTTTCCATGTTAGGGTATTTAATGGGTCTTAAATTTTAGATAAATCCATCATTAACCTCCTATAGTACCCTACAAATCCAAGAAAACTTCATACCTATGACACGCTCTTGGGAGGATACCAAACAAGCACTGCATCAATATTCACTAGGTCCACAACCAAACCATGATCATAAATTACATGCCCTAGGAAGTGAAAATTGTGGATTTAGAACTATAATTTTGAAATATGAACATAAGTATGGTTCTCTACAAGTAAATCTAGGACAATCCTCAAGTTCTCTACATGATCCTCCTACGATATAGAGTAGATGAGCATGTCATCAATTAATATAACTACAAATCAGTCCAAGTATGGCTGGAAGATTTGATACATCAAATACATAAACACGGTGGGGGAATTTGTCACACTGAAAGGCATAACTTAGAACTAATAGTGTCTATAGAGATATAATAATTCCAACTTCAAAATATTAGCCTCACAAACCCACAACTGGTGATGGACAAACCTGAGATTGATCTTTGAGAACTAACTTGAGCCTCACAATTGATCAAAGAGGACTTCAATCCTCATAAAAGGGAACTTTTTCTTTATCATGTCCTGGTTCAGGCAATGATATTCAATACAATTCTACAAGATCTTATCCACCTTTTTCACGAAAAAAATGGAGCTACCCAAGGGGACACATAGGTTCTGATAAAACCCTTCTCTAAAAGGTCCTCCAACTACACCCTAACCTCCCAAAGCTCAGTAGGGGCCATATAATATGATGAAAAAGATATTGGTATGGTACTGATCTGATATTTGATGAAAAATTCCATCTACCACCTCATAGGTATTCCCAGAACATCCTTGATGAATCGTTGTTGTATGCACTCTCAAAAATATTTATAACCAAGTACAGCATAGGGGATGACTTAGGTCATTTTCTTAAGAATATTTTTTGGTCAATCTCTCACTAATTCTAATTAACTTTTTTTATTTTTTTTATTTATGAAATAAAACCAAAATAAATGGTTTTTTTAGAATTGATAATGTAATATTAAAATTAAACATGAAAATGAAATGAAAACACAATTAATGCAAACAAAATGATGTTAAAAAGAAAGGAGACATTCCTGAGAGAATCACCCAGTTTAAAACTTCATTGTATTATTATTAGTTTTAAATTTACTTAATGAACATACTCCATAAAATGTGTAAAAATATTATTCTTCCTATGATTTTGAATATGCACTGCATTAAATTATAGTCAAAAGACCACACATCCACCTCCTCGATCAAGGAAAAATATTACAGAAGCGAAAGCTAAGCCTCGAGTGGAAAATGGAGACACAAAGGTACCATTCACACTAAGATCCCCCTAGGACTAACTATAAGAAAATAAGAAACATTAAGCATGAATTTTCAAATACTTAGGTTCATCATTGGATTACTCCCCTGGGAACTTCCTCAGGTTAGCTACTCATGATCATGAGCATAAGAGTTCACAGTGAAGAAGAAAAAGGGGGAAGAAAAAAAAGAGAGAAAGAAAAAATATAAAGGATAAAACTTAAATTAAAACATGAAATGAGATTAAAGAATGAAACTAAAATACAATAATAAATGATAGAAAATGTTCACTTAGAGTCCCATCCCTTTGAAAATAAGAAGAAACATTTTTTATAGTAAAAAGAGGTAAAATTTTTGGATTCAAAATCATACTCTAATGTTTCCACATGTAATCCCCATTAAATGAATAAATTTGGGATTGGTTTATTCTTTAAATTTTTTAAAATAATTTATAATCATTTCACATAAAAATTTTAGCTTGATTGGCCATAGAATGTAAGAGTTATGTTCAATTTACTCTAGAAAATTAATTTTGGACAGATGACTCTTCATATTTCAATTCTCTACTTTCTCATGCATTAATGACCATGAAGAAGGTATAATCATGTGGATCCACAATTAAATATTTTGTTTACACATATTTTATCTTGCTTAATTTTTAATTTTAGCTTCTTTTCATTAGAATTTTAAGATATATGGGTCCATCATCAAAAATCACGAGATCTATACATCGTTTTTGAGGCCCACTTTGTGAGCTGGATTTGAGCCTTAAAATGATGGATTGAGATTTGGGCTTATAAGTATAAAATAAATCCCAACAAACATAGAAACCTAAAAAAGAAAAATTTTACAAATTTTATCATTGAAGAAAAATTTATGGTTGAAATACATGATAAAAATAAAATAGTTAAAATCCAAAATAGTCCATTTTAACAATTAAGTTCAAAAATACTTCTAAACCATAAAATGTGGAAATTGAACTTAAAATAACACTATAGTGGGATTAAAATATTTAAATTCAAAGTAAAATAATTGAAAATATTTTCTCTATCAATTCCCCCACACTTAAGCATTTCACTCCTGGGCAATCATCTTATACCAAGGTCAAAATAGACTTCCCAAAGCATAAATGACAACACAACCCAATTATCATATCAAAGAAAATATTGTGCCTCCTACATGGATAAAAATTACCAAAACTCATAAAAATCATAATAATCTATTCAATCTCATGTTAATTATCACATGCATGTTGTACCTACCTCCCTGGAAAAATATTTCTCTCTTTAATCGAGGATTTTTAATGTGGAGTTTTTCTCATTCTCAAGAACATGTGTGATTTCCATAGGCTTTTTATCCTCCTAGTATATCTACTTAAAAGAGTCACAAATATGTCAATCATGTGGTATTTTTCATGGGTTATTCTAAGGGTGAGGGTTGGAAAGTTTTAAAATTTAAAAACATATAAGGAAGAATGATACAGGTTATGCTCTAAAGTCAAGTAAATGCATGAAAACAGTTTTTCTCAAGAATGGTGTGCTCCTAAATCAGCTCAAAAAAGATTCACCTCAAAAAACATACTTCTTTATTTAGAAAGTTCACACTTGGAATTTAAGAAAAAATGAAAAATTACATCCCTATTTACCCCATTTTAAGCATTGTTTCAGCTTTAATGAAGATCTGGATTTCTCTTCAGAGTCATGTTTTTAAGTAAAAGAGAGGAATATTTTGATATTAAAAAATTGGTGAACAAAAATACCATCTTTGTAATGATATTTAGGCCACCCATCCATATTTACATCCACTACTAAAAAAACGGGCTTTATCAGCGCTTAAAACAGGCTTTAACAGTGCTAAAACAGTGATGTAAAGCTCAGCGCTGATAAGGGGGGAGGGGGTCCCCTTTATCAAGGCTAAAAGAGCACTGATAAAGGGATCCTTTATCAGTGCTAAAAATGAACTGATAAATTCCATGCTTGATATAATATAAAATTCTGTAGCAGCGTACCCAAACAAAACCTGCAAAAAAATCAACATATCAACAAGTATACCCATACAAAATTAACACATAATTCATAAGGTAATTACAACAAGTATACCCATACAACATTAACACATAATTCATAAGTTAATTAAATACATAAAGAATTAAATTCATAATTCAATGGGTTGGGGGCTGTTCAGGGGTTTGGGGTGGTTATCCAAAGGGGGTAGGGGTGTCTAGGGGGTGGGGTGTCTGAGGGGATGGGGGTGTCTGGGGGTATAGGGTTGTCTAAGGGGGGTGGGGTGGTGTCCAGGGGGTGGGGACTATCCATGGGGGTGGGGTTGTCCAGTGGGTGGGGGTGTCTAGGTGGTGGGGTGGTGTCGAGTAGGGGTGGGGGCGTCCAGGGGGTGGGGGCCATCCAGGGGGATGGTGGGGTGTCCAGGGGGTGGGGAGGGGCTCTCCACAGGGGTGTCCATGGGGTGGGTGGTGTCTAGGGTGTTGGGGGGGGATTTCTAGGGGTGGGGGTGTCCTGGGGGTGGGGTGGTGTCCTGGGGGTGGGGGTGTTCCAGGGGGTTGGTGGGGCTGTCCAAGGGGGTGGGGTGGCGTCTAGAGGGGTGGGGGTGTCAGTCAGGGGGTTGGTGGGTGTCCAGGGGGTGGGGTTGTCTAGGGGGTGAGGGGGGTCTATTCATGGGGGTGTCCAAGGGTGTGGGGTGGTGTCTAGGGGTTTGGGGGGCTTTCCAGGGGGTGGGGTGTCCAGAGGGGTGGGGGTGTCTAGGGGGTGGGGTAGTGTCCAGGGGGTGGGGGTAGTCTAGGGGGGTGGTGGGGATGTCCAAGGGTGGTGGGGTGGTGTCTAGGGGGTGGGGGTGGCTGTCCAAGGGGGTGGGGGTGTCTAGGGGGTGGGGGTTTCCAGGTGGTGTGGTAGTGTCTAGGAGGGGTGGGGGTGTCATCCAGGGGGTTGATGGGTGTCCAGGGGGCAGGGGTTTCCAGGGGTGGGGGGCTGTCCATGGGGGGGCTTTCCATGGGGGTGTCCAGGGGGTGGGGCGGTGTCCAAGGGGTGGGGGTGACTGTCCAAGGGGGTGGGGTGTCCAGGTAGTGGGGTGGTGTCTAGGAGGGTTGGGGTGTCATCTAGGGGGTTGGTGGGTGTCCAGGGGGGTGGGGGTGTCCAGGGGGTGGAGGGTTGTCCATGGGGGTGTCCAGGGGTGTGGGGTGGTGTCTAGGGGGTTGGGGGGGATTTCCAGGGGTGGGGATGTCCAAAGGGTTGGGGTGTTCAGGGGGTGGGGTGGTATCCAGGGGGTGGGGGTGGCTTTCCAAGGGGGTGGGGGTGTCCAGGTGGTGGGGTAGTGGGGTGGTGTCTAGGAGGGGTGGGGGTTCCATCCAGGGGGATGGTGGGTGTCTAGGGGGTGGGGGTGTCTGGGGGGTGGGGTGGTGTCCAGGTGGGGTGGGGGAAATTCAGGGGGGGTGGGGCTGTCCAAGGGGGTGGGGTGGTGTCTAGGGGGTGGGGGTGGTTGTCCAAGGGGGTGGGGTGTCTAGGGGGTGGGGTGTTGTCTAAGAGGGGTGGGGTGTCGTTCAGGGGTGGTGGGTGTCCAGGGGTGGGGGTGATGTCCAAGGGGGCTATCCATGGGGGTGTCCAGGGGGGTGGGGTGGTGTCCAGGGGGTTGGGGGGCTTTCTAGGGGGTGGGGGTGTCCAGAGGGGTGGGGGTGTCCAGGGGGTGGGGTGGTGTACAGGGGGGTGGGGGGTAGTACAGGAGGTTGTTGGGGCTATGAAAGGGGGGTGGGTGGTGTTCAGGGGGGGTGGGGGTGGCTGTCCAACACAACCTGAATGCATTTGGTCAGAGATCTGTATGTCAGTTGTTGTTTTCACTTAAAATTTTGTCCATTGTAAACAAAAGAGAGACACTTTGAGTGATAGTAGCCATACCATGCCTCGTATTGAAGCGGGATTGACTCTTACACATCACAAATGACCCATGGATTGTTCCCCTAAAATATCAATACAATAAAAATGTTTTTGGTTGGATTTTTTTAAGTCAATTGTTGTTTTCACTTAAAATTCTATCCATTTTAAACAAAAAGAGAGACACTTTGAGTGATGTTGGCCATACTATGCCTCGGATTAAGGCGGGGTTCAATCTTACACGTCAAAAATGACCCATGGATCATTCCCCTAAAGTATCAACACAATCCGAATGCGTTTGGTAGGAGTTCCATATGTTATTTTTTGTTTTCACTTAAAATTTTGTCCATTTTAAACAAAAGAGAGACACTTTGAGTGATACCAGACACAATGTGCCTATAATTGAGGCAAGTTTGACTCATACAAATCAAAAATGACCCATGGATCGTTCCTCTAAAGTATCAACACAATCCGAATGCATTTGGTCAGAGTTCCGTATGTCAGTTGTTGTTTTCACTTAAAATCATGTCCATTTTAAACAAAAGAGTGACACTTTGAGTGATACCAGCCACAAAGTTCCTCGGATTGAGGAGTTTTTGACTCATAAAAATCCAAAATGACCCATGGATGGTTCTCCTAAAGTATCAATACAATCTGAATGCTTTTGGTTGGATTTATGTAAATCATTTGTTCTTTTCACTTAAAATTTTGTCCATTTTAAACAAAAGAGAGACACTTTGAGTGATTCCAGCCACACCATGCCTCATATTGAGGCGGGGTTGACTTTTACACCTCAAAAATGAAACATGTATCATTCCCATAAATTATCAACACAATCTGAATGCATTTGTTCAGAGTTTTGTATCTCAGTTGTTGTTTTCACTTTAAATTTTGTCCATTTTAAACAAAAGAGAGACACTTTGAGTGATACCGGCCACACCGTACCTCATATTGAGGCGGGGTTAACTCATAAACATCAAAAATAACCCATGGATAGTTACCCTAAAGTATAAACACAGTCTGAATGCGTTTGGTTGGATTTTCATACCTCAGTTGTTGTTTTCACTTAAAATTTTGTCCATTTTAAACAAAAGAGAGACTCTTTGAGTGATACTGGTCACACCGTGCCTCTGATTGAGGCAGGGTTGACTCATACACGTTAAAAATTACCCATGTATCATTCCCCAAAAGTATTAACACAATCCAAATGCGTTTTGTCAGATTTTAGTATGTTAGTTGTTATTTTCACTTAAAATTCTGCCCATTTTAAACAAAAGAGATACACTTTGAGTGATACTGGCCACACCATGCCACGGATTGAGGTGGGGTTGACTCATACACATCAAAAATGACCCATGTATCGTTACCCTAAAGTATCAACACAATCCGAATGCATTTGGTCAGATTTTTGTGCGTCAGTTGTTGTTTTCACTTAAAATTCTGTCCATTTTAAACAAAAGAGAGACACTTTGAGTGATACCGGCCACACTATGCCTAAAATTGAGTCGGGGTTGACTCTTACATGTCAAAAATGACCCATGGATAGTTCCCCTAAAGTATCAACACATTTTTAATGTGTTTGGTCTGATTTCTGTAAGTGATTTGTTGTTTTCACTTAAAATTTTGTCCATTTTAAACAAAAGAGAGACACTTTGAGTGATATCGGCCGCACCATGCCTCAAATTGAGGCGGGGTTTATGCTTACATGTCAAAAATGACCCATGGATCATTACTATAACTCCCCGACCCCAGTTACCCAGATTCAGTGCGTTATTTCATAACATTGGCATGATCACAAAAGATCAAGTCTCGAAAGACCGATTAGTTTAGTAATCTTGGAAACAATAGATACATTCATAAGTCTTACATTACATCATAAAATGAAAAATCACAATAACATAGTCTCCATTTTCCACACTCATATCCCCTTCAGACTATCCCTGCAGGTCATTCCTAAAATACTTCTTCACATCCTGTAAAAATTAAAACATTGAAAGGGGTGAGCTCAGATGCTCAGTAAGGATAACAATATAGAGGAAGCTTTCATAAATAAACATTAACATTTAAGGAAATGTATAACTAAAAAAAACCCTTTTAAACTTGAACTTCATCATAATATGGAAAAATAAAATAAAATAATGTCATTTACTTATTCACATGGATATTCTATTGGTCGAATAATCACATGCAATATCAATAACCACTTTCATAATGATGGAAAGCATAATTCCAGACTATCATAACCACGTAGCCAAGGCCTCGTGCCAAGACTACAAATACAATTTTGTCAAGGCCTCATGCCAAGACACTAGTTTGTCTCATGAGACCTATTGATGCATCGAGGAACTATAGCGGGCTCCACCCGTCACTTATTAAGTCCAATGCATTCCTCATATGAACAGGTTTAAACATATCATAAACCATAACATAATCGTATCACATAAAACATGCATAAAGGAAACATATCATTCCCATAATTCAATCACAAGATATCAAAACAAAACATTTATATAATAAAAACATTATCAAAACCATTTTCAATACCAAAATAAAAGAAAATTAGAACTTGGTATTTATTTTTCATTTAAAAAAAATTATGGCTTGTAGAAGAAGCCGAAACTCAAATAATGGTCATGGTGGCGGAAGAGTCATTGTCGCCACATACGTACGACAAAAAAACATTCCTTTTTTTCATTTAGTAAAACGCTTCATATAAAAATATTCCTTTTGAATAAACGTAAAAGTCAAAGGGGTTTATACACCGTATAAAAGAAATGTGTGTATAAAACAAAATATGCCTCAATGAATGGAGATTGAGACGAAGTCCCTTACAAAGATCAATTTTTTAAATAAAATATATCTATTATGTGTATTAACTATATGTACACATAAAGAAAGTATAAATACAAGATATAACATAATAATATCATGACATAATTTTAAAGTAAGAGATTAACCCAAAGAACGAAAATTGGGTTAAGAAGTTCCCTTACCTCGTGTCCGACTTGACTCGATCGTTCTTTAATATCCTGAATAATAAACTAGAGATAATTTCTAATTGATTAAGAACCTTTTTCAAGTTCATTATTCCTTTTATATCACTTATTACCATGTTATGAACATTATGTAATTATTTATGTTAATAACGGTCGTTTTGTTGATCTTTGGTACTTGAGTCAACAATAAACTTCTTATAATTACAAGTTATTTATGTGGTAGAATATCCATTATCTTCAATATTATATTCATGATTTATATATAATATATATCATATATATCCATTAGATACATTCATTTATAATATTATATAACATTTAGAGGTAAGAAATGAAATGCACCGTTCATGGAGACGGTAAGCCGTACGTACGCATGAACGCTACTTTCATTTCTATTTCGTATTTAATGGAATGAAAAAATAATGATATAAAGGTGTATTATAATTCCAGTATAATATCATATATAATATCATTTACTCCATCCTTTATATGTCCCACGTATGGCGTTAACGATTCAAATCACTTTGAGGGGGCGGTAGTCCACACTTCCTAAAATGAAATTATCACGTTTACCCATAATGGAAATCATAAAGGTATTCCATAAATGAGAAATACAGAAGCATAAGGAAAAAATAAACATAATATATATATCATATATGAAAATAGTGTCATCAAAATGTCCACCATTAGAGGTGTTAAAAGAATATTGAACAATCATCGTTTCGTGAGGCAGTATTTCACCACCCACAGAAACAGTATGTTCTTTAACCATTAGAAGAAGGTTTGTGTAAGTTTAAATCAAATACTTATCATAAAAACATCCTAGTATATTTAATATACTATTGTTGTTATAAAATAAAGGAATAAAAATATTTTATGGGTTGGAGAAGCAAAATAAAACAAAAGAACACAAGAGAAGACATTACCTTAAAATCGGGTAACTCTTTTTGATTTGATCCAAAGGATTCCTTGAGAAGACTTAGGCCCAAAGTGAGGCTTCTATGAGTAATATAGGGAAGTTTAGAGAGTATTTGGGCAGAGTTTGGCTGAGTTAAATGTCGTTTATGGTGTAAGTAAGGTGGTAGAGGTGGGGGTCTTTTATAAGAGGAGAGGAGGGGCACTCTTGGAAAGATTGATATGTTACTTTATTATGAAATGATTTTCATATTCTAAAGGTCTCAAAATGATATATTTAGAGAATAAGGTGATAAGTGTTCGAAATATTCTCATCCAATAGGTTTTTGACAATTGTAAGCCTTAGATTTTACATTATCTTTTCATTTTATTTAAATCGTTAATTAATGAGGTAATCGCTGCATCATCATGGTGTCATAAAAAATTTAATTTATTTAATGTCTAAAAATTATAAAAAAACAATAATGATGTATAAAATCTTTTTATCTTTCCAATTAATATTTATAGTTTAAAAGTTAACTTATATAACCCCATGTAATAATTGTTTTAGTAAAACAACACATGTTTGTGACAATTTTATTTTTACTTTAAATAAAAAGTTATTAATGTCATTTTCTTACCCAAGTGGCTCCATGGGGTCCCCAAGTTGACCCATGGGTTGTCTTGGTCGGACATGAATCATCCAATAAGGTTAGGACAAGTGTAAAGGTATTTTCATATTTTTATAATATCATTTTTACCTTAAATTTCACTAATTACCTTTAATCGTGATTAATTAAACATAAAAGTTACTATTCACCAAAAAATTAGTTTAATCCCATTGAACCACATTTTACTTCCTAATGACAACCATGTATGTAGGATTTTTTAAAATCAAATCATAGAAGTGGTAATGTTTCATTTAAACGAAAAATCAGTTTTTAACTATCACTTAGTGGTTTCACTATTCATCAAAAATTAAAGTTTTTCAGAACAATGCCAAAATTTCACCCTAAACTATAATTGGTATTCCGAATTCAAAAATGATGTCTATTTTAAAAAATTACAAACATGTAAGTTGCATTAATTAATTTTATAATTAATTCCCGCTGTCACAACAAATAGCGTGTTTTTAAGAAACAATATATATCAAAAGATTGACAATTGTTTATGTCCAATTTCAAAGTGAAATTAATTCTAATGAACACCATTGGATAAAATGGTAAAAATATATTCTAATTATACTTTAAAACCACTCAATAGTATAATTTATCACTATAATTTATTTTAATTAAAAAAGTTGTTTTTTAAGTATTTTTCACTATTCATCAAAAATTGGAAGTTCTCAGAAAATTACAAAAAATTCAACTTAGGATAATTTCGATATTCCGAATACAAAAATGAAGTCCATTTTGAAATATAAAATTTCTATAATTTTAAAAAGTGGGTATTACTATTCATAACGACTACTTTGATTAGTCGCGGTGTGTTAGAACTCGAAGTTGTGTACAATGCAAGCTATTGTATTATTGAAGGAGAAGCATATCATGGAAGCTTGGGGTTTTACATTCTCCCCTACTTCAATAAATTTCATCCTCGCAATTTGAAATTGTTCTTCGAAAATAAAAGGTTAAAAGTAGAAAATACATTTGTGGAAAACCCACATCAGAAATAGGGATAATAAAAATATAACTTTAAAAGAAAGAAAGAGAAGTAAAAAGGTCACCCAAGATAGCCAATGCTAGGATTCTATGAAAACATGGATATGGAGAAAAAACAAACCATCAAGGTCTGATGGAGAGTTGTATAAAATAGTATTTGGAGAAAGTTAACCACAAGAAAATCAAAAACTTGTGATTGGTTAAACAGTCATTGAATCCCCAGTTGGAAAAGTTAACTGATAACATTTTTTTTTTAAGTTACCTTTCATAATGTTGAGGAATTTATTTAAGATATTTACTAAGAACGTAAAGAAATATACTTACTTGTCATGTATACTTTCATTCTTTAATAAATTTTACTACAAACCCATCTTTCACTCCAAATGGTAACAGAACTCAAAAATATTCTATTTATCCTAATTGTATAAGATTCCAAATATTAATACATACCATTTAGATTAGGAAAACTATTTTTTAATAACCATGGAATTCCTGTAGGCTAGTGGTAGGTAATAAAGGCATGTCGCACTATGGTTATGGGTTCGATTCCTGCAGCTTTGTCCAACGTGACGGGTTATCCCCCGACCTGCAGGTTATCCTTTTCCTAAAACTATAGTATTATAATATTCCAAAAATAATCTTCAGAAATGTTTTAAACTTAAACAATACTATACAAAGTTCAACTTAATCCATTCCAACCTTTACAGTTATCCAAAATACCTCTGTCCAGACTTTTTCTAAAAGGTCTTTAAATTCCAAAATCAATTGTATCATCAGATTCCTCAAACAAAGTAAAGTTTCTTTTATTGTCACATACAAAAATATGATTACCTTCATCATATTAAAACCTTAATTAAAACAACAAGTACTTCAGTACAATCCTTATATATATCACATTATTCTTATAACCAGAATATAATCCTTGAGTCCAAAAGCACCAATACATTAATTATTCCACTTCAATTGTAGTAACAGCATAAGATTTTCCTTGATCCCTTGGCCTTTTCTGAGGTAAGTTTCCCTGACGCTTAGGACATTCATTTGCATAATGCCCCATTTCCCTACAATTGTAGCATTCAACATTTATAGCATCTTTATTTCCCTTGCAATCATGAGCTTGGTGACCTTTTTCTCCACATTTATAACAAACTCCCATTCCTTTTAGGCAAGTACCGGGGTGATTCTTCCCATGATTATCGCATAATGGAAAATCCTTCTTTCATTTTTTCCCTTTATCTGTCTCTTGTTCCACCGTTATCTTCTTCTCTTGCTTTACTTCATTGTCATAAGATTTAGAGAATTCCTTTTCTGTCTTGATAGAACACAAGACTATATCTTCGTACGACGAGAAAGATTGTGAGACTAATGCTCGATGGAGAAATGGTTTTAACCCATCAAATAAACGATCAATATTACTTCTTGGGTTACGTATATAATCTGTTGCATGCCTCTCTAACCTTATAAAGTTGGCCTCATACTTTGCGACATTCTCATCCTCCTTTTATCTCAGACTCAGAAATTGCCTTTCCATATCCACTCGATGGTCATGAGGAAAGTATTTTTCTAATAAAAGCTCTTTGAACTCCCTCTATTCCATATTCGATACTTCATCATCTTCCTTTGTATTTTGAATCAACGACCACCATTGATCAGCATCTCCAGTGAGGCGGTAAACTGCCATGATAACCTTTTCACTTTCACTACTCCCCAAGGCATGGAATATTTTCTCTAAGGAATTTATCCATTGCTCAGCTACTAAGGGATTAGTACTCCCATTGAATGTTGGTGTTTGTTACCTCATGAAGCAGTCTAACATTGATCCCCCAAATTGCGGATCAGGGTGCTCCATACGAGTAAGGTTATTATTCATAACCTGATTGAGTTGTCCCAGTATGGTGATAAGTTGATCATCACCAGTTGTATCTCCATCTCCACAATAATTATCTTGAGCAGGAGGGAAATCCCAACATGGAGTGCGTGCATTTATACGGTTTTCATTCCTCCCACTAGGCGCCATTTCTAAACAATGGAATAAACTAGATTAGTTTATGAATCAAAATTCATACTTGAAAAACACTTAACATAAATTAGACTATTTATGGATATAATCCATAATCATAAAAAGAAATTTTTTCTTTGAGGAAGTATATACTCATAAACCCTTCATAATGGTTTGTAAAGAAAATGAGAATTATACTAAGCATATCCCCTGGGAGTGTCGTAACCAAGAGTGCAGCAAGGCCTGTTGTCATGCACCAGTTCTCGTTCGAGTCTAGCTCAAAGCGGTGTTTTTGGGTTTTACCCCTAGGTACATCTGTTCCAGAGCCGCCTCTACCTGCTCATATCCAGACAGGGATGTATTTCTCGTAAAACTCATAAAATCTCTATAATACCAAAATTCTAGTAAGTTCTTCTATACTAATCCTCAAAGTCTATCTTTGGGTTATGTACTCTAATCAGATTTTATCTAAATCTAGCTTCCAAGGTTAGTACTAAACTGCCTCTGATACCAACTGTAACGCCCTGACCCCAGTTACCCAGAGTCGGTGCGTTATTGCATAACATTGGCATGATCACAAAATATCAAGTCTTGAAAGACCGGTTAGTTTAGTAGTCTTGGAAACACTAGATACATTCATAAGTCTTATATTACATCAAAAAGTGAAAATTCAAAATAACATAGTCTCCATTTTCCACACTCATATCCCCTTCTGACTATCTCTGCAGGTCATTCCTAAAATACTTCTTTATATCCTGGAAAAATTAAAACATTTAAAGGGGTGAGCTCAGATGCTCAGTAAGGATAAAAATATAGCAGAAGCTTTCATAAATAAACATTAACATTTAAGGCAATGTATAACTAAAACAAAATCCATTTTAAACTTAAACTTCAACATAATATGGAAAAATAAAATAAAATAATGTCATTTACTTATTCACATGGATATTCTACTGGTCGAATAATCACATGAAATATCAATAACCACTTTCATAATGATGGAATGAATAATGCCAGACTATCATAACCAAGTAGCCAAGGCCTCGTGCCAAGACTACAAATAAGATTTTGTCAAGGCCTCGTGCCAAGACACTAGTTTGTCTCATGAGACCTACCGATTCATCGAGGAGCTATATCAGGCTCCACCTGTCACTTATTAAGTCCAATGCATTCCTCATATGAACAGGTTTAAACATATCATAAACCATAACATAATCGTATCACATAAAACATGCCTAAAGGAAACATAACATTCCCACATTTCAATCACAAGATATCAATACAACACATTGATATAATAAAAACATTATCAAACCCATTTTCAATACCAAAATAAAATAAAATTAGAACTTGGTATTTATTTTTCATTTAAAAAAAAGTTATGGCTTTTAGAGGAAGTCGAAACTCAAATAATGGTCACGGCGGCGGAGAAGTCGTTGTCGTCACATACGTATGACAAAAACATATTCCTTTCTATCGTTTAGTAAAAATATTCATATAAAAAGATTCCTTTTGAATAAATGTAAAATTCAATGGGGTTTATACACCGTATAAAAGAAATGTGTGTATAAAACAAAATATGCCTCAATGAAGGGAGATTGAGATGAAGTCCCTTACAAAGATCATTTTTTTAAATAAAATATACCTATTATGTGTAATAACTATATGTTCACATAAAGAAAGTATAAATAAAATATAGGACATAATAATATCATGACATAATTTGAAAGTAGGATATTAACCCAAAGAACAAAATTTGGGTTAAGAAGTTCCCTTACCACGTGTTCGACTTAACTCGATCGTTCTTTAATCTCCTGAATAATAAATTAGAGTTAATTTATACTTGCTTAAGAACCTTTTTCAAGTTCATTATTCCTTTTATATCACTTATTACCATGTTATGAACATTATGTAATTATTTATGTTAATAACGGTTGTTTTGTCGATCTTTGGTACTTGAGTCAACAATAAACTTCTTATAATTACAAGTTATTTATGTGGTAGACTATCCATTATCTTAAATATTATATTCATGATGTATATATCATATATATCCAGTAGATACATGCATTTATAATATTATATAACATTTAGAGGTAAGAAATGAAATGCACCGTTCATGGAGACGGTAAGTCGTACGTACGCATGAATGCTAATTTCATTTCTATTTCATATTTAATGGAATGAAATAATAATGATATAAAGGTGTATTATAATTACAGTATAATATCATATATAATATCATTTACTCAATCCTTTATATGTCCCACATATGGCGTTAACAATTCAAATCACTTTGAGGGGGCGGTAGTCCGCACTTCCTAAAATGAAATTATCGTGTTTACCCATAATGGAAATCATAAAGGTATGCCATAAATGAGAAATAAAGAAGAATAAGTAAAACATAAACATAATATATATATCATATATGAAAATAGTGTCATCAAAATGGCCACCATTATAGGTCTTAAAAGAATATTGAACAATCATCGTTTTGTGAGGAAGTATTTCACCACCCACAGAAACAGTATGTTCTTTAACCATTAGACGAAGGTGTGTGTAAGTGTAAATCAAATAATTATCATAAAAATATCCTAGTATATTTAATATACTGTTTTTGTTACAAAATAAAGGAATAAAAATATTTTAGGGGGTTAGAGAAGCAAAATAAAACAAAAGAACACAAGAGAAGACATTACCTTAAAATCGGGTAACTCTTTTTGATTTGATCCAAAGGCTTCCTTGGGAAGACTTCTGCCCAAAGTGAGGCTTATAGGAGTAATAGAGGGAAGTTGAGAGAGTATTTGGGCAGAGTTTGGCCGAGCCAAATGTCTTTGATGGTGTGAGTAAGGTGGTAGAGGTGGGGGCCTTTTATAAGAGGAGAGGAGGGGCACTCTTGGAAAGATTGAAATGTTACTTTATTATGAAATGATTTTCGGATTATAAAGTTCCCAAAATGATATATTTCAAGGATAAGGTGATAAGGGTTAGAAATATTCTCATACAATAGGTTTTTGACAAGTTTAAGCCTTAGATTTTATATTATTGTTTCATTTTATTTAAATCGTTAATTAATGAGGTAATCGCTGCATCATCATGGTGTCATAAAAAAATTTAATTTATTTAATGTCTAAAAATTATAAAAAAAAATCATAATGTAGGAAATATTTTTATCTTTACAAGGAATATTTATGGTTTAAAAGTTAACTTATATAACCCCATGTAATAATTGTTTTAGTAAAACAACACATATTTGTGACAATTTTATTTTTACTTTAAATAAAAATTTATTAATGTCATTTTCTTACCAAAGTGGCTCCATGGGGTCCCCAAGTTGACCCATGGATTGTCTTGTCCGGCCATGACTCATCCAATAAGGTTAGGACCAGTTTAAAGGTATTTTCATATTTTTATAATATCATTTTTACCTTAAATTTCACTAATTACCTTTAATCGTGATTAATTAAACATAAAAGTTACTATTCACCAAAAAATTATTTTAATCCCATTGAACCACATTTTGCTTCCTAATTACAACCATGTATGTTGTATTTTTGAAAATCAAATCATAGAAGTGGTAATGTTTCATTTAAACGAAAAATCAGTTTTTAACTATCACTTAGTGGTTTCACTATTCATCAAAAATTGAAGTTTTTCAGAACAATGCCAAAATTTCACCCTAAGCTATAATTGATATTCTGAATTAAAAAATGATTTATATTTTACAAAATTCCAAACATGTAAGTTTCATTAATTAATTTTATAATTAATTCCCATTGTCACAACAAATAGTGTGTTTTTAAGAAACAATATATATCAAAAGATTGACAATTGTTTATGTCCAATTTCAGAGTGAAATTAATTATAATGAACAACATTGGATAAAATGGTAAAAATATATTCTAATTATACTTTAAAACCACTCAATAGTATAATTTATCACTATAATTTATTTTGATTAAAAAAGTTTTTTTTAAGTATTTTTCACTATTCATCAAAAATTGGAAGTTCTCAGAAAATTAAAAAAAATTCAAATTAGGATAATTTCGATATTCCAAATACAAAAATGAAGTCCATTTTGAAATATAAAATTTCTATAATTTTAAAAAGTGGGTATTACTATTCATAACAGCTACTTTGATTAGTCGCGGTGTGTTAGATCTCGAAGTTGCGTACAATGCAAGCTATTGTATTATTGAAGGAGAAGCGTATCATGGAAGCTTGGGGTGTTACAATTCCCCTAAAGTATCAATACAATATGAATGTGTTTGGTTGGATTTCTGTAAGTCAGTTTTTGCTTTCACTTAAAATTCTGTCCATTTTAACCAAAAGAGAGACACTTTGAGTGATATCGGCCACACCATACCTCGTATTGAGGTAGGGTTGACTCTTACATGTCAAAAATGTCTCATTGATCATTCCCCTAAAGTATCAATATGATCTGAATGTGTTTGTTCAGAGTTTCGTACATCAGTTGTTGTTTTCACTTAAAATTATGTCCATTTTAAACAAAAGAGAGACACTTTAAGTGATATCGGTCACACCATGCCTCATATTGAGGCAGGTTTGACTCTTACACATCAAAAATGACCCATGTATCGTTATCCTAAAGTATCAACACAATCTGAATGTGTTTGGTCAGATATGAAGGTATTTTGGAGATTTTACTAGTTTTTCTTATCCAAAGTCCAAAGAAAAGTGGTTCATCATTCTTGCTTGTTGTTGGTGCATTTCATCTGTTAAAATGGGAAAATGACTCATTGTATAAAGGATGTTTTATTTAATAACAATTACAATTTTCCTACAAACATTTACATACAACAATGTTTCGTCTTTTGATCCCCTTAATCCCTCTCAAAAATGACCGCCAATTATACATGTCCCCAAGTCAAATATTCATGTTATTTGTGTACAATATTCCATTAGGTATGAAGCCCACTCATTTCTGAACAAATCTATATCATCTTGTGATTATTAGGCTTTTTGACAGTCATAAAAGTACTGCAAAATATATAAATAAATAATAAATAAATAATTTAAATTAAATAGTAGTTGTTTTTTAAAATACCTCTTTAGGGATGCTAGTTTGTTGATGAAAAATGATCTCTTTCATAAATTTACAAACATAATAACTGAAATCATTATCGTTTTCTTGTTTTGGACACTAAAAAAATTATCATTAGGAGAATAAGTAACTTGTGTTGATATGTGTTTTTATAGTGAAATTTTATTATATATAACCTGATATTTCTCCAGACATAATACTTGCTCACCTCATTATGCTTAGCCCTTGTCCTCGTTCCTTTTTTTAGACGATAATTATACACCACCCTATCATAATAGAATCCTCAGTAAAAGATAATATAAATTATATTAATTGATGTTTAGACCTAAAATGTAGGATGTAGTGTCTTACAGATTCACAAACTCTATCATGTGTGGTCGGTTTGTTGGATATCCTTGCATTGAATCCAGAAAATAAATCTTTGGATTATCCAAGTTCACCACAATTAGCATCCAATGTTTCCTAAAAACAAAAAAGGAATAATTAATAAAAGGAGTGAAAATATAATTGATATCCTTTAATCATAGAGTTTTACCTCTGCATGGTTGGTATTAGGAAGAGTCTGTGATCCGTAATCTTGCTTTCAAATGTTTTCAGCAAGTCGTTCACTATTTCATCCTTTTTTTATGGCTCTAATTTTATTAGTTGTGTTGATGTGTTATGAGGACTAACGAGTCCTAATTTTGGATCATGGGAAAATTACTTCAACTATTTTTCATATATACATCTGTCAATAATATAAAATTCATTTAGTCATAATTTTCACATTATATTAGATTTTAGAAAATCAATTCATGAAAACATACCACATATATAAATTTACAACTGTGACGCCCATCCAATCGTATTCAAGGATATCATTTACATTTTTAGTAGCAATGAAATATTGAATTTCCTCTCCGTATATATTATTTTCAAAAACCACTATATGAATACTACCACCTCTTAGCTTCATATCCACATGAGTCTTCAATGCTAGTAAATGTGGATAGAGAACAGGTGGTGTTATTGTTCCTTCAGTAGATCTTTTGGATCAGTTGGCTGATCCTTTATATTCTTTTGAGATGATTTTTCTTTTCACCCCCTTCCTTTTCTCCATCTAAAATAACATTCATTGGTTTAGACCCTTTTTTCATTAATTGTTAAAGGTTTAGCTTGAAAAAAAATGGAAATAAATACCTCTTTATCCACATGTACTCTGACAAGTTGTGACGGACATGCAATAAATGTACCAATAGCCTTTTCGGCCATATGAATATCATCGTCATCAAGTGGAATAGGTATCTCTACATTTGGATCATGAGCTATAGTAATCGTCCCTTTCAGATGATCTTTCAGAAGTGGTCTATTATGCAGTTTGTCCTCTGGGATGTTGAACACTATATCCCTCACTACAAGGTGATAGGTGGGCATTGATAGATATAAATCACAGTCATTATCACCCTGTAGAAGATCATTATAGGAAAAGTATTAGTGTTTGTCTGATTCACATTTCATGGGAACAATTATTAGAATATTGATTACCACGGCTAAGACATTTCTTTGAGGGGAATGGCTCACCTCAAAGCTGGTGGGGGTGGGGCAGGATCTTCACACGCTGGTTGTTCCTGAGTTGTGTCTTCTCCTTGCTTCCCACCCATAAAAGTTTCTAGCAACTCTCCCTTCCATTTAAATCATTCTTCAAGAGTTTCTAGTCTTTCACTCATTTGTTTCATTTTTTCATCTCTATCATCCATTTGTTTTTTTTTCTCATAATATACCCGGGGTGTCACCCCAAACCCCGCACCTCTGACACAACCGTATTGTTTTGGCCGCTTCAAATCCATCAATAATAGGTCTGCATTCGCTACAGGAGTAGCTAATTTCTGTGACTGTCGGATATAGGAAAATAACTAATTATTTTTATATAATAGAAATTTAAAAAAAATCTTTTTATCATGTCATACTTACACATATTTCCCACACTTTTTGTGTGTTTTTATCAACTAGCTTGCCTTCCTTATTCACACATGCCTCCTTCCATAGAACATGACGTGGGATGGAAGTGTCTTTGGTTTTAGACTCATCAATCTACATATAAATATAGAAAGATTGATGTCATTTCTTGGAACCTAACAATATTACTGTAAATTTAAAATACGTACCATTTTATTTTCTAGTGAAGCGTACCCCATCCTTGCTTTATGATAGGGGTATGTTGGTTTTGATGCACGTTCCTTATTTTCAGTACTGAGTTGCTATTTCATAAATGAAATATTGGCAATCAAAGTGATGAAAACACATATCCTTAAACAATGTATTATCAGCCACAATGTACCTGAAACTTCTTATCTCCATGACGGCCAATAAATGAATCCCATGCTTCTTGGGATATCAGGTGAGGGTAGACAAGGGGTGGGTGCGAGTTTATTTTACCTTTAGAATCTTTCAAGTGACATTTTGTTAAAATAATGTGAAAACCTCGATTAATCCTTCATGCAAGCCTTAGTACATAATTCTTGTGTGAATCATCTACTATAAATGTACTCTACAAGGGATTGAGAAGAGTAAGACATTGTTTCATTATTTTATTTGCTAGTAAATTAAATAAATAATATCATAATGCTACCATAATTTCTTTCCAGATCACAGCCTTCAGGCCGGAAACAACATGGTTCCATGAATCTATGTCAATCGGTACGCATTATTGAGTGATAATTCCAATGTAACTACTAAACATAGCCTTATTGGGATTCACATGTTGGCCTCATGCATTCCATCCGACATCAAATTTGATGCCTTTTCTTTTCTCCTTATGAACTTTGGCTAACACTGTCAAACTACAGTGCACCTATGTTTTCTGGTATGTTTGTCCTTCATCTTTGACCATTTCATTGATATCAACATCATATATATGTTCATCTGGAATGGTAGCAATGGCATGTTCTGGTGGTGGTTGGACCTCAACACTAGGAGCAGCGACAGGTTCAAAAACTTGTTGTTGCTCTGCACTGTGAGCAGCAGTAGCAGCAGCACTAGTAGCAGCTTGAGAGACTTGTTCAGCCTCGAGGTTAGGAGCACCAGAACGTGCATAATTCATTATCTACAAAAGTAGTTGAACGGTTAATTTAGATTACATAAATTTAGTAATGATAAGATAATAACATGAGATAACAAGATCCATATTACAAACAAAATATAACCTGTTTATTGAACTCTCTTTATTTTTTTCAAAGGCTAAAGGGATTTGACACCTCTATCGATTATCCAAATCCCTTCATTGAGGTCTCCTCTAACATACAAAATGTCATATACATTGGGACCACTATGAAATGATTTCGATGTACCACTGAAAGGATCATCCTCAACTAAATTTTCATCGGACCCTTTAGTAGTTTTGGACGATAACAGAACAATTGAAAACTTTCAGTTTTCAGGATCTGGAACATAAAATAATTGTACCGCTTGTGATGCCATTATAAACTATTTCTTCTTTCTACCCTTATTTACTAAAATCAACTTTCAAAAATCCCAATTCATCTATTTTAACACCACTATTGTTATCAACCCATTTGCATTGAAAAATAATCAATTGGAATGTCATATAATCCAACTCTCATATTTTTTTGATAATGCCAAAGTATGAAATATTTTTATAAATTGGATTTTTGTTCTTACTACTAGAAACATGCATCGCTTCAACCACAAGTGTAACTCCACTATTTTATATGGTACTATCTGCATCATGTTCATCTGTATAGAATGTATAACCATTAATTACATAACCATTATAATATAATACATACACACTTGGTCTGGTGGCTAGCCATCGAAGTCATTCTAAAATTAAATTCGGATTTTCATCTAACTCCTTAAAAATATGGTCCTGAAACCATCCTATAAACTAGTGATTATGTGTATTTGATATCCATTTTTTATCCCTTGATGGATTCAACTACCTAAGAATTTATTTGTGGGTTTCAATATATGGAGAAACCTCCCAACTATTATGAAAAACATAAAGGTGGTCCTGCTCCTGATCTGTAATATTGATTGTCACAACATCTCTTCCAGAAATCCCCTCACCCTCAATGCATCTAGTGTGATGAGATTTCGGGAGACCAATGCTTTCTACATCAGATAGGTATTCGGTACAGAATTCAATGGCTTCATCAAAAATATATCTCTTCACTATACAACCCTCTGGCTGACTTCGATTTTTGACATACACTTTCAAAATCTTCATATATCGTTCAGTGGGGTACATTCATCTATAGTGTACAGGACCACAAAGTTGAATATCACTCACCAAGTGAAGCATCAAATGAACTATCATTTCAAAGAATGTTGGTAGGAAGAACATTTCTAATTCACAAAATATGATGATAATTTCTCTTTCCATAGCTGGCAATTTTGCCAGGTCTAAAACTTTTCTACATATAGCTTTGAAAAAGAAACAAAGTTTGGTTAATGTATGATGAACATTCTTGGGAAAAATGAAACGTAAAGCTATAGGAATTAAATCTTGCATCAAAACATGGTAGTCATGTGATTTCAAACCTTTTAACTTCAAGTAATTCATTGAAACAATGTTCTTGATATTTGATGAATACCCATCTAGAACCTTTACATCATTTAAGAAGTTTCAAAACTGATATCACTCCTCCCTAGAAAGAGTGTAAGTAGCTGGAGGAAGAAACATTCAATTTTCACCCTTCACAGGAGCCAACTCTTCTCGTATTCCCATGTAAACCATTTCCAACATTGCCTTAATTCAATCCTTTGTTTTTTCAGGGGTATTTAGCAACGTTCTGATAACACTGTCACATTTTTTTCCACATTCATCACATCAAGAAAATGTCTGACGTACAAACAATTTCAGTATGGTAATTCAAAAAAATGATCTCTTTTTCCAACTGATTTTTGTAAAGTTTTTCAAAAATGGTTTACCAAAAACAGTGTTCACATCTTTTAATTTCTCAAACAGTTGATCATCTGTTAGTGGAGATGGTGTTGTGCATTGTTCTGAACTTCCATTGAATGATTTCTTCCAATATTGGTACTTAGGCCAACGAGGTATAAATCTAATATTTCCTAGAAACACAGATTTTGATGAATGTTTCAACCTAATTGATTTTGTATCTTCTTCGCACATGGGAGACCCTTTATTTCCTTTAATTCTATAGCCTAAGAAATTTCTATAAGTAGGGAAATCATTTATCTTCCCATACAATATCGCGCTCAATGTGAAGTATTCACTTTTATAATAATCATTCAACATAACACATGAATCCTACAATAACTTCAAATCCTCGATCAAAGGAGACAAATAAACATCAATATCGTTACCTGGTTGTTTTTTTCCTGATATAAGTAAAGATAACATGATGAATTTCCACTTCATGTATAACCAGGGTGGCAAGTAATAATTTACCAATATAACAGGACATGTACTATGAGTGATGGTTTGAAAACCAAGAGGATTCACTCCATCTGTAGATAACGCAAGACAAAGGTTTCTCGTCTCTTTTCTAAATTCAGGATACTCATGATAAATCATATTTCATTGATGAGAGTCATCTGGGTGATTTAATTTCCCATATTTATTTCTTTTATCTGCATTCCACAACAATTGTCTTACAGTTTCTTCACTTCTATATAGATGCCTAAACCTTGGAATGATTGGAAAGTACCATAAAACTTTCATAGGACTGGATTTATCTTTCTTGTATCAAGAAGCACCACACTTTGGGAATTTTGTAAGTGATTTTTTCTTCTTTCAAAACAGTATACAATCTTTTGGGTAGGCATGTATTCTTTCAAAAATCATACCCATTGAATGTAGCATTCGTTTAGATTCATATGTCCGATTTTGGAGCTCATTATCTTCCAGGAGCATGTCATTCAAGAGAGAAAGTAGTTTCGTAAAATTGACATCACTCCATCTGTTTCCTGCTTTTAATTTATACAACTTTAGTACAGCTGACAATTCTGTATATTTAGTGCAACCAGCATACAATGGAGTCTTTGCACAACTCTTTAACTTCTCAAACAATTTTGGGCAATCACGGAGTTCATCTTCAACTGTCCTTGTCATTTCCTCAATAAAATTTTCATCATCATTGACATATTTAATCACATCCTCCATATGGTCTTCTTTATTATCCATATTTTTATTAATATCTGATGATCCATAAAACACAGTTTTATCCCAGCCAGTAGCTACATTTTCTTTTTCTCCGTGTTTATTCCAACATTTATAACTCTGATCTATTCCATGACATATCAAATTTTCTTCCAACTCATCTGAAGTAATTAGTATATAATAACAACAATGTAAACATGGAAAAAGGATTTGAGAAGAATCCTTTGCGTGATCCTTTGTAAAATTGATGAACTCTTTCACTCCATTCTCATACTCTATTGTCAAACGATTAGCATCCATCCAATCTTTATTCATCTTCGTCCTATTTGAATCTCAAATATTAGTATTTATGATTCAAATACACAAAAAAAGACTTCCAAATATAGTAGAATATAACCAATTACTTATAAAAATAGATATTAATAGAGCTTAACCATTTCTAATAAAGATTTTTAAATCAACAGAACTGGGATAGACCCCCCGTCAAAATCAACACACTTTCCAACCCCCTTACCAATAGTTCTAGCACCCACCACCCTTGCAACAAAACATTAAACATCATTTTGACTACCCCTACTATCCACCTCATTCATAATAAAATAATCATATTAAACAGCCCAAAACTAGTGACCAAACTCAAATAAAATGAAAACAAGGATACAATTTTGATGAGAAAACTAATATAGTGGATACATTTCCAAACACAAAGGGGTTCTAGGGGGGAAACAAATAACCTAGGTTTATCTAAAATTACTATGGAATATCATAGGTTTTGTTACCCAAATTAACATAATAAATAGAAAAATAAGGTTAGTGAACATAAATTCTATCATGAACATCTAAATAATATGAAATAACTCTCCCTCGCTAACATGGGGCTCTACCAATGCCTACCATATACCTAGAAAATAATTTAAAAAATTAGGAAAAATAGTTTCTTGTACCTATTCCTAATATTACTATAAGAAAAATATAACAAAAATAGATCGTACCTCCAAACACTATGCAGGTGATTCCTAAGAAGGGCTATCTGTTCAGGGTCTCATGATTGGATCTCGATGGGTCTCAGTTTCTCAGCGGAAATGGTGTCGGATTCTCTATGATAAAGATGGGATATGTGGTTCCACAGTGAAGATGGTTTCCAGTGGTTTGATGTTGATTAAGGTGACGATTTGTGTCAGGCAGCTCGTGATGATGGTGACCGGGGTATGATGATGGATTGTCTGTTTTTGAATTTCAAATTTTGAAATGGTTTTACATTTCGTAAAACTATGGATCCTTGGACGGCGTTGATGGATGCGGTTTATTTCTTGAGATGGAGGGACTTTTTGGATTTTGAAATAGCTGGGTTATGGAGGTTTTTAATCTATTTGATGTTTTGACTAGTTGGAACTTTGTTAAGGTTCACACTTAGCCTTTAAAAGTGTTATAAAATAAAAAAAATGGATTGTGTGTGACTACAACTATCCAAGATTGTAACCACTAACTTCCCAATATAGGAGTGGTCTACTTAGGGGTAGTATTAGTAGAATAAAACCAAAGTTCCATCCACTTCATGCTACTCCCCGATCTCCTCCATCACTTTAGTGTTGTACAGACCTCCTTTCTCCAGTTCCTTCCTCTTCCTAGGCTATTCGTCGACTGCCTCTCTAACTATATCATGAATGTTAAGAAAATGCAATGTGATATGTCTATAACCATCACAATAATATTAAATTAATGGTATTAATGGGCTATCCTTGAGGTATCTATGAATGATAGTGCCTCCTGAGATGAGACTTGCATCACACACCTACTTTGGGTGGGTGTTGCTAACCCTACATCCCAAAAGATCACTACCTTAAAAGATTATGATATCAACTCAAACCATAGGCATAATCATAGAACACTAATATACCCATCCAAATCTTAGTATTACATATTGAATTCCCCCAAACCACTAGAGGTCGTTCTATGAATTGATCAAAATAAATTAATGGATTTAATAAAAAGAGATGAAATACAATCCAACCAAGTGAAAAACATTTACAATCTTCTGAGAATAAATTCATCCCCCATCATGTAATCAGTTTCTCCATAGTGTAGGTGTACTTAACCAAAATCACTTGTCCTGAAACACCAAGGGTAGTTCTTTACTAGAGCAGTCTCCATTCAAAATAACAATCTTGATACTCATAATAGGTATCAGGGAAGAATCACTATCTACCCAATGAAGTGCATGGTGTCTCCCCATTTTCAATAAAAAACCTTCTAGACTAGTACCTAGGAATAACTGGTCATAGAGGTTCACTAAGTTGACACCGTGCTTAAATTATCCTTGACATAAAAGAAAGATTTGTGGAATTTACCATTTATCGAAGTCAATAAACATCCCAAAATCCTAAAAATAATTAACCACCCAAATAAAACTGCTTACATGTTCATACCACTATCTAAACCCAAAGTCCTTTTCCAAAGAATACCATTCACCTTTCCATGGATGTGCTACTATGATCTTGTCATCTTTTGTGGCTCTAGTTTATGCAGACTAGAGGTAACTCCATGAATCATGGTTTAATAATAAATGAACCTAAACGGCTTATAGGCTCCACTATGAACCGTCTCAAGGATAGATTCAATTTAGAACACTATAACTTCACAAAGACACTCATCATCTCTGGTATATGGGTTGATGCATACACCATATCCTTACCAAGAGTTAACCACAAGTCTTCCTTATGAAGCATTCCAGAATTCCTCAACATTCATAGGGAAAAAGTATTCTTCTTTCACACATCACATAAAACCATACTCACCAACTAAGGGAAATATAACTTAACATCCACAGGTTTGGATACACTTTCTATATTTGAGGGGTCCTAATCACTATTATAAATAGAACCTTCCCCATAAACACAATCACCAGCACATCATGACACCCACAAAGTGTAACCAATTAATAATAAGGTGGGTACTAAAAAAATCTTCTTTTTCATGAAGGGTTTTACAAAAATGCCACTTTCCCCAGTATAGATAAACCCACTCCACCAGAAGGATGAGGAAAAAACACTCAACATTAATAGAATATTCATGTATAACAAGGTCTATCTTGAGGTTGCACTAGAATATCAAACCCTCATATATATGACACTTGTTTAAAAATAAATTCTAGTTCTAAAAATCATGAGGACCCATGGGGAATCATAAAAAAGTCATACTTTAGTTCAAATCATCTGTTAACCAAGTATAAGAATCCACTAAGTGTGTTATTTTATGACATGGATTGTTAGAACTCTGTGTTAGTTAGCATATAATCCAAGTGTTTTGATCATAGGGAAGAATAAAAATATCTCCCTAATGAAAAATACTCTCACAAAACCTATCCACAAAAAATAAACCTAAAAGGAGAAGTATGAGACTTACCTAGAGTAGATTTCACCCACGATGGAAGGAGAGAAGAAGTGTCAAGCGGTCAGGGAGCCTTCTGCTCTACATCGGGAGGGGAAGGCGTGACCACGAGGGGGAGGTGCACGGGAGGAGCCGCCACCATTAAGAAATGGAGGAGTGGGGTTTTTGGGGAGTAGGGTCTAGCAAAGAGGAGGAAGTAGGGTTTGTAGGGAGGAGGATCCGTGGAAGGGATTTGAGGGGGAGGATAAGGAGTAGGGCTAGCGACGGAGGTCCGACAAAGAGAATATCGGGGAGGAGGGGAGTTGTCACAGGGGTATATCACCATGAGGGCTTGAGAGCACAATAAACAGAGGATAATGTGCATCGGATTTTATAAAATATGGGACTAAGGTTTTATCAGTGCTTTTTTAGTACTGATAAAGCGTACTATTTATAAGCACTAAGACAAAAACACTGATAAATAATTCCTTTATCTATGATTTTTTATTAGCACTGATAAAAGGTGGTGCTTACCTTGACCATTTTTGTAGTAGTTTCATGAAATTTTTGACACAAAAGAAGTAATAAATATGGAAAAACTTTCAATTCAACTCAAAAAGATTCTTTAGGAAATCAAAATACAACTCATCTTCTCCCTCCCCCTCACTTGAGTTCAACAATAATCATGCATTTAACTTCTAGAGAAGGTTGTAAAAGGATAAATGGATTTTAATGTGGCTAAATAATAAGTAATTTCATGGATATTAGGGTATTTTTTAAGTTCATATGAAAAGGTAGGCCAAAATTAGAGTTCAATGTAAAAGGGACTTTCAAAGTAGTGCCTCAATCATACTTGACACATTCCATGAACTCTAACCACTTTGAAAAAGAGAAAAACAGAAAATTATAGATCACACAACATGTCTCAAGACTCTTAAGAAAAATTAAAATGTAAATAATATGTAAAAAAAGGTTTATAAAGCTCTTGGGTTGGCCATGATTTTCAATTCAGACAATACTAGTGCACTTGAGTTTCACAATCAATCAAGCTTCATCAAATAAAAATATTGTAAATCAATAAAAAATTACATTCAGAAATCATTTAAATCCTAAAATATTCAAACCAAGAAATATATCAAAAACACTAATATGGTTTTGTTTTTCCAAAGTATTAAATTTTTCTCAAGAATCCTAAAAACACACTAAAAAGGAAAAAGAAAAACATGAAAATTTCAGAAAAATAAAAGAAAAATAAAGTGGAAGCACACAAAAAATTCCTAAAAAATAGTTGACATCCCCCCCCAAACTTATTCCATTTATTGCCTTATTTTTAGCTCAAATAAGATTAATAATGTTTTACACATAGAATTTATATTGGTAAGAAAATAAAATAAAGAAAAAGAAAGACGTAACCTAATTTATTTTTCAATGGAAGCATTGAGTTAAAATCCTAGATACTACCACTTTGAAACCACAATAAAGAAATGACAAGACATAATAAAAATAATGAAAAAGAAAGATAAATTTAATATAAAATAGATAATTCTTGGTTTATACCCCCAAGAGGGTGCTAGGTTTTTACTTCCCCTGGTCAGGTAGTTGTAGTGGATTATCTCCAATCAGATGGCGGATGTGGTTTCTTTGAGATGAACCACCACATGTGACTTTTTCTAGTGTCCGTGAGTAAATACCAATATCATATAACTACAAAGAAGATAATAAAATTATCAACCCCAAAGAAATAAGAAATATTGAATTTTATATATATAGTGGTAGGGAAAATAAGATAGGGGTGTTCCCTATTGACTTCTATGGTTTCCTCCTCCATATGAAATGAAATTTATTATAGAGGAGGAAGTTGCACCACATGATACTCTATATATTCTTCTTAAATCACCACTACTTGGGTGGTATATTCTTTAACATTCAATTCTTAATACATTTGTTCTATGTAAAAAATTTTAGAAAAATGGAAGTCAAAAAACAATTCAACTTGAATAAGATTAAAACATGACAAACTAATAAATAAATATTCCCTTTCAAGTATCTCAGCTTGGAAATTGACATATTCTAGAAGGACCGTTGAAAACTCCATATCATCAAGTGTATCATCATAATCATCTTCCAAAGAAATATAGAGGTAGATATTTATTGATTTTTCAATATCAAGGATGGGAAGATCATGTTTCAGGTTATCTTCAACAAAGTAATTTCAGGATTCTTCTAAAAAATATTGATCTCCCATAAGTATACCATTTGACATGTTTTTTTCAAGGACCTCCTCAATAAATGGTTGATTATGAGATATTGTTATCAATTACTTTATAATCTCTTTATCACCTACCTCAGGTACTTTAACATAAAAAATAATTGGTTAAATATCATCCACCACTTGTTTCGGTTCAGGTTCAAACTCCAACTGTTGTTCCTGGCATGCATGTACATATTCATATATCCATTCTATTTGGCTCTCCAGGTTTTACATTGCATCACTAATCCTTTCCAATGAAACATAAATATAATTGTAAACATTTTATTGCACCTAATATTGGTCAGTCTATGTATAATAATTTGAATTGAAATTCGTCATGAACAAATAGATTTTTTTAAATTGTTGAAATTTATGATTTTTGTGCGTTTTTTTAAATGAAATCATGGAAATTTATTTACAAAATTTGAATAGAAATAGTGAATTAAGACCATTTTCCTCCCCGAAAACAGATCAAATTTGATGAAGTGTTTTCGTACGTGCTCTTAAAAATATTTATAACCAAGTGCAGCACAGGGGCTGACCTATGTCATTCTCTTAAGGAGATTTTGCGGTCAATCACTCACTACTTATAATTAAATTTTTTTTTATTTATGAAATAAAACCAAAATAAATGGATTTTTCAAAATTTAGAATATAATATTAAAACTAAATATGCAAATGCAATGAAAACACAATGAATGAAAACAAAATGATGTTAGAAAGAAATGAGACGTTCCTGAGAGAATCACCTAGATTGAAACTTCATTATATTATTATTAGTTTCAAATTTACTTAATGAAAACACTTTATTGTATGTGTGAACATACACTTTTTCCTATGGTTTTTAATATGCAGTGCACTCAATGATTGCTGAGAGACCACACATCCACCTCCTCAATTGAGAGAAAATGTTACAAAAGTGAAAGTTAAACCTCGGGTGGAAAGTGGAGACAAAAACGCACATTTCCCACTAATATCCCTCTAATCTTAACAATAATAAAATAAGAAAAATCAAGTATGAATGTTCAAATAATTGGATTCATCACTGGATTAATCCTTAGATAACTTTCTTGGGTTAGTTACTCATGATCATGAGCATAAGAGTTCACAGTGAAGAAGAAAATGGGGGGAAAACAAAAGAGAGAAATAATAAGATAGAAAGTATAACACTTAAATTAAAACATTAAATGCGATTATAGAATGAAAATAAAATAAAATAAAATACTAAACTATATAAAATTGTCACTTATATTGCCAACCCCTTGAAAAGAAGAAGAAACATTCTTTTTATAGGTAAAAGTGGTGAAATGTTTGGCTTCAAAATCATCCTATGAATTTTTTCGAATGTAATCCCTATTAAATGACCTAATTTTGGGGTGGTTACTTATTGAAATTTTTTATAATACTTAATACCCATTTCATATAAAAATTTCAGCTTTATTGGATGCATAATGTAGAAGTTATGATTAATTTACTCTAGAAACTTAATTTTGGACAGATGACTCTTCATATTCCAATTCTCCACTTTCTCATGCATTAATGACTATGAAGAAGGCCAAATAATGCAGAGAAACAGTTAAAAAACTTTTTCCCCCATATGTTATCTTACTTAAAGTTGAATTTTAGATTATTTGGGTTAGTGTGTTATGAGATATGGTCCCATCATTAAAAATCTCCAGATCTATACACAGTTTTCGAGGCCCGCTTTGTGAGCTCGATTTAGGCCTTCAAATGATGGATTGAGCTTTGGGATTAGAATAATTAAATGAATCCCAATGAACATAGAACCCAAAAAAAGAATAATTTTAAAATTTATATCATTGAAGAAAAAATTATGGCTGAAATACATAATAAAAATAAAACAGTTAAAATCCAAAATAGGTCATTTTATCAGTTAAGTTCAAAATGATTCTAAACCATAAAATGTGACAATTGTCACTACAAAAAAACTATAATTTAGAAACATTTTCAGAAAATGTTGCTACTTTAGCGACGTTTCATGAAAAAATTTGCAGATTTAGTGATTGTTTGTGAAAATGTTGCTAATTTAGTGACATTTCGTGACAAATGTCACTAAGTTAGCAATGTTTTGTGACAAACATCACTAATTTAGTGATGTTTTATGAAAAAAATCAGTAATTTAGCAATGTTTTCTGAAAAATTTCTCTAAATTAGCAATGTTTATGGAAAAAACTCGCTAAATTAGCAACATTTTCTGAAAATGTCCCTAAATTAGGGATGTTTTCAGGAAACATGACTAATTTAGGGACATTTTTAAGGAAAGGTCGCTAAATTAGCAACATTTTTAAGGAAAAGTCCCTAAATTAGTGATGTTTTTTAGGAAATGTTTCTAAATTAGCGACGTTTTTAGGAAATGTCGCTAAATTGGTGATGCTTTTTAAGCAATGTCGCTAAAAATATATATTTATATAACTCATTTACCCGCATCTATGTAAATAAATATTTAGATATATATATTAATAATATATTAATATATATAAACACATAAACATAAATAAAAATATATATATTTATATGTATATAAACACACACACATAAATATATAAATATATATATATACACATATATTTATATATAAAAACACGCATATATATTTTAAATTTAGTCACTTCTTTAAGAAAATGTGGTTATTTTAGTAATATTGTTACCATTGTTTTAAAATGCAGCTAATTATATATATATATATATATATAATTATAATTATATATATGTATACATATACATATATATTTATACACACACACACACATATATATATATATATAAACACACACACATATATATATTAATATAAACATATGATATATATATATATAATATAAACACATATATAAACATAAAATATATATATATATAGTATATATAATATAGAATATAAATGCACACATACATATAAACATAAAATATAAACATATATATACATAAAATATAAAATATAAACATATATATATAATATATAAAAATTAATATATATATATATATATATATAATATAAACATAAATATAAATAATTTAAACATATATGTAAGATATAAACATATATATAATAGAAACTTATATATATATATATATGTCTATTAATATATAAATATATAGATATATATATAATATTGATTTTTTAAATACTGACACACATATATATTAATATAAACATATGATATATATAAAATATAAACATATATAAAAACATAAAATATATATATATATATAGAATATAGAATATAAACACACACATACATATAAACATATATATACATAAAATATAAAATATAAACATATATATAAATATATAATATAAACATTGATATATATATATATAATATAAAATATAAACATATATATAATATATATATATAATATAAACATATATGTAAAATATAAACATATGTATATAATAAAATTATAT
This sequence comes from Viscum album, assembly GCA_963277665.1. NCBI lineage: Eukaryota > Viridiplantae > Streptophyta > Magnoliopsida > Santalales > Viscaceae > Viscum > Viscum album. The sequence continues at coordinate 125,701,266 of OY728139.1, read as the reverse complement.
ATATATATATATATATATTAATATGTGTATATTAATATATAAATATATATAATATTAAATTTTTAAATACTGACATGTATATATAAACATATATAAACACAGATACACAAACACACACACACACACACATATATATAAATATATATAAACACAAACACATATATATAAACATGTATAAAAATATATATTTTTATATATAGAAACACACACACTCAAATATATTTATATATATATAATATATATATTTTTAATTTAGTCATGTTTTTTAAGAAAACATGGCTATTTTAGTGACATTTTTAACAGTGTTTTAAAACATGACTAATTATATATCTATATGTATATAATTATAATTATAATTATATATATACATACATAGGTATATTTACACACACACACACACATATATATATAAACATATATAAATAATATAAACACATATATATTTATATAATATAAACATATAAATAAAAATAAAACATGAAGATATAAATAAACATATATAGATATAATATATAATATATAATATATAATATAAAATATATACATAATATAATATAAACATAAAATATATACATATAAACATATAAACATACATATATACATATTAATATATAAGTATATGTATATAATGTCAATTTTTTAAATACTTAAATGTATTTATATATATATATATAATAAAATACAATAAAATATTGAAAGTTAAGGTGGATGAGTTGGTATGGTCTTCGGGTCTATAGGCAGGCATTGGGTGTTCGATTCCTAAGGAATCTATATTTACTAGTGTGAATTGGGGTCAATTTTTTGTGGTTTCATTGTGTGTAGGGTTGGGGAACTGGACAGAACTGGACTCACTAGAGAGGAGGGTTGTGGTAGAGGAATAGGACTGGCTGAATGGGTTTGGTGGGTAATGGGACATAACTGGACTGGAGAAGAGGGGTTGTGTCCTGGTACTGTAACGGGATCGGTGGATGGCACGTGATATTTTTTCATTTTAAAAGTAAGATTTTAAAAAACAATAACAAATTAAAAAAACAAAAATGATCTATCTCAAGAAAAAAAATAAAAAATATTGGTTTCAAAAAAAGAATTTATTGATGTTTATTTACTGATGTTTCCAAAAAATGTAGATAAACAAGGTGTTGCTAAATAGAGACATTTGTAAATGCCACTAAATTAGCAATATTTATTTACTGATATTTCTAAAAAACGCCGATATTTAGCGACTCTTATAAACATCGTTAAATTAAATACATTTATAAGAATCTCTAAATTAACAACACCTCATTTAGGAACATTTTTCAGAAACAACGGTAAATGAATTAGCGACATTTATAAACATCGCTAATTAACATTTTTTTATAGTGTACCCTTAAAATAACATTATGGTGGGATTAAAACATTGAAATTAAAATTAAAATAATTGAAAAATATTTTCTCCATCAATCCTCAAGAAATACATCCATAAAGTCTTCCACTATAGAAGGAGTCTAGATGCTTGAAGAGTCCATTGTGATAATAACTAAACTATCCAACTTATGGGTTATGGGATGTAGCCTCCTCTATGAAAGGCATACTCATACCACCATGAGATCTCTCTTTCCCATAAAGGAGAATCACATTCCATCAGTCTAAATGTATCTGGACCATCTGTGATGATAATCAATCTAGGCTCAAACCATGGATAACCATTCTATACCCAAGATGGAATCATAAGGTTTCATCATGATGACCATGAATTCACATGTGAAACTCTTCCCATGATGTGATAATTTTCACTGCCGATAGACAAGCGATGTCGAAGAATTTCACCCTGTAGGAAGCACTAGTCGTAGCTTCTAGGCTAAGGTCTCAACTAGAATATACATCTCTCACACTAGAAATAAGGAGATGAAGTAATTACTCACACCTATGTATTCTAATACTGAGTAAAGAGTTGAATAAACACATATCGTACCTCGGATCATCACATGTATAGATTGATTGTATCCCTACATGTCTTGAAACTACCCAAAGCCTTGACTTCCAACTCTCTGAACCTAATGTGGTCCACCTAGTGGTGGTGGTGGTGGTGGTGGTGGTGGATGTAGGAGCTCATAACATCATCCTTCACCAACTACTCCTCCCTTTGGAGCTTCTCCTATACCTCTTCCAACACCGCCTCCCTGATGGTTACCCTAGCCATGTCTAGAAGACCCTTGGTCATAGTGTTTCCTCTTTCATGAGGTCCATAAACTATCTTCTTGTCCTTCTTAGCATGATAGGATGGTAAATCACTAGCTAAATGACCTCACCTGTCGCAAGAATAACATAACCCCTCTCCAAGATGGCTGGATCCTCTACTTGATCCCTAGACTATAGAACCACATGTCCGAGTATGAGAATGCCTCCTCTGTTGAGGTCTCGGTGTTTGACATATGCCACCTACTGTAGATAACTCAACTACATGATTCTCACCACCAAATCCAACTACCTGATTCCCCTATACTATGAATCTCTTAGTCACCAGATTGTCCAAACATAAGGAGACCACACTAGCTCAAATTTCACTGTGAAGACCTTGCTCTAACTTCCTCACCTCGAAGAATTTGTCACGTACCATATCTAGGTAGTACCATATAAAGTTAGCGAACCTCATAGCATACTCAGTTACTATCATAATACCCTGAGGTAGATCAATAAGCTCCTAGATCTAAATTGAGTGCAAGCACAATGTGTAATAATTCTCACAAAATAGTTGCTGGAAGTCATACCATGAGAGTGTCATCTTGTCACGGGTATGTGTAACGAAACTCCACTAGCACCCAGTTGCTCCATGGAAAAAACTGGTTGTCGGTGCAACCTTCGGATCTGTCGGGTTTCAAATGAGCCAGAAGACTTAGATCACCTACTATAGCTAATCCTCCACTTCTTGGGGATCTGGATCACTATGGAACCTTAGAGGCCTCTAGCATTGGAACTCGTGAATCATGCTAATCTTGTGCGTATCCTTATCTTGAACTTCCAGTACTAACTACTTCTCGACAAGGAGGGTTGTCTCTACCTTCCCACTTAGAGGAAACACATCGTGGTATGGCCCCTAAATCGAGGCCCCATCACTCATTATATCATCATCATGGTCCTGAATCAATAACCTAGCTAGCTGTCTTCATGGAGGCATCCTAAAAGTAATCAAGACGTATCACAGTCATATGAGCATATATATATAAAGATATGACTCAAGAAGGATAGTCAAAGAAATAAATCCTATATGATTCACATACAAATGTTCCCTATAATTAATTTATCGGTATTTTGAGTCGACAAAAAGGTAGTCAGAGTCCTGTTATATTGATACGTCGACCATCATACCAACACTGGGTTCCCAAGCCTGAAATCCGCACTCGAGAAACTTTGACATTGTTTACCTAAGTCCCAACCAATCCTAAAAATGGGAAAAATTTGAAGATAATTACAAGGAATGAATTTCTTTGATACCACTTTGTAAAAACCTAACCCACCAAGGCCTACCTGGCCAGTTGAAGGTCGGGCTGCTATAACCCAAACCCACCTCCATAGGTTAAGGGCTGGCAACAAGTGTCGAGAAGGCATAACTAAAATGGAAGTATTTTCCTAATGTACCTATATGCACACTCCCAACCATATATATGCAATAATTTAGATGAATACAAAGTCAATAAAATAACATATAGAGTAAAAACCATAGCTTGTTTCCTCTCCTCATGGCAGCAGTTGATCCTGAATGGGAAGTCTTTTTTGAGGATCGTTGTTCCAAGGTCCATAATGAATCAACACATCCTGGGGGAAGAACGCAAGGAATATCCTTGAAGCACTCAAAGGTTATGAACTGAATAAATCATCTGAGAAGAAGATGCCCCTATGCAGGAAGCTTGATGATGGAATATTCTCAGTTGAAGCTGACCCTAAGGCCCTTAAACAGCGATCAATTTTATGTAAGTTTTCGATTATGGGTCGCATTTCATATATCAGAGGGGATAAACCCTGGTTGAATTCTGATCTTAAAATGATAATTAAACATGTATGGGGTGTCTCCAAATGGAGGCTAGTGCTATTAGGAAAGGGTTACTTTCATATGCTGCTTAGATCCCAAGATGATTTTGATCGAGTCTATAAATTTGGAAACCTTCAGCTTAAACTGGGAGTTCTTCGAATCTCTAAATGGGACCTCTCCTTCAATCCAAACACTACAAGAAATACCATGGAGAAAATATGGGTTCGCCTACATGGTCTCAGTTGGTTTTTTTGGCATCTAAAAATCTTAAACGACATTGCCTCGTGCATAGGTACACCACTCAAAATCGATCAGCGAACACTTAACACTGAGATTTGATTGTATGCTAGGGTGATGATAGAAGTTGATATTGCTTCCAAACTTCCTGAAATAATTGTTTTCAATGCGAACGAATACAAAACATAAATTCTAGTGAAATCTGAATGTATGCCTTTGTATTGTGAACTCTACAAAATCGTCGGACATTCTTTTTTGAAATGTAAAGTTGTCCAGAACCAAGTTGCTCAACCAAAGGATGATGGGTGGACTGAAATTACAATTCAAAGGAAAGACAAGTCCACTGCTTCTGAAAATCCCAAACCAGCTATGAAGAGAGATGAAATATGGGTTAAGAATCCAAACCTTATAGGATAAAGTTCGAGTATCAATTGGGCTGAACAGGTTGAGGAATAGAAAAATACTAATCTTGATTTTTGTATCCTAGAAGAAATTGAGCAGATGGTCTTAGATACTTGTAAGGAACACCGGTCTGTTTTGGACCCAAGAAGGCTTACCCCACTTGAGGCTGATCAACAGCAGGTGACATATTTTGAGAACCATGCTCCAACATCTGAGTTCAAAGAGATCACTAAACAACTGATGGATTTGGGAGCTTCAGTGATCCTTGAGCTGAAAACAAATGGCAATGCCTGCATTGATAATTCACTGCCACTGGAGTTAGATCAGAACTCATCCATGGATTTCTCGGTTGATGCTAGACAAACAGTGGTGCTACATGCAGGCCATTCTGGGATTGATGGACAACCTCAACTGAATCCCATTATGACTGCAGGTATGAATCCTTCAGTTGATTTAGTTTCAAATTTTGAGAATTCCATGGTGATGTGCACAGCTGCTAACACTGGCACTAAACTGACCTCCTTGAACAACATTTTGGGTATGAAAAATGCAATACCCATGGAATCTGTAGAAGCCACATATCCCCCTATGTTGCACACTATTTTTTAGGTCTCAAACACACCCAAAGATCCAAAGGATGGTCCTATGACCACCCCCATTGCTAGTAAAACATCTGCTATTATTAATTCTGATACTAATACAGATGTTGATAACACATATATTGTTTCTCCTATGAGTAAACAGGATAATAAGTCTAATCCGACCCCCTCTCAAATTCTTAGGAGATCAAAAAAAATAAGGGTTTGAGTGGATACAAAAATAATAAAGGTGGATCTTTCTCCAAATCTAGGTTTTAATGGATCTTTTATTTTTGGAATTTTCAAGGCATAGCAAACTCTGACATGATTACTATTCTTAAAAGACTAATTTTGATGCATAAACCAAAAAAATTTGTTATCACTGAACCAAAAATCAACTTTTCTAGTAACTTTATGCATATATCTTCTTATGGTTATAAATTTCTAGGTGCTTGAAAAAATGGTATTTCTATTGATTCCCTCTGTATTTTTTACCATGCTACTTTACAAAATTTCAATATCTACAAATTCTCTGATCAAATGATTACCTGATATTTCTCCATTGATAACTTACACTGTTTTTGCACAATGGTGTATTCAAAAAATATATATCAAGATCGAAGACCTATCTGGCATGATCTTTTTGACATATCTAACTCCATTCATAACCCATGGTTTGTGATAGGAGATTTTAATGCCATTATTTCTCCCAGTGAGAAAATTGGGCCTAATCATTCTCATATCTCCTATAGATAATTTAAAACATCTATTGAAGATTTTAACCTTATAGAAATTAATATCACAGGTGCTAAATTTACTTGGTATAGAAGACAATACAACAGAGTTGTTTCAAGCAAACTTGACAGGGCCTTTACAAATTACCCAACTCTGGATAACTGGGATACTATCACTTCCACAACTTTAACTAAACTAAACTCGGACCATCACCACATCCTAGTTAGTCTTTTTTCTAAAATAACTAGGCCCACTCTTCCTTTTAGATTCAACAATGCTTGGTCTTCTGAAATGGAATGTTCAACTCTCATAAAAAATTGTTGGGCGTCGATGAATCACCACTCGGATGCTTTTTCTTGTCCCACCAAACTAAAACATCTTAAACAGTGTCTCAAAGATTGGTGTAGGACCAAATAAAAACAAATGGACAAGGACATCTCCAACCTTGAGAAGGAGCTTAATCAAATCCAAAATTTCAACACTCACGCTGATTTCTCTTCTGATCCCTAAAATGAAATCAATATTTCTGTAAAACTTAATTCTCTCCTAATTCTTAAAGAAAACATTTGTAAACAAGTCTTCAAAACTAAATGGATTTTAGATGGTGATCGAAACACTAAATTCTACAATTCCCTTCAAATAATTAGAAAATTATGCAGACCTCTCTCCATTCTCAGGGACAACAACACTCTTCTTGATTTTGAGGAGGCCATTGTTGATCATGTGGTTTCCTACTTCACCAATATTTTTAATGGTCCAAATATTAACAAATAAATCCTCCCCAAGATCATTCTCATTATTTTTCATGATGATGATAATCAATTTATTTTGAGCATCCATCTTGATCATGAAATCAAAGACACCATCTTTAGTCTCAACCCTGATAGTGCCCCGGGACCTGATGGTTTCAACAACGGATTTTTTCAACAATTCTGGGAAATTTTCCACATTGATGTTTTTAAATTAGTCGAGTCTTTATTATCAAATGGTTTTATCCCTCATGGTATTAATTCTCAATTTCTAAACCTCGTTCCTAAAGTGTCTAATGCCTCCGAAATTCATCTTTTTCATCCCATCTCTCTCATCAACTCTATCTATAAAATTATTACTAAACTTATTACTAAAAAACTTTCTCCCATATGCAATAAAATAATATCTTGGAATCAATTTGGTTTTATCAAAGGTATATCCATTCAGGATTTCATTTTCCTTGCCTCAGAATGAACCAATTCCCTTAATAAAGTGTCTAGAGGTGGAAACATTGCTATAAAACTTGACATCAAGAAATCCTTTGACACTATTGACTGGAGTTTCATCTTCAAAGTTCTCCAGAGATTTGGCTTCAATGATACTTTTGTTAGAAGTATTAACTCATTATTTAATTCGGCCTCTATTTCTATCCTTGTTAATGGATCCCCAAAAGGCTACTTTAAATTCACCAAAGGTGTGAGACAAGGTGACCCCTTATCTTCCATTCTTTTTGCTATTGCGGAAGATTATCTCAATAGATTGATCACCTTCCTGGTTGATCAAAAACAACTCAAACCCATACAAGCGGCTAGAAGCCTCAAGGTTCCTACACATCTTCTATATGAGGATGATATTATTCTGTTTTTAAATGGTGAAAAAAGAAATTTCCAAAATTTAAAAAGTGCTATGGCACATTATGAAGAAATTTCTAGTCAAACTATCAGCTGGAAAAAATCTTTTGTGTTCTTCGAAAAAAAATTCTCTCCTAGTAGGAAAACGAGCATTATAAATAGCCTATGAATTAAAGAAGGATCTTTCCCCTTCACCTATCTGGGAGTTCCAATATTCTGGGGATGACCTAAATCCATACACTTTAATGATGTTGTGGACAAGGTTATCAATCAACTATCCTCCTAGAAAGGTAAATCCCTCTCCATGGATAGTAGAATTGCATTGGTGAAATATGCAATAGTCTCTAAATTGGTCTACCCGCTGATGGTTTATAAATGGCCTACTGGCCTTTTTAAGAAAATTAATGTTTACATAAAAAACTTTTTTTGGACAGGTAGCATTCTTAAGAGGAAGCTTGTTACTATTCCTTGGTCTAAATGTTGAAAACCTCTTCAGGAATTTGGTCTTGGCATTAAAAATCTCAAAATCTTTAATTAAGCCTTACAAGCTGGACTCACTTGGAGAATTTTTAATAGTAACTCAGATTCCATTGATTTTCTAAAAGAAAGATTTCTCATAAAACTCAAGAAGGGTAACTTGAGCTATATAAACTCCTCTATATGGCCATCCATTAAAAAATACTTTTCCAATATTATGAATAACTCTATATGGATGGTTATCTCAGACTCCTCCATGAATTTTTGGATGGATAACTGGACCGGCGCTCCCCTATTATCTATTATCTCTCCCAATTCCCATCCTGAAAACATCAATTGTACTATTAAGGATGTGATTCAATCTAGAAATTTCAATCTCCCTGATAACATCATGCATATTGATGATAATTATACTTTCTATAATATTAGATATTTTCTTATCTGGGAGCCTTCCCACAATGGGGTGCTTGATTAAAAATGTTTTTACAATCACAATTTCACTAATTCATATTCTAATTTCAGTTGGTTAAAACATTTTGATAAGCCCTGTATCAAACCCTCAAGACTCAACCTCGTTTGGTGCATTGAACACAATCGTATTCCTACCGAGGTTTGTCTTTAATCTTTTGGTATCCAAATATGCTCAAAGTTCCATTTCTATCACCAACATAGAGAGGATACTAACCATATTTTTTTGTCTTATGCTACAGCCTCTACCCTCTGGAATTATATTATTGACATTTTTTATTGTAGATGGATTTTACTTGACTCTATCCCCTTACAATTAAAATGATGTATGGAGCTTAACACCTCGAAACAAATCAAGAATCTCTTCTTAGCTTCGGTTACTGAGCTATTGAACGTGATCTGGTATGATATAAATAACATTATTCACAATAAATACTCATTCAATCTTTATACAGGCCGAATGTGGATTCTCATCACCATTAAAGATACAGGCTCGATCCAGAAATCCCAATGCAATAACAATGTTGATGACTATGTGATCATGCGTCGTCTTCTAGTTGATGGCATCTACAAACCACTGAGGCACACCTTTGAGGTGTTCTGGCAGGCATCGCTCCCAGGATGGATCAAAATTAATGTTGATGTAGCTTCCAAAGAAAACCCAGGACCTGTGGGGTGTGGTGCTATCTTCAGAGACTCCCTTTGCCATTGTCAAGGATGCTTCTTTGGCAGTTGTGGTGTTACCTCTACTTTAGAAGCAGAAATGATGTTTGTGATCCTTTCGATCGACTTTGTCAAAAAAAAGGGGTAGAATAACACATATATTGAAAACGACTCTACCACTATTGTTCAAGCCATCTAGAATGGTATGATTCACCTTTCTTGGCCTCTTACCACTCACTGGATAAGCTGCCTTGCTTCGCTTATGCAGATCAGATACATTGCCACTCATGCTTTCCGAGAAGCGAACATGGTTTCTGATTGTCTCGAAAATAAGGGAATCAATCTGGTTATCACTTGGTTAGATGATCTTCCAGATGATTTTCCCCCTCTTTATGAAAAATATTATAATAAAATTCCCTCCTTCAGACTTTTTTAATTGTTTTTATTGAATAAATTGTGTCTTGGTCTTTGACCGAGGCACCACCTTTATAAAAAAAACCATACATGTAATAGACTCTAGGGAATTCAAAAGAGTATGATGATGTAATACAAATTGAAAAGGGGGGAAAATAAATGTCCAACCAAAAATGATTTCCCAACCTAACATCAACTATAATGAATTAAATATGAGAGATCACGACTCTTAATCTTCAAGCCTGACCAATGTAGATGGTTAACGAACCTAGGTATCTCTATGATAAACTGTAATCTCCACTAATATTTTCATCATCTTCATAAGGTATGACACATGCAAGGAAAACCCATGCAGGGTGAGTATATACATACCCAGAAATATACCATGAAAATCAAAAGCGGGCGATAGAGAGATATGACGATAGTCATCTTAACCCAAAGAAATAGGGAAATGAAACCTAATACATATAGATATGATCCTAAAGAAACCCAAATGAGTGAGAAAGGGTATATCCATATCACAACCCATCCAAATATGATGATTAATTCAACATATCCAAAATTCCATCAATAATGCATAACATCAAATGAAACCTCGCCAAAATATGTGGGGAGGGTCCTACACCTCAAAATTGTGCTCCACATCCGAGGGATCACATATATCTTGTGGAGAACCCGCTCCCCACTAAAGATCAAATATGGGGGAGTACTGCTCTGTAGGTAGATAATTCACACCCTATAATAAGGGAAGTATTGAACCTACCTATATAAAGAAATGAGGAACCCAAGCCCAAGTTTGATAGGGGTACTGACCTCAATATCTCTATAATAGCCTGAGGAACTCATGCACTGGTGTGACAGGGGAGTATTGATCCTTAAATTTCTCTGGTAACATAGGGAACCCACACTCTGGTTTGATAGGGGAGTAATGACTTCAAAATATCTCTAATATAGTGGAGAACTCATGCCCCAATTTCACAGGGGAGTACTAACCCCAACATCTATCTAATGATCCCACCTGATAACTACCATTTTCAAGCATTGCCTGAATAATAATCTCACTTGTAACATCTTATATCATATCTCAAAAATCCACTAATAGTTCCACCACCAAATTCTACATAAAAAATCACTTGGGATAGGCTACTTACAGGCCAAAATCTGTGTCAGAATGAAATAGATACGAGTGGTAGAAGATTCAATTAGGAGTAAACAACATGTAGGGGGTCTACATGGAATGTATCCCCAATTCAATGTCCAGTTGTGTTCTCCCTAAACATGGCTCAGTAATCCCTATCTTTACACACATCATGTACTCTAGGATACATGGCATGTATGACCACTCAAGGTCCTGACCGTGCATCTCAACCTGTACCCGTGTATTACTGCTCATGCCCGTGAATTCCTTCATGTACTCATCCACACAGGGCCTTGAGAATGTGTAATTAGCACATGGCTTGGCCACCTAGGTAGGTTCACATGGAATGTAATCCCACCTACACAGTGTGTAATATTTAAATTCACCAAAAACCCTAACATCACAGTCAGGGAGCTACACGCTTATATTCTTCTAGGAGACACAACGTATATTTGGGATTTTCACAAATAGTATACAGGGTTTCTAGATCCATTATCCTCACCAATAATAACACATATATACCACCCTAAATCAAAGGTAACCACCTTTGACCAACATTTCCTAGTTTTTTATTGTTGGAAAATGGAAACCGTTGATCCACCAAAAGTCTACATCGCCTCTGTTGCTCGTAGCGTCACACCTCATCACCCATCACCACTACCGATCCAAGATCCATGAAGAAACACCCGAAATTCATCCTAATCTATCCAAAAAACACTGATCTAGTCATCATGAACACATCCACTATGAATTTTGGGATCCAGTCATGCTTGTACCCACCTGGAAATTCCAAAATATGGCCCTATAGGTTAACAATAAAGAACATGAAGAACGGGTGGTCTAAAGGAATAAAAACAAAGGTGAAAACTTCATTGGACTAGAATTATTGTAAAATGATCATAGATCATAGAAACTAGGGTCATATTATGGAATAATTCAATAAATAATTGAATAAACAACTTAATTTTTTAAACTATATCATGCGAAGAATGTGGGGTCACAAAATCAAAAGTAGCTACAAATCGATGCTCAATATTTTAGTAAAAAGGGAAAAATCCACAATTGATGAGTCCTACCTTGATTTAGACTGATCATTGGTGAAGAACATGTTCAGAAGTGATGTGGGGATCCCGTTTCATTTACTATCTACCTATCCATATTGATCTGATCATCATTCATTGTCCAATTCTAATTCGCCCAAAAAGAATGCTTTGAATCTCCTCTCAAAGATCTCGGGGTTATGAGGATAAACTTGGTGAATTTATATAGTATCAATTATATATATTAAATTTAGGTTTGGGTATTAAATTAATTAATTTATTAATTTAATTAGTTAATCCACTTAACGTACTCACCAATGGCTGCCTTATCCAAGCGTCTAATGTTGTAACATCCCGTTACTTGCTTTTAGGTATTTTCTTCCTATTTTATTTTTTTCCTCTTTAATTGGGTGTGTCTTGGGACTCTCGAGGATGGAGAAAATTTTCTAAGAATAATGACCTAAATTTTATGGATTTATGTTTGTTTTAATTGATAGATTATGAGTATAAATGTGTTAAGGGGTTTTTGGGATTCTTCCTGCGTTCGAAGAACTCAAAAGTTTTTTTGAGGTTTTTGTAAATAATCTATAGTTTTCATAGTCTGTAGGATAAATACACACCATGTAATGGGAGTACATGACATGTAAGTTCCGCAAGGAATATTTTATAAACCTGGTATACAACATGAAGGGGGTACACACCGTGCAAAGGTTACACATCGTGCGATGATAAAAGACCAGTTTCTAATTAAAAAGTGACAATTTTTTCAGAATATGTGATCCCTATGGATTACATGAATTGTAAGTGGATTACCCACCATGTAATTTTTGTGAAAAATTATTTTAGGGTGTTTCTTTATTGATATATTAATTCATTATTCCATATCTGCCTCCCATCTCGGCTCAGGGCTCTTCTCTAGTGATTTTTAGAGACTCTGTTTGATCCATATTGATTCATTCGGTGATTGATCACTATTTTAGTTGTATTTTATCTCTTTGGGTGAGTAATACTTTCTACTTATTCATTACTTTGATCATAGTAGCACTATTTCATTGCATTAATGGATTAGTTGACATGTGGTGATGTTTCTTTTTTATTTTCTCTAGATCTGTTGTGTGATCTCGTTCTAGGGGTCATTTCTTGTTGGTTGTGGTGCGGCGTGTGTGTGTTCTTGAGGTATTTTTTTTCCTCTTATCCACTAACTCTTTGTTAAAATGAATCAATTATTATATGTGTAAATTGATTCTAGGTCCTCTATTGTCATTTTTGGTTTCTTTATTTTGGTGGATTCTATTGTGGGCATGTGTGACCCAAGTTTTGAGGTGGGTGGTTCCATATCTAGCCTATATTGATGAACTACATTGCTCTTGTTTTTGATAAATTATTTTACTAAATGAAATGACATAATATGACTGATTTTTTTTGTGTGTGCGGAACTTGGTTTTTATAAAAGATAGTTTTCCCCTGGTTTTTGGTAAATGAAAAAGGGTTTCAAAGAATTTTGAAATGGTTTTATGAAATGGTTTTATGAAATGGTTTTCAAAGCATGAAATGATGAAATGGTTTGATGAAATGGTTTGTAAAATAGAGAATATTAAAATCCTTGTGTACTTAGGTGGAAGGTATAGTAATAAGTCTTATCCAATGTTGAGGGGTTTTCTCTTGGGGATTTCCTCTCCTCCCTAGGCTCGTTGTTCTAGGGACTTCTTAGACCTATTGGGGGTTCACTTTTTGGGGTGTTTCTATACACTATAGACTCGATTCATATGTGTAGAGGTATGATGAGTGCATGATTTTATTTGTTAGTTATGAGTTTCCTAGCTATCCTAACCTAGTGTGATCCCCTGACATGATTTTATATGTGATACTTCTTGGCTGATTTTGGATGGTTAGTTTGTACTATTTATTATACTTCCAAGGATTTGATATGATGTGTGATGCATGATTTGTTTTGGAATTATATACATGTTTTGATATATGTATATGAAATGATTGTAAATGGATTTACCTGTTTTATTTGAAAATGTGGAAAGAGGGGAAATTAAATTATTTTTCATTACTTTTGATCAAAAAAAATATTAAACCGTTATCATGTCTTTTTTTCCTTAAATTTGAGCATGATTGGATTATTTTTTAGAGACTTTATGTGGAACATCTGGGTGAGGCCCTACTAAGCATGTTATCTCACACCCTGTGCACCCCTTCAGCAGTGCATATACCTGGTTATGTCTTTCATTATAGGGAAAGGCAAGGTGTTGCAGTGAGGCGGTGAGGTTTTCTATCAGTTGAGTTTTGGGTGGCTGGTGGTGAGATGGTGGTAGTTTTCCCATGTTATCACATGGAGCTATTGGGGTGGCTGTATTAGTTTTTTTCATTTATTTTTGGACTTTTCTCCTATATATTTTTTAGATATCATTTCAGTTATATCACTTCCATTTTTTATTTTCTGTTATGAAATATATATTATTGTTTTCTCTCACTATTCTATTATATATATATATATATGTCTGGTTTTCTAATTCATGTTGGATGATATCATTCCCTTTGGTTATTGTTTGATTCCTGGGTACTAGTCATCAACATGTGGTGGTCAGGAATGACCTTAGGATACATGATAGCTCAGGTCGGGTACTAGTTTGAGAAGTTATTTGGGTTGGGTTTGTCACAGTTTGGTATTAGAGGGAGGTGTTTCCTCAAGATTCCTTTTCTTGGTATGTTTGGTAGACTGGAGTTAGGTTTTTTGGGATTATGTGGTATATTACGGGGAGTGCTTGGCCATCTCTTGTCATGATGAGACTTAAGTTACCATGAGATATTGGTATTTTTGTCTCCTATTTTGAGTTCTTGATGTTAATATCAGTTATTTATTATGAATTTTATAGTTTTAAATGAGATTGTTCTATTTTCCGATTGTTTCTTTTATGTCAGTGTGTAGTAGTATTCCTATGAGATGTGTTTTGTGAGTTACTCAAGAGAGTGCAGCTAATGCTTCTCAAGGGAATACTTTAATGGATCAAAAATTTATCATGGCTATCATGTGGTCAGTTTGTAATATTGATTAAAATGTATCACAAGCTCAGAATTTGGTTGTTGAGGTACAACCAAGAGTTTTAGAATATAGGGATCAGTTATAGGAGTTATTGTATGAGAATATTTCATCCTTTAAAGGTATGAATGAACCTCAAGAGGAAGAGTTCTAGATTGAAGATATTGATCGGGTCTTTGACTTATTAGATAGGCCTAAAAGCATCAAGGTAAATTGTGCATCATTCATACTTGAGGGTTCTAGCAAGCGTTGGTGGGATTCCATAGTGTAGGTGAATAAGAACATTGGATTGGATTTTAATGGTTTCAAGACTCTCTTCTTCCATAAATTTTTCTAGGGTCACTGATGATGGAAAAGTCTCTAGAGTTCCTCTCTTTGTAGTAGGTAGATCATTTAGTGTTGGCATACACCAATCGCTTTGCTGAGCTGGTTCATTTTGCACCATAGGTTATAAAGAATAACCAGCTGAAAGCTCAAAGGTACATGTAGGGTTTGAGACTGGATATTAGATCAAATGTATTTATGATGAAGCTTTCAATGTATGCGAATATAGTTGATAGGGATGTAATTATGGCATATTTCCTTTTTAATACATAAATTTTCATTAAATGGTATAAATAGAGGATATTTTAAAGTTTAGTTTCTTGAAAATAAGGTACATAATACATGAAAACTTAAAACATGCTTCTAAATAAACATAAATACATCTTCATGGGTTCACCCTAAGTTACTTTTACTACATTTCATTTCCTAGGTACATAAATCAAAGGAAAGGGTTGAGCACGAAGCCCAGTAAGGGAATAAGTAAGAGAGACATGTAGCATGTGATCTTGAGACATATCAATAAGAACATGAGGTATAATGAAAAGGCATGAAAAAAAGAAATATAGTAATAATAACATGAATCATAACATGGAAATGTGGCCACAACATTCAAATGAGACATTCTTAAGCATATCACCAAGGTTTATCACCAAGGTTTCATAAATGAAAATTACCAAGGTTATTCACTAAGGTATCGTGAAACATGTTATCTCTAGAGATTAAATTACTTATACAATGAATTGTATAACTATCATGGAACACCCTTTATATGTATTAATTTCATGTGATACACATAGATCATAATAAATCATTTCATTAATAACCCATGGAGAATAAATAATGGGTTTCTTGGCATACAAAATATCTTAAAGACATGATCATTACATCATTTTTAACCCACAAAAGGAAATGTGGGTTTAATATATGTAAATACCTAAGTCACAAATTCAATTTTAAATATAATTGAATACCAATTGAAAATATAAGATGTTTGTTTATTCAAATAAGAAGGAAAAAAATAATTTATCATGTAAAAGATGGAAATTTGATAAGTAAATTCAGCAGCATTACGGGTATAAAACATGGTTTTAGAAAAGGGTAAAATGAGAGGGTAAAAAGTACTATCATTCATAAAATACAATTATTATAGTAATGGGATAATATAAAGTTAAAAAAACTTAGTTTGGAAATTAAAATGCATACCATATGAAAAGGTAACTTGAAAGGAAAAGAGAAGTGGAGATTTCTCTTACCTTTAAGAGTTGTTCATAAAACATGAGGATGGAACCTTGGGGGATTGAGTACATCTTAGGGGGGAGTCCCTGAGAGGAAAAATAACCATAAATTCATGGAGTATGGATTGGTACTAAAGGGGTATGGTGAAATGGGTGGGTATTTATAGAAAAAGTGGAGGAATTGTTTAATAATTTCCAAATATAGGTCTTGGAAATCTAGGCTGTGAAAAATGAAAAACCATTGTATTACCCATGGTTTTTTCTCATGGTTTTGGAAATTTAGGTCACATTTTAAGTTATTTTAATCCAATAGAATCGAACACCATTTTTTAATACTTATTTTTTCATGGAAGAGTAAAGATTCTACAAAGTGATGTTTTTAAAAAACAATTTTTTTCTTTTCAGACTTTGGGAAGTCACTTATAGTTTTGTAAATTGATTAAAATCTATTAAAATACTTAATATTAATAAAATAAGATATTTTAGGTCGTGTATTATGTTTAATTAATTATTACATCATCATGACATAAATATGATGTCATAAAATATACTGAAACCCCAAAACTGTATTTTTTACTATTTCTCATAAATTTATCCTAACCTAATTTTGATGTGATGATTTCAAATATAATTTTTATTTTTTCATAATAATTTTATAAATATGATAATTTTAACTTTTAAAAATAAAAATTCCTATTTATTTAAAAATATTAGTTTTTAAGGCACGGTCAAATTTATGATGCTTATAAAAATTTCCTAGGCTATTAAAAAAATATTTTATCATTTATTATTTAAATAATATTATTTTAAAATAATTTTTTTCAAAACAAATATTATCTATAATACTTTATTTTATTATAAAATTATATAAATTTTCTATAAAAATATAATTATGTTTCATTTGCATCCAAAAATCAATTTATCAAATTCATCTCAATCAAACATATATTTTATTAAGAAAAACTTTTCTTAAAATAGAATTGATGGGATAACTATTTTATTTATACAAATGAAATTACACTTTATGAAACTAAGGCCTAGACATGTAACCTATTATTACACCAGCATATTCCTTAAGAGTAAGGTGTGTGTGGTCATAGTTTCATGGGGTGGCTCGACTAACATCGACTGAGTGGTAATCTCTACTAACTCAAACTTCTCCCATATGTGATTTCATTCAATCTTCACTTGTTGAAGATCAACTTGGGATTGGTTAAGGTTGAATACCAGTGATGCTACCTCCCTCCCAAGTTCAAACAAATGGGCCTCAAATGACACGACTCTATTGGTTGAGGTAATTGATCCTCCTTTATGTATCAATTATACTTTTTCATTACTACTTATAAACACTAATTATAATGGTAAAGTTATCAAACAAGGGTATAGTTTCCAATTGTCATATTGATCAACAGTTATATTTTACTAACAATTATATTTTACCAATGCCCATATTTGACCAATGGTCATATAACAGTCGAATCCCAATGATTACATTTCCCTTTATTGCCTATAAATACCACTTTATTATTTCACTTAAAAATTCACTATAATTTATCCCTAAGGTTATATTTTCATTTATTAATATGTTTTTTGGTTTACTAATATTTTTTTTCATTTCTATAGCATTTTCAGTGGGGCGATGATTCTAGTAGATTTGAGCGATCCTTATTTTACCATATAGATTTTCTATTTATAGTTTTTGTCTAGTTTTAATGTTTGGAATTTTAATTAGTTTCATATCTAACTAATGTAATGATCATTTTTAATGATATAAAATTTTATTGTTTTTTTTATATTTTGTATGTGTGTATTATTATATAATATGTAATAAATATTTATTTAGGAAAAAAGTATCATTTAAAAAGTTTACGTCATTACAATAATGGAATAAATGAATATGGTGGTCAAGGTAGGATATTTCACCCCTTCTCTTCCACCTAGTGGTAGCTTTAGTGGTGTGTAAGGGAAAAAGAGGAAGTGTGGGGACCATCGTAGGAGTGGTGGAGGTGGTTCTCGGTAGCATGACTCTTCAGATCCTCCAGTTTCACCTAGTGGTGTGCCTATGACTTTATATCAATGTGGGAAAGTAGAATACACATGACATTATTATCCTTAACCTTAAAAGATGTGTAATAGTTGTGGACGTTATGGTCATCTGCATAATTTTTGTTAGGCTATGCCTATACCTTGATATAGTTAGGGATCATCAAATCTAAAGGATATTGTGGTTCAATCGTATGCTTCAAAGACAAATGGGATATAACCATAGAACTCAAGATTGAATAACCTTCACATGGAAGATGAGTTTTTGGAGGAGGTAGATATGGGTCCAAGGACAGTGAGAAGTACCATCTTTATTGCATCCTCAATAGAAATTGTTTTATTTGATATTGGTGTTTCCCACTCATTTATATATGGCTATTTTGTTGATATAAAAAACCTTCTAATGGATCTCATGTCCTTTGTTATGGAGTTAGATACACCTCTTGGGAAGATGAAATAGAATGGGTTTTGGTTCCCTTGTGCAATATCGATAGCCAATGCAGAGTTACTATGGAATTTTTATGTTCTCGATTTGGATCTTTTTTACATCATCATTGGGATGGATTGGCTTACTGATCATCATGCTAAGGTTGATTGTTATCATCGGCATGTCTCGTTCTTTGCTGTCGATGGGATCTCATGGTTGTTTTAGGGAGAGTGGGATCTGAGGTACAGTCATGAAGGACCTTCCCACCCAGAGTTTAAGAGTTTGTTGTTTGTGGTAGTAGTTGTTCCCGATGATGTCTCTTCTGTTATTGATCTTCCTGGTATTGTTTGGAATTTTCCTGATGTTTTCCTAGAATATTTCTTCAATATTCCTCTAGATATGGAGGTAGAGTTTACAATTGACCTGGTGTCAGGTACAAAACTGATTTTGATACCTTCTTATCATATGGAACTAGTGGATCTGAAAGGGCTCAATATTGTTGGATGATTTGGTGGAGAAGGGTTTTGTTCACCTTAGTATTTCACCTTGGGAAATCTCGGTTCTCTTTTCTAAGAAGGTAGATAGTTCACTCTGATTGCATGTGGATTATCAAAAGTTGAACTGGGTAACGGTTAAGAATAAGTATCCTTTGCCCCTTGTTGATGATTTTTTTGATCAGTTAAAGTGGGAAAAGTTTTTTTTGAAGATTGATCTTTGGTTGGGTTATCATCATCTTAGAGTTTGGGAGTCTATTATACCAAATAAAGCTTTCAGGAGAAGGTATGTCCATTATGAGTATCTTGTAATTTTTTTGGTCTAACTAACATTACTATAGTTTTTATTGACTTGATAAATTAAATATTACATTAGTATCTCAACACTTTTGTGGTAGTTTTTGTAGATGATATTTTGGTCTATTCAAGATCTGATCATGAGCATGAGCACCATATGAGTTTGGTTTTGGAAATATTGGGGAGTCAACTTACATATGGAAAGATTTTAAAATACACTTTCTGGATTCAAGAAGTGAAGTTATTGGGGAACATCATTTCTGAGCATAGCTTGTCAGTTAATCATGAGAATCTAAAGCCTATTTTTTCATGGAAAGAACCACAAAAAATCTTTGATATTCAGATCTTCCTTGGTCTTATTTGTAATGGATCGGACCTCTTTGGTCCATTCCTCTACAGAAATCTAGTGTTTGAGGTGTTCTGGGAGGTCAAGGTGACTTATCCCCAACACTTTTCCAAATTTCCAATTCTGTGAATAGTTCCACCGGTGAGGCCGATGTGAACAGTTACACTAGTGAGGCCTATGTGAATAGTTCCACCGGTGAGGCCTATCTGAAGAGTTCCACCAGTGAGGCCGCTATAAATAGTTCCAATGGTAAGGCAGGTGTGAACAGATCCACTAGTGAGACCGGTGTGAACAGTTCCACTGGTGAGATCGGTGTGAACAGATCCACCGGTGAGACCAATGTGAACAGTTCCACTGGTGAGACCGGTGTGAACAGTTCCACTGGTGAGACCGCTCTAAACAGTTCCACGAGTGAGACCATTGTGAACAGTTCCACCGGTGAGGCCGATGTGAACAGTTCCACCGGTGAGGCCGATGTGAACAGTTCCACCAGTGAGGCCGATGTGAACAGTTCCAATGGTGAGGCCTATGTGAACACTTCCACCGGTGAGATCAATGTGAACAGTGTTTCCAGAACAACATCCTTCCAACATCAGCTTTTTTCCTTTTCCAAATTTCTAGTTCATGAATAGTGTTTCCATCTTCCTACAGTTTCACCCTTTTGATATTTCCTTTGAGGTAAAATGCATTTAAAGCCTCTTTTTAAAGAATATAAGGCTGATTCATAGGACATAACTCCTATATTAATTTTTCCTAAGGCTCGAGATGCTTTTACTTGGGCAAACTGCGTGGTTTAATGCGATTTGATTTTAATGGAAAATACAGTGTATCTTAAACCCACTCCGTTAAATCTTCTAAAGGGACGAGATATATTACTTCCTTATTCTACCTTCTTATTCCCTGGTGTGAGATTCTCGAACCTTTCCTTCTTTCCTTAGGGGTTGTGTGATCGAACCTTAATCCCAGGCTCATTTCCCCTTGAATTTTCTTCTTGCTTCATGCGCACCCCCTGTTTTGGTATAAGCAGCAAGTGTCGATCCTTCATCGATATAAGTTTTCACAAGGGAGGAGATCATAATCTATTGGTTGGATCATCCTTGTATAAAGAACTTCAAGAATAGTTTAAGGTAAGGGATTCTTTTCTTCTCTATTCTTCTACATGAAAATGTAGAGTTAGCATGTTTTAGCCCATTGGATCACAATGGAATTGACATATTAAATATTTGAACTCGATAAATGAATTGATATAAATTGTATGTTATTGCCTCTTTTTTCTAGATAGTGTGAAATATTTTCTTTCTTTGTTTAGCTTTTCATTCTTGATGGAAATTGGTAATGAATATAAATATGGAATTAATTGATAATTGTTTGGCTAAAGATAAAGAGGCATGTAAATGAATCTAGTTGTTTTTTTTGTTGTTGTTGTCATTTAATGTTAATTAAATTGATGCAGTAAGCATGTTTAATAAATTTGTGATAGCTTACTATTTAGGTTTCCCATAGTTGGAACCTAAAAATAATAAATCAGTTAATTATAGATGGATTAAATGACTAGTTTTTTATACTAGATAATGCCTCGTAGGGTTCTGAGTTACCCTCTTGCTTGATTAAGGGATAAGAGACCATTTGATATGATGTTTGTTTTTCTATTGCTTGTGTTGTGAGATGTGGGGGTAGGAAGGCCTATTGGTTGTGGTAGCAGATGACTCCTAGGGTGGAAAGATGCATCGATTTATGCATGTGGGTATCGGGGAGGACACTGGGGATAATGAAACAGGTTAGATGTGAATCTTTGGATGATTGTTGTTTCTTGTTGGTTGTTTATCTTCCTTACTTTCCCCACTGCTCAATGTAGATGGTTTTCTTTCTCTCCTACCAAAAGGGTCGAAGATGCATGGGGTATGCCATGTGATTTTCGTGTTTAGCTTCCTAAGGGAGGATGGGTCTATGCTCTTTCTATAGGCGGCAAAGACTCGACGGGTAGTTCATCTACTCACTGTGTTGATCCCCCTTGTGTTTAGTAGCTTAGAATTTTTTTCTAAAATGCTTGGTAAATGGGAAAGTAATGATGATAATAAATTATTGAATAAATGATGTTAATCCATGGGGTTGGAGCTTGCTGGGATGCAATTTTGTGGTTGAAATTTTAAAGGAACAATGAACTTTGGGTGTGATACTAATTAAATATAAGGTCAAAATTGTTAATGGTTAATTAGTGTTTAAATAATTAATTAATGTAAAGTATAACTGATAAAAAGGGAATGAAGTAATGTAATAAAGATCTTTAAATGGTTGTGTTCTTATTGGATACCTAGTCTTAGAAGTGGAAGATAGGATTCAGAAAGATGTTAGCTGTAATTGAGTTTAAGACTAGGTTATTCTCATAGTGTGGTTGTGAGATATAGTATATTCTGTACTTTTTATGTTTTTATATGCTACTCCACCCTGTCAGTAAGGGAAACTGACACCCTAGGTATTCTGAGCTCTGGGGGGGGGGGTCCCCAACATTCTGGTGGGAGGATGGATGGCTGACTACCCCCTTTGGCCCTACTCTCTTCTCTTGGTAATTACTTGTGATGGAAGGCACAACAGTTAGTTTTCCCCATATATGTGTGTAGAGGGTTGTAATGGCTTGTGGTTGTCCAAAAACATATATATATTCTAGATATAGTTTCCCATGGACTACTATAGGTGTAACACGTATAGGATGTGATGGTTTGAGGATCCTTACTCGGTGTATGGGTTGCAATGGCTTGAGGTATAATGCCCGATGTATGATACACGTTATTCGAGTTGTGGTGTCTCCTGGAAACTACCTAGTTACTTTTCTTACATGGACATGGTGGTTTTGTTGCATGAGGTGCATGTTGTGGTGCTTCGCCCAGGTGTCTACAGGCAAGCCTTTTTGGATAGATGTGGCTTAGGACGTGTGACATTGGGGAAAAGTGGTAAACCAGTGGGGAAATAGTAGTGGGGTACCCTTGATATTATTTATTATATTATATACTTTTGTATGCGATACTTGGTGAGAGTATCCATGGTGAGGTTGGGAACTTAGTATACCTATTTAGGTGAAGAGTTAGTTTCACTTGTTGTTCACTGTGCTTTAGCATACTTTCTTTACTTTTGCACGAGAGGCTTCGGGTAGGATCCTACTGAGTACACTATTATACTCTCCCTATGTATATATATAAATTGTTTTTCAGGTCACTTGAAGCAAGTTGGAGATCAATCTAGTTTCTACTAACTTGGGGTTGTAGAATCTATTCCAGCTTGTGGTTGCTGCGGTTTTTACTTTCCTTCAGTACTTGAAGTTTTCCCCTTTCATTTATAGTAGTTTTTCATGACATTACATATGTGAAATTGGGTTTTATTTTATATTTTAGTCTGATATAGAGTTGGTTGGTGTCTATCTTATCTCTCTCTTTCGCATGTGTTCTCTTAGAGGTTAATTCCTCCCATTTGTGTGTTTACTATACCCTCGGTGCTAGTTGCCAACCCGAGGCCTACTCGAGACAAGACTCGGGGGGTCATTATCTCTCTTCTCACTTTCCCGGCCCAAGATGGGTACACCTTCTAGGGAGGGGGTCATGACAGAGTGGTATTAGATGTCTGGTTAATGGATAAGATGGAGTTTGGTATTAGGCATAGGTGAGGTTGCATGGGTTGGTAGGGTAACGATGTTAGTCGTGTTTAGAAAGTGATGTAAACACTAGAGACTGGATAATACATAAGTGTTTAGGTCCCCCTATGATTTTATGCATGAACCTTTAAGTTTATAATATCTACTAAATGTGGTGACACTAGTTGAAGGGTAGAAACCTAGGAAAGTATCATGCATCATTCTTCCTTGTGCCTGTGTTTGAATGGGTAGACCTTGGGATAGGTTATACTAAAATAAATAAAAGAAAACAATTAATTAATTAATGTTGATTCTTCCATATTCCAGGTTTAGGAGATCTAACTATTTTTTATTTTGTAGGTATGGCTCTAGGTCGATGTCCTTGTTAGGTTTACACAGAATATGTCTAGCAGGCTGTGTCAGCAGATCACCACAGGGTATAGGTCAACGACGATGACATTTGGAGGAGGACACTCTGAGAGTTTCAGTGCCAGAGTCTATAGAAGTATGAGGGCTCCATTTTAGATGCATTTACAAAAGTCTGGTTAGGGGAGGTTGAGATAGGATTCAGGTCGATCTATGATTAGAAGGAGAACTAGGTGTCTTTGGTTTTGAAGATGCTATGTGGAGTAGTAAGGAAGTGGTGGTTCTTGTTCCTTGGGTATTGCGAGGAGTCGGTGATCTCATGGGAGGAGTTTCGAGACAAGTTTATAGTTGAGTTTCTTTCATTGACTGTGATGGCGTCCAGTCGCCAGGAGATTCTTACCCTTCGACAAGGGAGCTCTAGTGTGCGAGAGTTTGGAGTTTGTTTCAGGAACCTTTTACAATATGCTTTGGACCAGTTTTCGGATGAGGATGCTAGGGCGAGGCATTTTGAGGAGGCTTTGCGTCCAGAGATCCAGCGCCAGGTCACCCCATTTATGATGAAGACATATATTGAGGTACTAGCGAGGGTAGAGGTCATTGAGAGGACATTTTCTAGAACCAGATCATCATGAGAATGGATTCGTCATGATTCCTCACGAAGCAGAGCTGTGGTATGGGGTTCCCAGTTTTCAGGGCAGAAGAGTTTCCATTTGGCCGAGGGTAGGTCTCAGCCCTCAGTATCTTGTTTTTGTGGAGGTAGTGTCTCTCAGGCCTATTCCAAGGGATCAGGAACTTGTTTTTATTTTGGTGGTTGAGGTCATCAGTAGTGAGAGTGTACAACCTTTCAGAGAAGTCATTGTGCACCAGGTGTTCTGCTTCAGGTCCCTCTGTTGAGGCAGTTCCAACCAAGGTAGTAGCAGTAGGTTGTACCAGCTTTGGATTAGAAGAGGGTAGATGGGGAAGGCAGAGGACAACCCCATGACTATCCCCATCCTCAGAGAGCAGAGCGTGACCATGGTGGTGGTCGTCATTAGGGTTAGAGAGGTCATGGATGAGGTTGTGGTCAGCTTCATGCTTTAGCGTTGCCAGCGCCAGGAGAGCCAGACATCGTTCGAGGTACCTTTTGATTTTTTTCTACTTGGGTGTATACATTGTTTGATTTAGGCGCAACACACTCCTTCATATCACCTGCCCTTGTCCATGCTTTGGGACTTGAGGTAGAGAGGCTTCCAGTTCCCTTGGAGTTGACTATGCCAGTTGGATGTCGAGCTAACTTGTTTGAAGTGTGTAGAGACTGTGATCTAGTGTTGGAGTAGCACCGCTATTGGGGACATTTACTATGTTTACAGATACAACCATATGATTTCATGCTCGGCATGGATTGGTTGTATTCGGTCTAGACTATCATGGAATGCTTCAAGAGGCAGGTGGTGTTCTTCGATGCAGATGGAGAGCCAGTGGTGTTTGTTGGCGAGAGAGACACTCATATGGGTTAGAGGCGTGTTTTTTATTTATCATCCTTGATGGCTGAGTTGATGCTGAGTTCTTCATAGGTTCAGCATTTGGCATTTCCTAGGGTCTTAGAAGAGTACCTTGATGTTTTTTCAGAAGAGATTGTAGCATTACCCCCTTGACGATAGTTCGAGTTTGGGATCGAGCTACAACCAGGAGAATATCCTATCCTTATGTCTCCATATAGGATGTCCCCTTCTGAGTTACTAGAGCTATGTATATAGCTTGATGGTCGGTTACAGTGCAGTTTTGTTCGGCCAAGTGTGTCACCATGGGGTGCACTATTTTTGTTCGTGAAGAAGGCTGATGGCAGTTTGTAGTTGTGTATTGATTATTGTCACTTAAACAAAGTAAAAGTGAAGAATCTATATCCCCTTCCATAGATTGATGATTTATTTGATCAACTGAAGGGTGTAAGTTGGTTCTTAAAGATCTACTTACAGTCATGATATCATCAGATGCGTGTGAAGGATGAGGATATCCTGAAGACTGCTTTTCGTTGTTGTCATGGGCATTACGAGTTCATTGTAATATTGTTCAGTGTGACGAATGATCTAGATATGTTCATGGGATTGATGACCACAATGTTCCATGAGTTCCTAGATAAGTTCATGGTGGTTTTCATCGACAAAATCCTTGTGCACTCCACGTCTTAGGAGGAGCATGTAGAGCACCTACACGCCATTTTGGGAGTTCTTCGTCAGCATCATCTATTTGGGAAGTTGTTGAAGTGTGAGTTTTGGTCTTGAGAAGTATGTTTCTTGGAAAATTGTGTGTCCTAGTAGGGAATAGATGTGGATCCATCGAAGATAGAAGCATTTTTGTCTTGGGAATCCCCCAAGACAGTGGAAGATGTGTGAAGTTTCCTTGGTATTGCAGGCTACTACAGGAGGTTCATAGCTGATTTCTCTCGGGTTGCGACTCCTCTGACAGCATTGACTAGTAAGGATCAGGCATTCATGTGGACTGGTCAGTGTCAATTATCTTTCAAGTATCTAAAGTAGAATTTATTAAGTGATCCATTTCTTTGTCTTACAGTAGAGGGAGTTTAGTTTGATGTTTTCTGTGATGCTTCGCATCTGGGGTTAGGCTGTGTTCTGATACTGCAAAGATCAGTTATTTCTTATGGGTCTCGGTAGTTGTGTACCCATGAATGTAACTATGCCACCCATGGTCTTGAGTTGGTAGTTGTGGTGTTTGCTCTGAAGTTGTGGAGACATTACCTCATTGGAGAGCGCTTTGTGGTTTTCACCGATCATAAGAGCCTGAGGTATGTTTTCTCCCAACATGACTTAAACTTGCGACAACGTCGGTGTATGGAGTTCTTATAGGAATAGAATTTTGAAATATCATATACCCCTAGAAAGGGTAATTTTATGGCTGATGTGTTGAGTAGGAAGTCACATAGTTATCTAGTGCATGAATCTGGTGATTCCTGGAGAGTTATTGAAGAACTTTTAGCATTACATATCGATATAGGAGAAGTTGGGGGTAGATGTTGTCTTTTTTAGAAGACGGTACAGTCATTTATGGTGCATTAGGTAGAAGAGTACTAGTTGGGAGATCTAGAGGTGTAGGTTTGGAGAGACCAAGTTTTTTGTGGTGAGTCCCCTGATGGTTGGTCTAAGGATGAACAACACCAAGTTTTGTATCGCAGAAGGATATTTGTTACTTTGGAGATGTGCGAGATGGTTCTCAAAGTTTTCTATAGTTCACCTTTATTGGTACATCCTAGCATGACAAAGATGTACCGATCCTTGAGGAGTCATTTTTGGTGTCCTAGGTTGAAGCGTGCAATTACGGAGTTTGTGTCTCGATGTTTGGTCTTCCATAAGGTCAAGGATGAGCATCGTGTCCCCATTGGTTTGCTTCAACCATTAGATATTCCTCAATGGAAGTGTGAGGGCATCTCAATGGACTTTTTTACTGGTTTACCTCGAGCTCTGAGAGGATATGAATCTATTTGGGTGTTAGTGGACCATTTAATGAAATCATACCACTTTATAGTAATCAAGGAGTCGAGCTTAGTGGAAGTTTTTTCAAGGCAGTATCTGGAGGAGGTGGTGAGACTCCACGGAGTCCCGAGGACGATCATTTTCGATCGAGATCCTTGTTAAAACTCTAGGGTGTGGAGAGGTCTCCAGAATTCTTTTGGTTCTCGTCTATGCCTTAGCACTGCTTTTTATCCACTGCTTTTTATCCACATACGGATGGTCAGACAGAGTGTAATATCCAGACTCTTGAAGACATGTTACGCTCTTGTGTTCTGGATTTTGGAGTTTCGTAGATGAGGAACTTACCCTTGGTGGATTTCGTTTACAACAATAGTTTTCACTCCACCATCGGTATGGCGTCATTTGAAGCCCTATATGGTCGACCTTTCCATTCTCCATTTTTTTGGACTAGGTTCGGAGAGTCAGCAATTCTCATACCGGAACTAGTGTAGAATACAACAAAGATGGTTCAGGTGATTCGTGAGAGGATGAAGACCGCGCATGATCATCAGAAATCATATGCCGATCAAAGAAGGATACCTTTGGAATTTTATTTTGGGGATCACGTGTTTCTAAAGGTGACTCCTCATCATGGTAAGTGAATGTTTGGTCATGGGAGTAAGCATTCTCCCCAATTTGTTGGGCATTTTGAGGTGTTGGCTCGTGTTGGAGTCATGGCGTATCGATTAGAAATTCCCCCGCAGATAAGCTGGATACACGATGTTTTTCATGTGTCATAGCTCCTTCATTATCTTTATGATGACTCTCATGTCATTTATTGGGTAGAGATCAATGTTGATGATGATGCGACCTTCGAGGAGTGGCCTATGGAGATCCAATACTGTAAAGAGAAGGAGTTGCGCAAGCATTCTATCCCCTTGGTTCATGTCTTATGGTGACACGGTGGCATGGAGGAGAGTACCTGGGAACGTGAGTCGCAAATACATGTTCAGTACCTCGATTTGTTTGATTTTTAACTCTTTTCATGTAAAAAATGTTCTCTTTGTAGACCTTTCATGTTTATGAGATGGCTTTCTTTGGTTGTTTCTTGTTTTAGCTCTCTTTTGAGAGGTATCTTGATGGGTGGTTGTTCATACATCATTTTTGTTTACCTTTAGGTGGGTTTTGAATTATCAAGGATAAGAATGTTTTGAGAGGTATCTCATGTAATGGCCCTGACCTCTCTGGTCCATTCCTCTGTATAAATATAGTGTTTGAGGTGTTCTGGGAGGTCAAGGTGACTTATCCCCAACACTTTTCCAAATTTCCAATTCTGTGAATAGTTCCACCGGTGACGCCGATATGAACAGTTCCACCGATGAGGCTAATGTGAACAGTTCCACTAGTGAGCCTGATGTGAATAGTTCCACCGGTGAGGCCTCTATGAATAGTTCCACCGGTGAGGTAGATGTGAACAGTTCCACCGGTAAGCCCAGTGTGAATAGTTCCACCGATGAGACCAGTGAGACCGCTATGAATAGTTCCACCGGTGAGACCATTGTGCACAGTTCCACCGGTGAGGCTGATGTGAACAGTTCCACCAATGAGGCTAATGTGAACAGATCCACCGGTGAGGCCGATGTGAACAGTGTTTTCAGAATAGCAGCCTTCCAACAACATCTTTTTTCCTTTTCCAAATTTCTAGTTCATGAACAGTGTTTCCAGCTTCCTACAGTTTATCCCCTTTGACGTTTCCTTTGATATAAAATGCATATAAAGCCTCTTTTTAAGGACTCTAAGGATAATTCAAAGTCCATAACTCCTATATTAATTTTTCTTAAGGATCAGGATGCTTTTACTTGGTCAAACTGCGTGGTTTAATGTGATCCACTTTTAATGGAAAATGCAGAGTATCTTAAACCTAATCCGTTAAATCTTCTAAATGGATGAGATATATTCCTTCCTTATTCTACCTTCTTATTCCCTGGTGCGATACACTTGAACCTTTCCTTCTTTCCTTAGGGGCTATGTGATGGAACCTTAATCCTAGGATCTTTTCCCCTTGAAGTTTCATCCAGTTGCATGCGCTCCCCCTGTTTTGGTGTAAGCAGCAAGTGCCGATCCTTCATCGATATAAGTTGTCATGGGGGGGAGATCATAATCCGTTGAGTGAATTGTCCTCGTATAAATAATGTCAAGAACCTTTTGAGGCAGTGGATTCGTTGCTTCTCTATTCTTCTACGTGAAAATGTAGAGTTAGCATGTTTTAGCCCACTAGATCACAATGGAATTGACATATTAAATATTTGAACTGGAAAAATGAATTGATATAGATCATACGTTATTGCCTATTTTTTTGATAGATAGTGTGACATCTATTCTTTATTTTTTTAGTTTTTCATTATTGATGGAAATTGGTAATGAACATAAATCTAGATAATTGATAATTGTTTGGCTAAAGATAATGAGGCATGTAAATTAATTAATTTGTTATTGTTGTTGTTGTAATTTTATGTTAATCAAATTGATGAATTAATCATGTTTAATAAATTTTTGATAGATTACTATTTAGGTTTCCCATAGTTGGAACCTACAAATAATAAATTGGTTAATTCCAGATGGATTAAATGACTAGTTGTTTGATACTAGATAATGCCTCGTAGGGTTCTAAGTTACCCTATTGCTTGCTTAAGGTCTAAGAGTTGAGTTGATATGATGTGTGTTTTACTGTTGCTTGTGTTGTGATATGTGGGGGCAAGGAGGCCTATTGGTTGTGGCAACATTTGACGCCTAGGGAGGCGAGATGCATCAGTTTATGCATGTGGGTGTCAGGGAGGACACCAGGGATGATGAAATGGGTTGGATGTGAATGTTTGGATGCATGCTATTTATTATTGGTTGTTTATCTTCCTTAATTTCCCCACTACTCAAGGAAGCTGGTTTGCTGACCCTCATTCCAAAAGAGGTGAAGATGCATGGGGTATGCCACGTGTTTTCCGTGTTTATCTTCCTGAGGGAGGATGGGTATATGCTCTTTCTATAGGCGTCAAAGACTCATTGGGTAATTCATCTACTCACCATGTTGATACCCTTGTGTTTAGTAGCTTAAAATGTTTTTCTAGAATGTCTGTGAATATAGGAAAGTAATGATGTTAATAAATGATTGAATAAATGATGTTAACCCATGGGGTTGGAACTTGATGGGATGAAATGATGTGGTTGAAATTTTAAAGGAATGGTGAACTTTGGGTGTGATGCTAATGAAATATAATGTGGAAATTATTAATGGTTAATTAGTGTTTAAAGAATTAATTAACGTAAAGTGAAACTGATAAAAAGGGAATGAAGTAATGTAATAAATATCTTTAAATGCTTGTATTCTTAGAGGATACCTAGTCTTAGAAGTGGCAGTCAGGAGTCCAAGAGACGTTTGCTGTAGTTGAGTTTAAGACTAGGTTATGTCCATAGTGTGGCTGTGATCTATAGTATATTCTGTAATTTTTGTGTTTTTATACGCTACTCCACCCTGTCAGTTAGGGAAACTGACACCCCAGGGATTCTGAGCCCTAGAGGGTGTTTTTCCCAACATTCTGATGAGAGGATGGATGGCTGACTACCCCCTTTGACCCTGATCTCTTCTCTTGGTAGTTACTTGTGCTGACAGTCACAGTAGTTAGTTTTCCCCATATATGTGTGTAGATGGTTGTAATGTCTTGTGGTAGTTCGCACACATATATATATTCTAAATATAGTTTCCCATGGACTACTATAGGTGTAACGTGTATAGGTTGTGATGGCTTGAGGATACTTACTTGGTGTATGGGATTGATTATCCAATAAAAACATATATTTTAATTACATTTTAATGGTATTAAATGTTCATTTTTGATCTTATGGGCCTGAGTTAGTTCATTTTCATTATGAACATCCATTCTCATCATTTGTGCACTTTATGCCTAATATACATCAATTTAGGCCCAATGAGTCATATGATTCTAAGGAATTTAATTATAAATATTTTAATTTTATATTTTTGTAACTATATCTACACTTAAATGTGAACATTTTTCATTCAGGGATCAATGGATGATTCATAAACGATGATGGAGATATTTGGAGATGAATGGAAGCAATTCTAGAGAAGGCAGATTGGACACCAGCCCACTTATAAGACTGTGGGGCCCAACATACAGGCCCAATGAATCCCAAATTTTGTGGGATGATATAAGAAATATTTAGGAACAAATAACTCTTCAGGATATAATGCTAATTCTGCCTATATGGTGGTCATTAAGGCAGCCCAAGTTAGAGAAAAAATTCTGGGCCAGATTCTGTGGCCCATAAAAACATCCCACCAATTTGATCATATATCGTAATCCACAACTCCAAATGGGCCCAAATTTTACAGAAGGTTAGAAGAAATCCGAGGATACATTTTCTTATTCTATGTACCACTCTGATTCGGCCATATATAAGGTGTTACAAGTGATTTTGTTCGGTGAATGAAATCTGGATTCCACCTCGGATCAAGGGTGGAAAAATCAACTCTCCCTTACTTTCCACCCACCTATGGCCTACCACAATTAATTTAGAAGACTTTTACTATTTTATGCTCTACCCAAGGGCTCAAAAATTCATATTTAAGGCAGTGGTGTTGGAGGATTTTGGGAATATTTGGTGCTTGGTTCAATTGTAATGTTATGCTGCGATTTTGTTGTCTCAAATTTGTCTTTCACTTGTAAGTTGTTCAATTCACTTTAGTTTCTTAATAAAAGTTATTATTATCCTCTTATTATGTTGTTATACATCTCACTTTGATATCATTGCCTCAAGGTGTGAATTTATTCACACCAAATATTGTGAAATTATTCACACAACGGTGGAGTGATCATTTTATTTTTGTTGTTTTCTTTACTTCTCCATGTCCTCCCTCATGAGTCTACTTTCCGCTTCCACTGAAACCATAGTATCAATGGAGGGATAACCCACTTATGGGTTGATCCAATGGAGTAGAAAGGTTCTGTATTGTATGTTATTTATCACCTCATTAATGTATAATCACTTCTTTAATTGAGATTTTTATTTGATGATTTTTAAACTCCATCGTCCTTGTTGAATTTAAGGCCACATACTTCAAGTACTAATACGAACCTTTACCTTGAAGTGCTCAAAACTTTGATCCTTAAAGTGTATAGGTGATTAGTATTAAAGGGTGTAGGAATTAAACCAGTAATTGATGATGTTTTTTTATCTCCTTAAATGAACCCATCTCAATTATAAGAAATTGAAATCATTAAAAAGGAAATACATCCAATCCATCCCGAGCGATAACCTAGGATCAACTCATTATTTTAAATTTAATTCACTTAAGTCTCTTAGAGTTAATTTAAACCCATCTAAAATCAACCCAAGTTGGCCACTTCATAGCCAAAAACAGTCCATAGAATGTACGTGTCTATAGGTTACTTCTTAGGTCTCTGAGGATTCGACAACCCAAGCTAAACTACAAGGACCGTCTTACCTTATTCTCTTGGGTAAATTTGAGTGAGAATCAGGGCTTTAATGGATTGAGGTATAATTCCCAACGTATGATACACATTATTTGAGATGTGGTGACTCCCAGAAACTACCTAGTTACTTTTCTTATGTGGATGTGGTGGTTTTGTTGTACGAGGTGCATGTTGTGGTGCTCCACCCAGGTGTCTGCAGGCAAGCCTTTTTTGAGCGAGATGGCTTAGGACGCGTGACGTTGGGGAAAAGCGGAAAACCAGTGCGGATGTATTAGTGGGGTACCCTTGATATTATTTATTATACTATATACTCTTGTATGCAATACTTAGTGAGAGTAGACATGGTGAGGATGGGAACTTAGTATACCTGTTTAGGTGATGAGTTAGTTTCACTTTTTGTTCACTGTGCTTTAGAATACTTTCTTTACTTTTGCAGGAGAGGCTCCGGGGAGGATTATACTAATTATACTACTATAATCACCCTATTTATATATATAAACTATTTTTTAGGTCACTTATAGTAGGTTGGATATCAAGCCGGTTTTTACTAGCTTGGGGTTGTAGGAGCTGTTCGGGCTTGTGGTTGCTATTGATTTTACTTTCCTTTGGTACTTGCAGTTTTTCATTTTATTTGTATTAGTTTTTCATGACATTACATATGTGCACTTGGGTTTTCTTTTATATTGTATTCTGATATGGATTTGGTTGGTGTCTATTTTATCTCTCTCTCTTTCATGCGTTCTCTTAGAGGGTAATGCCTCCCATTTGTGTGTTTACAATACCCTTGGTGTTAGTCGCCAACCCGGGGCCTACTGGAGGTGGGACTCGGGGGTCATTATCTCTCTTCTCACATTGTCGGCTCAGGAGGGGTACACCTTGTGGGGAGGGGGTCGTGACATTATTGGATACTATTGATGGTTTGTCAATTATTTATCTAAGTTGGCATCACCTTCGACTACCCTTTCTAGGAAAGGGGTAAAATTTTCATAGGATACAAATTTTCAGTATTCTTTTGATGAGTTGAAAATACTTCTAACATTAGAACCTATTCTGATATTACCTGAGCCCGGTAAGGGGTATGTGGTTTTTTGTGATGATTCTGGCACTATTATGGGTTGTGTGCTCATGTAGGATGATCATGTGGTTTCTTACGACTCTCATCAGCTTCGACCACATGAAAATAATTACCCTAATCATGATTTAGAGCTTTTTGTAATTATGCATGTGCTTAAGTATTAGAATCATTATCCTTTTGGGGAAATGTTCATGGTCTTTTTTAACCATAATAGTTTGATCTATATCTTTTCTCAAAAATACTTGAATCTCATATAGAGTTGGTGGATTAGATACCTTCATATGTTTGACTTCGATATCACCTACACCTCAAGGAAGGTGAATGTCGTTACAGATGCTCTTAGTAGGAAAGTGTAATTTCAAGATATTCAGGAATCGAAGGAAGAGTGAAACCTTATGCGGTTTTTTTATCAGTTGAATTCAGATGCTTAAGAGGATGTTTCAAGTATGGTTCTAACCAATGTTCAGTTATCATTATCTCTCCTTAAGCCTATTATATAGGGTCAACAGTAGGATGATGAGTTCAGAGGAATTTGAGAATCCCTATATAGTGGGAAGATTTTTTCTGGTTGGTCTACCTCATCAGATGGTATTTTTAGTTTTGGGTATTGGTTTGTCATCCCAATATATGTGAGGAGATTGATTGTTTTTTATTTTCATAGTTATTCATGGCCCATTCATCTGGTAACTAAAAGATGTATTGTGACATGAGACGGTAATTCTGTAAACTGAGTATGAAGTGTGACATTGTTGATTGTGTGTCCTACTGTTACACCTACCAACAAATAAAGGCAGAGCATTTGAAACCTTCTGGTTTGATTTAACCTCTTTTGGTGCTGATTTGGAAATGGGATGAGGTATCCATGGATTTTTTTGTTGGATTACCACTGGACCCCTAAGGAAAGAATGCTATATGGGTGGTGACTGATCAGTTGAAAAAGTTAGCTCACTTTATTCCAATCAGGGACACTGCTAAAGTTGAGGATCTGGGTAATATGTATATGTAGAAAATTTTGAGGTTATATGGGATTCTTTCTACTATTATTTCATACAAGGATACTAGATTTACTTTGAGGTTATGAAGGAGTCTCCAGTAGGTGATGGGGACTCAGTTTATATTGAGTACAACTTATCATCTATAGATATATGGTTAGATAGAGCATGCCATTTAGATTATGGAAGATATTCTCCATACCTATGTCTTGGATTTTGGTGGATCATGAGATAGCCATCTGGGACTAGTTTAGTTTTCTTATAACAAAAGTTATCAGTCATCGATTATAATGGATCCTTTTGAGGCTTTGTATGGTTTCCCGTGCATATCACCTCTTTGTTGGGAAGAGGTGGAGAAATATTCTTTGGTGGGACCAAGTTTGGTTCAGGATACATCTGTAAGGATTCATGATATACATCAGTGTATGATTACAACTCAAAGTTGAAATAAATCTTATGCTAATCAACGGAGTCACCCTTTGGAGTTATCCATAAGTGACTAGGTTTTATTGAATGTTTCTCATTGGTTGGGTCACCGTTGGCTTGAAAAACAGGGAAATTTGGCACCGAGATACGTTAGATCGTTTGAGGTCACTGAGCAGCTTGGGCGGGTTTCTTATTAATTGGAATTACTGGTTCAGTTGATAGGAATTCATAATGTTTTCCATATATTGTAGCTCAATAAATACCATCATGATCTCTCTCACATTCTGATATGGGATGAGATTGAGTTAGAGCCATATGTTTCTATTGTTGAGAAGATAGTAGAGATTTTTTACTCTCAAGTGAATGTATTTTATGGGAAGTCAATTTCATTGGTTGTGGTGTTATGGCGGCACATATTAGATTCTCATAAGACTTGGGATCATGATTCGTTGATGAAGGAGAAATGGTCTCGCCTATTTACTAGACTTCATTCTTCCACATGACTTCCTGAGGACACAAAGTCTTATGGTGGGTAGTTTGTAACATCTTGTTACCTACTTTCAGGTATTTTCCTCCTCTTTGCTTATTTTACTCTTTAATTGGTCACATCATGGGACTCCCAAGGATATAGAACATTTGCTGATAAAAATATCCTAAAGTTTAGGAATGTATGTTTGTTTGAATTAATGGAGTCCGGGTAGAAATGTGTTAAGGGATTTATGGGGTTATTCTTATTTTTAGAGAATTCTTGAGTTGGTTTTATGTTTTTGTAAAGAATATATGGTTTCCTAGTCTATAATAGAATTACATTTCGTGTAATGGGAGTACACAATGTATAAATTTTGTAGGGAAGATTTTGTGAACCTGGTACACAACGTGAAGGGATTAAACATTGTGTAAATTTTACACACGATGTAATGATAAAATATCAGGTTATAATTAAAAATTGATGGTTTTTAAGCATATGTGATCCCCATGGATTACATAATGTGTAAATGGATTACATGTCATGTAAGTTTCGTGAACAATGATTTTAGGGTGATTCTTGATTGATATATTGATTCATTCTTTCGTATCTCTCTCCCCTATTGACCTAGGGCTCTTCTCTGGTGATTTTGAGAGTCTCTATTCAATATAGATTGATTCATTAAATGATTGATCACCATTTTGGTTGGATTAAATCTATCTAGGTGAGTGATCCTTTTTGATTTTTCATTGTTTCATTGTGTAAATGTTGTTACATTGTGTTATCAGATCCATTGACCTATGGTGATGTGTCTTCTTGATTTTCTCTAGATCTGTTGTGTGATCTCGTTCTAGGGATCATTTCCTTGTTAGTTGTGGTGCGGTGAGTGTGTGTTCTTGAGGTATGTGTTGTCTTCTCTTCTCTGCCTACTATTTTCTAAATTGAATCAATTATGAAATGTGTAAATTGATTCCAGGGACTCCATTATCATTGTTGGTTTCTTCCTTGTTGTGGATTCTGTTGTGGGCGTGTGTGATCCAAGTATTGAGGCAGGTGGTTTCATCTCTAGCCTATATTGTTGAATTATAGTTCTTTTGTTTTTGATAAATTGTTTTACAAAATTAAATGGAATGATATGACTGGTTTTTTTGTGTATAGAACTAGGTTTTTATAAAATTTGGTTTTCCTCTAGTTTTTGGTAAATGAAAAAGTTTTTCAAATCATTGTGAAATGGTTTTCAAATCATGAAATGATGAAATGGTTTGATGAAATAGTTTATAAAATATATCACATGGAAAGTCTTGGGTACATAGGTAGAAATTATAGTAATAAGTATCATCCACTGTCAGGGGGGTTTCTCATGGGGCTTTTCTTAACTCCCTAGGCTCGTTGTTCTAGAAACTTGTTAAACCTATTGGGGGGGTTAACTTTATAGGGTGTTCCTTTTCTCTATATACTTGATGAATATGTCTAGAGTCATGATTTATGTGAGATTATCTATATTAGGTGTGATTTTCTTAGCAATCATGACCTAGTGTGATCCCTAGTGTTATGTTACTTGTATTGCTTCTTGGCCGATTTTGGCTATTTGGCTTGTATTTTTTGTTGTGCAACTATAGATTTGATATGATATGTGATGCATTCTTTGTTTTGAAATGATACATATGTTGTGATATATGGATATGAAATGATTTGAAACCGATTTACCAACTTTATTTGAAAATTTGGAGGAGAAGTTAAATTGTTTTGTCATTCTTTTGATATAAAAACTATTAAACTATTATCATGCCTTTTTTCTTTAAAGTTGAGAATGCTTGGATTATAGTTCAAAGACTTGATATGGAACTCCTGGGTGATACCCTATTGATCATGTTACCTCACACCCTGCATACCCCTTAGACAGTGCATAGACCTAGTTATGTCTTTCAATACAGAGAAAGGCAAGGCACCGTAGTGAGGCAGTGAGATTTTTTGTTAGTTAAGTTTTGGGTGGATAGTGGTGAGATATCGAGATTTTTCCCATGTTATCACGTGAAGCTATCAAAGTAGCTGTCTTATCTTTTTGTCCTTTGCTTTTAAACTTGTCTCTTGGAGAATTTTTCGCTACCGTTTTTGTTGCATTAATTTCATTGTTTCTTTTATGTTATGACATATATATTCTTATCTTCTTCCACTATTTTTTTATGTGTGTGTGTGTGTGTGTGTATATATATATATATATTTCTGGTTTTCTATTTTATGTTGGGTGAAATCATTCCCTTTAGTTGTTATTTGATGCCCGAGTGCTAGTCACCAGCCCGTGGGGATCGGGAAATGTCATTCGGGTATGCAACAACTTGGGTCGGGTACCAGTTTGAGAGGGTATCCAGGCTGAGTTCATCACAGTCGTCAACCAACTTTAGGTCACACTTAAGGTGATCCCTATGTTATGGACTTAACCATGGTATCATATTTTATATTTGAGGCTCCGTTCATTAGTTATTCCATTAATCCTAAAAAACGACACACACATGATATTTGATATATTTACTATTTTTACAATATCAATTTCAGAATCACCGAGCCTTGGAATTTCATGTCGTCTTAGTGACTAGTTCCAAAAATATTTATTAATATATTTCAAAGTTTTGTAAGGAAAAAATCGGGTCACTACATTAGACTTCATTTTAATAGAGATGATGTGAATATGAGAGATGTTGTTTTAGAGTTTATCCCTACTAAAATTCAACTTCTTGATATCTTTACTAAGCCCTTAGATTTTCAGATTTAAAATATTAAATTTTAGCTTGGCATGTTGGAATCTCAATAGTTTTATGTTTTCATGTGTTTAGGGGAAGTTTGAATGTATTTATATACTGAAATTTTCAGATTTACATCAAATTTGTAAATTCTAGAATTTGTTTTTCAGATTACTATTATTCAATTTTTGTACATATTTTTTTATTATATAACTATTTTAAAACCTCTCTTACATCCTAGATAATGTTAATTTACTATTTAACTTTAAATTTGTATAAAATTTTATTTTTTAAAATATTTCTCATTATTTTTATCGACCAAATTTTAAAAATTCCGCTCACTGTATTTAATTCTAAGTTTTAACAGTGGATGGCTATAAAGTGGATCATGGATACATGTTTTAAAAAGTTCACATTTAAGAAAAAAATTATAAAAAATTTATAGTTGTCTTTATGTCATTACCTTATAACACACAATAATTTTTTAACCTTTTTTTTATAATTTCAAAAGGGGGGAGAATTTTTTGAAATTATACTTGGTTTTGTAATGATTGAAATTGGAGAGAATATTTAGTAGATCCTTGAACCACTTCATACTTTGATAATCACACAGATTTATTTGTTTTATTTATTTTAAATATCTTAATACTTTTTATTGTGTATTTATTAAGGTATGTTTAACTTTGAGTGTATCATAATATTTATTTGCTTAAAAAACTTTAGCTTCCATGTTTTGAATGGTCATAACATGTTCTCTAACTTTTATATTGAGTTTCATGGATGGATACATCATTTGAGACCTTAAAATGTCATTTATATAGGTTTTTTTACTATTCCCATGTAGCAAATTCATGTATCCAATTGTCCCACACAGCCAATGTACTGTTCACCACATAGCTGGTTTTCCAGAATTATTTTCCTTATGTATTTCAACCATATCATGGTCTAAATAACTCCAAATTGAGTGATTTTTTTTTTGGGAAAGCTAAGAATATTTTACACATTTAATTAGAAGAAATAATGTTTTTAATCAATCTATATCATGTTTGAAATTATGTTAGAATTCACCATATATTTTCAGTTTGATTTATGTAGTTTTTTAGAAGTGTTTTTATTCAACTTTTTAATCATAACTTGAGATATAGAGGTCCAATTAAGGTTATTATTGATTATTTGGAAATCTAATGAAATTTTATAAATATAATTCAATTGTACCCAAATATAATTATACAATTTAGTATGTTTGTTTTAGGTCTGAAACTTGATAAGTCAATCTATTTACAGATTTTAGAAATCTGGATACGTGAATCGCCTATGTGAATCCCTTACGTAGATTTGGTTATGTCAATTCACTTATGTGAATCGCCCATGTCGATTCACCTATGTGAATTTCTTACATCGATTCGGCTATGTGAATCTCATAAATAATTGTTCTTATGTGTAGTGTGAAAAAACCTTACGTGAATTTACCTACGTGGTTTAATGAAATTTTTATAGGTTATTCTAAAATTTGGAAATTTGCTTTGTTTTACGTATTGTTTCATATTTTGATTTGTTTCATGTTTATTTCTAATATTTAAATTGTTCTAATGAATTTAAAAATTCATATTAATTATGTAGAACCTATGTGAACTATTTTTCATTATTTTAAACAAATTTTTGTGAAGATCAAAGGGTGTTCTATCATTACACATGAAATATACAGCTTGAAACTCAAAAAATAATTTTTATTATTTTATGTTGTTTTATTCGATTTTATGGTATAAAAATTTATATTATTTGATATTAAACTCATTCAAACTTTATTTTAATATATTTAATGCAATGTTATTAATTTTTGATATTCTTCGCATGTTTACTACTTGTTTTAAACAAGATGTTTTTGAATTTCGTATTTCAAATTCAAACTTTCTATTTTCATGGAATCTTTCATTAAAAAAATTATTATGTAAACTATTTAAATTATTTAATGGGTATTCAAAATTGGTTTGAATTATTCTTTATTGTTTTGAATACTGGACGTGAGTTGATAGATTATTATGCAACGATAATATTCTTCTCTCTTTTTCTCTCTCTTTAATTATCCAATATTATTCTTTTTAATTTTAAATTTTTCTAACTGTTTTCATGAGAAATTTTTAGTTTTTGTAGATTTTCAGAATCTATATATGGGATTTAATGGACTCTTGGAAGAGATATACAATTACGACACGATGAGCACATATGAATTAAAGTGATAAATAATGTCTATACTCTGTGAACTTTGAAGTGATCCTGTATACTATGTTTACTACTACTGGACAATCTCTCAAGGGTTGAACAAAACTTCTATGACTTCTTTTATTGCCTTGATGAGACATTCAAGTTGATCAAACACTCAAGAACCAGTACCTGGATTTTATTCTTATTCTTAATTTTTTGTTTTAGTTGCTTGAGTCTGTAACACTTTTTCTCATCTCTCATGTGTCTTTGCCTTTCTCTTTATTCTTTTACATATAAAAACTTTTTATATCTTCAGGTTGTGACTCCTGAATTATAAAGTTAGGACCATTTGGTTTGTGACTCTGAGTATCTAAAGTTAGGGTTTTAATTGGATTGTGGCCCCCATACAAAAGTTCGATGTCTTGATTATTCTTCCATTAAAAAAACAGTTTGTAATCAGTTTATGATTTCCCTACAAAAATCAGATTAGTGCACAATGTATCTCTCACTGAGTAGAGAGATATAGGAGTGGACTAGGTCCACTTTGAAGAAAACTACTATAAAAAACATCATTGTATTTTTTATTTTATTCCACTGTTAATTATCTTCGTTAAACAACTTTGATAATTTATTTAAATAATTAGTCTATCTCTTCAAATTTTTTAATCTAGTCTATCACCCCTATTTTAGACCACTTTTTATCACCTTATCCGACCTAATACCTATGTTTTTTTACACAAAAATATCTTCTTTGTTGAAAGATCATCTTCCAGGCTTAGAAACTAAGAAAACACAGAGGTCACTTCAAACTACCCATCCTTAAACCTTATTGGTGACAAAAAATCATATTCATATTCAAATAAAGACTTGTCTTTTGGACTCTCTATGTTTAATGGATATACCCATGGTCTAGATTTTGAACTTGAGAATATAACTAGAAGGATTTAAATTCAAGTGACGAGTTGGATTCAACATATCATCATATCAAGGAATTATCTTATAATCTCAACTCAATTCTCACACTTTATATTTAGTCTTTTTTCATTTGCATTCGTTCTCCTTAAAAAATGAAAATATTATATTTTATGGTCAAAGTTGAGAGTTTAAAGAAAACTATGACCTTGTTTATATAAGGATGTGTAAAACTAGAAAAGTTTCTCATTGTCCAAAGGCCATCTAGATCCAAGAATGGACTCTGATATATCAAAGATACTAGAAAACACTTCTTCCAAAATCGCTTCATTTTAGGCAAAGAACAAATCCATTCTTCCATGAAAAAGATACATATAAATATATTGCACAACTATAAAACATATCACTCTGGCTTGTTTGATGATGAAAAAACAGTGTTTCAAAGTGTCTCGGGTATTTATTTGAAAAGATTTACTTATCTCTTAATGGAAGAGGATGAAGAAAGTTCGACTTGCAAATGATCTATGTGAAACCTTTATAGGGTCTACTAAAATATGAGCATAAGGTCTTGCAACTCAAGCATATACCCATGAAAGTGGAGATGCTTTCAGACACTTCAACGAAATTCAAATGTCAACCATCACTTTCATCTTGGATTTACTTAACTTTTCAAGCAACAAGTTTTTTTAAAGGCGTATCTACATGGGAGAAGGAGCTTATCACAAAGGAACAACCATGAAATTCAAATGAAATCCTTTGTGACGGATCAAGTCATATTGGTTTACCACACATCAAAGTCTGCCTACTATAACCATGAGAAAAAATGAAAAAATATTTGATGGTGGGTAAATCTAAAAGATAACTTCTACCTCTATCATGTTGGATGAGTGAATTAAACTAAATATTAAATCAAAAATAACACAAAACAAATATTTTTATGTGATTCATTTGTTAAAAAACCAACATCCATAAACCCTCATCCAAACACATATGTCCTCAGATTCCTAACGTTTGAGATAATCAGATTCCACACTTCATAATACATTACAACAGTTCAGAAGAGAGAGATTACAAAGAAACTACTACGCCTACCAGTACTTAGAGAGACTCGATCTTGAGACCTCACGTGAAACCTCTCAAAGAACCACTATGCTATGCCCTGAAGTAACTCCACATGAAACCAGAAATTATCAAACATGTTGAGAGGAGTGCCCCTGCACGAGAGGAAGTCCCCACATAATAGCCCGAATCTATTGGGTGTTTTGGTTCGTTAAAATCTGAAATGAAAAAACAATGTTTATATTCAATTTATTACATGCAAATTGATAAACATATAATGTCCGAGTTGCAATTCCATAACATTAGGAATGAATTATTCAAAATGAATACGATCAGTGAACAACAACACTGACATGAATTGGGCAGTGAAAATTACATCAACACATTAAATTCAAAAATAACATATTTGAATTAATATTAAGAAGCAGCGTATTCATTCAGCAATTTACAAGTCGAACAAATGCGGAAATGGAAAGTAGTAAAAGGGACACCAAGGATTTACGTGCTTCAGCCATAGGCCTACATGCACGGGGCAGGATCGTCATGGTTTTTTACTATGCAAGAATGAAGAAGTACAAGAACAACTAGACACCAAGACACATGGAACAAAATAGTACCAGAAACAATCACGACACACAAGATAAAAAACAACAGCAAGTGCAAGACTTACATAGAAAAAAACAACAAAGAAAAAGTAATAATAATAAACCGGACCGAGACCCCCTTATCAGGGATCGTTCTCACCTTTTTCAAGGAAGAATCCTGCTGTAAGCTGCTAAAAACGTGTCGCTAAGACCAGCAAGTCCATAACCAATGTCCGAGTACATTTCCAAGTTTTTTTCCCTATTGTCTCACGAAACAGAACCTATACTTCTGACGCCGCTCTCCAGGGTTGTTGCCAAGTTTATCTTCATCCCCCAAGAACACTCATGTCCAATCATTACCTGAGTCATAGCCATCCAGGTCCGCATGATGCAAAGCAGATTCTGCATCCTCTGAGTTCCAGAATGAAAAGCACGATCTTCTTGGTGGTCGAAGTCTGCGAACTCTGGATCTTTTTGGTGGTTGAAGTCTGCGAACTCTGGATCTTCTTGGTGGTCGAAGTCTGCGAACGCTACCCTCATGGAACAAGATCCACGAACAAGGGTTGTCCATGAGAATATCTCCTTGGAAAACCCCTAATTGTGTTGCTCTTCTGTGGGAGGAAAACGACCATCGTTGTTTCCTTCTCAACAAGGCCGACGAAGCGGACTCCCTCCGTCACAACTCCTCAATCGAACAAGGAAGACACGCCGGAATCCCACGCTGCTCTCCCTCGCACCTGGAAATGGAGCCGTTGGGCACTCTCTCTCTAGGAAGCCCAACCAGATTGCTGAAACAGAGGCGCTGCTATCTCTCTCTAGGCAGTCGAACTGCGGATGGCCTGCTGCTACAGCTCCCTCCGCCAAGCGAAATGATGCCCTCGTGCTGAAGTGGTGCCCTCTCACCTCAAAAGGATCCACTGCAGAAACAATAGGCAGGGCACGTGGATAGTGGAAATGTCTCAAGCGGTTCCAGGTGTAACTGTGTAATAGATTTCTCAACAAAAAACCATATTAAATAAATTGTATTTTAATTAAAAAAAAATAAGGAATAACGGATTCACAAATCTCCACCTTGGAAATTAAAATGCATGAACAAATTTAATATGCAACAACACACTCTCTACCTTGAAAATTAAAACATAAACCACATGATGATTTTGCGCCACCTAACATCAACTTGGGCATATCCTAAACTGGAAATAACCTAAGGGTTATGACCCAAACAGTCCCCCTACCATGTATCAACTTTGACACATGTCGCCCAAAGTTGAATGATATTTAAACAAATGTTAAACATGCTCAGAAAAATGGCTCTAAACATAAACAGAGCACATACCTGTACTTACCTGAGTCTCACTCTGAGACAGTGCCAACGAGGAAGACGGGACCAGCAAATCACATGCTAACAAGTCCCCGAATCAGCTCACATGTGCCTGCAGAACACAA
Source organism: Viscum album (assembly GCA_963277665.1). Classification (NCBI taxonomy): domain Eukaryota; kingdom Viridiplantae; phylum Streptophyta; class Magnoliopsida; order Santalales; family Viscaceae; genus Viscum; species Viscum album. The sequence goes on along the minus strand of OY728139.1, from coordinate 125,656,448 downwards.
ATAAACAGAGCAGTATCCAACCTCACACAAAACATGGCAAAACAAAACTCAAATAAATTCATATAGAATGTAACTCAGAAATAAAACAGGTCAGAGCAAACAAGAAGCAAAAGACACAAAGCTCAAAGGCAAGAAAATCGCTCACTCAACCTGAATCTAAGACAGACCAAGAAAACTCTCCACCCAAGGAGAAGACACTTCCTATAACCGAGCCAACAAGATAGGTTCCTCAACAACAAGGTTTCACTGCAAATCTCATGCAGTCCTAGGAGTCCTAAGGGCAAACTCTAGACCCACAAGAACACCGGCAATCCAAGGACAACACACTACCGACCAAGAAAACCCATCTCAGTCTAGCTTCCTAACGATATCTAGGAACCGCCTAATATCGCTAAAGATATCCTGACAGAATCGCCATGAAGCCCAATCGTCACCGAACCTATTCACATGGCATTGTCACTCTAAACATTTCCCAGGCCCAATCACCACTTGTAACAGGTCACTACCTAGAGAAACCATCCCAAAAACAGGACATATTAGGGGAACAAACCCAGAGCTAATTACCATCTCACTCTTCGAAGGCTAGAGGCAGCAACAGGAGCAACGCGGAGAGGAGAAGCATGCATAGTAAATGAAACAACCCAAAAGGTCTCCACCTGAACCCACAAAGACATAACAGGACCAAAGTACCAAGCATCATCGGCTTTAAAACCAAGACACGCCGCCTGAAAACTATAACAGGAAGACTCTCGAAGCAAGGCACCAGAAGATCCTCAACAGATGGATTCAGAATCTCCACCATAGGAGATGACTACCTAAACAAAAGCCAAAAGGAGACATCCTCACATGAAAGGGAAACTACGAGGACACATGCAAGCAGTCCCAACATCCTAAGATAGCTCTAAGATGTGAGAACAAAAGGCTGGGATCCAGCTAGAAACTAGGGGAAAACAAGCCACAAAAAGTCCACACATCCTAGTCTAGTCCTACTAACGGAACACGGTTCCCGGGAAACTAAACAAATCCGCTAAATAGGGTCAAACAGCAAATAAAGAAGCTTGGTGATCAGCCAAGCAACACTGCACCCACAAACTACCCAATCCTAAACACCGAACTCGCAACAGGACCATACCTGGAGCAAACAGTCCTAAAGGATGCGGAGGAACACAGCTGAGCTAACATAAGCTCATATCCTAGGAAAAAGGCAGACACTAGAGACACATGATACTGCCAAGACCTTACTGCTAACTAGCTCTCAAACATAGGCAAACCTCACAAATTACCCATTCCTACCCCGAAACCATAGACACACATAGGTAGAAACTACCAAGAGGCATCTTTTGAGGCTCAAACAGGTAAAGGAAAATGGAAATCAAACAATGGGGAATCAAACTACCAGCAGCAGAATTAAATTACAACCCAAGAGAGCTAACGACCTAGTTGAACGAAACAACAAAGCATGCTACAACATGTAAAAGTCACTAACAAATCATTTGAAAACAAACTAACAAACAATTTCAAATTTTAACAAAGAAAAACTTAAACCCAATTAGGCTCTGATACCACTTGTTGCGGGGAGCGCCCCTGCACGAGAGGAAGTCCCCACATAATAGTCTGGATCTATTGGGTGTTTTGGTTCGTTAAAATCTGAAATGCAAAAACAACGTTTATATTAAATTTATTACATGCAAATTGATAAACATATAATGTCTGAGTTGCAATTCCATAACATTAGGAATGAATTATTCAAAATGAATACAATCAGTGAACAACAACACTGACATGAATTGGGCAGTGGCAATTACATCAACACATTAAATTCAAAAATAACATATTTGAATTAATATTCAGAAGCAGCGTATTCATTCACAAATTTACAAGTCAAACAAATACGGAACTGGAAAGCAGTAAAAGGGACACCAAGGATTTATGTGCTTAGTCCATAGGCCTACGTGCACGGGGCAGGATCATCATGGTTTTTTTACTATGCAAGAATGAAGAAGTACAAGAAAAACCAGAAACCAAGACACATGGAACAAAATAGGACCAGAAACAATCACGACACACAAGATAAAAAAACAACAGCAGGTGCAAGACTTACATAGAAAAAACTACAAAGGAAAAGTAATAATAATAAACCAGACCGAGACCCCCTTATCAGGCCTCAGTCTCACCTTTTTCAAGGAAGAAGCCTACTGCAAGCTGCTGAAAACGTGTCGCTAAGACCAGCAAGTCCATAACCAATGTCTGAGTACATTTCCTAGTTTGCTGCCCAATTGTCTCACGAAACAGAACCTCTACTTCTGACACCGCTTTCCAGGGTTGTTTCCAAGTTTATCTTCATCCCCCAAGAACACTCTCGGTCAATCAGTACCTGAGTCATAGCTATCCAGGTCCGCATAATGCAAAGCAGATTCTGCATCCTCTGAGTTCCAGAATGAAAAGCACGATCTTCTTGGTGGTCGAAGTCTGCGAACTCTGGATCTTCTTGGTGGTCGAAGTCTGCGAACTCTGGATCTTCTTGGTGGTCGAAGCATGCGAACTCTGGATCTTCTTGGTGGTCGAAGTCTGTGAACGCTGCCCTCATGGAACAAGATCCACGAACAAGGGTTTTCCATGAGAATATCTCCCTGGAAAACCCCTAATTGCGCTGCTCTTATGCAGGAGGAAAACGACCGCCGTTGTTGCCTTCTCAACAAGGCCGACGAAGCAGAATCCCTCCGTCGCAACTCCTCAATCGAACAAGGAAGACACGCCGGGATCCCACGCCGCTCTCCCTCGCGCCTAGAAATGGAGCTACTGGGCACTCTCTCTCTAGGAAGCCCAACTAGATTTCCGAAGCAGAGGCGTTGTTATCTCTCTCTATGTAGCCGAACCACGGATGGCCTGCTGCTACAACTCTCTCCACCAAGCGGAATGATGCCCTCGTGCTGAAGTGGTGCCCTCGCACCTCAAAAGGAGCCGCTGCGGAAAGAATAGGCAGGGCACGTGGATAGTGGAAATGGCTCAAGAGGTTCCAGGTGTTACTGCGTAACAGATTTCTCAACAAAAAACCAGATTAAATAAATTGCATTTTAATTAAAAAAAATAAGGAATAACGGATTCACAAATCTCCACCTTGGAAATTAAAATGCATGAACAAATTTAATATGCATCAACACACTCTCCGCCTTGAAAATTAAAACATAAACCACATGATGATTCTGCACCACCTAACATCAACTTGGACATATCCTAAACAGAAAATAACCTACGGGGTATGACCCAAATAGTCCCCCTACCATGTATCAACTGTGACACATGTCACCCGAAGTTGAATGATATTTAAACAACTGCTAAACATGCTCAGAAAAATGGCTATAAACATAAACATAGCACATACCTGTACTTACCTGAGTCACACTCTGAGATGATGCCAACGAGGAATACGGGACCAGCAAATCACATGCTAACAAGTCCCTGAATCAGCTCACCAGTGCCTGCAGAACACAAATAAACAGAGCAGTATCCAACCTCACACAAAACATGGAAAAAAACTCAAAGAAATTCATATATAATGTAACTCAGAAATAAAATAGGTCATAGTAAACAAGCATCAAAAGACACAAAGCTCAAAGGCAAGAAAATTGCTCACTCAACCTGAATCTAAGACAGACCAAGAAAACTCTCCACCCAAGGAGAAGACACTGCCTATAACCGAGCCAACAAGAGAGGTTCCTCAACAACATGGTTGCACTGAAAATCTCATGCAGTCCTAGGAGTCCTAAGGGAAAACTCTAGACCCACAAGAACACCGGAGATCCAAGGACAACACGCTATCGACCAAGAAAACTCATCTCAGTCTAGCTTCCTAACGATATCTAGGAACCGCCTAATATCGCTAAAGAGATCCCGACAGAATCGCTATGAAGCCTGATCGTCACCGAACCTATTCAAATGGCATTGTCACTCTAAAAATTGCCCTGGCCCAATAACCACTCGTAACGGGTCACGACCTAGAGAAACTAGCCCAAAAACAGGACATACTGGGGGAACAAACCCAGAGCTAATTACCAGCTCACTCTCATAAGGCTAGAGGCAGCAATAGGAGAAACGCGGAGAGGAGAAGCATGCATAGTAAATGAAACAACCCAAAAGGTCTCCACCTGAACCCACAAAGACATAACAGGACCAAAGTACCAAACACCGTCAGCTTTAAAACCGAGACACGCTGCCTGAAAACTCTAACAGGAAGACTCTTGACACAAGGCACCAGAAGATCCTCAACATATGAATTCAGAATCTCCACCATAGGAGACGACCGCCTAAACAAAAGCCAAAAGGAGACATCCTCACATGAAAGGGAAACTGCGAGGACACATGCAAGCAGTCCCAACATCCTAAGACAGCTCTAAGACGTGAGAACAAAAGGCTGAGAGCCAGCTACAAACTAGGGGAAAACAAGCCGCAAAAAGGCCACACATCCTAGTCTAGTCTTACTAACGGCACACGGTTCCCGAGAAACCAAACAAAGACGCTAAACAGGGTCAAACATCAAATAAAGAAGCTTGGTGATTAGCCTAGCGACACTGCACCCACAAACTACCCAAGCCTAAACAGCGAACTCGCAACATGACCATACCTGGAGCAAACAGTCCTAAAGGATGCGGAGGAACACAGCCGAGCTAACATAAGCTCATCTCCTAGGCAAAAGGCAGACACTAGAGACACATGATCCTGCCAAGACCTTACTGCTAACCAGCTCTCAAACATAGGCAAACCTCACAAATTACCCATTCCTACCCCGAAACCATAGACACACATGGGTAGCAACTACCAAGAGGCATCTTTTGAGGCTCAAACAGGTAAAGGAAAATGGAAAGAAAACAACGAGGAATCAAACTACCAGCAGCAGAATGAAATTACAACCCAATAGAGCTAACGACCTAGCTGAACGAAACAACAAAGCATGATACAACATATAAAATCCACTAACAAATCATTTGAAAACAAACTAACAAACAATTTCAAATTTTAACAAAGAAAAACTTAAACCCAATTAGGCTCTGATACCACTTGTTGTGGGGAGCGCCACTGCACGAGAGGCAGTCCCCACATAATAGCCTGAATCTATTGGGTGTTTTGGTTCGTTAAAATCTGAAATGCAAAAACAACGTTTATATTCAATTTATTACAAGCAAATTGATAAACATATAATGTCCGAGTTGCAATTCCATAACATTAGGAATGAATTATTCAAAATGAATATAATCAGTGAACAACAACACTGACATGAATTGGGAAGTGACAATTACATCAACACAATAAATTCAAAACTAACATATTTAAATTAATATTCAGAAGCAGTGTATTCATTCAGCAATTTACAAGTCGAACAAATGAGAAAATGGAAAGCAGTAAAAGGGACACCAAGGATTTAAGTGCTTCGGCCATAGGCCTACGTGCATGGGGCAGGATCATCATGGTCTTTTTACTATTCAAGAATGAAGAAGTACAAGAACAACCAGACACCAAGACACATGGAACAAAATAGGACCAGAAACAATCACGACACACAAGATAAAAAAACAACAACAGGTGAAAGACTTACATAGAAAAAACAACAAAGGAAAAGTAATAATAATAAACTGGACCGAGACCCCCTTATCAGCGCTCGGTCTCACCTTTGTCAAGGAAGAAGCTTGCTGCAAGCTGCTGAAAACGTGTCGCTAAGACCAGCAAGTCCATAACCAATGTCCGAGTACATTTCCAAGTTTGTTGCCATATTGTCTCATGAAACAGAACCTCGACTTCCAATTCCGCTCTCCAGGGTTGTTGCCAAGTTTATCTTTATCCCCCAAGAACACTCACGGCCAATCAGCACCTGAGTCATAGCCATCCAGGTCCGCATGATGCAAAGCAGATTCTGCATCCTATGAGTTCCAGAATGAAAAGCACGGTCTTCTTGGTGGTCGAAGTCTATGAACTCTGGATCTTCTTGGTGGTCAAAGTCTGCGAACTCTGGATCTTCTTGGTGGTCGAAGTCTGCGAACGCTGCCCTCATGGAACAAGATCCACGAACAAGGGTTGTCCATGAGAATATCTCCCTGGAAAACCCCTAATTACGTTGCTCTTCTGCGGGAGGAAAACGACCGCCATTGTTGCCTTCTCAACAAGGCTGACGAAGCAGACTCCCTCCGTCGCAACTCCTCAATCGAACAAGGAAGACACGTCGGGATCCCACGCCGCTCTCCCTCGCGCCTAGAAATGGAGCCGCTGGGCACTCTCTCTCTAGGAAGCCCAACCAGATTGCCGAAGTAGAGGCGCTGCTATCTCTCTCTAGGCAGCCGAACCGTGGATGGCCTGCTACTACAGCTCTCTCCGCCAAGCGGAATGATGCCCTCGTGCTGAAGTGGTGCCCTCAAACCTCAAAAGGAGCCTCTACAGAAAGAATAGACAGGGCACATGGAAAGTGGAAATGGCTCAAGCGGTTCCAAGTGTAACTACGTAACAGATTTCTCAACAAAAAACCATATTAAATAAATTGCATTTTAATTAACAAAAAATAAGGAATAATGGATTCACAAATCTCCACCTTGGAAATTAAAATGCATGAACAAATTTAATATGCAGCAACACACTCTCCGCCTTGAAAATTAAAACATAAACCACATGATGATTCTACGCCACCTAACATCAACTTGGGAATATCCTAAATAGGAAATAACCTACGGGGTATGACCCAAACAGTCCCCCTACCATGTATCAACTGTGACACATGTCGCCTGAAGTTGAATGATATTTAAACAACTGTTAAACATGCTCAGAAAAATGGATCTAAACATAAACAGAGAACATACATGTACTTACCTGAGTCGCACTCTGAGACGATGCCAACGAGGAAGACGAGACCAGCAAATCACATGCTAACAAGTCCCCGAATCAGCTCACCTGTGCTTGCAGAACACAAATAAACAGAGAAGTATCCAACCTCACACAAAACATGGCCAAACAAAACTCAAAGAAATTCATATATAATGTAACTCAGAAATAAAACAGGTCAGAGCAAACAAGCAGCAAAAGACACAAAGCTCAAAGGCAAGCAAATCGCTCACTCAACCTGAATCTAAGACAGACCAAGAAAACTCTCCACTCAAGGAGAAGACATTGCCTATAACCGAGCCAACAAGAGAGGTTCCTCAACAATAAGGTTACACTGCAAATCTCATGCAGTCCTAGGAGTCCTAAGGGAAAACTCTAGACCCACAAGAACACCGGCGATCCAAGGACAACACGCTACCGACTAAGAAAACTCATCTCAGTCTAGCTTCCTAACGATATCTAGGAACCGCCTAATATCGCTAAAGAGATCCCGACAGAATCGCCATGAAGCCCGATCGTCACCGAACCTATTCACATGGCATTGTCACTCTAAACATTGCTCAGGCCCAATCACCACTCGTAACGGGTCACGACCTAGAGAAATCAGCCCAAAAACAGGACATACTAGGGGAACAAATGCATAGTTAATTACCAGCTCACTCTCCTAAGGCTAGAGGCAGCAACAGGAGCAACACGGAGAGGAGAAGCATGCATAGTAAATGAAACAACCCAAAAGGTCTCCACCTGAACCCACAAAGACATAACAGGGCCAAAGTACCAAACACCGTCGGCTTTAAAATCGAGACACGCCGCCTGAAAACTCTAACAGGAAGACTCTCGACACAAGGCACCAGAAGATCCTCAACAGATGGATTCAGAATCTCCACCATAGGAGACGACCGCCTAAACAAAAGCCAAAATGAGACATCCTCACACGAAAGGGAAACTGCGAGGACACATACAAGCAGTCCCAACATCCTAAGACAGCTCTAAGACGCGAGAACAAAAGGTTGGGAGCCAGCTAGAAACTAGGGGAAAATAATCCGCAAAAAGGCCACACATCCTAATCTAGTCTTACTAACGGCACACGGTTCCTGGGAAACCAAACAAAGCCGCTAAACAGGGTCAAATAGCAAATAAAGAAGCTTGGTGATCAGTCAAGCGACACTGCACCCACAAACTACCCAAACCTAAACACCGAACTCGCAATAGGACCATACTTGGAGCAAACAGTCCTAAAGGATGCGGAGGAACACAACCGAGCTAACATAAGCTCATCTCCTAGGCAAAAGGCAGACACTAGAGACACATGATCCTGCCAAGACCTTACTGCTAACCAACTCTCAAACATAGGCAAACCTCACAAATTACTCATTCCTACCCCGAAACCATAGACACACATAGGTAGCAACTACCAAGAAGCATCTTTTGAGGATCAAACAGGTAAAGGAAAATGGAAAGCAAACAACGAGGAATCAAACTACCAGCATCAGAATGAAATTACAACCCAAGAGAGCTAACGACCTAGCTGAACGAAACAACAAAGCATGCTACAACATGTAAAATCCACTAACAAATCATTTGAAAACAAACTAACAAACAATTTCAAATTTTAACAAAGCAAAACTTAAACCCAATTAGGCTTTGATACCACTTGTTGCGGGGAGCGCCCCTGCACGAGAGGCAGTCCCCACATAATAGCCCGAATCTATTGAGTGTTTTGGTTCGTTAAAATCTGAAATGCAAAAACAACGTTTATATTCAATTTATTACATGCAAATTGATAAACATATAATGTCCGAGTTGCAATTCCATAACATTAGGAATGAATTATTCAAAATGAATACAATCAGTAAACAACAACACTAACATGAATTGGGTAGTGACAATTACATCAACATATTAAATTCAAAACTAACATATTTGAATTAATATTCAGAAGCAGCGTATTCATTCAACAACTTACAAGTCGAACAAATGCAGAAATGGAAAGCAGTAAAAGGGACACCAAGGATTTACGTGCTTCGGCCATAGGCCTAGGTGCACGGGGCAAGATCATCATGGTTTTTTTTACTATGCAAGAATGAAGAAGTACGAGAACAACCAGACATCAAGACACATGGAACAAAAATAGGACCAGACAATCACGACACACAAGATAAAAAAACAACAGCAGGTGCAAGACTTACATAGAAAAAACAACAAAGGAAAAGTAATAATAATAAACCGGACCGAGACCCCCTTATCAGGGTTCGGTCTCACCTTTGTCAAGGAAGAAGCCTGCTGCAAGCTGCTGAAAACGTGTCGCTAAGACCAGCAAATCCATAACCAATGTCCGAGTACATTTCCAAGTTTGTTGCCCTATTGTCTCACGAAACATAACCTCTACTTCCGACGCCGCTCTCCAGGGTTGTTGCCAAGTTTATCTTCATCCCCCAAGAACACTCACAACCAATTAGTACCTGAGTCATAGCCATCCAGGTCTGCATGATGCAAAGCAGATTCTGCATCCTCTGAGTTCCAGAATGAAAAGCACGATCTTCTTGGTGGTTGAAGTCTGCGAACTCCGGATCTTCTTGGTGGTCGGAGTCTGCGAACTCTGCCCTCATGGAACAAGATCCACGAACAAGGGTTGTCCATGAGAATATCTCCCTGGAAAACCCCTAATTGCGCTGCTCTTTTGTGGGAGGAAAACGACCGCCGTTGTTGCCTTCTCAACAAGGCCGACGAAGCATACTCCCTCCGTCGCAACTCCTCAATCGAACAAGGAAGACACGCCGGGATCCCACGCCGCTCTCCCTCGCGCCTGGAAATGGAGCCGCTGGGCACTCTCTCTCTAGGAAGCCCAACCAGATTGCCGAAGCAGAGGCGCTGCTATCTCTCTCTAGGCAGCCGAACCGCGGATGACCTGCTGCTACAACTCTCTCCGTCAAGCGGAATGATGCCCTCGTGCTGAAGTGGTGCCCTTGCACCTCAAAAGGAGCCGCTGTAGAAAGAATAGGCAGAGCACGTGGACAATGGAAATGGCTCGAGCGGTTCCAGGTGTAATTGCGTAACAGATTTCTCAACAAAAAACCATATTAAATAAATTGCATTTTAATTAACAAAAAATAAGAAATAACGGATTCAGAAAACATATTACAAACTATATGTAAAAAATATGAAAATTCTCAAAGTTAATTAATAGATCAACACGGGCAACCGTTTTAATTTTCATTTTGGTTTGATGAAAATGGAAGCCCTCATCGTTTCTCCCGTCTTGGCGTCGGCCTTTTCATCTCCGTCAGAACGGATCGGAGTTCTTCCTGGCGTCTTCTCTGTTCCTCTCCATGCTTTAACACTGATAAGATGTGCAGATCTCCGCCATTGCGGGTCGCATTAATGCCTTAAGCAGCTTAGCGGCCGGATACGGCAAGCGAAGATGCTGCGGCTTAGGGCTTTTCGTCCGACGAATGATAAAATCGTCAAAATTCAGCTGCATCCCACCCACCCATGGCTAGTCACCGCGGACTCATCAGACCACGTTTCCGTCTGGAACTGGGAGCACCGCCAGGTGATCTATGAATTGAAGGCTGGCGGGATCGATGAGAGGCGGTTAGTTGGCGCGAAGTTGGAGAAGCTTGCCGAGGGCGAATCCGAGCCTAAAGGGAAATCAACGGAAGCCATGCGGGGAGGGAGTGTCAAGCAGGTCGATTTCTATGATGATGATGTACGATTTTGGAAACTTTGGCGTAACCGCTCTGCAGCTGCCGAGGCACATTCAGCCGTGGATCATGTCAACACATCATTTAGTTCCCCTGCTCCATCAACGAAAGGAAGACATTTTCTTGTCATTTGTTGCGAAAATAAAGCCATTTTTTTAGATCTGGTGACTATGCGTGGCCGTGATGTACCAAAACACGAACTTGACAACAAATCACTGCTCTGTCTGGAGTTCCTCTCCAGATCAATTGTTGGTGATGGTCCTCTTGTTGCATTTGGTGGCTCAGATGGTGTGATCAGGGTTCTTTCTATGATAAGTTGGAAGCTAGTTCGACGATACACTGGAGGTCACAAAGGATCAATTTCTTGTTTAATGACCTTCATGGCATCATCCGGTGAGTCACTTTTAGTTTCAGGTGGTAGCGACGGTCTACTTGTACTTTGGAATGCAGACCTTGGTCAAGATTCTCGAGAACTTGTACCAAAGCTGAGCTTAAAAGCACATGATGGTGGAGTTATTGCCATTGAACTTTCTAGAGTGATCGGAGGCGCGCCGCAGCTTATAACTATTGGTGCCGATAAGACTTTGGCTATTTGGGATACAATATCTTTCAAGGAGTTGCGCCGTATTAAACCCGTTTCAAAGCTGGTATGCCATAGCGTTGCCTCTTGGCGTCACCCTCGAGCTCCAAACCTTGATATTTTAACATGTGTTAAAGATTCCCATATTTGGGCTGTTGAACACCCCACTTATTCAGCTCTTACAAGACCATTGTGTGAACTCTCTTCTTTGATTCCTGCTCAAGTTCTTGCCCCAAGCAAGAAACTTAGAGTTTATTGTATGGTTGCACATCCTTTACAGCCACAACTTGTTGCTACTGGTACTAACATTGGTGTCATTGTCAGTGAATTTGATGCTAGATCGTTGCCATCTGTAGCTTCCTTGCCAACGCCAACAGGAAATCGGGAACATTCTGCAGTATATGTAGTTGAGAAGGATCTTAAGTTGCTGAACTTTCAGTTGTCAAGTGCAGGAAATCCATCCCTTGGAAGTAATGGCTCCTTATCCGAGTCAGGGAGGTTGAGAGGAGACTCACTTGAACCATTACATGTCAAACAGATTAAAAAGCACATCACCACAACTGTGCCACATGATTCGTACTCGGTTCTTTCTGTTAGCAGCTCAGGAAAGTATCTTGCAATTGTTTGGCCCGATATACCCTTCTTCTCTGTATACAAAGTCATTGATTGGTCCATTGTTGATTCAGGCAGTGCTCGGATCTTGTCCTGGGACACCTGTTCTGATAGGTTTGCTTTATTGGAGTCTGCTGTTGCCCCGAGACTACCAATAATTCCCAAGGGAGGTTCATCTAGAAAGGCTAAAGAAGCTGCTGCAGCTGCCGCCCAATCTGCAGCTTCTGCTGCTTCTGCAGCTAATGTGCAAGTTCGTATCTTGTTAGACGACGGGACATCAAATATATTAATGAGGTCTATTGGTGGCCGTAGTGACCCGGTGATCGGTTTGCATGGAGGTGCACTACTTGGCATTGCTTATCGAACATCTAGGAGAATTAGCCCTTCCGCTGCAACAGCAATTTCAGCAATTCAGTCCATGCCATTATCAGGATTTGGAAGTAGCGGCATTTCCTCTTTTACTACTATGGATGATGGTGGTGCTTCTCAAAGACCTTCTTTTGAAGCGGCACCTCAAAACTTTCAGCTGTACAGTTGGGAAACCTTCCAGCCCGTGGGTGGTATTTTCCCCCAGCCAGATTGGACTGCCTGGGACCAGACTGTAGAGTATTGTGCTTTTGCATACCAGCATTACATTGTCATAGCTTCTTTGCGTCCTCAGTTCCGGTACCTGGGAGATGTTGCGATTCCCCATGCAACGGGCGCTGTTTGGCATCGGCGACAGCTTTTTGTTGCAACACCTACTACGATAGAGTGTGTTTTTGTGGATGCTGGAGTTGCATCTATCGATATAGAAACAAGAAATATGAAAGAAGAGTTGAAATTGAAAGAGGCACAGGCGAAGGCAGTTGCTGAGCATGGGGATTTGGCGCTGATCACAGTTGAAGGTCCAAAAACTTCTAAGTCGGAGAGGATAGCATTGAGGCCCCCGATGTTGCAGGTGGTGAGGTTGGCTTCTTTTCAGCACGCTTCTTCTGTGCCGCCATTTTTAACATTGCCAAAGCAATCTAAAGCTGAAGGGGGTGACTCTGGAATTCTAAAAGAGGTGGAAGAAAGAAAGGTCAACGAGGTAGCTGTTGGTGGGGGAGGGGTGTCCGTAGCATTAACCCGATTCCCTGCTGAACAAAAACGACCAATAGGGCCTCTTATAGTGGTCGGTGTCAGAGATGGAGTTCTCTGGCTAATTGACAGGTACATGTGTGCCCATGCCTTGTCCTTGAGCCATCCTGGCATCCGGTGTCGGTGTCTAGCTGCCTATGGAGATGCTGTTAGTGCAGTCAAATGGGCAACTAGACTTGGTAGAGAGCATCATGATGATTTAGCACAGTTTTTGCTCGGTATGGGTTATGCCAGTGAAGCACTTCATTTGCCTGGAATATCGAAGAGGTTGGAGTTTGATCTATCAATGCAGAGTAGTGACCTGAAAAGAGCTCTTCAGTGTCTTCTTATGATGAGCAACAGCAGGGATCTGGGGCAAGAAACTCTGGGGATAGATTTGAATGATCTTCTCAGTTTGACATCTAAGAAGGAGAATCTTGTGGAAGCTGTTCAAGGGATAGTGAAGTTTGCAAAAGAGTTTCTTGATCTAATTGATGCCGCAGATGCCACCGCACAGACAGACATTGCCCGTGAAGCTCTGAAGAGGCTTGCTGCTGCAGGGTCAGTCAAAGGAGCTTTACAAGGTCATCAGTTGCGCGGGCTTGCCCTGCGGCTGGCCAATCATGGGGAGCTGACGCGTTTAAGTGGTATGGTGAATAATTTGATTTCAGTTGGACTGGGATCTGAAGCGGCATTCTCAGCTGCTGTCCTGGGAGACAATGCCCTGATGGAGAAGGCATGGCAGGAGACCGGGATGCTGGCCGAAGCAGTTCTCCATGCCCACGCCCATGGCCGGCCGACGCTGAGGAGCCTGGCCCAGGAATGGAACAAAATGCTGCAGAAGGAGATCGAGAAGAACCCTTTGTCAAAAACAGATGCCACTTCTGCATTTCTGGCTTCCCTCGAGGACTCCAAGCTGACAGGCTTAGGAGAAGTGGCGAAGAAGCCACCAATCGAAATCCTTCCACCTGGGATGGTATCTCTGTCTGCTCCTATTCTGATCCAGAAAAAACCTGTACCTTCTGTTGCCACGACGCAGGGCTCATCGCAGCAGCAAGCCGACAAGCCATTGATGTTGGAGGCTGCTCCCTCTGTCTCCACACCAACACCGGTTGCTTCTGAATCAGGTGAACAGACTGCTGCTGCTATTGCTGAGAGTAAGCCTGTTTCACCATCTGTTGGTGATCCGAATCCTGTTGTTGTGGAGGAGGTTGCGGCATCTGGCAGTTTGACAGTGCAGGAGAGTAGCCCGATAGCTACAGATGATGTTCCTGCCACTGGTTGACTACCAGTGCCATGCTCCCTCTCTCTCTGCCGTGGTTTCTCACTGCTGGTATGGCCAATGCCACGGCAAGGTAGTTCTTTTTCCCTCTCTCTAAATTCTTGTGGATTGTTGTGCCTTTTACAAGTCCTTCGATGATGTTTCACCATCTGTTGGTGATCCGAATCCTGTTGTTGTGGAGGAGGTTGCGGCATCTGGCAGTTTGACAGTGCAGGAGAGTAGCCCGATAGCTACAGATGATGTTCCTGCCACTGGTTGACTACCAGTGCCATGCTCTCTCTCTGCCGTGGTTTCTCACTGCTGGTATGGCCAATGTCACGGCAAGGTAGTTCTTTTTTCCTATCTCTCTAAATTCTTGTGGATTGTTGTGCCTTTTACAAGTCCTTCGATGATGATTTTTGATAATTAGAAAGGGGGTGTGCTGAGATAAAATTGATAGATTACCCTTTTATATCATTTTGTTTTCTACTTATACATCGAATTTCCGTCCAACTGTCTTCAAACCCATTGCGTGATTATTTGATTTCTTTATTAATGTATTTTGTCTTATGATCATAAAAATTGGATAGATTATTTTCCTCTAGAACATGGTTTTTTAGAGTATCCATCTTTTGCTTTGTACTAAAACCAATGTTTCAATGTCGATGAGTAGTCCATGGAAGTTCCCGCCCTACATCATACAATGTACTGGCCATCATCTAAATAATAAAGATCAGAATAAACAGATATAGCTAACTTAATTATCTACAGTTGAATATCAGATCATTGGGATCTATTTCTTAGATGGGCAAGATATCATCATTCAAATATATAGTTAGATGGACAAGATATCATCGTTCAAATATATGTTCTACAAATACTGAGGACAAAACTTTGAAGATTTGAAATATGCTTAATTGGTGAAAGTCTGCGAGTCAAAGGCCGAGACCCTCAAAATTCTCAGTAATTGGAACATGTTCAGTCTCAAATTTAGCACATGTATTTGTGATACATGAAGAACAAAAACACTAAGTGAAATGGTTATATTTACTCTTGCTCATCATCATCTCCAATGACTACATTTGATCCAATCCTACATTTTTTTTACAATGTCTATATATCCTCATATGATCTCAAGCGCACTTTCTCGTACGCCAGAGACTGCCGACTAACACCGAGAGTCTAATGATGATATAATGGTGAGATTATACCTTCATGGTCAGAATAACACAACAGTATAATCATAAGGAAACAAAAACGAGAGCAAAGTAAATGAATGAAAGAGCAGCGGAAGAATAATATAATTGAAGAAATAAAAAAATGACTAACGCTAAATATACAACAATGCATGTCCATGTGACTACAATATACAAGAAGATGACATACAATAAGTAATAAATAAATAGTACAATAGAAAGACCAAAGCCCCAAGGGTTATCCCCATGAGCATCATGAGCTCTTGCTCAGTCCTGTGTTCCTAAGCTCCCACGTACAAGGGTCGCACCACAAGAAAAAATTCGTAATCCTGAACTTGCAAACATGAGCTCTGTTTGGGTACCCTAGTGTAATGACGATCCAAACATGGTGTGAGATATACTTAGTAGGACACCACCAACGGTGTCTAATAATATCTAGTCCGTGATTATAAAATACAACAGTGTGCATGTATAGTAAATAATGATCAATATTGAAGTTGTAAACAAGTCGACTTAGGTTCCTAAGGGACACCTAGCTGACGTTATCTACTTCGGCCTAAGTCGGGATACCTCTAAGCACAATATATGTATATATATAGAGAGATGTGTGTGTGTATATATATATATATATATATATATATATATATATGATATAAACGTAGTGACGTTTATAGCCACATATATATAGATGCGTAGTATTAGCTAGGTCTCGAGGCGTAACTCAGGTGTCCTTGCATAATACTACTCATATTAATAATGGGAGTCTCATAATAATAAATAAGGGTCGTCGTGCCCGAGGATCATAATCAATGTAGGATGCCATTCCGAGTATCATGAATAATAACGAGGAGGGTCATACCCAACCTCCTAATCAAGGGGGCGTGGAACATCATGCCCAACAACCCAAGTGATGTGGGGGTCATGACAACATCCTCGACCAAGGGGGTGTGACACATCATGACCAGCGAACAGGGCCGGCCCTACCAATTTGATTGCCCAAGACCACTCATGAAAATGTTGCCCTGTTAAAAAATAACTATCAAAATCAGAAAATTCAGACTAGATAAACAAATGATAAATTGGAATAACACCTATCATAAAAATTAGAACACCTAGCAGGTGAGGGAGTGAGCTAGTGGGCTGAGGTTGATTAGATGAACAAATGATTTGATTCAGTAAAACATGTCATTATCGAAGCTCAAGAAACTGAAATGAGATATGGCCAGAAACCAGAGGGATTAAGAGGGAACATTTCAATTTTATTAATGACAAAACGCCGTACCAAACCCACTAGCACGGTCACATCTGGGTGGATCTGCAGCTAATTTGAGATCACTAATTACAAACCCAGCTGCCCTTCTCTTCCCCTTGATCAGGAGTGAACCGGAATAGGATGAAACATTAGCCCCCTGCACAAACAACTGATTAATGAGCACAATTTCAGCGTTGAACATTCATTCACGGGCATCAATTAACTCAATCTCAGGCAAACAAGCAGTGCGACCCCAACCGGAACTGAAGTATCACTGATACCCGCACTCTTTGAAGTGGAAGCGAACCTACAACAGCGGAGATCAATCAACAGTGGTCTCCACCTACTTCAGGCCCCGTTCCACATCAACTGCTGATAGCCTCTAAGCAGCACAAACAAAAGATAATCTGGAGCTTTTCAGCAAATCTGAAACATGCGCGACCGACCAGATCCAGGCTCCTCCATGCTCGTAAGCATCACTCAAATCGTCCACCTCCTCATCCAAGAACCAGCTTCTGCAAACTCAGCCGCCAGCCTCCTGGGAACCCAAAATCAGCCGGAACAATCATGGCACAAACCCAGGAGCGACATACCCAAATTTAAGTAGCAGAACACATGAAGAACCCACGAGCGACCTGGATTGTAGTGATGAACACCAAGCCAGTCCTGATCAATGAACAAGCTGCGAGCAGCTTGGTTTCTCATTCCCGGTTCTAACATCATGGCAACATGATCTAGACTTTCAACGAATCTGGACGAGTGCAAACCCTCAAGAGCAGCATATGAATAGTCGGGCTAGAATTGCACCCGAGATAACAACAGCAAGCTCCGAGCAAAATAGGATGTTTTAGAGGAGCTGGTGAGGCACAACCAGAGGAGGCGTCATCATGTGTGGGGTGATAAGAGATAAAGGGACGACCAGTTGCCCCCTCCCCGCCTGTTGCCCTAGCCCACGGGCTCGCTGGGCTTGCCCCAGGACCGGGCCTGCCAACGAACCTACTCAAGGTCCCTCAGTAATTATGTAGAATAAGGTAATCATGCTTTCCTTATGAGCCCTTAGCCCGACGTTCCATAAAGAGACAACTGACATCGCTCAAGGCACAGTGGATCCATTTTGATGTAATTCATTTCACATTTGTTAACATTCCATGTGTTCATCCAATCCATTAAAACCATTCAATTATAAAATAATAAACGTATTAGTAAACATGCCATATTACAACTCATGTGTAAAGGATGAGAGGGACATGTACTTAAGCATGCCATCTCACCAGTCAAGTATACTTAAAGAGTGTCATGCCCATTTATCATTTATATTCTTTTAATTCAAGTAATTAACCCTTACATGAGGGATTATTCATTACACCTCAAAACGTGTTCAAGTGGAAGTGAGGCCTTATGACCATAAGCATTTGAATCAACACCAAAAGAGGTGGTTTAATTACATAAGGAGGCATAGAGGTCAAGGCGTATAACAAATCACCTCAAGGGGGTGGTTTGGGTTGAGGCGAACAACCTCCAGCGGTTTAATTCTAAGCATAACAACAATATAATTTGAGGCATTATGTCTTACATATTCAATTTCATAAATAAAGGGCAACACACAGAGAATTCGGTGTGCGACACAACGATATATTTTATAAAATGACGTGACTTTAATTGAAAAAGCTATAGACCACATGCCTTATACCAAGGACGGTCCACTCGTCCAAAGTCGAGCTCTGATTTGAGCTGGTTCGAGAGAAAATGAAGAAACGAACAAACGCTCGGTATGCATCTAATGAGACTGACAATAAGCGATTCTGACACCTGATGGAGGAGATCTCTCCATGCTTAGGAGAGGAGAAGAGGAGGAGCTCGAGCGTCCCCTTGCTGTGCGCATGGAGAAAAAGTTAAAGGGAGGAGAGGCTTTAAAAGAAACCAGGGGCAAAACCATCTTTTCTAGATTTTTAAAGAGCCGCACGATTTGACCACACGGTTTGACAAATTGTGCGTCAATTGTGCGGTCTCCTTTGCATAGTAGGCACACCCCACACAGTTAGGTCGCATGGGTTGATATAATCATATGCCAACTGTGCAGTGCTACAGGTTAAGTGACACTAAGGGTGTGGACTAGGCGCACAATTTGGGCAAACTGTGTGCAGCCCGTGTGAGTCACCCCATGCCCACATGCACCATGCCACACGACTTCCCAGCCCCTCGCACGGTTTAGACAAACCATGCTCCTCAAGAATTAGGGTCATACGGTTGACTCACATGGTTAAACTAATCGTGACCAACTGTGTGCCTCATGTTGCCTTTCCAAAAACCGGAGCCTTTAGAGCCCGACGCCCCCAAAACTCAACCGAACTCCTGAGAAACCTTATGAGACCTAAACATCATCCAAAAAACAGCACCCTTAAGTGTTACAACACTTGGATTTACATTATGAAGCTTAGCTTAGAGAGCACTACGCCCACCAAATGGTAAAATTCGAATTCTTTTGGAAAAAATTTCACCCGATCCAAAACACGAGACATTACAACCTCTCCATCTTTGAACTTCTCGTCCCTGAATAGCCTTGGGGAAACAACGAAGACAACACTCGACCTTCTTGGGTCAAGAAGCTTCGTCTAAACAAGCGGTTGCGTTTTTATCTCCCAACGCACCACCAAGCACCCCTTTAAGCGTACGATACATAAGCATTAGAAGCTCGAGTCAACGTTCGTATTCAAAACCAAAACATCGAGATGGCGCTTACCTGATACCATCAACCTCAAGACATAGATGACGTATCTTGATCCTCGGGCCCATGCCGCTCCCCACCATAGGTTCTGGCATTTCAAAGGCCAATTTCGAGTCACAATATCTCCATAGTCAGAATTGTCTATTTCAACATGCCCCTAGCATTCTAACGACACACTTGCCACGATCCTTAGCTTAAATGAACGATTGACACCCAATCGATCTCATTTAACTAGGTCAAGACAACTTTTTATGAAAGCCTCAACCGACTTACACTGCACTCGCCTCATTCTGATGACATGCCTTGAGGTGGTTCCTCACCGATCACATTTAGCGAAACAAGAGGAAGTGAGTCGTGCCACTACCGGCTGGCTATCTCGAAAACGCTCAACTTTAACAACCGATGCATCAAACTCAAATCTGATGCCTTTTATCCAAGGAACTTGAGCTTACTTCGAGTATGCTCATCGAACCCGCATTCAGCTTCTTGTGACGTCTCAAATCCAAACATTCATTTATGTTGTCGTGCCATAACATGAACATAGGTGTATACCCGATCCAACATCCTTGAATTGACACACTCTAATCAGGATCATCAGATCCAGAATACATGTAACAACCCAGGTACTAATATAATTTTTTTTTCATATTTATTAGTATTCTTGAATTAAATAGTTAAATTCATTATGTTAAGTAATTTTTAAAATAAATAATTTTATCTAACTTGCCTCACAGGGTGCAGGCTAGTGGTTGGGTCCCTGTGGCTGTATTTGGCAGGTCTCAGTTTCGAGCCTCCTCGCACACATGTAGGTAGATTTTGGTTGTTTATTCCCCCTCCCCACACAAATGTAATAAATTTTATTTAACTAATTTCTTATATATTTATATTTAAATGATTAATTTCCAAATTATAGAATTTTAATTTGAAAAAACTAATTTCATTTTTGAATTCATCATGTCGAAATTATCTTAGTATGAATTTTTGAGAATTTTCTAAAAAAAATTAATTTTTGGTGAATAGTAAAAAATACAGTTTAAAAAAAAACACAGTATTATTGTGACATCGCGAAGACATAGTTATGATATCAAAATTATTAAACCTATGGAATGACTAAATTATGAAATTATAATATAAATATTGTACAAGAAATAATTCAGAACATGTAAATTATGATTTATTTCATGATAAGTATAAAAATCATTGTTAGTGCCGACGAAGTGTTTGCGCAACGCTGACAAAGTAAAAATTGGTGTGTTATAGATAATAATTGAGTTCTAAAAAGTATTTTCACAACTTTTTTTTATTAATTATTATGTATAATTGATGTTTTTGGGTGATAGTTTCGAATTTTAGAATTATATAACATGAATCTTATCTAAATGTCTTTACAATGCTTGCACAAGGCAAGAAAAGCCAAATTAACAAATTAAAGAAGTTGTATTGACATGGATATGAGTAAATATGCTTAATGAACAAATACAAAAGATTATATTTAATATAATTAAGTTATTTTTATGATAGCAATTTAATTTTAATTTTTATATATGAAATAATTAACTTTAATGGTTGTGCAATGCTGATGCAGTGCTTGTGCAAGCAGAAGAAAAATCAATAAAATGATTTTAACTAAAATTATAAGAACCATTAAATGACCCAAAAAACTTGGCTAAATATTTTTGGTTGGTTATATCTCAACCATGTTTTTCCAAGGGCCGAATTAATGACCATTTGGAGCCACATGGTTATGATTAAGACCCTTTATAATATTTTATTTACAAGAAAGTCAAGTTGTTCACACTATAGTTTTTAATTAGTACAATATTTTAATATATGGTTTTCCAGAAGAGATATTCGATCATAAATAGTCATTTGAAAGCTAATAAATTTATCTTCTTCACGAAAATGTATTTTTAATTTTTAGGCAACAAATAAATACCTTAAAGGCTTGCATAACGATGATGTAATAATTATTAATTTAACTGAAAAATCAAATAAATGATATTAAAAATATTAAAATAAATATAATTTGAGATTTTTAAGTTAATCAAAGAATTCTATAGATGAATATGATATGTCTTGAATATAATAAAATATTGGTTTCAAATTTGACACATTCTTTTGATGTTTTTAAGTCATATCAATGAAACACGTTAAATTTGATACAAATTATATTTCATGAATAAAATATTTTATTAAATTATTTAAAAATCAAAAAAATCTTGAATAAGGTCAAATATGATAAGATTATGTCTATAATGTGATCTCCTGTGATTTTTAGGCCTTTTGGAAGTCTTTACCCCTATATTAAACTTATTATATTTTAATATTTTAAGTAATTCCTAATTTTCCCCTCACCTCAATTATAAAAGGGGGCTCATTCATTCACTTAATTTAATCACCTTAAGCCTTCTTGCTCGACTATCTGCTCCCAAATTTCCTTCTCCTCATCTCTTGCCACATTCTAGTGTTTCTAGTCTCAAAAAAAGACCAATTCCAAGAGCCTTAAGGAGGTTCTCAAGGAGAAAAGATTCAAGAGGTAAATTCCTTTTTATTCTCTTTTAAATTCTTTCTCACTTCTATGTTATCCTCACCCCTATCCAAAATTTCATGACAACTCAAGTATCATCTATATACTATAATGTTATTATGTTATTAGTATACCCATCCTCAAATTTCTTATTTCCCCCTTTTATTCTAAAAAAATGAAGTCATCGTCCGTGGTGTGTCGATTCACCACATTCATGGAGGATGAGTTTGCATTTCTCATTACCGCATTCATGGAAAGTTTAAATTCACTTATAATTGTTTAAAATGACCTAAATATATATATGTTCTCTCTTTTGGAGTATTATTTCCCTTAGATAAAAAAATCTATAATGAACCAACCATGAAATCATGAAATGTACGCACTCGAAACAATGGAAATAACAAAAATATTGTTAATAAATGGGCGAAAAGATATTATAAGAAGAAGATGGAAGGTATTAAAAATATGAATATAGTTTTGTAATAAATTTAATAACACTCTTTAACCATTATATAGGAGGTTTGAACACGTTTGAAGGAAGTCAAACATGAGGTAAGAGACTTTCCTTTTAAAATCCTTTTAAATGTCTATTTTTATGAAATTCAAAAAGATTGTTTTTAACTCATACTGCATGAATGGATTTTCCTGCTTTCATGAAGCCTTATTGTTTTGAATTTTTATTTACAATATTTCATGGTTATTTTCAAAGAAAATGTTTTCCTTTGTATGTGCACAATATTCTTTTAAAATAAGTTCTTTTCCTCAAGGAATTGTTTTTATGATGCAAAAATTCATGTTTTATGATTATGTTCTGGTTTTGGGGCATTGTTTATGATGACGGGTGGTTCCGTTATAAACTAAATATGTGTGGGTCCGTGATAGCCCTATGTTGGAAGTTGACCGTTATGGTTATTCCAAGTGTAACTGCGATAGTTACATCATAAGATAGCCGTGAGGGTTACATCGTAAGGTAGTCGTGAGAGTTATAAATCATATAGTAGCCGTGATGGTTACAATCATAAGTATGGTAAGAAAATGATTCCCCAAGTTACCAAAATGGTTTATTTATGTTTTCTATGTTTTATGGAACCCTCATGTTTTCACAAAGTAAGTCTATGTTACTTTGAAGATTGAGAATTATATCTTTCATATGTTTATAACTATTCATGGACTAACAGTTTCTCTCTTTCTTTTTTAAGCCCATTATTGAGTTTTTTGTGCTCATCCCAAGTTTTAAAATGTTTTTCACAGGTTTTAAGGTTGGGTAAGAGAAAATAAGAAGCCAAATTGAATGTTGTGAAGATTTTTCATGAAAAAATTTCATATTTTATTAAAAACTTTTGTATTATGAAAAAATAGATACTATTTTAGTAGTATCCACTTTGCATGCTTATGAGTTTTCATTTATGAATTATGATATAATTCTCTAAAACACTAAACTGAAAAGATCTTTGAGAATGTAATAAGTGAATTCTAGTTGAATTAACTAGATTATCTAATGTTTAAAGTCAAATCCTTATAGTTGGTATCAGAGCACAATTTAGATAATTTTAGGGGTTAGGATGATGTTAATAGAATGTCATCAATAATTTTTACCTTATGGTTAATTTGAAATGATATATCATTTAAAGGTTACCATGATGATTCATCTAAGCCATGTCTGTTCAAAATGATTTTCCACAAAAGAAACAGGGAAATTGAAGTAGGAAGTAACCGATATAATGATATCCTTTCGAATCCGTAGCCTGGAATGGAGGGAATTAAAACCGAGCAGTTTGTGACTGTAATTCCTTAGTTGATGTAGACTATAAATGGAGGTGACATCCATGCAAGAGAACAACCAGATCTACCACAAAGGAACATGACAATAGTGGATCATTTCATGAGGCATCACTCTCTTACCTTCAGTGGATCTTCTGACCCTATGGTAGCTGAAGGGTGGATTAAAGCCCTTGAAAATATATTTGATGTCATGGGGTGTTCAGATAATCAAATGTTTAGTCTTGATATTTATCATTTTGAAGGTGAAGCCGACCGGTGGTGGTCAATGGTCAAGAATATCCGGGAAAAAGAAGAGATTGATGCCTTGAAATGAGATGAATTTAATAATATGTTGTTTGAAACATATTTTCCTAAGACGGTTCAACTTAGGATGAAAAATAAAGTTCTTGATTTGAAACAAAAGGAAGAAGATTCAATGGCTGTGTATGAAGTAAACTTCACTCGTTTGGAAAGGTACACTCCAAATCTTATTCAGGGTCTTGATAGTAAAATCAATGATTTTTACTTAGGATTGAATCCAAGATATCAAAAGGAATTGACATCTCGTGAATTCAAAAGTTATAAGAAACTTATTCGATGTGCTGAGAGGATAGAAGTGGAGTTTGGTGATGATCACATGTACTTTGAAAATAAGCAAAAGAAAAGGTTCAAATGGTTGGAAATGGGTAAGAATCAATCAAAGAAATTCAAAGGTAAGAAAATATAGTTTCCAGTTTGTGGTAAGTGTGGTTAAAAGAACCCTGGGGAATGTCTTAACAAAACCAGGAAGTGTTTCCAATGTGGTAAGTTTTGACATATGAATCGAGATTGTAATAAAAAAATATCATAGTATTGGTATGTTTAATTTTGATAAGAAAACTGTAAAGTGTTTCAAATGTGGTGAGATGAGGCATTATGCACATACCTACCCAAAGAAGGCTCTGAATGATAGGAAACAACTAGACTATAAGCAGAAAGGTGTAGTGAAATCCTTTGCGACTACTTCCGTAGATGTTGGTCCATCCAATGAAGTCGTATCAAGTAAATTATTTTTTTACTCAGATTTTGCTAATGTCTTGTTTGACACGGGGTCTACACATTCCTTTATTTCTGAAAAATTTTCTGGAAAATTAGAAATTTCACCTCAAGAAATAAAACTATAACTTATGGTGAAAACACCATGGGGAAATATTAAAGAAAAAAGGAATTATAAGAATCATCATGTTGTTGTCTGTGGAAAGAAATTACCTGCAAACCTTATTGTTTTTTCCTCAGTAGAGTTTGATGTTATTCTAGGTATGGATTGACTATCTATTTACCATGCTAAGAATGATTGTAGAGCTAAATAAGTTGTTTCTTAGAAAGAGTTTTAGGTTGTATAAAAGAATGAACCCATACCATTGATAATATATCAGGGAGATGAGAAACTGTTAAAATATGGAAATGAAAGTTATCTTTCACATATTGTTGAAAATAAGGGAACTATTCATATTAATGATGTACTGGTAGTAAATGAATACTTTAATGTTTTTTCTATTGATTTTCTTGGTGTTATACTTGATTGGGAAGTTGATTTTACCATTGACTTAGTTCTTGATGCTAATCCAATTTCAAAACCCCCTTACCGAATGACTCAAGTGGAACTTCTAGAATTGAAAAAGTAGTTACAGAAGTTTCTTGATAAAGGTTTTATTCGTCCCAGCACTTCACTGTGGGGTGCTTTTGTTTTGTTTGTTAAAAAGAAACATGGTTTCATGAGGATTTTCATTGATTATAAATCTTTGAATAAAATTACTTTTAAGAATAAGTATCCATTACCTCAAATAGACGACTTGTTTGATTAGCTCCAGAGAACACAATATTTTCTTAAGATTGACTTGAGATTCAGGTACTATTTGCTGGAGGTGAAGGAGGATGACACTCCAAAAACAACATTCTGTACTAGATATGGACATTATGAGTTTGTTGTTATGCCCTTTGGTTTGATAAATACTCATGTTGTATTTATGGATCTTATGAATAGAATCTTACATGAATATTTGAATATTTTTTTTGTTTTTATTGATGATATTTTGGTCTTTTAAAAAAGTTATAAGGATGATGAAAAATATCTAAGGATTATCCTGCAAACTCTCAAAGAAAATAAGTTATACAAAAAATTTATCAAATGTGATTTTTAGTTACAATATATTTCTTTCCTTGGGCACATTATCAATAAGGATGACATAACAGTTGATCCTTCCAAAACAAAAGTGGATGATGAATGTACAATACCTACAAATGTTACTGAGATTCGTAGTTTTCTTGGATTAACAGGATATTACTGAAGTTTTTTTAAAACCTTTCATGATTATCTAGCCCACTAACTAAGTTAACACGAAAAGGGTTTAAATTTATTTGGACAAAAGAATTTGATATTTGTTTTTGGAAACTGAAACGGATATTGGTGAATTCTCTAGTTTTGGCCCAGCCTTAAAAAATGGTGATTTTTTCATCTACAGTTATGCTTTATTGAAGTAACCTGGTTGTGTTCTAATGCATAATGATCAAGTAATTGCTTATGCTTCAAGGTAACTAAAACCTCATGAGTTAAATTATCTCACATATGATTTGGAATTAGCAGCATTGATTTTCACTTTAAAAATTTGGAGGCATCATTTATATAGAGATAAATGTGAAATATATACTAACCATAAACCTCTAAAGTATATATTTACTCAAAAGGAATTAAACATGAGGTAGAGAAGATGGATGAAACTGATAAAGGATTATTATTGTATGATCAATTACCATCCTAGAAAAGAAAACAAAGTGGTGGATGCCTTGAGTCTAAAACATCATGCTATATTAACAATGTTACATTTGAAACATGACCCCTTGGTTAATGATTTGATGAATTTTTCCTTGGAAGTTGGTGAATAAAATTCCACTGTTTTGTTTTAGGTGTTAGTGAAGTCGTCTCTCTTAGATAGAATTAAGAAAGCACAAAAGGAAGACCGCAAGTTATAAGAAAAGATATAATTGGTTATGAATGGTAAGTTTCCTGAATTTAATATTGATAAAAATTCGATCTTGAGATTTGGAAAGATATTATGCGTGCCTTTTGATTCCTAACTAAAGAAATAATTGTTAATTGAATCTCATAGTTCTCCATTTTTAGTTCATCCTAGCAGTACTAAGATGTACATAGAGAGACCTTAGAGAGTATTAATGGTGGGATGGAATGAAAATATATATTTTTTATTTTACCATGAAATGTTTGACTTATCAATAGGTTAAAGCAGAGAGACAACTACCAAAGTGGATGATTCAGCCTTTTCCATTTACAGAGTGGAAATGAGAAAATATATCCATGGACTTCATGGTGGAACTAGTAAAGATTTCTCGAGGTAACAATGTGATTTGAGTTATTGTTGATCAGATGAATAAATCTGCACATTTTCTTCATATCTAAGATACTCTATCTTTAGATCAAATTTCTCGACTGTATCTCAAAGAGATTGTCAGGTTACATGGATTTCATCTCTCCATTGTATCTGATCATGATCTTAGATTCACTTCTAACTTTTGGAAAGACCTTTAAAAGTCACTAGGAACTGAATTAAATTTTAACACTTCTTTTCATCCTCAATCTAATGGGAAATCAGTGCGAATAATTTATACATTGGAGGATATGCTTTGTTATTTTTCAATTGATTACTAGGGAATTTGGGATCAACATCTTTCTTTAGTTGAGTTTTCTTATAATAAAAGCTTTCATTCTAGTATACATATGACACCTTTTGAGGCATTATATGGAAAAAGTATCGAATTCCAACATTTTGGGATGAAGTTGGGGAAAGGAAGTTGAAGAGACCAGAATTAGTAGAGGAGGTGGGTGATAAAGTAAAGATGATCCAACAACACACGAGGAAAGCTCAGAATAGGAAGAAAAGTTATGCAGATAATAGGAAAGACCATTCTTTCGAGGTACACTACTGGAAAATAGCCCTATACCCATGGTTTAAGAAAACAGTGGGTATATGTATAGTGTGAGAACCTATACCCACGGTTCTGGAAAACCATGGGGAAAGAGTTTTTTCGAAGGCCTATACCCACGGTTTTGTAAAACCATAGGTATAAGTGTTTATTTCAATGCTTATCCCCACGGTTTTGGAAGAACCATGGGGATAAATATTTTTTTTCAAAGGCATATACCCATGGTTTTCTAAAACTGTGGGGATAGCTTCCCCACATTATGGCGGCAAAAAAAAATTCACGGGAAACAAAAAAAATTGGTGGGAAAACCTATACCCACGATCTGAAATAATATATTTAGGTTGATAGAAATTTATAAACATAATAATTTGTTGGCTTGGTTGGTTAGGCGTTCCTTGTACATTGAGGTGGTTGAGGTATCAAATCCCGCTAGATTCTTTTTTTGGAATACAGAGACGCTAAATAGTATATTATTACAAATGCAGACTAATATTAACGTAGTTGATGCGTTCTAGTTGGTTGAACGCCCAATAATCACTGAGTCAGGCGTAGGTTCGAAACTCGCTGTCTTCATTTTTCGTAACACGGTCAAAAATTAATATATATTTAGAAATATAGATATAAATTAATGTAACTGGTGTAGCTGAAGTGGTGAAGACCGTTGACCTGCAGGATTAGGTCGTGGGATGTTGCGGGTTCAATACCTGCTGGTTGCATTTTTCTCACAATTTTACCCACGGTTTGCCAACTTTATTCTAGGTACACAATGTTTTTCATGTTTTGATGTTAAAAAAGAATGTGTCAGATTCATCTCACATCTTGATCCCATAAGTAGTTCAACTGGAGGAGAACCTTTCTTATGAATATAAACCTGTTCAAATTATTAATCATAGAGATCAAATATTGCAGAATAAGGAAATTCACCAATTTAAGGTTTTATGGAGAAACCACATTGTTGAAAAAGCAACACGAGAATATAAAAATGTTATGAGGGAGAGGTATCCCCATTTGTTTAATAAGTGAATAAATTATGAGGACACAATTTCTAAAGGGGGGGGGGATAATGTAACAACCCATGTAATAATAGAATATTTTTTTCATATTTATTAGTATTCTTGAATTAATAGTCAAATTCACTATGTTAAGTAATTTTTAAAATAAATAATTTTATTTAACTAATTTATTATATGGCTATATTTAAATTATTAATTTTAAAATTATAGAATATTAATTTGACAAAACTAATTCCATTTTTTAATTCAGCATGTTGAAATTATCTTAGTATGAATTTTTGATAATTTTCTAAAAAAATTAATTTTTGGTGAATAGTAAAAAAATACAGTATTTTTGTGACATCGCTAAGACATAGTTATGATATAAAATTCATTAAACCTATGAAATGAATAAATTATGAAATTGACAGTGTGGCCGATTGTCGCCTATCAACCGTTCAAAGTTCCGATGCTCTGCTAATGTGTATAGCAGCACTCAGGTCGAATCCTCGACGATGATACTTTTTTAATAGTCGAATGTTTTTAGTTTATTGTATTTTGATTGGGGGGTTTGTTTATAGAGCTTAAATAAATTGATTAATGATTTGTGTCTAATTTAATAATTTGATAAAAATTGGGGTGAGTTCATTTTTAGGGATTTAAGCTTGTGATATCCTTGAACTTTGCTTTATATTGCATTTAAATTAACACTCACTTCACAAGATAATGTTGATTGGAATTCCAAAGTGTTAAGGCTTTAATCCAAGCCTTAACTTAACTTAGGGTTCTAATCTCAATAAGATCTTGTTGATGGTAGTATATTTATGGTTCCAATAATCCATGGAAACTGTACGTTAAACAAAACAAGTCATTAATCCATGACATGTTAAGTCCAACATACACAATGTTAAATTAAAGAATACTCATCGAGCAAAATATCTCAATCGCTTAACATCTCTAAATAATGAATCACCCCAAAGAGAGATTTAATTATCCATTGAAATGATTAGTAATCTGGTTATAATTATTATGATGATAAATTAAGAAGATAAGAAAAAGAAAGGGATAAGAAAATATTGGTGCGACGAACACACACACAAACGATGATGATAATTAAAAATGAACTTTAGATTGAATGAGAATGAAAAATAAGAGAAGGGGATTCAACTGTATTTAAACTATTTTAAGAACATTAATATTAAACTATAGAAGGTGGATGATAATAAGAGATACTTAAGAAGAAACTTGCATTAAAACAAAATTACAAATACAAACACTTACGAAATTACAATTGAAGAACAAAAAAAAGTAAATGAAAGGAAGCAAGGAGGAATGGTTTATCAAATAAAAACTTGAGTATGGTAGATCCTCCCAAGCCTTTGGCATAGACTTGATCGTACCAACCTATCCTCTTTTGCTTTGAAATTCCAACCTCTTTGAAGGAGAGGAGGGGGATGTGTTTATAGCCCAAGGAAGTGGACTGTTTACATTCCCAATCTATCCATCCACTTGCATCGCCAATTTGGATATCCAGACAGCCGAATATTGAGATATCCTCTTCTTCAAAGTTTTAGACAATAATTTTGGCTGACTTCTCTCAACATTTGAAGTCATTTGGACTTATAGAGCCAAAGTTATGGTGGTTTGATTAAACACAGTTAAACTTTCCATTTCAATCCATACTTTTTAGAATTCTGAAATGTGAATGAGTTTATCAATAAGAATATGCCTTAAAATCCGAAAACTTTCTTCAACAAAGTCGGCCTTCTATATCTTCTATTTCACACTGAGAAATATCAGCTTGATTTGATTATTAGATCATGAGATATGTCATGAATAATGTACTGATTTTATTTCCCGGCCAGAATGGTGGGATGAGTTTAAATGAATCAGTTGGGCCCCTTGTATTTGGATTTGGGCCTTGAAATTTTTATACAAGACTCATTACATTGTCCCCCGAATTTTTGAGGAGAATTAATGAATTTTAACTTCTGGATTGATCCCATTAATTCAATCTTCATGGATGATCCATTTTTTTCACAGATTCTGTAGGCCTTCTTGTGTGGTCCATATGGACATTCAAATGGTATAATGGGCCAATGATTCCTTATAATGATATGTGGGAAATGGAATAAAGAATCCTAAAAAATAAGAACCATACAATTTGGATCAGTATGGTGAGAGTTATAAATAAAATAGTAAACTGACTCAATTTGACTACTTCTAAAAATGCTCAAAAATTATACTTAGTATTAAAACATTAATATTTCACACAAATTACGAACATTTCAAATAAAATAAGTAAAGGGAGTATATAATAAGTCATGAAAATATTAATAACATCAACTCTCCCACAATTAGTCTTGTGAATGTCCTCATGTGCAACAAATATAAAAACATGACAAAATCATTTTCACTCACCAACAAATATTAAAATTTTGTTTTCCCCAATCAGGGAGGTTTAGACAATATCACTCATCCATATTGAATTCCACCACAAGTTGTTACAGAAAAAATGTTCGAAAAACAATTCATTTTTTATGCTCAAATTTAGAAATGGAAAATGGTGGCACACAAAACATACTCCTCTCAAGATGATAAAATTAATTTATGGAGCTTCATTCATTCACCAACCAAAAGTGAAAATCTTAGAGTTTGAAAGAGCTCTCAGATTCCACTCTCTATCCAAATTGCACAAGAATCAATAGGTCTTTTGAAGAGGTTTTTCTGTGGCTATGGGATGGTAGGAATATAATGTCCAAGAGAGAGAAGAATAGGGGTAAAACACCAGCATGGAAAAAGAAATGTACATTTTTTTTTGAATAAGACATGAAAGGAAATGGAAAAACGTATTTACGAGGGAATGAAAATATGAAATAAGACACAAAAGTGGAAGGAAATATGAAGGGAATGAGAAGATAGAATATTTACAAAAAAAAAACTTCTCCCAATGATATAAAAATATAATGTAAGTGTTCTTTTTTTTCCTCTTTTTTTCTAAAGTTGAACTTGAAATAGATCTCACACTTATATCCCAACCCATGATTGATCTTCTCATGACACTAATTGTAATAGTTATAACAAGATCAAAGGATTAGAAATAGTGATTTTTGACCTACCCAAGACACAACCCATTTTTTTTGATTTTGTTTAATTAATTTTTTCGAACACTTTTCATTAAAATTTGAACAATATGTCATAAGAATATATACATTCCCAAACCCCACTGAAGGACAACCTCTCCCCCACACTAAAATGGATGCTTTCCCTCAAGAATATGATAACTCATTGAAAACAAATAAAAGAGCACCCAAACAATGAAATCCATTCCCCCCACACTTAAATTTCAAAAAATTATGCAATGAAAATCCATGTTGATATTGGGTGGGAAAAGGTATTGGGCTTGTAATGTGGCTAACAAAGAATGCAGTGTTGACAAAGTCAAAATTGGTGCCTTATAGATAATAATTGAGTTCTAAAAATTATTTTCATGACATTTTTATTAATTATTATGTATAATTTATGTTTTTGGATGATAGTTTTGAATTTTAGAGTTATATAACACGAATCTTATCAAAATTTTTGTGCAATGCTTACGCAAGGTAAGAAAAACAAAATTAACAAATTAAAGAGTTTGTCTTGACATGAATATTAGTAAATCTACTTAATGAATGAATATAAAAGATTTTATTGAATCTAATTAATTTATTTTTATTATAGTAATTTAATTTTAATATTTATATATGAAATAATTAACTTTAATGGTTCTGCAATGCTGATACAGTGCTTGTGCAAGTAGAAAAAATTAATAAAATGATTTTAATTAAAATTATAAGAACCATTAAATGAACCAAAAACTTGACTAAATCATTTTGTTTGATCATATATTGACCATGTTTGTCCAAGGGGTGAATTAATGACCATTTGGATCTACATGGATATGATTAAGGCCCTTTATAATATTTTATTTAAAATAAATTCAAGTTGTTCACACTATAGTTTTTAATTAGTATAATATTTTAATATGTGGTTTGACAGAAGAGTTATTTGACCATAAATAATCATTTGAAATATAATAAATTTATCTTCAAGATTTTTTTTAATTTCTAGGAAACAAATAAATACATTAAAGGCTTGCACATCGATGATGCAATACTTATTAATTTAATGGAAAAATCAAATAAATGATATTAAAAATATTAAAATAAATATAATTCGATATTTTTAAGTTAATACAAAAAATTTTATAAATGAATATGATATGTTTAGGATATAATAGGTATTGGTTTTGAATTTGACACTTTGTTTTGATGTTTTTAAAGTCATATTATTGAATAGTGTTAAATTTGAAAAAAAAAATATTTTATGAATATAATATTTTATTAAATTATTTAAAAATTTAAAAAATATTGAATATGAAAAAATATGATAATATTAAATCGAAAAGATGATCTTATATGAATTTTAGGCGTTTTGGAAGTCTTTACCCCTATATTAAACTAATTATATTTTAATATTTTAAGTAATTCCTAATTTTCCCCTCACCTCAATTATAAAAAGGGGCTCATTAATTCACTTAATTTCATCATCTTAAGCCTTATCGCTCAAATATCCTCTACAAAATTCCATTATCCTCATCCCTTGCCACATTTTAGTGTTTCTGGTCTCACAAAAAGTCTAATTCCAAGATCCATAAGGAGGTTCTCGAGGAGAAAAGATTCAAGAGGTAAATTCATTTTTCACCTCTTTTAAATTATTTCTCACTTCTACATTATCCTCACCCCATATCCAAAGTTTCATGAAAAATACAGTATCATTTATATATTGGAATGATATTTTATTATTGTTATACTCATCCTCAAATTTTTTATTTTCTCCTTTTATCCTAAAAAATGAAATCATCGTCCTTGGTGTGTCAATTCACCACCTTCGTGGATGATGAGTTTTCATTTCTCATTACTATATTCATGGAAAGTTTAAATTCACTTATAATTGTTTAAAATGACCTAAATATATATATGTTCTCTCTTATGGATTATTATTAAAGTAGACAAGAAAATTCATAATGAACCAACCATGAAACCATGAAACATATGCACCTAAAACAATGGAAATAACAAAATATTGTTAATAAATTGGTGGAACTATGTTATAAGAAGAGGATGAAAGGTATTAAAAATATGAATATATTTATGAAATAAATTTAATAACACTCTTTAACCATTATACAGTAGTTTTGAACATGTTTGAAGGAATTTCAACCTGAGGTAAGAGACTTTCCTTTTAAAATATTTTTAAATGTCTCTTTTTATGAAATTCAAAAATATTGTTTTTTAACTTATATGGAATGAATGAATTTTCCTACTTTCATGATGCCTTATTGTTTTGAAGTCTTATTTACAAGATTTCATGGTTATTTTTAAAGAAAATATTTTCCTTTGTATGTGCACAATATTCTTTTAAAATAAGTTCTTTTCCTCAAGGAATTGTTTTTATGATGTAAGTATTCATGTTTTATTATTATGTTCTGGTTCTTGGACATTTTTTATGATTAAAAGTGTTTCTGTTATAAACCAAATATGGGTGTGTCTGTGATATCCCTCTAGTGAATTGGGTATGTTGGAAGTTGACTGTTATGGTTATTCCAAGTGTTACTGTGATAGTTACATCATAAGGTAGCTATGAGGGTTACATCATAAGGTAGCCATGAGGGTTAAAAATCAATGGTAGCCGTGAGAGTTACAATCATAAGTAAGTATAGTAAGAAAATGATGCTCCAAGTTACCAAAATGGTTTATTTATGTTTTCTATATTTGATGGAAACCTCATGTTTTCACAAAGTAAGTATATGTTACTTTTAAGGATGAGAATTATATCCTTCATATGTTTATAAGTATTCATGGACTAAAAATTTATCTCTTTCCTTTTTTATGTCTCTTACTAAGATTTTTTTGCTCATCATAAGTTTTAAAATGTTTTCATAGGTTTTAAGGTTGGGTAAGTGAAAAGAAGAATCCAAGATGAATGTTATGAAGATTTTTCATGAAAAGATTTCATGTTTTATTAAAAACTTTTTTATTATGGAAAAAATGGATAATATTTTAGTAGTATC
The DNA here is from genome assembly GCA_963277665.1 of Viscum album. Taxonomy (NCBI): domain Eukaryota; kingdom Viridiplantae; phylum Streptophyta; class Magnoliopsida; order Santalales; family Viscaceae; genus Viscum; species Viscum album. The sequence goes on along the minus strand of OY728139.1, from coordinate 125,621,789 downwards.
CATTTTTCATGCTTATGGGTTGTCATGCATGAATTATGGTAAAATTATATAAAAATATAAACTGAAAATATTTTTGAAAATGTAATAAGTGAATTCTAGTTGAGTTAGTTATATTATTTAATGTTCAAGGTTGGGTCCTTATACTAAAATTTTGGGGTAACCTCGATATCATCTACTAGAGTCTAAGGAGCTCATCCAAGGTAGTCCATACACTATCATTTACAAGTGAGACATCAGTACAAATATGAAATGTCTGTGTATTAGAACATCGAATGATCCTAATGATAGTCAAGTCAAATATCCAACTGGTTTCAGTGAGTTTGTCCAAGGCGTTCCTACTTTGGAACCCAAGTATCACTCAAGACTAACCATGCCTCTATAAACAACCACTCTATCGAAGTGTAACCCCACAGAGTCTACTCACCAAAATAAAAATGGAATTTCATTTTATCTCGGTGTATAACCAACTCTCTCTAAGTGTATCTTGGAAGGTATCATGATTGGGGGTATGATCGTCACTAAGACAAGAGTACACCAAGAGGATATTAAGAATCACCAAGAAGGATCGATACACTCCTTTCATATCTAAGATGAATTGATCAGTATGATTCCCAACCAACCATATCCAAATACATGAAGGACACAGTCGAACCAGCACAGGTCGATTCCCTTTGAAAGAGCTTGGATGATTCTTCCAATTTGTTATCATTAACTGAACACAACACCCTCACTGATGAGGAATTCTGTGATTACTAAGAATAACCACCAAATTCCATCCATGACTAATGTTGTTTTCAAAGGTTATGCACACAACTAACTATTTTATCATCATACTTTCTTGCAAGCACTGACACATTTCAAAACTCACAAGCTTCACAAAATTCAAAAGTAGAAACACCCATTTCCAAATGGTTCTATACTATTGCATTCCCTCTACTTGGAAGGACACACTTTTTTCCATGATCGATGTGGAACTCCCCACCTTAGGAGTTTACTAGTCATCATTTATTGAGAACAGAAACTCATTCCATGAAACACACTCCATATACCACTGACCGTGGGTCCTGAACGTGGCCATCACGCTTTGAAAAAGCACCAAATGAAAAGAGAGAACACCTAGCTACTTACAAGAACACTAGGTTCAACTTCACTTTAAATGCACATGTGAAGCTCCCCCGAGTCACACTTATGATCTTCTTTATCACCAAGAATATGGAAAAAACAATCTGACTAATGTGTCAAAACACCCGATCCTCTTTGAAACATCATCCCAAGCATTGGGACAAGTCAGAGATTCCTTAGAGCCCAGGTCATTCTACCTTAGAGATGATCTGTAATTCAAGTGTTACAACTCAAGATTTAAATGATTATCACCAAACTCATATAGTTTTCTATACCATTTTACCAAATTGATAGATATCATGTGTATCAACACATTCTAACCCAAGGTTTCATTGACAAAACAACACATCCCTGATACAATGCATAGGATTATCGACTCTATTTATACCAGTACCCGATGGGCCATATAAAAGAACTATCCTAGAGTCATATTATCCAATACAACTGCAAATGGTTGATGACCACCCTAGTCACCCATTAAAAAAGAATAAAAGAAGGCTCACAAAACCCACTAAGTTTTCAACCATGACCTAGGCATGCCTAGCTTGATAAAATAGAGAATTACATGATTCCCATGATCGTAACAAAGGCTAGATTATTGCATGACCACCCATCTAACCTGGGTGTCATTTTAGAAACTAAGAGTCCTACTTAGGAAAACCATCACTTGAATGACACCCCACATATGAAACATTCCACAATCTTCTATCAAGGTTTTAAAGTTCTGAGGGAATTTCATACACTACTACAAATATGGATTTTATCAGTGATAAAAATGTCCATTAACAGCGCTAGAAAAAGTGCTGATAATGCCAACAAAGATAAGGGGGGGGGGGGGTCCCCTTTATCAGTGCTAAAAAAAGCGCTGATAGAAGGGGTCTTTTATCAGCACTTTCTTTTTAGCGCTGATAAAAGACCCCTTGTATCAACGCTTATTTTTAGCGCTGATAAAAATAAAAAAAAAATAAAAAATAAAATAAAAAAATACTACCAATCTCATGGGGGGGATTTTTACAGCGCTTAAGCCCCCCTTTATCAGAGCTTTCCCGCACATCCAGCGCCCGCCCGCACCGCCTACACCCTTTATCAGTGCTAGCCCTTTAAATCACCCTTGCGCGCGCGCCCTTTCCTCCACCCGGATTTGATCTCGAGACCTCCCCCATGCGCACCTAAAGCCTTTGCCACTACCTTATATTGATTTGTTCTCTTATTTATGATATATCTATTTATTTATATATATATTTCGTTATATTTATTCATACAATAATATATATTTATATTAATATATATAGTTATATTAATATATATATATATATAGTTATATTAATATATATATAGTTATATTAATATATATATAGTTATATTAATATATATATAGTTATATTAATATATATATAGTTATATTAATATATAGTAGTTATATAAATATTTATATATTGGTATTTTAAATAAAATGGATATTAGTTATTATTTAGATAAATCTAGAATATTTTATATGTAAATATGTTTAATTAATTATTTAAAAAATTTAATTTTTAGGTGTGAATATATAAAAAATATGTACATATAGTTATATATTTGATTATAAATAGCAGTGCATTATAGAAAACGATAAAATTTCAAAGACATAATATCAATATGAATGTAATACCTTGGAATAAATTCAGTCCCCACCAAAAAATCCAATAATACCCCCTTAAACGAGGCTGAAAATCCACAAAATGTTAAAAAATCTGGGTACCCCGACTAAAAACTTAGTTTTGGAGGCCTTATGGGCCTCTTTTGTCCTCAAAAAACGCTTGACCAAGGTCTGCCAAGGTCACAAAGACGTAGATCTCATCGCAGGCTTCGATTTGATATGTGGTAGAGCTCAAACAGACACCCGGATCAAAAGTTATGGTCGTTTGAAGTTTGAGTTGCGTTTTCAACATATTTTAGATATTTTTTTAATTTTTTTAATTTTTTTATTCTTCAAATTGTTATTAAATGACTATTACTCCATAATAATTATCAAATTATTAATTAAAAATATTTTTTTAATTTTTTAAGAATCCATTTTCACTAAATATCTTATATATTAAGTATATTAAGTGTAAATGTACATTTATACTTATATAAAATATATTTAAAAATTATATATTATATTTATATCAATATAACTATATAACTTTATTTATATATTAATATATTTTTTATTTTATTTTTGAATTCGACCCTTTATCAGCGCTTTTAAAAAAAGCGCTGATAAAGCCCCCCCTTTATCAGCGCTACTAAACAAGCACTAATAAGGGGGGGGGGGGCTTTATCAGTGCTAAAAAAAGCACTGATAAAGGGGTACTTTAATTAGCGCTTTTTTGAGCGCTGATAAAGCCCCCCCTGTATCAGCGCTTTTTCGTTAGCGCTGATAAAGGGGTGGCGCTGGCCTTGCCTAGTTTTTTGGTAGTGATATCTCAGGCTAACCCCATACAAAAGAAAAAAAAGCATTGACCTTATAGCTAGGTCACATAGAAGATTCACTTGGATTTACCACCTATCTTTTAGGATCAACACAGCCTAATAAATGTTAACTGGGACCTATGAGCAACGTCCACATTCCCATCCCAAACATTCAATAGAAAAACATGGTAAGGCTAACCCTTACATAGAGTTTTGATCTATAAAAACCACTTTAAGGTTTCATTTGATTTGATTCATTTATTTACATTTGATCTTTAAACATTTTAAAGGTTCATTTTAAACATCAATTACTAGTTTTAAGGCAAACTGTACTCAGTAAATTTCATATAGCTAACTCCACAAGGCATATAAGAAAGTTTTATCAATCTTCCCTTTCAATCATTATTTATTTAACTAACATCCTTCCATATTTAAGTAGTTTATCTTTTAAAATCCATTTTAAACATCATCTATTTATTCATAAGCTTTCATAGCTGGCTTAGTCAAATAAAATTTCAATTCCAATCTATAGAGGAAAACACCCTTTAGGTTGTAATTTTAATTTTAATTAACATCTCATATGAGCACTACTCAAAAGAAGATAATAGGTTTTTTATAAATTGAAAAGGGGACTGGTCAAGTAAGATGCCACTATACGTCTATATGTGAATCCATATAAGTGTTTGCATACACTTTAAATAACCATCCCTATATAACATAAACATACCCACATTGGGTTAAGTACTAAGGAATATCAACATAAAGGTGACCTATGAGAGTCATATCATCCCGGGCTCATCAAAAATGTGACCCGAAGCATTTTAAACATTAATATTCTGAAACAGCCTTAGTGAGTTAATTTAACATGAATTTATCACCATGAACAACCTACTTGGGTTGAGTCATGTCTATCCCATAACCATAACAGGTCAAGACTGACCTACTTAGGTCGATTCATGTAAAAGGTCCACAAGAAAACAATTCTTTTAAATCCAAAACTAAAAATCTTTTAAATTTATACAATGGTGTCAAGGCATATTAAGTTCATATATGATGGTTCAGTTATATGGGCCCCTTTTTTCCAATTTATAATGTGCCTATACACTTTATAAATTGAAAAGTGAATCCCATTTAATTGAAACTGGTCTGTTTCAACCCATGAAAACAATGGTTCATGGTTAAAACACATCATGATTGGTTAGTTAAGGTGCCACCATCAATATATAAGTGAAAAAACCATTTAGGTTGATGAAGACACTTTAATAACCAACTTTATATCAAAATTATAACTAAGCATGCTATCAAATAAATACAAATAGTCATGAAAAAGAACCACACAACATGGTAAACAATTAGGCATTATATATAAAAAGTCAACAAGGAATACAAACCTATAAGCATGATATCATGGATGCGTGGCATATCATTCAAGGTGCATATCACTATATTAGGAAATCTAAGAATGAAACCTAAATGGAATTTCATATGCATGACATATGAATATCTATGTGCCTATAATGATGCAAGTAATTATACTTCCTTTCCATACTGGTCCAAGGGTAAAATAATGTAATTCTCATAAATTAGTAATATCGGAAAGTACACCATTCACTCAAGGTGAGATCATAATCAACTATAATGACAAACAACACGAACAACAATCCCATCCATGGCTACTTGGCCTTTTCCCTGTGCGTGGGTTGACCACTCCCAAACATGGCTATTTACCAAGCACCAACACTTTCCTAATATCCCATACACCAATTCCCAAAATAGTAAAATGAAGGAAAAAAGAAACGATATAATACCACTTCGTAACGTCTAAACCTAGGGGCCACTAAAACGGCTCCCCAAGTCAGTCGGTCACATGGTATCAAGCACACATCCCCATATGCTAGAGGCTACCGATTAACAGTGAGGGTCTAATGATGGTACAATGGGGAGACTATACCCCCATGGTTAGATTAGCACAATGGTATAATCTTAAGGAAACAAAAGCAGAAGCAAGGTAAATGAATGAAAGAGCAGTGAAATAATTATATAACTAAAGAAATAAGAAATGGACAATGCCAAATATACAACAATCCATGCCCATGTGATGACAATATACAAGAAGATGACATACACCAAGTAATAAATAACTAGTACAAGAAATAAAAAATCCCCAAGGTCTATCCCCATGAGAATAATGAGCTCCGGCTTAGTCCTGTGATCCCAAGATCCCATGTACAAGGGTTACACCATAAAAAAAAATCCATAATCCTAAACCTACAAACATGAGGTCTGTTTGGGTATCCCAGTGCAATGGCAGTCTAAACACGGTGTGAGATATACTCAGTAGTCCACCACCGATGGTGTCTAATGCTATCTAGTTTGTGATTATAAAATACAACATCATGCAGGTATAATAAATAATGAACAATATAGAAGCTATAAACAGGTCAACTTAGGTTACTAAGGGACACCTGGATGACGCAACTTACTTCGGTCTAAGATGGGATACCTTTGAGCGGAATATATGTATATATATAGAGAGATGTATATATATATATATGCTATATATATAGTAACATTTATATCCACATATATAAATACGTAGTATTAGCCAATACACAAGGTATAACTTAGGTGTCTATGCATAATACTACTCATATTAATAATATGAGTCTCATAATAATATATAATGGTCATCATGCCTGAGGATTATAATCAATATAGGATTCCATGCTGATTATCATGAATAATAATGAGGAGGGTCATACCCAACCTCCTAATCAAGGGGGCATGGAATGTCATGCCCAATAACTTAAGTGATGTGGATGTCATGCAAACATCCTAGACCAAGGGGGTGTGACACTTCATGGCCAACAACCCCACTCAAGGTCCCTAAGTAATTATGTAGAATAAGGTAATCATGATTTCCCTATGATCCCTTAGCCTGATGTTCTGTAAAGAGGAAACTAACATTTCTCAAGGTGCAGTGGATCCTTTTTGATATAATTCATTTTATATTTATTAACATGCAATGTGTTCATCCAATCCATTAAAACCATTCAATTATAAATAATAAAGAAGTCCATATTTGTAAACACACCATATTACAATTCCTGTGTAAAGGATGAGAGGGCCATGTGCTTAAGTATTCCATATCACTAGTCATGCATACTTAAATAGGGACATAACCATTTATCATTTCAATTCCTTTAATTCAAGTAATTAACCCTTACATGAGGAATTATTCATTACACCTAAAAAGGTGTTCATGTGGAAGTGAGGTGTTATGATCATAAGCGTTTGAAACAACATCCCAAGCGGTGGTCTAATTATATAAGGAGGTATAGAGGTCAAGGCGTATAACAACTCACCCCAAGGGAGTGTTTTAGGTTGAGGTCAACAACCTCCAATGGTTTAATTCTAATCATAATGAAAAAATAATTCAAGGCATTAGGTATTAAATATTAAATTTCATAAATAAAGGGCAATGCGTAGAGAATTCGGTATGCGGAACAACATCATATTTTATAAAATGGTGAGACTTTAAGGAAAAAAGCTATAGAAAACCTACCTTATACCAAGGACTTATCCAAATTAAATGAGTTTGAATAAAGAATACATCAAAAAATCTATTAACCAATTTAAATGAGGATATCATTCCTATTGAATATCATAGACTTTCCTTATTTCAGATATGGGAATAATATTCACATGTTATTATTACATGTAATTATAAATATATTTTGGAAATAGAAGAAGTGTAGTGAAATGAATTGGGAACTCACATACATAGTGAAAGAATTATGAGATCCTGATACAACCCTTATCCTGATGAATGGAGGAGTCAAAACTCAAAATCAATAATGAAAATGTAAATCTATTGTAAAATCTAGTATTCATGAAGGAATTGATAGATCACACAGGATTTAGAAGAAGTCTCGAGATAAACATTGTTGTTTAAATTATTGAGAGAGTACACCTATGGACCCATTGAATCATATACTCATGGAGGAAGTTCAACATCCAATTGTTCATAAAACACCTGGGTTAAATGGTATTTATTGACCAGATCATCTTGTGAAGAATCATTTTATCACCGAGTAGACTCTAGAAGTGGTGGTGATCACAATGGACTCTATGTTATAGATGATTATTGGAGATAATGGAAAATCCATATTGTGTGTGTGTGGGGGGGGGGGTATAACCAACATTTATATGAGTAATTATTTTATCCAAACCTTTTAATTATTGTGTGTTTCACTCTTTATTTCTATTACTTCACATGTAGTGAAGCTATGAGATATCATTGAGTGGATCAAGAGCCTTAACAAGTTAAAGTGGTTTTATTAGAAGGGAATAAATCATAAAAATAAAATAGATAATTGATTCACCCTTATCCCTCTTAGTGATCTAATTAGATATAGGAATAATGATAAAAAGACAAAAAAGTTAGAATACCAATAATCTAAATAATTGATAAATATTCATTTATGATTTAATAAAGGATAATTTTCATGATGCAACAAATTTTGGATTTCATATTCAAATTATTCAAGAGAATGTGTGTAGATTATTGAAAATAAATCATTCAATGGGATTCTCATAAAATTAAACCATTGAAATATATACTCTTTAAAAATTATTATAATACATTCTTCGATTATGGATTGTCATATAATTAACTAATTTTTTTTTATTATTTTATTAATTATTTATTATCCTTGCTATAGTGTTTAAAAAAAATCAACACTCCTTTTGAATTATTATCTTGAAAAAATTAATTTAATTTAGTATATTAAATTACATCACATTTTATGTGTGATGAGTGATAAAGAATGGTGTGTACCGACCATTGAAAATTTAAACCCTTTGATTTATTTTCCCCTTACATGAAATCTAGCCACTATTACCCACTTAAATGTATAAAATTTCAAAATTAGAGTGACCCAACAAGAAAAATATTGGATCCCATTAGAGCTGAAGTTGGTCTAGTATAATAGTGGCAATGGTACAGTTCGGGGACTTAGACAGTAGTTGATAAATGAGTGACCACAAAAGAGATAATTTCAGTGAGTAATGGTGATAACAGGTGTGGTAGATACATCTAATAATGTTTTAGGCATGATTTTCACTAGAAAACACATACTTGTTAACTAGAAACATGAAAACAATGATCCTATAAATTTCCAAACTATATAGAATATATTACAATTGCACACACAATGTATTTTTCAATACGAGTGGTAGGGTTTCTATTGAAGATAAATATCACAAAACATGTCACTTCAAAGTACTTATCATTTATTCCCACCACATGGTTTTTAGGGTTTACACATATACTATATGGCGTGTGGTATATAAGTACATGTCATGTAGGGTTTGGTCACACAACATGGTTTGTATTTAAGTACACACCCAATTATTCCATGAGAACTAAATTTCATGTATACCATTGGAACATGCTATCTAACATAACCCCACATGGAAATGAAGCAGTAGTATATGCTCAAAGGTCATGCACACTATGTTCAGAAAATTATATGTCATTTAATATGTGTCCATGGGTATTTTCTATATCTTCTCACCTAAGAATCAAAATCAGATACATGAATAGTCCAATCATAGCATTTTTTTCATATAGAACATGATGGTGATTATCTCTTTTTCATAAGTTAATTTTTATGGTATTTTGGGTAGTTCATGCTATATAGATTTATAGAGATAATGAACGGGTGTGGGAGAGATATTTAAAGCATACACGGGGTCGATAACCCCATTAGCGGTACATTGATACTAGGGAGTGGGTCCTCCATATGCACTTAGGGGAGTAGTAATTCCTCTTCATGAGGGGTGTGGTATTAGAATCACTTTAAAATGTGATCAATATTGAGTGGTGAGATGAATTAGTTTTGATACATATTATTTTCAAAAAAAATTATCTCTTTTTTTTTTGAATAAACATCTCAAAATTCACCTTAGTGAAAAAATATAAATAATGAAACAGGAAAACATTTAAACAATGTTCACCTACCAAATGGATGACTAAATTCCTAGTGTATAGAGGCTATTGTCCTACACTCATAGCTTCTCTTTTATTTTTAAGAAGAAGCTACATGCAATATTGTATCTTTGAACTTACTACAAAAGTTGGCACCAACAAGTTTGAAACAACCAAAAAATTTCATATAGAATTATGGGAATTTATCAATGAAGAATACTCAACAAGAAAGCTTGAGTCACCTATAGAATAGGTGGATTTTATTTTATTCACTGTTACTTCTATAGAAATCCTATTGGTTGTTCTCTCCTTCTCAATTTTTCTTAAAATCATTGTAGATAATTCTCACTAGTTTTTTCATAAGAAAATTACAGCAATCTCTTTCACAATTAATTTTCAATCTTGGCTACCTCCCATAGATATCATTTTTAAAACTCAAAATATACTGTAACTAATCAAAAGGATAATAGAATATGATTTCTGGTGTTTGTTGAGGTCTGGGGTTCGATTACTAGGATACCAATCTTAGGGGAATTTCCACCTCCTATGTACCACTCGTCTTATAGGGTTACCTGGTGTCTCACTTGGTGAAAAAAATGGGTGTATTTTACCTGGATGATGTATTGCTGTGTCGAACCATCACTAATCGAGGTGTTACCCCATGGGACACTCTGTCATCTCGGCTGGCAATGGATCCTTCCCATCTGGGGCTTCTCCGAATGACCTCTTCATGGGAAGGGGGTTTCTGGGTGCGGAGGGTTAAAAAAGGCCACTCCTAAAGATTCTCTTTTGGAAAATAAAAAAGGATAATAGAATATGATTTTAACATGGAAATTCACATCAATTCAATGTTATGATATTCATTTAACTCTGTTTATGTAAAAATTGAGAAAAAAACTAGTATAGATTTTTAAAAAATAATTCTAAATATTCTCATTGAAATATATATAATTAACTCATATAAATAATCTCATAATTCATAAATAATTTTCCTCATTTACATCCTCAAAAATAATTTTTTATTCAAAAAATACTCATTATTTAATTCTCTATTGAATATTTGTAAATATTTGTTTTTACTTTCCTTCACTTTTTCACAAAACCCATAAAGGATCTTCTATGAATCCATGCTTACATGAATGAATAGTATAGTGTAAATCTCTAATCATGATGAAAACTACCCCATATCATGAAATCATCTCAACTTGAATCATGATTAATTTAATTAATTGTTATTTTTATGCCTTGAAGAATGGAAATGAATCATCTAAACTGGTCTTACGATACATTTGGAAAACAAATTTTTAAACCTACATAACACAAAATGAATCATATGATGATTGGAGAAAACTTTGGATACTTAAAAACAACATCAAAGTTATTCTTATGTGATTTTAAAAGTCCATGATAATATTTTATAACCTTTATATTAATCTTATATGATCCTACAGATATAATGAATTAATCTTACATAGCTTATGTTTCCATAAAATTACTCTAATGTTGAATTTACTTTATTTATATATCTCCCATTTTTCATGGATTAAATCATAAATAAATGTTAAAAGCTCTAAAAAACCCTTAAACAACATCATACCACTCTTACATGTGCCCTTATATGTTTGGGTTACTCTTACCTATCATATAGAAAACCATAGATATTATTATGTACAAAATGTTTACTCTTATATATTCAAAACTTTTCCAAAATTCTAAAATCTTGTAACTTTAAAACCTCTAAAATACAGTACTATCCTCTTCAAATCATTTGAAAACATCCTCAACCAATTAAATCAATCTCAAATCATGTCAAATAACTTTACCAAAATTATAAAATCACTTCAAAATTCTTCAACATGTCTCCAACATTATTCAAAGATTCATTAATTATGAATTAATTATTTAACAACTAATATAGAATCTATTTCAACTCTAGACTTTTCCACTTTACTCAAAAAAACATCAATAGATAATTAAAATAATCTTAGCCTTATAAAATGAATTAATAACTCATTCACATGTATTGATATTAATGATAACATCATCCTCTGTCATGACCCATCCCCTGAGGCCCATGCCACGACTACCCCAAGCCCACCTTCCATAGGCCAGGGGCTAGCGACTAACACCGAAGGCGTATTCTCTAAAACTGGGAAGGAATTGCCTTTATAACCTTTAACTCATGTAACCAAGCACATAGAATGATACGAACACAAGTAAATTGAATAGTAAAAAGAGTGTGTACAGTAAGTAAAAGATGCCAGAATACAATCCCAACTAGAAAGTACAAGTAAATTGAAAAGATTCTATGAACACCCACCAAGGATATTACCTGAAGGGTAGATACAACTCTCGAACGGTCATCTCTGTGATATGCCTTGTCTATAGTTCACCTCCGAGCTACCTCTGGTCCTGGTACCCTCATCCTTAGTCAGTGCTATCCGTCATCTGTACCAAACACAACAAGGTGTGGGCATAGCCCGTGCAACGGTGAGTATAACGATACTCAGTAGAGACCTCGAGACCCCCCCAAAGGTCTCTCCAAATCTACAAACTATAAACCACAAAGTATGAAAACAACTATTATACCTACTTAGGTTTATGCCCATACATATACTTAAGTTATCAAGTATACCCATCTCATTCATGAGGAAACACAATGCCCAAATCCATATCCCAAGGTTCAACTGTTCCACAAAGGAAGGAATACCACAAAGGTAACACCACAAAGTTAAGTACCACAAAGCTAACGCCACATAGGAGAATACCAAAAAGGTTTCACCACAAAGGAAAGTACCACATAGGTATGCTACACAGAATAATACTAGAAAGTTATCACCACAAAGGTAAGTACCACACAAGTACGCCACACAGAAGAATACCCCCAAGGTATCACCATGAAGGAAAGTACCACACATGTACGCCACATAGAAGAATACCACAATGGTATCACCACGAAGGTAAGTACCACACAGGTATGCCACACAAAATAATACCACCAAGGTATCACCATGAAGGAAAGTACCACATAGGTATGCCACACAGAAGAATACCACAAAGACATCACCATGAAGGTAAGGACTCAGCTCACACCGGGTATAACTTAGGTACAGTAGTAGAGATGATTAGATGTTACTACTGAATCATCTTACTCTGTTAATAGGAAAACCCACGTAGGATCCTAAATCATCAGACCCACACATGATCCTAGTATATCATCACACCCACACAGGATCCTAGTATAATAGACCCACATAGGATCCTAGTACATCATCAGACCCACATAGGATCCTAGTACAGTAGACCCACACAGGATCTTAGAGTAGTCCCATTTGGATTTCTAGAGTGGATTCAAGTGAGACCCTCAAATACAGACCCAAAAAGGATCCCCATCACAGACCCACAAAGGATCCCTTTCTCATGTTACATCCAACTATAGAGTTACTGCACTAAGCTCGCTTGATTCTAGGAGGATCCGCTCCTCAAGCCACATGTCGATAATACAACTTCCATGAAGTCCCACAGAGAAGTATCCCAAATGACCGCCACATAAAAGGGGTCTCAATGCAATAGACGGTGCATCAATCGGATGCCCGATCTGTAAGTTATTGGCTTTTTAGTCCTGAGAGCCCGGTTAGATTCGTGTCCAATCTAACTCAGATGTACCCCAAATTTACCCAAAACTTAAGTGGGGTATACCAAAAGGTCCATCTCACTCTAAGGTTTCTGGAACCGCTGACGGTTCGTCATACGGATGCCCGTAGCTCAAGATATGGTTGAAAGAGAGAAAAGGGTTGAAGTTAGTTTGGGTCCGGTCCAACTCGGTCAGACCTACCCGGCCCAACCTGGCCTGGGCCGACCCGATCCAGTTCGGGTTGACCCGGCCCGACCCGATTCAGTTCGGGTCAACCCAACCCGACCTGGGGTCCGGCCTTGGGTCGGACCAGGCCCGTGAGATCAGACCCGACCCGCTAGGTCCGGCTCGGCCTGCTAGGTCCGGCCCGGCCCACCGACGCGACCTGCAGGGCGACCCACGGTGCGACAGCTCGTGGTGCGGTGGCCCGCAGTGCGGCGGTCCGTGGTATGGTGGCCCGTGGTGTGGCGGCTCGCAGTGCAGCGACCCGCTGTGCGGCAACCCGCGGTGGGGCGGCCCACTGTGCAGCAGCCCATGGTGGGGCGGCCCGCAGTGCGGCGGCTCGTGGTGGGGCGTCTGCTGGACGACCCCGACTGACCGGATGCCCAACCTCTCCTCCGTGTGGCACGGTCACTCGCCGCACCATCTCCGGTGGCCGACAGTGATCCGACCACCCCTTCATGCGATCGTCCAATGCCAGCCTCCGCCCTTGCTCCACCGTGGCCGACATGATGAAGCCCTTCTTCGGTGGTGCGGTCGCGCCGCCGCCTTCTTCGCAGCCGGCCGTGGTGTTTGCCGCCGCTCCTGAGTCCCACCTGTGCCAATCGCCGGCACCGGTCACTGTCCTCCTCCATCGCGAAGAACACATCAAAACCATAAAGGTTGCAGAGTGGTCGGGCCATGTTTGTTTGGTCCACACCCTCAGCGTTAGAGCGATAGAAAGCGACATAGATGTTATTAATTCAATAAGGATGTCAAGAATGGGATAAGGAGGTATAAATCAACAACAAAACCTACAAGATACCTCGCAACAACCTCCCGAAAAGATGGAAGAATCATGGGACAACCTGTTAGTCGGTTGGCCCGTGTTCTTTATATAAATATAAGAATGGGTAAGAGGAAATAAAAAACGCTCAAACGAAATAACCCCTACCTCAAGTTCGTTGGAGGGAATCCACATTTGAGGAAGTTTCGGCGTTCACCATCCCTGCAACAAGCTTCCAACAATGCCGCTCGATCGTCGTTCTTCAGTTCGTGGTTCAGGGTTGCTCATCACCGCCTGCTAGAACCGGATTCGTCCTCCAAGTGTTGGGCATCATGACACTTTATCAGAGCTTCGTCTCTTGGTGAAGCTGTTCCAATTCCTCCTCCCAAGCTCCATATAAATAGGAGAGGGGGAGGGTAAGTAATGATCATGGAATTTATGAAGGTTCATTAATTAGGAACCTTCCTAATTCCCCAACGGTGTGGTTACTTAGAATTGAAAGGTCAATATATTTAATTTACGTTGGTGCAATTAAATGGAACAATTTAATTGCATTAATTTGGAACAATTTAATTGCATTGTGTCAACACAATTTAAATGGGAGGATTCCAAGGGACTTCCCCCACATTAATGAGTGGTTTGGTGGTCCCCACCACCATGAATTCACAAATGGGAGTTTTATAGCTCGGGCGGTCCCCACCTCTAACCATTCAATTGGGAGGTTAAAAATAAAATAAATGTTGTTATTTATTTATTTTTATTTCCAAGAAAAACACAAAAACTAACTTTCACCCTTGACCAATTAGGATCAAGGTGAAAGTCTCCTTAAGCAAATAACGGCACGATGAGTTCAACAATGTCATTAGATTTCAATTCTGAGCATCGATTCAAAAGTTACAAAATGCCGCTTGTGAATTTACTAAACGTACCCAAAAAAAAGTTCAGAAAAATTATAACAGTCACCCTTGACCCCCAACGGTCGAGGTTAGGATTTTCCTAAGTGAAAAACGCCCCAATGAACCTAACAGTACTCTTGGATTTTCAATCCGAGTTACCATTTAGAAGTTATGAATTTTACAATAAAATAATTTTCACTTAATTATTTTATTTATAGCAAAAAACTAAATTTCACTGGTGGTCTGCACCGACCAATGTTAGTATCTTCATAAAGAGAGAATATCGTCAAGAGTTTAGCAGTGGTCTCAGATTTTTAATCTGAGTTACCATTTGTGAGTTATAAACATTTGAAAAATAAAATAATTTATTTAATTATTTTATTTACGATTATGCCATTTTTGGGTTTTCTCACAGGAGGCCCGTGCTGACTAAACTTAAGTCGTGCCTAGGGTAAAACCACCATCCTAAGTGTAACGATGTCATCAGATTTATGATCTGAGTAACCTTTTAAGAGTTATTCCACTTTTTCAGGAAAACTGCTTACACACGCTAATTAAAGCTTAACAAAACTTCAACGGATCATTCTGAGAACTTCGGGCCTCAGAATCGCATGCTGTCAGATTTCACAGTCTTGAAAAATTCCTATATAATTAAAAAAAAATTACATGGAATTTCTAGGTCTTTACATTCTCCCCATCTCAGGGCTTTGCGTCCCTATAAGCCACATTACAAAAACTATGAAAACAAGTGGGGGTACTGAGCACGAATCTGAGCCTCCCACTCTCATGTGAAATCCTAGAGGTTCCATGCTGCCAACACACAAAAAAAAGGTATAGATCACCCACAAAGGACTCTCTCCTGTCGATCTTCAATCTCCACTGGAACCTCTGAAAATGTCTCCCCATCCTTGATGTCCAGCTCACCGTGGTCAATGACGTGAGATGGGTCGGGCACGTATCTCCGCAGCTAGAATACGTGGAAGACATCATGCACCCAGTGTAACTTAGGGAGAAGTGCTAGGTGGTAAACCACCTCGCCAACTCTGCTGAGGACTTGGAAGAATCCAATAAACCTCAGAGATAACTTGCTGACCCTGATAAATCTCCGCAAACCTCATCGAGGTGAGACTCGTAGAAAGATGTGGTCACCATCCTCAAACTACAGAGGTCTCCATCTCCTGTCAGTATAAGATTTATTCTGGATCTAAGCAGTTTTCACTTGCTAACAAGTGAGGTATCATGATACAAAATCTACCACTACTTTCTTTATCCCTAGCCACCAGTACTGACGCTGAAGGTCTTGGTATCATGGTACGTTATCTGAAGAGGTCAACATGATCCCCACCTTCAAAAAATCCATTAGGTGCCTGACCTGAGGATAGCTGAACACGTTGAGACTCACATTCAGTGTCCCCATGCTGCGCCTCCCTGACTCGCTGAAGAAGTGGGGGAGTTACTGTGAGAGACTGAAGAAAAACTGCTCCGTCTTGGTCCACAACATATATCTGTAAAGCAGCCAGCTACTCCGTCGTCTCACCTAGTAGCTGTATACCGGATCTCCTAATAGGTGCATCTGATACAATGTTCCCATTTATAGGAGTATAGACTATCTCAAAGTCATAGTCCTAGAGGAACTCAAGCCAATGTCATTGTCTCAAGTTCAGGTCCTACTGAGAGAAGATATACTCGAGACTCTTGTGGTCCAAGTAGACTGTAAAACGTTCGCCCATCAAATAATGCCACCACACCTTCAATGAAAAGACCACTACTGCTAACTCCTGGTCATGGGTAGCATAGTTCTACTTGTCAGTCTCTGTCTCAACTCCTGAAATCTCTACTGACACTTCTCCATCCACAGGAAAGGATCCCCCTTTTTCATCAAAGCTGACAAGGGTGTCGCTACCCTGGGGAAGTCGGGTAAAAATATTATATAGTACCTATCCAAAGCAGACATCCCTCTCCCTTTGGGGAGTTAATATTGGAAACATCTTTTGAAAAGATGTCCCCATGCTTTGACACTCCTGTTTGGAACTGAAAACTGAAAACTCCTACTGCCACAAGGGTAAGTTTGGTCGACTCATGAGTGATCGGATGAACCCTCCTATGCATGAGTCCATACTATGCTGCTTGGGTTTCCTTTTCAAAAACCAAGGAAAAACCCATTCCAACATTTTAGAGAAACCACAACCTTTTTTCCTAATACAGTCAATCTGAGTATGAATTGTGAATGTATAGTCATACCCAAACTAACGTCGTAAGGCCTCGACACTGATACCAAGAGGTTCCAACCGAAACTCTCGCCTCAAGGGTCAAATAACACCATTGGCGCAAGTGTGATTATCGAGTCTCCTCCCAAAGGTATCTCCAGACGTGAGGGTCAATTTGATGGTTAAACCGGAAACTCTAGGTCTTAGAAAAGATTTGTGGAAGGAAGGAATGATTGGTACCTATGTCTATTGATATGGTAGCTAGTAGTAGACATATACCGTACCTAGAATCATTCCTAGAGCCCTTGGGTTGCACTCCTTGACCGCATGCAACCACTCTCTTCCCCTGTCCTCCAGCTCCCTGAGCCTGGTGGGGACCACAATTGGGGGTGGTTGTAACATGTCAAAATGTACACCACCTCATGCTGCTCCCCTAGCTATGCTTCCACATCTGCAGCCCTGTAGATTCATCTATCCCTAACACTTATTCTCGAAACATTTTTACACACCCAAGTCTCTGAGACTGGTGCCAGTTTCTTGTTTTCCCACTACTAACATTCACTGGCTGTATCCGCTCAGCCAAAGAACATTCAACCACAAAGGTACTATCTAACACCCCAACATAAGTAGGAATGCATAGAGGAATAGTTCTGGCTTGGACGTCATTAAATACACTGCACTCGAAAGTCCAAGCCCCAAAGCACTGATCGTATCATATTCATCGAGTACTAGGAATGATCGGTATGCCTTGATGAATACTTAGCTACTGACATGTCGTCCTGCCGAAGCTGTAGAAGCTATAGAGAACTCTGAACCACCTCCTCAAGCCAGTCCTCAGCCGCCTGTGAGTCGAGATTGCCTCAGAACCTAAGGGGTATCTAATGCTGAATCACGCATATGGCACTAAACCTATATGTGTCCTCTACCGGTACTGCCAATTGTAACTGCTGACCAACATGAAATGATATAGCTGACACACTACCCGAAGGTACTATCTCGGGTAATGGTACACATACCAAAGCCTCATCACTATGCAGACCATCATCATGGTCACTCACTGGAAAAGACTTGTATCTAAGATCACCATCTTCTCTACTGGTGTCTCAATTAGGCAGAAAACTCTAGAAACTGCCTCCAGTCAACCCTCAGCTGCATGGGAATCTATCTCACCTCAAAACCTCAGAGGCCTCTACTGTTGGAACTCGTGTAACACTCCCATCGGCATGCACCGTCCACCAGTGTGGCTGGTGGTAACTTCTTCCCATCGGGTGGTGGTGCTACTGGTACACCACCCGAAGGTTCCAACATAGTAAGAGGGCCCTACACCAGAGCCTCGTCGCTTGGTGGCCATCATCGTGTATTCTCTCAGGAATCCTAGATGGATGTCTACGCAATGGCATCCTAATAAGGAATAGGTGTGCCACGGTCATTAAGTTATACCTGGTGAGCTGAATCAAAGAAATCTAAAAGAAAACTTTTTAAAAACGCACGCAATCAGTGTTTTCGTGCACTGAGTTGGAAATCAGAATTCAGGGTCCTGGTGTATGGATACGTTTTCCACCGCACAAACACTGGATTCCCCAAACTGAAAACCACACTCATAACACTTAACAATATTGGCACACAGAAAAGATCAGAGTCCTATGTTCTATGGTAGAACCGACTCCTCTGATACCAATTTGTTAGGACCCGTCCCCCGGGGCCCATGCCGTGACTACCCCAAGCCTGCCTTCCATAGGCCGGGGGAAGGTGACTATAACCGAAGGTGTATTACCTAAAACTGGGAAGGAATTGCCTTTATAACCTGTAACTCACGCAACCAAGCACACAACATGATACAAACACAAGTAAACTGAATAGTAAAAAGAGCGTGTACAATAAATAAAAGAGGCCAGAATACATTCCCAACTAGAAAGTACAAGAAATTTGGAAAGTACAAGTAAACTGAATAGCTCTTGTGAACACTTGCCAAGGATCCTACCTGAAGGGTAGGTATAACTCTCGAATGGTAATCTCTGTGGTATGCCTCGTCTATAGTCCACCTCTGAGCTACCTCTAGTCCTAGTACCCTCATCCTTAGTCAGCGTTGTCCGTCGTCTGCACCAAAAACAACAAGGTGCAGGCGTATCCCATGTAAGGGTGAGTATAATGATACTCAGTAGGGACCCTAAGACCCCCCAAAGGTCTCTCCAAATCCACAAAGGATAAACCACATAGCATGAAAACAACTGTCATCCCTACTTAGGTATATGCCCATACATAACTAAGTTATCAAGTATACCCATCTCATTCATGAGGAAACACAATGCCCAAATCCATAGCCCAAGGTTCAACTATTCCACAAAGGATAGAATACCATTAAGGTAACACCACAAAGGTAAGTACCAAAAAGCTAAATCCACAAAAAATAATACCACAAAGGTTTCACCACGAAGGAAAGTACCACAAAGGTATGCCACACAGATGAATACCACAAAGGTATCACCACGAAGGTAAGTACCACACAGGTATGCCACATAGAAGAATACCACCAAGGTATCACCACGAAGGAAAGTACCACACAGGTATGCCACATAAAAGAATACCAAAAAGGTATCACCACGAAGGTAAGGAATCAGCTCAAACTGGGTATAACTTAGGTACAGTAGTAGATATGATTAGATGTAACTACTGAATCATCTTACTCTGTTAAGAGGCATAACCACGTAGGATCCTAAATCATCAAACCCACACATGATCCTAGTACATCATCAGACCCACACACGATCCTAGTATAGTAGACCCACATAAGATCCTAGTACATCATCAAACCCACACAGGATCCTAGTACAATAGACCCACACAGGATCCTAGAGTAGTCCCACGTGGATTTCTAGAGAGGTTCCAAGTTAGACCCTCAAACACAGACCCACAAAGGATCCCTAGAACAGACCCACAAAGGATCCCTTTATCATGTTACAAATAGCTACAGGGTTCCCACACTAATCTTGCTTGATTCTGAGAGGATCCGATACTCAAGCCACAGGTTGATACTCCAACTGCCACGAATTCTCACGGAGAAGTATCCCAAAGGACCGCCACATAAAATGTGTCTCATCGCAATAGATAGTGTGTCAATCAGACGTCTGGTATGTAAGTTATTGACCTTTTAGTCCCGAGGCCCCGGTTAGATTCTTGTTCAATCCAACCCAACCATACTGCAACTTTACCCAAAACTCAAGTAGGTTATTCCAAAATGTCCGTCTCGCTCCAAGGTTTCTGGTGCTGCTGACGGTTCGTCAAATGAATGCCCGTAGCTCAAGATATGACCGAAAGAGAGAAAAGGGTCGAAGTTGGTCCGGGTCCGGTCTGACTCGGTCGGCCCGACCCGGCCCGACCCAGCCTGGGCTGACCTAATCCATTTCAGGTTGACCTGGCCCAACTTGGGGTCCATCCCTGGGTCGGACTCAGCCCTTGGGATCTGACCCGGCCCGCCGGCGCAGCCCGCGGTGCGGCGGGCTGCTGTGCGGCGTACCGTGGTGCGGCGGCTTGCGGTGCGACATCCCACGGTGCGGTGGCCCACTGTGCGGTGTCTGCTGGGCAGCCTCGGCTGGATGGATGGCCAGCCTCTCCTCCGCATGGCGCGGTCGCGCGCCACGCCACCTCTGGAAGTCGACAGTAAGCCGTCCGCCCTCCCTCGCTGCCACGACCTCGTGCCGTGGCTCTTTTATGCCGGGAAATGTAGGTGTGCACCACTGCCCCTTCGTGAGGTCGGCCGATGCCGACTGCCGCCTTGCTCCGCCACTGTCGATGGGCCGCGGCCCTTCTCCGGCAGCGCAGTCGCGCCGCTGCCTTCTTCGCAACCGGCCGTGGTGCCGACCACCACTCTCGAGTCCCACCAGTTCCAATCACCGACACCGGTCTCCGTCCTCCTCCATCACAAAGAACACATCAAAACCATAAAGGTTGTAGAGTGGTCGTGCCATATTCGTTTGGCCCACAACCTCTGCGTTAGAGCGGTAGCAAGCGACATAGACATTGTTAATTTAAGAAGGCTGTCAAGAACATGATAAGGGGGTATAAATCAACAAAAAACCCTACAAGATATCCCGCAACAACCTCCCGAAAAGACAGAAGAATCGTGGGACAATCCATTAGTCGGTTGACCCACGTTATTCATATAAATTCAATAATAGGGAAGAGGAAATAAAAAATGCTCAAATAAAATAACCCCTACCTCAAGTTCGTTGGAGGTTGTCCGCGTTTGAGGAAGTGTCGACATTCGTCGTCCCCACAACATGCTTCCAACGATGTCATTCGATCGTCGTTCTTCATTTTGTGGTTCGGGGTTGCTAGTCACCGCCCGTTAGAACCAGATCCATCCTCCAAGTATCGGGCATCGTGGCACTGTACTAGAGTTTCGTCTCTTGGTGAAGTCGTGCCAATTTCTCCCCCCAATCTCCATATATATAGGAGAGGGGGAGGGTAATTAACGATTGTGAAATTTATGAAGGTTCATTAATTAGGAACCTTCCTAATTCCCCAACAGTGCAATTACTTATAATTCAAAGGTCAAGATAATTAATTTACATTGGCGCAATTAAATGGCACAATTTAATTGCATTACGTTGGCACAATTTAATTTTATCGCGTTGACACAATTTAATTGCATTGCATTAGCATAATTTAAATGGGAGGATTCCAAGGGACTTACCCCACATTAATGAGTGGTTCGGTGGTCCCCACCACCATGAATTCACAAATGGGAGTTTTCTAGCTCGGGCGGTCCCCACATCCAAGAATTCAATTGGGAGGTTAAAAATAAAATAAAAATTTGTTCTTTATTTTATTTTTTTATTTCCATGAAAAACACAAAAAATAAATTTCACCCTCGACCAACTATGATCGAGGTGAAAGTCTCCTTAAGCGAATACCAGCACTGCGAGTTCAATAGTGTCCTCATATTTCAATTCCAAGCACCAGTTCAAAAGTTACAAAATGCCGCTTGTGTGTTTACTGAACGTACCCGAAAAAAAGTTAGGAAAAATTATAACAGTCATCCTTGACCCCTGCCGGTCGAGGTTATGCTCTGCCTAAGTGAAAAACTTTTCAAAGAACCCAACGATACTCTCAGATTTTCAATACGAGTTACCATTTAGAAGTTATGAATTTTATAATAAAATAATTGTCACTTAATTATTTTATTTACGGCCAAAAACTAACTTTCACTGGTGGCCCACGTCGACCAATGTTAGTATCTTTCAAAAGAGAGAATACCCTCAAGTGTTCAGCAGTGGTATCATATTTTCAATCTGATTTATCATTTGTGAGTTATAAGCCTTTGAAAAATAAAATAATTTATTTAATTATTTTATTCACGATTATGCCATTTTTGAGTTTTCTCACAGGAGGCCTGCATCGACTAAACTTAAGTTGCGCCTAGGGTAAACCCACCATCCTGAACGCAACGGTGACCACATATTTTTATCCAATTAACCGTTTAATATTTATTCCACTTTTTCAGGAAAACTACCTACGCACGCTAATTAAAGCTTAACAAAACTTCGACGGATCATTCTGGACACTCTGGGCCTCAGAATCGCGCGCTGTCAGATTTCACAGTCTTGAAAAATTTTCATATAATTAAAAAAAATTACATGGACTTTCCAGGTCTTTACATCCTAAATGGGTTTAATAATCAATCCATTTATATTTTTTTTCAATACCTCTCATTTCATTTTAATCTTATTTTTCCAAAAACCATATCAAGAAATATTATCTTATCCGCCTCAATTAATGTAATGAAAATAAAATATAAAACCCATCTTCTCCCCAATATTGAAAAAACACAATGTTATTTTGAATAACATGGTATCATTATTCTTAAATTAATTATCCATGAATTAATCCACTCTAGGTCTACATGAGCTAAACCAATGTAGAAACCATGATAAATTAATTCCATCATCAAGGATATCCATAAATCAGTTTATAATGTGATACCAACTCATAATTCCATTTTAGGAATTTTCAAAAATGATTTCTAACTAATTCCATGCACACAACTCAAAAAATAGATTAAAAAATTTCAAGAACAAGTATGTTTCTTCCTCTATATATTTTATCTTACCTTAAAAATCAATTAAAAACATGATTAAATAATGGGGTAACTCAAAATCATAGCTTAGTGTTATAGGGGAATGGGTTTGATACCCATTTGTGGCCTTAACTTTTCAAATAACTTAGTTCAGAGTGGTTTTCTGAGGATATCATCATTCTATTCCATAGATGGAATAAATTATTGTTACAATATGATTTTAAACACCTTATCCTTCAAGAAATTATACTTAATATCAATTAATTTTTATCTTTAATATTTCCTTATATTCTTAGATATATTTTTATCACTTTGGTTGTCACAACCAATTACTACTGGATACCTAGAAAAACTATGCATATGATATAGAAACATATTTTGTGAAAACATATTTAGATTTTCTGAATCATAATTTTATTGATGATTTATTCTTAGTGTTCAATTATAAAAATATTCCACCAATAAACAATGATACACCCAATTTGGACTTTATATCATCAATATAACCATCTTTTCTAGCATTCATGATGCCTTGTAACTCCATGTCACCTTTCTTATCACACAATGGGAAAATATTTATGTATTTTTTAGATATCATAAAATTCCCTTAGATTCTATAATTTGTGAATAACTTAGATTGTATTTATATCTATCATAATTAATGATAGAAAACATTATTTCTACACTTGAGTCAGTCAAGTACAAAAGGCCACCAATCAACTTCATGAATTATTTTTCATTGACAAGCTTACCTTTATTATCTTTACTAAAATTTTTTCCCACTTTAATTGTATTAGACACTCCTCAAGATTCATTCCTGTAAAACCTTTTCAATAACTCATTGGAATATTTTTCTTGAGAGAAAAAAGGTTATCTTTAGTTCGGGTATTCTAAAAATCTAAAAACATTTCCTCTTATTATGAAAGGATATCTTAAATTTATTCATTATTTATGATGAAAAATATTGAAAAATATTTCTCTACATTATTAGTAAAGATTAATTTATCAATATAAAAAATCACAATAAGTGATGTGGTGTTGGTATTTCTCAAATACAAGTTATTTTCTATTTATCCTTTCTTGAATTTCAGACTTCTCAAGTACTCATCTAGATTGAAATACCAAGTTCTTTTGGATTAATTCAACCCATGTAAAAACTTCAACAATTGATACATAATTATTCCATCTTAATCAATCATAAATCTCAAATGTTTCTATATATAAATATCTTTATTCATCTAATCATTTAAAAATGAAAACTGTATATCCTTTTAATATAATTTAAAACTTATTTATAATACAATGGTAGGGCATGTTTTTGATAGTTTCAAGTCTGGATATAGGGGAAATGTTTTATTAAAATAAATTACCTCAATTTTTGAGTACCACATACAAAAAAATATATATTTAATCCAAAAAAATTATCCCTTTTCATTCATCATGTTTTTAAATCCCATTTTGTTCTAATGATACTTCTTTCATTATCCATGGGTAAAATTACCCATGTATCATTATTTCTAATCTGATTTAACTCTTTATTCATTACATTAATACATTCTTATTATTCAAAAGTTTTATCCATAGTTTGGGGTTCAATCGTTGAAAATAAACAAGTGTAACTAGTTCTTATGATTTTTATTCTTATTTTTACCCATTGATTCTAATCGATAATTATATAATTAAAAAATGTTTTTTAAGTCTTTAATTATTCCCTATGATTCTCAAATACATAGAATCATCACTTGAATAAATTTAATCCAAATAATCATCTATAATTTTTTCAATTTCTTCAAGTCATGAAGTGGGACTAGCTATGATAACATCACCCTAACCATCATTTATCATTCATTTCTTAATTTTATCTTAATTTTAAAATAAAATCATATAATCAGAGTTAATTATCTTCTTCGATTAGTTGTTGTAGAATCTATATGAACTTCCATTTGGTGTATAACCAAGAAATATATGATAATCTAATTTCTAAAAAAATTTACCACCACATTGGACTTCATTCCTGATCATGAATAGAATCCCAAAAATTTTAATGTGTTTTAGATTTGTAATATTCTTGAACCAATTTTATATAAATTCGTATCATAATTTGGCCTTAATAAGAACCAATTTTGAATGATTCTAACATTAGTGATAACTTTAGACTAAAAATTTCTTAAAGTGTCATGGTTGGTTAAAATGGTTCTAACCAATTTCAATAAGGCTCATTTTTCTACTTTCATCCACTCTATTCTGTTATGAAGTGCATGGTGAACTAAACTCAAGTCTTATGAAATGTTTATCAATACATTCTGAAAATTTTATTTTCAAATATTATCTTCCATTATCAAATCATAGACTCTTCAAAGAAAAACAATATTACTTCTCACCTAGTCTTCTAAATTCTTTAATATTCTCAATACTTGAGATTTGTGAGAAATAAATATAATGAATTCCATTATAGTTGGGGGATGAACCCATTATATATTAGATCATCCTCCTCTATTGAGGTTACCTTTGGTCTAGGGTTTCCTCTAAACTAATGTTCAATGATGTTTCCTACTTCTTTATCATGTTGATTTACTGGTTACTCTCTAATAGTGTATTTTATTGTCTAGTGTTTCTCTTTCTCTGAAACAGGTTATTTATCTTAATACTCATATAGGAATATTTATTCTACTCTATGATTTTTTTAATTATCTATTTATACATCAACTGTTTGAGACCCTGAAATTTCATATTTAGCTTTGGTGGAAAGATCTAGGATTCTTCCACCATTCTATATTATTTTAAGTGTCATCCATGGTGGTCCCTTTATGCCTTCATAGTGTTCTTCATGTAAAAAGTTACCCTTTATTATCTCCCATGACCTAATGGTTTTGAGGTGCTTTAGTGAGTATGTTTATTTTTGGTTTATGAGTAGGGAGTGAGTGTTTATGTATTTTTTTCATTTCAATAGTGATGGTTTTCACCATTTTTTGGTATCCATATCGGTAATTAGTCCTTTGGTTTTGATTTATTATGGTTTACCTTTAATTAAAATTTTTATATTCTATATTCTTTAAGTATTTTCATTGATAAAACAATGTTTTTTTATTCATTGATCAATTATTTATTTTTTTCATATTGTTTTATGGATGATTGTGTCTCCATATTTTTTCAATGTCTTTTAGCATCAGATTGAATAACAGTGACAATCGGTGCAAGGTCATGTGACTTTGATGGTCCTCATTATCTTACATATTCTTGTTCTTTACTAATTACTTATTATTATAGGATATGGTTTCTGAAGTGTTTTGATGTTAGTTTTTTGATCATTGTTTGTTTTCCAAGATTTTGGTTATCATTTAGATGTTTTTTGGAAGCTTTAGTATCGTGATGATGACTGATGGTGATAAAGTGGAATTTGGTAGATGTGTCACTTTGGGTAGCGTGGGTGAGCACATGTATCATTATGTGACCTAGGTTCTATCATCCTCAATTTACCACATTCATACTTCAAATTTTTAATTTTATGTTCTTAGTATTTTTTTTGTAATTTGTGATGTTGATTTTGTGGTGTTTGATTGTACTGATCTAAGGTTTATTTTTCTTTTAAGGGTTCACACTTAACTCTAAAAGTGGTTTTATTTTTTAAAACTAAAAATATGGTTTTTATTCATTTGGGTATCTTGGGAGTTTGGATGTTCCTTGGAATATTTGGGTTATTTTTTGGTAGTTTTAGAGTTGGCTGTATAGGGTGTACAGTTTGGTATGCATAGTTTAGGATAAATTGTGTGAAAACTCGACGATCAATGTATTTTTAAATCATTTTGAATATATCATGGTTATGTTTTATGTTTAGATCATTGTTTGGGGTAAACTATGAAAGATAAAGGTGAATCCATTTTAGGAGTTGGAGGGCCTGAGACATGGCGCATAGCCTGCGCATGGTCTACACATAGTTAAAAAAAATAGTGCGCCTTCTTATAGAGGGATCTAATGTGGTGTTTCATAGTTTTTTCATAATTATAAATCCATGTGTACAAAAAGTGTGTGTGTATATGGGGGGGGGGTGTTGTATGTTTGGAGGTTCATGGTTGGTCCATGGTTTGAATAACTATGTGGCCGAACTATGTGAGGGGTGTTGTGTCAGAGAGTGGGGGGCATGGTTTGGCTAAATGTGTGGCTAAACCTTACATCTTCCTAGAAATTAATTAAAAGTGTTATTTTCCCAAAATTCTCCATTATGATATTTTTTCCCACTTGTCTTTCTCCTTAGTGTGCATGCAAACTAGGAGGGTCTCATCCCCTTTTCTCACTCTCCTCTCCCCTTTGGTTTGGGGTGTTTTCATTCCATTTCTTCAATTATTTGAGGTAATATTCAAACTTTAATGGATTCAATTCCCCTTATACTTTCTCCTATATAATTTTACAGTTCCCCTATTATGTTTTTTACATTTTAAATTATCCATGTTGTAATTATATGTCTCTCATCGGGATTTTGGTCAGCTTTCATAAAATAAATCATGAGATAAAATCTTCAAATCATTGAATGGTGTTTCATCAAGGCATGTGTTCATGGTAAATTTTCATTGGTTTTCCCAAATGAATTATTTAATTAATTATTTTAATGGTAACCCCACTTAGGTCTATTCCTAGAAATGGTTTTGGGAGTCCCTTGTGTACTACCTGTGGTGGTTTTACTGAGTTTCGATAAGCATTGAGAACCCATTGAGATTAGCAACCTTTATTCCATTTCAATTTAAATAGATAATTTACTTTCCAAAATATGAGATTAAATATTTTTTTCTTGGAATGAAGTTGGAACTTTTATGGATAATATGATATCATCTAGATGTTGAGGATTTTGGACAAGGCTTGGATGATCCTTGTCATGGTTGTCGGACTTTGGGAAGTGTTATGGAAAGCCTCTTTGATGTGGTATATGGTCTAATAGACTTACCATTATTCTTAAATTTTTTTTATGAATGAGTATGTAGTATTTTCCTTAAATAAATTGTGTGGTTCATTTCTTACTTGGTTAAATTTAATGGATTTAGGCTTTAAATTGTTACCTTGAACCTTCTACCAACCCCATTGGATCCATTGTTCATTATGAGACCGGATCTATAACCACCTGGGGGGGTTCCAACCTTTGAAAATAGATTTTATTTATATATTGAGTTCTTTTAAATGTTTATGTGGCTCTTGAAATTTTTTTCACTATGTGTATAGGGTTTTGACTCAGTTTTGGGTTTCAAAGGTTGAAGGATTTGTTCTAGAGTGGATTTTTTTTAAATGAGGTATTGACCACCAAATTATTTTAAAAGTAGTTTTTGAATATATTTTAAATTTTGATTTAAAATAATTATTTAGGTTCTCCTTTGGTGGAAATTTATTAATGTATTTTTTAAAGGATTTATTTTAAATAAAGGTGTTATACTTGTTTTGAAAGTTAAATAATTTTTAAATTTATGTGTGAAATATATTGTTTCCCCATGAGTATTATAATGTTGTTTTGATGTAAAAAAAAGGGATTGGTGTTCCAAGACATGTTTTGGTTACAAAGGTTAGTTGTGACCTTGATAAATAGTAAAGGTTTAAAAAGGGTTGTTGTGTTTTCATCTTAATGTTTTGTGAGGTTATAATGTGAACATTATTTCTTGATAAATTTTGGGATGGAACTAGATACAGGACATGACACCATACATCTAAGGTAGAGATAGTGGGAAGTATGTTCCACATTCACAATTCTGAATGTCTGACATGACACTCCACATCCTAGTTTGAGATAGTGGAAATGATGTTCCACATGCATGGTCCCAAATGTATGACACGACACTCCACATTTGAGGTTGATAATGTAGGACATAGTGTTCCATGACCATGGGTTAGTTATTAGAGAAGATGATTCATGCTAGTAACGATGTATTTTTATGTGGTTTAAGTACTTGAATGATGTTCTAGACATAGTTGATATTTATGATTGATTCCTCCCTATACTAAGTGATAAATGGAAACACATTCATCTGTTTATGGTATGCATCACTATTTTTTCTTTTACTTAGGTAAATTAATTTGATCGGTGTGGGTTGCATTTACTTGGGTGTCACCTAGAACTTGAGGGCTAATAGGTTAATCAGTTAATAATTAATTATTTATATATATCTTTCTTAGTACTATTTATTTATCAAACTATTTTTTGCATACACTATTACTTTGGCTAGTATTTGTTTTAGACACCAATGGTGGTGTCCAATTGATTTTTACTCACACCCTGCTCAGTTCTCTACTACACATGGGTACCTAAGTAGTGATCGCATGGTTATTGCAGTCACAAGTTTGGTTTAAGTCCTGTAAAAAGTTTTTCATGACCGTGAATGAATGGTTGGATGGTATTTTGAGACCGGATGAGGTTTAGCTCATAGATGTAGTAGATCCATTTTTCATGGTCTTTATTTTATTCTATATTTTGTATAAATCACTTAGTGGGAAGTCAGTTGTATGGATTATATGGTTATTTAGCCCTTCACTACATTCCATTTTATACTATATCATGATTTATTGATCTATTTTTTCCACATACTATAATGTGTATGATTCTTGGTTATTTATATTTTTATTGTACACTATGATATGGGGGGTATAGTTTCCTCATAGTACCACCTTATCTTCCCATTTTTAGTTGGAAGCCTCTACCATATGAGGAGGCACTCTTGAGGTCTTTTGGTGAAATGATTCGGGGAACTAGTTTAATGGCTACCAGTCCAGGGTGTTACAAAGTGGCATTAGAGGAGTTTATTTCCTTTTATTTTTACTATTTGGAATTTGGTATACTAGATAAATAGTAATGTGTAAAATAATGTGATGGATAATGAACTGGTGCATCATGAACATTTGTTCTGGTAGGTAGTCCATGTTTCCAGGGTAAGGATTGTTTTTCTGATTTGTGATGTTACTATTGTATTTGATTATCACTTCGAGTGACACACATGTGGTGTGTATTAGATGATTTAAGATGAATTAATGGATCTTGTCCTATTTTAAAGAGTCCATCACTTTGTATTTTACTCTTTTCTTATAAAGTTAAGAGATTACTCATGAATCATGGTAGGAAAATAGGATCCATGTGTTATACTCCTGTTATTGTGTTATTTAGCTAATGAAAAAGTCCTGGTTCTAGTAGAAATAAATTTTCATAAAATTTTTTCTTATATAAGTACCTAGTTGAATTCTACTTAGTCATGTCGAATTTTATATATATCTATTTCTCATAATAGATTATGAGGATTTTTGGTGTGACACTGGACTATGATGACATTGGTGTAGTCCTAATTAACAATAGGTGTAGATACCCTAGTGGGAAAGTATGGTATAACTATATAAACATTTGACCCTTTTTAGTGGTTTTTGTTCAAGGGTGGTTAAGTTTATGTCCTCTAGGGAGCGGTTTGATGTAAAGATGCTCAGAGAGGATGGGTGCCCTGGTTATGGGTGGTTGATCAACATGTGAGGTCTTTCATATGAGAGACCCTAGATATGAGTGTTTTGACCTATTTATGTTTTATGACATTGGTATGGGAGCGTGTTTTATTCTCCATGAGTTATGGCCCTCTATGAGTTATAATAGACCTATATGGTTGGACCTAGTAAATTTTCATGAGATATTATCGGTAGGGCTAGGTGGTAGAGCCTAATGATCTTATTTGATGTGACTCTAGTTTAGGGAGTTAGTGTCATTTTACTCTCAAGGGTAACCCATGAGAGGGTTTTTCCAAGTTATGGGTTCCTTTTGGTGCATGATGCATGGGTGTATGTTTTGGGAATTTTGATATCTGAGAATAAAGGGTTCATGTTAGTTTAGGTTTAAAAACATTCTATGTATTTTTTTGGGAGGGAGTACATGTGTGCAAGTTTTTTATACTTGTGGTTGTTTTATAAAGGTATAGGTTCATTTGGGTGCCTAACCCAGGTGATGGTTGTGTAGGTGGGATGTGCCTAATGGTCATGAGATGGATTGAGAGTACAAGGTGTTCTCATAGATATGTGTTTTTCAACATGTATGTTTACATTGGGTGGTAGACATACAAGTGAGTTAGACCATTTCAGTTCAAATTGAGAGGCACATAAAGATTTATAGTTCCCTTGAGATGAAAATAACATTGAGTGAAAGTGATTCATTGGAACATTTAGTTTTTGATAGTTGTACTACTTATGTTTTTAGCCTAGCTGGCTCTAGACGAGTCTTTAGGAACACGGTGAGAGCGTAAATGAACTTAGTGGAGCTTTTGAATGATGCTTAGATTTTTAGTGGTCATGATTTTTTTGTCACATAAAGTTTTCTTTGGTTTTGGAAATCACTAATGGTTTTCTTCATTTGGTTATATGGGAATGAAAATTAGGCATGGAGAGTGGATATGTATTTTCCTCCGATTTTTCATTGGGTGTGACTCATTAAGGTTATAATCAGATTCTATAAATGGATTACACAAGAGAGTGAAATAATTAAGTATTAATGGGATCTTAGAGGCATTATTATTTCGTGAAGTACTATGTCATTTTTGGTGTGGGTTAGACATTATGGGAGCATATTCTATGGTTCTGGAGTTAATCAGGCTATTACAAGTAGGTCGAGAATTGATGTGGGTGTGATGAGATGTGTGCAGGGAGGGAGGCACACAAATTTAAATAGGCATGATATGTTCCAAACATTAGAGGTTATGTTAGAGATAGATAAGTTTGTGGTGGTATTGGTTAAAAATATCTTAGCATACCATGAGTTTAGAAATGAGCATTCACAATATCATTATATAATCTTTAGTACTCTCTGAGAACATAGGTCATATTGCTATCTATCTAAATGTAATTTATTATTTAAAAAGGTGCCTCCTTGAAGGAGGAGTTCATAGAGAAGCGTGATGAGATATATTTTGGATAATTCTATGAGTACCAATATTAGAATTTGGTAATGGGTGATAGTTGAAGATTTTTTTGTTTATCTAGTGAGAGTGAGATGGAAACATCCAATTCTAGGACCCAACAGTGTTCAGAGTTCAGCCCATGATGGTTGGAGATGATTGAGTGTGATAGTGATGATGATACTCTAATGGTGGGGAGTAAAATTTTGATCCTGAATGCACGAAACTAGTGTTAGAAGGATCAAAAGTGCGTATAATAGGTAATGGATAGTTCACGGTAGAACTATGATGCCTGTGAGGGACTATTAAGTTGTGTACTTAAAAATTTCATGGGTAATTCAATCATGAAATAAGTTATAGTGGATGATCAATCCAAGCATATAATTTGTTCTCTAGGAAGTTTTTAAAATTAGTTTGAAGTGTTTATGTAGGAGGTGCAATGGTGGTGTGGTAGGAAATTATGATGGTTTTGGGTCAGTTGAGGATCTAACTATGCAATCTCACCTGAAGTTTGGTATGGACTCCAGTGGGTGTGTTTGGGTGGACATGAGATGCCTCTGGGTGTGAAGGAATCATTATCAGGTGAGGTGGACATGTGATTGTAGCTGGATCCAAAATTTTTTAGGATGAGTTGGATGAGGATAGTATAACTTGGTTTTATATATGTAATATATATAGTAAGTTACAAACCACATCCAATGATTAATTTTTGAAATTATGAGTGCATTTCATATTTTAAGTCAGGTTTTTGGGAAAAAGTTGGTTTATTCTTAGTTTGTACATGAACGCAAGTTACGTGTCCAATATATTTGGTTTTCAATTATGATGATGTGTGAAAATGATGATTATAATCAATATTATATCTAGGGAGTAGTAATTTGGGAAATGTGTTAGGTGCGTTGTGGGGTCATGATTTTGAGGTTCCTTGGGGATTTTCTGATGGTAGATGTTCCAAGAATTAAAATCCTATGATTACAAGATGAATCTTATGATGGATATCACCATAGGCATAATGAGTTATTTTGTGATGATATAATTAGTGTTTTGATTGTATGGGATCAGGTGATATCCATCCAGTTGTTCCTGTTTAAAAAAAGGGAGTTGGATAGGGTTTTGTTCGAGTGAGTGCCTTGAGTTAGTGGTTGTGCCTTGGTTGTGTTTCAAGCATTAATAAAATGAATGTGGTTATTGAATATAACTAGTGAAGGATGAAAGTCAGGTGGTATGTTTGTATGGATACCTTGAATTCTTGGTCACAATAAGTATTATGGTGGGGAGGTTGTAATATCCCACATTTGTATGAGTTAAAATTCCATATGGAATTTGAATTTTCCTTTGTTGGGTGGGTTAAACACTGAATAAATAATTGGAAAGGAATTTCAGGAGTTATAATGCCTCAAGGTCATGTTTTTATACAAGTAATGAGGTTCTGGGATATCTTGGGTGTTCAGACGAGCCTCAGAAGCTTTTGGTTACATTTTAGGTGTTTTGGTGTTGTTTGTCCAGAGTGCATGATTTGGTCTGCATGGTTAAAGAAAAATCATGTGAAATCTTGATTCTTAGGGTGTTTTAAATTCATTTTTAGACAAGAAAAATAAAGTTTCATGGATAGAGCATGGTTAGGGATAAACTTTTCAGTCCAAATAAGGAACTATGTTTAGTGTTGAAGAACTTGATACACGAAGTGCTACCTACGTATGGTCTACTCATGGTTCATACAAACCATGTTCCTTGTAGCCTTATTGCAGAGGGTTCTAGTTTAGTGTTTAATTTTTAGCGCATGGTTAGAAAACCATGTGGACAAACTGTGTAGGATATTTTGGTGTTGGATAGTGGGAGATTCACTGTTGGTAGACGATTTGGAGAACTGTGTGGCCAAACTATGTGAGGGGTGTGGTGAAAGACAATGGGTCACATGGTTAGCACATAATTTTTATAACCATGCCACCAAACCATGCACTAGAACATAAAATCATTAATAGTGGTATTTTATAAAAAATCCCCCTTAGGATATTTTTCCCCACCCCACTTCCTCCCTTGTGTGCGGGTAGAATGGGAGGGTATCCTCCCCTTTGTTCCCTCTCCCCCTTTTGGTTTGGGGTGTGTTCATGGATATTCTTCATTGATTTAAGGTAATATTCAACCTCTAGTGGCTTCATTTACCCTTATACCTTATTCTATCTAATTTTTGATTTCCCTAGTTAGGATCTTATTGATGATTTCATTAGATAATATGGAATTGTCTATTTCCCATGGGTATTTTAGTCTTCTTTCATAGAGAAAATCCCAAGATGACTTTTGCACATCATTTTGTTGTTTTTCATAAAGGTATGTTTTCATAGTGAATTTTCTTAGGTTACACCTATTGAAAAATTTTAATTAAAAATTTCAATGGTATTTAATCTTATGTATTTCCTAAAAAATGGCAATGAGAGTCCATTATGGAACAACCTTGAAATTCTCATGGAGTTTTGATAATATTTTAGCACCCGATGAGATTAGTGACCTTTATTCGATTCTAAATTAAATGGTTAATTTATTTATTAAATTCTGAGATTAAATATTTGTTGTTTATTGGAATAAGGTTGGTGCTTCGGTGGTTGATACAAGCCCATTTGGATGTTGAGAAATTTGGATGAGGCTTGGATGGGCCGTTGCAAGGCCGACGTACTTTGGGAAGTGTTATGGAAATATTTATTGATGAGGTAAATAGTCTAAGAGTTTTACCCATAGTCCAAAAATTTATTTTTCATGTGTATGTTATATGTTCCTTAAATACCATATATGATTTATTTCTTCCTTGGTTAATGTTAATTGATTTAGTATTTGAATTTTTATATTATAATTTTCACCAACCCCATTGAATATGTTGGACATTATGAGTCTAGACCTATGGCCACCCATGGGGGGTTCCAACCTTTTAAAATGGAATGTTTTTATGTGTTGAGATTTTTGAAATTCCTATGAGGCTCATGATAATGTTTTCACCATGTGTATTGGGTTTTAACTTGATTTTTCATTTAAAATGGTGAAGGATTTTTTTAAAAGTGGATTTTGTTTTAATGTGAGGTGTTCGCCTACAAGTTATTTCAAAAATATTTTTTTAAATGGATTTCAAATGTTGATTTAAAATGAGTATGTGGTTGCCCCTTTAGTGAAAATTTATTGATAAATATTTTAAAGGTTTTAATGGAAATAAATGTCTTAGCCTTATTTTGAATATTAAAAAGGAGGACCCATGTTTTAAGGGTGTGTTAGAAATGTTTTAAATGGATGTGTGAGATCCATCATTTTCCCAATAATTTTGGAATGGTGTTTTGATGTGTAAAAAAGGGATCAGTTTTCCAAGACATGTTTTGGTGTCAAAGGTCTATTGGGACCTTGGTAAATAGTGAAGGTTTAGAAAGGATTGTTGTATTTTCATTTTAATGTTTTTAGGTTAAGATGCGAACCTTGGTTTTTATAAATTTTGGGATGACATTGAATGTTAGACATGACGCTCCCAATCAAAGGTTAAGATAGTGAAAACAACATTCAACATAGATGGTTATAGATGTATGACATGATGATCCACATCTGAGGTTAAGATAGTGGACACAAAATTATATATTCATGGTTCCCAATGTCTGACATGATGCTCCAAATACGAGGTTGATAAAGTTGTACATGATGTTTTACACCCAAGGGAAGTTTGTTGTACATAATTCCCAATATCAATACTAACATATTTTTATATGGTTTAAGTGGTAGAACTTAGTTCCCGGCATGGTTGATAATGATATTTGATGCCTACCTATACTGAGTGATAAATAAAAATCCCTTCATTTTTTATGGAATGTATCAACCCATTTTCTTTTACACGGGTAATTGACTTTGGTCAGTGTGGGTTGGTTTGAATCGGGTGTCACTCATAACCTGAGGGACAATAAGTTAATCAGTTAATGTTTTTTTATATATGTATCTCTTTTAATGATATGTTTATTTATCCCAATTTTTACCTACATACATTGTTTCTTTAACTGATATTTTCTTTAAATAGTGTTGGTGGCGGACCACTG
Source organism: Viscum album (assembly GCA_963277665.1). Taxonomy (NCBI): domain Eukaryota; kingdom Viridiplantae; phylum Streptophyta; class Magnoliopsida; order Santalales; family Viscaceae; genus Viscum; species Viscum album. The sequence continues at coordinate 125,585,492 of OY728139.1, read as the reverse complement.
AGTTTTACTCACACCCTACTCAGGCTTCCATTGCACATGGGTACCCATTCAACTCTCACATGGTTATTACAGGCACGGGTTTGGGCTAAGGAATGTGATTATTTTTTCATTATCAGAAAAGAAAAGTCATATAGTATCAAGAGACAATAATAGGTTCAAATAAAATATGCAGTAGATACCTTTTTCAATGTTTTTATTTTATTATGTATGCTGTGTAACCATCCCAGTGGGTGGTCAGTTGTATGAATTATATGGTTGTTTATACCTTTACTACATTTTATTTTATTTTATAGCATGATATATTAGTTTATTATTTTTTTACTTTGATGTGTATGATTCTTGTTTGCTTATATTTTTATTTTTCACTCTAATATGGTGTTATACACTCCTCACAGTAACACCTTATACCCTCACTACTAGTTGGTAGCCTCTGGTGTATGAGGAAGCATGCTTGAGGTCATGTGGAAAACAAAATCGATGAAATAGTTTAGTATATCCTAGGAAGAGGCATTAAAAGGTGTGTCCTTCTTGATAACACATTTCAAAAACTTCCGTTAAGCCCTCAAAACAATTTTTTCACTTCAATATTCATTTCAAATTGTTGTAATTGACGATTTTTTCTACGTTATTGTTATATATTACTTGGTTTATGATTCCTTATTTATACAGGAAGGGGAATGTTATAGAAGAAATTATAATCCTTATATTCAAAAACACTAAAACTGTAATAACCTAGGTAATGATATAATAAATCACTTTCTTTTTTTTATTCATCATATAAATATTAAATAATTTTTAAATAAAAAAGGTAATAGTTCTAACAAAACTTTTTTCTTATATGGTTTTTATTTAAAAGATTAATTTATAAATTTATAAATTTATAAATTTTAATTTTGAAAAAATAAATATCATTTATTAAATCACCATATCAAAATTCACTTAGGGTTACATTTTGGTATTTATTAGAAAATATTGATTTTTCGATTAATAGTGATAACTTCTGATTTTTGTTAACAAGTCATTTATTTTCAATAATTTAAGTAATTTAAAATTCCCATTATGTTTTTAATAAAAATTAAATAAATATAAGTATTATTTATTTATATTTAGTCCACTTAATTACTTTTTAATCAACTTTATATGGGATTTTAGTATAAGTTTGTTTTTGGGTTTAAAACAGTATTTTTCTGAAAGCTGTTTTAAAGTTCATAATATTTCTCCTTTTTAATTAATTAAGATAATTCATAATTAATAGTGTTTTAATTAAAATTAACATATTATATATCATTAAATAATAATTGGTATTCATACAATTATTATTATTAGTCAGAGAGTTAATATAAAATCATATTTTTCTTGAGATATACACTTCTTGAAAACCTGTTTTTCCATCATGTAAGTAGGTTTTGTTTTAAATTAAATTCATCAAATTTCATGAATTTAATTTGGTAAAACGTATCCCATATTTTTAATCACAATAATTTAAATTATCTAATAATTTTAACTTAATTTTTTACCATAATTAATAATACAAATATTAAAATTTAATTATCATGGTTAAAGTAAAAACAGATTTACGGAGGGGTTAAACTAAAAAGATAAGGATTAAAATGGCAACAAAACTTGTCTAATATATATTATATGACCATATTTTGATCTTATAATGTCTTGGTCATGGTATAGTCTATTTTAGAGCCTTATTACATGTGAAAAATGTGGGTACACATTTTTCTTTTAAAAAATTACAACTATGCCACTCACCTCACTTATAAAACACCACCCACTATCCACTTATATTCACACCTTAAAATACAATTTTATAAGTAAATAACTACCAAAATATATTCTTAACCGTACTATACACAACCTATATCCCTTATTTTTATTAAAAATCCATACTATGAATGTTTTTGGTGCTTACCTAAGGAGTTTGTCAGAAGAAGAGGTATCGTGCTTAACTGAGTGTCTCTATTTTATTTATTCTACCACATATTTTAAATATTCTTCAATTAATATTATCTAATAAAATAATTACATCCTATATATTTATATTTTTTAATTTAATAACCTAAATCCATCTCCTCCTCTATCAAATGGGATATTAAATCATCATTCTTATATACAACGAACTACTGCCTCGTGAATTGATGTCATTCATTTTACATCACCACCTCTCATTACATGTTTTAATGATGGATTTTAAGTATATATATATAACATATTTATAATTATTTAGTTATTATATCACATATACCATCTTACTTTTCATTCCATGGGGGATATGATAACGTTGCTTGTGTGTACGGAGGACTACCGCCTCACGAAGCAAAGTGATTCATTTTTCACTAACTCTTTACATGGAGGGTAATAATGATAAAGTTAATGAATATATGTGATATAAAAGAAATAATAATGATATTAAGGATATATTTATTATTATAATAAGATAATATATCATTTGATTTATTATACTGAAAAATGATAAAGTCGTTCATGTACATGCGGACTACTGCCTCCACGAAGTGATGTGATTATTTATTTCATCACCACTACACAAGAATGACATATATAAGTATATAAAAATAAATCATATGGTATATATAATATTATTATCATTCTGGAAATATAAAATATTACTTACCCCTTTCCATAATAATCGTTGAAAAATGTAAACGTTACCTATGCATAAGTACGACTTACCATATCTTGATCGTAACATAGTTCATTTTTCAGAACCATCCTTCATGATTAGTTTTAAAAGTATAATTGATGTATAAAAATTATAATTATGTAATTATTATTATTATTTATATATTTAATAGTGACCTTTTTGAGTAATACTCAACCTACCATAGTCATTTTTTGACATATAAGTTGAATACCATCAAAATATCTGAAGTAAACTTAATTAATTAAGTAGTTATACATGACATGGTAATAATTAAAAAATAAGTAATAATAAACTTGAAAAGGTTCTCAGGAACATAAATAATTAAAATAAGTTTATTATTCAGGAATATAAATAACAATCATGACAAATCAAACTCTAGGTAAGGGACTTCATCTCAATTTCCTTTCTTTGAGGAATATTTTAACGTTATGCACCTATATTATTCTATGAGGTGTTCATACAGTCCATATTACATGTTATATCATAAATTTATATATTATAAGAGTATTTATTGTTTTTTTAAAGTTATTAACTCATGGGGTTTATGATTTAAATGTTTTCAAAATGATAAGGGACTTTTCTTTAAAAAATTCTCTTTTAATTTTTTCCTTTTAACTCTCATTTTCTACTATGTATAAATTTTTAAAATGATTTTATTATGGACATAAGAGTTTTATAATGGGAATTTTTTCCTTGGTTTAATTTTTTTTTTAAAATGGAATGTTTATACAAAAATGTGTGAATTTAATTACAAATGAAAAAATGAATGATCTATTTTAACATAAATGGTGATAATGAATTTCACACCATTGTAATCATTATTTGAAGTTTATATTAATTTAAAATATTTCATGTTTTATTCAAAGAAAAAACCCCTTCCATTTTTCTAGGTATTTTGGTATATAAAATGAGGTTTTTTAAAAGAATATCTTATTTTAGTATTAAAAATAGGTTTTTAAAAGAAAAGGGGTTTTTTGATATCCAAAAGTGTTTTAAAAATTTGTTTAAAAGAGTTTTTCAAGGGTTTTATAAAGAAAATTTTTAAGCATAACATTTTTTATTCATGATATGGTCCTTGATTATTGGTTATGATGGGTGTTCCCAGATATCATGGGGTGATCCCATTATTTCTTATACCATAGATGTTCCCAATAGAAATCCAATGAATTAGGTAATGATTATATTCTCCAGAAAATTATACGGGATATTGTCTGTATGGTTTTTAAAATTTGTAAGGGGTCTATAAGGGTTCTATGAGATTGTATCCCAAGTCACCTATATGAACTTTCTATGATTTCTAATAAGTTTTAATTGAAATAATTTATTTTTAGAAGGTAAGATAAATAATCTTTTTAAAATAATGATAATTCTCTTTACAAGTAAATAGTTATTCTTTTAAGAAAATGTTTTTGCATTGATTTTCACAATTTTCACTAGACTAATATATTTCTTCTTTTTTATGTACCTTATAGAGATTTTAGTTCTCATGACACATTTTTAAAATATTTTTCACAATATTTAAGGATGGGTAAGTGAAAGTAAGAGTCCATGTTGACGGTCGAGAAGAATTTTCATGAAAAGAAATATTGTTTTTTATATTTTTTATATGGTGGGTAAAATGTATACTTATCAAAAGTGTCAACTTTGTAATATATGGTTTTGTTATATATGAGTTATGACCTTATTATATAAAACACTAAGCCTAAATGGATCCTCAAATGTAAGAGAATGAATTCTTGTCTTAAAATTCTTGATTAGTTAATGTTTAAGGTTGGATCCTTATACTAGGTATCAAAGGTCGGTTTAGATAACTTTAGAGTTTAAGATTATGATAATATAATTCCATTGAAATATTATAATTTATGGTTAAATTGATATGATATATAATTTTAAGATTTCCATGTTGCTTCATCTAAAATAGGTCTGTTTAGTATGATTTTCCAAAGATTAAATAAGGAATCTATAGTGGGAAGGCACCAAAAGGAAAATATCCTTCCAAATTAACATCCTGGGATAGTTGGAGTCAGAATTGAGTAGTTTTTTATTATGATGGATCAGATGACATGAGATATAAATTATGGTGGTATCTATATTAGAGAGAATCTATAATTACCTTAGATAAATATAATGATGGTAGATAATTTCATGAGATAAAATACCCCATCATTCAGTGGATCATCTTATCGCGGGGTAGCTGAAGTATGGATCAATGACCTGGAGAAGATAGTTGAAGTCCTGGGATGTTCAGAACGTCAAAAAATAAATCTTTTTATTATCATTTTGGAGGTAAAGATGATTGATGGTGGTCTTTGGTTAATAATACGAGAGGTAAATATGATCTTTATTCCATGTAATGGAAAAAATTTAAGGATATTATCCTTGAGAAATATTTCCCTATGGGTTTTCAACTCCAAAAGGGAAAAATAGTTAATTTAGAAAAAATATTATGATTTTTTTGGCCATATATAGAGCCAATTTACAAGACTATCCAGTTACATATTAGATTTTGTTAAGGAATCGATAGTAAAATTAATATATTTTTCTCAATATTGATTCCAAATATATGAATATATTTGGACACATATGAATTTAAAAGCCATGAGAAAGTTGTTTTTTGTGTTAAAAAATATAAGATAGAGTTTTAAGTCACTTATATGCCTCATGATAATGAATTTAAGAAGTGGTTAGGATGAAAGATGATGTAGAAACATATAAAAAATAAATATGGTGGTAATAAAATGAAGTTCCCATCTTGTGGTAGGTGTGGTAAAACCACCCTTGAGAATTTCTTATGAAATATGGGAAGTGTTACCGATGTGGAAAGTTTGGCCACATGGCCTGTAATTTCAAGGAAAACAATCTTAAAGAATAAAAGAATGGGGTAAAAAATAGCCATAAAATGGTGAGGTGTTTTAGCTGAAATGATTTGGTTCATTATGATAATGTGTTCCCAAAGTTAGTAACTCATGGTGGAAATCATCCAGATAGAAAGAAAAGCGAGGTGGAAAAATAAATTTCTAAAATGATGGGTGATGATGGGGTGTCAAATGAAGTGTTTATAGGTATGCAACTTATATATTTGAATTATTTTAATACCCTATTTGACAATAGATATTTTCATTATTTTATTTATGATATATTTTCATATAAATTGGTACTTTTATCTCATAAAGGTAATGTAGAACATTTCATGAAACTATGGGTGGAAGTATTAAAGAAACCAAGAATTATATGAATCTTCCTATTGTTATTAGTGGGATGGTGTTTCTAGGAAATATTGTAGAACCAAACATATTATATATTAATATCATTTTTGGTATGGATTGGCTTTCAGTTTATCATGATAATATAGATTGTAGAGACATGAAAGTTTTATTCAATGATTTAATACCTTTGATAAAATACCAAGAAGTCAAGAGATTAATTAGAGATGGTAGTGAAATATACTTATCTCATATTATTAAAAATAGATAAACTATTCAAATTAATGATGTGCAAGTAGTGAATGAAGTCATGGATTTTTTTAGATGATTTTTTTGGTGCTATTCCTGATCGGTAGGTTGAATTTACTATTGACTTAGTAACTAATTCTAAGACTTTTTCTAAACACCCTTATCAAACGGATCAAGTGGAACTTTTAGAATTGATAAATTAACTAAATAATTAATTAGATAAAGGTTTAATTTGACCTAGAACATCCTCATGGGGTGCCCCTATTTTGTTTTTTAAAAATAAAGTTGGTTTAATTTTACTTTTTATTAACTATACATATTTGAATAACATCGCTATTAATAATAAGTATCCTTTTCCTCATATCGATGACTTATTTGATCAGGTACAAGGAGTATTTTTTTCTAAGAATGATATGATTTATAGGTACCATCACTTGAATGTGAATGAGGATTAAATTCTAAAGACTGCATTTTAGACTAGATATGTCCATTATGAGTTTGTAGTTATTCCATTTGGGTTGTTCAATGAACCTGTTGTATTTATGTACCTTATAAATTAGTACATTCATAAGTTATTAGAAAAGTTTCTGGTTGTGTTTATTGATGAAAGTTTTCTATATTCTAAAAGTTAGGAGGAACATGAAAGAAAGCTAAGGTTTTTTTAAAAACCTTAAAAGAAAATAAACTGTATGGAAAATTTAGTAAGTGTTAATTTTGTTTCAGGTTTTAGTGCAATATAATTTATCAGAAATAATTAAGAAAGTTGAAAAGGAGTATCAATATTTATAATAAAAGGTAGAATTTATTAATAAGGGAAAGTTTCCTAATTATAATATTGATGAAGATGATGTTTTTTGATTTGGAAAAATATTATGTGTGCCTTGTGATTCCCATTTTAAGAAAGAGTTGTTGAGTGAAACTCATATTTCTCTATTTTTCATTCAACTAGGTAGCACTAATATGTACATAGACATTTGGGATTACTTCTAGTTAGATGGAATGAAAAGATATATTGTTTAATTTACCATGAAGTCTTTAACTTGTAATCAAATTAAAGAACAATAACAATTACTAAAGGTAATGCTTCAAAAAATTCCAATTTTGAAGTGTAAATAGTAAAATATATCTATGGATTTAATGATGGGATTACTAAAGACTCCAAGTGGTAATAATGCGATTTGGGTTATTGTTGATCGATTAACTAAATTTACACATTTCCTTCCCATTTAAGATACCATTTCTTCATATCATATTTATTAACTATATCTAAAGGATATAGTTAAGTTACATGGAGTTCCTTTCTCTATTATACCAGAGAGTGATCCCAGGTTCACATCTAAATTTTTAGGGACTTTAGAAAAATTTGGGTACTAAATTAAATTTTAGTAAAAAATTTCATCCTCAAACCGATGGATAGTTTGAGTAGAAAATTTCAACCATGGGAGATATGTTTTGTTGTTTTTCAATGTATTATTAAAGAAGTTGGGATCATCATTTTTCTTTAGTTGAGTTTTCATATAATAATAGTTCTGATTACAGTATACATAGGGCTCCATTTAAGTCATTATATGGAAAGTGGTGTTAGAAACCAAATTTTTGGGATAAAGTAGGAGAATGGAAGTTCATGGGACTATAATTGGTAGATGAAATGTATGATAAAGTTTAGTTGATTCAAAAAACATATGAGGAGGGATTAGATAAGGGAAAAAATTATGCAGATAAGGGGATGGAAGTTCTTTCATTTGAGGTAGGTGATCATATTTATATTATGGTATCTCCATGGAGAATTGTTTTGTGTTTTGGTAAAAAGTGGAAGCTAAGTTCCTGGTTTATTGGACTATATAGGATCCTAGAGAAATTTGAATCAGTTTCCTATCAAGTGGACTTACCTCAGAGATTATCCCAAGTACATGTTTTTTATGTGTCGATGTTAAGAAAATATGTTCTAGATTCATCTCATGTTCTGAACCATGAAGTATTTTAGTTAGAAAAGAAATTTTTTTATGAGGAACATCCTATTTTGAATCTTGACCATATATATCAAGTGTTATAGAATAAGGTGATTCACCAAGTTAATGTTTTATGGAAAACCAAATGGCTGAAGAGACAACATGGGAATCTGAAAAAGATATGAGGGAAAGATCTCCACACTTATTTAATAAGTGAATAAAATTCTGTATACACAACTTCCAAAATGTGGGAATAATGTAACAAACTAGGTAATGATATAATAAAATCAGTTTCATGTTTTTATTCATCATAAAAATATTAAGTAATATTTAAATAAAAAAAGGAAACAATTTTAAATAAACTCATTTCTAATAAAGTTTTTATTTAAAGTATCAATTTATAAATTTTAGAATTTGAATTTGAAAAAATTAATATAATTTTTTATAACATAATATCAAAATTAACTCAGGGTAAAATTTTATAATTTCTCAAAAAATATTGATTTTTCAGTGAATAGTGAAGAATGCCAATTTTTATCAAAAAAGTCATTTATTTTCAATAATTTATGTAATTTAAAATATCCATTATTTTTTTAATATAATTTAAATTAAAATATATATTATTTATTTATATTTAATCCACTTAATTACCTTTTTATCAAATTTATATTATATTTTATTATAAGTTTGTTTTTGGGTTTAGAAACGAGGTTTTTTTCTTCTGAAAACTATTTTAAAGGGCGTAATGTTTCTCCTTTTTAATTAATTAATATATTCACAAATTAATAATGTTTGAAATGAAATTTATATATTATATAGCAATAAATATTAATTTTGTTCCATAAAATTACTATAATTAGTCATATAGTTAATATAAAATCATCATTTTCTTGAAAAATATACTTCTTGAAAACCTATTTTTTCCAAGCGTTTGTGGGTAATGTTTTAAATTAAAATATTCCACTTTAGTGAATTTAATTTGATAAAATTTATTCAATATTTTTAATTATAATAAATTATATTATCTAATAAGTTCAACTTAGTTTTTTATCATAATGAATAGTAAAAATAGGAAAAATTAATTATTCTGGTTTAGGTAAAAATAGATTTAACAGGGGTTAAACTAGAAATGTTGGGATTAAAATGAACTAAAAACTTGTATAAAATATATTTTATGGACATATTTATAACTCATCATCACTAATTCCTAATAATATTCTATTTTATGTACTTTTGGCATCTGAAAAACATGGGTACACTGTTTTCATTTTAAAAATTACATCTATGCCACTCACCTCACTTATAAAAGGCCACCTCTATATATCCTATTCACACCATAAAATCCATTTTAATCATAAAATACATGAACAAATGTATTCCTAAATTCCATCCCCACAACCTAGAACTATTATTTTGATTAGAAAGTCATCCTATGAAGGATTTTGTTGCTTACCTAAGGAGGTTGTTTGAAGAAGAGTTATCATGCTAAAACGAGCATCTTTATTTTATTTCTTCATTCACATATTTAAAATATACTTAAAATATGAATATATAATAAAAAATATCTAACATATAAATATATGTTTTTAAGTTTATTTAATAACCTAAATACATCTTCTCTTCCATCACATTGGATGCAAAATCATCATTCGTGTGTACGGCAGACTACAACCTCTCAAACCGATGTCATTCATTTTCCATAATTTATCTCATAGATTATTTTAATTATGGATTTATAGTATATATATATATATATATATATGATATTTTTAACATATTTATACTTTTTTAGTTATTAAATCATGTACACCTTCTTGATTTCTATTCCGTGGGGGATACAATAACCTCGCTTTTGTGTACGACAAACTGCCAGCTCACAAAGCGATATGATTCATTTTCACTAATGCATTACATTAATGGAAATAAGGATAAAGTTAATAAATATATATCATATAAATTATATCATATTTATATTAATTACATTTTTATTATTCCAAAAATATAATATATCATTTTATTTCTTACACTAAATAATAATAATATCATTTGTGTTTGTGTGGGCTACCACCTTCAAGAAGTGTTGTGATATTTTTTTAATCACCACATCAAAAGAATGATATATATATTTATGTATATATGTATATTTGAATAAATGGTATATATGATATTATTATCATTATATAAAGATAAAATATCACTTACCCCATTCTATAATGATAGTTGAAAAACATAAACATTACTCATGAAAACATACAACCTACTATCTCTATGATCATAATGTAATTCATTTTTCATAACCATAATTCATGATTGGTTTTAAAAGTATAATTAATATATGAAAAATGACAATTATTTCATAATTATTAGTATGGATATGTTGAATACCGACCTCTTCGACCAATACTTAACCTACCGTAGTCATTTTTTACATATAAGATGAATACCATCAAATCATCTGATGTAAACTTAATTAATTAATTATTTTTATATGACATCGTAATAATTGAAAAAAAGAAATTATAAACATGAAAAGTTTATCAGGAAAGTAAATAATTTGTATAAGATTATTATTCATGAAGATAAATAATGAACATGATGAATCAAACTTGTGGTTAGGGACTTCGTCACAATTTCCTTTCATTGAGGCATATTTTTATATAATATACCCATATTATTTTATGAGGTTTATATACATCCCAATAGAAATTTTATATTGTGAATTTATATATTATCATGGTATTTAATGTCTTGTTTAATGATATTATTTCGTGTTTATTATGATTCAAATGTTTCCAAAGTGATAAGTGACTTTTCTTTAAAAAAACCTTTTTTAATTTTTTATTTATAAATATCTTTTTCTTCCATTTATGCATTTTTAAAATTTTTTTATTATGGAAATGAGATTTTTATAAAGGTATTTTTTGTTTTTATTTCAATTTTTTTAAAATTTAATCATCTTATGGAATGTGTGACTTTCTTAACAAAAAAAAAAGTAATGATCTATTTTAATGCATACAGGGAAAATGACTTTTCCACAATTATAACCATTATTTTAAGTTTTTATTCTATTTAAAGGATCTCATGTTTTCTTTAAATAAAAAACCTCCTTCCCTTTTTCTGGTTATTTTGGAATCAAAAATCAGTTTTTAAAAGGAAAGGTTATTTTGGTATTGAAAATGGGTTCTTAAAAGAAAATGCTATTTTTATATCCAAAAGTGTTTTAAAAACGATTTTAACAGAGTTTTTCAAGGGTTTATGATGAAAAGTTTCAAGATTAAATTTTTTTATTCATGATATGGTCCTTAGACCTTATTTATGATGGGTGTTCCTAGATATCATCGAGTGAGCCTGTTATATCTTATACAATGGGTACACCCAGATATAACTCCAATGCATTAGGAAATGATCATGTTCACTGGAGAATTATATTGGAAGCTGTCCATATATTTATTCTAATTTTTAAGGGTTATGTAAGGGCACTATAATGGTTCTATGAGATGATGTTCTAAGGCATTTACATGAAATTTTAATATATCTAATAAATTTTCATGGATTTGTTTCCAAAAGGTATGATAAATGATTTTTTTAAAAGAATGATAATTACCTTTATAAGTAAAAAGTTATGTTTTTTAGAATAGGTTTATCATGGGTTTTCATGTTTTTCACTAGACTAATGGTTTTCTTTATTTTATGTCCCTTATTAATCTTTTTGTGATCATCACATGTTTTTAAAATGTTTTCAAAGGATTTAAGGATGTATAATGAAAATTAATAGGTCAAGTTGAAATCTATGAATATTTTTCATGAAAATAAATCATTTTTTGTTTTAAAAGTTTTATATGGTGGAAAAAATGGATACTAATCGAAAGTGTCTACTTTGTATTAGATGTTTTTGTTATGTTTAAGTTATGAACTAATTCTATAAAACTATAAAAATAAAATGTTACTCAAATGTAATATAATGAATTATTGACTCAAAAATAATGATTATGTAATGTTTATCTTTGGGTTCTTAAAAAAGTATCAATAATAGCCTTGAAATCCCATTATTTGATAAAAATTATATGGATGCACGGGTGTTTTCCATCCTAATTTTCAGACCTCCGATGAAATAATTTTATAATACCCATTTCTAGATCAATTATTTTGATATTTTTGGTTTGTGATAAAATATTACCATAATTTTACTCCCACATGATACGAGTAGGTTTTTCCAATTATTTATACTTACCTGTTAATTCAGATTGTTGGTTTTCATTGGATTCTTCTAAAAATAATGTTTTATTTCATCTATTGACTTATTTTATTTATGTCCATTATTTTCTTATCAAGATTACTTGGTTTTTATTACTCTATACACCCATTGAACTACTCAAGAGCTTTATTTGACTTATTATATTTCATAGAACTTTCATCATATCCTATGATAGATTTATTTTAATTATTCTTAATTTTATCACTTTTATTATCAACATAAATAATTTTAATCTTTAAATTTTCAACCTCATCATCCCTAAGTATGATAGTGTAAGTTGTTTCATTAGAGATATTACTTTTATAATCATTTTTAAGTTTAAAATTCTCAAAATCATTGATGAGGCTTGTTTTTTCAATATGGAATTGTTTATCTTTATCAATATTTTCCATAAAATATAAATTTTTATCTCTAAGAATTTCTATCTTCTATAGGCACATCTTGATTTCAATTAACATGGTGTATTCTGTGTCTAATTTAGCTTTCTCAAAATAAAACTCATTACAATCCTGTGTGTCATATTTAGAGGATACACTCTCTTTATATTCTTGATTTATTATAACTTTTTTGAGTTCACTTTAGGAGTTTCCTGATCCCAAAAACTTTATTTATGGTCTAAAATACCTTATTCAAGATATATAAAGTATCATCTAAAGGAGTTACATTTAAAATTATTCTTACATTTTCAATGAAATTAATTTATCTTCAAGATATATCCTTTATTGAATGATATCATAGTATCTTATTTAACTTCATTTTCATTTTTTATCAAATAAAACTTGGAAAAAAATTGACCAATATTACCAAAATTAAAGAATATAATGGGAAGTTTAACATGATACTTTAATTTCCCCTTTTTTATGTTTATTAATATTAAGAAGATAATCTCATCAAGAATATCCATATTATCATCTTCACTATAACTAATCTACTCATCTCTAATATTTATATTCCTAAAATATTTAAATACCATTTTTTAATCCTTTATAAACTTATTTTGAGTGAACATCCTCATATCATCTCATAATCTATTAAAGTGGTGTAAAGATGATAAATTATAAATGTATCTTGTCTATTATCTTCAAAAGATAAAACCACATAATCAAACATTTTAGGAATAATTCTCTTCAATTTTTTCACAAATATATAGTCTTCAAGTATTTATCTATATCTACTAATGGTGATGAAGATTTTATTCAATAAAGTAAATAAATACTTAATATATCCATCTTCTTGAATTCATAAATCTTAAAATTAACTTGTATAAAGTTATGAAATTTATTCCTTTTACTTATTGTATCCCTCATAGATGTTGTTACGTTTTTTTACAAATCTTATTAGTATTTTTACGTCCTATTACTTCTCTAATATCAATTTATGATATTTTTAATAATAATCCATTACTTTTATTCCAATAACTTTAAATAATTTTCTTATTTAGTAAGGATAATACATTAGTCTCACTTGGTACTGTGAAACCATAAATATAATCAAGGAAATAAAGTCCAAGATATAGAAGATAGGGTACCATTCATTCTTTCCAAATATGAAATCCATTTCCAAAAAAAGTTGGTATTGATTTTTTATTGACTGAATTGTGATGATACCAAGAAATTTTAATTGAGATATCAAGACGAAACTATAGATATGATAAAAAATATTAGAAGCACTTAAATTTTTTATCAACATACAGATGGGGTGAATCGATGTAGATACATTTTCTTTTGAAGACAACCACTCTCTTTTTTCTTCGTTATAAAACTCTCAAACATTCCATGGTATAAAAATATAAATAAGGAACATAATATATTTTATAATGAGAATCACCTCTAAAATGGATGACTAAGTCCCCAGAGTATGGTGGTTATTATTACACAATAATATAACTTCACTTTTATTCTCAAAATAAAGCTACCAACTAAGTTGTATCATTAAACCAGTAATAATTTCCATGACTAACCAGTTTCAAAAATGAACCAAATTATTACATAGAATTATAAGATAATATCCTTAAATATTAATCACCAAGAAATCTCAAGCCACAAATGAACTTGATAAATATAATATATTTTATTATCACTTATATATCAATCATATGGTTTTTTCTCTTGTACTATATTTTTCTTAGATTTTTTACAGAAAACTATCACTGTATTTTTCATTATAAAATTATAGAAAATTCAATCACTATTAATTATCACTCATGGATCCCTTACATATTTATCACTTAAAAAACCCAAAATAATATTTGAATAATTATTAGGATAATATTCCATAATTTGAAGATGGAAATCCCCATTAATTCAATATTGTGATATTCATTTAAAATATCACAAGTAGAAATTGATAAATCCTCTTATTATAATTTTCCTAAATTAAAATATCTTTATTATAATATCTAAAATTATCACATATAATTATTCACATAATTATCTATGAAATTTCCACATTTAATTACTTAAAAACTAAACATTTTATTCCATAAAAACTCAAATTTAATTTCTCCTTTAAATCACTACAAATCTTATTTTATAAATTCCTTCACATTTACACAAAATCCATATAAGATCTTTGATAAGTGAATGCTTATAATGAAAAACAGTTACAATGTGATGCTTCATTCATAGTGAAAACTCATTATTGGTTTCATAAAATCATCTCATCTTGAATCATGATTACATTAAATTATTTTGATATTTATTCCATAAAAAATTGTTAATAATCATCTGATTTATTCTTATGATTCATCTGAAAAAATTAATACTGCCTATGACCAGAATAATTATAAAAAGCCTTTAGAAAACTAAAGTTACTTATACATAATAAAATAGTTACAATTAAGTGATTTTGAAACTCAAAGTTAATATTTGGAAAGATTTTGAGACTTTGTAAAAACTGAATTAATATAATATAGATTTTATTTTTTGGGATTTACTCTCATTTGGAAGTGAATTTATTCATATGTACCTCACTTTCCATGGTTTAACTCCTACATAGATATTGAAATATATATACTAATCATACATAGAAAAATATTATTCTTATATGATCCCTTTTACATTTGATTTACTCTTATGTGTCCTATATAAAAATAGAATTAGTCTTATATACATATAGGTTACTCTTATGCATTTAACACTTTACCAAAATCCCAAGAACCTGCTCCATCAAAACCTCTAGAATTCAATACAATCCTTCCCAATTAATCTCAAAACATCTTCAAACACTTGAATATATCTCAAATAAATTTAAGTAACTTCATAAAATTTATTTAAACTCCTAAAAATTACTCACAACATCTTAATCATTATTAAAATATTCAATGATTAAGATTTCAATATTTAAGAACCAATATAGCATATCTTTAAACTTGAAAATTTAAAAATTAATGAAAAAAATAGTACTAAATCAAATAATATTATCCATATTATATGAGTTAAAAAATATTTAACATGTATTGATAAACAAATAAAAAATCAGCCTCAATGTGTTTAACATGTGGGTCCACCACTTATGGTGTAGGTAATTGGCCGATGAACATTCCATGTAATGAAGTATAAGTACTCCATATGGGTTGGTACTGTGACACCCATCAGGTCACTAATACATATAATTTTGAGTTTTATTTGTTTTTTTGTTTTCTTTTATAGGTTCTGGGTGTCGGGAGCTAAAAAACCCATTTTTGGGGAAGGTAAGACTAGGTGCACGGTAAACACATAATTTTTTTAACCATAAAGCTAACCATGAAAGAGGGATATAGGGGTGGGTTTTTCAATATTTGGGAATAGTTTTATAAATAATGAAACACACAAGGGTAACCATGAAACCTATTTTTGGCGGGGCAGCAACACCCACACGGTTGGTGAATGGTGTTCCTAACCATTCCTCATTTCTTGGTCAAATAAAATTTGGTATTTTACGTTTTTACCTTTCAATTTTATACACCCTTTGGACTAAATTTCCTCCCCCATCATGTGAATCCCCTTCTCTATGGTGGTGTAGCTTACCTTCTCACATGGTGGTGAATTTCTATTTGTATTCAAGGTGGTTTGTCTTAAGGCAATCCAATTTCTTAAGTTTTCATGCTCCTTTCCCCTTATCCATTCTTGTTATATATTTTTTCATGGAATTGTGAAACACTAGGATAAGGTTTGGTCAAATATAGGGTGTGTAATGGGGGAAATAGTTTGTTTACATGTGGATTAGGTGTGTGAATCCTTGTTCTACCTATTCCGGGTGTTTATCATCAAATGTGATTATTTTAGAACCAAATCCAAGGTTAGTGTCTATATTTAAGAGTCATTACCATAGATTATATTGAAATTATTAATTAACTTTGTTTTTTTTTAAATTCTAAATAAATGATTTATCATTGATTTATATTACATGTTTTATGTGTTCTATAACTTGGTTTGGAACATGGGTGTTTTAAGAAGGTATTTGAAAAGGGATGGCATGTGTGCACCCCAACGGATTGATGGAATGGATCAAATGAGTTATATGGATTTAAATATATTTATAAAAATGATTTATGTTGAGACATAAAATTATCATACATAAATATTACATCTTAATAGATGAATATTCATTACATAACATATCGATCCACACTATAATAATTTAGGTCTAGTTCCTTTGGAAACTTGGAAATATATAAAACTAGTTCATAGGTGAACTAGATATTCTCCCACTAATTTATTCATATCTATCACCCTTATTAGACTTGTCAAACAAAAAAAATTTCTTTATAACATGGTTAGGGAAATATAATATATGGTGAGATAAAATTATTAGTAAGGGTAAACAAGGGAGATATCATTGATCACATAAGAATAATATGAGAATAAGGGTATTAGAAAATAATATTAACTTTTTAAAATCATACCCTGCATATCATAGATCATTAAATTCATTCATGGCATAAATCATGGAATTTTGTAAGACATGAATCATAAATGAATAAAAGTAAATAATCCATGAGGTCATAACAATAGCATAAGACATAGATTTGTGGAATACACATAAGAATAGAAAACCTTATGTCAAGGATACCCACCAAGACATTCATAACATGTTAGGCTTGGGATAAAAACCCATGTACCTACTTTGTGATTGCGATAAACTCTCGTGTACCCTGTTTCTATCTTGGGATAACTTCCCTTGCACTAAATTTTGGGTTTGTGATAACTTCTCGTATACCCTTTCTCAGTATTGGGATAAATTCTTGTGCACCCTTTGATATCATATAGCATTAATCATTACCCAATTAATTGTAGGGATATATAGTTCCAAAACATTCCATAAACCACACATTTCTAAGGAATAGGATCATAAAACATTCATTATATCAAAAGTCATGAAAATAAATGCGTTTCATAAACATTTCATCATAGCATAACCCATGGAAAATAAATGGGTTTTATAATCATCTCATCATCATATACATAAACTATTTAGAGAAATAATAAGGATGGTAAAATTGGATCACATCCCTAATAAATATTAAGAAACATAAAATGATTTCATCTTAGATTGAAAATGATTTTAAAATATCACTTGGAACATTTCTTGATGAAAATAATCCTTTCACTTTGAAAATCAACTTTTTTAAACCAAAAACAATTTTAAAATCATTTTAATTGAAAATAACCCCTAAAACTTAAAAAGGAATATTTAAAACATTATGTGGTCATGAAAGTGGGAAATTCTATTCTTATCGTACATGTTAAAACAAATATTCCTTTCAAATTTTTAGTAAAATAAAAATGGTCCTTTTTTGGAAAAAATGGATGAAGATTCTAGTTATTTTTTTTTAAATTCCGACAAGGGGATAATGTATTTAAACAATCATTGGAGGGTAGTAATTTTTTTTTGAAAATATGGACATTGAAGAAAAATAATTTTCTACTAAAGATAGAAATAAAATATATTTTATTAAAAATATTCCTTAGAAGTATTGAGTACACAAATAGAGTAAAATTAAAGGAACACATGTATTTTTATGACATAACCATAGGAAGCATAAACATAAATAATCCTGATAAATGATGAGATTGTATCATTAAACACTTACCACTTTGGTAACATTGAATCATAAACCTCATGAAATAATAATATTAAATGAAACATAAAATATCATTATAAGAAATAAATTCATGATATTAAATATTATAGGGTCTGTATATACACCTCATAAAATAATATAAGTGCATAAAATAACCTATGTCCCAAGGAAGACAAATTGAGACAAAAATATCTTACCTTAAGTATTGAATTCCTTCATACACATTCAAACCTCATACGTAATAAATATAGGTTTATTATAAATATAATACACAACAAAAATTATATATATCATACTATATATGATATACTTACAATGTTTTATTTCCCATTTATTAACAATTACTTATTAAAATCACAATTTGGATAATAATTTCTTTGTTTTTTATGTATGTTTTGATTTAGTATTTTTGGTCCTTTTAATATGATCATGGTTTCATAATCTCAAAAATTTTAACTATGATATAAATATCATATATATATTCAGTATATTTGTATTTTTATTAGTCCATAAAAGTTAGAGATAGAAAATTAAATATACTGTTCATGGAGACAGTCGATCGTACATACGTATGAACATTTTTCCTTTTTATTGATGAATAAAATGAAAAAAGGTAAATAATATATCAATCTTATATAATTTTTTATGTAATATATATCACATATGTTCATTAAACCTATACTTATTACTTTCCATGTAAAGTGTATGTAAATAATGAATCACATCACTTCACAATGTGATAGTCCGTCGTAAAAATGAGAGAAATTATAATATTCCAAAGTAATAGAAAGTAAGAATTTATATGTGATATTATAATTCCATAAGTATTAAAATATCATAAATATCATAATTTTTTTTAAATCCATCATAATTTCCATATGTGTGAGGTGTTGATGGAAAACAAACTACATCAGTTCGCAAGGCGATAATATTCTATAAACATGATCAACAGTTTAGTTTCCCATTTGATGGAAGAGAATATATATATATATATAGGTTATTTCATCAACATAATAAAATATAAATATATTTTAGATACTGGTGTTATTATATTTCAATTAATAGAACATGAATGAAGTTGGTAACAGAAGAAGTAAAAAATATGGAGTTTAGAAAAGATAATTAAATTCTCTTAGAATAACCCCTATTGAAATATTATTAAGGTCTATAGGTTTTGTATTTTGGGATAACTAGAAACTCTATAAAATGGATAGTTATGTGGGAGAGGTATTTTGGTAGGTTTTGGTCGAGCCAAATGTAACGTCCCAACTTGGGTGACACACACTGGTGCCCCGAGCCGATTAGTCACATGACCTCAGGCACACCTACCTGTATGCGAGAGGCTTTTAACTATCATTGAGGGTCTAATATACCAACATGTAGATACTATACCCAATTTATCAAAGAATAAAAATAGTAAAAATAACCAATAAATAACCAATTGACAATAAAGAACAACTATAATAATATAATAACTAGATCAACCAATATCACATGATGAACCAAAATTGAAAAAAATATCAATAACTAAATAGAAGATATGTCATTCCAAATAAGTGTCAAGTGTCAAATAAAAAACCTAAAATAAAGACACTGATAACTCCCTGAAGTGGGTTCTAACACCATGTTCGGTTCCCTCATTCATGCTCCATCCCGACTCATCCATATAATATATGGCCCTTTTTCTTATCCTGTCCTATAAACATGAAGTCTATTCGGGTATCGATCATGCATCCCGAGTAGGATATGAGTACAATTCAATAGGCCACCACCAATGAATTCTAAAACAATATCTTGTCAATAACAATGTATGATTGAAAATTAATTTTTTATTATTATCATAAACCCCAAGGGGTGGGGGAACCCAACATGACATCACAGACTTAAAGACAAACACTAAGCCCTAACAATCCAATTCCAAGGCCAAAAACCAACCAGTTCAACTCAACAAAGAAAAGATCCTCCCCAAAATCAATAACATGAATACTAGATTCCACCTTTCCACCACTGCTCTCCAAGATTTCCCATGAAAAGATGCATAGGTCTGGAACCGATGGAAAAAGTCATACCCTCTCAAACGTTCAAATCCGGATAGTCATGGTCGGGTGAAAACTCCCTACTCATCTCGGGAAGCTCTTTGAAGATGATATTGTTGCCAAGTCCCTTCAACCGGATCTCAGGGCCACGAAGATAAACATTATCAAAAAATTCATCACAACCAGAAAACCAATCCACGACAGGCGCAAATGCAAACAAACCCACATAGCCAGAAATCATCACCATCGCACAGAACCTTCACCGAACTCCTACACAAACCAATAAACCAGATCCTTTATTGCTGAAAGGAGAATCCTCCATGACCTACCTTTAGAAATATCCCAAATGTTGGACCGACCCCAGACAAAAACACCTCATCAACCCTTGACTCCCTCCAAATCTGCCGTAGAAGGAACCTGAAGAGGAGCTCCATGGTGCGCTAAGCTGCAATGCACCCAAGGCAGCATCATAAGAGAGGGATACCATGAGGAGGGGCAAGATCCCATCGACACTGAAAACACCTTTATACCATCATCCACCCTTCCAAAACAAAAAACCATGATCGAAATCCAAAAATAGAAAATCCACAAATACCTCCCCCATCCAGGCTACTTCGGAGCCGGTGCCGAGCCACCACGCCAAAGCTGTCAGCGAGCTGCGTCGATGCCGAGCCACGATCCAGTGAAAGACGGAGCCCTCGCCAAGCTCTAAAATGAAGTTGAAACCCACGCTGGTGTCATCGCCGGGCCGCTCCGACGTCGAGCTGAGATAGAGGCAGCAAACGTTGGGCCACATCGAGCCACGCCGAAGGAGGGGAGAGACGATTTCGAAGGAGGGGAAACCCTAGGCATGCACGATTGGAGGAAGCTGCCGCTCAGAGGCTTTCACTAGTAAATAACAATGTATGTAGTTTTATAAAGAACAAAATACAATGCATAAAGTAAATATTTATCACATTTCATTATTATTTAATTAAACACATAATTTCTATGGGTTCATGATGACACAAAACTCATAAATACCTACTTTGTTTGTTCCATAGTCTGAACCATATCACATAGATATTTATAATTCATTATCACATGGCCTTTCATTATCAATTTAATTTCAATTCATATCATGACTAATTGGAACCACAGTCCAATTCCAAAATCTTGGGCCTAGAATGCCATGGCTAGTACCCATGGTATTTGAAGCATTAGTCTGGGCCCCACAACCAATTATCAACTAAACACACACGTGGGATATTGAAGTATTAGTTCGTGTCCCACACTCATTATCAATTAATCACACAAGTTGGCTTTTGAAGCATCAGTCTGTGTCCCACAATCATTATCACATGCATGAATTTGGGTCTAGAACACCATGTTTAGCACCCTATGGGTATTTTAAGTAGTAGTATATATATCATGACTAGTTTATCAATCAATCACACAAGTGGTCTTTTGAAGTATTACTCCATGTCCCACACTCATTTATCAAACAATCATACAATTCACATATATCAAAATTCTAAAGGTTAATCATCATTAACCCCATTTTTATCATTTCATGTCATGGATACCATTTCAACTATAAAATCAATAATGTTTCAAAAATTTAATCATATGAAATAATATTAATAAATACACCATTAACCCATTTTCAATATTTAAATCATATATCCCATTAACCTATTAAGTTTAAACCAACCATATCATAATTATTATTGTTAATTAATTCATAATCACATTAATTAACTAATTACACAATCCCACTAATTAAATAATTTCATATTCCCCATATCCCATCAATTTCATAATCACATCATTCCATTAATTAATTGATCAATTAATTAATCCAATTTAACCAATTTATAATTTACCCAAATTAAACCCATTAAATTATCACATGGAAATTCAACTTAATATAATTAAATTCTAGATGAAATTTACTAATTATGGAAATTTAAATTTCAAAATTATATACATGTAATAAAATTAAGAATAAGTTATTTTCAATTTAGACCACCTACCTCAAGATCACTGATGATCATTTTCCAACAGAATCACTAAATTAAGGCCAAACAACCAATATCATGATAAAGAAAGATATCTAGATCTAAAACTTAGATCCAAGATAAAATGGAGTAGATCCATGAAAACCTTGATCTAGATCCATTACCAAAAGAGTAAAACATCCCTTTAAAGGATGAGATAAATATGGGATAGAGGGAGGAAACCAATCAGGATGAGATCTCTTACCAGGAGAGGTGTAAATATATAAAATGGATCTTCGATTAAACAATAATAGAGTTTAGAATCCCTAAGAATCTATACAGGAGACTCAAAAAACTAGAGAAACCAATTAGGGTCAATTAGGGGTATTTTGGAATATAATATGAGGGTTTATGATTTTTTCATTAATTTTTGGGGGTTTAATTTTTTGTGCGCACAGTTTCCTCTACGAGGTGCACAGCTTTCCCTAATCGTGTTCCTAATTGTATGCCTCCTCCTGGGGGTCACATGGTTACCACTAGGAGGGAACATGGTTTGAAAACCATGTTCCAACCATGCAAATACCTTCTATTTGGGTTCACATAGTTTTTTTCCTGGGTGCATGGTCTGGACAAACCACTTTCCAACCATGCATTGGCCATCTTATTTGAAAAATTAACTAATTTCACCCCAAAACTCCTCAAAGTAAAACCCAAACAAGATATACTAAAAAATAGGAAAAAGAGTACCTGCAAAAGTTCTTTATACATCTCTATAAAAAGGTCAGGATCTTAAATTCTTCCCACAGTATAATAACTCATCATCAAGTTGTACTCCCAACCATATCTAAGATTTTGAGGTAATAAGATCAGGCTATTAAACTTGCATATCTGCTCCTCTCTACCAAGTTTCCTTTGGAAAACACCCATGTTTCCACCATACTCAAACTATCATCATGGTTTTTCCCTGTAACTATTTCTCACTATGATCTAAAACACATATCAAATGCTCCTCAAAGGATGAATCAATCTCACGCTCAAAATCATCCACATCAATCACATGAGAAGGTTCAGGGTGATACTGCTAAAGCTACGAAACATGAAAAACATCATTCATATAATTTTACTTCTATAGAAGTTCAAATTGGTATGCCACCATCTTGATTCTCTCCACAACCTAAAATGGTCTAACAAAATAGGTGACAACTTAACCTGCCTCTGAATTCTACATTGTCCAAATCTAGGTGACACCCAAAGGAACTCACGATCACCCACTGTAAAGTCAAGGGGTCATTGAAGTCTATAAACATATGACTTTTGTATACTCTAATCCATAAACACATGCTTTAAAATTAGCTGAACCTACTCTAACATCTCCTATATGAGACTCGATCCCAACACCTCTGACTCACCAAACTCCATCCAACATATTGGTAATCTGTATTGACCACCATAAAGAGCCTCATATGGTTCCATCTGAATAATTTACAGATAACTATTATTATAGTAAACTCCACAAGTGATATGTTATTATCCAAATAACCACCAAATTATAGAATAAACATTCATAACATATCCTCAATCACCTGAATAGTACATTCCAACTAACCATTTATTTGTGGGTGGAATTTTGTACTTAGTAAAACCTATGCGCCAATATCCTTTTGTATGCCATACCAGAAGTGTGAAGTAAAATGAGAGTCATGGTCTGAAACTATACTCCATAGAACCCTATGAATATGGACTATATCCTTAACAAATAAGTATCCCAACTGATCCACTAAGAAAGTCTCCCATATAGGAAAGGAATGTGTTACTTTCTTCAGTTGGTCTGCAACTGCCCAAATAATGCCATTCTTCTGAGGAATCCTCGAGATAACTACCAAAAAATCCCTGGTAATGACATCCCACTTCTATTCCAGAATAGTCAATGCCTATAGTAAACCACCAGGTCATTAATTCTTGACCTTCACCTATTTATAGGTGTAACATCATTTCACAAACCCTACAATCTCCCTTTTCATGTATGGAAATAAACACTATTGATGTAGGTCAGAGTACATTTTGGTCAAACCCTAATGAACCACCCATTCTGAGGTATGAAATTCATGAATTAGATAATACTACACACTCATAATCATAATAACCTGATTCCTAAGATATATTATCTTATCCTCATATATGGTCTAATATGAAGGTGACCCCCACCTTCAAGGCTTTCCCCCAAGGCCAAATATTCTAAATCCTCATACCGCCTATCACTTTTTCAGCTCAAAAGTATAAAATCTACTAAAATTTATATGAGAATTATCTTTCCTTGAACCTTATGAGCCACAAAATTCATCTCAGATAGAAAATTCACCATCTTCCACTTTTAACTAGACTCCTGAACTACCGGAGTATGATTTTTCTTACTTAGAGCATCAACAACACAGTTTCCCTTATCAAGCATATATGCTAGCTCAAAACCAAATTATTTCATATACTCAACCCATATTCAATATTTGATTTTAAAATATCATTGATAAAAGATATACTTTAATCTTTTGTGATCAATATACACAATAAATTTTTCTCCCAATAGACAATGAATCAAAAACTTCAAATAATAAACCACTGTAGCTAATTCGAGGTTGTGTGTAGGGTAGTTCGGTTTATGTGGCCTCAACTACCATGACCCATACACTACCAATTGATCCCCTAGATAAAATATACTTCAATACTAATCCCAGATGTGTTACAGAACACTATATAATCCTCCCATGGATCGGGTAAGATCAAGATTGATGCAGTAGTAAAAGGATTCTTCAACTTGTGGAAAGAGTTCTCACATGCTATAGACCATTAAAACATAAATCCATTCTTAGTGAAGCCTATAATTGGTCCTTCCAAGTGGTCAAATTCCTGGATAAACCTCTAATAATATCCTACTAACATCAGAAATCTATAGATATCAAAAACATTCTTGGGTTACTCCCAAGAAAAAACTACTTTCACCTTCTCTGGTTTCACTAACACACCTTCCTTTGAGATGATTTAACCTAATAGATATACTTTTTCAATAAAGAATTAGAACTTAGATAGCTTGGAATATAATCTATTCTCTATCAGTGTACTCAGGATGATGTCAATATGTTAGGAATGATCATCATGAGTCTTGGAGTACACCAAGATGTAATCCACAAAAACAAACACAAAATGATCTAGGTACGGATGGAAGATTCAGTTCATCAAGGCCTTAAACACTTCTAGTGCATTCGTCAGCCCAAACAAAATCACAAAGAACTTATATAGGCCATAACTGATTTTAAAAGCAATCCGAGTTATAATAGAAGGTAGGAATATCAATTTATGTTACCCTAATCTCAAATCAATCATGGAGAAAACACAAGATTTTATCAACTGGTCAAATAGATCATCAAAACATGGAAGAGGATACCAGTTCTTCCCATTAATTTGGTTAAACTTCTAGTAATCAATACATAAAATAAATGTTCTATCATACTTCTTAGAAAAAAATACTAGAGAACTCCAAGGTAAAGTACTCAGATGGATAAACCCCTTATCTATCAACTCTTCCAACTGAGTCTTGAGATCTTAAATATTTGTTGGTGCCATTCTATATGGTGAAATAAAAACTATAGAAACTCTAGACATGAGATAAATTTTAAATTCCACATATTTCTCAGGTGGAATCCCTAATAAGTCAGCATGAAACATGTCCTAGGACCTATACACTATGGGTGGATAGACATATTTCTTTACACCCCCATAATACAGAAGAAGAGTAGAAACCTAGGCTATGTGATCCCCCATTTTATAATGAATCATCCCTTCACGTCCCAGTTAGATACCCCATTCTCCACAGTGAATGTAATTTTCACCCTCAAGAGATGTAGAAGTCTCTCTCCAGTGGTAGAAATATATGTGGTCTTAGTATACCAATAACTAGTATGTACCCATAATTAGGTCAAATCCTAACATATCTAGAATGTAAAGATACCAAAGGAAATAATACTCCCCAACCATGAGAGAACACCCCTTTCACAAACATATGTATCCCAATTGTATTCACAAAGGTGTATTGATCATCATAACCTCGCTCACAAACTCCACCTCCAAGATCAAACCATTCACAATATGTGTAGATATTAAAGAATTATAGGCACAAGTATCAAATAAGGCACTATAAAGTGTAGAATCTATAAGAATAATACCTATATCTGTTGATGGTCCAACCTCACTATCCACAAGTGTAGGCTGAATTGCATGAAAATATCCTACCCCTCTTCTATATGATTCAATTTGTGTCCCCTAATCTACACCAACCTACTGATATGGGTTCTCTTTCCCAAAAGTAAAATGTCCACTACCTCTACCACCATAACTAGTAGAACTCTTACTGCTAGACTGATATGGTGTAGGAGACC
The DNA here is from genome assembly GCA_963277665.1 of Viscum album. NCBI lineage: Eukaryota > Viridiplantae > Streptophyta > Magnoliopsida > Santalales > Viscaceae > Viscum > Viscum album. The sequence continues at coordinate 125,558,659 of OY728139.1, read as the reverse complement.
CCTTTCTAGAACTCTAATTCTACCTAGCCACCCCATCATTACCCATCATTCATGGGTTCCTGCAAAACCTTTATAGATATCCCATCCTAATACAAGTTCGACACTCAACCAGTGGTTAGAAAAAATGCTTACGAAAGTGACTCGGACGACCACACTGGTGGCATGTCACTCAGGTAAGTTCCTTTGTGACCGACCCTTCCCCTCATCCACTCTTCTTTCTATCACCCTAGATGGAATTATTATAGTGAAAATTTCTACTCTCTAAAGTCATACCTCTTGATCATCTAGAATAAACCACCTATCCTCCACTAGAAGCTTCCTTTAAGTTCCCCTCAAAATTGAGATCCAGATTCACCACTTCATAATACCTTTTCAGCCAAAATATATTCATTTGGGACCTAATCTCAGATTTATGCTCATCCATAAATCGGTTATCCATGGTCTCCTCATCTCTTTCCAACATTATAACAAAGCACTAATTTTTTTTGAAGCATCCAACATAGTACATCACATACATTCTCCCCTGATTCAACCTCATAAAATCTATTTCCCTCTCCTGCATGAGAATCTCAAGGTAAAAGTGATGTAGTAACTTCTCTTGAAATTACTTCCACTCCATACCATCTAAATGTCCATAATGAGTCTGGGGATCCCACTAATTATTTTCCTGACCACATAACATATAAGTAGAAATATTGAATATTTTCTTAGCAAGAGTCTCAAAGTAGTCAAGAATCATCTGGATATACTCAATCTAGAACTCAGCTGTCTCAAGTCCACCACATCTTGTAAATTTCATAGGGTTATATAACCAAAACTCTTGTTTCAGGTCAAAAATAATTTTTTCAATCCTCCCTAGGTCTATTGCCAAAAACTGTATGAAGCAATCAAATTTTTCATGGAACTGCTCTCCAGATTTCTTGCCTGGATCTATCAGAGCCTCAGGTTCCACTTCCAGAGGAACATTCCCAACCATGTACTCATATATTAATACCATCAAGTGTCATTATGGAAAATATATCTACAATCAAAACACATGTCTTAGGATATATAACACAACACTCACACATTTAAAAACACAAATTCACATAAATCCATAACAATTCATCCCCCAAACCCTACCACACAGTCAAAATCGACGCACTATCATTACCCTTAACCATCCTAGATATATGTCATGGTTAAAAAGGGTAAAAACATTCTCATTAACCCAATTACTCATTATACACCCATTTATTCATATTTTTCATCATTTTAAATTTTAAATTTTCATATTAGGAAAAGTTTCCAGTTAAATTTAAAAAGTAAAGAAAAAAATTTGAATTCAAAAAACTTATTCAAAAACTTTTTTTTCCCATGAATTACTAAAATGATGTATGTCACAATAATTCTGGAGTTCTTGGAATGATACATGCATACTTATATCTCATTCCATACTAGACCATGAGTCAAATATCCTAAAATATCATAAAAAATAACCGCATCACACAACAAGTGAATCACTCAAGTTGAAATAACATCTAATCATAATAATAAACAATAATAACAATAATCCCACCCTAGGTACTTGGTTTTACCCCTATAAATTGGTTAGTTAATCCCATTAATGATCTCTTAACTAAGGCTTAAATATTTATAGTCTCCTATATACCATTCCCTAATAACAAGAAAAAAGAAAATAAAATAAAACCACATTTGATACCACTTTGTAATGTCCTCACCTAGGTTCCACACATTGGTTCCCCAAGCCAGTTAGTCACAAGACCTCAGGAACACCTCCTCATACGCCAAAGGATACCGATTAGTAGTGAGGGTATCATATACCAATATGGGGAGACTATACCCTCTTTATTAAATTAGCATAATAGAGGAAATAACTAAGAAATAACAAATTGATAATGACCAAAAACCAGAATAATACAATAACCATATCAGCCGGTATCACTTGATGTACCAAAACTAAAAACAGTATGCATAACTAAATATTAGATATTTCATGCCAAAGAAGTTTCAAGTGTCAAAATGAAAACCCAAAATAAATACACTGAAAACTCCCCCAAGTGGGTCCTCATGCCATGTATGGTTCCCTCATCCATGCTCCATCCCGACTTATCCTATCCTACAAAAATGATGTCTATTAGAGTACCAATTAGAAAACTTGAGTAGGGTGTGAGTAAAACCCAATAGGCCACCACCAAAGGTGTCCAAAACAATATCTAGTCAATAATAGTGTATGAATTTGTATAAATAATAAAGTACAATGCATAAAGTAAACAATAATATCATTTCATTATTATTTAATTAACCACATAATTTCATTGGGTTCACGATGACACCCAACCCATAAATACATGATTCAGACCATGCCAGATTCTAAACCATATCATATAGGGATTTATAATTCAGTATCACATGGAATTTTATTATCTATTTAATTTCGATCCTTATCATGACTAATTGGAACCATAGTTCAATGCCAATATTTTCATCCTAGAACACCATGGCTAGGACCCCATGGGTGTTTGAAGCACCGATCCATATCCCATAACCCATTTATCAATAAAACACACAAGTGGGATTTTTAATAATCAGTCCATGTCCCACACTCATTATCAATCAACCACATGAGTGGGATTTTAAAGCATCATTCCATGTCCCACATTCATTATCACATGCACGCGTTTGGGTATAGAACACCATTTATAGCACACTTTTAGTATTTTAAGCATCAATACATGTCCCATAACCCATTTATCAATAAATTATATAATAGGGATTTTGAAGCAATAATCCATGTCCCACACTCATTTATCAAACAATCAAACAATCCACATATATCACAATTCTCAAGGTTAGTCATCATTAACCCCCTTTTTATCATTTCACATCATGGATACCACTTAAATTATCAAAAAAATCATGGTTCAACACTGTAATCACATGGGATAATATGAATTAATTCACTATAAACCCATTTTGAAATGTTTAAATCATATAACCCGTTAACCCATCAAGGATAAACCAAACATATCATAATTCTCATTTTCAATTAATTCATAATCACATTAATTGAACAATTACACAATATTATTAATTAAATAATCTAATATTCCAAACATCAAATAAATTTCATAATCACATCATTCCATTAATTAATTGACCAATTAATTAATCCAATTCAACCAATTTATAATTACCCCAAATCCATCCTATTTGATTATCACATGGAAATCCAATTTAATTGAATTAAATTCCTGATTCAATTTACATGAAAATTGAAATTTCACAATTACATAAACATAATGAAATAAATACTATAGTATTTTCAATTTATACCACCTACCTCAATATCTTTGACAATCTTTTTCCAACAGAATCCCCAAATTGAAGCATAACATCCAAGATCATGACAAAGAAAAAGATCTAGATTTACAACCTAGATCTAAGATCAAATAGATTAGATATATGAAATAATATATCTAGATAAATTGCTAATGTAGTAAAACATCCCTTAAAAGTATGAGTGGAAGATGATAGAGAGGGAGGAAACTAATTGGGATAAGACCACTTATTGGGAGAGGTGTAAATATGTAAAATAGATATTTGATTCACCAAGAAGAGAGTTTACAGCCCTAGGAATGAATCTGAGAGCCTAAAAAATTGAGATAAACTATTTAGGGTTGATTCTAGGTGTTTTGGGATATAATATGAGGGTTCATGCATTTTTTAATTTATTTTTAGGGGTATCATTTTCCGCGCGTACAGTTTCTTGTATTGGGTGCACTGTTTTCCTTAACAATAATCCTAATCCTGAACCTACTCCCAGGGGGTCACATAGTTACTACTAGGAGGGTTACTAGTTTGAAAAAACATATTAATCCTCTATATTTGGGTTATCATGTTTTCCTTTCCGAGGAGAACAGTTTGGGAAAACCATGGGCCGACTGTGCACTACCCCTCTTGTTTCCAAAATTCTCTAATTTTACCCCAAACCTCTTCAATGTAAATCCCAAACAAGATATACTCAAAACTAGGAAAAATAATACCTGAAAAATATATCTATAAATATCTAAAATGAGGTTGAGGTATTACTCAATTTTTTTAATATTTGTGATGAAATGAGTGAGGAATTCCCTTTTATAATTGAGGAGGAGTGATATTTTTGTAAATACAAAAACAATTCAATAATGGGAAGTCACTCTAACCACATGTGCCTAAAAAATGGATAAATAATGGACTAGAGGTTTCATATGTTTGATCCATCCTTCCAAAAAAAAAATCTTAATTATTTTATTCATTATCCTTTAAGTTTACATAATTTTACCATTTTTGTTTTTACCATGTTAACTTATATATTTTTATTTACGTAGGTAGTTTACCCTTTAAGAATAAAATTTTAATTAATAATTATTATAAAATTTTTACCCATTTATTATAAATATAAAATCAAATTTATTAAATAAAAATCCAATGTTTTTGGAAAATTAATTTTAACACAAACACATGTAACACACAAAACCTATTTTAACTTTAATCAAGGTAATTAATTTTTATTATATTTATTAATATTTATGAAAAGAAAATTAATTTGAACTTATTATATAATATTATTTATTCTGAATCTAAATATTTAATACATTTTTTAAAATTCCATTCACAGAGGTAGAAAAATTTAATTTAAAATTAAACCTGCAGATGCGATGAAAAAGCAGTTTTCCAAAGAGAAAATATTTGAAAGTTTAAAAAGTTTTTATATCAAGATTCAATATGAAATTGATTAAAACAAACAAAATTGGATTTATTATATTATAATTGAGTTATTTTTACTTTTAAAATAATTTTAAAACAATATAGAACCTTATAAATCCTTTAAACAAAAACGAAGTTTTAAATTAAAACTAGTATTTTTTACTATTCATCACAAAATTAATCTTTTCAGAAAAATCCAAAAAATCACCCAATGATAATTTTGAAATTTTGATTCCAAAAATATAGTTTATTTTTTCAAATAAATTTTCTAAAAGTTTAATACATTAGTTTTTTAATTTTTTCAAAAAAAGTAAGAAAAATCATTTTTTGAGAAAATGGTATTTTTGAAGCATATAACGTCATTACAAAAAATTTAGTACTTTTTTATTAATATATTTTTTTATACATAAAAATTATAATTACTTTTCAAAATGAGGTTATTATTATTAATGCCTCCAATTTTAACATCTAGATTATAATATTCGTATTTAAATAATAATATTAATAGTATATCGTGGTTCATTAAAATTCGGTGTTACATGTAACAAAAGCTATTGAAGAAAATATTTTAAAAAAAAAAATATATTTTATAAAAAATCAAGGTGTTACATTCTACCCCCCCTTAAAATTAATTTATCCCTAAAAATTCATTACTCTGATAAAAAAATGAGGTTACTTTTGCCTCATCACATCCTCAGGTTCCCATGTAGCTTACTCAAACTAGTTTTTTTTCCAAAAAAATATTGACCATCAATACTGGAAAATGGACCTATCCCCACGGTTTTCTCCAAAACCATGGGGATAGACCCCCCTATACCCACGGGTTTGGAAAACCGTGGGTATAGGTGACTTTTCACGACCTATACCCTCGATTTTCCAAAACCGTGGGTATAGGCGGGGTCTATCCCCACGGTTTTCCAAAACCATGGGGATAGGTCCTGAAAAGTGACCTATACCCACGGTTTCCCAAAACTGTGGGTATAGGGATACATATCCCCATAGTTTTGGGGAAAACCGTGGGGATAGGTCTGGGCTAAAATACCTATACCCATGGTTATAAAAAACTGTGGGTATAGGTCACTTTTGTGTGCGCGGGAATTTTTTTTTTCCGCGGGAAGGAAATTTTTTTTGGCAGGAACCCTATACCCACAGTTCTTCCCTCCATACCCATGGTTTTTATAACTATATTTAACTAAATATATATATATACACATATAGGTGATGTTAGGGTAGTGGTTAGACACTGTGTTTGCAGCGAAGACGTTGCGGGATCGAAACTCCGCGCCTACATTATTTTAGGACCTATACCCACGGTTTTGAAACCGTGGGTATAGGCCATTGACACCATGGAAATTGAATATATTTCAGTGACACGGTGGCACGACACCTATACCCACGGTTTTGGAAAACCGTGGGTATAGGCTGGGGACCTATACCGATGCCATTCCAGCCCACGGTTCCCAAAACCGTGGGTATAGGCTATACCCACGGTTTTGGGGGCTATACCCATGGTTTGGAACCATGGGTATATGCCATTTTTCCAGTAGTGCATGTTACTGGTCTTTTCTAATAGAAAATTTTATCCACAATTCATAATATCCACTAGTTTATCCTCCAAATAAATATCATGGTTCAATGGTATGACCTCTGAGTTTAGTACATGTTATGGATCATGTATGCACTTCCTCAGGAGAGATACACAAAACACATCATTAACCTAAGAGAGTTCGATGAAAGTTCCAAACGATAAGTTAACATCCTCAAAAAATCAAGAATTTAAAATGGGATGATATATATATGGATTAGTTTTCCCTTATTTTTAAATATCATTACCTTTTTCCATGGATAAATTCATAGAAACACCTTGTCAGAAACTTCAAATTCCAGATCACACCATCGATTGGAAGCATAAATTTTCTAGCGACTTTATGCTACCCTTATGTGTTACTGAATGAATCTAACCTTATCTACCATTTATTTATATATCTCAAGTTCCAATATAATTCTCTCTATAACTTTATTGAACCATATTGTATTTCTATGATTTTTTCCATATATGTTTTCATAAGGATCCATTTGAATGCTCGAGTGAAAGCTATTGTTTTAAGAAAACTCAACTAGAGGAATATAATGATCCCAAAAACCTTAAAAATATATGTAATAAGATACTAACATATCCTCTAGTGGTTAAATTATTCCCTCAGACTAACCATCTATTCTATGATGATATACTGTGCTGAAACTCAACTCTGTATCAATAGCTTACTGAACACTTCGCCAGAACTAAGAGGTAATCCTTAGATCATGATCACATACAATGGAGCGTGGTACTCCACACAACCTTACCACTCACATAATATAGATTCTGTATATATAATAGATATATAATAATTCTCTAATAGCGATGAACCATGATAACTTTGTAAGGATATTGACTATGAAACATATAGAATTATTCCCTTTGGACATTTTTTTGGAGTCTAATGAAAAAAATCCATAGTTATGTTTTTCCATTTCCATTATTGTATAGATAATGGTTATATAATCCCCTTATAATTTTGTATCTCACCCTTAACTTGTTAACATACTAAGTATGAAGATACATACTCATCAATATCCCTCTTTATGTTGTCCCACTAGAAATACTCTTTCATATAGGCTAGTGGTAGGCTCTATACCATTTTCATCCTTCGGTTGTGGGTTCAAGCCTTGTGGCCTTGTCGTATGTGACAAGTTGTTACTTAACCTACAAGTTATCCTTTTTCTAAAACTATATTAAAATAATTCCTTAAACATTCCCAAATTGTAGAAACTCATAATTACATCAACATAAATGATAAGATAAACTTTAAAGGTTACTAATATAATTAATCATATATCTATAAAAGGAATTCCTCCAAAAATAAATATTTCATTAAAATATATAAAAAACAAAAGGGTTGTATTGCCATAATTTTATCTCAAAATATCCTTAATATTGATAAACTCCCATCAAATAAAACCTCAAAATGTATGTTTATGGATTCAAACTTATGATCAAACTTAAACTTATAAACCCATTATGGTTTTCATATCTCCTAATTTAATATTACATAGAGACATAAATTATTTCAAAGGATAATTGGACCTTTATTACTTAAATATTATCTTATCCTAGTCATAAAAATTTCCATTGTGAGGTTGGGTTCAACCTTCCACTGATAAAATATCAAATTTGATTTCATTATTCTAAAATCCATGTAGAGGGAGATAATAAATGCTTAGAATTTAATTAAATTTCTCTAAAGGATGAACAAAAATATTTTAATAGGGATCATTCATAAAAACCACATTCCAAAACTCCCAACTCTAAAGTAGAGGGTAAGTGTTCTCTAATTATAATGATTCATGTTATCTATTATGATTACATAAGCTTTACCATTTTCCTTTTTATTTATAGGCAGTTGTAGGATATTATCCTACTTAACCCCTGGATTAATAAATTCATCTACATAATAGCCAAAGTATTTTCACTTGAAGCACTAGAGTATGGGTGCTGAATTATTTGGTGCATCCCCTCTATTATCATAATTAGCTAACATCATCCCATCACTACAACATTCATCCACTTGATGACCTTCCTTTACAAAATTAAAGCATTTATTGGTTCCCTTAATATAATTTCATCCATATTTTCTTCCACACATCAAGAATGAAGGAAATATCTTCTTCTTCTATCTGTGGTTTTTTAAGTTTCATTTGAATCCCATATTTATTTTCTTATCAAATCCATGAGATTGATGGGTAACTCCAATATCCATTTTTACCTTGATAGAAAAATGAAATATTTCATTATTACTACCGAAGTTACTTATTAATAAATACCTTTAGAGACTTGGTTTGAAGCTACTGAAGAATTTATCAACCTTACTTTCAAGTTGGATGATAATACCAGAAGCATACCTTGCTAGTATTGTAAAACTTTCCTCATAGATACCAATAGATTCATCATATTTATGTTTTAGCTCAAGAAATTACTTCTCCATTTTCATAAAAATAATATAATGAAATTACTTATAAAAAATATGGACCTAAACTCATCCCACTACATGGAGTCAATTTCATTATTATTGCCTCATATTATTTATAAGAGTATACCATTGATCTGATTCACCTTAAAATGACTTTTTCATGCTCCAAACACTGTAGAATAGAAGATATTTGTTCAATTGTTCTAATCCATTGATCAAAAACTTATGGATCGGTGGAACCAATAAAATATGGTGGATGATGCCTCATGAAGGACTCAACAGAATTTACTTCCTACCTTTTATCATTTATAAGTTCAGTATGACTAATATCCTAAAAAAGTTGTCTGAGAAAATTAATAATATTTCTCATTCCAACTCCCATAAAATTTGGTTTCTTGGGAGGAAAATAATTGTATTGTCTATTTCATTTTTCATTAACATGATACCTTTCAGTTCCATTCATTTACTAAAACCAAAAATAACAATGTGAGAAATGATAATCACATAGTCATGAAAAATCATTTATAGGATATCTAAATCATGTCACCTTCATTTCAATATATGAAACATTAGGTTTACCATAGTCCATTCATAGTAATCATCTATTTAAATCCTTAATAATGGTTTATAAAGAGTTTTTGAATTTATAAATCATTTCCACATAGAGTTTCAAACCTGGTGTGAAGCAAGGCCCATTTTCATGTACCAGGTGACAATTGAGTCCATCTCAATGTGCCATTTTTAATGTGATTACCCATATATACCACTATGATAGAGCCATAAACACATATAGTATCCATATAAAGATGTAATTTCATGGAAACCACTAAATCTATCCTTTTCCAAAATTCCTAGACATTTTAATTTACATTGAGTCATCTTTAGACTCATCCTTAGATATATCCCTATAAATAACCATAGAAATATCTATATAGATCTCACCAAAGATTTCTCATAAAAGTTTCCATAGGTTAACACAAAGTTTCTATGATACCAACTTTAAGGATAAAAATTTCTCATATATAAATATTACATCTTAATAGATTAATATTCATTACACAACATAATGATCTATTGCATAATTGTTTAGGTATAATGCCTTTAGAAACTTGGAAACATAAAAAACTATTTCATAAGTGAACTATAACTTATCCCACTAATTTATTCATATATATCACCCTTCTTAGAATTATCAAACATAAAAACTTTCTTTATAACCTAGGGAATAAAATATAACAAACAATGAGCTCAAATGCATATAAATTATAAATAAGGGTGATATTAATGATCATATAAGTATACCATGATCATAAAGGTATAAGAGCATGATATTAACATTTTAAAACCATACCCTACATATCATATATCATAAACTCGATTCATGGAATAAATCTTGGTATTTTATAAGACATAAATCATAAAGGAATAAAAGCATACAAGCTATGAGTGTATAACATTAGCATAAGACATAGAGTTGTGGCATAAAAATAATCATAGAAAACCTTATGTCATGTTTACCCACCAAGACATTCATAAAATGATAGGATTGGACTAAACACTCATGTACTTACTTAGATCTTGGTATAACCTCCATTATAACCTCCTTAGGGATTTAGATAACCTCCCATGTACCTAATTTTGGGCTTAAGTTAAATTCCCATGTACCCATTTTTGGGCTTGGGATAACTTCTCATGTGCCCTTTGAGCTTATATAACATTAATCATTTCCCAATAAATTGGAGGGAGATATAGGTTCCACCCATCCCATAAACCACACATTTTGTGTTCCAAAATATCATAAAATAGACATCATATCACAACTCATGAAAAGAAATGGGTTTCATAAACATTTCATCATAGCATAAAATGTGGAAAAGAAATGGGTTTTCTAATCATCTAGTCACCATGGACATAAACCATCCAGAGAAAGAATAAGGATGGTAAAATTGGATCATATACCTATTAAATATTATATAAAATCAAAGGATGACATCTTAGATGGAAAATTATTTTGGAAGATTACTTGGAATATTTCATGTGTAAAATAACCATTTCACTATGAAAATGATTTTTTAAATATAAAACATTTTCAAAATCCTTTTATTCGAAAATAAAAATTTAAACATATAAAGGAATATTTTAAAAATTGTGTGGTCATAATGGTGGGATATTTTTTTATTATTTTACATGTTAAAACAAATATTTCTTTCACATTTTCAGTAAAATCCAAATAGGTCTTGTTTGGAGAAAAATAAAAAGATTTTTTTTAAAATATATTGTAAAAATTTAAACAAGGGTAAAAATGCATTAAATTTTTTTAGAGTGTATACAAAAATTTATTTAAAAAATTATTTTAGAAAACACAGATATAAAATAAAAAAGGTTTTCTACTGAAGAGATAAATGAAGATGTTTTTTATTAAAAAACATTCTTTTGAAATCTTGAGTACATAAAGAGAAAAAATGAAAGGAACACATGTATTTTCATGAAATAACAATTACAAAATAAAATTCATGAGTTTCTTGATATATTGATCACAATATTTCACCATCGAAAGCATAAACATAAATAATCCTGATAAATAATGAAATTGTTTCATAAAATCCTTACCACTTAAGTAACATTGAATCATAAGCCCCATGAAAGACTAACATTAAATGAAACTTAAAATATCTGGAGAATAAATAAATTTATGATATTAAATATAAAAGGGTTGTATATAAATCTCATAAATTAATATATCTTCATAACATAATATATGTTCTAAATAAGAAAAATTGAGACAAAAATCCCTTACATTATGTCTCAAATTCCTTCATACAAATTTGAAAATACTACATAATAAATGTAGGTTTATTATAAATATAATACAAAACCATAATTATATATAAAATACCATATATTATTTACTTATGACCTTTAATTACCCGTTTATTGACAATTCCTTGTTAAAATCATGTTTTGGGTAATAACTACTTTCTTTTTCGTGTATGTTTTGATTTATTATTTTTAATAATTTTACATTGATAATGTTTCCATAATATATATAATTTTAACCATGATATATATATCATATATATTCAGTATATATGTATTTATATTAATCCATAAAATTTAGAGATAGAAAATGAAATACACCATTCATGGAGACGATAGGCTATACATACACATAAACACTATTTCTATTTTATCAATTGATAAAATTAAATAAATTTAAGTAATATATTAACATTAAAGAATCATTTTTTATTTCATATATATCATATATTTTCATTAAACCTATCCTTATGAATTTCAATGTAAATCATATGTGAAGAATGAATCACATTTAATCATGAGGCGACAGTCCGCTGTACACACGAGCATCGTTATCATATTACATTGGAATGGAAAGTAAGAATTTATATGTGATATTATAAAAAAAAGAGTATAATAATACCATAAATATCATATAAATATGTTAAGTCCATAATTGGGGAGGAGTGTCATGTTTTCTAAATACGCAAAACTATTCAATAATTGGAAGTCACTTTGACCCAATTTTCCTATAAAATTGAAAAATAATAGATTTTAGGGATTGTATTGTATTACTAAACCTCTAAAAAACACATGTTTTAAACATGTTATTCAGTAGCCTTAAATTTTACTAAATTTTTACATTTTAGTTTTCCCCATGGAAACTTGTATGTTTTTATTTACCTAGGTAATTTATCCATTAAGAATAAAATAAAAATGATCCTTATTAGAAAATTTGGACCCAATGATTACAAATATGAAATAAAATTTATTAAATTAAAATCTTATGTGTGTGGAATGTTAATTTTTACACAAGCGCAAGTAACGCGCAACGCTATGTTTTAACCTTAACCGCGATAACTAATTTTAATTGTATTTATTAATATTTAAGAATATAAATAAATTTAACCCTATTATATAATAATATTTATTCTTATTTAAAATATAGAGTCATTTTTTAAAAATCACATTCACTTAAGTGAAAAAATAGTTTAAAAGTAAATCCACAGACACGATGAAAAAGTGGTTTTCCAAAGAAAAAACTTTCAAAGGTTTAAACAATTTTCATATCATAATTCATTATGAAATATATTACAATAAAAAATTTGGATTAATTACAATATAATTGAGCTAATTTTACTTTTATAACCATTTTATAACAAAATTTAAGTGTATAAATTCTTTAAACAAAAATTCAATTTTCAATAAAAACCATTATTTTCACTATTCATTGAAAAATTAATCTTTAAAAAAAATACCAAAAATTTAACCTAAGATAATTTTGAAATTTTGAACCCAAAAATTAATTAATTTTTTAAAAATAAATTTTATTAAATTGAAAAAAATTAATTTTATTTTTTGTTCACAAAAATCCATAATTGTTTTGAGAAAAATTTATTTTCAAAGCATATAAAGAATTTACCAAAAAATTATCAATTTTTTGTTAATATGTTTTATTTATATATAACCACTATACATAATTTTAAAAATTTTATTTTTACTATTTATACCACAATTTTACGACTATGTTATAATGGTCATATTTAAACAATTATATTAATAGTTTATCATGGTTCGTTAAAAATCAGTGTTGCATGTATTGAAATCTATTAAAGAAATTAAATTTATTCAAAAAAAATATTTCATAAAAATAGGGGTGTTATATTTTACCTTGTAAAGAAGTTTTAATATAAGTGTGATTTTTTGTTTATTAAATTTCCTTGTGAAATGGATTTTCATAGATTCAAACTTGTTGGGATAATTTTGGCATGGACTGGAATATGGGTTAACCATGGTGTGAGAGAGGGGTTTTTAGAGGGACCATGAGAACCTTCAGGGATTAATATTATGAGATCATCTATTTAGTTTCCAGGAGACCATGAGATCTGTTATGGTATGAAGACTATGATATCTTCTATTCATTTGTTGAGAGACTATGAGAGATCTTAGAGTTTGGGCCTGTGAAAGATCATGAGTTCTTCCACTTTTCATAACTGACTAGAATACTTGTTTAGAATCACTCAAATTATACCCTTATGGCTGGATACCTTGGTTCACTTTATCATTATGAATTGGTTTAGATGATTTTTTATTTTATTAGTTCCATGTTTGATGTGATGAGATTTTCCATTCCCATTTTTGTTTATTGATTATATAATGATGATGTTATGATCATATTGTTGTTTTGGGTATATTGGGAGTGTTTCATTTTTTATTTATCTAATCCATGTTGTTAAATGTTTTGGAAAACATGTTTTAATTGAGATGGATAACCAAATGGATTTAAATGTATTATTTTTAAATGGAATGATTTTAAAGTTATTTAGTTTTGAAACATGTTTTAAAACATGTTTATTGGTTTACATGGGTAAAATACTTCTATATAGTCATACTGGTATCCTACTATGATCTTTTCCTCACACCCTATATATTCCTTTAGACATATATAGATTTAATTTTATAGGGAACATGTAAATGAAAGGTCACTATGTACCTGGGTGACTCTTCTTGATTACCATAATTTTCATTTTGTAGAGGAGACATAGTCTCAAGAAGTTGTCTCATGTTGAGTCATTTTGGGATTTTTTATATTTTTGGGATACATGTATAGGCCCTATATTGTTATTCCCATTCTTTTGGGATGTATGTATTGGCCCTGTTGCTTGGGTTATATATTTATACCTATAGTGTTGAATTTGATGATGGTGGAATGATCATCTTATTTCATGGATGGATTATGATGATTTACCATGGAAGAAACCATTCCCCATAAATTGATGGGTTTTTATGGTTCTTTTCAAAATCACGTGGAGATCCAGAATGCAATTTGGGCTATGTGGTGGCCCAGTTCAGGTGATGGGTTGGGTCGAACTGGGTTAGTTCATTATAAAATAGTATTAGAGAAAGGTTTTTATTTGGGAGTCATTACTAGATTGTAGTTAGGATCATTGGGAATAATGAGTTAGGGATAAGATATTTCCTATCCATCTCTTCTCCATGTCTATATTTGAGCTACCATGGGTGGTTTATAATTATGTTTACATTTTTTCTAGGTTATAGTTATTTTTATGAGATTTTGGGCTATTTTTTGGTCGATGTTGTGTCCTGAGGTGAGTTTGAGGGTCAATTTGAGTTTTGGGGGTGAAATTGGGAGGTCTTTTGGAGTCACACAATTATTTCTCACTTTTAGTAGTAACTATGGGTAGCCCATTCGGCCTTGTCAGCCAACCTCTAGTGATACCCACACAACTAGATCATGATTTGGCAAACTGTGTGGGAAAACTATGAATAGTGGTAAATACATGAGTTTTTTAGTATTTTTTATTCTTTTCCCATAGAGTTTCTTTTAATTCTAGTGTTTCATACCAATATACATGATGGGAGTTTCTTTTGATTCTATCGTTGTGTTTTAAGGTTGAATTGTTCTTGATGAAGCTTGCGTTTTGTGTTGTGTTTAAAAATCCTCATAAAAGAACCTCATCCAGAAATAAAGAGGGTGTTGTAGAGAAAACACCATAGGAGAACCCTCCTCTTGAAGTACCTTTGGTGTAATCAGTTATTCATACAATCTAATCCTTAGGTCAAGTGGGTCATCAATATTAGACATGGATGGTGGACCATGCTCAGGAGTTCATGAGGAAAAATCCTTTGGTGATCTATGGTGAAAGGGAATCCAATTTTTTTGAGGAATGTATGGAACACAATGATGGGATCATTGAGTTCTTAAAAAAAATTGAGACCTCTAATGTGGTTATTTCTATATATGTTTTAATAGGTCTGGGTAGGATGTTGTGAGAGTCGATGGTTCTCTTTAGGAGGTGTGAATATCTCACATGGACAACATTTAAGGTGGATTTCAATCGATAGTTCTACTCAAAGACCATGAGGGAAGATAAGACCCATGAGTTATTTAATTTAGTGCAGGGGGGTCATTATATGATGGAGTATTCTTCCCATTTTACTAAATTGGTTTGTGTTTCTTCAAATATTCTAAGGAACGACTACATCAAGGCTTAGAGTTTTGTGATGGGTATGAGGCTAGAGATCAGTTCTATGATTTTTATTCTCAATCTAATTACCTAATAAGTGGTGTTTTATAAGGAATATATGGAATATGATAATTTTACTCGAAATATAGGTCTCATTAGTGTTATTTCAGTTGGGGGAAGACAAAGTTTTTCATTAGGTCAAAAGTTGAAGTGGGATGAGCCTCAATGTGGTAGTTGAAAATTTTTCCAAAAGTCATTAGGATCAGATCCTATGGATTCTTCGAAACATAATCTAGTAATATGTTATTAGTGAGGTAATAAAGGAAGGACCATACTTAATGTCTTATAGACTATGAGGATGTGCCACTGGTGTGGGAAGTCAGGTAATCTCTAGTTCTTCTGTCTGTTGGATCCATGGGGGAATAGTGTGGGATCCAATTTTTCAAAGGCCTCTCAAGTGATGTTAGAGGCCTATAAGGGTGGAGTATCTCAACCTCATGGTAAGGGATATTATCACCAATATAATAATACCCAATGTGATTCTGAGAAAAGGTGTCTCCATGCATTATAGGTTATGTTAGATGGACCAGGTTTCTAGCGAGCCACTATAAGGGGTACAATGTTTATTTATTATTAACTAAAATCTATTTTATTTGACACTAGATAATCCCATTACTTCATTTCAATTAAAATAATTGATTTTTTGGGTATGTGAGTTGAGTTGATGCCTTATGTTGTGGATTTTATAACCTCATTAGATAAGAATAAGTAGAAAGGTTTAAAGAGACCCACGTGTCCTGTTTTGATAGTGTATGTATAGATCTTATGGGACTTCCTTATTTTGGACCTTGAAATTTTCAACCTTATTATCAAAATGTATTGGTTGACCAACTTAAAGGAATTTTTTGATTTATATCTCCATAGTTTCTAGTTCCTTACTCTTGATGGAATAAGTCGTGTTTTTCAAGGTGAGTGGGATCCAAAATTAGGGTGGGAAGGACTAGTTTCTTCAGAGTTAGGGTTGATATCACTAGATGTTTCTAGGTTATTTCTCAAGGATATTGAGTAGATATCAGTGGGTGAACTTCCAGTGGTCATGGACAATTACCCAAAAGTGTTTATAGGGTTTTTTTTGGGATTTATGCTTCTACTAGAGGTTGAGTTAACCATCTTATACTCCCTAGGATGATCCCAATATCCCTATATTCTTATCAAATGGATCTATTTGATATGAAATAGTTGAAATTCTATATAGAGGATCTCAAAAAATGGGATTTATCCATCCCAATATTCCATCATGGGCTTCACCAGCACTTTTTGTGAAGAAGGTGGATGGAGGCCTTCAACATTTCACATACTACGATAAGATTAAGTATGTGACAGTAAATGATAAATATTAGTCCCCTATAATTGATGATTTTTTTATCAACTTAGGGGAATCCATTTGTTTTTAAAGATTGACTTGATAACAAGGTACCACCATTTAAGGGTCTAGGAATAGGATGTTCTAGATACCTCCTTTTGAAGTTGCTATATTGATTTTGAGTGTTTTTAAAGCTATTTGAGCATGATAACACTCTAGTTTTTATGTAATTGATTAATTGGATCTTCCATTTTATTTTTGGAATCATTTTTGGTCATGTTTATGGATGAAATAATGGTTTATTCCCAATACAAGAAGAGAATGATGACCATAAATGTTATTTTAAATGTTTTGAGGGAGATCCATCTATATGTAAATTTTTCATGTGTCAGTTTTGGATTCAAGAAGTAATGTTTTGGGTCCACATTATTTATGAGGTAGTATTTTCAGTGGATCCAGAGAAATTTTACACAATCATATCTTGGGAGCATCCATGAATTTTTTTAGATCCACAACTTTCTGGACTTCACTGGGTATTATAGATGATTGTTTCAGTACATCTCTAGGATAGATTCTCCCTTGATAATGTTTACTAGGAATGTGGTGGAGTTTGAGTGTGATGATAAGTATTAGAGTGATTTTGAGTATTTGTGAAACCGATTGAAAAACATTCCATTTTTTATTTTTCTCAAGTTTGAAAAAGATTAGGCCATGTATTTTGATGCTTCTAATGTGGGATTTGGGTGCGTATTGATGGAGAATAATCATGTGGTGGCCTATAGTTTATGGAAAATACACTGAAATGAGTGGAATTATCCCAACCATGAAATAGGATTTGAAGTCATGATGCATTCACTAAAGACATGTTGATAATACCTCTATAAGGAGAGTTTTAGAATGTATTTGGGTCATATGATCCTGAATTACATTTTTACCTAGTGAGACCTGAATCTCAAGAATTGACAGTAGATAGAATAACTTTAAATATTTTATTTTAATATTGAATATACACCCGAGAAGGGTAATGTGGTCACCGTTTCATTGAGTAGGGATATTCTATTAAATGCAGTTCGAGAATTTGTGGACGAGTGGGGTATGATGAGTTTTTTTATCAAAATTTAGAGGAACATAAGGATAGAGAGAAGGTTTTTATGGATAGAATAAAGGCTACACCCCATCTTAATGACTGGGTAAGGAGTGAGAAAGTATCTAAACTTGAGTTATAGAATATTAGAAGTGATTTAAATAATAGGGAGACCTTATGTGTTTGGTCTTGGTCTCCTGATGGTTCTCTCATATTTAGGAAGTGGATGATTGTTTCTTTGAGCCCAAGTCAGGAGGTGATATATGAGGTGAACCATTAAAGCTGTGTCGTGAAACCTGGAGAAACCAATTTTTTTATACCTTGAAAGACCATTATTGGTGGCTCATGATGAGATACATAGTGGTAGATTTCATTTCTATATGCTTTAACTGCAAAAGGATTGAAGTAGAAAATCAGAGACTAGCCAAGTTATTGTAACCACTTCCCATTTCAGTGTGGAAGTGGGATGGTATCTCTATAGATTTCATGATCGGGCTACCTCATACTATGAGTGGGAAATATTACATATGGGTTTATTTCAAATGTTTGATGAAATTAGCCAATTTTCTTCCCATCAGAGACTCGATGAATGAAGATTACCTCAAACTCTAATATGTTTGAGAGGTTTTTTAGATTCACATAGTTCCCAAAGTGATAGTTTTAAAAAAGGATTCCTATTTTACTTATTGTTTTTATAATGAAATCTAGGAGGATTTGGAAACCCAATTGAGATTGAGCACTGCATACCACCCATAGACAAACATTTAGTCCGAGTAAACCATCCAAAATCTAGAGGATATGTTACAAGTATGTGTTCTTAATTTCAAAGGTTCTTAGGAAAGACACCTATCACTGGATACATTTTTTTATAATAACAGTTATCAATAATTGATCTGGATGGCCCTATTTGAGGTGTTATATGTAAATTCATTCCAATCCCCATTATGATGAGATGAGGTGGGTGCGATTTCCTTAGTTTAACTGAGTCATATACACAAGATTATTGAGATAGTTTGGATAATTCAGAAATGTTTAGTGATAACTCAAAGTCACTAAAATTCGTACTCCAATTGTTATCAACAACTGTTATAATTTTAGGTTAGTGATAAGGTGTTCTTTTGGATATTAGTTCAACTGGGGAATTTTCACTTGGGGAATTCAGGAAAGTTTGCGCTGCATTATGTTGGGTCATTTCATGTTGTGGAGTATGTTAGGAAGGTATCCCATCAGTATGATTTTCCACCATGGATAACATTGATCCATGAAATCTTTCAAGTTTCCTATATTAATAGATACTATATAGAGCCATCTAATTTTTTGGAGTGGGGGGACTTGGAGATTGAACCTGATACCACCATTTTGGAGCATCCAGTTCATATCTTAGATTAATAGAATAAGGTGCTCCATAGTAATTCGATATCTTTGGTCCATGTTTTCTAGAATCTTGTTAGAAATATCCATGATACATGAGAGTGGGAAGATGAGGCAATGGAATAGTAGACTCACCTATTTTATTTTTAGGATTCTTGGGAACATTATAGGAAGTCAAAATGGCATGTTGGGGAGTTTTTAACACCTGTCAGGTCACTAGTGTGTCAAGTTTTGAGCCTTATTTATATTTTAGTTTCCTATTAGAGGTTCCAGATACCAGGGGTAGAAAAACTATTTTTTGGGGAAGGTGGATAAAGGTGAATGGTTATCACATGTTTGTATAACTATGTGGAAAACCATGTGTGGGGGGTTATAGGGGGTGATAGTGGGGGTTTTCACAATTTTGGTATGATTTTCCATACCATGTAGCACTCGGGGGTAACTATACAACCTCTTTTTGGTGGGTAATTAGAACCCACATGCTTGGATCATGGTTTTTCTAACTGTGCAACCATACTATTCATCTAATCCAATTTTCTAAAAAAATGATATTTACCATTTCTCCACTTTCTATTTTATACACCCTTTGGCCTCATTTTCCTCCCCAATCATGCATAACCCATTATCGTTGGTGGTGGATCTTCTCCTCTCTATTGGTGGTGGAGTTCTCCTTGTATTCAAGGTGTTTTGGCTTGAGGTATGCTAATTTCTTGAGTTTTCTACCTCATTTCCCCTTCTCTATGTTTATTTTACCTTTTTCTATGGAAGTGTGCAACCTTATGGGGAATATTGGATAAATATATTACATATAATGTGGGAAATAATTGTATTTCTTATGGATTTGGTTTATGAGGCCTTGATCTACCTATTCCGGGTGTTTATCTTCAAAGGTGATGAAGTTGTAACTGAATCTGAGGTATTTGTCTCTATTTAAGGAAGTTTCCCAAGGATTACCTTTAAATTATGAATCAACTTTGGTTTTTGTTTTCTTAAATTGAAAATAAATTATTTATGGTTGAATTATATCCTATATTTAATGTGTTCTATGGATTAATTTTACACTTGTGAAAGGGGGTGGAAAGTGTTCACCTTAAGTGATTGATGAAATGGATCAAATTATTTTTTTATATTTAAATGGATTTATAAAATGATTTTAGGAATTGTTTTACCTTTTTAAGGGTGTTTCAATGAAAGTGGACATATTATTTTATGGAATTTTCTTTCAAAATGGGTTTTCATAGATTGACACATATTTTTGATTATGTTGGCATTGAGTATCACATGGGTTAACCAAGGTGTGATCGAGGGGTTGTATAAGGGACCATGAGAGCCTTTAGAGAGGAAGATCTTGAGAGATTCCATTTGGTTCTTAAGGGACTATGATATCCTTTGGGTATGAAGACCATGAGAGCTTCTTTTCATTTTCTAAGAGTTTATGAGAGATCATAGAATTTGGGCCTGGGGAAGACTGTGAGATTTCCCACTTTTATTAGTTGTCTAGAATACTTATTTAGATGAACTAACATTAGACCCTTATGGTTAGATCCCTAGGTTAACTTACTCATTCCATATTGGTTTACATTATTTTTCATTTTATTAGTTCGATATTTTATGTGATGAGGTATCTCATTCCTATTTTTTATTTATTATATAATGAAGTTTTTATGATTACCTTGATGCATTGGGTATATTGAGCATGTTTTTACTTGCTTATTTCATTGATTCATGTTGAGAAATGTTTTTGAAAACAAGTTTTATTTGATATGGATAACCAAATATATTTAAAATGATTATTTGAAAATAGAATGTTTTCAAAGTTATTTAGTTTTGAAATGTGATTTCAAACTAGTTTATTGGTTTTCATGGAAAAAATTATTAAATTAATTCATGGTGTTATCCTATTGTTATTTTTTCCTCACAACCTACATATTCCTTTTAGCATATGTATATTTCCTTTTGTAGGTTGTAGGTAAAGTCAAGGGCACCATGTACCTGGGTGGATCTTCTGGATTACTGTTTTCTTTGTTTTGTAGAGAAAATGTGGTCTTGTGGTGTTGGATCATGTGGATTCATTTTGGGATTTTATATCTTTTGATATTTATGTATATTACTTGTAATCTTTCTCCCATTATTTTGAATTTTTGGGATTTTAACTTGATATACAATGTATATATTTCCCCTTTGGGTGTTCTTGTATATGATGTTTATTTTTGTTTATGGTATCTTGTTTTCATATTCTATGTTGCTATTATTTCATGTTTATACCTATAGTGTTGACTCTAATGTTGTTGGTGTGGCTACCCCATTTCATGTATGGGTCATGCGAGTTTACCATGGGAGAAATTATTCACAATAGATTTTTGGTTTTGCTTGGTGCTTGTTTCCAACCCAAGGAAATCAAGAACGTGCTTCGAGCCGTGTGGAAGGAAAACTTAGGTGATGGGTCGGGTCAACCTGGGTTGGTTCAATATAGGTACCCTCTTTAATAGCATGCAATACTCAATGAGGATTCAGTCCCACATAATAGTTAAAGAGAGTTTGTATGGAAGGTCAAGAGTTGAGTAGATATACTTCATGTACTCCCCCATGTATCAGGTCATGGTCTGCTCTCCCTAGAGTATGTTATTTCATGTGTATTAGGGAATAGTTATCATATATATGGTATGTACTTAGTTGATAAACCTTTATTTAATGAATTTCAATTCTAGTATGAGGTTTCAAGATTTTGAAATGGGAATTATGAGGTGATGAGTTGTTTAGACACTATGAGTTTTATAATATTATAAGTATCCTTTCATCATGAGAACTTTATAAATCTAGACTCTACTATTTTATAGATTCTCATTACATGCTTGATCACTGCAAATGTTTGATTTATAGATGAGGTATGGAATTCAGACTCTCTAGATCTTAATCATTCCTAATTTCCCTTGGTTTATTGTGATGTATGATTTTTATTTAAAGATGGGATAAGATTAATAAATCTTCCTGATATCCTAGGGGTTTCTATATATTAATCATATATTGATTTTAATCATTCTTGTTTCTCTATTGTTCTAGATAATTGAGTTGAATTATAGGTTCCTTATTCATTTGTGTTTCTAGAGTATTCTATTTGGTATTGTTATACTCACCACAATATAGGACTTATTCCCATACATATTGTTTTAGTGTAGAAATCTCATAGTTTAGTGATAGTCTAGGTGGACGTGAAGTTATAGTAGTTCACGAGGAGCTATTTTTTAGTGGGGTTTAGTGGTTATTTATGGTTTTTGTTTTTGGAGATCTCTTCCAAGGATTTCATATAGAAAGGATGTGATATATTATTCCATATATCCATTTTAAAGGTTGATGTTGTCCTGTATAGGTTTTTCGATGGTGTTTCATATTGTATATTTTTATTCCATCCAGGAATTTTGGTATAGTTCATATATTTAATTATATATATTTTTTGGTTAATGGATGTGACTTTTGTATTTAGGTTTAATATTTTTCACTATTTGATATAGGATAAGGCCTCCCAGGTATGTTATGAATTCTTGCTGAAAGTCTGCATCTCTTATCCTATTATAGGAAGGATTATGGTGGCACACTCTACTTATTGTTGGCCCAGGTGGGGAATCCATAGTTCGGGTCTTTCCATAATTGTATCAAAGTGGTTTATTCCAAGGGATAGATTTTGGAGTTTATAAACTAATGAGGATTGGTTTTAGAATCATAGGAAATGTTTATAATGTATATTGAGTTTTTATTAGACCAAGGAACCCAACATAGGTGTAATAGATGATGTATCCATTCTCTAAGAAATTTTCAATGGATCTTAAACTTTAATTTTTTTTCATTATATAAGTAAGTTTGTATATGTTTCATACAATGGTATGAAATGATATTTCATGAAATTACTATGTCATTTTTCCCCTATAGTCTATAGTATCCATGGGTACATCATATCTAATAGAATATGTTACCTATAGATATTCAACACAAGATCTGGGGGAGGGTTTGATAAGAACATGATAGTGTTCGATCCTCTATCTACTAATTAGTTGAGTTATGAATCATCGATTTAGAGTCCAATTTAGAGGTATCCTTTCCATGAGAGAAGAGGGTAGATCCTCCATCAATTTTTCTTACTATAGACTGCTTTCTAGAGAACATGATAGTTACCATTGATGTAAACAATAATGTATTTATATTAAATGTGTTATATATATTCCAGAGACTAATTCATCATGTGTTTGTGAGATGAGAAAAATATTTTAGTAGTAGAGTATTGGTTAGGGTCCAACACTCATGTTTCATATCTGGTTTGGACACCCTCTAACTATAAAGTGATTCTTTCATTATATTTTTACTCATAGTGAAACAATTCATTAGTTAAAATTTACCTAAAATCATGATAGTATTACTCTACCAATGTTTAATTTTGATATTTTATTCAAGATGTACCATATAATTATTTTTAGTATGGTAGATTTTGAAAGGTTTTGGAACCTCTTCAAGGTAGTTTGATTATGACCAAGTGTGTCTCAAGGTTATGGATAAGGAACTCCTTGTTCATGATTCAAATGTATTTTTTTCAATCTTGAAAGTTCAAGAGACATATCTAAATGTATTTTCAAGTTGTATTTACACCTTTACATATCCCCCAACTATATTAGAGTCTTGGATAGAGAATTGGTTTATTGGGGTTTTCTATTAGATTTTTTACCAAATCAGGATTGTCAGTGTTTACCTATAGTTATCCAGAGTGATGTGATAGAGGGATCTCCATGTTAAATAATTCTTTGAGATTAGATGGTTTACATTTATGGGATATGTGGTCTTTTAGGGGAAGTTATCATAGGATAGTTTGTGGTGTGGTAGTAGCTAAATATGGTATAAAATTTAGACTATATCCATTACCACCTTGATGTAATCCTCATGAAACATTATTTGGTGAAAATAAAACTATAAATAATTGTGTGTTGTGGATGGTTTGAATAGGTGGTATCTAATAGGATTCAAGGTATAAATTATGTCTTCTTCACTGAAACTCATAATCATCTGTATTAGTGTGATACATTTCTATCATGTTATTTTATTTAAGAGTTAGAGGATTCAATGTAGCTCCTAGAAATAACTCTTTGGTATGAGATTTATATTGTGGTGACTATCCCTTTTCTCATGATTTTTGAGAGTGTGTGCTTCCCATCATGCGAGAAAGAGATTTCGTGAGATTATATCATGTTGGGAAGAGACCATGTGACATAAACATAAGTGTGTATCATATAATACATCATTACTGTAGGTTTTATTCAACATAATTGATGGTTTAATTTTTAATTTAAATTGTGAGTCAAAACCTCCAGTCAGATAAGTAGGTTAACCCTTGAGATATTGCATTAGATTATCTATAAGGTTATGAATTTAGTTTATTGTGACTAGAATTCTAAAAAGTAGAGTTTTACTACTATAGTGGGGGAATTAATTAATGATTTTCTATAGGATGTTCTGAGGTTTTCCTCATTGAGAAATTGATTTTTTTTCAATTATTATTTGGGATTGTATTGGTATCCCCTATAATTTTTAGATAGTCAACTGAGCTCAAGGAGATGATTTTATATTTGAGATATATTTTGTAGAAAGGTTTCTTCTAACTTAGGTTATAATTTTTTACCAGTTGAAAGAAGAAAGTAGTTATTGGAAAAAACCGGGTATGATTACTCTCATCTATGATTTTTTAGGATAACATTTTGCGACTAACATTTAGGTATCTCTAGGAACATATTGAAATTATATGGATACTATTGGGAATGAATAAGGCCTCTGATGGGTTTTTGATATCCATGGATTATTAGATTAGTCTTCATAGATTCCACCCTATTTTGAGAAAAATCTGAAGGTGATAATTTCGAGTGTTTAGGGTTTTTTCTTGGTTTAATTAATGAGGCCCAGTGGTATGGATAACTCTCACAGTGAAAATTATTGATTTAAAATATCTATCCTTTTCCCTACATTATCTAATAGGATGGGTTATTGGTTTTCCTCTATAGATTTTGAGATCATGATTGATTATGTAGTAAGAGTGACATGGATGTTGTATGGTGGATAACCCCCTTAGTAATAATTCCATGTTTTATGCATGAAATATATATTTAGAAAACTAACCCTAGTGTAGATTATTATAATGAAAGTGGTAGACATGGTGCATTTTTTTGTTTGTGGTGGCCCCCTATAACTCAACAAGTGCAGGAGGCTTAGTATAAAAGTATATATTGTAATATCATGTATGATAATGTATTTTTAGGTCATGAATGTAATGAATTATCTTAATGGTAGGGAGTATTTCATATTTCTATAATGTGGGATAGTTGTATTCAATAAGAATCATCTTGGTTTATTTGATGGGATGTGTTGAACTAAGGACACCCAATGTAGTATGAGACCTTGTTAAGGTATAATTAATATATAAATAATGCTCATTATATTGAAAATTCCACAGTGAAAGATGTCAATTTTTAGGTTGGGTTTCTTGGTCACTCATCTTATATCAAGTGTTATCATAGGGTTTGGAGATGATATAGAAGGGTTATCAAATTATTTAAGACTATCTACTTCATATTTTGATGGAATAAGTCACTAGAGAGCTCAGGGTTGGTTACATGGAAGTTTTTGATTGTTTATATCATTTCATGACAAAATTTTTAGTCACTTATTTAAGGAGTGGCCACATCCCATCTATATTATCTTAAATTATGGATACATATTTTTCATGGTTGTGTATGTAGTGATTTCTATTGGTTGTAGTAAAAATATTAACTTTGGAAAAGGTATAACCTTATTATTAGTGTTTGTGACATTGGTATTTGTGCCTTATTTGGTGATGATGAGGGATGAATCAGACCTTGAGGATCATATATAGGAGCCCTTGTGGAGTTTATGAGGAATAGTTAGTTGAAACTCTTGTTCTATCCAAAGGTTGTATATGGTTGTGTTTGTTTAATTTGTTCTCAAATACCGAGTCAATGATATAAGTGAAGGTAATGTGAAGGTATCAAGTGATTGATTTTTGTATCCATACATGGAAAAAATATGTTTTCATAATGAATAAATGGAAAGGAAGAATAGAATAATTCCCTGGAATAGATGGATGGAAAAATTCCTTGATCCTTACACATCAACAACAATCACTTTTAAAGTTGAACTAATTTCAACAACATTCATTCCCAAATTTGGACTAAGAGGGAACCACCCACTGAACCTATATTATAACAACCCCGCTCTTTATTACACACGTAAACATGATTTATTACATAAACTTGCACTTAAGAAAACTCTGAGGATCGAGAGGTTTAGAGTCTTGGGAAATTAGGAACATTACATAACAACTTAGAATATAAAATACAACATCTTCATTGAAAAATTATTTTATATGAACACAACATTCCTTCATACTTAGCATTTCATGGGATAACCTGAGGACATACATAAGAAAAGGGTAAGATATAAAGACCAGTAAGGGAGTAAACAAGACATAACATGAAGAATAAAATACATGTTATCAAATAGGAATATAAATGGAGCATAAGAGAAACATGACCATAAAGTCATGGTATAACATTATTATCATAACGTGGAGATGTGTCAACAACATTTAACATGATATTAGCATGAGCCAAGGCTCATTGCACATGGAGAATGTGTAAAACCTCATTGCACTTGAATTATCATGAGTAAAATCTCATTGAAATTGAATTATCATGAGAAAAATTTCATTTCAAATGGCGTATCATGATACTATTCTTTACCCAATGCATTGGAGCACTATTAGGGTGCACCCTTCTTAATCGTTTCATTTCATGCATAAGTGTGCCACATGGATCATATAACATGGAATCATTCAACATCATAAGTTATTCAATGATTAAGGAATGTGGAATACATAAATTAAAGTACCATTAGATATGTATATGTTCATAAAGGTGAATACCCTTGATAGATAAATGGATATGGCATTCACTTACATGATGATTTTGGCATGGAAAAGTTTGGCGTAACTTTGACAGCATAACGATGTCAAATAGAAATCGTAAAATGGGTAGATGAGAGAGAAATGGGTATCTGATAATTTATACATGAAATGGAGAGTAAGGTGGTCATGTAGAATAATATCCCAACATATTTAATGGAATTTAGATTCATAATATAAAATAATTGCTTGAATGTAAATGAGGAGAGAGAAATTCCTTATGGAATTTCGGCATGGTAACAGGTATACATGGGAGGAATTAATGAGAGATAAATTGGTATATCATCATTAAAAAATAAGGAGAGTAGTATAGGGTAAGATCAAAATCATACCCCATCATTTGTAACTGAAAATAAAAGGGCATAACAATATAAGGAAACTTGGACATAAATAAGGAAGGAAAGAAAGTGAGGATCTCTTACTTGGAAGTGTGATCCCAAAGGCTTGAGAGAGTCTTGAGAGAGGATTATTGGAAGCTTGGGTTTCCTTGAGAGGATTATATAGAGTGGAGAGAAAATTTTAGACAAGATCCAAATGGTTTTAATGAATATTAAAGGGAGATTTTGTGGGTTTATATAGGAAAGGAGATGGAATTCTCTATTATTTAGGTTTTGGACACTACACATTAAACTAATCAAAACCAAAAACCATCCCATAGTTTTTCCCATGGTTTTTTCCAAATTAGAGTGTAAAAAATTATTTTATAAGTCCAATGGACTAATTTATTAAAATATCAGGCTTGATTATGTGGAGGTGAGTCACACTCTCAAGGAAATCATTTTAAAAAGTTAAAATATTTTATAAATCTTGGAGGGTCCACTAAGGCACCATAAAATTAATCAAAAAAATCTAAAATCACATTATTTTAAAGGTAAAACATATATTGGACAAATATAAATTTTATAGTATTTTATTACGTCACTATCAGGTCATTATGATGTCATAAAACACATTATATATTTAAACGATATTTAATTTTTACCCAAATATTTGACGCTCTTAGAAAATTATGAAAAATTAACCGTTAGATAATTCAATGTCCTGAATCCAAAAATGATATTCATTTTATCTAAATAATTTTCTAGATATGTGAATTTTCAATTTTAGAATAAAAATTGACATTTTTTAAAAATTCATGGGTTTTTGAAAAAAACAGCTTTCAAACCTTAATAAAAATTACAATTGTATTCATAAAAATATACGATCATTTATATTTAAAAAAATGATTTATTAATAATATTTTATTAAAATATTATTTAATTAAAAAAACCATTAATTCATGAAAATAGATTTATTAATTGAATATTAACTAAAAATACTATTTGTGCTTTAAAAACCATTTACAAAGTAAAAATAATAAAATGAATGTAAATTATTTATACAAAAAATAAAGCCCATAATCATAGTGCTAGGGTCTTATTACATAACCCCTTATAACACCCACATAATACTTAAGGTTAAGGTGTGCGATGGTGAGAGACTCTTGGAGTGGATCGGATAACATCGCTAGAGTGGTAATCTCTATTAATTTCCACTTCTTTTGTAGGTGGTTTCGTTCAATATTAACATGTTAAAGCTTGGATTGGGCTTGGTCAAGAGTGAAACTGAGTGATGCTACCTTCTTTCCAATTTATGACAAATGGGCTTTGTATGGAGAAATTTTATAGGATGAGGTTATCACTTCCTTTTTCTGAGTAAATTGGATTTGTTAAAGCCCTATATTTATACTAATCATGTGATCACTATTCAACAACTATATTAGAAATGGTAACAATTATTAATGGTATTTTAAAATAAAAAAACATAAAACTAAGGAAGTGAATATGTTTTATATATCCATTTTAAATAATAATACATTTAATTAGATCAAGAGGAATTTTCATTAAAAAAAATTTGGGTTATTACAATATTCACCCCTTAAGAAATTTCTCCCTAAAAATTTTATTTTCCCACTCTAAAATAGATGAGGGTAACTTTTCCTCGTCACTTCCTCCAAGAGACTTCCTACGTAACCCTGTGGTAGGGAATCAAAGTCTATGTAGTTCGGTGAGGTGATGGGACACATGAGGAGGCAACCCATGAGGATGAGTGTATGGATGGGACCCAGAGGAAGTAGAACCTCTGGGTTGGGGCATGACCTTCCCAAAACACATAGGATCAAGGGAGAGAGGAAACGATGAGACATGGGTGATGGGATTGAGCCTTAGGAAGGCTTCCTATGTATCCCCATATAAGGGAATCAAAGTCCACATATTTCAGGATGGGGGTGTAGGATCGAGGTGTGTGCAAAGGACATCGACCCAATGATATACTAGGCCTTACACGTGGTTAGCAGCCCGGGTCGGTCTGATGCCACTGGGATGGACCAGAGATGTGGGTCCCAATAAAATGGATGAAAATGGTTTACCATTGGATGGGGATCACAATGTCTTACCGCTGGATGGGGATCACAATGGCTTACCATAGGTTGGAGAGTGCAATAGATTACCGTTGATTAGGGTATCACAATGACTTACCATTGGTTGGGGTTCCAACGGCTTACCGCTGAATAGGGTTCCAATGACTTACCACTGACTGGGGTTGACGACGGCCTACCAATGGTTGGGGAACACATCAACTTATCCCTAGTCGGGGAACACAATGGCTTACCTCTGGTCGGGTTTGGACTTAAGGGAGTCTTCCTACGTACCTTTCCTAGGAGACAAGGATCAAATCCCACATAGTTTGAATGGGTACAGTTTAACATCTTGTGGGAAAAAAAGAGGCTTATAGTTTAACGTTATGTAGGATGAGGGTGGATCAATGTGAAGTGGTCGAGACCGATGGGTGTTGGTATTAAACCTTAGGGAGGCTTCTTACGTACCTTACCTTGGAAAGGATCAAATTACACTTAGTTCGGGAGAGTTTGGTAAACCAATATGAAGGGGTCGGGACCAATAGGTGCTGGGCTTGAACCTTAGGGAGGCTTCCTACGTACCTTGAATTGGCAAGGATCAAAGTCCATGTAGTTCAGAAGGGGGTATGATGATCCGATGTAAAGGGGGTCAGGACTAATAGGTGTTGGGCTTGAACCTCTGGGAGGATTCTTATACACCTTTCCTTGGAAAGGATCAAAGTCCATGTAGTTCAGGAGAGGTGTTGGGGATTACAGTCTAGGGAGACCCAAAGAGGATTTCATGGTCGATGCTTACTCTAAGCCCACGTGGGCAATGCTTGGTGTGAGAAACAAGAGGCAGAAAAGACCTGACGATCACGTTGTGAAAGGTGTGTCTATGGGAAGTGGAGTGGGGCTTACATATGGTTAGTGTCCCAAAAAATAAATAGGGGATTATGCATGGTTCGTAGCCCAAAGAGGAAATAGGGGCTTACTCATGGTTAATATCCCAGAGATATGAAGATTGGGACTTACTCTAGGATGGAGGCTTGGGTGGAAATAAAGCCCAATGGGAGAGGGATGAGATAATGAAGGTCCCAATTCCCATCTATCCTTTGTTATTTGGCACCAAAGAAGAGAGGAGGAGCATGGATGATACCTCATGCAAGAAAGGCTAGGGGCTTACACAAATGTGGTTTCCCTTCCCTGTGGACAAGCACCACTTCAGCAAAGAGGATCTCATTCCATGTGAGGAAGATCTCACTCCCGTGGAGATGAGTGGGTATAGAGAATGTCAGAGATGGGGTTCCTCGCATATATTGCATGGGGAGAGGCCATAGTTTAATGTCATGTGCTGAGGATGATGGTACTTGGCAGTTTAACATCCTGAATCTCGGACAAGGGGGGTTCACTCAACATCCCTAGGAATTACATAACTAGAACGATTTAACCCTTGGTGAAGGGAAGGCACCATCAATGCCATGATGAGGGGGTGTATTGGAGTGATCCACTGAGGGGCCCATGTTAGCATGGCTATGCAAAGAAGAAATATCCTTTAGCATGCCTATGCGAAGAATCATGAGGTGAACTAACGCAATGGGAAGCACCGCCCAAGGGATATTAAAGCTGATTCGTACTAGCCTGGAGGGCCATACGGGAAAGGGGTGTGTAAAGAATTTGTTCTTAGAAGTAGGTGTTTTTCTAAGAGGATGAGATTCATGAAGAGGCTGGTCTTCATGAAGAGAATGAGCTTCGCAAAGGGGATGGTCTTCACGAAGAAGTTGCACCTCGTGAATGGAAAGTAACACTAGGAGAAGACAAGATCTATGAAGGTAAAACACTTCACAAAGAGGGGGATCTTTAAAAAAGGCCAAGTATTTGCAAAGTGCCACCGTTAAGGGAGCTGGGCTTCACCTTAGTGAGTACCTCTTTGTTTTGGGAGAATTTGGTGAAGGATTTACGCTTTGCGAAACCTCGATCACCCAGAAGGGGATCCTTCCTCTACGAAGGGAATGAGACTTCGTGAAGGGAATCTCCACTGTAGGTAGAGGTTGAAAATGAAGCAAAGGGTGACAACTTTAAAAGGACAAGTAACTTTGGAAATCCATGTGAAGGCTTCGTGAAGGTCTACGTGAAACTGTAAGGTGAAAGGTTAGAGTAACAATGGTTTGGGAGAGGCGTTCCACCATCTATTTATAGGAAAACCCCAGATCTGGGGGTGCCGTGGTGCCACAGAAAGGCATTAGTTAGTTGGTTTGTGGGGGGTCTCGTGGAGGGGGAGAGATGCGGCATAGGGCTTGGTGGATGGGGCCAATGTCAAGAGACTCGTGAATGACCTGATACCATGAAGGGGCTGCCACCAGCTCAGACTCTTGTTAGGTAGGGGAACCACATAGCCTCTCACGGAGCATTTCGCGAGGAACTGACACCCTCCACGCAGAGGGCTTCACATATGGCCTTTTTGAGACAAGTCAGGGGTTTTTCCCGACTTTTTCAAGGGGGATTTGTCTAATAAAATTGTTGATATTATGGGATGAGTCAGACCCCTGTGTGTTTTCAGCATCAATAAATTCTCCACTCAGAATTGGAGCCGATGGAAGGAGAGGGTCGAATTCTGAGGAAAAAACTCTGAACAAAATGGGATGATAGAACTCATAGTGTAATGAGAAGGTAGGGGCAAAGCTAGTCCCCTGAGGGAGACACCGTACTATTCTCATAAAGTGGTCTTCGCAAATCACATGTGAAGAACTTGGGGAAAATGAGGGCTGTAGAGCATTTTAGGGTCGGCGTGCCATGCATGGGTCGCACTGCGAAGCGGGGGTGCCACAAAGCAGGGGGCACCGCGAAGTCGGGGGAGCCGTGAAGCCAGGGGCTCTATGAAGCCGAGGGGACTGTGAAGCCTAGTGTCACTTCTTCCTATATATAGGGGCTCAAAGTTGTTTTTTCTGTACCTGGATCTTTGCGAACAACGGTTCTTGAGCCCTCTTCGTGATTGATCCTCTCCGTGAACACCTTAGCGAACCATATTCTTTGGCGTGGTGATTCACAAATTCTTTTTTAGTGAATTGGAGTATCACGGACCACTACCTTCTTGGAGATGCAAGTCGAACCCCCACATCTCTTCATAGAGAAAAGATAGAAGTGATGGTCTTCGCAAAGGGTCCTCACGAAGGGTCTTTGTGAACACTCTCATTCCCAAAAGAAAATACCAAAGTCCTTTGATTCAATGGCTTCTCGGGAGGCCGTGTGAGAGGTTAGTGCTGATTCCACTCAGAGGGAGGCCATAGCCAACAACCTAAAAATAGGTGAGTAAATCCAGAGTACTTCTTATCATACATCGTTAACAGAGCGACTGACAGAGGTGCAAAAGGAATATCTGTTGTGAAAGTGTCTACCATTATATGGTTTTGGTTTGTGGGAAGAGGTATTTATTCCTAAATCCAATAGAGATGAGCCAACCTATTGGTTCATGGGGACTCCCGAGAAATATCAGGGGCATAGGGATACATACGGGTGCATCAAGAAAGATCATACCCCGGTTACAGTGCATTGCTCGTACAATCATGTTAATAGAATCAATGATAGGGCACTGGAACCATAGACGTCCCCACACTTATATAAGACGATCCTCAAGGCGAGCATTAGAAATCCAGACAAGGGGTGGATCAAGAGTTGGGACTTGCACCAGGGTGGAAACTTTATAGATGACTGGTCTTGGGCCTACTGGGCATGCACGTTCTGTGAGGAGTTTGGGAATGTCTTGAAGTGGGTTGGCCTGTATGAAGCAGTTTGGACCTCCCAATTCAGTGTCTCCCAGCTGAAGGAATTTATAGAGGAGTTGCTGAGCTGGTGGTCGCTAGATACCAACACTTTACACCTACATCACGGGGAGGTTAGCATCAACCTTTGGGACCTATACCAGATTTCTGGAATCTCAATCCTGGGGGGAATGTATGATGAGTTCCTCCCTGCCATGGATGCTTGGGGAGATGGGGAGAAAATGCTGGCTTTCGCGTTTGCATTACTGAGACTTCTTCCAGGCATGAATGAGGAAAAACAAAACACCATAGACATCCACTTCAAGTAGTGGTTTGGATACTTCATTGATTTCCCCTCAGAAGAGGGGATGCTACCAGCGAGGCCCCATATTTGCCTGCGAGGAGCTCAGTGGGGCAAAGAGGGTTTGTACTGGTGGACCCTAGAAGATAGCCAATGGAAGCTATGGGGATATAGTGTTATGACAGGCAGTTGCCTATAGTCTAGCTTGTCGGGTTTATCTCATCACTGATCTATGGGTGGATATTACCGATAAGGGATGCCCACATAGGGGTGAAACCAAGCACATTTATCATGGTGTCTTAGCTGTCTTATGGGAATCGCATCAACCTGGGAAAATCATTGCTGGAAAAGTTGTACCATCTTCTCTGGAATGTTAGTGAGGGGAAGAGGCTAATGCAAGTACGAGGGCCATTAAATTTTTTGTACAACTAGATCATGATGCACATGGAGGGTTACAAATACCTCAATCCCATTTCTCCACTAGGGATACATTCTCGCCCAGTGATTTTGAACATTGTGGGGAGCGCCCCGCTGAAGCTAGATTCCATAACTGTGCTGGGTAAAATGGGGAGAGCAGAACAATTTATCTTTCATCCATTCCCTTTTCCAACTGGGGTCTATTCTGACAACAACACATATATGATAGAGAAACGGTTGTATCTGCTATCCTTTCATGGCGGTGTGCTGGTGGCACGAGTGGATTGTGAACCCATATGTGAACCATACACCCTGAACCGGTTTTCCAGATAGTTCCGTTGCTTGCAGAGGCACTCCCTGAGTGTATACGACCATGTGCCACAAGAATCACCCATGCGTGATGTGACAACTCTGGAAGATTTTTACAAGGGAGTATGGGAAGATATTGAATGATCTACCCCATCCAATGATACATTAGGATTGGTCCACGAGTATGCACAAAGTTGGGAGGGTGCCTACCCTGGCGAGATGATGAATCAAGTGACCATCTGGGCCAGCAAGGTGGTTCCAACACCATAACGGTAGACAGTGGTGATGGGGGGGAATCAATAAGGTGGTACAGACACTCGTAAAGGTGGTGAAACTGTGATAGCGGGAGTGTTAGGCCACGAACCAGAAAATCTAGGGCCATTATTGACTGGGGATGATAAGGGTGAGGGCACAGTGCCAGGACCAGTGGCTCCACTTAGGAGGCCACAGAAGGGAGGCAAGTCATCTCGAGGATTTTTCAGAATTTCCCCTCAAGATCTTGGGAAGAAACTGCACTTGATACCAATACCTTCTGATTCCATATTCCCAAAGGCATAGAAGGACTAGGAAAAGAGTAAAAAACACCTTGGCATCAACGGTTTATGGATGAACCTGAAAATTCACAGGATGTTACTGGGGGAGATCAACTTTTTGAAAGGAGGCTTCAATGATACTCCTGCTGAGGGGAAAAAATTTGCAATAGATCTAGAGGAGGTAATACATTCTCGTGATTACATGCGGCTGATGTCACACCGGGAAAGGATGTTGCTGAACATTACCACTTCTGAAGAGCTGATGGCAGTCCAACTGGCGGAGCGCTTCCCCTTTCCTGGCCATGTAGAAGAATCGAGGCCAGAAGAATCCAACATGGGAGACCCCCATCGAGTAATGGAGGGGGACTCCAGGGAAGCTTCTCCGGAACAAGGTGAGATACCATCCTAGGGGTGAATCTACTTGGTCAAGTTTTCCGCAACTTTGGAAGTAAGTTTCCACTTCCTTTTAATCCACTAATGCAATCCCTGTCTTTTCTTGCTTTCTTAACTAACATGCATATGTGCAGGAGAACCTTCATTCGACCACCCTTGATGATGAGGATGAGGGTGTTTTAGTAACAAAATACCTAATGTCGGGGGACAAAACTAAGGAGATGGTGGTGGTAGAGTTTAGTGATGATAGAGAATAAGGGGAAACATTCTCAGTAGCCTCAAAACCCACAATCATATACGGGGGGCCACACCCCGGCCTCCCTGTGATAGAAGACTTGAGGCAAGACCAAGGGGAAAACCAAGGTGAGTCTCACACTCTATAACTGTAATAATCATCTGGTCAGTCGAACCGGATAATCACAACCTTTACATACATAGTTTCTAGGATGGTGCCTACATTAATAATGGAGATGGATGAAAGACCCAAGGCTCTACTCCAAATCGCGGTGCTGATCCCTGTCACATTGATCACCCTAGCAGACCATGCCATAGTTCCCTATGAATGGACAATGGTGGAGGGTGATGTTGCTTGTGGGAAAGACTTTAAGACGGTCTGGGAAGACGTCATCGAAGTGGAATCTAGTGATGAGGACCAACT
Source organism: Viscum album (assembly GCA_963277665.1). Lineage (NCBI taxonomy): Eukaryota > Viridiplantae > Streptophyta > Magnoliopsida > Santalales > Viscaceae > Viscum > Viscum album. The sequence continues at coordinate 125,522,324 of OY728139.1, read as the reverse complement.
CGAGGAAGACCCTAATGCTGATCTCTTGTAGGTGTTTCCTGCATACAAACCTGCTGACCCACTATATCAGGATGAAACTTCCTCCGAAGAAGAGGATATCAAGTCCATTCATCGATGATCATGGAAGTTGATCCATCACTTTATCATGGAGACCCCGCAAATGCAATGGGTAGATCAGAGAGGGAGAATTTGTACCTAACTGCATGAACTATGTGCTGGAGGATTAAATGAACAACCCCCTCATGTGATTATTAGGGATTACCTTGCTGAGAGGGTGTGGGAGGATGCACATGGTCTTAGTGTTGGCTGGAAGCAGAGAAGGGCTGTCAAAATGCAAAGGCCCCAGGAGGCTAAGCATGAATTAAAACGTTTAAGGGCATGGGAGAATGAGAAGTCTGATTTCCTCGAGGCACAGTTGGGGCACATATTGCGCCTGATGGCCCAGATGGAAAGGTCCGAAGAATGGATTAAGTACAACTACTAAGAGATGGACACTATCCTAACTGACAAAGACTAGGCCTGGGATGAGGCTAATGAACTACCCCCTCTCGCTACCAAAGAGGAACATGAGCTAAACAGGAGACAACCGATCTTGGATGCCACAATCCAGAGGGCAGTGGAGCTAAAACATGCCGTTGAAGAGGTCAACCCATCCATGGGAGGGGCTCATCCTTGGAAGCTGTAACTTATGTAAACCCACAAACACACTTTCATTATTTTCTTTTTTATGTCAGGTTCATGTGTAGATTCTATTATTTGTTTTTTTTTTCACTACCTACCCATTACATTCATGAAATGTCTAGCTATCAATCCCTGAGCTCACATGGGTCGAGCCCGATGTGAGAAACAAGGGATAACCACCTCTTTATTCCATCCAAATTTAAGGGTTCCGACCAAGTTTCAGGCATCCGAGGTTTGAAAAACCAATCCATATATTTCTAGGAGAAAAGAGGGAGGCCAGACTAGAGGATGGAGTTCTCAGAACATTTGGATTGCCTTTTTCCCAATATGCTCTAGTGTACAAGCGGGGCGATGGTAGGGGCGTTAGAACCAATCCAAACATAAGGGAGTGTAAAGTATAAATCCCGATACAAAAAATTCAGGACACTGTAGGGATGGCATGACAATGAAGGATAACTATTGACCATGTTCGAAACACAATATCCTTATTACATTAAACTGAAATGGGGATAAAAAATGAGGCCCGACCACTGACCATGTTCAAAACACAGGACCTGACTCAAAATTTCATCTATTAGTATTCAAAAATGTTATCCCATGATAGTAAGTGAGCCATAGGTTGAGCATCCATATTGCTAGAGGGTTCTTTTATAAGCAAAAGAGTATGAGAGTCCAAATAAAGTTCATGAAAAGCATGGAGGGTGGAGTGATGGGTTGTTTGAATGGAGTCCAACACTCTGGAAATTACGCCACCATGGTGGAAATACAATAGGTGGTCGCATCGGTCTGATCAGGGATCAAACATACTTTCAAACATGACCTATCTAGTAAGGACTTAGAATTCTCTATAGTTTTACGTCATACCAATAAGGATGATAGACATGTAGTTTAAAACGTTGTATGGTGAGGATGGTGCACATAGTTTAAAGGTCATCCTGACTGGACCCAGATTGGGTCTGAGGGGCTAGAAGGGTTAATGAACATAGGGATGGGCCCAAGGTGAATTGCCTGAGTGACTCTATGTATCCCATGAAGATGGGAATCAAGACAAACGTAGTTATTGAGAACAGTGTGGCCAGAGACCAACATGGATAGGTGAAATCTTCTCTGGAGAGGGATCTGATGCATCCCATAATTATTATGGGGCATCCTGAACTTGTTCAGGGAAAAGATTTAGTTTATCTTCATGCGTCAAGTACATATGGACTCGTGCATTTTAACATCATATGATAGGACTAGGAGTGAAAGGGGAGATCCCACGAAGGGAGTATGCGATACGGTAGCTATAAGTCTGACGTGAATAAGGATATAAGGAGTCTGCAACACACCACGTATCCCTGGAGGAAGTTTTTTAGATTGAGGGACTGAAAGTGAGAGTTAGACTTGGACCTCAGGAATTCCTATGTATCCCATCAGAATTGGAATCAATACGCACATAGTTCTGAGAGGACGAAGGGCACACGTGGCGTAGATGCACCAGTACACGCCCCACCAAAACCACTAAGACCACGTGAGTCATGCTAGATGTGGGAAACAAGGAGTAGTGGTGATATTTTCCTAGTATAGGAAGTCACACATCAGGGGTAGTGGAATTCTAGGTGAGTGACATCCCAAAATTATTGATTCGCCTGCCTGATGTGCATAGACGCGTGGAGGTGTAGAACCAAGTGTGATGGAATTCCACTTGAACACAAGGGGGTGGAAATATGTGATTCGTGGAACCTGAGATCTAGATAATAGTGATAGTGGTGTGGAAATAGAGGATAACTATTAACCATGTTCAAAACATAGTATCCGCCTCACGTTAGTCGGGAATGGGGACAGACAAAAGAGGGATGACTGCTGACTATGTTCAAAATGAAAAACATGTCACAAATGTTGTCTAAGGTATTCAAGGTCATTGGACCAAGATGGTAGGTGAGCCAATGTGTCATGAGACCAGGCCATAAAGGGGGTCCCTTTCAGACGTGGAAGAGGATGGAAATCCAAATAAAGGGCTCATGAATCATGGACATGAAATGAGGAGATGTTTATGTGAAAATTCTATAACTTGGGAACTTTAACACACCACGTTTGAGTACATCAATGAGACATGTAAGATAGATGAATTCGATTCCCTTTTTGAGGATAAGGATCCTGGGGTCACACGTTCCTAGCTTAGGGTCGTAGAGTGGACCATTAAGGAGGGACTGGGTTTAATGGACTGTACTCAGGGCATATATGTAGCCAAACCTGATGTGTATTTTCCATTGGGAGGTCTTAGTTTAGGTTCATAGAACTCAGACCAGGTTGGGAAAAGACAAGGGAGGCACATGGTGTAGCTATTGAAAAACCCAACGTGAATGAGAACCCAAGAGGTACTCACCACACCACATGTTCCCAAAAGAGTTCGGGCCAAGGGGCTAGAAAAAGAGAAGAGGGGAAAGGGGGGGGGAGATTTAATATTCCTAGGGCTAGACCCAAATATGGAATGTCTGATCATCCCTACATATCCCATAAGGATGGGAATCAATCCATATGTAGTTCTGGAAAATGTCATGCAATTTAACGTCTTGTGGCAAGGATGTAGAGTGGTCTTAGTTTATGGTCATAGAGCTCGGTCCATATATGGAAATGAGTGAGGGAGACATGTGGTGTGGTAAGTATAAAACCCGACGTGAATGAGGACATAATCCCATGCCACAATGTGCTCCACATGAAGTTTTTAGGTTGAGGGACCAAAAGTGAAAGCTAGGCTGGGCTCGAGGCAAAGTGCCTGGGAATTCCTACGTACCCCATGATGATGGGAATCAAGACACACATAGTTATGGAAATGTAATGGTAGGGTACTATGTCAATGATAATAAGGTTGTGCGGGTATGATCCATGCACCAAAAGAAGCGGCATTTGATAGATCTTGTTTGTCCTTTAGGATAGATGTGTGTGTTTTTTTGTGAAGCGATAAACTGAGGGTAGTGAATCCTGGTTTCTCTACATAAACCAAGACACATGTAGGAATTGGAAAATGGTATGGTGGATGACCAATACCCAACATGATGTCCCCCCCCCCCTGAGTGAGTACATCACAATAAGTGCCATTTTTTTAATGTGTCCAGGATGATAATGTCATAGTTTAGGGTTGAATGATAGGACCAACCATGAATTTTAACATCGTGCAATAAAGACACAATAGTTTAAAGTCATGCGGGACCAAGTGGCATAGTTTAACATCATATGGCTTGGACACACACAGAAAGAATGAGGTTTTAGAGAAGAATGTGCATGGCGTGATAAAGCATACTTGATGTGAATGAGGACTTGGTGCACCCCACACCACGTGCAATTCCAGAGAAGAAACCTGATGTTGAGGGGCCAATAGAGGTTAGAAAAATATGGTGTTGGACTTGTAGACTAAACACCTAGGTGTTCCAAAGTATCCCATGAGGATGGGAATCAATCCATACATAGTTATGAGAATGCAGTTTAATGTCATGCAAGATGTAATAATTTAAGGTAATGTAGGACCATATACAGTTTAACATCATGCAGGACAACATACATTTTAATGTCCTGGAGGATAGGAGGTAGGAGAGACTAGATCCTAGAAGGGGAGTAGTGGTGTGACTATTCCAAACCTTACATGAATGTGGACATAATCCCACACATTCCACACCATAAAATCCTATAAGAGTTGGGGCCTAAAAGGATGAATAGAAGAAATAATTAGTGGAACTTGAGCTATACCCAAAGACGAGATGTCTGGGCATTCCTACATATCCCATGAGCATGAGAATCAATCTAGATACATTTCTAAAGATAGGACACATAAAAAGATCTTAGTTTAAGGTCTTATATCACGGACTAGGGAGAAGTGAAACTCTTCCAAGTGAGGGCAGACCACGATCCGATCCCTAAGCCCACGTGAGTCAAACTCGGCGTGGGAAAAAGGGGTAAAAGAGGTCTTTGAAACACATGGGATACACATAAAGGGGAAATCGGTGTGGAGGCTTCAATGACACCTTACCACAAATTTTTCCTCCTAATGTGCAAATGCACACTAAGGGATAGTACCAAGAGTGTCAAAATTCCACTTGGACATGATGGGGTGGAAAATGATGGGAATCATGAAATCGACATTTAGGGTTCGATGGGGTTGGAGTGAGGATGGAGGATAACTGTTGACCATGTACGAAACACAATATCCATATTGTGAGACTTGAAATGGGAACAACAAATGTGTGTTAACTGCTGACCATATTCGCAACACAGGATTTGTATCAATTTTTCATTCGAAAACCTCAAGGAAGTTGGCCTAAAATGGTAGAGGAGCCCTTGGGCCAAGCGTCCATGCCATTTGGGGGTTCTTTCGGATGTGAAAGATGATGAAAATCTAAATTAAGGGGACACGAAGCCTGAAAAATGGGCGAGATCATGTCTAGGTACAATCCGACACTCTAGGTTCTGAACCAGAGTACTCCCGGGCACATTGGTGAATCGCTAGAGAGGGTCGAGGGGCCCAACTTAAGAGCATCCAACTCGAAATGATGATTATAGAACAGGGAGAGAAGGGATCTTATGATAAATAGGTATGTGGCATGGTTGTTACAAACCTGACATGAATAGGGATATAATCCCATACCACGCTATATACCCCTCCCCTATAAAGACTCAGGCCAAGAGGCTAGAATGATAATGAGGTTTCTAAGATATGGGGCTAGACCCGAAGACTAGATGTTCAGTCGGTCCTACGTATCCCATGATAATGGGAATCAATCCGTACGTAGTTCTAAAAAGGCCATGCAGTTCAATGTCGTGTGGTGAGGATGATGACGGGTGAATACCACCAAGAAGGGGAACACATGATGCAGTTATGATAAAACTGTTGTGATATGAGGACATAATCTCACACTACTCCATGAATTTGGAGAGGTATATGGGAAGAAAGGACGGACCAAAGGGGGTGATCTTGGAGCTTGGGGCTGGGCCTATGGAAAAAAATATTCGGGCATTCCTATGTATCCCATGAGGATGGGAATCAAGCCGTATATAGTTATGAAAAGGCCATGAATTTTAACGTCGTTCAGTGAGGACAAGGGAGAATTGAAGAACCAGAGGGGCACATGGGGCAGTCATCGTAAACCTATCTCCAATGGGGCCAAAGAAGTTTATGCTACACCATGCGGGGTCCTCCGAGAGAACTACACCCTGGGGGGTAGTCAAAGAGAAAATTTGGGGCTGGGATCATGTCTGAGCGTTCTTATATATCCCATGAGGATGGGAATAAATCCATACTTAGTTCTTGGAGGTGCTATGTAGTTTAAAGTCATACAACAAAGACATTGGACATTTTAAGGCTGTGCGGGACTATATACAGTTTAACATCGTGTGGGATGACATACAGTTTAAGGTCATGTAGGACTGTCTACAGTTTAACATATTGTGGGATGACATATCGTTTAATTTCATGTAGGACCATATACAGTTTAATGTCGTGTATAACAACATACATTTTAAGGTCATGTAGGACTGTCTACATTTTAACATTGCGCGGGATGACATACAGTTTAAGGTCATGTAGGACCATCTACAGTTTAACGTTGTGCGGGATGACATAAAACTTAAGGTCATGTAGGAATGTCTAAAGTTTAATGTTGTGCGGGATGACTTACAGTTTAAGGTCATGAAAGACCATCTACAGTTTAACATCATGCAGGAAGACGTACAGTTTAAGGTCATGTAAGACCATCTATAGTTTAACGTCGTGCGGGATGACATACAATTTAAGGTCATGTAGGACTGTCTACAATTTAGCATTGTGCATGACAACATACAATTTAAGGTCATGTAAGACCATATATAGTTTAATGTCGTGCAAGACGACATACAATTTAAGGTCATGTAGGACCGTCTACAGATTAACTTTGTGTGGGACAACACATAGTTTAAGGTAATGTAGGACCATCTACAATTTAACGTTGTGCGGAATGACATACAGTTTAAGGTCATGTAGGACCATATACAGTTTAACTTCATGTGGGATGACATACAGTTATGGTTATGTAGGACCGTGGTGCTCAAGAAAAGTATTGCTTGAGGAATTTGGCATTTGTGGGAGGAGTTATACGCTCACCATCCATGGTCACTGGAGAGTATGAACCATTGGGGTACACCTTATGAATGATGTAAGGTCTTTCCCATTTGGGCTTCTATTTGGGTGGTTTTTGTCTAGGTATCATTGGTGTTCTCAAGGCCAAAACCAAGTCACCTTGCAAGAAATAGTGGAGGAAAAATTTCTTGTTGAAAGATCTAGATATCTTTTTCTGATGCCTCTCTAGACTATGCAGGGCACAAATTCTATTCTCGTTGAGTGCTTCCAATTTATCCAGACAAACTTCTGCTACTTTATTTGGTGATTTCTGATCATAGAAAACTATGCATAATGAAGGAAACTGAATCTCAATAGGAAGGATGATCTATGTTTCGTACACCAGGGAGTATGGGGTCACCTATGTGGAGTTACAAGTCATAGTCTGATAAGCCCAGAGGGCATTGGAGAGCCTGTCTGGCCAAATTTTCTTGTTTTGACCAAACATTTTCTATATAATGTTAGAGAGGGTTTTGTTGAATTCCTTGATCTTCCCATTTTATTGTGCTTGATAGAGAGAGGTATGGTTAGAATGAATATTGTACTTGGATTAAAATTTATTCAACTCGACTTCTTGGAATTTGGTGGCGTTATCAGTGAGGAAAACATGAGGGACTCTGAACTGGTAGATGATATTGGAGATCACAAAGTCAATGATAGAACAATCCATGACCTCCTTGAGCGGAACTGCTTCTGCCCACTTGGAAAAGAAATCCATGGCAGTCATGATGAATTGGCACTGGTGAGTTGTCATCAGTTGATATGGTCCCATGACATCGATTCCCCAGATTGCAAAGGGCCATGAGTACTTGGTAGCATAGAGAGGCTTTGGTGGAGAATGAAAAAAGTTGGCATGAATTTGGCATGCATGTAAACTCTTGGAAAACTCGATGTAGTCACGGATTATGGAGGGCTGAAAATATCCCATCCTCCAGATCTGGTGAGATAGTTTCAATCCGGTCTAATGAGCCCTGCATGAACCAGCATGAACCTCCTGCATGACCTAAGAAATATCAATTCCTTGAATTTAATGGGGGATAACCCCATCAAACCCACACCTATAGAGAATTTTCTCAAGACCTGGACCACTCTAGAGGGTAAACTATAGTGTGCGGCGTTGAATTAACTTGCGTTCAACTCGATCTGCTCAAAGATTACCATTTTATAGGTACTCAACAAAGGAGGTTCTCCAGTTAGGAGTCACCTTAATCACTACATCTGGGGGACCTGAAGGTCCTGACGTGGAGACACCGATGGTAATATGGCTTACCTGTGGGCTGTCATTGTCATCTGGAGTGATGAGAGTGATGAATCTCCAGTGTGCCATGTGGATAATCAAATTATCATATGTAGGATTTGAAAGTGAAGCAACTAGGCTGGCCAAAGCATCAGCTCAATCATTATGGGATTGAGGGACATGGGTAACTACTATCTGAGATGGGAACTAGGCCATCAGCTGAAGGGTGCGTTCCAATAGTGGTACGAGTTCTGAATTTATAACTATACAGTCACCATTGATCTTATTGATGACTAGTTCAGAGTACCCTTTCACATGCAAGTGGGTAATGTCAATGTCAATCTCAAGGGTGAACTCGAGGCCAGTGATTAGAGCCTGGTATTCTATCTCATTTTTGGTATAGCCCTCTGAAAACAGGAATGAATTTGGAAAAATAACTTGTGCTGGAGTGATGAAGATGATGCCCAAGCCTACTCTGTTGAGTCTGGGGTCATTGAGCCTTTTTCTGGTAGGGCTCTGGGAAGTTCCATCAAAGTGCATTTTCCAACACAGGATGGGTTGGTCTATTGATAGGATCACCTCACCAGGAAAATCGAGGTCCATATACTGGTCTGTGGGAGCTGGGTGGGCGGCGGGGAAATCTTCCAATGCTTTCCTCTTAATATACTTCTGAGGGAAAAACCTATTGTCGAACTGCTAGAGGATCACTGCCCACCGAGCTAGAAGGCTTGTCATGTAACGCCCCGACCCCAGTTTCCCAGAGTCGGTGCATTACTTCGTAACATTGGCATGATCACAAATGATCAAGTCTCGAAAGACCGATTAGTTTAGTAGCCTTGGAAACACTAGATACATTCATAAATGTTACATTACATCATAAAGTGAAAAACTACAATAACAAAGTCTCCATAGTCCACACTCATATCCTCTTTTGACTATCCCTACAGGTCATTCATACAATACTTCTTCACATCCTGGAAAATATTAAAACATTGAAAGGGGTGAGCTCAGATGCTCAGTAAGGATAACAATATAGCGGAAGCTTTCATAAATAAACATTAACATTTAAGGCAATGTATAACTAAAACAAAAGCCTTTTTAAACTTTAACTTCAGCATAATATGGCAAAAATAAAATTAAATAATGCCATTTACTTACTCACATGGATATTATACTAGTCAAAAAATCTCATGCAATATCAATAACCACTTTCATAATGATGGAATTCATAATGCCAGACTATCATAACCACATAGCCAAGGCCTCGTGCCAAGACCACAAATAAGATTTTGTCAAGGCCTCATGCCAAGACACTAGTTTGTCTCATGAGACCTACTGATGCATCGATTAGCTGTAGCGGACTCCACCCATCACTTATTAAGTCCAATGCATTCCTCATATGAATAGGTTTAAACATATCATAAACCATAACATAATCGTATCACATAAAACATGCATAAAGGAAACATAACATTTCCACATTTCAATCACAAGATATCAATACAACACATTGATATAATAAAAACACTTTCAAAACCATTTTCAATACCAAAATAAAAGAAAAGTAAAACATGGTATTTATTTTTCTTTTAAAAAAAAGTTATGGCTTGTAGAGGAAGCCGAGACTCAAATAGTGCCCACGGAGGCAGAGAAGTCGTTGTCGCCGCATACGTATGACAATAAAAACATTCCTTTTTGTCATTTAGTAAAATTCTTCGTATAAAAAAGATTCCTTTTGAATAAACGTAAAAGTCAAAGGGGTTTATACACCGTATAAAAGAAAGTTGTGTATAAAACAAAATATGCCTCAATGAAAGGAGATTGAGACGAAGTCCTTACCAAGATCATTTTTTTAAATAAAATAGATCTATTATGTGTATTCAATATAAGTACACATAAATAAAGTACAAATACAAGATAGGACATAATAATATCATAACATAATTTGAAAGTAGGAGATTAACCCAAAGAATGAAAATTGGGTTAAGAAATTCCCTTACCTCGTGTCCGACTTGACTCGATCATTCTTTAACCTCCTGAATAATAAACTAGAGTTAATTTATATTTACTTAAGAACATTTTTCATGTTCATTATTCCTTTTATATCACTTATTACCATGTCATTAACATTATGTAATTATTTAAGTTTATAACGGTCGTTTTGTCGATCTTAGGTACTTGAGTCAAAAATAAACTTCTTATAATTACACTTTGTTCATGTGGTAAAATATCCATTATATCCATAATTATATTCATGATGTATATATCATATAAATCATATATATACAGTATATACATTCATTTATAATATTACATAACATTTAGAGGTAAGAAATGAAATGCACCGTTCATGGAGACGGTAAGCCGTACGTACGCATGAACGCTACTTTCATTTACATTTATTATTTAATGGAATGAAGTTATAAATATATAAAGGTATAATATAATTCCAGTATAATATAATGTATAATACCATTTACTCCATCCTTTATACATCCCACATATGGCATTAACGATTCAAATCACTTTAAGGGGGGGGGGGGTAGTCCACACTTCCTAAAATGAAATTATCGCGTTTACCCATAATGGAAATCATAAAGTATGCCATAAATGAGAAATACAGAAGTATAAGGAAAACATAAACATAATATATATATCATATATGAAAATATTGTCATCAAAATGGCCACCATTAGAGGTGTTAAAAGAATATTGAACAATCATCGTTTCGTGAGGCAATATTTTTCCACCCACAGAAACAGTATGTTCTTTAACCATTAGACAAAGGTGTGTGAAAGTGTAAACCAAATACTTATAATAAAAACATCCTAGTATATTTTAGATACTGGTGTTGTTACAAAAGAAAGGAATAAAAAGAGTTTAAGGGGTTGGAGAAGCAAAATAAAACAAAACAACATTAGAGAAGACATTACCTTAAAATCGGGTAACTCTTTTTGATTTGAGCCAAAGGCTTCCTTGGGAATACTTCTGCCCAAAGTGAGGCTTCTAAGAGTAAGGGAGAGAAGTTGAGAGAGTATTTGGTTAGAGGTTGGACGAGCCAAAAGGCTTTGAAGGTGTGAGTAAGGTGGTAGTGGTGGGGGCCTTTTATAAGAGGAGAGAAGGGGCACTCTTGGAAAGATTAAAATGTTACATTATTATGAAATGATTTTTATGATTCTAAAGGTCCCACACTTATATATTTCGAGTATAAGGTGATAAGGGTTCGAAATATACTCATCCAATAGGTTTTTTACAAGTTTAAGTCTTATATTTTACATTATCTTTTCATTTTATTTAAATCGTTAATTAATGAGGTAATCGCTGCATCATCATGGTGTCATAAATAATTTAATTTATTTAGTGTCTAAAAATTATAAAAAAATATCATGATGTAGTAAATCTTTTTAGATTTCTCATGAATGTTTATAGTAAAAAATATGACTTGTATAACCCCATTTAAAAATTGTTTTAGTAAAACAACTCCTGTTTGTGACATTTTTATTTTAACATTAAATAAAAAGTTATTTATGTCATTTTCCTACCAAAGTGGATCCATGGGGTCCCCAAGTTGACCCATGTATTTTATTGGTCGGCCATGACACATAAAATAGTGGTAGGACAAGTGTAAAGGTCATTCCATATTTTTATAATACTATTTTTACCTTAAATTTCACTAATTACCTTTAATCGTGATTAATTAAACTTAAAAGTTACTATTCACCAAAAAATTATTTTAATCCCATTGAACCAAATTTTACTTCCTAATGACAACCATGTACGTCATATTTTTTAAAATCAAATCACAGAAGTGATAATGTTTCATTTAAATGAAAAATCAGTTTTTTAACCACCACTTAGTGGTTTCACTATTCATCAAAAATTGAAGTTTTTCAGAACAATGCCAAAATTTCACCCTAAGATATAATTGATATTCCAAATTCAAAAATGATGTCTATTTTAAAAAATTCCAAACATATAAGTTTCATTAATTAATTTCATAATTAATTCCCGCTGTCACAACAAATAGCGTGTTTTTAAGAAACAATATATATCAAAAGATTGACAATTGTTTATGTCCAATTTCAAAGTGAAATTAATTCTAATGAACACCATTGGATAAAATGGTAAAAATATATTCTAATTATACTTTAAAACCACTCAATAGTATAATTTATCACTATAAATTATTTTGATTAAAAAAGTTGTTTTTTTAGTATTTTTCACTATTCAAAAAAAATTGGAAGTTCTCAGAAAAATACAAAAAATTCAACATAGGCTAATTTCGATATTCCGAATCCAAAAATGAAGTCCGTTTGTCATGATAAAATTTATAAAATTTCAAAAATTAGGTATTACTATTCATAACGGCTACTTTGATTGGTTGTGGTGTGTGTTAGAACTCGAAGTTGCGTACAACACACGCTACTATATTATTCAAAGAGAAGTGTACCGTGGAAGATTGGGGTGTTACATGTCAACATTGGGAGGTTCAAGATTTACTTCAACAAATCCACCCAGGACACCAGCTGTACCTCATAGTGCTATAAGTAATGTCACAATTTCTATACTATGAATACTAACGCAAGGTAGCTTTTCTCGACAGGGGAGTATCTGGTCTTTGTATCAAGGATCATGCGGCCGAGATAGTAGAGACTATTCTCTATTCCCTCGTTGTTATTTTGGGTGATAAGGGAACCGAGAGACCATTCCAAGGCAGTCAGATAAAGGAACGATGACTTTCTTGAGATGGGTGGCATCAAGACCGAAGTATTTAATAGGTAATACTTTATTTTCTCAAAATTAGTCTTACATTCTTCATCTCACTGGTAGACAGTTCCTTTATTCATGAGCCAAGAAAAGGGATTACACTTTCCAGCTAAATCCATGATGAATCGGCGTATGTTGGCTAAGTGTCCTTGTAACCCTCGAAGCTCCCGAATTTTTCTTGGGGGAGGCATTTGGCTGATAGCCTTGATCATCTCCGGATCAATTTTGATGCCCCTGTATATGAAAAAAAGCCAAGAAAATTTCTAAAGGTGACCCCGAAGGCACACTTTAATGGGTTCATCTTTAGGTGGTGATAATGGAGGAAGCTAAACACTTTGTCAAGGTCTTTGAGATGGTCCTAATACTGGTGATATTTAACCACCAAATTGTCCACGTAGCATTCCACTAATTTCCCGAGGATTGACTTAAATGTGCGATGCATGGAATGCTGATAGGTGGAACCTGTAATTTTTAAACTGAAGGGAATTTCTTGGTAATAGAAAGAACCATGTGGTTACTTGACGGTCGTAGAATCCTCTTCATCAGGAGCCATTCAGATCTGGTTATACCCAGAGTCCCCATCCATGAAGGAGAGGTCCTGGAACCCAGTTGTAGCATGAATCAACAATTCCTTCATAGGAAGGGGAAAATCATCCTTCTAACAGTGATAGTTGAAATCCCGAAAGTCGATATAGACTCTGATTTGTCTGTTATTCTTCCTGATGGGCATAATGTTGGATAACTATCCGAGGTACTGGACCTCCTGGACAAAATTGGCTTTGACTAGCTTATCAACTTCATCCTTGAACATGGCACCATGAGAAGGGTGAATCTTTCTGGGTTGCTGATTAAACCCACAATGGTTTGCTGGGAGACCAAGGCGGTAGACGAATACCTGGGGATCTAACCTAGAAATTTCTTTATATCTCCAAGAAAATACATCACAGTGTTGTTTGAGGAAGTCCACGTACTACTGTTGCTCTTTGATAGGCATAGCAACACTGGTCAATGTGGGATTTAGATATGCATCACTACCGAGGTTCAACTGTACCAATTCATCGACCATGGTGAAGATGCCCTCTTCAAAGCCGGGAGAATCATACTCTAAATCCTCTTATTCACTTATGGAAGAGGGATCCTTGGTGGGAGGAGTTTCCTCAAAGTCAACAGATCTCTATGGGAGACTGGTACCAGCATGAGCGGTGATGAACACTGCATCGGGGGACTCCCATGCTGCCGAAACCATATCGATGAAAGATTTCAATTCGATCCCATGTAGTCTTTATCCTAAGGGGCCAAACTTTATGATAACAAATAAATATTGACGTGTTTTCTAGATCCAGTTTATCCCAGCCTAGAAAAACAAGAAAATATGGAATATTGTTGTTGCCATGGGGTGGACATCCCGATATCTTATGGGTGTAGGGGGCTCTGAGATCACCTGAGCCTGGTTGGTGTAGGAGTATGAGGTGATCTTCTAACATCGCTTAGACCTGGGAATGTTCTCCCCCTAATTCTAGAAATAATGAAGCATTGTACCGTGTCCGGGGTTGTGGAATCTAATAGGTGGATTAGAAAGATGTAGGCATCATCTAGATCTATCCACATGTCGGTCGCAGCCGTCACACGTTTGATCTCGTTAGCCTGAATCTATTTGTCCTTACTTTTGTAATAGTCAACATCTAGGTAGTGGGATTCACAAGAGATAAAGGAAGACATATCACCTTGGATTATGCCCAATCAACCATTAATGGAGTACTTAAGGCACTAGTGATACGATGAAGGGACCTCCACATGCAGGGGGAGTCATGGCCTACCCATCAATGCATTGTAGGCGATGTCCTCAGAGACAACTATGAAATTGGTGATGGCTACAAGGCTACCAAACCGGGTCTTCAGGTCGATCTTGCAGACAGGTGTCTATTCCTTCCTATCATAACCTTGGATTTTCAGGTCATAGAGACTCAGATCATCCTTGAACAACCCTAGTTTTCACAGTGTCCGAGTCAGGATTAGGTTGATCCTAGAGTCTGTGTCGACAAGACAGAGACGAAACTCTAAGACATTAAAATGGCCAGTGATGTACAGTGGGCGGATGTGCCCCCTGTATAGTAGAGCTTTTATCTTCTCCATAGAATGAGTTGATGGACTGGTATTCAGTATGCTCTATTTCCTTATCATGGAAGGCTTTTGCGGCTGCTATCTCCGTCTCAAACTAGAGGGGGCTTCTTAAAGCCTCGACGAGGGATTAATGCATATATATTGACAGGTGAGGGGCCTCAATGATGGAGATACTTTCAAGAATGATGGAAAGATGATTTAGAACATCATACTTCCATTCCAAGGGTGATATTCTGCTTACAAGAGGTCGCTCTATGATAGGAGGTATGGCAGGCCCTACCGGTAGGACCGACGACTGACTGGTGTTGAGAATATCCCACTTCTCACTGACTGAAGCCTATGGAGTGACTACCGAATGAGGTTCGGATGACTAGGACTGGTCCGTAGTAGAGCGTGGATGATCACGACATGGTCGAGGTGGCTCTACCTGATCAAGAAACGCAAATGGTGGTGAAGGCAGATTTGATGACACCAAATGAGAAGGCTGTGGGTGCTGAGATCTACGATGGGCCTACTGTCTGGTTTCAGTGGCATGAATAGCCTAGCTGGAAGTACTGACTTAGGTACTCCGATGACCCATATTTCCATGACTCCATCGACACTGGCAACGACTGGTAACATTGGGAAGATCCACCAGGTGATCCTCACCGTCAGAAATCATGTAGGGGTTTACTAGCTATACAGTGTTAACAGAGGCGTACCCTTGGATTTCACATGAAGAATCCTCCACTATTGGATGGATTATATAGGGAATCACCATCTATAGGGGCATGAAGTCACCAATAGTACGGGATAATAACATCATCGGTGGGGGAATTTGTTTTCCCTTGCACCATTGATGCTTGCTCCTCTGGGAAGAGGATGATTGAGCCATTGATGTAGAGGTACTAACTGTGGGTGACACGACATATTCTAAATGTTTAGTTAAATTCAGAAGTGCACGGATAATACCATGGGAATGATTGACTACCTTACAAGTTATCCAGTCATCAAACTTTTGGGACCCACATTTAGAAACCTGATGCCACTTGCCTTCACTGTCACTACTGTTATCGGGCTTCACGAATACACATGCCACTTATGCCAGAGCTGGGACCAACCTAACTATGTTGTTGTCAAACTGGTCTTGAAGAAAGTCCTTAAACACATAACACTGTTTAAGGGTGTACCCTAGGATTTGGTGATAGGGGTAGTAGTTGGGGTGATCAGTTAGATACACCTCTTCTGGTCTCTAGTATTTGGGAAATCGTATGATCCCCTATTCCAAGGAACTACAAAAATAACTGAGGACCTGAGCCTCATTGAATGGGTAGATCCAATTTCTCCTATCTGGGAAGGGGGTTTTGGGAGCCTGACCTTGAAAGGGGGCTAGAGGATCCTGTTGAGGAGGAGGAACCTGGTATCTCACCTAGGTGGTGGTGGCATGTTGCGTGGGGGCGCCTGCCGATTCTGAGGTGGATGTTGCTGGGATGGAGGCTATGCCTGAGGTGGGGGGACTCTGTGAGGCTGTGAAGGTTGATCCACTGGTAATAACTCTAGTTTCCTAGGGGACTCTATTTGGGATACTGTGGTAGGATCCTCCTTAGAGTCCCTTCTTGTAGGAATTGAAGGAGGAAACACCCATGCCTGTTTGGTCTGCTATAAAGCTTCATCTAGGCAATGAGCCATATCAAAAAAATCCCAAAATCCCCCAGGGTAATTCTGGGTAATGAGATAGGGGACCAATTCATTCTTGACATTCCCCCCACACATTGTCAGTAACTTTTCCTAAGTCAACAACATGTCCAAGGAGTAGGTGAGTCCTTTCCAATGGGTGGCGAAGTCCGTAACATGCTCATCAGGCCTCTATTTGCACTTGAAGAGGTCTGAAATACTCGTCTTCTGAGTGGTGGAACTGAACTGGTAAATAAATTTCCTATGAAGATCTTCCCAACCAGCTACTGACCCTATGGGTAGCCAGTTGTACTAGACAAATGCAGGTCCTTCTAATGTCTGTACGAAGCATCAGAGTTTAGCGGCCCCCTACTGCACCAGAGTTCCCAACATGGGTCCACACATTCAAAATTAAGTGGTCCAGATGCTAAAGAGGATCACTTGTCCCATTAAAGGGGGATAAAGTGTGATTTCTAAAACTTGGGGGTGCTGGCATATCATCTACCCATGCCAGATACGACTTTCCATTAGGTGGGATGACCACCAGTTGCATTTCCAATGCCTTGAGGTGAGCAATGAGCACCACCATAGGATCATCTAGGTGGGGATTTCTGTCTTGATGGGGATCCCTAACCACTAGTGGGTTGGTGGGTTCTTCAATGTTATTATTAGGCCCAGCTACTCATGGAGTGGTTGGTGGGATGACCTAAAGAGCAGTTGGGGGAACCTGAATTGGGTCCTAGGGGTTTTCAAATTGCTCAGGTGGATTTGGTGACACATACCATACCCTATTGCTGTAATCTACAACCTAAACCTATCTACATGGAAAGGATGGTCAGGTTCACTTGGAGGGAATTCGCTGGGGGGAAATTGTGCCTTCCCCTGCTGCCCTAGATGAGGATCACTGTAGTATGGTCGTCGCTCCGCAAAATGATCAATAAGGAGGTCATCGACCATATTCTCATGCTCCGTGATATTTTTACACAACACGACTTTCACGGGATCATCCTTTGTCTTTTGTATTAAACCAGACAGGTCGGAGGGTTTGATGGATCCGTGGTGCTCTTTAACCTTGTTGGGATTTTGGCTGAGGACCAATGCCTCAGTGGGTAGGGGAAGACCCAGTAGATTTCTTTGTTGGCGAGTAAACCTTCCTGATGTGTCCAAAAGTTATGGTACTCCCCTCAGGGGGTATGTTTTCCAAAAGGAGTTTTATCTCCGTCTCTTACTCTAATAGACCGACCATGTTAACTGTGACTCTACCTAGAGGCATATCCTTGATATCGCCTGGAAAGTCAGGTTGGTGCCAGATAGAACTGATGTGGAGGGTAGCATACTGCCCCCAACCACAGATCTAAGACTCCTTAATAATCCTACAAAGCATTTTAAATCTCTATATGTATCTTTGTTGGAGGTTTCTATGGAGACCTGATGACTCAAGGTACTGGGCCACGGGGAGTACGACCAGATCAACCAGACGAAATTTTTGGAAAATGTCTTCTAAGTGTGACTGACTCTTTGGGTCGGCCACTTTTTGATGATGAATATGAATGTGAGTCTCCCAGAGGGTCTGGCGAAATCATCCAACCTCCTTCTAGGTGAGTAATTTTGGCGCACTGAAATTTAGTGCCATGACTGGCCAAAACATCTCTGGGAAATGGTCTACTGCAAGAATGTCCCACAAGCTCCTTAGCCCAGATTTGGGGTCTGGACCTTGGTTTCCCCAATTATCAACTAGAGGTATCTGGGGAATTGATAGCAGTAATGAACCAAACTACTGAGATGGTAGGCTGGCTGGTGGAGAGTATGGTGAACGGGCTGACAAATCGCCGCATCTCGGGCCATAATTTGAAGAGTTTAGTGACTTGGCCACCACATCGTGATAAGATGGGTTGGTGACCACAGTTTCTGGCATAGGGACTATGCCTGCTGAAGGTGGACCATGCTGTTTCTCATTCTCCATCGGTCCCCAGAATAACTCTCTGTGATCTCTAGTCGAGGTAGAGAACTCTCCTGGTGATGATGGTGGTGATTGCACAGTCAGACCCTGGAGAGATGCCAAATATTTGTCCTCCTGGATGTATCTATGGAGGGAGGCATAGATCTGGTGGACCCCGCATTCTATAAGTATGAGGCTGATGCACAAGGTTCCTACCCCAGCTCTTGACATAGAGGATCAAGGTGAGGGTTCCATTGCTGAGTCATATTCCTCCTTAGAATCTGAGAAGCAGATAGGTTTAATCTCAGTCTGGACCTTCCCAAAATTCTTCTTAATGTGGTGATGACTTTCCTTACTACCCCATGATGGCTCTTCGGGATAGGGTAGATTTATGGCTTGTGGAGGTCCTTCGGTCTAACTGGTGCTGGGGTGGAGAGGACTTCCTCCTGAGCGAGCTAGGGTGCGAGGAATATCTGGAAAGATGTCAAAGGGAACATGGGGAGGACCTCCATGTCCATTGGACAATGTGCAGAGGGAATCTCTATGAAAAGTGATAGAGTGGGTAGGAGTATGGGTAGGGCCTCCATGATTATTCCCCCTAGCAGCGCCAGCGTGAGGAGAGTCCTCTTACTGGTCAAGCCGAACATGGGTAGGACCTCCGTGCTGGGTGTTGATGAAACGAGGATTACCTTCACTCCTCTGATTTCTAGGGAAAGGAGGACCTTCTCCAGCTGCTGTAAGAACATAGGAAATCCCCCCACGTTAGAGATTGATCAGATGGGTAACATCTCCATGTCGGCGGCCTGTGGAAAGAGGAATGACTCCATACCCGATGTCATGAGCGCGGAATAGGCTTCCATACTGAGTGTCACTACCGTGGGGAGGACCCTCATTCAGATTGAATGTGGCTTGGGGGGGAACTCAACACCAAGCTTAGAAGTAGGGAGGACCAGTGTTCTCAATGGTTTCGGTATGGGGAGTACCTCCGTACTGGGTGTTGTTGCCATGGGTCAGTCCACGACGAGCACTACCTGCACTGGAAACAAGGAGAGTTGACCCATCCTACCCATGGGGTGGTTGGGGCTATGATCTGGGTTGAGCGTCTGCATTCCCCTGATTGGAATATATAAGGAACTGATGATATACATTGTTGGTGGCATGATACATGATATTCATTGATGTTGACGCCCCTTGGAGGGCATCCTCCTTGGCCTACGCCTAACACTATCATCGGTTTAACCAGACCGGGGTTGGAAGTGCGAGCGCATAACTTACCTGTTCCTCAGATCATGGGGCTAGGAGGAGGTGCTGGTGTGGCCTAGTGGGGTCCATCCTTGGGAGCCCCTAGAACGGGATCCCGACCAGGATAGCCTAGACATCCCCAACCTCATTGGCATAGGGGAGGGAGTCATCGAAGCATTCCAGGGAGACGCTCCCGAAATGATTGTGTGTCGGAGTGGGGAGCAGTGGCTCCCTACGTGGCCCTTGGGGGAGGCGGTGGCGATGAGGCATAGATGCTTCTAGGTCATGTCGGTCCATGTCCTTAGTTGGTATGATCCCCTCCTCCTTGTATCATCAGTTGAGGTCGTTTATCACCCTTCGCTGAACGAACTCAGATGGGGAGATGGGGTGTAGGCGCCCAACAACTGTGGATGCAGAGGCTGCCATGGGGGAAATAAGGCTATGTGGGATTTCCATAATGACGTTTCCCCTACCCTATGTCGGTATGTGGGAGATGATCGGTTTCATGATATGGAAGCTTGGGTCCTGGAAGGAAGGGGGATTAAACCATTAGTGCTGAAATAATGAAATCGACACCCAGTGACCCAACATCATTCTATCTTCCATGGATGGTAAGAAGGATTCACACTAACAACATCGCATACCAGGATGTATAACATTAAACTACCCCAACGTCTGGTGATTTTCACACCAGGACCACTATTTTCTTGGCGGGACCCAAAGCTAGATACATGGATCCGGTGACACACTAGTCTACTGATGTCTCAAATGTTACTAATATCTATATTGAGGAGAATAAATTCATGTTGGGTTCACCATTTCTATTTATGATGCTTTAGCTAGGGTGAACATCTGTTTATTTTGGAGGATGCACTGATTCTTTCCCAGCATTCCAACTTTCCAAAGGCGGGCGATATCCATCGCTTGTTCAGGGAAATTTTCTCCTTGATAAAAACAGGATAATGGGATGTCGGTTCCTCCTTCTGCAGATTCCTCCTCGTAACTCGTTACCTAGTCTGGGTCTCCCGCATAGATTAAGAAATTGTTCGTGAAACTCATCCCAGTTCCATATCTTCATGGATTCTAGTTAATTACACTGCTTCGGTCAGGACATTCCAAGGGGTCCGGTCAGGGAAGAAACCTTCAGTTGGGGGAGTAGTCATGTTGAACATCATTGGCGTGTCTGGATGCTAGAACGCTGGCGCGTCTGGTTTTCTTCCCCTTATGATAGGGCTTCTCAAGGGCATGGAATCCCAAGGCATCCCACATCTATTGTGGGGAATTATATGCCATAAGCATGTCTCTGAGGTTTTCCCCAGCTTCCTATGTTTAACACAAGGCATGCCACGAGTTTAACATCTAGTGGAGATGGATAAGACTGATCAGAACACCGATGGAAGTGGATTAGATGGGTGAAAACCCTAGAGGGAAAATTAATAATGGGGTTAACACATGGTTAGTTACCTAATTTCTGCTAGGAGCAGCGAGAAAATGGGTGACATGATCCCACCAGAATGTGGCATCCTAGGTAAGAATCAGGATAGATATAGATTTTTGAGAATGGAAAAGGAGTGAGATGGAGCCGACGTGAGGGAGAAGGTGATGTTGGGATTGAGCCTTGAAGATACTTCCTGTGTGTCCCCGTGGAAGGGAATCAAAGTACACATAGTTCAGTGAGGCAATGGGACACCTAAGGAGCCGACCCATGAGGAAGAGCATATGGATGGTACCCAGAGGAAGTGAAACCTCTGGGTTGGGGCATGACCTTCCCGAAACAAATAGGCTCGAGGGATAGATAACATAATGAGACATGGGTGATGGTATTAATCCTCAGTGAGGATTTATACATATCACCATAGAAGGGAATCAAAGTCCATGTAGTTCAGGATGGGGGTATAGAATCAGGGTGTGCGCAAAGGACATCATCCCAATGATATACTGGGGATTACATGTGGTTAGCAACCCGGGTCAGTCTGACGCCACTGGGACAAATCTGAGACGTGTGTCCTAATGAAAGGGATGAAACTGGATTACCGCTGGATGGGGATCACAATGGCTTACTGCTGGATGAGAATCACAACGGCTTACCATCAGTTAGGGAGTGCAACAACTTACCGCCGATTGGGGTATCACAATGGCTTACCACTGGTTGGGGTTCCAATGACTTACCACTGAATAGGGTTCCAACGACTTACCGCTAACTGGGGTTCACGATGGCCTACCGCTGATCGGGGAACACAACAACTTACCGCTATTCGGGAACACAACAGCTTACCGCTGGTTGTTTTTGGACCTTAGGGAGGCTTCCTATGTACCTTGTCTAGGAGACAAGGATCAAAACCCACGTAGTTCTAATGGGTAAAGTTTAACCTCTTGCGGGACAAAAAGGGGCGTACAATTTAATGTCATGAATGACAAGGGTGGACCAACATGAATTGGTCAGGATCGATGGGTTTTGGGTTTGAACCTCAGGGAGGCTTCCTATGTACTTTAACTTGGAAAGGATCAAATTCCACGTAGTTCGGGAGAGTTTTGTGAGCCGACGTGAAGGGGTCAGGACCAATAAGTATTGGGAATGAACCTTAGGGAGGCTTCCTATGTACCTTGCCTTGGAAAGGATCAAAGTTCACATAGTTCATAAGGGGGTATGGTGGAACGATGTAAAGGGGGTTAGGACCAATAGGTATTAGGCTTGAACCTCAGGGAGGCTTCCTATATTCCTTGACTTGGAAAGGATCAAAGTCCACGTAGTTCTAGAGAGGTGTTGGGGATTACACTCTAGGGAATCATAGAGAGGATGTCATGGTTGATTCTTACTATAAGACCACGTGAGCAATGCTCAGTGTGAGAAAAAAGAGGTAGCAAAGACCTAATGATCATGTCATGAAAGGTGAATCTGTGGGAAGTGGAGTGGGGATTACATGTGGTTAGCGACCCAAAAAGGAAATAGGCTCTTATGCGTGGTTCACAACCCAAAGAGGAAGAAGGGGCTTACACGTGGTTAGAAGCCTAGGGAGATGGAGATTGTGACTTACTCTAGGATGGAGGCCCAGGTGGCGACAAAGACCAATGGGAGAGGGACAAGATAATGAAGGTCCTGATGCCCATCTCTCCTTTGGTATTTGGAACCGAAGAAGAGAGGAGGAGCAGGGATACTACCTCCTGCAAGAAAGGCTAAGGGATTACACCATGGTGGTTGCCCTTCCCCATGGATAGGCGTCACTCTAGAAAAGAGGATCTCATTCCATGTGAGGAAGATCTCACTCACGTTGAGATTATGGGGCATAGATAATGTCCGAGATGGGGCATCCCACATATATTGCACGGGGTGAGGCAACAGTTTAACGACCTGTGCTGAGGAAAATGGTTCTTTTAAGTTTAACGTCCTATAGCTCGAATGAGGGGGGTTCACTTAGTTCCCCTAGGACTTACATAATCAGCATGCTTTAATCCTTGGTGAAGGGAAGGCACCGACAATGCCGTGATGAGGGGGTGTCGTTGAGTGATCCATTAAGGGGCCCACATTAGCATGGATATGTGAAGAAGTAATAGTCGTTAGCATTCCTATATGAAGAAGCATGAGGTGAAGAAACACAATGGGAAGCACCACCCAAGGGAATTTAAAGTTTCTTCATACTATCTTGGAGGGCTGTGTGAGAAAGGGGTGTGTAAAGAATTTGGTCATAGAAGGAGGTGTTGTTCCAAGAGTATGGGATTCACAAATAGGATGGTATTCATGAAGAGAACAAGCATCGTGGAGGGGATAGTCTTTGTGAAGAAGCTTCACCTCGTGAAGGGAAAGGACCACTAGGAGAAGACAAGATCTGAGAAGGTAAAACACTTTATGAAGAGGGGGGGTCTTTGCAAAAGGATATGTCTTCGCAAAGTGCTACTGTTAAGGGAGAAGGTATTCACCTTAGAGAATTCCTCTTTGTTTGGGGAGAATTTTGTGAAGGCTTTATGCTTCATGAAACCTCGAGCACACCGAAGGGGATCCTTCCTCTATGAATGGAATGGGCCTTCACGAAGGGCATATCCACCATAGGAAGATGTTGAAAATAAAGCAAAGGGTGATGGCTCGCAAAGTCCATGTACCTTTTGAAATCCATGTGAAGGCTTCACAAAGGTCTACACGAAATGGGAAGGTGAAAGGTCATAGTAACAATGGTTTGGGAGAGGGGGTGTGCCTTCTATTTATAGGCAAAGCCTGGCTTTTGGGGGTCCAATATTGCCACGGAGCCACGTGGCGCCACGGAAAGGTGTTAGTTTTTTTGCCCATGGGGGGCCTCGTAGAGGGGGAGAGACACCATGTAGGGATTGGAGGATGGGGATGACACCAAGTGCCTCGTGAAGGACCTGCCGCCGCCGAATCGAACTCTCGTCAGGTAGGGGCACCGTGGAGCCTCTTGCAGAGCTATCTACAAGGAACTAGCACCTCCATACAGAGGGCTTCATGCAGGGACTTTTTGAGACAGATCTTGGGTTCTTCCCGACATATTAAAAGGTGATTTGTCCAATTAGATTGTTGATCTTGTGGGATGAGTCAGACCCCTGTGTGTTTTCGACACCAACAAATGAGATAAAGGATCTAAAAAGGGATAATTTAACTTGGACTAAGCTTTCCCTTCTTCCCATATCTTATAACTCCCTTCCATGGTGATATGTGCAGGAATACCATGTCTCTATCATCAAACTCTAGGTCTCATCGATGATTTTCAACATAGTATTTTCGTTGGCTCTGAGCAGCTTTAATGTGCTCCTGGATAGTCAGAAACTTCTCCACCATTTCTTAGACCATTTATGGACCTAGGATTTTTCTCTCCCCAACTTCTTACCAACATGATGGTGTTCTACACCTCTTCCCATAAAG
This sequence comes from Viscum album, assembly GCA_963277665.1. Lineage (NCBI taxonomy): Eukaryota > Viridiplantae > Streptophyta > Magnoliopsida > Santalales > Viscaceae > Viscum > Viscum album. Next base: position 125,497,690 of record OY728139.1, on the reverse strand, counting down.
GGATTCATAAGGAGACATTTGGATTCTTGAGTGGAAACTGTTGTTGTAAGAGAACTCAACCAGAGTAAGATCTTGATATCATCCTCCTTTGAAGTCCATTAAGCATGCTCTCAACATGTCCTCAAGTGTTTAGATAATCCACTTATATTGGCCATTAGTTTGAGTATGATAAGCTATACTAAAGTCTAGCTCAGTATTTAGAGAATGTTAGATAATTTTCAAGATCTTAGAGGTGAATCTTAGATCTCGATCAGATACAATATATAGTGGTACTCCATATAGCCTTACTACTTCTCTGATATATATCTGTGCTAGTTGATCCAATGAGAAATCCTCCCAAATTGAAATGAAGTGTGCAGTCTTTGTAAGACAATCCACAACAACCTAGATAGATTTATTTCCTTTGGATGTCTTCAGAAGTCCGGTGACAAGGTCTATGGTGATGTTTTCCCATTTCCATATTGGTATGGGTAATGGTTTTATTATCCCCTTAGACTTCCTCCTCTCAGACTTCACTTGCTGACATACCAGAAACTTTGATGTATACTCAGCGATCTCATTCTTCATGTTATCCCACCAATAATGCTCTTAGATATCTTGATACATCTTTGTGTTTCCAGGGTTAATGGAGAAATTCTAACTATGTGAATCATCCAAAAGTTATTTCTTTAAATTTGGATTTGATGGAACACATATTCTTGACCCAAATCTCACAGTTCCTTATTTATTAACATTGAACTCTGAGGATTTCCCTTTTTTGATAGTTTATACTTTATTCAAAATTCCCACATCATCCTTTTGAGGATCCTTTAACCTTTCCAAAAGAGACAGTTGAGCAATAATTTGTGAAAGGATTTATGATGTTCACTTATTAATGATTTCCATGTCCATCTTCATGAAATCTAATAATATTGGATCCATTTCAATTATCATCAATGATTGAATCACTGGTTCCTTTCTACTTAGAGCATCCACTACCTTGTTTGATTTCCCAGGGTGGTAATGGATTGATCAGTCATAGTCTTTGATAAGATCTAATCATATTCATTGGAACATATTCAACTCTTTTTGTGTGAATATATACTTGATGCTTTTATGATCTATATATATTTCACACTTCTCCCCAAATAGGAAATTCCACCAAATTTTCAAAGTGAAGACTATTGAAACCAACTCCAGATCATGTGTTGGATAGTTTTTCTCATGAACATTCAATTTACTTGAAGAATATGCAATGAATTTTTTATTTTTCATCAACACATATCCCAATCCATTTTTTGAATCATCAATTAATACCACAAAAATTCCCCACTTTTGGGTAGTGTGAGCACCGGTGCAGTGATAAGAATCCTTTTCAACTCCTTGAATCTCTCTTCACATTCATCACTCTAAGAAAACTTGACTCCATTTTGGGTAATCTTGGTAAGAGGGTTGGACAATTGTGAGAAATTTCTCACAAATCAGTGATAATATACAACTAAGCCCAGAAAGCTACAAATATCCTTCACCAATGTTGGCCTTGACCATACCTCAATTTCAGCAGTCTTGGAGGGATCCACATATATCCCATTTCTTGTGATGATATAACCCAAGAATGAGACTCCCTTAAACCATAACTCACACTTTCTCTACTTTTCATCGATCTTGTCCTTTTGCAAGGTCTCTAGTATAGTGCTTAGATTCTCCTCATGATCCTCCTTGGTTTTGGAGTATATTATAATATTGTCTATAAAGACTACCACAAATTTGAAGAGGGATTATCTAAAGACTCTATTCATAAATCCCATGAATATTACTAGATAATTAGTGAGTCTGAAAGGCATTACTATGAATTCATAGTTCTCGTACATTGTACGAAAGGCTGTCTTGGGGATATCCTCCGTATTTACCCTTAATTGGTAATATCCCAACTGAAGATCCACCTTGGAGAAGTATTATTCTCCATGTAGATGATCAAATAAATTATCAATTCATGGTAGGGGATACTTATTATTTATCATGATTTTGTTGAGCTCACATTAATCAATGTAAAGACACATTGACCTATCCTTCTTCTTGATGAAGGGGACTAGTGTACCCCATGGGGAAGCACTTGGCTGTATAAACCCTTTATCTAGATTCTCTTGTAGTTGTTTCTTTAGTTCTTCAAGCTCCAAGATATCCATTCTATACAAAGTCTTGGATATTGGAAACTCCTCAGGTATAAGATCAAATGAGAATTCAACATCTCTTCTAAGAGGAAGACTAGGAAATTCCTCGGGAAACACTTCAGCAAATTCCCTCACAATAGGAATGTCTTAAAGGATGGTTGATTCCTCAAACTCAATCATCTAAGCAAGATATGTGTACTCATAGGGCAGTAATATCCACACTTGAGATGATGTCACTAAAGAAGGTTCATCCTACTCCTTTAACTTTTATAGAATCGGAGGTCGATTCTCTATATAGAGAGTGGTTTCCCTCTCATGGAAATTTATGTTGGGTCTATATAGATAAAGCCAACACATTCCTATAATTGCATAAAATTCCACCGAAGGGAGTATGATGAGGTTCTTCAAGAAGTTAAATACACAAATTGTGATAGGGGAGGAGTTATATTCATGGGATGCAATGATTTCCCCATTTTCCATTCTCACTGACATCTCTACTTCCATAATTTGTGGTGGTGTTGGGATTTTCTACTAAACTTTTGAGATATAAAAGAATACATAGAACCAAAATAAAAAAGTATGTTCTCTATTCTTGAATGAATAACTAGCATACCTTTCACCACTATGTTGTTGGGGTTCACTTAAAAGGTAGTGATGGAAAATGATCTCCCTTGCTACTTTAGAGGTTGTTGGTTTCCTCTAAAAACCCTTGTATTAGGGAACTAGTTTGCAAAGTACCCTGGTTATTTATAGTTGAAACAATGAACAATGCGGTGAGGTTTGAATAGAGCGTTCATTTCATCTATCACAGTAGAAAGTTTTTCTTATAGGTAATTAATGTCTAGGTGCCCTTCTTGTCCACACCTAAAGCATTTCTTCACCCCCTTCAGGAAATTTCTAGGGTGCTTCTTTCCATACCTTTAGAAAGTTGGGTGATTGAATTTCTTAGCACCTTTGGATTTATCCATCGGACCACTAGAATTAATATCTACCTTCCAATTCTCTTCCCCATGATACCCCTGAGATTCTCCGATCTTTATTTCAACTTTTATGGAACATCAGACAATTTCTTCATAGCTATTTAAGTCATGGATCACTAGGGCTTTCTGTAGTCTAGGTTTTATCCCACCAAGAAGCGGTCAACCTTGAATTAAGGGGTAATGACAAAGCCTAAGGTGTATCGTGAAAGCCTTGTGAAGTTTTCATCATACATGCCAATGTATTCTTTGTCTTTTTTCTTGAGGGAAAGGAAGTCCCTTTCCACCTTAAGTCAGAGTGTGCGAGGAAAATATATATCGAAAAACATTTTCCAGAAATCCTTCCATTCTAATGCCTTGATCTCTTCGTCGGGATTTGTATTTTTTATCAATGTCTAATATTGATCATCTTCACCCTCTATATGATAATAATCTAGAAGAACCTTCTCATGTTTGGAACATTTAAGGATGGATAAGATCTTCTCAATGGAGTTAATCTATTTTTCGACGATTGAGGGATCATATTATCCTTTAAAAGTAGGAGGCCTTTGTCTCATGAAGCTCTCGATTGCAGATTTTTATTTCTTGGGGGGGGGGGGGGTTGGAAGTTTCTCTTTACCCATGTTTCTATTCAAAACTCGAGTTAAATAATAGAGTATTGTGAAAAAGTTTGTGATTCCCGCTCCCATTGGATTGGGCATGTCATTAGAATAGTCATCACAATGATCTTCACATCAGTTGTTATCCTGAGTCCTTCTATTACCAGCCATTGGTTAAAATAAAAGGAAATATAGGGGTAACACATAAAGGGGAATCCAATGACAAAAATAGATAACTTATAAATTACATTTATTTACTTAACTTATGAATTTATAGGCTTCAATCTATGTTATCCATGATCTACTTACCAACATATATTATTAGGGACATTTTTTTATTCCCTTAATAATGTTTCATACTAAGATTATGAATTTGGCAAAGCATATCCCCTAGGAGTGTTGAACCAATAGTGAATCAAGGCCCTTTGTTGTGCACCTTTTCCCATTCTAGTCTATCTCAAAGCATTGATTTCGGGTTTTACCCCTAGATACATCTGTGTTAGAGCCACCTGTACTTGTTCATATCCAAAAAATGATGTATTTTCTTGATAAACCACTTACTCTATACTCACCAAAATTTCAGGATGTTTTTATTATACTTAGTCTTATCCCTAAGTCTTTCACTAGGGTTTTCTAATCCTAATCCCAAAAATAACTAAAACTGTCATCTGCTACAAACTATAACAACCCTGCTCTTTATTATACACTTAAACATGATTTATTACATAAACTTGCACTTAATAAAACTCTGATAATTGAGAATTATAGTGTCTTGGGAAATTAGGAACATTACATAACAACTTAGAACATAAAATACAATATCTTGATTGAAAACTTCTTTTACATGACCACAACATTCCTTCGTACTTAGCATTGCATGGGATAACCAGAGGACATATATAAGAAAATGGTAAGTTATAAAGCTTAGTAAGGGAATAAAAAAGGAATAAAATGAATAATACAGTACATGTTAGGAAATAGGAATATCAATGGAGCATAAGAGAAACATGAACATAAAGGCATGGTATAACATGATTATCATAACATGGAGATGTGACAATAACATTTAACATGATATTAGAATTTTCCAAGGATCCTTGCACATAGAGCATGAGTAAACCCTAATTACACTTGAATTAGAAATATTAAACCCTCATTTCAATTTAATTATCATGATTAAACCCTAATTGCACATGGTGTATCATTATACTATTCTTTACCCAACGCATTGGAGCACTATCAGGGCACACCCTTCTTAATCATTTCATTTCATGCATAAGTGTGCCACATGAATCATATAACATGGAATCATTCAATATCATAAGTTATTAAATGATTAAGGAATATGGAATACAAATATTTAAGTATCATTAAATATTTATATGTTCATAAATATGAATACCCTTGATAGATAAATGGGTATGGTATTCACTTATAAAATGATTTTGGCATGAGAAATTTTCGTGTAACTTTGAAAGCATAACGACGTCAAATAGAAATCATAAAATGGGTTGATGAGAGAGAAATGGGTCTCTAATAATTTATAAATGAAATTAATAGTAAGGGGGTCATGGATAATAATATCCCAACATATGTAATGGAATTTTTATGCATAATATAAAATAATTTATTGAATGTAAATGAGGAGAGAGAAATCCCTTACAAAATTTCGACATGGTAATGTGTGTACATGGGAGGCATTAATGAGAGATAAAGTGGTATTTAATCATTAAAACCTAAGTATGGAAGTATAAGAGAGGATATAAATCATACCTCAATATTTTTAATTGAAAATTAAAGGGAATAAAAATATAAGGAAACTTGGACATAAATAAGGAAGGAAGGAAAGTGAGGATCCCTTACATGGAAGTGTGATCCAAAGGCTTAGGAGAGTCTTGAGGGAGGATTATTGGGAGATTGAGGTTCATTTTGAGGATTATAAAGAGAGTAGGGTAGAGGTTAGGCGATATCAAAATGGTTTTAGTGAATAGGAATGGGATATTGAGTGGGTTTATATAGGGAATGAGAGGGAATTATCTATTATTTAGGTTTTGGACACTACACATTAAACTAATAAAATACACAAACCATACCATGGTTTTTGCCCATGGTTTTTTAAAAATTGGAGTGGAAAAAATTATTTTATAAGTCCAATGTATGAACTTATTAAAATATTAGTCTTTCTTATGTGGAGTTGAGTCACACTCTCAATGAAATCATTTTAAAAAGTTAAAATATTTTATAATTCTTGGAGGGTGTACTAAGGCACCATATAATTAATAAAACAAATATAAAATCACATAATTTTAAAGTTAAAACATATATTGTAAGAATATACCTTTTATAGTATTTTATTACATCACTATTGGGTAATTATGATATCATAAAACACATTATATATTTAAACAATATTTAATTTTTACCCAAAAATTCGAGTGTCTCAGAAAATTATGAAAAATTCACTGTTAGATAATTTAGACATCCTGAATCCAAAAATGATATTAATTTTATCTAAATAACTTTTTAAATATGTGAATTTTCAATTTTAAAATAAAAACCTACATTTATCGAAAATTCATGGGTTTTGACAAAAACAAATTTCAAACCATAATAAAAATTACAATTGTATTCATAAAAATTATATGATCATTTATATTTAATAAAAATTTATTTAGTAATAATATTTTATAAAAATATTATTTAATTCAGAAAAATAATTAATTCATAAAAATATATTTCTTAATTGAATATTAACTAAATATAGTATTTTTTCTTTAAAAACCATTTACAAAGTAACAATAATAAAATGAATGTATATTATCTATACAAAAAATAAAGCACATAATCATAGTGCTATGGTATTGTTACATAAACCCTTATAACACCCATATAATACCTAAGGGTAAGGTGTGCGATGATGACAGACTCTTGGGGTGGCTCAGATAACATAGCTAGAGTGGTAATCTATATTAACTTCAATTTCTTCTGTAGACAATTCCATTCAAGCTTAATGTGTTGAAGCACAACTTAGGCTTGGTCAAGAGAGAAACCCAGTGACATTACCACTTTTCTGAGCTCTGAAAAATGGGATTCATATGGATCAATTCTACTGGATGAGGCCATCACTTTCTTTTTATGAGAAAATTGGATTTGTTAAAGCCCTATATTTATACTAATCATGTGATCACTGTTCAATGACTATATTAGCAATGGTAACAATTATTAACGGTATTTTAAAATAAAAAAACATAAAACCATGGACATGAATATGTTTTATATATGTATTTTACATAATAATTAATTTAAGTAGATCAAGAATAATTTTCATTAATAAAAGTTTGGGTCATTACAATATTACCCCATTAATAAATTTCACCCTAAAAATTTTATTCTCCCACTCTAAAACAGATGAAGGTAACTTTTCCTCATCACTTACCCCAGTCCCCACATTGTTTCTTCAAACTTGTGGTTTCTCTACAACACTTTTATGAGGGGAATTGTCTTATTTCATTGAACTTTTTACCTACAATATAAGTTCTTCACTGGATTCACTTCATAGGAGAGGTCATTATCCAATAGTACTAACTCTAGATTGAGTACATAGGATGAGTCTGGTATTTACTTCCTTAAGAGTGATACATGGAATACATTGTGTACTTGAGATAGGTTCGGTGGGAGTGCTAGTCAATAGGCCACTTCTCCAATGCGTTCAAAGATCTCAAAAGGGACAATGTAACTTGGAATAAGATTTACCTTATTCCAAAATATCATAATTGCCTTCTACGATGATATGGAGAGAAATACCAAGTATCCAACCTAAAACTATAGGTCTCGTCTATGATTATCAGTATAACCCTTTTTTCAACTCTGAGAAGCTTTAATGTGCTGTTGGATGGTCATAACCTTCTCCACCATTTCTTCGACCATTTCTAGACCTATGAGTTTTTTCTCCCCAACTTCATCCCAACTTGACAGTGTTCTGCACCTCTTCACATAAAGGGCTTCATAAAAATCTATTTGGATTCTTGAGTGGAAACTATTATTTTAAGAGAACTCAACCAGAGGAAGACGTTGATCCCATCCTCCTTTGAAGTCCATTGATCATGCTCTCAACATGTCCTCAAGTGTTTGGATAGTCTGATCAGATTGACCATTAGTTTGAGGATTATAAGCCGTACTGAAGTTCAACTCAGTATTCTGAGCGTGTTGGAGACTTTTACAGAACTTAGAGGTGAATCTTGGATATCAATTCGATACAATATATAGTGGTAATCTATGCATCCTTACCACTTCTTTGATAGATATCTATACCAATTGATCCAATGATAAATCCTCCCAAATTTCAATAAAGTGTACAGTCTTGGTAAGTTGATCCATAAAATCCTAGATAGCATTATTTCCTTTGTATATCTTCATAATTCTAGTGAAAAAGTCCATGGTGATGTTTTCACATTTCCATATTGGTATAGGTAATGGTTGCATCATCCCCTTAGACTTACGCATCTCAAACTCCACTTGCTGACATACCAGGCACTTTGATGTATACTCAATGGTCTCATTCTTCATGTTATCCCACCAATAATTCTCTTGGATATCTCGATACATATTTGTGTTTCTTGGGTTAATGGAGAAATTTGAACTATGTGAACCATCCAAAATATCTTTCTTTAACTTTGTATTTGATAGAACACATAGTCTTGACAAAAATCTCACCATTCCTTCTTCATTAACATTAAAATCTGAGGATTTCACTTTTTTGATAGTTTCCACTTTCTTAAAAATTTCCACATAATTCTTTTGAGCATCCTTTAACCTTTCAAAAAGAGATGGTTGAGCAATAAAATGTGAAAGGATTGATGATGTTACCTTTTTGATGATTCTCATGTCCATCTTTATCTAATCTAAGAAGATTGGATCCTTTTAAATTCTCATCAATAATAGAATTGTTGGGTCCTTTCTACTTAGAGAATTCACCAACTTGTTCACTTTCCCAGGGTGGTAATGGATTTAGAAGTCATAGTCTTTGATCAGCTATAACCATCTTCGTTGGCACATATTCAACTCTTTATGTGTGAATATATACTAGAGGCTTTTGTGATCTGTACATATTTCACACTTCTCCCCAAAGACGTAATGCCACCAAATTTTCAAATCAAAGATTACTGAAACCAACTCTAAATCATTTATTGGATAGTTTTTCTCATAAAAATTTGATGGACTTGAAGAACATGAAATGACTTTGTTATTTTTCATCAAAACACAACCTAATCCCTTCTTTGAAGCATCACTGAATACCACAAAAAGTTCCCCACTTATGGGTAGTGTGAGAACGGGTGCAGTGATAAGACTCCTTTTCAACTCCTTTAAGATATCTTCAGATTCATCACTCTAAGAAAACATGACTCCCTTCCGGGTTAGCTTGGTAAGAGGGTTGTAAAATCGTGAAAAATTTATCACAAATCAGCGATAATATCCAGCTAACCCCAGGAAGTGACGAATATCCGTCATTGATGTTGGCCTCGACCATCCCTCAATTTCATTAGTCTTGGAGGGATCCACAAATATACCATTCCTTGTGATTATATGACCCAATAATGATACTTCCTTTAACCAGAACTCACACTTGCTGTACTTTTCATAGATATTCTCCTTTCACAAGATCTCTAGTACAACACTTAGATGCTCATAATGACCCTCCTTTGTTTTGGAGTATATTATAATATTGTCTATACATACTATCAAAATTTTGATGAGGAATTCTATAAAGACTCTATTCATCAAGTACATGAATATTTCTAGAGAATTAGTGAGTCTTAAAGGCATTATTACGAATTTATAGTGATCGTACCTTGTATGAAAAGCCATCTTGGGGATACCCTCTTTCTTCAATCTTACTTGGTAATATTCTGACCGCAGATCCACCATAGATAAGTATTGTGCTCCATATAGTTGATAGAACAAGTCATAAATTCCTAGAAGAGGATACTTATTCTTTATCATGATTTTTTTGAGCTCAAGATAATCAATGCAAAGTCACATTGATCCATCCTTATTCTTGACGAAGTGGACTGGTGCACCCCATAGTGAAGAACTTGGGAATATAAACCCTTTATCCAGATTATTTTGTAGTTGTTTATTTATCTCCTCAAGATCCATAAAATACATTCTATATAGATTCTTGGATATTGGAAATTTCCTAGGTATAAGATCAATCAAGAATTCAACATCTCTTCTAGGATGAAGACCATAAAATTCATCAGGAAACACTACAGAGAATTCCTTTACAATAGGCATGTATTCAAGGATGGTTTCTTCCTTAGAATCAATCATATAAGAAAGATACACATGGCCATAGGGTAGTAATATCCACACTTGAGATGATGGTGCTAAAGAAGATTCATCCTCCTCCTTTCACTTATATAGAATCGAGGGACGATTCTCCATATGGAGAGTGATTTCCCTCTCATAGAAATTTATGTTGCCTCTATATAGAGAAAGAAAATACATTCCAAGAAATGCATCAAATTCCACTAGAGGGAGTATGATGAGGTTCTTCAAGAAGCTCAATCCAAAAATTGTGATGGGGGGGGGGGGAGTTATATTCATGGGATGCAATGATTTCCCCATTTTCTGTTCTCACATACATCTCTACTTCCATGATTTGTGATGGTGTTGGGATTGTTCTACTAAACCTTCGAGAAATAAAAGAATTCATAGAACCAGAATCAAAAAGTACATTTTCTATTCTTGAATGAATAACTAGCTTACCTATCACCACTTCATTTTCGAGGTTCAGTTCAGAGGTAGTGATGGAAAAATTTCTCCCTTACTACCTTGAAGGTTTTTGGTTGCCTCCGAAAAGTGGTATCAAATATTGAAGGGGGAGAATAAATTTGAACATGAAGCCTATGGTTTCAAGAAACAATGAGAGAATTTTATCATAAAAATTTATAGATAAGAATGTGGATAGAATATCATTTACTGAGAAATGATATGTATTTTGAAAAATAAATAAAAAGGGAAAGATTGGTGTGGCCAAAGGTTATATATGGTTGGGTTTATTGTACTTGTATTCAAATACTAAGTCAATGATATAAGTGATGGTAATGTTAAAGTATTTTATGATGGATATGTGTATCCAAACATGGAAAATAAGATAATTTCATAATATATAAATAGTAAAGTGGAAAAAATGTCCCTTGTAATAGATTATATTGGGCTTACACATTAGCAATAGTCACTTATGAAGCTGAACATATGATATTGATAATAGTCACTTCTAAATATGAACTAAGACGGAACTGGCCACATGACCTATATTAGAAAACTTGAACTTGTTATATGAAGGATGAAGTAAATTTGAGTTGAATGGAGATGGATTGGGATTTATTGAATAAGGTTTCACCTGATCCAACATATGAGTTCACTAAAATAAGCTATTTTGAGTACCTTATAAGTTTCACCACCTTGATAATGCATTAAAAAAAGTTTTAAATTATTATTTTCAATTAAAATAATAATTGGAGGAATTTATGAGATGAATTTAAGAGTTTTGGTAATTCTTAGAGTAATATAAATTCCATTTGAAGTAATTTTTAGAAATATGAAATTTTTGGGTTCATTGAAAAATAGATAAGTCTTTAATATAAGAAATTGTATTGTGGAATTTATGATTTCACTATGAGAATAATAATTTTGATATTGAATGTAAGTATTTTTTCAAATGAAATAGTTCATCATATGTCTTCCCTATTTATCATATGAATTTGAAGTTTTCATTGAAAAATGCATGATCATAAAACATCACCAGTAGTGTAAGTCTTTAGAATACCAAGAATCAATGAATTATCGAAAAAGTCAAGATAATAAGACTTTTGAAGCACTGAACCTAATAATTTTCCCACAAATGTAATATTGTTTTACATGTTCAAATTTCCTGAAATATGTTGGATAAAAATGAAGTACATATATCATAACTTAAGTCTTTTTTGAAAAATTTATATCTTTTGGACTTGGGTGAATTTTGAGTTTTTTACTGGAAGAAAGGTGAAGTTTACTAGAATTAGGAGATTCTAGATAATATTTTATAGAATTATGTAAGATCCATTTTATCATGGTATAAACATTAAAAATACCTTGAATGGTTTGTGATACTATCATCCACAGAAATATTATTTTATTTTCATCCTTGGAATAAGAGGATAAAAGAACAAGGAAGAAAAGGAGTTTATAAAAAAAATTATTTTTAGGAATTCATATTTGATGATTCATTCATTATTATTTCTTTCCAAAAACATCATATAGTTTATTCAATCCATGATAAAATATATTTTAAAGAAAATTGAAGGAGGATTTACACTCCATCTATTACTTTATGAAAAAATTGAATTTATTGGGTTTTCATAAATAATACAAGTGATGTTCTATAAAAGCTTTTTTTTCATATTATATTAAGTAGATGAATGTTCATTTATGAAGAAATCTATAAAACTGATCGAAAATTGATCTATGAACTAGTGATTACATCATCTTGATCCAAATCTACTCAAGTGATTAAGAGTAAAAGATATGGAAGGATATGAATTTTTCCAAGCCTAGAGACATCCATATTCTATAGATATGTAAATTCAAGAATGAGTTCCACACCATAGATATGTTTATTATACACTTTTATATAGTTTTATAGATTTTTAGAGTGGATATTTAAGGGGAGATATTTTAAATTAAAGAATAATATTAAGATGATCTTAAATAATAATAAAAATAATATTATTCTGACATATTTTGGGAAATTAGAACCATTAACGAGGGTATTCTTGTAATACAACTTTAGTGGAAAATGTAGTTCATGAGAAGCATGAGAACCCCAAATTGGTGTCCTTTAATGGTGATCTTAGACCATAAACTATTTTTTCTGCTAAAAAATCCATTTATAGTATTTATAAAAGAAATAATGAAATTAATGAGCCATTTGTGTGCTTGAGTTTTTGTGGATCTTGAGGAAAGAAGAGATGAATAGTCCATGGATCCATACAAAAAAATAAGATTTTGTTAATGGAGTTAAAAAACAATGGATAAGCTGAGAGATCTATAGCCCTCAAAGAATAAGGAGTAGGAGCCACTAAAACCTATAGTGATGATGAATAAGAATAAGATAAAGAATAAAAATAAGAAGAAGAAGAGTGATTCATGCTTATGAAACCTAGTGTCTCTCTCGAAGAAGAAATATTTGGGTAGAGTTTCTAGTGACAGATTTGTGAAGGACTAGAATTCATACATTATTTTAGAGGCCAAGTTTCCTTAACTCAGTTTGGAGACACTTTGGTAGTGGAATTCACTCTAAATTGAGGAAGTAAATCATATTTTTTTTGTGAAAAACGTCCCTAGAATTATTTTTATCAACTTCATAAGGAGGATGAAAGAAAATAACTATCAGTAGATGAAGAGTATTGAAATAATTATAACGATCCCTTTACTTGAATTATATAACGAAGACTTGTTAACACTGTAATATGGTAACCCAAACCGTGTAATATAGTGGAAGAATATTAGAGGATGATCCTTGGACACCCATTATAATTGGTGATTCCATTATTATGGAGAATCCATGACTCAACAATATTTGACATGGAAAGGAGTAGGTTTACCACATCAGTGCTGAACCTTGTAAATATACCATATTCTAGTCTTTTCTTACATATTTTCATTGGATTTGGAAAAATAAGAATTTTATTTTAATAAATGAATTTGACATCACCTTATTCACCACTCCCCACTTTAGTGTTTCTACACGGTCCACTAAGAAATTTTACCTCGAGTAGAAAGGGTTGATGTGGTCATATGGTTTCTATGTAGTAGTCTTGTGGGTCTCTCTTTAATTATTGGGAGTATGGATCCCCTGCAGAAGGTTCTATTATTTATGAACAATATCCATTTTTGTATCAATAGTTCACAACTTCTATTTGTTCCATAATAATGGGATACTTATAGATAGAATGTATTTTGGTAAATAATCATAATAAGATAATCATAATTAGGAGATATTAAAAGGATATTAAAATCTAGATACTATAATTTAAATTAAAGTGTTATAAAAAGAAGATGATTTCCCACATGTTTGGGTCCCATGTTAATATAGATCCTTGACCTCCAAATATGGGTCAATTATGTGTAATGATGGGTTATTTTTCCCACTTGGATACTGGATGCGATTTCTTATTTATCATTGACAATTTTTTCATTTTTAGGCATGAAGAGGTTTAAAGATGGGGAGAACATGACGACTTGGATTTTACCTCAACAAAAAATTAACTCATTTTTGAGTTTTAAATCTGTGTCCCCTAAGGGGGAAAAGAAAATTTTAACCTAGTGAAAGTACATGAAAAAATTTATTATAGTTTTTTTGGTTTTAAGATGTGGTGTATACCCTTGGGTTTAATTTTAGTTAAGTTCCATTATATTAAAATAATAATGGATATTTAATATTTTTAAAATAAATAAAAAATTATCCTATAAAATAATTTTTGATGCATTCTAGAAGAATGATCCGTTGAAAATTACAACACTAAGGTTGTGTTTGGAATAATGAATTTTACCTAGGTGAAGTACTATTTTGTGTTAGGGTATCGGTCCTCATGTCAGTCCTCTTTTTTGTTTTAATTTAAACTAATTAGTAACCCTAAGAGAAGACTATAAATAACACTTTTATACACTTTTACTAGGGCTGGACATTTTTTTATTCCATGAAACCTACGTGGGTTAGAGTTAAAGGAGAGATAGATGTGACAATGGTGATCGAACATCATGGCTTCAACATAAGAATTAATTATTTTGAGTCTATTCCATCAAGGTAAGAATTTTTATTAATCTATTCTAACTCATTCATTATGTATTTTACTTCTATTCCCATGAAATAATTTCTTAATTCCTAATGATGATAACATACTATAGATTCTAGAATATCAATAACCTGAATAATTTATAATTATTAAATTTGGATTTAATTGAAGAAAATTATAAATATATAAGAAATATTATATTTCTTATTCCAATTATTCACAAACATGTGTTTAAATTTGTGAAAATTAATCATTCCATTGGATTTTTCATTAATTTTATTTTTCAAAATATCCTCACTTTATAAATTCATTTTTTATGTTCATAAACAATGGAATATCATGTAATGAACTAGTGAATTGATTATTATTTAATTAATCTTTGATTATTAATGCTAATGTGATTTGGGAAAAAAATTTGAATCCTTTTTTGAATTTTTATTTTCAAAAATAATAATTCTATTTCATATATTATGTAAAGACCCGCAAATTTCAAGGAAATTTTTTTCTTAATTTTCTTTGGAATTTTGCAAGAGCGCAGCTTCAGACGGCACTTGATTCCGAGGCCCGGTGTGCCCGGAATCAATTTCCGAAGTTTGGCTCGGGTACGTTCAGTGAACGGACGAGCGGGTTTTTCTATCTTTTGAACCGGTGCCCGGAATCGAATTCTGAGGGCACCGATGAAATCTCAACGCCGGTATTTGCTTAGAAATGCCTCTTCCGGAGTTGCGTTTGCTCAACCGTGGTTTTTAAAATTTTCGGCTTTAAGTCGGAAATAAAATAAAGGTTGTGCGACAACTTTATTTTATTTCACTTAAGCCGCTTGGAAGTCACTTGAAAGCCACTTGAACTGAGTTAAAGCGGATAGGGTGCTATCCGGAAATATCCTACCCTCTTGGTAGGATATTTGTGCGGTGGGGCCCGCACGAGCCCCGCCGTTTCTTTCGCTAAGTAACGCACCCGCGAAAACCCGTCAAGTAACTGAAAAGTCAACCGACGCGTTTTCCTTAATTCTTAACAGACCATTTAATTGGGCGGTTTATTTCGTGAATTAAATGGGCTGTTTCATTCGTTGAATTAATTCAACGAATTTAATGGGTCGTTACTTACGCGTTTGCGTTCGTTGGAAAATTAATAAAATAGACAAACTTGTCTATTTTGGAGGATTGCTATCGTTGTGCGAATTCTCTGAGCCTCCACCCTCCTCGCGAAGAACGCGAAGAACGTGAAGAACGCGAAGAATGCCAGAACCGGAATTCGACGACGCACGATCCGCGACGTCAACAAACTTTTCCGCGACCTTCTTCTTCTTCTTCTACGGCGCCTCTTCTTCCGCGGCGGACCTATGATCGGCGGTTAAAGGTGAGAATCGAATCTTCTAAATTCTCCCCTTTTTATAATTCGATATCAATGGATTTAAATTAATTAAATCTGTTTGATCTTGATCCGGAGATCGTCGGTGCGACTCCTTCCCGCGGTGCGACGAGCGTCTCTTCCGCGACGATCACCAAATCCGCGACGACCTCTCGTCCGACGACGACGACAAGGTAGGGATTTAATTCTTGATGATTCATTCCCGTGTTTTTATTTCTTTTTGAATAAAGAACCGGCATGAATATTTTCAATTAATTAAAATTGAATTGCCGTTTAAAAGAAAAAGAAGTGAACAATTTTTATCTTTGATTAAAAATTGTTGTAGCCCCTTTCTCCCGTTGTTTATGACTAACGCGGAGGGTGCGGGTCTAACGAACAAGACCCGGCAACCCTTCGCCGATCTTTTTGTTGTGCGGATTTGGCGGACGACGACGAACCGTGCGGAAAGGGCGATCCGTTGATCCCGCAGTGAAGATCGGCCCCCGGGAGGAGCAATGGCGCAGACGGGAGGCAAAACGGGCCACCGGAGCAACTCCGGCGGCCCGCAGAAGACGGCGGCGGCGCCCGGAGCGCCGCCGGAGGAATCCTCCGCGGCTCGGCCGCGGCGGCGGCGAACCGCCGGACCGCGTCCGCGGTCCGGCCACCCAGCACGCGGCCCGCGCGTGCCGCGTTCCTCCAAGCCGCGGGTCAAACCCACGGCGGTTTTCTTCGGCCGCTCGGCCGAAGCCGAGCCGGCCGGTCCGGTCGGCCGGGCCGCGCCCAGGCCGGACCGGACCCGGCCTAGCAGGGTCGGGCCGGGTCGGGTCGACCCGGTTCGGGTCGACCCGGTTCGGCCGACCCAGGGGTGGTTCGGGCCGGGTCGCCCCGGGCCCAGAACCCCTGTTTTCGGGCCCTCTTCGGTCTTTTGCCCATATATTGGGCCTAGGACCTCTGATTGACGAACCGTCAGTGGCTTCGCGATCCTTGGATCGATACGGTCGTTTCGGTATATTACACTCAAGGTTTCGGAAGACTTTGGGTTCAGCCGGGTTGGTTCGTACACGAAACCAACCGGGCCCTCGGAGCGGAAACACTCATAACTTGAGCTACGGACGTCCGATCGACGTACCGTCAGCTGTGGTAGTTTCCTCTAAGTGAGACGGAACTTTTGGCATACTCCGCCCGAGGATCGGACACAGGCGGAGTACGGTCGGGTTGGTTTTTCCCTAAAAACCAACCGTGCCCCTGGGACGAAAATGCCAATAACTCCCAGACCGGGCGTCCGATTGACGCACCATCTGTTGCGTTGAGATCCTGTTGTCGATACGGAACTTTTGGATACATCAACTTCGGACTACGTGTCAGTTGATGTATCAGACTCTCGGCTCGTGGAGAGGACCCTCCTAAACGAGCTCGCTGTGTGCGGGAACCCTAGCGCTGGCTGTGACTTCGACGACAGAGCAGAGATCCTCCGTGGACTGCGACGACGACAGAGCAGAGATCCTCCGTGGACTGCGACGACGACAGAGCAGAGATCCTTCGTGGACTGCGGTGACGACTGTGCAGAGATCCTCAGTGGACTGCGTCAACTACCGCACTCAGTGATCCTACGTGGATCAGTGCTACAGGTCCTGTGTGGGCCCGATCCTGTGTGAGTCCTTACTACAGGTTCTGTGTGAGCCCGATCCTGTGTGGGTCTTTTGCGGGGGTTAGTACCTATCGATCCTTCGTGGGTCCGATGACTTAGATGGACCAGTGATCATCTTTGACGTCATCTGAAAAAGTATACCTGGTTGAGCTGAATCTTATGTTACTCTCCTTTGTGGATTGTGTTGAACTATCCTATGTGGATTTACTGTTTACTCTCCTTTGTGGATTTGAGTCTTGCTTTCCTGCGTGGATTGAGTTGTTCTTGAGCTCGTGAGCAGAGCTAGAATTGGGGAATTAGGTATATGTATGGGAATATACCTAAGTCGAGTCAGATGTTACTTCGTGATTGCACCTTTCTTTTGTGCTATATCCTTTGTGGATTTCGGGAGACCTTCGGGGGTCTCGGGGTCCTTACTGAGTAGCTTATACTCACCCCTGCACGGGCTATGCCCGCACCTTGTTGTGTTGGATGCAGATGACGGACAGCACTGATCACGGTTGGGGCGTGGAGCAGGACGGTACCTGGAGGTGGACCACTGGGCGGGACGTGCTCGGAGCGGACGTGGGACCCGAGGAGCCTGGAGGCTATCTGTACCCACCCTTCAGGTGGGATTGCCAATGGACGACACGAGGCCGCCGTCTTTTCTTCAGTTGCTGTTTCTTTTCCTTTTCAGTTGTACTTTCAGTTGGGATTGTATTCCGGACCCCTTTACTTTTCTGCACTTTGTAGTTACTTTCCGCTTGCTGACTCTGTGGTGGTTGTTACTTATAAGGCAATGCCTTCCCTGTTTACCGGGATTTTTACGCCTTGGTGCTAGTCGCCAGCCCCTGGCCTATGGAAGGCGGGCTTGGGGTAGTCACGACACGGGCCCCGAGGTCGGGTCGTGACAAATTGGTATCAGAGGCGGTCGGTTCTACCGCAGACTCTGATCGTCTTTTCTTCATATATGAAGCAATAGTGTTTAGTGTATTGAGTGTGGTTATCAGTTCATGGAGCCCAGTGTTGGTGCGGCAGCCGACGTATCCGTACACCAGGACCCTGACTCCTGATTTCCGACTTAATGCATGAAAACATTGATTGCGTGTGTGTTTCAAGTTTTCCTTGTGATTACTTGTGTCAGCTCACCGGGTATACTGATCTGCTTCATGAAAGTCTCAAGTTTTCCTTGTGATTACTTGTGCCAGCTCACCAGGTATACTGTTCTGACTGTGGTGCTCTTGTTCTCCTTTTCAGGATGGCCCCGCGACGACAGCCAGCTAGGGTTCTGAGTGTAGGGCGCGATGGCAGCCCACCGAGTGACGAGGCCTCGGTGCAGGGCCCTTTTCCAGCAGTGGCACCAGCGGTAGCTTTCCCCGCCGAGCCACCGATGCTACCAGTACCAGACGCTGACGATGCACGTCGCCTCAGGGCACTGCATGAGTTTCAGAGCCAGCGACCGCCCAGGTTTCGCGGTGAGGCGGACCCCCAGGCCGCCGAGGACTGGCTAGAGGCGGTGGTACGGATCTTTAGGCTAGTGAGGACACCAGCGGATCTCATGGTGATTCTCGCGGCGAGCCTCCTACAGGCAGCGGCATGACGATGGTGGAGCTTGATGCTCCAGGTTCACGATGAGGCATCCTTGCTCTGGACGGACTTCGAGAGCCTCTTCCGCTCTGAGTTCGTCCCGGCCACCCTCCGAGCGGTGCGCATCCAGGAGCTTCTCCAGCTGCGCCAGGGCAGCATGACGGTCGCTCAGTACGCGGCGAGGTTCACTGACCTATCTCGCTACTCGACCGACATGGTACGGGACCCCTTCTTCCGGGCCCGGACCTTCGAGCAGGTCTTGCGGCAGGAGATTCGGGCATCGCTGATCTCCCTCAGCATTCCGACCCAGGAGGGAGTGCTGGAGCGAGCCCTCTTGATCGAGAGCTTCCTAGCAGAGCCTTCTTCAGCGGCGAGACCTAGCGCAGGGCGGCAGGTAGCTGAGTCTTCAGCAGCAGGTAGCCGACGGATGACTCTCGGGTCCAGGCAGACCAGACCCCCACGCAGACGGCCTCAGGACACCGGCTCAGCAGTGCGGGGCACACAGCGGAGTGCCAGCCTTCCGAGAGGCAGGCTGTGCTACTCCTGCGGCGGGCAGGGTCACATGGCTCGTGACTGCCCGACTCGCCGACCAGAGGAGCAGCAGACGGTGGAGGGGCCACCCAGGCAGAGGCAGAGGGTCGACCATGGCGGTCCGCAGGGAGGAGGCGGACGAGGCAGAGGAGCTGGCCGAGCAGCGGGTGGTGGGCGACGCTTTCAGGCTCTACCCCCACCACCACCAGGAGGGCCACCTCGACCACAGGGAGCTGGCGGGCAGGGACAGGCCCAGCTCCAGGCAGTGGAGGCCTACGACCCCGACATGACAGAGATGATTCGAGGTACGATCTGTGTCTATTCCACCCTTGCTGCAGTACTTATAGACACAGGAGCGAGTCACTCTTTCATAGCCTCTGCCCTTGTTCGGAGCTCAGAGATTCCGACTGAGCCGTTGGCTCGATCCTTACGGCTAGAGACTCCTACGGGAGCAGACTCGACGATTACGCACTGGTGCCGGCAGTGTGAGCTTACTCTAGTAGGCGAGAGCTTCGGCTGGGATCTCCTTGTAGCGGCGTCGAGGCCTTACGACGTCATCTTGGGCATGGATTGGCTATCCACGGTTCATGCCCAGATCGACTGTTTTAGGCGCAAGGTGCGATGTGTTCGCACCGACGGGAGCAGGTTTACCTTCACCGGCGAGAAGGGAACCTTTGCAGCACAGGATGGACTTCCGCGGAGGAGAGTGCAGCCCATCTCTCATCAGTTGGCTAGCCTCATCCTAGGAGCAGTGGACGTACGGAGTCCAGTTTTTCCTGCAGTGGTGGACCAGTACGTGGACGTCTTTCCCGACGACGTTCCAGGGCTACCTCCTCGTAGAGAGGTAGACTTTTACATCGACTTGTACCCCGGGACAACCCCGATATCTACTCCAGCATATCGGATGGCCCCCGCCGAGCTTCGAGAGCTGCAGGTACAGTTGGAGGACTTGCAGAGTAAGGGGTTTATCCGACCCAGTGTTTCACCCTGGGCTTCCCCGATATTGTTCGCCAAGAAGGCGGACGAGAGCTTGCGACTGTGTGTCGACTATCGTCGCCTGAACCAGGTGACAGTGAGGAACAAGTATCCGCTGCCACGGATTGA
Source organism: Viscum album (assembly GCA_963277665.1). Lineage (NCBI taxonomy): Eukaryota > Viridiplantae > Streptophyta > Magnoliopsida > Santalales > Viscaceae > Viscum > Viscum album. The sequence goes on along the minus strand of OY728139.1, from coordinate 125,476,927 downwards.
TGACCTCTTCGATCACCTCAAGGGAGCGCGGTGGTTCTCGAAGATAGACCTCCGGTCAGGCTATCATCAGCTCAGAGTTCGAGATGAGGACGTGAAGAAGACGGCCTTCAGGTGTCGGTATGGCCATTATGAGTTCTTGGTTATGCCGTTCGGCGTAACCAATGCTCCAGAAGTGTTCATGAGCCTCATGAACAGGATCTTCCAGCCATACCTCGACCGATTTGTTGTGGTCTTCATTGACGACATTTTGGTATACTCGACGACTGAGGAGGAGCATGCCTACCACCTGCGAGTTGTGCTAGACACACTCCGAGAGCACCAGCTTTATGGAAAGCTCTCAAAGTTCCAGTTCTGGTTACGTGAGGTCCACTTCTTGGGGCACGTCATCTCTGAGGCGGGAGTTGCAGTGGATCCCGCGAAGATCGAGGCAGTGCTAGCTTGGGAGCCACCCAGGAGCGTGACGGAGGTGCGGAGCTTCTTGGGCCTAGCCGGATACTATCGGAGATTTTTTCCAGACTTCTCCAGAGTTGCGGCACCACTCTCAGCCTTGACAAAGAAGGGGAAACCCTTTGTGTGGTCAGACAGATGTCATCAGAGCTTCCAGGAGCTGAGACAGAGATTGACCAGCGCACCTATCTTGAGGTTGCCTGAGGAGGGAGTTGGATACGTAGTTTACTGCGACACATCAGGGACTGGAATCGGGTGCGTCCTGATGCAGGAGCGGGCCGTGATCGCCTACGGATCACGTCAGTTGAGGCCGCATGAGCAGAACTACGCCACTCATGACCTGGAGTTAGCAGCAGTGGTCTTCGCTCTGAAGACTTGGCGGCACTATCTGATGGGCGAGCGCTTCACAGTCTTTTCTGACCACCAGAGTCTCAGGTATATCTTCTCTCAGAAGGACCTGAACCTGAGACAGCGGAGATGGCTTGAGTTCCTCCAGGACTATGACTTTGAGATAGTCTATACTCCTGGGAAGGGGAACGTGGTAGCCGATGCCCTCAGCAGGAGGACGGGCATTCAGCTACTTGAGGAGGCGACAGAGCAGCTAGCCTCCTTACAGATATCCTTCGTGGATAGAGACGGAGCAGCCTTTATTCAGTCTCTCACAGTCTCTCCTCCACTTCTACAGCGGGTCAGAGAGGCTCAGCGTGGGGACGCTGACTGTGAGACCCGGCGTGCACTGATATCCTCAGGTCAGGCGCCTGATGGCTTCTCCCTTGGAGCAGAGCACGACATCCTTTTCAGATGACGCACCTTCGTACCAGTCGCTTTACGAGAGGAGGTGCTGAGAGAGTTTCACACTTCTCCCTTGGCGGTGCATCCCAGAGTGGCGAAGATGTACCAGGATCTCAGACGACAGCACTGGTGGCCGGGCATGAAGAAAGCTGTGGCAGAGTTCGTTTCACGATGCCTCACCTGCCAGCAGGTGAAGGCAGAGCATCAGGTACCAGCAGGCTTGGTACAGCCCTTGGAGGTCCCGGAGTGGAAGTGGGACGGTATATCTATGGACTTCGTGACTGGACTTCCACGCACTTCCAGAGGTCACGACTCCATTTGGGTGATTGTCGACCGACTCACCAAGTCGGCACACTTCTTACCCATCAGAGAGCAAGGCTCAGTGGAGAACTTGGGACGTCTTTACGTCCAGGAGATCGTACGACTTCACGGTGTGCCATCGTCTATCGTCTCCGATCGAGATGCTCGTTTCACTTCCCGGCTTTGGAAGGGGTTGCAGGAGGCGTTCGGGACGCGGCTCCATCTGAGCACAGCCTTCCACCCTCAGACGGATGGTCAGACTGAGAGGACCATACAAACAATCGAGGACATGCTCCGTCCATGTGTTCTCGACTTTGGTCGCAGCTGGGAGGACCACCTACCCTTGGTGGAGTTCGCGTACAACAACAGCTACCACTCCACCATCGGGATGGCACCATACGAGGCGTTGTACGACAGACCCTGCAGATCACCGTTGTGCTGGACAGACCCTGGGGAGTCAGCACTCGTGGGACCAGAGATGGTCCGAGCCACGACAGAGAAGGTCCAGATCATCCAGGAGAGGATGAGGACAGCTCAGAGCCGACAGAAGTCATATGCTGACAGGAGGTGGAGGCCACTAGAGTTCGAGGATGGCGACCACGTCTTTTTGCGTGTCTCACCTCGACGTGGTTTACGGAGATTTGGCCGAGGCGGCAAGTTGTCTCCACGCTTCATCGGGCCTTTCCAGGTCCTCAGCAGGATAGGAGAGGTGGCTTATCGCCTGGCTCTACCACCTTAGTTGCACCGGGTGCACGAAGTCTTCCACGTGTCTCAGCTGAGGAGATACGTGCACGACCCGACACACATCATCGACTTTGGGGAGCTGGACGTGGACGATGGGGCGACTTTTGCGGAGGTCCCAGTGGAGATCGAGGATCGACAGGAGCGGGTCCTACGTGGGCGGTCGATTCCTCTTGTGCGCGTTAGATGGCAGCACGGGAACCTCCAGGAGAGCACTTGGGAGCGGGAGGCTCAGATGCGTGCTCTGTACCCCCATTTGTTCCCCTAGTTTTTGATGTATCTTTACGGGGACGTAAAGCCCTGAGGTGGGAGTAATGTAAAGACCCGCAAATTTCAAGGAAATTTTTTTCTTAATTTTCTTTGGAATTTTGTAAGAGCGCAGCTTCAGACGGCACCTGATTCCGAGGCCCGGTGTGCCCGGAATCAATTTCCGAAGTTTGGCTCGGGTACGTTCAGTGAACGGACGAGCGGGTTTTTCTATCTTTTGAACCGGTGCCCAGAATCGAATTCTGAGGGCACCAATGAAATCGCAGCGCCGGTATTTGCTTAGAAACGCCTCTTCCGGAGTTGCGTTTGCTCAACCGTGGTTTTTAAAATTTTGGGCTTTAAGTCGGAAATAAAATAAAGGTTGTGCGACAACTTTATTTTATTTCACTTAAGCCGCTTGGAAGTCCCTTGAAAGCCACTTGAACTGAGTTAAAGCGGATAGGGTGCTATCCGGAAATATCCTACCCTCTTGGTAGGATATTTGTGCGGTGGGGCCTGCACGAGCCCCGCCGTTTCTTTCGCTAAGTAACGCACCCGCGAAAACCCGTCAAGTAACTGAAAAGTCAACCGACGCGTTTTCCTTAATTCTTAACAGACCATTTAATTGGGCGGTTTATTTCGTGAATTAAATGAGCTGTTTCATTCGTTGAATTAATTCAACGAATTTAATGGGTCGTTACTTACGCGTTTGCGTTCGTTGGCAAATTAATAAAATAGACAAACTTGTCTATTTTGGAGGATTGCTATCGTTGTGTGAATTCTCTGAGCCTCCACCCTCCTCGCGAAGAACGCGAAGAACGTGAAGAACGCGAAGAACGCCGGAACCGGAATTCGACGACGCACGATCCGCGACGTCAACAAACTTTTCCGCGACCTTCTTCTTCTTCTTCTACGGCGCCTCTTCTTCCGCGGCGGACCTACGATCGGCGGTTAAAGGTGAGAATCGAATCTTCTAAATTCTCCCCTTTTTATAATTCGATATCAACGGATTTAAATTAATTAAATCCGTTTGATCTTGATCCGGAGATCGTCGGCGCGACTCCTTCCCGCGGTGCGACGAGCGTCTCTTCCGCGACGATCACCAAATCCGCGACGACCTCTCGTCCGACGACGACGACAAGGTAGGGATTTAATTCTTGATGATTCATTCCCGTGTTTTTATTTCTTTTTGAATAAAGAACCGGAATGAATATTTTCAATTAATTAAAATTGAATTGCCGTTTAAAAGAAAAAGGAGTGAACAATTTTTATATTTGATTAAAAATTGTTGTAGCCCCTTTCTCCCGTTGTTTATGACTAACACGGAGGGTGCGGGTCTAACAAACAAGACCCGGAAACCCTCCGCCGATCTTTTTGTTGTGCGGATTTGGCGGACGACGACGAACCGTGCGGCAAGGGCGATCCGTTGATCCCGCAGTGAAGATCGGCCCCCGGGAGGAGCAATGGCGCAGACGGGAGGCAAAACGGGCCACCGGAGGAATCCGCCGCGGCTCGGCCGCGGCGGCGGCGAACCGCCGGACCGCGTCCGCGGTCCGGCCACCCAGCACGCGGCCCGCGTTCCTCCAAGCCGCGGGTCAAACCCGCGGCGGTTTTCTTCGGCCGCTCGGCCGAAGCCGAGCCGGCCGGTCCGGTCGGCCGGGCCGCGCCCAGGCCGGACCGGACCCGGCCTAGCCGGGTCGGGCCGGTTCGGGTCAACCCGGTTCGGCCGACCCAGGGGTGGTTCGGGCCGGGTCGCCCCGGGCCCAGAACCCCCGTTTTCGGGCCCTCTTCGGTCTTTTGCCCATATCTTGGGCCTAGGATCTCCGATTGACGAACCGTCAGCGGCTACGCGATCCTTGGATCGATACGGTCGTTTCGGTATATTACACTCAAGGTTTAGGAAGACTTTGGGTTCGGCCGGGTTGGTTCGTACACGAAACCAACCGGGCCCTCGGAGCGGAAACGCTCATAACTTGAGCTACGGACGTCCGATCGACGTACCGTCAGCTGTGGTAGTTTCCTCTAAGTGAGACGGAACTTTTGGCATACTCCGCCCAAGGATCGGACACAGGCGGAGTACGGTCGGGTTGGTTTTTCCCTAAAAACCAACCGGGCCCCTGGGACGAAAATGTCAATAACTCCCAGACCGGGCGTCCGATTGACGCGCCGTCTGTTGCGTTGAGATCCTGTTGTCGATACGGAACTTTTGGATACATCAACTTCGTACTACGTGTCAGTTGATGTATCAGCCTCTCGGCTCGTGGAGCGGACCCTCCTAAACGAGCTCACTGTGTGCGGGAACCCTAGCGCTGGCTGTGACTTCGACGACAGAGCAGAGATCCTCCGTGGACTGCGACGACGACAGAGCAGAGATCCTCCGTGTACTGCGACGACGACAGAGCAGAGATCCTTCGTGGACTGCGGCGACGACTGTGCAGAGATCCTCAGTGGACTGCGTCGACTACTGCACTCAGCGATCCTACGTGGATCAATGCTACAGGTCCTCTGTGGGCCCGATCCTGTGTGGGTCCTTACTACAGGTTCTGTGTGAGCCCGATCCTGTGTGGGTCTTTTGCGGGGGTTAGTACCTATCGATCCTTCGTGGGTCCGACGACTTAGATGGATCAGTGATCATCTTTGACGTCATCTGAAAAAGTATACCTGGTTGAGCTGAATCTTATGTTACTCTTCTTTGTGGATTGTGTTGAACTATCCTATGTGGATTTACTGTTTACTCTCCTTTGTGGATTTGAGTCTTGCTTTCCTGCGTGGATTGAGTTGTTCTTGAGCTCGTGAGCAGAGCTAGAATTGGGGACTTAGGTATATGTATGGGCATATACCTAAGTCGAGTCAGATGTTACTTCGTGATTGCACCTTTCTTTTGTGCTATATCCTTTGTGGATTTCGGGAGACCTTCGGGGGTCTCGGGGTCCTTACTGAGTAGCTTATACTCACCCCTGCACGGGCTATGCCCGAACCTTGTTGTGTTGGATGCAGATGACAGACAGCGCTGATCACGGTTGGGGCGTGGAGCAGGACGGTACCTGGAGGTGGACCACTGGGCGGGACGTGCTCGGAGCGGACGTGGGACCCGAGGAGCCTGGAGGCTATCTGTACCCACCCTTCAGGTGGGATTTCCAGTGGACGACACGAGGCCACCGTCTTTTCTTCAGTTCCTGTTTCTTTTCCTTTTCAGTTGTACTTTCAGTTGGGCTTGTATTCCGGCCCCCTTTACTTTTCTGCACTTTGTAGTTACTTTCCGCTTGCTGACTCTGTGGTGGTTGTTACTTATAAGGCAATGCCTTCCCTGTTTACCGAGATTTTTACGCCTTGGTGCTAGTCGCCAGCCCCTGGCCTATGGAAGGCGGGCTTGGGGTAGTCACGGCACGGGCCCCGAGGTCGGGTCGTGACATATTAAATCACATAAAATCTGATGGCAAGATTAGAAATGAAGAATGACATGCATTAACAGAAAAAAATTCACACCCCTTGGATTTAATTTCCCCTTATGTGAAATTCATTTATCACTGGACACCAAAATGGTTGGAAGTTCTAAATTTGGGTGACCTAATTAGAATATGAATAGATTTTAATGACAGGGAAGTTGTTCTAGTGTGGGAGAAGCAAGGGGTAGCATAGGGACTTAGATAGTGGTAGAGTGAAGTACAAATAGAGTCAATGACAACTGAAGAGGCGATTTCAATGACTAGTAGTGATGAATGTTTTTCTAGATTCATCAAATGAATATTTATACATTATTTTCACTAGAAAACATGGAAATGGTAACTTATAACATGAAATATGAATATTCTAGAAATTTTTAAACTACATAGAATGTAGTCTAAAGGAACATATTGTGTATTATTTCCATGTGGTGGATAAGGTATTCGTTGAAGATAAATAGTACCTTACATATAGCTTCAATACATATATAATGTATTATAATAATATAGTGGCTAGGGCTTACATATAGAATATATAGTTTTACTCTAGAGGTACAAGTCATATAGTGCTAGGATATACGACATGTCATGCACTATAGTACCCACACAATTAGTTCATGGGAACCATAGACCATGTACCCCATTTGAACATTCCATGTAGTGTACCCAACATGGAAAATAAGTTTTAGTGAATTCCATGGGACTTATGTATTGTGTATGTAAAATTACATTCCATGTGTTGGGTCTCCATTTTCATTTTTCATATCTTCTCACCTGGTTATTAGAATCATATGCATGAATAGTTCATTAAGGTATTTTTAAGGTATATAACATGAGGGTGTTTTTCTCTTTTTCATAAATAAATATTTCTAAGTTATTTTATATAACATATAGATACTAGATTTTAGGTATGAGCATTGGTTTATTTTAACTTTCCTTGTTCATTATTTTGATTTATCATAGTCTTATTGATTTTTAGTTGTTTCACATTTTTTGAGGTATTGATGGGTTAAGAAACATAGTTTTGATCCATGGTTGAGAGTTTGGGAATTGGATGAAGTGTCTAGAATGTGAGTGGGAAATGACCTATAGCTAAAATGGCTATAGGAGGTATACCAGCAAGCTTGTGAGGACCATTGACTAGCCGTTGGAGGGTTGGTAGTAGAGGTTTCCTACAATAATCCCACCAGTTATCCGACATGTGGGTATTAGATATGGGTTCCTACTTGATTCACACTAGCTAGCTAGTAGGACTTCTACAATGCTGGTCATTCTTCCAAGCATCATCGGCTAGCTAGTGGAAGAAAATGGATAGATTGTGACATTGATATGGGTTATTTTGTTAAGTAAAGTATCATAATTTATTTTGTTTTAATATTTAATTAAACTCGAAATACATCTCCCTCAAATATAATATGAACTTAATTACCTTGGTGGATCTCTGTAGGAAAATTTATCTCATTCAACCATGTTTCTTCATGGATTAGATTATTGCATGATGAATGTTTTCTCTTTTGATAATTTTCATCTCATTTCAATGGTGATTTATTATTTCCTCAACTTGATCCCCCTTTGAGAGAGGTATATCATCATGTTATTTTTGGATCTAGATCATGACTTGATGAATTGTAATTTAAGTATTCAAAATTGAATATTTTTTTCCATTATCTCTCCATTAGAGGATCCCATGTTGGGTGATTGTTCATCTAATGATTTAGGTAGGTGGTTTTGTAAGGTAATTCATATCATTTGAAACTATTGTTTCTTGATTAATTTGAAATAGATTTTTTATTGATTTCCAAATCTTTATTTGAGTCTTTTGATAAATCATTTTTGAATGGCATGGTGTGTGTGATGAAACTTATTGATAATGGATTTTGGAATATCGTGTTGATTTTATGAAAAATGATATTGATTTGAAATTAATGATTTTAAGCATGAATTTTATAATGAATTTTGAAAAGATATTGTATGAAATGGTTTTTGATTTGGAATGAAGTGAATTAATTTCAATGGAATGAGTTTTTGATGAAAACAATTTGATATTTGTTTTTGAAATGAAAATGGTTTTTTTGAAAGATGAAAATTGGGATGAATGAAATTATTGATTGAAATTATTTAAGATTGATTGAAAGGATTGTTAGTCCCAAGTATTATTTATTACCTTGAAGCAACTGAGATCCTAGGTAGTTAGGTGGGAGGATATGAATGCTAGATAAACTGTTATCTAGAAATGAATTAAAAATGAAAAATATACTAAACTACCTTGAGGATGGGAGTTTATTCATTGGGGACTCCTCATATTACCCCTTGGCATGAGATCTAGGCAGTGTATACACACTTGGAGAGGTATTTCAAAAAGATTATGTGAAACCTTATAACCATAACCAACTTAACCTAAGTGTTATTACCATGGTAATATGATTGAAAATTATTTTAATTTCTAGTTTTTTATTGAAATGATTATTCATGAATGTTTTGATAGAAATTGTTACTCATTCAAATTTAGAAAAATATTCTTATATCTACCAATATTTAAGGAAATCCACTTTTAAACATGTTTTAATTCTAGACATCATTTTTTTGAAACATTTTTTTGATAATAATTGTGAAAATATTTTCAAGCTATATTTTATTAAAAATTAAAAATATTTAGTTTACTTGATATGTATTTAATATGGAATACTTAGTGATATCATACAAGTATTTGTTTCTCACACCCTAATTTTTACTGAGGATATTTATAGAATTTCTTATACTAAATACAGGGAAAGAAAATTCACCACTTATAGGTAGTGGATATTCTTGATTAGATGGAACCTAAGAACTGGCGATGATTGGTGGATCATGTTATAAACTTGTTATATGGGGATATTGTGGTCTTATATTTTGATAGAAATACCATTTTTTGGACATGTATCTTTCCACTTATGGTTTTTTTATCTTGAAAATGGTTTGAAATATTGACTATTTATTTATTTATATTTGATGCTTTGTATTGATGAGTTTTGGTTGTGAAGAAATAATTCCTATGTATTTTTTGATCCCTAGGCCTAACAACCCAATATTGATGTACGTAGTCATTACATTTCTTATTCAGAATACTTAATACATGACAAACAAAGAAACCCAAACACCATATTAGTTTAGTATCTTTGGAAACTTGGAACATTATCTTCTAACATAGTGAAAGATCTTTAACATCTCCTGTAAAGATCATCCACTTTTGTTTTCCTACCTAAAACCTTTCTTTATATCACGGGGAAAAGAAAAAATAAAAAGGGTGAGATTAGATGCTCAGTAAGGGTAAAAATTGAGAATGTAGAACTAAACATAAACATAAGAATGTAAAAACAAGAACATAAAGTTTAAATATCAAAATCATGAGTTATGAAATAATTCTTGGTAGTACATAAGGCATAGATCATAAAGGAACATTAACCATGATAAAATATCATTGACATAAAACAATAAATTTTTGAAAACAAATAAGCACATAATATGATTTCTATAGTAGACAATGCATTGTTTCCAAGACCATTATAGTGGAAAAAGTCCATTATTGAATTGGGTTTACTTTCCGTTCCATCCATGTATTAATGAACCGGATTTACTTACCATTCCAGCCCTATATTACTGAACTAGATTTACTTGTCATTCTAGTCATGTCTATATCATGAGATATAAATATTTACCCAATGTATTGGAGGGAGATATATGTCCCACCCATATCATAGTGACATCATTCTTACATGTTCCACAAAAATATAAATCATTCATCATATCATAACTCATGAAATAAAATGGGTTTATTAAACATCATTCCATAATAATCCATATAAAATAAATGTATTTCATAAAAATAATTCCATCATAAACACAATAAAATAAAATTAATAATAGGGATAAAAACATAACCCTATTTTATCTTATATGGAAAATAATTTTGATAAAACACTTGAACTTAATTCTTGAGGAAAATATCCTTTCTTTTTCAAAAACGTTTTCTTTTCTCAAAATGTCATAAAATTTTAAAAGAAAAGTATTTAGTTGAAAAAAAACTTGAAATAGTGTAAAGGATGATTCATGGAAATAAGTCATCATGAAACTGTAAAAAAATACATTCATGCCATATAAGTAAAGAACATTCTCCTTGTACTTTTTCCAAAAAAGTCAAAAAGTACCTCGTCTGGTAAACAAAAGAAATATTCCTTCCATACCATGTAGTAAAAATTAAAAAATGGATAAAAATGACTTTAAACATACATAGAATAATAGTAAACATTTTATAATTTTTTTCTATAAAATATAGACATGGATGATAAATATATCCCCGATATATACTTTCATAACAATATTGGATAAAAATGAGATTGAAAAATTATCCCTTACCTTAGGTCAGATATGCTTTGTATGAATCTGAAAATACTATATACTGAGTTTAAACATATTTTTAACTTTTAATAGAACCATAATAATATTATGATATCATATATTATTCACTTATGACTTTATATTACCCATTCATTTATCAATTCCATGATAAAACAACGTTTTGGGTAATAATCGTTTTATTTATCGTACGTATTTTGACTTTTTATTCTTGTTATTATTACATAGATCATGATTTACTTACTTAAATAATGTAAAACATGATTTATATATAATAATTATTCAGTATATAAATATATATAATAGATATATCAATAAAATGGAATACACCATTCATGGAGATGGTAGGCTGTATACACGCATGAACGCTGTTTTCGTTTCCTTATTGAATTGAATGGATGAAAGTAAATGAAACACACACACACAAAAACATATATATATATATATATATGTATATATAAATAAATATATTATCATTATTATGTTATATATTTCATGATTATTTATTATTTATACTTTATAATCATTCTTTAATGGTTAACGTGAAGAATGAATCTCATCGCGTCATGGAGATGGTAGGTCGTACGTACACATGAGTGATGATATCATTCAATTAATGGTTAAATGGTATGTAATTGGATGATATATTTATTATTCAGAATTATTATAATTTTATATCCATTATTTACATTCATTATACTCATCATTTTACCCATCTAATTTAAGTATTGTTGAATAAAAAATTACATCACAGTGTGAAGACGGTAAGTCGTACGTACGCATGCATGATGATATTATTATTTGTAGGATGGATAATAGGAGGTATAAGGTTGTTTGATAATTATAATAACATCTCATCATGTATAAGATACTAGATTTATTACTTTAGTATGAGACCGACATAATAAGATAAAGTAGAATAAGAAAAGAATTTTGAAAGTGGTGATAAAACAATTACCTCTTTTTTGAGTATCTCTTTTTGATTTGCACAAAAGGTCTCCCTAGGATAGATTTATTCCAAAAGAGTGGCCTATAAGAGTAAGGTAGGGATGTTGGGAGCTTATTTGAGTAGATTTTAGATGAGACAAATGGATTTAAAGGTGTGAGTAAGTAGGTATAGGTGGTGGCCTTTTATAAGAGGGAGGAGGGGTACTTTAATAAAGTCTTGAAATATTAATTTATTATAAATTTATTTTCAGTTTATAATGGTCCCAAACTCATTTATTTAGAAGATAATATAAGGATGGGTCTAAATACTCTCAAAAAATAAAATTTATATATGTTTTTATTTTATTTTAAACCTTATCATTTTTATTTATCCTTATTTAATCTATTTAATTTTATTTGTGGTAATAATATTCTAAATATTAAATGGTTATAAATATTTACTTATTTATTTTCAATTGTAAATAATCATATAATTTATGAAATTTTAGACCGTATAATTTTCACTTTATAATTTTATTTTGTGATTTTTAAATAATTTAGGAATATGTTATTTTTATAAAATATCAATGGTGTTAATTTTGACACTATTAATTAATTTGACTTTAAATAAAATCCAAACAGAAGATAAATTAGAAAAAATATATTTAATAAATTCATAAAATTTCATAGTCACTTATAAAAGTTTTTTATAACATTAATTAGTTCATATAATATTTATTTTAATATTTTTAAAACCATTTATTTGATATTTCTATTAATAAAATAATTTCTACATCACTATTGTGTTGCCATTAATGGTAATTATTTAATCTCTAAAAATTATAAATAAATTCACATGATGTAGATAATTTCATTATATTTCTGGATACTATTTATTTTTAAAGTTTTATCATTATTATCTCTATATTAAAATTATTATACTTATAATAGATAAAAGAGTGACATATTGTCACTTTCTTTTGTTTTAATTATAATTACATCACTTTCATGGACACAAGTCCATTAAATAAATCCATTCCAACCCTTAGGTAATATTGGTCAATTTTAATTCATCCAATAGGATTTTATGAGGTGTTAGGGTAATTTTATTATCTTTATCATATTTTTTTAACCTAATTTACCCGATTTACCTTTAACTATAGTAAATAAAAATTACTGCAGTTACTATTCATAATATCCAAAAAAATAAAAGTAATATATTAACATATTTTGGACCCACATATTAAAAATATGGAATGAATATCTCAAAATTCAAAACTCAGAAGTTTCATTAATTAATTTAAAATTAATTCCCATTGTCAAAACCAGAAAGCAGGTTTTTAAAAAGTAAAAACTATCAAAAGATTGACATGTGTTTATATCCAATTTAAATGTTAATTTACTTATAATGAAAAAAATTGGATTAAATAATAAAAACATAATCCAATCACCCTTTAAAACCAATTAAAAAAATAATTTAACTATGTAAATAAATTAGTTGAAAAGGCAGTTTTGAATTAAAATGCAATATTTTTCACTATTCATTGAAATATGAATTTTATCAGAAAAATACAAAAAATTCAATCAAAGTAAATTTTGATGTCCTGATTCAAAATAGTACATTTATTTTTGCAAATAGAATATATAAAATTGTTAATAACTATATTTAAACTTGGTGCACCATCAAAAGGTGGTAAAACTGTATTTTTTAAAAAATACTTATTTTTTGTGAAAAATTGAATTTTTTCTTATATTATGTTCTATAAAATACATAAGATAAATGTTAATGTTATATAAAATTAAAAATTTGGTTAATAATATTCATAAAAGCTAGTTTATATTCCATTAATTTATAATATTTTAATAATATATCTTTGTTTAGTGAAACTCAGTATTACGTACAAATGAAAGCTATTGAGGAAGGTCACTATTGTATGTAATAAAAGCCAATTCAGTGTTAAATTTAGTGTAATATTACTTTGGTGTTATGTATAACAGAATCCAAACATAGTTCTTTTATACATTTAACAAAATCTATACTCAGTGTTGTGTGAAATGAATTCTATCAAAAGAACTTGAAATTGTGTATAACACAAGCCAAGTATAGTATTGGGTATACTTCATGATAATACGATGTTGCGTATAGTGTAAGTTAATTTTGGTGAAGTATACAACACATAAAATCAAATAAATTAAAAAGAATCTGTCTTATAAAATCTTAGGGTGTTACATTATACCCCCCTTAAAATGAATTTTGCACTCGAAATTTGTTGGGGTTATAAAAGGTTTACTGCTTGAAAGTTTCTTTTATAGAAACCCACATCATAAAAAAGAATACTAAAAATTTATTTTAAAAATTAATGTTAGAAACATAACAGTTACCCAAAGTAACTCATTACTGGGTTTCCATATAGGAGAACACAGGTGGGAAGTGAAATCATGGATATCGAAGGAAAATTTAACCATCAAGTTATGATGGATAGTGATAAAGAACAATGTTTGGAGAAAGTTAACAATAAGAAATCCATAAATCTGCGATGATTTATAGGACCATATGATACATCAGATAAGAAGGTATTATGATAGTATTTTTGGTTTTCAAGATCCTTTCCTTAAAATTGAAGAATTTTGCATGAGAATAAATAATTACTTGATTTTGGTACAACTCATCATTGTTCGTGCCTTGAAAAATTTCCAATTCCTCTCTTATTTAAAGAAATGAAGTTGAATTTTTCATTCTTGAAGTGTTAGTATATCATGTGATAGAATGATAGGTCATTCCATCTGTCTTAACAAAAAGGTTAGCACTGGTAATCAAATATGAATAAGTCCACCTATAGTGAGATAATACATTAATCTAACAAACTTCAAACAAAATATAAATTATACTATCTATAAATGTATAACATTAAAATCCTTCCAAAAACTAAAAGTATAAAACTTTATAAAGAGGTGAACTAAATCAAAATAACATTTATCTCCCATATATCATAAGGTAGTTATTGGTTGTCAAATTCCAAACACATGAGTACCTTAATCATGTATTCTCTTGAAACATGATAATAACATGAATTACCATATAACATTAGTGAAAACATGCATTAAGTCCAAATTAACTCTTTCCACACACCAAAAATACCAGAAATTCTGTATACTCAAACCATGATATCACTTTGTCCTTATATTAGTCATGAGGTCATAAATACTATAAAACATCTCATTATCTCTTTATCCCCTCATTATTCGCATATCATGTGATTTCCAAAAATATTTCAATCACTTTTCATGGTTACTGATACCATATACTTATGGAAAACCATAATTTACTAATACATAGATATTCTAATATTTCATAATACTATAAAAGAGACTCTACAACACTAGTTTGGAATCCCATTACATAAATCTTAATCATTCCACTACGTCATTGTCAAAATCAACATCTCCAATAGTGATCGCATGTTATTTGCCTTTCTATTTGGACTTAAGAGGTTTTTTATGTCGATAATAATCCATAACCCTTAGATTAGGGAATTGGTTAGCATAATGACCCATTTCCTTTCACTTGTAACCCTGATTTGTGGGAGGTGCTCTCTTTTTAGATTTCTTTTTATTCCCATTACTTCGGAAATAAAATGATCGATGACCTTCTTTCCCACACTTAAAACATTTATCAGTCCCCTTAAGAAAATTTCCTCCATGCGTCCTTCCACACTTTGAGCATGAAGAAAATATAATATTCTTTTCTTCATAATTTTATAGTTTCCTTTGAATTCTATCCTTCTTTTCTTATCATAACCATGAGATAGATAAGAAACTACAATCTACCTTTTTTTAAGAAGAATACGAGGAGGGTACATACTGAAAAATAAGTTCTTGAACTCATCCCAATCCATGGAGTAAATTTTATCTTGTTTCCTTGTATTCTTGATAAAGTTCCACCACATATTTTCTTTACCTTCTAAGAAATAAGTTCCCAACTTAACCATTTCATGTTCTGAAAAATGGAGAATGAAAAATATATTTTTCAATGGTACAAATACATATTTAAACAACTAGTGGATTGGTCTTTCCACTAAAATAATATGAATTTTTCCTTAATAATGATTCAAGAGAACATTGTTCCCACCTTTGGACATTTGGAAGCCTAGTAGGATTTTCAGTCATGGAAACAAGATTATTTATTTGGGATCCCACACCACTTTGTTTTTTAGGAGGACAATCATTTCATTTACCATGACATCTATTATTAACATGGTTTCTTTGGGTTCCATCAATTATCTAAAACCCAAAAAGAATAACGTGAGAGGAAAAAATCATACTTGGAAAACAACATAATCAGCGGGGGGGGGGGGGGGGGGGGTACTTTCAATCTCTAAAATATTAAGTTCAATTCTAGGTTATTCATGATAATTACCATAATTCTTGGACTATAGCCTATAGTTATACTTACCCTTAGGGACATCCCTAAACATACCTCAGAAATATCTCTAAGGATCTCACTGAAGTTTTCGCACCCTAGTTTCCAAAGGTTAACTAAACCTTCGATCTGATACCAAATATAACGACCCAAGATTGTCATACATAGACATTAAATTTCTTTTTTAAAATACTTACTAAATTAAAAAAAATATACCCAAAGACCATATTAGTTTAGTGTCTTTGGAAACTTGGAACATAATCTTCTAGCTTGGTGAAAGATCATCAACATATCCCATAAAGATCTTCCTCTTTTTTCCCTACCTAAAACCTTTATTTATATCCCAGGGAAAAGAAAAAATAAAAAGGGTGAGATTATATGCTCAGTAAGGGTAAACATTGAGAACATAAAACAAACTATAAATATAAGAATGTAAAAACATGAACATAATGTTTAAATATCAAAATTATGAGTCATGAAATAGTTCTTGGAAGTACGTAAGGCATATATCATAAAGAAACATTAACCATGATAACATAGCATTGGAATAAAACATGGAATTTTGGAAAGAAAATAATAACATAATATTATTTCCATAGTAACCATGGAATTGATGCCAAGACCATCACAATTGACAAAGTCCATTACTGAACTGATTTTACTTGCCGTTCCAACCATGTATTACAGAACCGAATTTACTTGCCGTTATAGCCCTGCATTACTGAACTGGATTTAATTTACATTCTAGTAATTTATATATCATGAGATACAAATATTTAACCAATTAATTGGAGGGAGATATAGTTCCCACCCATCTCATAGTGAAATCATTCTTACATGTGCCAAAAAACATAAATCATTCATTATAGCATATCCCATGAAATAAAATGGGTTTCTTAAACATCATTCCATCATAATCTATATAAAATAGATAGATTTTATAAAACAAATTCCATCATAAACAAAATAAAATCAAATTAATAATAGGGATATAAACATAACCCTATTTCATATTAGATAGAAAATAATTTTGATAAAACACTTGAACTTAATTCTTGAGAAAAATATCATTTCTTCTTCAAAAACGTTTTTTTCTCAAAATGCCATGCAATTTTAAAAGAAAATTATTTAGTTGAAAATAAACTTGAAATTGTGTAAAGTAAGATTCATAGAAATAAGGCATCATGAAATCGTAAAAAATCCATTCATGCTGTATAAGTTAAAAAAACATTCTCCTCATACTTTTTCCAAAAAAGACAAAAAGTACCTCATATGGTAAAAATGAAATATTCCTTCCATACCATGTAGTAAAATCCAAAAATGGGTAAAGATGACTTTAAAAATAAATATAATAATAGTAAAATTTTTATAAAAACATTATTATAAAACATGGATATTGATGATAATTATATCCCTGGTAAATAATTACGTATAAATAATCTCAGATAAAAATGAGATTGAAAAATTATCTCTTACCTTAAGTGTGATATACTTCGTATGTATCCAAAAAAACTGTATCATGGGTTTAAAAATGTTATTAACTTGTAACATAACCATAATAATATTTATTATATCATATATGATTCACCTATGGCTTTATATTACCTGTTCATTTATCAATTCCATGTTAAAGCAACGTTTTGGGTAATAATCGTTTTATTTATCATATGTGTTTTGACTTGTTATTCTTAATATTATTATTTAGATAATGATTTACTTACTTCAATAATATAAAACATGATTTATATATCATAAATATTTAGTATATAAATATATATGATAGATATATAAATGAAATGGAATACATCGTTCATGGAGACGGTATGTCGTACGTACGCATGAATGCTATTTCTGTTTCCTTATTGAATTGAATGGAAGAAATTAAATGACATATATATTTATATATAAAAAAATATAGTAGAATTATTATTTCATATATTTCATGATTATTTATTATATATACTTTATAATCATTCTTGAATGGTTAATGTGGAGAATGAATCTCATTACGTCGTGGAGATGGTGGGTCATATGTACGCATGAGCGATGATATCATTCGCTTAATGGTTAAATCGTATGGAATTGTATGTTATATTAATTATAAAAAATAATTATCATGTTATATTAATTATTTAAATCCAGTATACTAATCATTATACCCATCCAATTTAAGTATTGTTGAATAACAAATTACACCACAATGTGGAGATGGTAAGCCATACGTACACACATATGGTGATATTGTTATTCGTAGGATGAATAAAAGGTGGTATAAGGTTTCCTTATAATTATAATAACATCTCAGAATGTATAAGATAGTGGATTTATTACATTATTATGTGAAAAACATAATAAGAGGAAGTAGAAGAAGAAAATAATTTTAAAAGAGGTGAAAAAATAATTACCTCTTTTTCAAGTATCTCCTTTTTATTTGTACAAAAGGTCTCCCTAGGATGGCTTTCTGCTCGAAGTGTGAACTCTAAAAGGAAGGGAGGTATGTTGGGAGATTATTTGATCAGAGTTTGGATGAGATAAAGGGCTTTAAAGGTGTGATTAAGTGGGTAGAGTTGGTGGCCTTTTATAAGAGGGAGGATGGGCACTTTAGGAAAGTCTTGAAATATTAATTTATTATAAATTTATTTTTGGTTTATAATGGTTAAAAACTCATTTATTTCGAATATAATATGAGTATGGGTCAAAATACTCTCAACCAATAAAATTTATACATGTTTTGATTTTATTTAAAACCGTATCATTTTGATTTATCCTTATTTAATATATTTAATTTTATTTGTGGTAATAATATTCTAAAAATTAAATGGTTATAAATATTTACTCATGTCTTGTAAATTGTCCATAATTGGAAAATTTATGAAATTTTAGACCATATAATTTTTAATTTGAAAATTTTAAATATTTTTTCAATTTTTAAATAATTTAATAATATGTTATTTTTATAAAATATCAATGGTGTCAATTTTGAAACAATTCATCTATTTTACATTAAATAAAATCCACTGAGAATATAAATTAATTTTTTAATACACTCATAACATGTCATAGTCACCTAGAAAATTCATGGATCACATTAATTAGTTCATTTGATATTTATTTTAATAATTTTAAAACCATTTATTTGATATTTCTATTAATAAAATAATTTCTACATCACTATTGTGTCGCCATTAATGGTAATTATTTAATCTATAAAAATTCTAAATAAATTTATATGATTTAGATAATTTCATTATATTTCTGGAGAATATTTATTTTCTAAGTTTTATCATGTTTATCACTATATTAAAATTATTATACTTATAAGAGATAAGAGAGTGACATATTGTCTCTTTCTTTTGTTTTAATTATAATTACATCACTTTCATGGAGAAAAGTCCATTAAATGAATATATTCATAACCTTAGGTGATATTGGTCGAATATAATTAATCTAATATGATTTTGGTAGGTGTTAGGGTAATTTTATTATCTTTATCATATTGTTGTTTACCCTAATTTACCTGATTTACCTTTAACTGTGGTAAATAAAAATTACCATAGTTACTATTCATAATATCCAAAAAAAAACAAAAGTAACCTGTTAAAATATTTTGGACACAATGATTCCAAATATGAAATACATTTTTCAAAATTGAAAAACTAGAAGTTTTATTAATTAATTTAAAATTAATTCCCATTGTCAAAATAAGAAAATGGTTTTTTAAGAAGTAAAAACTATCAAAATATTGTCATGTGTTTATGTCAAATTTAAATGTGAATTTACTTAAAATGAAAAAAATTGGATTAAATGATAGAAAAAAATCAAATTACACTTTAAAACCAATTAAAAAGATAATATAGCTATATAAATAAATTAGATAAAGATAGTTTTGAATTAAAATGCCTTATTTTTCACAATTCATTAAAATATGAATTTTATCAAATAAATACCAAAAATTAAACCAAAGTAAAATTTGATGTCCAAGTTAAAAATTAGACATTTATTTTTACAAATATAATATATAAAAATTTTAAAAACTAGATTTAATATTGGTGTGCCATCAAAAGGCGACAAAAATGCATTAAAAAAAATACTTTTTTTATCTGAAAAAATGAATTGTTATTATATCATGTCCTAGAAAATGCATAATATGAATTTTAATGTTATATAAAATTAAAAATGTGGTTAATAATATTCATAATTTCTAGTTTATATCCCATTAAATAATAATATTTTAATAATATATCGTTGTTTATTGAAACTTGGTATTGCGTACAATGAAAGTTATCAGGAAAGGTCTCTCTTGCACGTAATAAAAGCCAAGTTAGTGTTGAATTTATTGAAATATTCCTTTGGTGTTATGTATATCATAATCCAAACATAGTTCTTTTATACATTGAACAAAATCTATACTCAGTGTTATGTGAAATGAATTTTATCAAAAGAACTTGAAATTGTGTATAACATAAGCCAAGTATAGTGTTGCACATACTGAAAGATAATACGGTGTTGCATATGGTGCAAGATAATCTTGGTGTATCATATTACACAATACATCAAAAAAATTAAAAATAATCTATCTCATAAAATCTTGTGGTGTTATAGTAGGCTCTAGCCTCTACCTAGTGGGTATTGGGAATTAACTTTAGGCCATTTATGAATTAATTTGGGTACCATTTAGGCAGATTATTCATGTCAATTTTTAAAAAATTGGTATCATATATGGTCATTTACTTTATTATATTTCATTATGACGTTTGGGAATTCTTTATAGATATTACATATGTTTTTTGTGACATAAGGGGTAGGTTTTTAGTGAGTTTCTAGAAAGATATCATCATAAAAATAATTATATTACCATGGATTGTTGGGAAAACTTCCATTGAGGAGTTGTTTGATCTAATTCTTGACTTTTTCCAAAAAATTTATATGAGATTTTTTTACCATTGAATTATTATTGATAGAGATGACGATCTCATGTAACATGACCGATGTTTCCATTTTTATATGTTGATGTTGTGAATTACCAATACCAAAAGAATATGTTTGAAAACAACAAGTGAGATAAGATGATAAACCATAGAAAGTGAACCCTCCAGTTGATAAAAGCCTTATAGAGGTTTTTGTGTGTGAATTCAAAGCTCTGGTCTAGGTAGCTGAACCTATTCCCATTCAGGATCCATTGGTTGTACCTCATTGGGCTGATAGAAAAGACCTTGTCCTAGAGTTTCTTCATCTAAAAACACCATCTTTCAGGGGTAATAGTTAGCCTCAATAGGTTAAGGATTGGTTGAAAATATTTAAGCGACTCTTTAAGTTTTTCGAGACATCAGATTACATTAAGGTGAGATGTGTCATTTCAAAAAATGAAGGGCCTAGAAGAAGATTGTGGGGATCTATAGTTATGATATGGATAAATGTGGTATTTTAGTTGAAATAGTTAAAAGTTATTTTTATCAATAAATTCTTCAAGAATTAATTTTTTAGCTAAGTCCATGGATTTCATTAACCTTCATCAAGGTGCATAGACAGTAACTTGGTATTCCATCCTTTTTTTCTGAATATTCCCATTTCTCACCTAAGGTAGTATTGAATAAGAATATGAAGTCCAAGAGGATTGAAATCATAATTTGAGAAAATATCTAATCTATGTTTTTCATACTGAATCTCACCTAATATGTTGATGTTTTAGATATAACTATGATGGAAGAACATGACTTGTATGGTAGGTCAGGGTTGCAAAAATTTCCTCTAACTTCAAATGGTAGATTTAATAGACCCTTTACAGGTATGATAAAGTGAGATTAGTCTTTAAGTGGAAATAATAGTGGTGGATCTCGGTAGTATACTTCTTCAAAATCTTCTGTAATATCTAGTAAAAGACAACATAATTGTTTAAAATGTGGAAAATTTAGGCACTCAAAGCATGATTACACAGAAGAACTGAAGATCTATATATCTTATTGATTCTTGGGTAACTTTCATAGGTTTTTATATATTTTTACCAATCTATGTAGTGGTGTGGGATTGACAGTACCATGAGGATCTATGGAACAATTAGGTGCATAAAAAACAAAGGGGTGCTTGACATAAGCATCTGGAATGAAGCTTCTTCACACAGTGTATGATTCTCTAGGAGAATAAAATATGATTCCTATGATAGTGAGAGGTACCATTACCATTACTTCATCTTTAGTAACTACTTTATTTGATATTGGGGCCTCTTATTAATTTATATATACCCATATTATGGAACTATAAAACCATCTATGGAACTCATGACTTATGTAATTGAGATTAAAACACCTCTCAAGATGAAGAGAGATAAGGGTATCGAATGAAATTTGTATACTTTGTATTTATAATAAGTTATCCTCATTTGGTAATTCATTGGTTCTAGATATAAAAACGATATACATTATTCTTAGTATGGATTGGCTGATGGCTCATAATTCCCATATTGACTATAATCTTCAATGGGTCTCCCTTAATTCCCCCAAAGGGGAGTGCTATGTCTTTTATAGAGAATGTAACCTGAGGTTAGGTTGAGCCATACCTCCTATTTTAGAGTTGGGTAGGATTATATCCATGTTTTACTTTGAAATATAGAATGAATCTTCATAGTGTGATCAACCTTCAACGGTTGTTCAGTTTTTGGATGTATTTACATTATAATTTTATGGTTTTACACCGATGAGTGCAGTTGAGTTATCTATTTAATTAGTTCTAGGTACTCATACTATATTTATTTCTTCTTTTGGAATGGAACTAGTTAGATTAAAGGAGTTAAAGACACAATTAAATGAATTGGTGTGCATGGGATTAATTCAACCCAATGTATCATCAGGGAAAGCACCCATTCATTTTCCCAATAAGGCTATTAGATCCATTTTTTTATGAATATATTACTAAAATATCAATTAAGTAATGGTCAATAAAAATTATCCATTTCCATTATATCAATGAGTTTTTTAATTAGATGAAAAGGGTGAAGTGTTTCACTATGATTGATCTTCAATCTGTTTATCACCAACTTAGGATCAAAGAGTATGATATCCCTAAGACCACTTTCTAGAGAAGGTACATACACTATGAGTACCTCGTAATTCCTTTTGGTCTTATTAATTCTCATGATATGTATATGAATTTGATGGAAATGATTCTTCACTAATACAACAACTATTCTATTGCTGTATTTTTTTGACGATATCTCAGTTTACTCTAAATCCAACAGGAACCTCATGCGTTATTTGAGATCAGTTCTGGAAGTCTTGAGATATCATCAACTATATTTCAAGCTATCAAAAATCCATTTTTATATTTTAAAGTCAATCCTCTTGAGGCATGCGATTTTCAAATAAGGTCTCTTAGTTGATCTTGAGAAGGTGAAAGTTGTTATGTCCTAGGAGAAGCCATGGAACATCTTTGAGAATCATATTTCCTTGGGCTACATAGGTTATTACCACTAGTTTTTGAAATATTTTCCAATGTTGTATTATCTATTGACATATCTCACTTGAATGGGAGTAAAGTTCATATGTGATTGGAAATTTCATGCTTCCTTTGATGAGTTGAAGCATAATTTGACTTTAACTCCAATGTTGACTCTATAAAAAAATGTACTAGGCTGTGTGGTATTTTTGGATGCATCAATTTTATATTTGGGTTGAATTATCACAAAGTTTGATCACATGGTGTATTAGGGTTCTTTTTTAGTTTTGTATTCATAAGAATAACTATCCCACAAATGATCTAAAACTCACAACTATGATGCTTGCTCTTAAGAGTTGGTTGAAATACCTTTTTGGATAAAGGTTTAACGTAAAATATGATATCAAAATATTAATTTAAATATTATCACAAAAAACCCTAAATATTCAGAAGAGATGATGGGTAGAGTACATATAATATATTTACTTTGAAATTGTGTACACTCATATGATGTGGAATGTTGTTACTAGTGATCTGAGTAGGAAAAATCCATACCTGGTTATGAAAGAATATTCTATGGAATAAAATCTAATGGATTTATTTTCCTGTATTAATTTTGGAGTTATGGAGTATAACACCCTAATAATTTATGATATATATCTTTTAAAATAAATTCAATTTCTTCGATAGTTTGGGATACACACAACACCAAGTTTAAATGAACTGTAATATAATATACCATTATAACATATCATTTAAATTACTAGTATGAATATAAATTTATAGATTTTAAAAATATTTATAATATTTATATATTAATAATATAAATTTTTAAATAGGTACACATTTTTTAGTTATATCTATATATGCTTCAAAAAATAGATCTTTCCCCAAAAATAGTATTTATTTATTTTTATGATCAAATAATATAATTAAATTTTTCAACTTTTAAAAAATTTATTTTAAAAAAATAAATAAAAATTTCAAATTATAATTTCACAATTATATTAGAGTTATTTTGTTATAATTTTCTAAAAATATTGATTTTTCATTGAAGAGTGAAAAATAGATATTTTATTTAAAACTATTTTTGATTAAAGAATATAAAAAGATAAATATTCTTTTAAAAATGGTTAAAAAAGTAAAATTATTTCATTTATATTATAAATAATCTGATTTAATTTATTTTAATTAATTTAATGATGTATTTTTGTGTAAAAACTTTTTATACTTAAGAGAACATTCTTTTTTGAAAACTGATTCTTATCACAATTTATGGGATTTATTTCAAATTATATTCCACCACATTAGTTAATTGAATTTTATAAAGTGGAATACATATTATTAATCATCATGTAAAATCTTTCTATGATTCCACTTTCATTTTTTTCATAAGGAATAGTAAAAATAGAATAAAAACACCACAGTTATGGTTAAAATGGGTTTACCGAGGGTGTTAAACTAGAAGATAAGGGTAATTTCTCTAATATAACATTTCAAAATCCTATCATATGGAAATATTTTGACCTTATAATATCATAACATTTAATATATGTCTATATTGAATAATTTTTCTAGAGAATCACATTATTATATTTTAATATTTTAAGAAATTTCACGTGTGTTTGCTACCCCACTTACAAAAGGACATCCATCCTTAATATTTTTTAAACAACATTGCACCATCTAGATCAAAAAAAATCTGACTAATTCTCTTATCAAATTATATATACATGAATTTGGCCTTCTATTGATTTTAAATGACCATTTCAGGTGTCCTTAAGAAAGGATCTAATGGAGGTCAATTGAAGGAGAGGTAATCATCTTACCCAACCTCTTTTAATTTCCATCTTATTAAACCTACTATAAATATATGGTACCCATAATAAAATAATAAATATATCATCCAAAATATACTTAAATTTTATTATTAAACCACTATTATCCACTTTCTTTTCTATCATATGGGAAGTGAAAGTATCACTCATGCGTACGTATAGACTGTCACCTCCATGTACCGATATAATTCATATTCTATAGCTATCATTCATAGATGGATATTATGATAGTTTTAATGTTTATATATATTTTTATGATATAAATATTATTTTTAAATTATAATATCATATATTCCTTATTAACTTTCAATCCATTGGGAATGATAAGGTCGCTCATGTGTACATGTGGACTCCACGAAGTGACGTGATATGTTTTTTGGTTCTATTTTAAATGGATGGTAAAAATGATATATATAAATATATAATGAATATATATGATATAGTAATGACTCTATATAGGTGAATTAATATTTAATTTTATTTCATTCCATCCTTTTAGAACTGAAAACATCATTCAAGCGTACGTACGACCTACCATATCCATAAACAATTTAATTAATTTTTTATCTGTACCATTTATGGATAATTATAAATATAATTTTAATTAATATACGGTATTTTTATATCATGATTAATATTCATGATATGATATAAATTTTATCAAAGTAAAATGATTGATACCACATAACTGAAACTCTCATAAAAAACAAAACATTTAACACCTAAATACAACGATTTTAATAAGGAATTATTAATAAATGGGTGATAAAAAGATATAATAGGATAATATATGATATCATAAGTATGTAAATTATTATTTTTATATAATTAAAATAAATTTAAATTTATTATATACTAGGTTAGAGTTCCTTCAAGGAAATTTTTAATTTAGGTAAGAGGATTTTTTGTATCACTATTATTTCTTTAAGACATATGGCATATTCCACATTTGTTTCCATTGTATAGTGTATATACTTCCCATGAATTTATTTTAATATTAATTTCATGAAAAATAAATGGATTTAAAAATATATATAATTTTATCTCTTTCATGAGGTTCTGATTCAGAGATTACCAAAGCGGTATTGGTTTATTATCTCATATTGTCTTCTTTCATATATATGATATAAGATGCACCTATCTTATTTCATGATATTTATATATATAAAATTTAACATTATATATAATGATTAAACTTATTTTTATTATAATTAATGTTTCATTTTATGTTATTCTTTCATGAGGATTACGAATCAAAATTTTCCAAAGTGGTAAGATCCTTATGTTACAATCTCATTATTTATCAAGATTGTTTATGATTAAGTTTCTCATAAAGAAATTTTATAATCTATCTCACAATAATCCAATGAATTTTTATCTCATATGGTTATTTATAAATAATACATTCATTCCTTTAATTTTCATCAATTTAATTAATTAATATATTGAAATATAATTTTTAACGAAAATCATATTTATTTCTCTCTTTGGTCGAAAATAATTTTCCTTCATATCCATGATTTCTAAATTTTTTTTCAAGAATGTTTTAATATTATTCTATTATTTCATAATGTCATTTTCCCATCATTTAGTTTTTTTTTAAAAATAGTTTAAAAGTAATCTTCTTTTCATTTTCCAAATAATGAGCTTTTGACATGTTACCAAAAATATACAAGGAATCTTTTTTAACATACATGTTTCGAAGGAAATTTAACACCATAATGACCACTAAATTATTTAAAGATTCATTTTCAATTTTATAAGGTACTTTTAAATGAAAATATTTTCCTTATATTTGGGAAATTTTTAGGTTTTAAAGATGTGTTTTCAAAATGTAAAGGGAAGTTTCCTCATGAAATATTACAGATATGTTTTAAATGAACTTTAATCTATGATTACATCCTTTTATATTACTTATACTTTACTATGGATGTAGCCCACTGATACCATCCAATTTCATTCCTTAAATAGATTATGATGATAGTGGATTTAGGATATTTTATGGAACCTGTTTCTATCCCTTAAGTTAAATTAGTTCTAAAACCCATTTATTTTCTAGGGGTTATATTATGATGAAATGATAAGGGTTTTATGAAATCCATTTCCTTTTTAAGGGTTATGATATAATGAAATTTTTACGACCTTGTGGAACACATTAGTATGATTTTCATTATGTGACGGGTGGTCCAAGAATTATATAATCCTCCAATGAAAATGGTAAAGATGTGTAATTACCCACTTATTCTCATTGGATTGAGAATACAATGAATGATTACATTTCCTTATGTGACATCCCCAAGATGCCAAAGGATAGAAATAAATATCGAAGGGTTTCAAATTCATGTAAGGTATGAATCACCCTTTTTTAAATAAAACCATTAACCCAAAAATCTTAACCAAACAACTCACTATATGATGCATGAATAAATGAAAGACAACTTAACTACTTAATTTTTATAAAAACCACACTAAAGTGTAATATAATGGAAGAAAAAGAAACTATCAAAGTAAATAGAAAAATATCACTACAAGAAACTCTAAGAAAACCACAAGACTCCATGATCCACAAGATCCATGCTACAACATTAGAAAACATACCAAGTATCACAAGGTGGAGCTAAATACATATGATACTTTACCTTTTCTTATATCTTGGAAGATAGTATATGTAAAAGCACGAAAGTAAAAAATTAGTGGTGAGTATAAAACTCAATAGGCTTTCCCCAATGACTTCCCCACTCACTCCACTAAGATAGAAAAGTCATAAATATTTATATAAAACCATTTATATTAAAAAAATCTGTAAATTAGTTTATAAATAAATATAAAAAAGTTACAAAAACATTATAACCAAGAGTAAACAAGTGCCATTTTCAACCAATTTTCCCACAAGTCACATCTCCAGAAAAAATAAAAACAAAGATTTAAAACCATTTCTCAATATCATTTTGGCATAAACATTCCATTTCACTTTTTCATATACCCAACCATGCATGCGTTGTTTCGATAGTTCCATACTCATGAGTGGTCTCTCGTCTAATTACCTTGTGCCCCACAAACACACACCCCCAATCCAGGGTCATGCAACTTGTACCCTAATGGTTCACATCCCTTATCCAAGGTATGTATAATATGAACTCACACAACCCAATGTATGCCAAAAACATTTGAAATAGCCATTTCAAACCACTTCAATAAAACCATTCTTTTATTGAAAACCATTAAACAACTAATTCCAAGACACCATTTATTTTCAATAAAAAAATTAATTATATTGAAAACACTTTTGTCAAATCCTTTTTTACAATTCTAGAAAAATCCCATTTTAAAATCCCCTTTTTAAAATCCAGAATCAAAGCACTTTATTCATGAACACAAATTTTCAATATTGATACAAACCATCATCGAAGATGGTTTCTAACAATCATCAAGAAACCAATTAAAAATCAAATCCACTCAAGGTAATAAATTTAAAATCATGAAAATTAGTTCTGAAAATAGGATTCAAGAGTGAATCCACTTACCAAAAAGGTTTTGATGAAAACTAAAAACAAACAAAGAACACTCACGAAACCAGGTAAGAATTCCACAAAACCACCTTAGATATCTTACCCTATCAACAAAAAGACCAAATATCAACATATTTGGTATAAAAAATCTTAAATATACCCATAACGAGCATTTATCTTAGATACTAAGAGGAGAGGAGAAGTAGATATATGTAGATCTAAGAAAACATGACAAGAACGAATAAGAATGATGACATACCTAAAGAATCAGGCTTCTAACTACCAAGGAAAGGCTCTAGATCGATTCAAAATTGCTTGGGAGAGGTTATACAACCTTAAATAGAGAGGAATATCGAATTAGGTCTGCATAAAAGTAAACATTAATCCTATAGGGTCAAAAATGTGTGAGATCCACTTTTTTAGGATCTCACTTTAACCCTGCACATGGTTTAGTCGCACGGTTAGACAAATCATGCACTAACCGTGCGTTAGTTACTACCTTGGTAGACCCTCGCATGAAATCCTCACACAAAATACTTAAACATGAACCCACTATGCCAAAGCTACTGTCCAACATCTATAACCCTACACAGTTTCTCTTAGGATTCCACACGATTTAGACAACCCGTGCACATCCCGCAAACCTTCCCTTTAGCCCCAAAAAATTCCAAATGTTCTCCAAAATCTCCCAAAATTCACCCTTAAACATTATATTCAGGAAAAGAATAAATAAAGTGTTATATACTAGAAATTGGTGGCTCTACATTCTCCCCACTATTGGTATTTTCGTCCCAAGAAAGTAAAAAACCATACTTTCTTAAAAGAGTTCCAGCCACTGCACCTTCATTTCCTTCTCACATTCCTAAGTATCTTCCTAAATATGACCATGTTTCCATAAAAACTGTACTAAAATGATGATTCTTTACAAGAAATAATTTATCATAGCTATCCATAATCCAAACTGGGATATGTACCAATGAAGCATCTGGATCAAGTTTAACCTGATCCTATCTAATCACATGGTTAGGATCAGGATGGCACTTTTTCATCTGAGATACGTGGAACACATTACGCACTGAACTGAACCGCGATGCTAACACCAACTGATATTCTACCTCTAAAACTCATTCCAATATCTAAAAAGGTCTAATTTATCGAGGATATAACTTTCAATGTTTCCCAAAATGACTATGTTTAATCCTTGTAGAAATCTACAAGAACACATAATCAATCACTACAAATGACAATAGTTTTCAATGATGATCCGTATACGATTTTTGATGACTCTAATTTATCTTTATTTATTTCTTGATCAACAGAATCTTCTCTATTGTTTATTAGACAAGGATTATCCCAAATAGTGAATTTTCATATATTTCCACCAAACAAAGGGGAGAACGATAAGAATTCCCATACAATGCTTTAAAATAATCCATATGTATCAAGTCCTGATAGCTATTATTATATAATAAATCCACTACGGGTATATGCTCTTCCCATGAGCCACCAAAATCTATTACACAAGACCAAAACATATCTTCCAATGTTTTTATCATCCTTTTGGATTACCCATCCATCTGAAGATGATACGCCATACTCATAGTCAAGTGAGTCCCAAGGAATTTCTGTAAGGATTTCCAGAAACGAGATATAAACCTCAGATATCTATCTAAGACTATCAAAACTGGTACTCCATGTCTCTTTAACACATATGGATATATATTTTTGATAGATCCTTAATTGTATGAGTTTCGCTAATAAGTATTAAATGATCTAACTTCGTGATCCAATCCACTATCATCCATATGGAATTGTGTTTCTGAACCATTCATGGGAGACCTATAAAAAATATACGACTATCTTCTCCCAATTCTACAATGGAATAGGAAAATAATGCAATATAACTACTGGTCGTTGATGTTCTACCTTAACTTAATGATAAGTTAAGAACTTTGAAACAAACTCACAACTTTCCATTTCATGTCGATCCACCAAAACCGCACTTCCAACACCTTATACATCTTCTGTATACCTGGATGTACAACACATCTGGAATGGTGGTATACATGAAGATGTTGTTCTTCACAAGACATAGGTACAACCTTCCGATATATGAACCACAAAACCAAACTCCCATCAAGTTTCCATCCCTCAATGGTCTCCCCACCATTGAGTTTTAAACTCATAACCAGGAATTCTCCATCAGATTTCTGTGCCTCTATAACCATATTTACCAAATTAGGAACCAAAAAAACGGAAAAGAAAACTACAACATCACCTCTGTCTTCATATTCGACATGCATGTCTAATAGTAATGTAATAAACTACCATTCATCTAAAGCTTATTTTTAAAACTTTGTATATGACTTTCTTCTTAATGAATCAACCACCAAATTACCTTTTCCCAGTAAATACATCAAGTATAAGTCAAACATCTAAAGATACTCCATCCATCTCCTTTTCCTTAGATTAATATTCCATTATGAGAAAATATGTTTCAAGATCTTATGATCCGTGAACACTGTAAATTTCTCTCCAAATAGATAATGATGCCAAGTCTTCAAGGCATGGATGACTGCAACTAACTCCAAATCATGTGTTGGGTAATTATTCTCATGCACTCTCAACTAACTTGAACCATAAGAAACTATGTGGTCTCCTTTCATGAGAACACATCCTAACCCAGATCCTGAAAAATCACAATACACCGCATACCCCTATCCCGATTCCAGAAAAATAAAGATAAGTGCTGATGTAAGACGAACATTTATCTCTTTAAAATACTTTTGGCACTCCTCAAACACAATGTTTCAATAATAACCACCTAGAACAAGAAAAATTCGTATCTTAAAGAAATTCTTTAGCAGTTTCCAAGAGATAACAACCTCTTTCTTCTATATATCCAAAAAACACCTTTTTCATAAATTAAATGGCTGATAAAGCATACCTCTTATATCCAAAAATCAAACTTTGAAAATTTGGCATACAAACAATGATCTCTCAAGATTTATAACACTATCGTAAAGTGTTTCTCATAATCATAACTTATCCTTGAATACACCAATATGTCATCCACAAACACCACAAAAAAAATCTAGATATCTATAAAATATTCAATTCATAAATTCCATAAATAATGATGGTGCATTCGTAATACCGAAAGTCTTGACTACATATTCATAAGGGCTATATCTACTTTTGAAATCTATTTTCATAATATAATCCATCTGAAATATCAATTTGTGATATCCTGATCACAAGTCAATTTTTGAGAACCAATGAGATCCCCTCAATTGATCAAATAGATCATCAATGCATGGGAGTGGATATCTATTATTTATCGTAACTTGGTTAAGCTTATGATAATCGATGCAAAACTGAAGAGTTCCATATTCTTTCTTCACAAACAAGACTGGTGCTACCCACAAAGATGTGCTTGGCTAAATGAAACCTTTGTTTTCTAGTTATTTAAACTACACTTTCAATTCCATTAACTCTGTTGGATTCATCCTATAATGCATAAGGGAAATAGGACTGGTCCCTAAAAATAGATCAATCATAAACTCCACTTCCCTTATAGGTGGTAACCCTAAGAAGTTCTTGGGAAATACATCTAGAAATTGATGTAAAACTACTGAAACAATGATATCATCGATCTATTCTATCAATTCCAAGGTTATGAAAACCAACTGGTTAGAGATTTTCCCCACAGATGGTGCCAAAATCCCATTTCACCTGTCTTTACAACCCTTTTTTCCTTTGAAGAGATACTTGATTCCATATTCAGTCATGAAACAGACTGTTATGCTATAATAGTCTATGTGAGCCTTGAATGTTTTAAACTAATCCATACCCATGATTACATCAAATACATCCATATCCAACACTAATAAGTCCCACTTCATCTCAGCTCCATCAATAGTTATAGATCATGCTCTACACACAAAGGATCAAAACTCTCTTTTACCAAGAGGAGTTTGAATTTTTAATGTGGAGGGTATAATATCAAGTTTTAAACATAGAAAATCAATAGAATGAGAAGAAATGAAGGAATGAGATGCAACAATATCAAACAAAACTTTCATAAGGGTTTAATTAAATAGAATTATACCTCTCACCATAGATGGTCCAACCTGATCATCCAGAATCATATAATCATCTCCATACAATTTATTTATTGATTCACAGTTCTCTTTGTTTCCTTGTTGAGATTCCCATTTCTGGGGAGTCATGGTGTTCCTAGAATCACCATTGCTAGGCCTATTCTATCGATGAGTCTGATTATTTCACCCTCATCCTGTCAAAGCATATGATGCTTGAGACACCTAAGATGTGTCTCGAGTACCTGACCTCAGAGCACTACAATAATAGTGATGAAGATTCCCCATCTTCTTGTAATTATGGCATTCTCTAGGTTATGCCATAGAGTCTCACTTTATGTGGTCAAGTGAACCAAATTAAAAACAACCTTCTTTTCTCTTTGGTCGTGGAGGAATTTTCACTAATACAACCATCTAATTTTGAGTCCCACTTCCACCTTGGAAATAAGTGTCCTTCTTCCACTTACTCCTAGCATTTGAGTTCCCACCATAGGTATTATCATAATTCCCCCTCCTATAACTCCTAATGTATCCCATTTAGCCACTATCTCTCTATTCACCATCTCTGTATAATTCATAATATAGAGCAATAAAATCTTTGATTGAATATCATACCTTATCCCTAATTTGAAGATGTGTGCCTTCATGGATGCACTATATGAAAATTCAGGTGAAAAGCATACTAAATTCATGAATTTTACCGCATATTCTGTGATAGATATATTTTAATACTTCAGGCTGAATAAGTCTATCATTCTTTGGATCTTGAACATGTGAGGATAAAATTTTTTATTAAACAATTCTTAAAAATCTTCCCAACTAACACTGTGATCCAATTTAGCCTACATCTCTAGTTCCCACCACTGAAATGCAAGATACTTGAGAATATACATTTCCAATTTATCTTTTAACTCTGCTAGTGTGCTGATGAAATCAAACATATGATTCATCCTTTTCAGACACACCTCCGCCTTTTTGAGTTCATAATCACCTTAGAAAATGGGTGGATTGTGCTTTCGGAATTGGATAGAATGATCCACATATCTTCAATCATCCCTCTGGTTCCCTATGTACACAAATTGAAATGCTTGGACAATACTCCAAACCAGCTCTTGGTTCACCTGTGGTTAATCTGAAACCATATTCTCTACAGCTTCTTCTGGTTGGTTTCTGAGACGTCTACTGAGTTCCATTTTCTAAACAAACAACAAACTATATAAGGCTCCAACTCTAGAAACTGAAGGCTTAACATTTCAATTTACATCACATCAACTATCACAATTTTTTTATTAAAAAACATCCTTTTCCACATTCAACCATTTTTAAAAAATATCATTCTTTCTTTTGAAAATAAAACCATTTTTTAAATACATCATTCATTCTCTTTTCAAAGTCTCTTATTTGACCAAAATTTCTACACTTAAAAAAATTCACCTTTGTGAAAAATCATAAATAATTACTCAAAATGAAATATGAAATTCTAGTGGAAATTTATTCATCTACAATTCATGTCATGATCATATCATTGGCTAAACCCATGCCAATGAGATTCCAATATCCAATATGTATATCCAAAACACTTATGTAACCAACTACCTGGTAACTTGAAGTTCAACATAAAATGATTATCTACGTCTTTTTATTCTCTACATTTAAAGTCCTAACAATCATACTCTTTTATAGGATCACAACCCAATGAATAGACAAGAACACATTTCTATTCCAAGACTAAGGAAACTAATGACTACTTGTTACACAAGGAAAGGAACAAGGTGATTCCACTTATCTCAAACAAGCTTTTGGATTGAAAAAATTGATACCATTTATAACAACCCACTTATTCTCATTGGATTGAGAATAAAATGAATCATTAATTAGCCTTAAGTGACATCCCCAAGAAGCCAAAGGCTGAAAATAAATCCTGAAGGGTTTTAAATGAAAGTGTAGGATGATTCACCCTTTAATAACTAAAACCATTAACCCATCAATCATAACCAAACAACTAACTATATGATGCATGAATTAATGAAAGACAACATAACCACTTAATTTTTATAAAAACCACACCAAAGTGTACTGTAATGGAATAAAAATATACTATCAAAGTAAAAAGTGGAATACCACTACAAGAAACTCCAAGAAATCCTCAAGACTCTATGATCCACAAGCTCCATGGTCTAACATCACCAAATAGCCCAAGTATCACGAGGCGGTGTTAAATACACGTGATAATTTACATTTTCCCATGTCCTGGAAGATAGTATCTGAAAAGGAACCAAAGTTACAAATTAGTGGTGAGTATAAAACTCAATAGGTTTTCCCTAATTAATTACCTACTCACACCACTAGGATAGAAAAGTTAGAAACATTTATATAAAACCATTTATATAAAACTATTATGAAAAATAGTTTATAACTAAATATAAGCCACTTACAAAAACCATTATAACCAAGAGTAAAAAAGTTCTATTTTCAACCAATTTTCTAGAAATTCACATCTCCATAAAAAACCAATCAAGTCTTTAAAACAATTTCTCAATATCATTTTTTCATAACCATTCCATTTCACTTTTTTACACACCAAACCATGAATTATTTTTTTCGACAATTCCATAATCATGATCAGTGTCTCATCTAATTACCTTGTGTTCCAATGACACGAAACCATGATCTAGGGTCATTCACATTGTACCCTAATGGTATATATCCCTTATTTAGGATTTTTCAAACATGAACTCACACAACCCAATGTATGCCAAAACCATTTCAAATAACCATTTCAAACCACTACAATAAAAACATTATTTTATAGAAAACCATTAAAAAACCAACTCCAAGCCTCCATTTAATTCGAATAAAACCATAAATTTTATTGAAAACACTTTAGTCAAATCATTTTTTACAATTCTAGAAAAATCCCATTTTAAAATCCTTATTTTAAAATCCAGAATCAGAGCACTTTATTCAAGAACACCAATTTTATAGATTTCCACAAACCATCACCAAAGAGGGTTTCTAACAATAATAAAAAAACCAATTCATAATAAAATACATGCAAGGTAATCAATTTGAAATCATTCTAATCAGTTCTGCAAAGATTATTCGAGATTGTATCCACATACTTTGAAGATTTTGAAGAAAACTAAAAACGAATAAAGAACACTCATGAAAACAGGTAAGAATTTCATAAAACTACCTTAGATATATTCTCCTATAAATAATGAGACAAAATATCAACATATTTGGAATCCAAAATCTTTTATCTATCCATAATGAGTGTATATCTAAGAAATAGAGAGGAGAGGAGAAGTAGATATAAGTAGATCTAAGAAAATGTGATAAGAATGAAGAAGAATGATGACATACCTCAAGAATCAGGCTTCTAAAAAATAAGGAATGGTTTCAAATAGATTTCAAATTTCTTGGGAGATGTTATAAAACCTTCAATAGAGAGTAATATCAAATTTGGACCCCATACAAGAAAAAAATCCGATAGTTTAAAAAATGTGTGAGATCCACTTTTTTAGGATCTCACTTTAACCCTACGCATGGTTTAGTCGCACGGTTAGACAAACCATGCACTAACCATGTGTTATATATTTCCTGGGTAGAACCTCACACAACCTCATCATACATCTTTCTTAACCATACATCCACCATGCTGAAGCTACTGTCCAACATCAGCAACTCTGTATAGTTTCTACTAGGATTTCTCACGACCCAAAACTTTCCAAGAATTCTCAAAACTCTCCCAACCTTCACCCTTAAACTTTATATTAATAAAAAGATTAAATAAAGGGTTATGTATTAGAAACTAGGGGTAGTAAAATAATGATAGAAAATTAGATAATAAAAAATCTAATTGAAAGTCTACCCGATTCAATTTAGGAATCTGTCTAACATGATTGTCTAGGGAGAGAACCTTAATTAGGGAATGGAGAGTGGACCCAACCACTATGATAGTCTTGGGAGTGTACCTCAACCATGAAATATGAAGTAAACCCAAGACACTATGATGTCATGAGAGTGAACATTGAATAAGTATATGATGGTTTGGGGAGTAAACCCAATCCACTATGTTAGTCTTAAAGTGATCCATCACTACTAAGGAAATGATTTTCTATGCTTATTTGTATACAATAAAATTATGTCTTATTCCAATGTTATAATATCATGAATAATGTTATTTTATTTCTTGATTATTAAAGTCTTATGAACTTCCATGATTTATTATAGGACTCAAGATTATGATCTATGATATGTAGGGTTTAGTTTTTAAATTTTATACTCATGTTTTCATACCCTTATAATAATGTTATAATTAAGTGATCATTGATATCCCCATTTTTTATCCTTATTGAGAATCTAATTTTACCCTTTCTTATGACTCCTTTCCCTAGGTTATGAATAATGGTTTAAGTAGGGTGTGTCTATGAAGATTACTTTTTGGGAAGATCATTATGGGAGTTGTAGATTATCTTTCATGAAAAATAAGATTGTGTATCTAGTCTCTATAGACACTAAACCATTATGGTACTCATGCATGTACTTGTGAAATGTATTTATTACTCATATTATTTGATTTAATATTTATGTATGAAAAGTATGAGTATCTATAGTTATTATTTTAGGACATGTTCAGTCAATATTTATATATTGGAATAGAAAACCTTGGTGAAAACTCTACAGATATGTTTAAGTATAGGACAACAACCTAAGGTTTTGGTAAGGAAGTGATTATATTGTCTTCCAAGAAATACATCCATGTTTGGATAAAATAAGAGGACATAGTTTGGGAATTTATTCATATAGGGGTAATAACCTTGAAAAGATTTGGTGGAACATATCTCTTCCATTATTCTAGTTCACGGTGAGTGTGACCTTAACGTGAATCTGACATGATATTATCAGGGGATATGATTTGGTTAATTCACATTTTATTTATAAACCATGATTAATTATTTGAATAGACGATGACCATGAATGGCCTAGGTTAAACCTAAGGAGCCATATATTGAAAAAAAAGGTTTCATGACTTATATATCCTATAAATGATTCTTCATTATTACATAGTTTCCCACTATGATGATTGTTTCTCATGATTTTCCTTTTGGTTTTATTCAATGGGTGGAACCAAAACAAACTCTATTAATGATTAATGGGATGTAAAATTAAATTATTTTCCTCCCAAGAAACCAAATGTTATATGAGTTGGAATGAAAAAATATTTCATTTATTCTTGTGAAATATTCCAAAGATATGAATCATATTGATATTCCAAATGGTAAAAGGAGAGGAAAATGTTTTATTGAGTTCTTCATGAGGAAAACTCCACCTTATTTTATTAGGATCGTTAATCCACAATTTATTGAGTAATGGATCAGAACCACATAAAATTTATTTTCCATTATATAGTGTTGAAAACATGAAAAATAAATTTTGGTTGTTTGTCATTTGGAAGGAAAAGTAGATCAATGGTAGAATCTTATCATGAAAAATGAGAAAATAGGAAGAAATTTAATCTATATAGTGGGATGAATTTAAGATCATGTTTTTTAATAAGTACTTTCCTCTTATTACTCATAAAAATACGGGGAAAGAAATTCCTTGACCTAAAGAATAATGATGATGAATCTATTAGTACCTATGAGGAGAATTTTATAGTACTTGTAAGGTATACTTTTAGTATTATCATCTAACCCAAATGTAATATTGATCAATTCTTTAGTGTATTTAAACAATGTATTTAAAGGGAGTTATCCTTATGAGAAATAAATAGCTATGAATAAATTATTCTATCTAATATCTATGTGGATATGAAGATTGGAGTTTCCTATCAAACTCATGATTTTGATAAGAAATTAACTATTTAATTACAAGGAAATTATAATAATAAAAATCAGGTATTAAAGAAGATAATATTTATTTTAAGCTAAAAGTGTGGAAGGAAACATAGAGGAAATTTTCTTATGGGGACTATAAAATGTTTTAATTTCAGAAAAGAATGAAATTAGGAAATTGAATATAGAAATGATTAGAATAATATGTTAGATAATATTGGAGAGAGAGAACCAAAAAATTCACTACCCACACTCCAGTGTTTCAAATACAAGAAGTATATACATTATTCTAACCTATGATCAAATATGAATGATAAAAATGATGATTGATGTTATCAAAATCTTAATCACATATAAAAAATAAAATATTAGGTGATTACTATCATTGATGTTGGGTATGATAATGAAGTGGTTAAAGGTACACTTACCATCAAATATATAACTTTTAATATCTTATTTGATTCTATATCTACCCACTCTTTAACATTGTAATAATTTTGTAAGGGTATTATAATACCAACTCAATGATTAGATGTTGAATTAGAATTGAAAACCATTAATAATGTGATGATCAAATCTCAAGTCTATGAATATTCTTTAATCAATGTTTATGGGAATTTTCTTCATGAAAATATCTTTATTATCCTTCTCATTAAATTTGATGATATTTTGGGCCCGAATTGGATTTCATTACTTAAAGGCCACATTAATTATTTAGTAAAGGAATCCATGATTGATTTTATGAACCATAATATGATCATCTATCAGTAAAATGATAAATATGAACATAAAATGGAAATTCTATCCATTTTATGGGTTTGGATTCTTATTTAAAATGGTCATTTATCTCATATGGTTGGAGAGGAAATCAATATCAAAGATATACCTATTGTACGATAGTTTGTTGATGTATTTTAATAATATTTACCTAATATTCCACTAAATCAAAAATTAAAGTTTCCAATTGAACTCATAACAAGTGATACACCTATTACAAGGACTCCACAAAGAATTTACCTGATCGAGTTATAGGATTTGAGGAAGTAACTCCATGAGAATACTGATAAGGGATTCATTTGACAAGGTGCATCACCTTGGGGCACACCTATATTTTTTTATCATAATAAAATAGAGATCAATGTGACTTTATATTGATTATAAGGCACATAACAATATAATAATCAAT
The DNA here is from genome assembly GCA_963277665.1 of Viscum album. Classification (NCBI taxonomy): domain Eukaryota; kingdom Viridiplantae; phylum Streptophyta; class Magnoliopsida; order Santalales; family Viscaceae; genus Viscum; species Viscum album. The sequence goes on along the minus strand of OY728139.1, from coordinate 125,437,318 downwards.
AATTATTATCCTATTACGTATATTAATGATTTTTTCAATCAATTTTTAAGACTACACTATTTTTCCAAGATTGATCTTTGATTTATAAACTATCAGTTGAGGGTCAAAATTGAAGGAAAACCCAAGAAAAACTTTTATACGAGGTATGGATGATATGAATTTATAGTAATTGTATTTGGAATTTATAATTTAATTTATATATTCATGGATTTAATTAATAGGCACTTTATAGGTTACCTTGATCAATTTTTGTAAGTCATTATAGGTGACATTCTTATATACTCAATGAACAAGGAAGATCATGAATATTATTTGAGAATTGTGATAAAGTCCCTGAGGAAAGAGAATTTTTAAAAAACCTTCACAAAGTGAATTTTTTGGATATATAAAGTTTCATTTTTGAGTCATATAATTTAAAATGAGGGTATGTTAGTGGATCCATCACAAATGGAAGTTATTGAATGTTAGCCCAGACTAACCATAGTGACTGAGATATATAGTTTTCTTGGTTTGGTAAGATATTATTGATGGATTGTATAGAATTTATCTGGGATATGTAATATGGTCACCATGTTAACCCATAAGTGATCTAATTAACTTTAGATAGATGAATGTGATAAACATTTCAAGGAATTGAGGTGAAGGTTAGTCAGTACACCTGTGCTTACACAACCCTATAGTGGATAAGTGTTTGTGATCTATAGTGATGAATCAATGAAGTAACTGGGACCCATCCCCAAGAAAAATGATATGGTTATAGCTTATGACTCATGAAAATTGAAGTTTAATTAGAAAAATTTCCCAACTCAAGATTATGGGATAGTTATTGTAATATTTTCATTAAATATATGGAGGAATTTTCATTATGGAGAAAGGTATGATATATATACTAATCATAAAATTTTAAAGTATATAGTCACCTATAAATAACTAATTATTAACCAGAGAAGATGGTTGGATTTGATTAAATATTATGACTAGTCAATACATTACCACCCTATGAAATAAAGTAAGGTGGAAGATGCTCTTAGTTAAAAGGATCATTAAAACGTATCTACGATGAGGACAAAAAGATCGAATATTTAAATATTTTCAAAGGAATAATCTGGAAATATTGATGGGATGGGAGAAATATTATCATTCTCAATATATAGTACAAAAAATATTTCCATGTGAAGATAAAAAAGGTGTAGAAGGAAGATATAGAGTTAAAAATGAAGTTTATAAATGTTCCTAAGTGTAAACTGGATTATGATGGAAATATAAGGTTTATGAACCATGTATACATCCCATGCATACCAGATTTATAAAAGGATCTACTGGATGAAGCTCATAGTTCATCATTCAATATTCATCATTAAAGTATGAAGATGTATAGAGATATGAAAAACTATTTTTTATGGGATTACACTAAAGTAAATATTATAGAGTATGTATCTCAGGGATTGGAATGGAAGAAAGTTAAGGCATAGATATAGAAGTCTAATGGTATGATAAAAGCATTACCCATACCAGAATGGAAATCCAAAAACATCACCATATATTTTTTCAAGGACTCCCAAAAATGTATAAAGGACATAATTCTATTTAGGTCATAATAAATCACCTTAAAAATTCCACACACTTCAAAAATAAACTAGTTGGGATATTCCTAACATAGAGATGGGGGTGATTCAGTGCTTAGGAATTTTTAACCATTTATAACTTTTTATCCCGTTACCTTTTATAACTATTAGTATCTTGAATGTTTTATTCTATTTTCCTTATATCATGTGAGTATATGAAGTCAATTAAATATGGCACACAATATTTTTACAATGTTCACTACTCAATGATATTATCGAGTCCTTGTAATGGTATAGAAATAATCTAAATTCACAACCACTAGAAGATAATAGTTTGAATGTGGTTACATCAAGTTGGGAATATCATTTCACATTAAATTCATTATAGTAAAATGGAATGAATATTTTACAGATCCTGGATAGTTATTTATAATAAATTTGAAGATAGGATTCTCCTTGATAAAGGTACTTTGTAACACCAAGAATAAATTTCAATAGAGGAGACTTCAATTGGATGTCAGTGTTCTACTTTGTTCTTATGCTTACTTCTTCTTCAAATTTTTACATGCAAAAAAGTAGGAAAGAAGCAAATATTACTCATTCACAGTATGAAAACTAAAGATTCACTTTCCTCTACTCCTATTAGTCACAATTATATGAATATGTTGTGGATTGATAAATAGAATTCTTCCTAACAAAAATGATAATCAACTGAATATTTATTGGCTTGTCACTTATTATAATGCTCTCTTTATTCTTCAATGAAAAATTTAATGCAGTGAATCACCTTCTTACAATATTGATATAATCAAAAATTCATTTGTGATTACTAAAATAATTAATGATAATCTTAGTATAGCATCGCCATAATAATTTGGTCTGGTTAATAATAAATTTTTAGTTGGGGACACAATTTCTCTTCTTCAACATACAATGATATGGAAAAGTTTTTCAATGTTAGAATATAAATATATTCAATACGAAATATCAAAAATGATACTTGTATTATTTCACAGTGAAGAAATTTTTTATGCAATTTTATCACACTACACATTCAATATTAGTTCATTTAATAATGATCATACAGAAATACAGATTCTTCTCTTCTTGAATTCTTAACTAGATACATGTATAGTTCTTATTAAATTCACATATTAATTTTCATATATATCATTTTATATGGTATATATTCTGTTTGAATTAATATTTCATGTATGAATGTTTAATTATTTAAGTTTTATGCACACCTTTGGGAAGTATGCGTATACTATATGCACAATTCACTATTTATGTAACAATACCCACAATCTCTTCCTCTTGATATCCCCATGCAAGTTTAATTGCATGGTACTAATTATTCACACAATACAATTTAGATGATCTATTTATATTTTTGAAAGTACATTATGATATATTCTTTGAACACACACAATCTTGTTATATCAAAAATTTTCAAGAAACTACATGCACATGACCTTCACACGAGAGTATCACATGGCTGCCTTCTCCTTATTATAACTCATAGTGCACAATTATTCTAACCAGATGAAGTGTGTCAGTTAGGTATAGGATCAGTGTTTACTTCACATTACAAAGTGGTGTCATAATACCGAATAAAAGGTTCACAATTTTTTTTCTTTGTGATGCATGATGAGACTGTATAAAAATGAGTTGAGTTTCCCCAGCTCTTATTCATGTAGGATCTACACGGTTGTTCTTCATGCACCCAAAATGGTTCATGAGACTCCCTTATTATCATAGCATATGAGTTTGAGAGTATTTATTTCATTCTCATGTAAACTAATTCCCTGTAGGTCTGAGAAAATGATATCACTTGAATATAATGCGAGCTATATCACCTTACTCAGCCTTGGTACACCACCTTTAGAGGCATGGATCATAGGGTTGTACCACCTCTATTCCATTATAAAAGAACATCAACCCCCATGAATAATTTAATGTGAATACCAACTCAATGTGATGAAAATATAGACGTTTGAATTCTTGAAATGAGGGTATCCCAAATATTGTATCCAACTTTATTAATCTTTATGTTATCATCTTCACTTACCAGTGGATAATCCTATGATGCATAATATTTATATTTAATAATGAAAATGAAGATTCATGATACTTTAGTACATGTTCATTTTTCCAATACAATCAAATGTAATGATCATAGAAGCTTGGTTCGATCATAGAAGGTGTGTTGAAGAGATCAGATGAAATAAAATTCCAAAGAATTGAATATCCTAAACTCAAAACCTTGAGGTAGAAGAAATATGTGAGAGTAATCAGACATCTCATATTTGACCAATCGTATGGACAAGATTATATCCATCATTTTAATGGAGCATGAACAATAGTGCATATTGTGCATCCCACATTGATCCGCAACATAGTTTTCCCGTTGAATATATTAAAATTGATATAATAACAACATGAGATAGTGATGGGGGATCAACAACCATACACACACTGCACACACCACTAGGCTGTGGCCTTGCAGTATTATGGATCAATATATCCCCATCTTCAGGAATGCACTCCATGAGCCTTATACATAGGCCCACCACTTCTTGTGTCCACTATGCATAAACCTATTCTCCTATTCCACTATGCTGGCCTGTATAGGCCATACCTCTCACATAGTTGGCCTAGAGTCCCATATATTATTGATGGTATGGCCCATTGGGATTCTATTGGTTGGAAATTTTTTTATTAACACTTATAAAATATAAGTGAAGATTTACTTCATACAAAATCAAAGGCCAACTTCAAATACATGGAAACATCTTCTTCAAAGTATCTTCACGAAAATAATCATTTTCATGATCATCTTTAAATATCCTCCTTCATCAATTCCTCTTTTATTTTTTCAATATCAATTATAAATATCTATTCATTATCAAATCACTTCCATATCATCTTCTACATTATTGTAAACAACGTGTCACCATTATAACATGTATTTAATATAAATATCAATTTACCAATATTCAAAGTCATAAACTGAAACTCTTAAAAATAATTTCATTTATACATTAATACTTGAGTACTCCATCCAATATTATACTTTCTTTAAAAGAACTTACTTTAGACAATAAGACTTGAGTACTCCATCCAAGATTCTTCTTTAGAACTTATTCATCATATTGACATAAATGAAATATTTTTATTTCATTTACCACCATTGGAAACAAATATCAATCATTGAATAAAAAATAAAACTAATGCACAAATTGTGCTCTTAAATATCCACCTTTGTATTTGTTGGAAATATATTCAATGTTATTTCTAAATGAATGTGTCAATATGTGAAAATTCCCTTTAATTTTCTAAAATTTCGTTTCACTTTATCTCTCCATTATTTTAACGAATTTCTGTGTCTATGGGAAAAGGGTATCCATCCATACTTAAGTAATGTGTCATCTATAATTTCACTCTATGTCTACATGAGTCGTGCTTGGTGTAGAAAATAAGTGTATTTTATTTAGATAACAAATCTTACATTACCAACTGACCATGATACCATATGAAATTAAATCTCATATACTTGTATTAAAGATTATTAAATTTTATTTTTGGATGAAGATGATAAATGTGATATGAAACCTTTTAAGAATAAGAAACCTAAAACTCTTGCACTAACTTCAACAAATAGACTAAAAACTTTCATGTACACCATGTATCATAAGTGTCCTTGGATCATTTTCATTACTTCCAATTTTATTATGAAATTGATTAATTCAATTACACACTATTTATATTAAGTTTATTATTTTAGATAAACAATGATGTAGGATTAAGAGATATATACCTTTTCCAATGACATGATCTTCAATAAATTTATAGAATAATTGGATTTGTTAACAATTGAAAAAATAATTCTGAAAGCAACGTTAACTTTCTTTATTTATCTTCCACTTAAGGTGAAACCTCCTAAATATCTTTATAATGATATATCTCTTCAAGAATAAATTTCAAGAATTCATAATTTGAGGGATAGACCAAAATGGATCTTTAACTTATGACTTTCTAAATTTTAAAACATCACCACTTCACTAAGGATTATCTTATTTAATACTTGATCTTCAGAATATTATATATAAGATCAAACCAAGATGATATATTCTTTATCCTTGTTTTACATGATATGAAAACATACTATTCAATTTCATTAATGATGATCCTCTATCATATTTTTATATGAATACCATTTGATATATCATTGAAGGATGATGACTTATTCATATTTTCTATAAATAATTGGTTGCACTCACTACTTCTCAGGTTCTACCCCTGAGAAAAGTATTCACCTTAAATTCCACGCATTATAATAACAAATAAAATACACAAATATTTAAGTGAACAAGGTGGATCCTTACATTATTATTCATTTTAATAGAAAGGTTGAGATGGTTTTCACAACTAAGTTTCTTTATTTCCTCTGGTCATTAGGCTTGCACATATGAACTTCTATTTTTATTTATATAAGGGCATAATAGACATATTCACATTATCTTTTTCTTTGTGTGTATAATTTTTACCCTTAGTATCCTTCATGTATGATTCATTATTAATCCTCTTAAGGACTACTTCTTGCTTTGGTAGAATGGTTAAACAAACTTTTTCTATATTAATATATTTATTATAGCTCTCACACAGAAATTAGTTAACACAAGAGTTTCCATTTGTTAAAAAAATCTCATGATATTTCTTTTCATCATGTAGGATATTTAATATTCCTTCTTCACTATCCTTATCTTGTGTATATTCAATTTTTATTATTTATTCCAAATATTCTAACCAAATAACTAACATGTCATTAGGAACTGTGGAAAAATGTTTAGTTCTTCCACATGGGTTCTTCTAAGTACCACCCCTTTTATATGTTCTTTTGGATAAAGAAACATCTTACAACATATTGGATTTAAAATCCATGGTCTTCTCAGCTTCCTTATATGAAATATTATTTGAAGAATTTGTGTTCACTACATTTTTATGACATCTTCCTAGGGGATCTTCTTCATTCTTATCCAGCTTCATTGGTCTTCTTTCCTTATCACCTATGGATACATGTTGATATGAGAATATACCAACATTATGACCATTTCTATTGCATACATCAAATTTGTTTTCTATATTTCCAAATATGTTTGAATTATAATAATTTTTATAGACCTATAGATGTTTCTTCTTCATCTCTAGATTACTCACCCTTGAAATAGACTTTCTTTATGAGTTTTCATTTAAATCATTGTACCAATAATCTAATGTACAATGTCTAAATCTGTTACAATACAAAAATTGAACCAAAAACCATGACCTTATAATTTATTATATATAATTTTTTTTGTATTTTCTTCATAGATTGTTGGTATATTTGTGGGGAACCAGATTCTACACTCTTTTTTCTATCCATCATAGTCATGGTAGTTATATTCTCAGAAAATTTATTCATCCATACTTGTTCAAGTTTTGTTTTCTAGCATTCATTATTTGTGGAAGTATATTTTGGAACATTAGTACAAGATAGTATGAATGAGACCTATTTATTTATAACTTCGTGTGATAGATCATCAAAATATGTCATGATCATGTTATCACATGTTAGAGTTATTTTAAATAAGAATCCTCTAGGGAGCATTGAGTAGAAATATAAACCATATCATTTTTTGTGAAGTTTCAATATGCTTCTTGTCAAGATTTGATAACTAATCTTCTAATTCTATAAATTTCATATTGAGGATGATTTAATAATATTCATTTATAATAATCTTATCTTCCCATAAATTATTTATTATTTCAACCTCATCCTCATGAAACTTATCTTTTTTCTAAATAAAATATTCATGTTCCTTGATCTTCCTAGTTGTTACTTCAAATTGTTAATCCTTAAAATCACTGTTGTTTTTCAATTTTTCTTCAAGTGAATAGATCTTTTCTTCACGAGTCTTATTAACACCCTATTTCTCTTTAACTTTTTGGATCCATTTTGAGGAAATTATTTCAAGTTAATCGTTTGTTGATTCAAAGGTTCCAACATATTTGGAGGGCTTAAAACATTCTAGAATTTTTCCTTGTAAGGATTTATCCATTATATCAACTTCTTCTTCCATTTGGGTGATTTATTTATGAAAAAATTGAAGAACTCTACAAAAAAGAGAGAAAGTTTTTTTGGGAACATAATATAGTATTTATATTAATATATAAAATTATATTTCTTGAGAAGTTATATATTTTTCATTGCAACTTGTGCCGAAATCTTTATCTTGATGAAAATTTTCAAAGGAACTAACACATACTCCCTGATCAATTGAATATATTGATTTAAATGAGGTATGAAATTTATATTTCTTCTTAATATAAACTTAATCCACATTCTATTTACATTCCAATATTGATATATCTTCATTTTCATAAAATCATAGATAAACTGATACTTTCTACTCTTTAGACTAGAGGGACTTCTTCTTCAACTTTATTTTCTCTTTATTTATCTTATTTATCAAGGTCTTGGTATAAATATAATTATTCTATAAGATAACTACATCTGCACCAAAACTAGACTTAATTGTTAAGATATTTAAGAAAATAAAATCCCCAAAAGAGAATAGCTTCAATGTAGAGAATCCAAGAAGTGAACCAACCCTATGCTACTACTTGAAAGAAATAGTTTGGGATATACCTAACACTAATGGGGGGGATCATTGTTTGGTAATTTTTAAAATTTTTATCCATTTACCTCTTAGAACTATTAAGATATTTATTCTCTTATTATCTTTTAATTATCTCATGCAATTATATGATAGCAAGTAATATGGCACATGTTATTTTTATAATGTTCACTACTCAATGGGAGTATCCAGTCCTTGGAATGATATGGAAATAATACATCCACATAAACACTAGAAGATAAACCTTTTAATGTGATTATAGAAATTAGGGAATATCATTTCAATTTTAATGCACTATAGTCAATTTACAGTTCATGTTTTACAGCTCTTAGATGGTTCTTTATATTGCATTTTAAGACAAAATTCTCTTTGTTAAAGGTATGTTGTAACACATAGAAATACCTCCACCAAAGGTGACATTTTTTGGATTTAATAGTATTGATTTATTCTTCCAATTACTTATTATTTACTTTGTTACTTGCACAAAAACATGTAATAAACACTACTTAATTTTTCAAAAAAGAAAAAAAAACTTTAATTTATTCTTCTTAAATTAGTTTCAATGATATGAATAGGTTTTTTACTGATAAAAATAATTATTTCTGACCCAAATGATAATTAAATTAATATATATTGTGCAATCACTTATTATTCTTCTCTCTTTCTCCTTCAATGAAAAACTGACTACACAGAATCACCTTTTCCCAATATTTTTATAATCACAAAATTATTTGTGATTATTAAAAAAAATTAAAGATCACCCCATTATAGAATTATCACAATTACTTTGGCCTGCATCATAATCAATTTATATATGGGAACTCTCTTTCTCTTCTTCAACACACAATGATATGAATTTTTTTGCAGTGTCAGATTATTAATCTATTTGATACAAAATATCAACAATGATACTTATATCATTAATATGTACTTCTTGGTTCAGTAAATATTTATGAAATTTAATCACACTGCACTTTCAATATTAGTTCTTGTAAGAATGATCTTGCAGAAACTCAGATTCTTCTCTTTCTAAACTATTAACTCAATACATGTATAGTTCATGTCAATTGCACATTTCCATTTTTACCTTTATAATTTTATTTTCTATGTATTTTTTTTGAGTTAATATTTCATGTATGCATGTTTACTTCTTTAATTATTATGCACTCCTTCAGGAAATATGTATATAATGTTGGAACAATTTACTATTTATATAAAAATACCCAAAGTCTCTTCCTCCTAATATAGTCGTGCAAGTGCAAAAACAAAATACCAATTCTCTATCAAATCCAATGAAAATGATTGATTTATATCTATGAAAGTACTCTTTGATATCTTCTTTTCACACACACAGTATTATTATATTAAACATTTGCATGAAACTAAATGCAGACACTATAAAAAATGACCTGATTATAACCCCCTCTAAACAGATTAGTGGTAGTTTTGGGGGCCACTAAAAATATGGCCTCCCTATCATGTTATAAGTGATTTTGAATAAGCACTAGTAAAATGTACTCTAGTTTTGAGCCAGTTATTTTAGAGGTGGTTTAAAACCCAACTAATCTACACAAAAATTATAGAAAACTGATGATTTAGGGGAATTTCTGGTCACCACTAAAGTGAAGCCATATTTTAGAGGTGGTTATCTCTAAACACCTCTAAAATTTTCATTTTTTTCAATGTGACCCCACAACCCTATCCACAGACACCCACATAAACCCCCTCTTTGTCCAGAAACACCCCCTAGATGCCACCCTTTGTCACCCAAATGCCCAACCTTTTTCCACAGACAACCCCTAGATGCCCGATGTACCACCATGTCTATAGAAAACTCTTAGACTCCACCCTTTGACTCAAAAATGCCCCACCTTTTCCACAAACAACCCCTAATGCCACCCTTGGTCTACAGACCACCCACAAGAGCCTCCGCCCTTTTTCCAAGGAAACCACTACTCAGGAACCCTGACACCCCCACGTGCATGACACCCACTTTCACACGCCTTCCTAACAATTCATTCCGTCGTAAAAATTCCCCTCATGGGATTTGAACCCATGTCAAATAAGAAATCCATATATTCCTATACCACTCCACCTACTTGAGTTTATTTAATATATTGAATACTATAAATTTATTTAGATACATAACGATATGATAATATATGTTAATATATATATATATATATTTGTGCATAGAAATATAAATAATATAATATATTAGTGCATATATAAATATATATCTATGTATATATAATATATATAAATAATTATATTTACATATATGAATATATATTTATAGATATATTTGTAAATACATTTATATTTTTTTGTGTATATGCACGTGTATAATTATATCATATTTATAGATATAATATAATTATAATATATATATATATTTATATTTGTGTAATCATTTTTTTATACTTATTTGTTTGTGTGTGTGGCAATACTATTATTAATGATGATGATGATTATTATTATTAAACTTATTTTTTAAACTATAAAAATTATATATTAGTTTTTTAAATAAAATATATTTATTTTATGATTTATATTATATATATATTACATTTAATACATTTCTATTATATATTTATTTTTGTAATTATATACATTTATATAATACCATGCACACACACACACACACACACAATTAAATGTATTAATATAACTAGAAATTAATAATGTAATTAAATTATATATATATATATAAATAATTAAATTATAATTAATATGTTATACTACAATATATATATTATAATTATATAATGTATATAAATTTATATATAATAATTTTTTTAATGTAATATATATAATATAAATATATAATATAATTAAAATATATATACTTTGACAACCTAGTCCCGCCCATGATCATGATATTGTCTACTTTGGGTCTAGCCCGCGCAGTTTTGATTTCCCTAAGCTCTATCCCTCAGACATCCCTTGGGAAAATGATTCATGATGGGAGATGTATCCACATCATCTTATAAAGGGGTGCTTCATGATCCTCCTCATTCAATGTGGGATTTCCATAATCCTGCTCCCCTAGATGGGCCCAATGTCCTCATTGAAAAATCTATGCACCATTTGTGAGAAATTAATTATTTTTAATTTAAAAATTGAAATAATAAATGAATTAAATAAAAAAGTATTATTGTGTGCGAGGTTGTCAAACACCCGACACACATTAATGTTATACCCTTTCTAGGGTAAACCCCATGTTACAGACCTAATGGTGGTCTTAAATTTCTCATAAGATTCACCATTTGTGATAAATTAATTAACTATTCTATAAAAAATGAGATAACTAATTAATTAAAAATAAAGAGGGTATTATCACGTGGGATGTTTTCAAATACTCAACACACATAAAGGTTATACCCTTCTTAGGGTAAAACCCACATTTCAAACCTAACAGTGGTATCACATTTCTTAAACGATGCACCATTTGGGAGTTATTTCATTTTTTGAAAAAAATCACACACACATATGAATAAAATGTATTTAATATTTTTATTCTATCAAAATTGAGGGGCTATGGGACTCATATTCTCATGATAACTCAGCATCCAACTTTGAAAATATTTCATAGAATATTTAAAAGTGCTAAAGAAGGCATTTACCCTTTAGTAAATCCATAATAAATAAAAGTATTGAAAAATTAAATTTTCACACCAAAATACTTATAATTTATTAACAAAAGTGGGGTTTTTGTATCATTTAAAAAATTAGGATGTTACAACCTCCTTACCTTAGAAATTTTTATCCTCAAGAAGCCTTAAAAAATAATAAAAACATCACCTAACCTACAAGGATCGTGAAGTCTCACTCAGATGGTCATGTTGTGTTTCCAAAAACCCAATGCACCTCTAATTATTGATAAGTAAAGTGTCACTTAAGCCATTAAGATCTGAGTTGATGCCCATTTTTTCAACCAAAACACCAAAATGGTGCTTAACTGAGCCTGTTTAACCAGAGACATGATCACATCATCATCTCTTTAAAAATTTTAATGGTGGTGCTCCCCAACATAGGTATTATCTTTATAAAGGAGAAACGTCCAAGCCACAACACCTAAACCATTTTTATTTCTTACAAAGTACACCCCTAAGAATTTTAATGAAACTCCTGTTGTGGTACCAAGATGATAGAGTGGTTGGTCCCACACCGACCTCATTTAGATAGGTTGATCTATCTTTTCATGAAAGACCCAAGATGACAAATACCGAACTCATATTAATTTTATGAAATTATTTAAAATGGTTCTTCACTAATCATATTCATTAAACACGAAGGATAACTCGTCAATCCACTATGACTGATCATTCCTAAAAAAACTTGGCTTATATTACCAGCACATTTCAAATAGAACTGCGATGCTTTCCTCCAAGGCATATTTCATTTACAACTAAAATGCTCATCAAATCCTATACCTAACTTTTGGTAATGTTATCTGATCAAAAGAATAAACTTCGATCCCATCAAAAATTCAGAGATAAACCCAGATTAAAATTACTAGAGTGTAAGGAAATAACCCAATGTTGTCCATACTCCATGTTTATGAGTGATACGTTGGTAAAAATCCAAGACGTTCACATCAGAGCCTTGACTGAGCCCAGAGTGGCATTGGCGTAGCGATAAATTCAAAAGAAACGACTAGTTTAAAAGATTACATCCAAGGAATTCCAACACATAAATCCAAAGGTCACTCAAGACTAACCAATCTTTAATAAGAACCATGCATTCAACATACAACATTGGTATACCACTTAAACCGCATAACAAATTCTAAACAACAATGTGGTGTAAGACCAATGCTCTCTAATAGTATCAAGGACAACGTTAAGATATTGTACATTCTCATCTCTCAAATAAGAGTACACTAAGATGATTTTAAAGATTTTAAAAAGGAAAATGGTTGAACTACTACCCGTCTATACCTTATAAGAAACCTAGCTTCACCTGTTGATGAACCATCATTAACCAATCATCAATCCTATAATACCCGAGGCATCCCGTGATTGTTCAAGCTTAACCACCAAAGTCCAACCATGACAAAAAAATATTTCTCAAAGTTTTCATACACAACCAAACACACAAAAATAATGTTACTGAGCAAGCACCGACATGATTCAAAACTTTCAAATCTGAAAGGCATTCAAGAAAAATGACCATCTCCGAATGGTGCACTTGGTTTTGTTCTTTCTATTCAGAAGGAAATGTTTACTAAAACTGATGTGACTCTCACCACATTAGGGGAGTCATAGTGTTTATAAGAATATAATATAGATTCTAATGAATTCATTAGATAAGATTCAACTTAAACGTACAAAGTATTCCCTTTAGAGTCATGCTCACGTATGCCAAGCATTAGACATAAAATTCAGAACCCAACTGATCAGTGTGTAAAAACTAATGATTCTCAAAGAATTAATATCAATCATTGGGACAAACTTATTTATTTAACTCATGGGTCACTCTATTATGAAGATGACCCAAGATCATACTTAGTAGCACAAGGCTCAATGATTACACCAAACTCAACCAATTAGTTACATCACTTAGCACTTTAAGGGCACTGCGTATGTGAAGGTATGATACCCTAAGGTTCCGGAAGCAAGAAGACACATCCTGAATACTATCTATAGGCTATCTTCCCTATGAATTCAAGAATCATATGGTTCATGCAATATATTTAACACTAATTCATATTTCCCCATCTGACCATTAACCGAGATGATTCTATACCAAATCGTCCATCACTGAGGAAAAAAAGGGTCAAAGATACCATGACCACCCATCTAAACAAGGGTTTCATTAGAATCTAGGATTCCTATAAGGGTTAAAGACACCTAAAAAAAACCAAATGTCAAAAGATCACATGATTTAGAAAGGAATTTTAAATCTAAGGGTGTTACCTACTACGGACCAACCCTTTACGCAAGAAAAATTGTCGAACTTATCACTAGGCCACGTTAAACAAACAATTACTAGACTCAAGATTCAATCATTTAATTCATTTATAAAAAGGAAATGACCTACATAAAATTCTCACGTTTCTGTTCTGAGGCTACTCAAAAGAAAAGATCAAGATACCCTTACACGAGGTTTTAAACGAAGGACACATATATAGGTTCCATTATCAAGTAATTTCATGACATTCAAGAATCTTCTACTAGATACCACTTTTCTAGAGACATGAACTAGGAAGCTGAAATTTATTCCAAGTTAAAGAATATTATAAAACTCTGGGATAACATTAGGAAAGATATATTTAAAATCAAGTGGTTCAATGAGGGGGATAGAAACATGGAGTTCTTCAATGAACTTTAAAGTGTAAGAAGAGTGAATAGACCCCTTTCAATTCTCAAGGATGGAGATATAATTATGTAGGAAATACATGACCTTTATAATCACATTGTATCTTTTTATGTGAATCTCTTCAATGGTCCATCAAGGAATAAAATGGTAAGAGACAACATCATCTCTTAATTGATTACTAATGAGGAAAATCAATCTCTTAAATATATTCTGATAGACTTTGAAATTAAGGAAGCTACATTGGGTATCAAAAAAATAGTTCTCCAGGACCAGATGGGTTCACAAATCACTTCTTCCAAAGCTATTGGGATATTAAAAAGAATGAGGTTTTCAAGATTGTAATTTTTTTTTTCAGGGGTGGAAATTTTAATCCAGGATTCAATGCGTAGTTCATTTCCCTCATTCCTAAAGTGGAGAATGTAAGTGAGATAAGTCAATCTAGAAAAGTTTACCTTGTTAATACTATCCATAAAGTTATAACAAAAATCATGTCTAACATACTTTATTAAGTTTCAAAGAAGATTATATCATGGAACTAATTTGGTTTTGTTAGAGGAAAGAACATTCAAGATTTATTTCTTACTACATCATAATGTATTAATCTTCTCAGGAAAACTACTCTAGGAGGAAACATAGCTATTAAGATTAAAATTAAAAAAATAATTTGACACAATGGATTGGGATCTCAGAGGCAAGGATATTCCGAGATTTGGCTTCAATGTGAGGTTTATTCAATGGATCAAACCTCTGCTTGAGTCAACCCACATCTCCATTCTTATTAATGGGTCACCAAAAGGATATTTTACCTACTCTAGGGGTGAGACATAGGGATACCTTTTAAACTATTATTTTTTCCATTGTAGAGGACAATTTGAGCAGAATCCTACTCAATATAGTGGACAAAGGAAAACTATCCAAAATAAGAATGGAAAGAGGCATCTCTACTCCATCCCATTTTTTACTGATGACATTGTTATATTTACCCAGGTAGGCAAGAGGAAGATGAATCATCTTAAGAATCACCTCCTTCATTATGATAGTGTCCCAAGGTAGAAAATTAACTGGAGAAAATTGTTCATCTATTTTGAAACGAATATTCCAGCTTTAAGGAAGGATCATCTCATAAATGATCTTCGAATAAGGGATGGATCACTTCATTTTATTTACCATGTAGTTCCAATGTTCTGGGGAAATCCTCAAGTCTCACATTTTTCAAATTCCTTGAGCTAAATCAGGTAAACAATGGCCTCTTGGAAAGGAAAGACTCACTCAATGATAGGACACATTTTCTTGATTAAGCACGCAGTAACTTCAAAGATGTCTATTCCTCCATGGTGTATCTTTGGACTATATCAATCATTAGGAAAATAAACTATATGATGATTTTTTTTCTATAGTGGAAGTTTTATACAGAGGAAAATTATAATAGCCAAGTGGAAACAATGTTGCATGCCTCCCCTACTTGGAGGACTGGGCATTAAGAACCTGAAATTCTTAAACCAAATTTTGTAGGCCAAATTACTCTATCATATCATCAACAATAAATCTTCCTATCTAGAGCTCCTTAGAGAAATATTATGTACAAGGTTAATTTAGGGGAAAAATGGATACCTTGAATCATCTATTTAGCCTGGTCTGTGAACTGTTTTCTAGATTATTCTTAGGTATTCCCACTGGATAGTAAGTGAAAGATCCTCCCATAGTTTTTGTCATGGTAACTAGAATGTATCCCTAATTATAGTCATAGTTGACCCTGAGTACCATGATATTGATAACAACATCATGATCATGTATTATTTGGATAATATGGATGTACTTCCAGATGATATTACCTACAATAGTCGAAGGCTAGGATTTTACCAATCAGGAGGACTTACTCATCTGGTAATTATCTCCGAATGGTCTTCTTGAATCTAAAAGTTTCTATAATCATTTGATATAAGGTTATTACAAGTGGATTGGTGAATTAAAATAAAAAATGGATGCTCCCATATAGATTCACCTTTCTTTGTAGAATATCTCTTAACAAAGTACTAGTGGATGATAATATTCAACGAGTGGGAATCTACCTATGTTCTAAGTTCATTTGATTCCACCAACACCATGAGGAGGTGGATCACCTACTCTTATGCTAAAAAATCCCCTCTTCATTGTGTAAATATAATCTCAAGATATTTTAAATACATCCTACTCAAACAGGTTCTGTTTTGAATTTTCTTGCTGCTCTCTTTAGAGTTTATCAATCTAAGCAGCTCATTTCCTTTCTTAGGGTAGCATGTATGGAGTTTCTACACAAAACATGGAGATACCAAAACAAATACATTCACCAACATGCTTTTTTAATTAGTTCACTACAATTAGAAATATTCCAATGGATGTACAGAATGCCAATAATGTGTTCATAGAGAGTTGAAACAATTTAGTTCGGGATTTCATGGTGTTAAGACGCCTGAACATTATAGGTAATTTTTACAAGCCTTGAGGAACAATTGAAGTATTTTGGAATCCCCCTTTTACTGGATGGATGAAATTTTAAATGGATGGGTCCTAAAGAGGTAACCCATGACCATTTGGATTTGGGGCTATATCCATAGATCACAATGGGGATGTGGTGGAATGCATTCTGGTCTGTGTGGCAATATCATTGCTCTTGAAGTGTAAATGATGGGGATTATCAGAGTAGTTAATATTTTATGCCAATTTAATTAGAATAAAATCTCGATCAAGTGCAATTCCACTATTGTTTTTCAACCCATAAGGATGGGACAAATTCACCTTTTATGGAAGATAATAGATAAATGAATCAAATGCCTTGAGCGTCTCTCTTCTATGATATATATAGTTACTCACACTTTTTTGGAATAAAACCATATTGGAGATGGAATTTCAAATAAATATGTCACCGATGAGGGATGTATATATTCATACAATGTTACAGATGACATGATCCATTTTTTTACTTGTGACAAAGTAAAATACCTTCATTTCCTCTCTTGTAACTTTTTCTTGATTTAATCCAAGATCTTGTATACTCATTTTTCTCAAAAAAAATATACAAGGGATATTATGTAGTCAGAAAACATGGAATATAAAAATCTAAGCATGTTATACAATCAAGAAAATGCATAACAGTCAAGGCACACAAACCAAATTAGTAAGGAGCCTACATATGAAACTACATGGCATGAAATATGAATGACATGTGAATTTATTTGTGCCTATTATGATTCATGAAATGATTCACACTTTCCATATCAGGAAAAGGTTAAAATACAATAAATTTCATAAATACATATGTAGTAAAAATTACACCATTCAATAAAGGAGAAATCATATCAACTGTAACAACAAAAAACAAGAACAACAATCCTAGCTCTGGTCACTTGGTCATTTCCCATACGTGGGGTGATCAGTCCCAGATTTTTCTACCAAGAATCGACACAATTATAGTCTCCTATCTACTAGACCAAAATATTAAGACAAAGGAAAACAATTCTCTGGTACCACTTTGTAACATCCTATCCTTGATCACCACTAAGATGGTGGTCAGATTGGTGGGTCGCATGGCCTCAAGCATGGATCCCCATATGCCAGAGGATAAAAAATAGCAATGAGGGTGTAAAGGTGGTTCAGTAGGGATACTATACCCTCTTAATAAGAGTTTCAAAAATGGAATAACATATTATAAACCACAGACAATAGAGAAAGCAGTAATAAGTTAATAACAAGGCATCATAAGAATATAAAAACTCAATAAAAGTGGAAAACATCAATTTTTACAAAGTATGCATGCATGTCATGATGATTATAAAAAATATAAATAAAAATACATAAAAAAATGAAATGATATAGTACATAACATGAATGTAAAAAAATAAAATAAAATAAAATCTCCAAGGAAAACTCCATAAGCATCCTGAGATCCAACTCAGTCATGTGATCCTAACTCCTAAGTACTAGTAAATAAAAGTATAAATCATACTTGGTCCTGAAAAAATGTAAGAATAATTGGGTACCCAATTGAAATGGTGGCCCAAGTAGGGTGTGAGACATAAATCTTAGTAGGAAAACACCACTGGTGTCTAGGAAAATCTATATAGTGCAATATAAATTAAGCAGTGTGCATGTATAGATAAGTAATAAACATAACTAATTAAATAAAAAACCACCAATCGAGGTTTTTAAGGGACACCTGATGGATATAACTGCTTCGTCACATGCCCGGGTATCTATGTCTATGGTTAGATCCTCCTACATCAGAATGGATCAACCAAATTGGTAGAATATTCTCTTGCCTAGGATGAATCACTCAGAATACCATAAACATATGGTCTCTACCCTCAGGCAAATAAAAATCTCACCCTTAGGCATCATGTGAATGTGCATATTGCCCTCAGGCATCCAAAATAATCTTATAATCTTCCCCCAGGCATTCAGAACCACTATGCCAAGCCCTCAGGCCTCTAACATAATCATATAATCTACCCTCAGGAATTTAGTACCAATGCACCTAGCCCTCAGGTGGTATGAAAACATGCACCAATCCCTTAGGCGTCAACACCAATCATGAGTCATATCTAAACAAAATCAACATTCCATCAACATAAAACCCTTAGGTATCAATCACATTGATATCACAAAAGCTCAAAAGTTAAGAAAGAAAAATCAGAAGTCTAGTATCAAACATACAAGATTTTATCATCATAAGGCACAATGATCAAATTATAAAAAAACTACCATATGTCAAACCAATTAAATTCATTAATTCAGGTTGATATTTATCCTCATAATTATATAAAACCTATTTAATTAATCATTCAAACCTATGGTTGTTAATATACCGATTAACCAAAATTATCCATAGTGATTCTTCCACAAAAAATAACACAAATTTATTCTCATGCCAATTCAAAAGTCTATGCTAGCAATCAATCAAATTATCCAATTTATTTCCGGGCTCAGAAGTTAAACAAACTAGGAAATGATTAAATCCAAGATTGAAATTTAAACATTTAATAAGGCAAGCCATCATATCATTCCATTTAATTATACAATTCTAGGAATAATTAATAAAGAAACACCAATGCAATAAACCAAGAAATCATATAGAGAACTCAAACCATAAATAAGCATGATATAAATAACTCTCACTAACTTTTCGTTTGAAGACAACTCATCTCCATTGTTGGGGTTTTATTATAAAAACATGACATTTTTTATCAAACAAATCATTTATAATAATTAAGAATTTCTTTCAAGAATCACAGTTTAGTTTATCAAAGAAGCATTAATCAGGAAACTAATGCATTCTTAAATTTAAAAGGGAAAGGAAAGGGATCCTATGGATAAAAATTCACACAAAAAATCATATAAATAACCTATTTATTACATGTGCAAAAGTGAAGGAATTCCTACCTTTGGTTCAATAATGACTGGCAGTGGGGGTTGACATCTGAGTTAAACTGCACCAATGAAACCTCATTTATTTTGTAAACAAAAATATGTTTAACATTATTCTTATCGAGACGAATCCAATGACATTGAAGATTATTTAATCTGATAAATATTATAGAAGATATCTATGATTTAATATTGAAATAAATTACAAAAATAAAAAATAAAATAATAGATAAGAGAGGTGGTGAGAAACGAGAGTGATGTGAGATGTGTGGGGGAAAAAGGGATATGTGTGAGAAAGATTTCAACACCTCCTCATTTCAACCAATATTTAAATATAGATTTTTTAATTTACTCATAATTAATACACTGATCTCTCTCTTAAGGTCTTACACTATTTCACTTTAAATTCCCCATTTATTCTCATTGTAGCGACTCTCATGGCACCCCATTATTATTTTATTATTTTTTTATCCTTTGTATTATCTCCTATTAAATTTATTTAAATAATCATTAAATATATATATTTAAATAAATCCCTATATATATACATGCATATACACCCATATATATATATATAAACATAATATATATATATATATATATATATATTATATATACATTTACACCCGCACATGTATATACATACATATATATATTTAACACATTTTATTTTCCCAAATTAAAAAAATCAACAATAATATTTTTTTATTATTAATTAGTAGGAACTGTAGCTGCACTGTAGAAACCAAAACTACTCATCTGTTTGGGCCTTCAGGCCACCAGTTTGGGCCTACCGGCCACCAAAAGGCCTTCGATCGATAATACATTTTGGCCACAATGAGCTTATAGCAGCCCAGATTCCACATAGAGTAGTCCTAGAAGAGGATTCAGAGCAAAGTAGTAGCAACCAGAGCAGAGCTAATAGGATTGGAAGAACGAGAGGGTATGACAATCACCATCAGGACCAGGCACCATGCAACTTTTCACGGGGTAATGCTATATGATCAATAATGAGAGGTGGGGAGCTGGACGACTTTAATTATGAAGATACTGGGGAGGGGCAGTTCTAGTGGGTTGGGCCTTCAGTTCATATATTAGGAATTGTGCCTTTGGGCCTTTGAGTCATGTATTGGGCCTTATGCCACTGGGTCTATGGGTCACATAAGTGTTCTCTCTCAACCTATAAAAGTGGGATTACCCAAAAATCAATAAAAATAAGGCCTTCGGTCCATTCGGGCTAATAACCATTAAATACTTATAACAAATAATAAATTAATATTGATTGAATATTTTCATTTAATTGACACAATTAATAATATCAAAATTATTACATTTCCCACTTATTATTTACACCAAAATAGAATTTATTAATTGTGGAAGTATATTTTCATTTTTTCCAATGTAAATAATAATTTTCATAAGAAAATTATAATTATTATTTCTAACAGCCTAAAAAAATATTTATAAACCAATTAAATTATCTTTGGGTGTGATCTGACCAAAAATCCAATGCTCACAAATGTTATACCCCACCAAGGGTAAACCACTCATCTTAGACCCAATGGTGGTCTTATATTTTCTCATACAACACACCATTTGTGAGAAATTAATTAATTAATATTTAAAATTCTGAATAATAAATTAACTAAATAAAAAAAGTATTATCACATGCGAGGTTGTCAAACACCTGATGCACATTAATGTTATAACCTATCTATTTTAAATCACTCGTTTCAGACCCAATGGTGGTCTCATATTTCTCATAAGATGCACCATTTGTGAGAAATTAATTATTCATTATATACAAAATCATAATAAAAAATCAATTAAATAAAAAAATTATTATCGCGTATGAGGTTGTAAAACACCCGACACACATTAATGTTATACTCTATGTAGTATAACCCCACATTCTAGATCTAATGTTGGTATCATATTTCCCATAATATGAACCTTTTATAAGAAATTATTTATTTTTTTTGAAAAAATATTATACGCGTACGATTAAAATATATTTAATATTTTTATTCTATCAATATCGAGGGTCTACGGGACTTGGAATCTCACAATGACTCAACATATAATCCTAAAAATATTTCATAGAACATTTTAAAGGGATAAAGAAGGATTTTACCCTTTATTAAATCCATAATAAAAACAATTATTGAAAAATTAATTTTTTACACCAAAATACTTGTAATTTATTAACAAAAGTGGAGTTTTGTTATCCTTTTAAAAATAAGGATGTTACACACACACACACATATGCATTTATTTAATTTTTTTTCTATATTATATATATTTTTCTACATAATATAATATAAATTTATTTATACAAAAATATACAATAAAAATTTATTTAATATAATATATAGATAATATAAATCATAATATAAATTTATTTAATAAATTTTTAGTATTTATAAAACTACATATAAATTTTATATATTTGAATAAATATATTAATATTATGTATACCAATATTTATATACGTATACATTTTTTGATATGTATAAGTATTTATTTAAAGCATTTAGACAATGTAAATAAATACATTTATATAGTGCGTTTATGTAATACACACACACTTGTGTCTACACACATATATATTATAACATTTGAATTTATGTGGGATTTATTTAAAAAAATTAGTTAGGGTTAAAACCCAATCTAATATAAGGAATTAGCGGCAATTCATGTACCCATTCTAATTTCTTAAATTATATGGGGTTCAATACCCCATCCAATTTATGGGATTAGTGGTGGTTTATGAACCCGCTCTAATTTCTTACATTAGAGAGCGTTCAAAACTGCCTCTAATTTTAAGAATTAGTGTCAGTTCATGACCCCCTCTAATATCTTATATTATAGGGGGTTGTGAGCCCACTCTAATTTAAGATATTAGAGGGGCTTCTGAACCCCCACTAATACCTCAAAAAAAATTATATTATATATATATCCTCTAAATTACAAAAGAATATTATATATAGTGCCTCTAAAATAAAAAAACAATATTATATAAATAACACCTAAAATTCAACCAAATATAATGTTCCACTAATTATTAATTTAGCAGTGGTTTTTTCATAACCACCTCTTAAATCCAACCACATATTTAAATAAATAATATAAAAAATTAGAGGGGTGTATAAACTTGGTTCTTCTTTGAGGTATGGATCATGTTTTTTCCATCAATTATCAGTTTAAATGCTTAAATGAGGCCTAATGTGAGTGCCCGTGGAAGTCATGGAAGGATCGGAGGTGTCCAGGGCTGGTTCAGAGCCCGGAACCCAAAGTTTGGGTGTTTTATGCCTGGCGTACGGTTAGTTAGAACAAAGTGGGGGCATATCACATCAATTGACTAAACCATGCATGGATAGATAGTGGAATCCTACATGCCACATAGTTTGATGAAACTGTATGGGAGGAGGCACATAATAGTGAGATAGTTCTCTAGTTTTTTTAGAACTTGACAGAGGCTCTATACATAGTTTGTAAAATGTGTGGGTAAACCATGAGAGTGCCCTTTCTCCTATAGTAGACCATGTGAAATGTTTTACAGTTAGAAAAACCATGTACCTAAACCATACAACCCAGTTAAATTGGGTAAATTTATTGTTTTCACCCAAAAATGTTTATAACCTAAAAATATTTTTCCTTCTGACATTGTACAACATGGGAAAAATGGGAGAGATCCCTTTTTAGCCTGTTATCCCCTTTTAGATATCCCCTCCATCCAACCTCTAATTATAATGTGGTTCATCTCCTTGGATCCACAATGGTAAGGCCTCAATTCCTTTTCAGCCTCTATCAATTCTTTTGGATATCGATTACACTATTTAGATGTAGGATCATATTACATAATATATCACTCTTCATCCGTTCTTTATATTTCTCTCAAACCAATACAAATGAAATCTTGATACTGGATGAGAAATCTAGAACGATCCCTTGGTAGGTGGTCTCATGACATTTTCTATTTGTCGAAGAGTTTATAATGTAGGAGTACTGCACACCCATTTTTGGGGAATCTACTTGAATTATAATGGAACCCTGTTGTTTCTTATTCTATTTTAGGTAATTGAATAGGTGTTTTGATTCATGTTATAGGTTTTATACCTAGAATAAAGGCCACCCCATGGATGAGTTACCTTGTATGAACTTTTATGGACGTTTGGCCTAGGATGCCTATGAGGCATGCCTTGGATTCCCTTTAAAGGTCTCTTAAAAATGAATTTTATTATTAATGGAATGAAAATTTTATTAGATTGCAATTGAATTGGTTAAAGGGTATAGGACGGTTGATTTTCCCCATGACCCAACTATGCCATTTCTTATTTAAGCATGTTTGGATTTAATTACTCTATCAATTAATTTTCCCGCATGAGTTTAATAATTTTAAATCCATGTAATTGTTTAATTTACACATGTTTCTTGTTATGAGAAGTATGACCATGTGAGTAAATAGAAGGCCAAGAATTATGAGACTGGTCCTTACTTCAATCACCGTTGTGAGGTGAGTTGTATTAAATGATTTTGGTTTTTACTTTAGAATTCCTAATGGAATTTTTAAATGAATTTCAAATGAGGAAATGGTAAATATCCTTGGGTGAATCATGGATTCAGTTTATAATTACATGGATGGGATCATGCAACTATTGTGTTTTTTACCTTGAGTGAACCATGGATTCAGTTTAGAATTCCATGTACATGCACAATGGGTTATTTATTTTTAATCCATGAGTGAACCATGTATCCATTGAGGGATGCCTTGGATAAGCTCATAGAGGTTGTAATAATATATAGAGTGAATAATGGATTTATTGAAGGACGCCATATATATGATCAAGAGTCATTTGACTATATGTCATGAGTGATACTTGGGGATTCATTATAGGATCTCTAAGTATGGGCTCCGTGAAATAAACTTATACCACACCTAGAGTGATACCGGGTCCCTAAGAGGTTCACCAGGACGTTCTTGTAAGTTGTTGGTGGAAATTCAACCTAGATTAATACTTGAATTATAGATCAAGAATTTCAAGTACTATCTTGTGTTATAGTTGAATATTTAAATGGAATGGTTTCTGATGTATCTTCCAAGACAAAGCACAATATTTGATTCGGTCATCACTTATACTTGCCTAGACAGACTTGTGTGGAATCTGTTGTGCTTATAGTTATACAGGGGATGAAGAGATTGATTCAGATCTTGAGACTTAAAAATTAAATGTAATTGAATTATTAAATGGATAATGAAATGTAAATAATTGGAAACTAGTTATTGTAGGTTATTGACTTTTGAGTACTTCCTAGCTTACTTCTTTCATTACTGTACACTACCTGTTATATATATTTATATATTCACTAACTGATTGGCACATACCTCAGATTGTTGACTACTAGGATTTAGTCTCACACCCTGTCTGGGTCATATTTTTGTAGATGTTTAAAAGGGAAAGAACCCTTCTACAGGTACATGAAATGCTGCTTAGGAGCAAGGGAGCATGGGTCCAAGTCGAGGCTTGCAATGCTACTGAGATTCTTTTTGGACTTTTTATACTTTTGAAACTTGTATTGTATATGACTGTAGTGTAACCTATTTTGGATATTTTCTAGAACATGTGACATGTATCAACATCTTGTTTATGATATGACCCTAGTTTATTCTTACTATCAGTCTTCCATTGTTTATTTACTTTGTATGGATTTACTACTTATGTTATTGAACTGTTATTGTATTTTGTTGTATTACACTCTACAAATGAGGGCATAGTCTCCCCATTATCACACCTAAGACCTCACTGCTAGTCAATAACCTCTAGCATTTGGGGAGATGTTCTTGAGGAGGACTAAAATCACTGTTGAGTGGCATCCATGTCTGGGATGTTACAAAGTAGTTTCATAGGATTTATTTTTTCTGGTTAGCTTTACTATTTGGAGATAATAGAAAGGGATATAAAGGAAATTGAATTTGGTAATAAGCTATGCTCGGGAGTAACATCCTCACTTATATGAAAAATTCAAATTTACTCCAATTGAATTGTTGATTTTTTGATTTTGAGATATTATAGTTTATTTGATTTCACCATTAGGTGACACACTTGTGTTGTGATATTATTATTGATATTATAGAGGGTTCTATTATGTTGCAACCTGATGTGATGAGGATATTCCATCTCATGTATCATATAAGAACTTATTAGAAATCACATTCTATAGATAATTTTCATACCATTTAGAGAGAATTACTGATTTCATGATACTATGATAGATGTCATGATAGATATGCCTAATATTGTGATAGGTATGTTGGTAAATATTATGGGAAAAATTGGATGGACACCAAGATTTGGTACCTGAGGTTTATAGACCCTCTTGGATTGGAATAAGGTGGATAATTTTTTTCCTTAAGGATAATTGTGTTATGATGTGTTATATGCAAACACCAAACTTTGATTCACAGGTAGTATAAGCCCTCATGGATCAGAATTTGGTGTATCATTGGTTTACCCTTATGAAATAGGATGTGATAAAGATGAAACGAACATAAGAAAACAAGTGAAACTGATATGGATTTTGATGGAGAACTTGACTAGACTCGACCTTAGTAATGAGATTTTGGTAGCATCTCTTATTTGTTTAATAACAATACCTGAACCATGTGTCATGTAGAGGGGTGAGCTCTAATAAAGGAAGGTTTTGACATATCCTATTTGGTATCTGCAATTTTGAGTTGTGAAATTGATAAAGATCTTGAACTAAGGTATGTGTTTGGCATTGTAGAGTCATGCCACCGTGACTACCTCTAGTGGAACACCTGGATGTTGGTGATGATAATCTCTCGAAGGTGGTAGGCCTTGGACTACTATTGGACCCTCTAGTTTTTTTAGTTATGGAACCAACTATTATACCAAATGTAGGTTCTGATCCTAAGTTCTATGAAAGCTTTATAAGGTTCATAGAAACCTTTCGGGGAGCACCAAATCCTTCCACATCTATGGAAGAGCTGACATGAGTGTTCTGGAAGTAGCATATGCCCACGTTTTTGGGAGATGTAGGACTATAGGCTTTAGATTCATGGCTATAGGCTATTATTTAGATCAATGAGAACTTAGTGATTCATTATAAGAGGAGGGTAAAGATCACAACATATATGTTGCATGATTCCCCCAAGAGATCGTGGGATTTTATCACTCAGACAGATAGTCATCATGATATGGCATGAGGAGATTTTCAGACAGTCATCTATGATTACTTATATCCCAAGACTCTGAGGTCCAATAGAGCCTAGGAGTTTATGAATCTAGAGAAGAGTACTTTGTCAATTATGGACCATTCAAACTGTTTTACTGAGCTCCATCATTTTTCACCTATTCTGATGGGTGACTATGTATCAAAGGCTAGGAGATTTGAAGATGTTATTAGGTATGACAAATGATCATAGGTTAATGTCTTTAGGTTGACTACTATATCTTCTATAGTGAATTAGGCATTGATCATAGAGTGTAACCTGAGGGAGTCTGAAGGTGAAAGATGGGGATGTTCTTCACCTAGATCTGGTACTATCTCTACTGGTAGTATGAAGCGTCATCTAGAGCTTCCTCATGGTGATATTATTAGTCAGAATATCTCTTTAGGTATCTAGGTGAGGTTCTACCAATGAGGTAGGATGGGGAATATGAGGCCATAGTGTTTGATGTACATAGTCAAGTTTTGATCTTGCAACAAGATGGTCCATCTATAGTACTTTTGTATAACATTTCCTCCAAAATACAGTGAGAGAGGGTCTACACTAACTACATGTTTAGGAGAGGGGTCTTAAAATTCTCACCAGACAGGGATATAGAGTGCTCAGGTTGTTCAGGTTGAGTTGGTAGTCATGGATTTGGTAGCTAGTATAAGGACCCGACCTTAAACATTAATTATTATTGAATTAAATGAATAATTCACATTGAGGATCTTTTCAAGTTTAGAGTTTTAGAGAATTAGGACATAATTATTACATTTAAAAGGTTACAAAGTAGACACATCTACTCAGCTTCCATTTTTTTTCACAAAAATAAAAAATCTTGAACAAAAGAGTCATGTCTAGTTCCTTGTTTTAGACAGCCTGACATTTCCTTGATCCCATCTTTGACCCTATTCAAATTTATGTCCTGTGAAAAACATTTCAAAAAAACTTGGGATGAGCATAAAAATCTCAATAAGGGTTATAAAAATATGGAAATAAAACATTAGTCCATTTATACATAAGAATCAATGAAATCATACTTAACTCATAAAGCATAAGCAATTTAACATACCTCATGAAATCATAAGATTTACAAATAACTCATAGAAATCATAAGACATAAAGGTAACTTGAGGAATTCATAACATTCTTACGTAGGGAGTAACCCTCATGTTTATGTTTGGAATACCCATCACAGTATATTTCCTAAATCTCTTTGGAGAAACCTTAACGTTTAACTCCTTCGCGTTACCCAATTCATTGGAGAGCTATATCGGGCTCACCCGCCCTAAGTTTATCACAGAACCACCCATCTTCATAAACAATGACCAAGAACCATAACATAATCACATCACATAACTTAAGCATAAAGGAAAGATAACATTCCCACATTTCAATAACAATATAACCTTTTAAGATATTGAAATAATGAATCCATTCTAAAAAACCATCTTTAAAACCATTTAAAACCATTTAATAAAGAGATTTTTGAATCAAAGTGTCCCATACCACTTTGAAGATTTTAACATTTTAAACCATTAATATCCATATTAATAAATCCTTAAAACCATTTTTAAAACATGGATATTAATGAGAAATATTTATAAGAATAAATCGTTAAAATATTTTGAACGATATTTTAGTTAAAGGGTTTTTAACAAAATGAGAGACACTTGAATACAATAATTGAGGAATAAAATTTATTCAAAACTTTATAATATCATGAGAATAAAGGTATTAATGATATAATATTCGAAAGGATAGTATATACACCATATAAGAGTGAACTGGTGCATAACAACAATGAAGTCTCAATAGAAATGTAAAATGAGATGAAATCCATTATAAAGATGGTATCCTTAAATTAAGGATAAATCAATCTCATAATTATGTGTGAAAAATATAAATACACCCAATATAAGTGGATATTAAGTGTAAAACAATAAAAGGTAATTCACACATATTCAAAGGATGACATATTCAATAACTACATATTGAACCCAAAGAAATCGAAATTGGGTTAAGAAGTTACCTTGGTAAAATTTGACAGCCTAACGGCGTCACTTTAAAATTCATAAAATTAGTTGATGAGAGAGAAAATGGTATCTCATCACATTGAAATAAAATTTACATCAATAAGGATATAGACGAACATATACCAACATAAAAATATGTAAATTAAAAGACATAACAAAATAAGTCTTTTAAAAATAGGAGGGTGAAATGTTCCCTTACCGATTTGGGTAACTTTTGAAACGTTCACCCCATGAAAGAAGGACCGTACAACATTGATGTAAACACCCAAAAAAGAAATTATATTACACAATGAGTAGAATAATGGGAATTACATACACCACTCAAAAAAAATAGTGGCAAATTTAGCATAAATATCACGGGAATAAAAGTGAGATGAAAAATCCCTTACGAAAACTCGGCAGCCTAACAACGCCACTTAAAACTTCCAAAAAAAATGGATTGATGAAATAAAATATGGTCTCTCATAATATGAACATAGAAAGTACAGAAATAGGAATATAAAAGAACAACCCCCAACATAAGAAATAGGAGCTTAAAGTAAGTTACATAAAGAAGAGTACTTAAAAAGAAAGAGAGAGGTAGGATCCCTTACCTCAAGTCCGACATGTCTTGTTCGTTTCTTTATATTACTGAATAATAAATTTTTTTCAATTTATAATTTCTTAAGGACCTCCTTTAAATTTTATTATTCAATTCATATCACATATTATAATTTTATAATAATTAGTTAATTATGTGAGTTCATATCAAATGTTTTTGTTGATGTTTGGTACATGGGTCAAAAATGAACTTGTTTGAAAAAAATCGTCTGTGTAGTTATAAGTAAATCATCCCCAGAATAGTATTAATGATTTAAATATCATATATACCCATTAAATATTCATTTTATACTATTCCATAACATTTGTAGATAAAAAGAAATGAAATGCACCGTTCATGGAGACGGTAGGCCGTACGTACGCATGAACACTACTTTCATTTCTTTTTCATATTAATGGAATTAAAAATAATTGAGATATATATATATATATATATTATAATTACAGTATAATATATATGTTATATAGGTAATATAAGTTCATTAATTTCATTCTTTATACATTCCATGTATTGCATGAATGAGTCACATCACTTGAGGGGGCGGTAGTCCGCACTTCCTCATATGAAATTATCACATTTGCACAACATGCAAAGAATAAAGGTATGATTTAAATATAAAATAAAGAAGCATATATAAAACATAAATACCATATATATCATATATAAAATACAGTGACATCATAATGGCCACCTTTAAAGGTGTTAAAATAATATTGAACAATCATCGTTTCGTGAGGCAGTAATTCGCCATCCACAGAAACAGTATGTTCTTTAACCATTAGACAGATGTGTGTGTAAGTGTAGATCTAATAATTCTTTTAAAAACATCCTAGTATATTGAAGATACTTTTTTTTACAAAAGAAAGTAATAAAAAGAGTTTAGGGGGTTGTAGAAGCAAAATAAAACAAAAGAACTTAAGAGAAGACATTACCTTTAAATCGGGTAACTCTCTTTGGTTTGATCCAAAAGGGTTACTTGAAGAGCTTTCTGCCTAAGGTGAGGCTTCAATGGTTAAGAGAGGTATGTGGAGAGATAAAATGGTTAGGGGTTGGCCAATCCAAAGGCTTGAGAGGTGTGGTTAAGGAGGTAGAGTTGGGGGCCTTTTATAAGAGGAGAGGAGGGGCACTCATGGAAAGTCAAGAAATGTTACTTTATTTTAAAGAGTTTCGGATTTTAAAGGTCCCACATTGATATATTTTTAGGATAAGGTGATAAGGGTTCAAAATATACTCATACAATAGGTTTTTTCTAAGTTTAAGTCTTAGATTTTACATTATCTTTTCATTTTATTTAAATTGTTCATTAATGAGGTAATTGCTGCATCATCATGATGTCATAAATAATTTAATTTATTTAATGTCTAAAAATTATAAAAAAAATACTATGATGTATGAAATATTTTTAGCTTTACAATTAATATTTATAGTTTAATATATAGTTTATTTAGACAAAATTAAAATTATTTTACTTAGGTGTTACATACTTTGGTTACATTTTCCTTTCTTTAAACAAAATATGATAAAAGGTCACTATCACACTAAAGTGATTCCATGGGGTCCCAAGGTTGGCCAAAGGCATTCCATGGTCGGACAAGACACCACAAATAGAATTAGGACATATGTTGGGGTCATTTTATATTTTTATGATCTTATTTTCTTACCCTTAATTACCCAATTACTAATTAAACATGATAATTAAAGATAATTACCGTCGTTACTATTCATAATGTCCAAAAAACAAAAAGAGTATTAATTAAATAATTTGGACCTTATGATTCCAAATATTGAATCCATTTTATCAAATTCAAAACACATAAATTTTAGTAATTAATTTAAATGTAAATCCTGTTGTCAAAACAAAAGACGAGTTTTTAAGAAGTAAAATTTATCAAAAGATTGACTTGTTTTTACATCCAATTGAAAAGTGAAATTACTTCGAATGAAAAAAATTGTATTAATTTATAAAAACATAATTCAATTATACTTTAAAAACAATTAAAATGACAATCTAAATATATAAATAAATTGGATGAAAAGGCAGTTTTGAATTAAAAACTGTATTTTTCACTATTCATTTTAAAAAAGCATTATCAGAAAAATACCAAAAATTAAACCTAAGATATATTTGATATTTAAAATTCCGAAATGATGTCCATTTTACCAAATTAAAAACAAAGAATTTTCATTAATAAATCATATAGTTAATTCCTGCTGTCAAAACAAATAATGGGTTTTTTAGAAGCAATATCTATGAAAAGTTTGGCACTTGTTTATGTCCATTTTCAAAGTGAAATTAATTATAATGACCACAATTGAATTAAATTGTAAAAATATATTCTAATTAAACTTTAAAACCAATTAAAAAGATAATCTAATCATATATTTAAATTAGATGAAAAAGCAGTTTTGATTTAAAATGCAATATTTTTCACTATTCATTAAAAAATGAACATTGTCAGAAACATACCAAAAATTTATCCAAAGTAAATTTCAGTGTCCCAATAATAAATAATAAGTTTAGTTTGAAAAATAGAGCTTATAAAATTGTCAAAATTTAGATTTAAAAAAGGTTCGCCATCAAAAGGTGGTAAAACAATCTTTTAAAAATATTAGAGTATTTATTCTTAAAATTGGATCCATTTGAATTTTAAGCCTATAACATTTTTTGGATAAATGTAAAAATATTTAACAAACATATGTAATAATTTTGTAGTTATTTCTATTCATTCCCTCCATTACAACGGCTAGGTGTTAACTATTATAATATTATTATATTATTAGTGTGCAACGTAAGATTTCAAAGAAACTCGTTGTTGCATATTGGGCACAACATCGACCATAGCATTAACTTTAAAGTAATATTAACATTTTATTCAAAAATATTGATAAAACTTAGAATTTAATATTATTTATTTACCTGGGATGTTACAGCTAGACCCCAGGTTTACATCGACAATAGGGTGGATCAGCTTAGGGTAGCCAGGCAGTGTCATAGGGACACGGTACAGGCTAGGCATATGCAGTGCAACAGACCCTGTAGGGGTAGGATCCCACACCTTCTAATGTCAGAGGTACTATTTTAGTAGCCTCCATTTTAGCTTCTGCACTTTTTGATACAGGGTCTTCACATAGCTTTATATTTGTTCCCATTATGTAGAGCCTTGAGCTATATGTTTATACTACTGATGGCATGATGATTCTAGACACTCCATTAGGGAATTGGATAGAAGGTGTGAGTTAGTGCAGGGAGTTCCCCTTTGAGGTTAGGGGGTGTAACTTCTTATGCGACCTCTATTTCCTCGAGATGTCAGGATTCAATATCATTCTTAGGATGGACTGGTTGGTTGCCTTTCAAGGTTTTTTTTTGATTTTTATCACTGCAGGATGAGTTTTACAACACCAAAGTGTAGGGAGTTCATTCAAAAGGGTTAGTGGGATGTCCAGGTGATTCAAGATAAACCTAAGCATCATGGGTTGGGTTGGATGACAACCCAGATTTTGAGTTTAAATATAGATGATATGGGAGTATGAAATGATAATTTCCCTCCAGTAGTTGATTGTTTTAGGTATATATTCTTAGATGAATTTTTGTGTTTTCCTTTCGTGAGAGAGGTAGAGTTCTTTATCGAGCTTGTGATAGGAGTTTCATCGGTATCCATTCCTCCTTATAGGATGTCTATAAAGGAGTTAAAAGAGCTCATATGGAAGCTAGAGGACTTAGAGGCAAAGGGTTTCATCCGACCCAATACTTCTCTATGGGGTTCTCCGATACTTTTTTCAAAAAAGGTAGATAGTACCCTCAGGATATGCATGGATTATCAAAAATTGAACCAGTTTATAGTTAATAAACAGTATCCTTTCCACTGATATATGAAATCTTTGACCAGATCCATGGAGCTTAGGTTTTCTCAAATATTGATTTTAGATTTTGTTATCATCAGGTGTGTGATAGACCATCAGACATACCTCGTTTAACCTTTAGAAGTAGGTATAGTCTGTATGAGTATTTCGTAATGCTGCTCGGTCTCACGAATGCACCAACGATCTTCATGGAACTAATGAAATGAGTGTTCCATCCTTATATTGAATCATTTTTTGTGGTTTTCATGGATGATATCATGGTGTATTATCATAATCTATAACACCATTCCAAATATCTTGATATTGTTTTGAATACATTGAGAGAGAATCATTTATATGCTAACATCATAGAGTGCCACTTATGGATGGATTCGATTCACTTCCTAGGTCACATTAACTCAGAGACAGAAGTATCAGTGGACTTAGATAAGGTGAGAGAATTAGTTTCCTCGAAGAATCCCAAAAATGTCTTTGAGGTGCTGAGTTTCTTAGGGATGGCTGGTTACTATAGAAATTTCATAAAGGACTTCTCATGCTTAGAATTTCCATTGATGAGCTTGACTAAGAAGGGTGTGAAGTATGTATGGACTGATTCCTATGAGATGGAATTTGAGGAGATGAAAGGGAGATTTACTTTAGCACTGATATTGATTTTTCCATAGGTAGGTAGAAGTTACACTATGTACTACAACACATCAGGTATTGAGTTAGGAGAAGTTCTTATGAAAGGGGAATGATTTTTTGAATATGGTTCCCATTAGTTGAGGCCATGTGAGAGGAATTAACCGGCACATGATCTCAAGTTAGCTGAGGTTGTTCACACTTTTTTCGGTTCGAGACATTACATACTGGGAGAGAATTTTTTGGTGTACACAGACCACAAAAGACTCAAGTACATATTTACGCAGAGGGATTTGACTCTGAGGTAGAAAAGGTGGGAGGAATACCTTCAGTATTTGGACTTTGATCTAGCCTACACACCTGGTAAGGTAAATGTAGTGGCTGATGCAATGAGTAATATGACTCATTTGTAGGAAGTGTACCAAGCCAGTAGAGAGTGGAAGATTATGGAGTTGTTCTATGAGATGCACTTGGAAGTGAACAACAGTCAGGGGAAGATGTTTATTTCATCCTTAGCTATTACCTTTACCCTACTTGATAGAGTGATGATGAGGTAGCTATCGGATTCTAAAGGCCTAGTTCTATGAGAGAGTGTAAAAGGTGAGGACCCTAATCCAGGTTAGACCATAGGCGAGGATAAGGTTTTTCATTTACATGGTCACATGTGGGTATCTTTAGACATGCATGAGGAACTATTTCAGGAATTTCAAGCCCCTGTACGGGTAGTGAATCCTGGTGTTATTGAGATATACCAGGATTTAAATTGTTAATATTGGTGGCTAGGTATGGAAAGCGATATAGCTGGTTTTGTCATGAGGTGTTCCACCTGTTATTAGGTGAAGACAGAACACCGGCGACCAACAAAACTTTTAAAAAATCTACCCATTCTTGAGTGGAAATAGAATGATGTTTCGATGGATTTAATGATGGATTTACCAACGTCACCTTGAGGTAATGATTCCATTTGGGTTATTGTCGATAGGCTCACTAGGGTTTCATATTTACTTCCGATCAAAGAAACCTTCAGTGTTGATGAGCTTGGGAGGTTGTACATATGTGACATTGTATGAATATATGGGGTCCCTCATTCTATCATTTCAGATAAGGATGATCAGTTTACTTCTCATTTATGGAATGGTATATTGAGGTTGTTGGGTACACAGGTGATTATGGGCATGTATTACCACCCCAAGATAGATGGCTAGTTAGAGCACAAGTTTCAGGTGCTTAAGGACATGCTTTAGGAATGAGTCCTATATTTCAAAGGCTCTTTGGAGAGGCATATACCCCAGGTTGATTTTTCCTATAATAATAGATTTTAGGATACTATTTAGATGGCAATATATGAGTCTTTGTACGGTAGGCCATTCTGATCACCCTAGTATTGGCTGGAGGTAGGAGAAAAAGCTATGCTGAGACCTTGCCTTGTCCATGAGACCATAGAAAAAGTTCAGTTGATTCAGATGTAGATGGATACTATGCAGTCTTGTCAGAAATCTTACACTAATCACCGTAGATGGCCTTTATAGTTTGCGGTTGGGGATACGTTTTTCCTACATGTTTCACCGAGTCTGGGATGCAAGAGGATTATGATACATGGCAAGATTTCACTAATATATATCGGTCCATTCTAAATTCTATAGAGAGTCGGTACAATTTCCTATCGATTGTAGTTACCCCAAAGGTACTAGGATATGCATGACATATTTCATGTTTCTTATCTCTGAAGATACTATTAAGACCCATCTCACACTTTTTATCCCAAGGAGGTTGAGTTACAGGCTGATACATCCTTTGAGGTGAATCATATACAAATTGTGGATCACAACATAAAAGTTCTCAAAGCCCATTACGTTCCTTTAGTATGTGTAATATGGTTGCACAACCGAGTGCAGGATGAGACTAGGGAGAGGTAAGCCGATGTATGATTGTAGTTGGAAGAGTTTTTCTCATATATTTCTTCACCACCCATGGATGGGAAGTTTGGGTATGAATTACTTTAAGGGGGGGCGTTTGTAAGAACCCGATTCTTTTTTGAGGAACAAATCTTTTGTTTTCTATCATTTCTCTATTTAAATGCTTAAATGAGGCCTAATTTGAGTTCCCGATGGGTTCACATAAGGCTCAAAGGTGTCCAAGGCTGGTTCGGATCCCGGAACCTAAAGTCTGGGTGTTTTATGCCCAGCGCATGATTATTTCAAACCTTATGGGGTAGTATTCATGGCTTGACTAAACTATGTGAGACTGGATAGTGGGAGACTACAGGCCATAGAATATGATTAAACTATATGGGAGGAGGCACACAACCATGAAACAGTTTAAGTGTTTTTGTAGAACTTAATAGAGGATCTGTATATAGTTTTCACATGTTTTATAAAACGTGTGGGTAAATCGTGTGAGTTCCCCTTTCTCCTACAGTAGACCGTAAAAAATAGAGAATGATTAGATAAACTATGTGACTAAACCATGTGACCCAATTAAATTGGCAATAGTAGAACCATGGGAGATATCCCTTATAATCACATTCTTCTTGTTTATATCCCCACTCTTTCTGACCTCTAATTCAAACACGGTTCATCTCCTTGGATCCACAACAATAAGGCCTCAATTCCTTTTTAACCTTTCTCGATTCTTCTAGATATCGATTGCGCTATTTGGATTTAGGCTCATATTATCTAATATATCTTTCCTCATATATTATTCACATTTATCCTAAACCGAGATGAATTAGAGCTTGATACTAGATGAGCTATCTAGAATGAGCCTAAGGTAGGTGGTCTCATGAATTTTGCTATTTTTTTGAGATGTTTATATATGCTGGAGTGCTGAACGCCCATTTTTGTGGAATAACCTTTAATTATAATTAAACCCTATTGTTTCCTACTATAGTTTAGGTAATTGAATAGGTGTTTTGACACATGTTAGATATTTTCTACCTAGAATAAATGCCACCCCTTGGGTGAGTTTCTTTGGATGAACTTTTATAGTCATTTGATCTAGGATGTCTATGAGGAATTCATTTGATTCCCTCTCAAGGGTTATTAAAAATGAATTTTATTGTTAATATAATTTCAATGTTGTTAGATTACAATTGAATTGGTTAAAGGTTATGGGATGGTTGAATTTCCCCATGAACTGTGTATGCCATTTCTCATTTAAGCATGTTTAGAGTGAATTTCTCTATATGTTAATTTTCCCACAAGAGTTGAATATTGTTAAAGCCATGTAATAATTTAATTTACATGTGTTTCTTGTTATGAGAAGTATGAAAATGTGAGTAAATTTAAGGCCAATCCTTATGATATTGGTCCTTTATTGAGTCACCCTTATGAGGTGAGTTGTATTAAATGATTTTGATTTTGACCTTAGCAAGCCTAATGAAATGTTTAAATGAATTTATAATGATGCAATGGTAAATATCATTTGGTGAATCATTGATTCAATTTAGTATTCCATGGATGGGCTCATGTGACTATTGTGTTTTTTACCTTGAGTGAACCATGAATTCAGTTTAGAATTCCATGGATGGGATAAAATGGTTATTTATGTTTAAGCAATGAGTGAATCATGGATTCATTGAGGGATTCCATGGACAAGCTCATAGAGGTTGTACTTATATGCCGAGTGAATCTTAGATCTATTGAGGGATTCCATGAATGGGCTCAAGAGGAATTTGACTATATTTCATGAGTGATACTCGGAGCTTCCTTATAGGTCCACCAAGGATGGGATCAGTGACATGAATGTATACTACACCTAGAGTGATACTGAGTTCCTGAGAGGTTCGTTGGGACGAGCTTGTAGGGTGTTGGTGGAAATTGTACCTAGAGTGATACTTCAATTCCAGATCAGGAATTTCAAGCCTGGGATCGAGTTATAATTGAATATTGAAATAGAATGGTTTATAATGCGTCTTATAATCCAAATCATAAGCTTGGATTTGGTCTCCACTTATAATTTCCAAGATGGACTTCTGAGGCATCTCTTGTGCTTACAGTTATAGGAGGGATGCAGGTCTTGAGACAGATCTTGAGACTTAAAAATTCAATATAATTGAATTATTAAATGGATAATAAAATGTAAATAGTTGTAATCCAATGCTTGTAGGTTGTTTACTTTTGAGTAATTCCTAGCTTACTGTTGTACCCCTCTCTCTTGGATTTTAATGATCACAATCACTCTCATCGTGATCTAATATTGTTTCAAGTGTTTTTTAATAGGCATGATTTCAGGAGCAAGAAGTGACAAAGGAGGAAAAGTGGACTGTTTTCATGTCCACCGGCCAACCGGTGGCCTCAGCACCGGCCAGCCGGTGCTGCCTGGGCAGAAGGGACAGCTACTGCCTCCTCACCGGCCAACCGGTGGCCTCAGCACCGGCCAGCCGGTGGAGGCTGGACAGAAGGATCTTCCCTCTGTCAAGACCACCGGCCAACCGGTGTCCCACCACCGGTCAGCCGGTGGAACTCCATCAAATAGTGAGACCTACTGTCTCACCACCGGCCAGCCGGTGGCCTCCTCACCGGCCAGCCGGTGGAACTCCTTCAAATAGTGAGACCTACTGTCTCACCACCGGCCAACCGGTGGCCTTCTCACCGGCCAGCCGGTGGCTCCTGGGCAGAAGCACTCTCCACATTCCAAGGCACCGGCCAGCCGGTGGAGAAGCACCGGTCAGCCGGTAAGCCCAGTCAAACTAGCCGTTGGGCTTTGACTGGACTTGTACTTTTGACCCCCAACGGCTCCGGAAGCCCTCCAACAGATATATTGAAGTATTTGGGGATATTTCTCCTATAAATAGACGAGGATGGATGCCGGGAACATCACCGAAACATTGGAATGATATTTTGATCCCTTGAAGCTCTGGACGACAAATCTCAAAGGCTAGTTGTGATCCACCTCCATCCTTGAAGCTTGGGCTGCCTCTACATCAACTACTCTCACACTCTTGGCGCTCAAGGCTTCCTCAAGTTTGTTGTAATTTATTTATTTCAATTGTTTAGTTATTCATTGGGTTTGTATTAAAAACAAACCACCCTTTTCTTCCTCACTTTCATTTTGGGTTTCTTGCTACAACCATCATAAAAAAGCAAGCTGTACGAAGGTGATCTAGCCTACCTTAAAACGGCTAGTGAGTTTCTTGCTACAACCATTAAAAAGCAAGCTGAAGTAAATCTCTCAACGGTTGAGTTGGGAGCGGAGACGTAGGCTTTGGTTTAAGCCAAACTCCGTTATCAAATTGTGTCTTGCTCCTTTTTATTTCCGCTGCTTTTATAAATTGTTTTTAAATTGTTAATTAATTTTTAAAAGGCAATTCAACCCCCCTCTTGCCATCACTCCCTTTTTCTCCGCCCAACAATTGGTATCAGAGGTAGAGTTTGTGTAATACCTTAACCGGTTACAAACTCAAAATCCATAGTGATGGCTTCTTCCTCACAAGCACCCGAAGGGTATTCCATGACTCGGGCTCCATTCTTTGATGGAACCGACTACAATTATTGGAAAACTCGCATGATTACTTTTCTTAGAAGTATTGGCTATCCTATATATAGAATTGTTTTGCAAGGCTATACTCTCTCTAGCAAATATGAGTCTAAATGGACCCCCGAAGACATTGCTAATTTTGAGCTAGATGGCAAAGCCATGAATGCTCTTCATTGTGGGTTAGACCGTAATGAATTTAATCGTATTTCTACTTTCACCACTTCTCATGAAATTTGGAAGCTTTTGGAAGTGACCCATGAGGGCACGAACAAAGTCAAAGACACTAGATTAGATATGTATCGTCAAGACTTTGAAAGTTTCACCATGCACCCACACGAATCTATTACGGAAATGTTTACTCGCTTCACTGATGTGTGTAATGGGAGAAAGTCTCTTGGAGATGATGTTTCTGCAGAGACGATGGTCAAAAAGATTCTTTGGGTTCTACCAAGCTCATGGGATCCAAAGGTGACGACAATACAAGAAGCGAAAGATGTCAAGAAAATTCCGGTTGAAGAACTCATTGGATCACTTATGACCTATGAGATTACCATGAAGAGGCAAGCCAATAAAGAAGGTAACATCTTCAAGGAGAAAAAGAACATAGCATTCAAAGCAAAGCAAGAAAGCTCCTCCGATGATAGCGGATCCGAGATTGCTCAACTTGCAAGAAAAATGGGCAAGTTCATGAAGAAAAAGAAGAATTTTCAAAGGGCACGAAAGGAAGATCCAAAAGGAGAAAAAGAAGTTACATGCTTTGAATGTGGAAAGAAAGGCCACATCAAACCGGAGTGCTCTCTTTTCAAGAAAAGGTTAAAGGAAAAGAAAACCAAGAAGTCTTTCAAAGCATCGACATGGAGTGCAAGTGATGACTCCATGTCTTCAAGCGACTCAAGCGATGAAGGTGGAAAATGCCTAATGGCACTTGATGAGGTATCTTCTTCTGACTCCTCTTCCTCATCTTCTTCTTTTAATAATGAAATGTCTTATGAAGATCTCCAAAATGCGAGAGATCAATTAGAGGAAGGTTTTCACGAACTTACCTCTAAATTTTTGGCCTTAGAAAAGAAACACAAAATTCTAATTTCTGAAAAAGATCAACTTCTCAAAAAGAATGAGGAACTTTCCCTTAAGGTCCAAGATATTCCAAATGTTGATTCTTTGAATTCAACTATTAAAGATTTAAGGGAATCTCTTGCCAAGTTCACCCAAGGTGAACAAAATTTGACCAAATTGCTAGGTTCTCAACGTTCGGCTAGAACCACACATGGACTTGGCTTTAACAAGCAAGCCACCTCTTCTAGAGCACCCACTACTTTTTTAAGGGGGATCTCTCAAAATAAATTCTGTAATTATTGTAGAAAAACCGGACATATGATTTATGAATGCGATTGTAAAAATGCTAGATATGGCCGCCCCAAAATAATTACCTACTCGGATGAATATCTTAGGATGTATCCCTCTAGACAAGTATGGGTTCAAAAGTCTCTTTTAGCTAATCTTTCCGGACCCAAACTTATATGGGTACCAAAATCTATTCTTTCTTGATTTTGTAGGATAAACACCAAAGAAGTAGGCCTTCGAAAGGCTCGTGGTATCTCGACAGCGGATGCTCGAGGCACATGTGTGGCGATCCCTCCGAGTTCAACTCCCTTGAAGAATTCGATGGAGGATACGTCACCTTCGGTGACAATTCAAAAAGCAAGATCGTCGGAATAGGTACCATTGGTCTTGGTAGAACCTCCTTAATTAAAGATGTCTTATTTGTTAAAGGTTTAAAGCATAATTTAATTAGCATTAGTCAACTTTGTGATAGTGGTTTTTCGGTAAATTTTCAAAATGATTTATGCAATGTGTTTGATTTTCAAAACAAATTGATATTTTCTGCTTCCCGTTTTCAAAATGTTTACATTATTGATTTAAAGTCTTTAGAAAGCCAAAATGTTAAATGTTTAAGTGCTCTTGACAATGAGTCTTGGCTTTGGCATAGAAGGTTGGGGCATTGTATCTCTCATTCACTTCTAAAGCTTAATAAGAACAAACTCATCCGTGACCTTCCTAAACTTAAGTTTAAGAAAGATTTGATTTGTGAACCATGCCAACTTGGCAAGCAACACAAATCTTCTTTCAAATCTAAGAAGGAAGTGTCCACTTCAAAATCTCTTGAGCTCCTTCATCTTGATCTTTTTGGTCCTACCCCTGTAGCAAGTCTAGGTGGAAAATCCTATACCTTTGTCCTAGTAGATGAATTTTCTCGTTTCACTTGGGTTTTCTTTTTAGCTCATAAAAATGATGCATGTAGAACCTTTTTGAAATTCTCTAGGAAGGTAGAAAACGAAAAAGGATATAAAATTATATCGCTCCGTAGTGACCATGGAGGTGAATTCGAGAACAAAGAATTCGATGAATTGTGTTCCTCTCAAGGATACAATCACACCTTCTCTGCCCCTAGGACTCCACAACAAAATGGAGTGGTTGAAAGGAGAAACCGAACTCTCCAAGAAATTGCTCGAACCCTCCTTAGTGAATTCAACCTCCCTCAATATTTTTGGGCCGAGGCGGTAAACACTGCTTGTTACACTATCAATAGAGTCCTTGTAAGACCCCTTCTTAAGAAAACCCCCTATGAACTTTGGAAAGGAAAATTGCCCAAAGTTGGTTATTTTAAAGTGTTTGGTTGTAAATGCTTTATCCTTAACACAAAAGATAACCTAGGTAAATTTGATGCCAAATCCGATGAAGGTATGTTTCTTGGGTATTCCAACTCAAGCAAAGCCTATCGTGTCTTCAATAAACGTTCAAAAACCATCGAAGAATCATCTCATGTCAAATTTGATGAAACTCTTCCTAAACCTCACCCGGTCATTGAAGATGTTGAAGATAAGATTGATAAGCTTCATTTGAATGATTCCTCTTCTCCTCCCAAGGAGGATGACCATCAAGAACCCTCTTCACCTTCTTCGCCTTCCACCTTGCCTAAAGTTTGGAAACCTTCTAGAGACCATCCTTTAGAAAATGTTATAGGTGATCTTCAAGCCGGTACTCGAACTAGAAGATCAATCCTCAATGAGGTTGAACATCAAGCTTTTCTTTCTCAACTAGAGCCTCAAACCATTAATGATGCCATTAATGATGAGAATTGGGTTCTTGCAATGCAAGATGAATTAAATCAATTCTCTAGAAATGATGTTTGGACTCTTGTTGAAAGACCCAATGATCATCCAATTATTGGCACTAAATGGGTTTTTAGGAACAAACTTGATGATCAAGGAAATATAACCCGGAACAAGGCTCGCCTAGTAGCTAAGGGCTATAATCAAGAAGAAGGAATTGATTATGGTGAAACCTTTGCGCCCGTTGCTAGATTGGAATCCATTAGGATCTTGTTGGCATTCACCGCTCACTTAAATTTCAAACTTTTTCAAATGGATGTTAAAAGTGCTTTTTTAAATGGTTTTATTTCAGAAAAAATCTTTGTTGAACAACCCCCCGGTTTTGAAGATCCAAAATTTCCAAATCATGTTTTTAAGTTAACCAAGGCTCTATATGGCTTAAAACAAGCCCCTCGGGCTTGGTATGAGCGGTTAACAAAATTTCTTTTAGAAAATGATTTTAAAATGGGTCAAGCTGATTGTACCCTATTTTTAAAACACACTTCTAAAGATATTTTAATTGTCCAAATTTACGTTGATGACGTTATCTTTGGTTCAACCAAAGAATCTCTTTGTACTGATTTTTCAAATTTAATGAGAAAAGAATTTGAAATGAGCTTTATGGGGGAATTAAAATTTTTTCTTGGTTTTCAAATCTTTCAAAATTCAAATGGTATTTTTCTAAACCAAGGCAAATACACAAAAGAACTTTTAAGTCGTTTTGGTATGGATCAAGTAAAGGAAATTAGTACCCCCATGAGTACTTCTTGTAAACTTACGTTAGATGAAGCCAGGAAACCGGTGGATAACAAGATTTATAGGAGTATGATCGGGAGTCTACTTTACCTAACTGCGACCCGTCCTAACATAATGTTCAGTGTTTGTCTTTGTGCTCGTTTTCAAGCCAATCCCAAAGAATCTCATTTTAAATCGGTAAAAAGAATTTTTAAGTATTTAAAAGGATCCAAAAACATTGGTTTGTTTTATCCCTCTAATACTTCTTTCGAACTTTCGTCATATTCGGATGCTGATTTTGGCGGATGTCATTAGATCGTAAGAGTACTAGTGGAACCTGTCATCTG
Source organism: Viscum album (assembly GCA_963277665.1). Classification (NCBI taxonomy): domain Eukaryota; kingdom Viridiplantae; phylum Streptophyta; class Magnoliopsida; order Santalales; family Viscaceae; genus Viscum; species Viscum album. The sequence goes on along the minus strand of OY728139.1, from coordinate 125,393,284 downwards.
CTAGGCAAGTCCCTTGTTTCATGGAGTAGCAAAAAGCAAAACTGTGTTGCTCTTTCTACTGCCGAGGCCGAGTACGTAGCAGCTGGTAATTGTTGTGCCCAAATTATTTGGATGCAACACACTCTCTTGGATTATGGCCTTTCCTACGATCATGTCCCTATACGGTGTGACAACACTAGTGCCATTAGTATCTCTAAGAATCCAATACAACATTCTAGGACAAAGCATATAGATTTAAGGCATCATTTCCTTCGTGACCATTTTCAAAAAGGGGATATCACTTTGGACTTCATTTCTACTGATTTCCAATTAGCTGATATTTTTACCAAACCGCTCCCGGTTGAACGTTTTGATTTTATTAAGGGGGAGTTAGGAATGATTCGTCAATGAGCACTATTAAATATTTGACTCTTTTTGGCTTTCTTATTTCTTTTTAAGTTATTCAAACTCTTTTTTTTATTTTATTTTATTTTAATTTTTTTATGAATTTTCATACCACCGGTCAACCGGTGGTACATCACCGGTTAACCGGTGGTGTCGGGTTTTATTTTGTTGGGCCGGCCGGGGAAAGGGTTAAAAATTAAATTAAACCCTTACCCTCCCATTTCTTTCTCTCCCTCTCGTGTGGCACCTCCAGACCCACGCCCCCCTCTTACCCTAGCCTCCCTTCCTCCTTCTTTTCCTCTCAAACTCTATTATCTCTCAATCTCTCTCAACTTTTTCTTCCTTTTTCCATCATGGGTCCTCGCTCTACACGCAAAGGGAAGGGCATCGCTCAAGAGGCACCTCCTCCTCCTTCAATCCCTCAACTTCCGGACATTTGGCATGACAAAGTCATTCTGCCGGGTAGGGTAATTGATTATTCTTGGCTTCCTTCTGCTCGACTCGAGCTTTTCTCCATCATTGAGTATCAACACTGGCATTCTTTTTTTGAACCTCCTGAGAAGGATGTCATTTATCCCCTTCTTGTCAAAGAATTTTATGCTCACCTGACGTGGTCGGTCTCTGACGACGTCGATACCATTACCACCACTGCTCTTGGGCAACCCATCACTATCACTTCTTTGGAGATTTCCAGGATGCTCGGGGTTCCTCATGTTGGACCTCATGCATTTGCTCAGGGGGAGTTTCCTCGGGACCCTGAATTTGATCTTGCTGTCGCTCTTGAGCATCTCACATGGCAGCCCACCGATCCCATTGTCAAGCTCTCCCAGCTCACCCCAAACCATCGCATCATTGAGCGCCTCATTCAGACCACTCTTGCACCCCGTATCGGTGATCACGATACGGTGAAATTTATTGATATCTATCTTCTCTCATTTATCACCCGAGGCATACATTTCAATTTGGTCCGGTTCCTGTTCCGGGCCATGTCTTATGTGGCTGAGCACCCGCGCCGGTCCAAAACTCTACCTCACGGGCGCTTGTTGACCAAAATCTTTACCTTCCTTGATATCCCTCTCCGTGCTACCTTCTTTCGAGCAGCCAAAGAAGGATAGCATCATCAATTTTATGATGGTGCAACGGATGAACATTCGTTGGCATCCTTGGCGTCAGGAGTGGATTACTGACAAGGAGGGCCTTCTCAAGGCTTACTCCCCTCAGACACATTCACACCCTCCTACCCATGCCATGCCTCCTGCCATTGCTGCTGCCTATCCTCTTTCAGATAGTGAGGACAGTGGTGATGATGAAGAGGAAGGGAGTGGTGACGACGAAGGAGAGGCTGCTGCTGCTGCTGATGAGGGAGATGGAGCGGGTGATGATGCACCAGAGCCTTCTGAGGCTGTGCCCCCTCCCGCTGATTCTGGAGGCTTGTCGGTGACGGATGATCAGTTCCTTCACTTCCAGGATCAGATTGAGACCCAGCTCGACCTACAGTTTTCTTACATCAGCTCTCAGTTTGATCAGCTCCACTCTCGGATTGATTCTCTAGATCGTCGCTTTGAGGTGGTCCAGGCTCCTCCGGCTCCTACGACCTTCAGGCGTCGCCGTCACTCTCGGCCCTCTAGGAGTGAATAGAGCCGTTCTTGTTTTTTGGCTTGTCTTTGTATTTGTATTTTGAACTTTCTATGTAACATTTCATCTTTTATGAAATTCAAGTTGTCTTTTTTATCCATCCTTTTTGTCATTTCTTACTTCCTTATTATTGTTTTTCTAATTTTCTTTCATACTTTTCCTCCTATTTTGATAATCCCAAAGGGGGAGAAAAACTCTCTATTACATACTTAGTTACTTTTCATTTAATTAAGTTCTCTTTTTAAAAGTTCAATTTTAATTTAGTACTTTCATCAAGATCTGTTTTTTAAATGGTTAAGTTATTGATTTCAGTTGTTTCTTTTAAATGAACTATGGTTACAATTTCAAAATGAACCATTCTCTTTATTTCAATCCTTTAAAGATTAATATCATTTTCAATACATGATACATCTATGAAATTCTTGTATTAACATGTTCTCTAAAATTTTTCATGTCCAAGTTTCTTATTTCTTTTTACTTGGCATATCCTTTTTAATAGCTTTCTCATTTGTGATTGTGATCATCAAAATAGGGGGAGATTGTTGTACCCCTCTCTCTTGGATTTTAATGATCACAATCACTCTCATCGTGATCTAATATTGTTTCAAGTGTTTTTTAATAGGCATGATTTCAGGAGCAAGAAGTGGCAAAGGAGGAAAAGTGGACTGTTTTCATGTCCACCGGCCAACCGGTGGCCTCAGCACCGGCCAGCCGGTGCTGCCTGGGCAGAAGGGACAGCTACTGCCTCCTCACCGGCCAACCGGTGGCCTCAGCACCGGCCAGCCGGTGGAGGCTGGACAGAAGGATCTTCCCTCTGTCAAGACCACCGGCCAACCGGTGTCCCACCACCGGTCAGCCGGTGGAACTCCATCAAATAGTGAGACCTACTGTCTCACCACCGGCCAACCGGTGGCCTCCTCACCGGCTAGCCGGTGGAACTCCTTAAAATAGTGAGACCTACTATCTCACCACCGGCCAACCGGTGGCCTTCTCACCGGCCAGCCGGTGGCTCCTGGGCAGAAGCACTCTCCACATTCTAAGGCACCGGCCAGCCGGTGGAGAAGCACCGGTCAGCCGGTAAGCCCAGTCAAACTAGCCGTTGGGCTTTGACTGGACTTGTACTTTTGACCCCCAACGGCTCCGGAAGCCCTCCAACGGATATATTGAAGTATTTGGGGATATTTCTCCTATAAATAGACGAGGATGGATGCCGGGAACATCACCGAAAAATTGGAATGATATTTTGATCCCTTGAAGCTCTAAACGAAAAATCTCAAAGGCTACTTGTGATCCACCTCCATCCTTGAAGCTTGGGATGCCTCTACATCAACTACTCTCACACTCTTGGCGCTCAAGGCTTCCTCAAGTTTATTGTAATTTATTTATTTCAATTGTTTAGTTATTCATTGGGTTTGTATTAAAAACAAACCACCCTTTTCTTCCTCACTTTCATTTTGGGTTTCTTGCTACAACCATCATAAAAAAGCAAGCTGTACGAAGGTGATCTAGCCTACCTTAAAACCTCTAGTGGGTTTCTTGCTACAACCATTAAAAATCAAGCTGAAGTAAATCTCTCAACGGTTGAGTTGGGAGCGGAGACGTAGGCTTTGGTTTAATCCGAACTCCGTTATCAAATTGTGTCTTGCTCCTTTTTATTTCCGCTGCTTTTATAAATTGTTTTTAAATTGTTAATTAATTTTTAAAAGGCAATTCACCCCCCCTCTTTCCATCACTCCCTTTTTCTCCGCCCAACACTTACTTCTTTCATTAACATACATTACCTGTTATATATATTCATTGACTGATTAGAATAGACCTCAAGTATTTACCTACTAGGATTTAGTATCCCATCATATTTGGGTTATCTTTAAGACCCAAATAGATTATATGATTTTAGGTGTTGATAAGGGAAAGTTCCCTCATACAGGTACTTAATGTGCTGCTTAGAAGTAGGGAAGCATGAGACTAAGCCAAGGCTTGCAATGCTATAGGGATTATTTTTGGCCTTTTTGTACATTTGGAACTTTTATTGTATATGAGTATAATATAACCTATTTTGGATGTTTTCTAGAACATGTGGAATATATCATCATCTTTTTTATGATATGAATCTGGTTTATTTATACTATCAATCTTATGTTGTTTACTTCTGTTGTATGGATTTAGTTCTTTTGCTATTGAACTTCTATTGTATTTCGCTGTGTTACACTCTGATAATGAGGGTATAGTCTCCCCACTATGACACCTAGTCCATCACTTCTAGTCGTAATCTTCTGGTGTTTAGGGAGATGTGCTTGAGTCCACATGGCCAACTGGGCTCAGAGCACTATTGAGTGGAATTTGGGTTCAGGAAATTACCAGGTGGTTGTGAACCCCCTCTAAATTTATTGATTAGTAGGGGTTGTGCGTAAAACCATCTAATTCATATAGAAAATAAATTTATAGTGGGTTTTTCATAAATCCCTCTAAAAAACCACTGTTAATCTGCTATTTTTTTGTAGTGATAGGACCTTCACATGAGAGAATCAAACATATGCCTCCTACTTCATGAAACTCATAGAGTTCATTTCTTCTCACTATCCATCATGTATCAAAAGGGTAAGTAATCATTTCTAACTTCACATAACACAATGTGTAATGACCCAAAATTTTGAATAATATTTGTTTCCTAAATTTGTGTGTTATTTCATTTTATACTCAACCAAACTATATCATTTAATTAATGAAGTGAGTATAATTAAATGAGACTGTTGGGTTTTGACTGTTATATGACCAATGGTCAATATGACCGTTGGAAACTAAACTCTTTAAGTTAATTTTTTTTATAAATACAAGTGATCTTGGTTAATTAATATAGAAAGAAGATTCGATGGCCTCATCCAGTAGACTTGGGCCATACGAAGCCCATCGGTAAAAGTTTGGGAAGGAGGTAGCATCTCTGGGCTTTGCTCTAGACCAAGCCCAATCTAAGCTTCGACATGTGAATCTTGAACGAAATCGCCTAAGGGAGAAGTTCAAGCTGATAGAAATCAAAACTCGGGAAATGTTGTCTGAGCCACCCCAAGATTCTATCACCACAACACACCTTACACTTAGGTCCTATGTAGGTGTTATAAGGGGCCATGTAACGAGGCCTTAGATACTTTTGGTAATCCCTTGGTATAAATAAAATTGTTACTTCTTCTTATGGTAAAATTTGTGAATTTAAAATGTTTAGATAAATATAGGATGAATATTACTGATGAATTTTGGAAAAAGGGTATTTTAAAAAATTCATGTATACTTTAAATAATTAATAATGTGAAATGATTTTCAAAATATGGTCTTCTACAGTTGTGATCAGTAAGAAATTTAGAGTCTAATAAGATCAACTTGTTTTTTATTGAATAGTAAAGTACGAATAGTAACATACCTTATGAATAGTAATGAATAGTAATGAATAGTAAGTCGGACAAAAAAAATATAATCTTCACCCATGAATGTATAATTACAATTTATACATCTTAAAATTGAAAAAATGATCATAGTATAAGTTTTGATATTTTTATATGTCATAAATACTTTATTTACAATTTTATAATTAATTTAATAATTTAAAATGGAAATTAATTTTAATAAAATTTAATCATAAATTGTTACTTTATTTTCTTATGGTTATAAGATAATTTTATGGGCCCTTGATTACTTTTTCAAGGTGTTTCAAAATATGTAATAGTTTTAGAGTTGTTTTTTTGAATAAAAAATTATTTTATTTAAAAATTAAATTAAAAATATTTAGAAAATTATTTTCATAAAATGGAGTTCATTTTCGAATTCAGATCATTGAAATTATGTTAGGGAAATTTCTTGGGTTTTTTTTGAAACAATTGAATTTTTGGAGAATAGTAAAAATATAGTTTTGAGTTGTGGGTGTTTAATAACATCATTAATGATGTGATCATGATGTAATAAATCTGGTAGACTTATGAATAGTAATATATGTTATGAGGTTTCCAATTTGGCCAATACCATGGGTAAATATCATGGGAAAGCCCATGGTTTTGCAAATACCACCAATGAGGTGTCCCTTGGAAATTAATCGAATATTCCCTCTCATTCCCTATAAATACCAAGCCATTACCTCATTCATTTCATTAAGAAATCCTACACAATGAAGATCTTTTATTTATACCTCCCAAGGATTCCTCCCAAGGTTACCATCAATCCCCCAATGTCCCAACATTAAAAATTTCAAAGTTACTCTTCAGGGTAAGGGAACCGTTCACCCTTCGCTTTTAAGTCATGAATTATTTTATGTTATGTATTCTAGTTTCAATCTCATTATGTTGAGGTTATGATCTTATATATCATTTTTAATGTCCATTTCATTTAAAAATGATTAGATACCCTATCCACCCTCATAAATTGATTTTATAAATTTTTAAGTGACGCCCTTAGGCTGCCGGATTTTTGTAAAAGAAATCGCATTTCCTCTTTTCTTTCAAGTTTCCTTTTCATGTGGTATGTTATTCAATTATCCACACCATGATCTCATTTAAATTTTATTCTATCCCTATACTATAAAATGATTCATTTATGTATGGGATACCCTTTTCCTCTCTATTTTTAATGTTTTCTAAAATGATGTTATGTAGTCATTATGCTGCAGAATTTCCATCTCAAAATATCTCTCTTTTTCACAAGAAATTATCTTGTATTATTAATTTGGAAACCCAAATATATTTTCATTTCTAGAGGTATTAATCAGTACATAAAATTGATCAATTTTATTTTGGAATTTACCTACATATTACCCTCACTCCCTTTCCATGGTTTATAAATGACATAATGATCTTATTTTTAAGTATTTTCTAAATGTCATGATTTTGACATGAAACCCATTTATTTGATTCTATTTGGGTTATTTATGAAATGTTTTATTATGATCTATATGGATCACATGAAAATAAATAAATATTAAGGGTTCACCCTAATAGCGTTCCAATGCATTGGGTAAAGATTTAATCTCTAGAGATGACAAGTTTCATGATACCTTGGTGAATAACCTTGGTAATTTTTAGAACACCTTGGGGATGAAACTTGGTGAAATATTCATGTTATGGTTTAAGTTATTTTTATTATGATATTCCTATACTTACTTTTCATGCTACACCCCGACCCCAGATTCTCTGGTTTTTAAACATTCCTTGGTCCCGATTTGATTTTTTTTTCTAAGTTTAATTGTGTTTGTGGGTCTCGCGATGGTGCGTGGTCACCGCATCACTAGCGGTGACGGTGCGTTCAGCCCTGGAGATCGCGTGTTCACCCGACGTTTAAATATTAATTTTTTTTATGTTCACAATCAATATAATTAGTAGTATTAAATTGTTATAAATATTATTGTTATTATTGTTTTTATTATTAATATTAATATTAATATTATTATTATTATTATTATAAGGTTTTATTATCTTTATAAAGTTTTATTGTTATTATCAGGATTTTATTTTCTGTTTATTTACTTATTCTATAATTATTATTAGTATTATATTATATTATTACTATCATTATTATTATAATAAAATGAAAAAAAATTAACCCTAGCCGCCCCCGGTTTTCCCCTCCTGCGCGACAGAGCCCCCCCTTTTCCTTTCTCTTGTGCGGCGCTCTCTCCGCCGTCCCGGGTGCACCGGCCTCCCGACCTCCTCGTCGCCGGCGTCCCCGCTCCCCATCCCCGCCATCCTAGCCTCCTCGTCGCGCCCAACTCCCGGCGTCCCCACTCCCCATCCCCGCCATCCCGGCCTCCTCGTCGCGCCCAACTCCCAGCGTCCCGGACCCCCTCCATCGTCCCGACTCCCTCCGCCGTCCCGACCCCCCTCCGCAGTCCCGGCTCCCTCGGCCGTTCCAGCCTCCCTGCACCATCCCGTCAGCTGCCCCACTCCCCGTGCTTGCACCTCCTCGCCGGCTCCAGTAGACCCCGCACCCCCTTGATATCCGCCGCCTCCCCTCCCCGTTCCCTGCAACCTGCCGGCATCGCCCCTACCAGCGAACAACTTGCCAGCATTTTTTTTCTCCCCCCCCTCCGGTATAACATCTACCCTCTTTTTCACTCTTGTTAATTTTTTAATCTGGTTGGGCGTTTTAGCTTATGATCTCGTTTCTTTGGTTTATGGTTGAGGTTCTGCGTGTAAGGTTTATCTGATTAATCTTGTTGCTTGTTCAATTTATTTACTTAATTTATTAATTAGTCTTGATGCATGCAGTTCGTTTGTGTTTTCAATTTAAAGTGTCTTTGCTCTGATGGGTCTGTGAACTTTTTGTGTTTTTTAAATTTTTGTAGTTAGTCTATTAACTTGTGCAGGAGCAGTGGCTTGAGTTTTGTGGTGAAAACTATGTTTTCAAGGGTATTAAGAAGTGTATTTGTTAAAAAGTGGGTTTTTCAATGAGTAGCAAATCTTTTTGGACGTGTCGACTTTGGTTTTCAACTGTGTGGAAATTTATTAGATTGTATTAGTTATGTGAATGATGATTTGAAAAGGTTATTATGGGAGGTTGTTTTTAAAGAACCATGTTTACATGAAATGGGGTGTGTTCTTAATATAAAATCCCCTTTGCGTCACTTGGTGGTGTTTCATTGGGCCGACCCTAGTTATGTTATTTAATATTGTTTTCTGAGTTGGGCATATTGATTATTTATTTTGGGTGTGTAAAGCCGTGAGTTTCTCTTTGGAATTGTTTTATAATTTTTTAAGTGGTTTAATAAATAAGGTTGATGGTGTGAGTTGTGTTTTGAAGTTATGTCGAGATGGTTCCTTTGCGTTAGTTGTTCATTTGGTTTGTTCAGAGTCAGTGGATATGTGTTCTTAGTTATTGTGCTTTTGTCTCAGCATGTTGGCGAGGTAACCCTATGACACCGCGACCATCAGCTTGCACATGCTTGTGTTACAGTGTGAGGTGTTTTGTGTCGTTGTGTCCGAGCTGTGTCTTGAGGTAGGTTTTCTCCCTCTGCACTTGCCTTTAACTTTAGAATTTATATATTCCTTGTATTTTTATTGAATTTCAGTAAATTTAAAGTAGCATTAAATAGTTATGCTTAGTGCGGTAACCTGCTGAAAATAAAATCTGTTTAAACTCTTGCATTGCACTGGAAGCATTTTTCTTGGACTTAGTTTTGTGGTTTTCTTGTGATATGGCTAAATGAGTTCTTTTTGAAATATACAATACATGTTGGAGTGTGTTTGGAAGTGGTTTTGGTGTGTGTAAAATGGCAGGGGTATTGTTTATGGAAACTGGTGTTCTTGTAAATCTTTGAAGAGAGAAAATGCTCGTTTGTCTTTTAAACTGGTCTTTTTTTGAAACTTCAGGTGTGGATCTTTTATTGTTGAATTTTTTTTTCCTTTTACACATAAATAAAATTTTGGATTTTATTTGAGGAACAACTTTCCTAAAAAAAAAATGATTAAATGCCCGTTTGTCCTTTAAACTGGATTTTGAAATTCTTCAGTGGTGGTTTTTCCTTAAACTAAGTATGTTTTTCTGGTCTTCAACATTATGGAATGTGTCATATCTTGTGGGAACGCTCTAATACTAAATGGTTTAAATTTAAATGGTGTGGCAGCCCGTTTGGCACTTTATGGAATGTGAAGTGATTATATATATATATACATACTTATGAGGCATCTCTACAGGGGGACTTCCCTTTGAGGGTTGTCATGTAGCGGTGTCCGTGTAAGGGGTTGGAAAGTGTGGTGAGGTGAGTCACGCGTGCGAGGGCCTCCCACTTATACAGTATTATTAAAACCACCGTGGGTTCCTGGGCGTATTTTAGAGAATCGAGTGACGGTTGCTGGCTAATCCTGATTAGACGGGTTAGTCCCCCCTTGGTAGGTAAGGCCTTGTGGGGCGTGCCACTAGTTGGATGTTAGGGCGGCCAGTTGGTTATTAACTGTGGATTATCATGTCGGTAGGTAGTCTGAACCCGAGTATGTCTAGGGGTTTTCTAGGGATGCTTAGGACCACCCATGGTTACTTGATTTTCCCTTCTTGTTTACTTTCTGTTGCTCTCTACAGCTTATACTGGTTACTTTGTGAAGATGTATTTAAAATGAAAATGCGTTATTCCCTTTGTGTAAAATTTGAAAATGTAACACTTATTTCTCTTTTAAAATGAATTTGGCACCAATGAAAGAAATTCAGCTTTTGAAAAATAATAAGGGTAGTGTCTCGTGTTTTGGTTTTCAAGTGAAACATTATGAAAGCTTACTTTTATACACTGTAGTTCAAACCTGAAATTTGTAGATTCTTTATTTACTGGCAGTGCTTTGGGATTTGTTGTTGGGCTTACCTACTGAGTACTTTTGTACTCACACCTATCTTTCATCTTTTCAGTTGCAGGTTCCTTTGTGTACAAGGTTTTCCTGGTTTAGTCACTCAGTGTTGGAGCGAGGTTGGTTTTTAGTTGGGTGGTGACCCATGAGGTCACGTCGAGGTATGTTGTCGTATAGTTTTAGTTTCTTTGTTTCCAGTGTTGTTTTTTTGATTAGTTTGATTCTTCTTTTGATCCTGGTACTGTTCGGGCTGAAATCATTCCCAACGATTAAATATTTCTATGCCTGACACTAGTTGCCATCCCGGGGGGATCGGGAACGCCCCTCGGGACTTGCCACGGACCGGCTCGGGTGACCGGTTTAGGGTCGACCTGGGCTGGTTCGTGACATTTCACATGCCTTATTTTTTTTTATCAAGTTCTTATTGATTTCACAAGTAAACCGATTCCCTTGCTTTCTTTACTGGGACTTCTTCTCACCCTTTCCTTTGATGTATGTCTCCATGTTATGAGATGGAATAATTGTACTTAAGAAGAAATTATTATGAACCCCTAAAAGTGGATTAGAAGAATGTTTTATGTTTTCATGTTTTATGTACCTAATTTCCAAGACACTAGACTTTAAAGATCCTCTGTTTGTAAAATATAATGAAAAGTTATGTAATAAAAAGGTGGGAAGCCATAGCTGGTATCAAAGGATAGTTTAGTTATTTATGAAAATTAGGCTTTGAAAACATTAGAAATAAAACTATAGAAAAGTTTAGTATATAAAAACATCCTGGTGTTTTGGTGAGTATTGAGTAAGTGGTTTATCAAGAAAATACATCTCTGTTTGGATACGAGCAGGTAGAGGTGGCTCTGACACATGTTTACTGAGGAGTGAAAACTCTGACAAGGAGTTTTGGGCTTGACCCGCGGTATCTTGGTATACAACAACGGGCCTTTCTATACTCTTGGTTACAAAAATCATGGGGGATATGTTTGGTTAATCATAAGCTTTTTATGAATCATTATGAAGGATTTATAGAGAAATGTAATTTTTTAAAGAATGAAGTTTTAAGATATAAAATCCTTTATAGTTAAAAGATTCATAAATGAAATAATCTTCTCAATAAGGTTTTATTCTTTTAGAAAATGGTGGGAAATTTGAGGAACCGTGAAAATGGTGACCACAATGGACCATGCACTAATGAACCTCTGATGGAAGACAAAATAGAAAATTTCATGAGAATGATGAACCAACTGACTAAAGTTATGGAAAATAACTTGAATCAAGTTGAGAGACCGATCTCACCACAAATGGAAAAACTTTATGATGAGTCCTTTATTCTTCAAAGGACACCAACCTTCAGTGAATCTACCGACCCATTGATTTCTAAACATTGGATCAGCTCTATCGAGAAGATATTTTCTGTGCTCTGCTGTTCTGAACAAGAGAAGGTTACCTTGGCTATTTATTGCTTAGAGGGAGAAGCTGATCAGTGATGGGAACTGATTAAAAACACAAGGACAAGTGTGTAAGTTGTAGCTATGGAGTGGGAATAGTTCAGAGGGATATTCTTTAACAAGTATTTCCCTTGATTGATGAGAAAAATAATGAAGGAGTTCCTCGAGCTGAAGTAGAAGGAGAATGAATCTATGGGAACCTATGAGATGAACTTCACAAGGCTTTCAGGTTACACCTCTATCTTTTTCATGGATATAAATGGTAAGGTTGATAGATTATTCGGTGGACTAAGACCTAATCTATGAAAGAATCTAGCCAACCGATATTATGATAGCTATGAGGAGATCGTGCGAAGTGCAATGAAAGTAGAACTGGAGTTTGGTGAGAAACAATGGTCTGATAAATCCAATGAAAATAAAAGATCGATTGATCCAAGCTTAGGGAGGAGCTTTGATTAGAGAATAGGAGGCAAGAAAGTACAACGTCCCACATGTAATAAATGTGGGAAGAAGAATTAGGGGAACTGGAAACTCTGGAGCGGGATGTTCTACAAGTGTGGTAGATATGGCCACATTACGTGAAATTATCGTAGTGAAGTGAAGCCACAACTTCCTAACACGAATAACAAGGGAAAGATGGTGCAAGACCTACCTGATGTCCAATGTTATAAGTGTGTACAACTTGGGAACTTTTACAATCACTATCTAAATCTGAGGGCAGTGTAGGAGAATCACCATTAGCCTCAACAACGACCAAGGGAATAAGGTCATACTTTTGCAATCACTACGGCCGAAGTTAAAGTGCTGAATGATGGGGTGGCAGGTACTCTTATCATTCTCTCAAATCTAGTAGGTACTTAGTTTGATTCTAGTTCTATGCATTCCTTAATTTATTCTTTGTTTGAAAATAATTTAGAATCAACCCCCTATTTTCTAAAAGTAGATTTATTAGTCAAGACTCATGGTGGGATTATCCAAGCATCATCAGTGTTTAAAAACTCTAGTATTTACTTTAGTGAGCACAATATTATCACAAATCTAGTAGTCATTACCATATTGGAATTCCACATTATACTAGGGACAGACTGGATCTCAAAGTATAATGATAAGATCAAATGAAGATGCAAGGAAATATTAGTAGTCTTGAATGGAAAACCTACAGTTATCTTCCAAGGAGAGATATCTCAACCTGATATTTTTCAATAAGAAGCTCATATATCCTTCTTTATGTAGTAGATCAGTGAAGAGGAAGAAGGAAATGAAAGTTTGAGGATAGAAAATGTCCCCATCATCCAGGAATATGTTGACGTATTTCCTGAGGGGTTACTCGGACCTCCCCCAGAAAGAGAGGTAGAGTTATCCATTGAACTCGTACCCGGATCTCAACTGATATCAAAGACCCCCTATAGGATGGAAAATGTGGAGCTGGAGGAATTAAAGAAACAACTCCAAGATCTTTTGGAGAAGGGGTTTATCGGACTGAGTGTGTCTCCTTGGGGAGTACCAGTTCTCTTTGAGAAGAGGAAGGATTGATCTATGTAGATATGCATTGATTATATAGAAATGAACAAGATCATAGTGAAGAAAAAAATACACTCTTCCAAGAATTGATATGGCATCCCACCTTTTATTACATATATTTTCATTACATTTTAGAAACAGAGGATCTTTAAAGTCTGGTGTCTTGGAAATCAGGAACATAATACATGAAAAAAACATAACTTTTTTTCTAAACCACTCGTAAGGCTTCATCATAGGTTAATACTTTGTACAATTACTATATCTAATATTCTGGAGACATACATCAAAGAAAAGGGTGAGCAGAAGGATCATTAAGGAAAACAAGTGAAACAATTGACATGTGATCTTGAGCAATATTAATAAGAACATGATAAAAGTAATAAAAGCATAAGAAATGGAAGAATAAGAATATAATAATGAAAATAACTTGCAACATAACTTTAATATGTGGCTACAACATTTCATTTATACATTCATGAACATATCACTAAGGTCCATCCCCAAGGTGTTATAAAAATTACCAAGGTTATTGACCAAGGTATCGTGAAACTTGTCATCTCTAGAGATTAATTCTTTACCCAATGCATTGGAGATCTATTAGGGCGCACCATTAATATTTCTTTACTTTCATGTGATCCACATATATCATAATAAAAAATTTCATAAATAACCCAATTAGAATCAAATAAATGAGTTTCATGTCAAAATCGCGACGTTTAAAAAGTACTTAAAAATAAGATCATTATATAATTTATAACCCATGGAAAGAGAGTGAGGGTTATATGTATGTCCATTACAAAATAAAATATATCATTTTTATATATTTATGAACACCCATATAAAATAAATAGGTCTGGGTATTCACATAAATAAACAAGATAATTTCTTGAGAGAAACAGATAGAAAATTTGAGATGAAATTTCTGCAACATAACGACTACATAACAGGGTTTTAGAAAATAATAAAAAGTGAGGTAAAAAGGGTAACCCACTCATAAATAAATCATATTAAAATATAAATACATAATAAAATGGAGATAAGAACATGGTATGGATATTTTAATGACATACCACAAGAAAAGGAAACTTGAAAGGAAAGAGAAGATGCAATTTCTTTTATGAGAAATTAGGCAGCCTAACAACATCACTTAAAAATTTAGAAAAAAATTTGATGAGAGTGGAAAGGGTATCTAAAAAATTAGACATGAAATGGAAATAAATGAGAACATATAAGAACATACTCTCAACATAAATATATGGAAATTATAAGACACAACATAGAGGAAGTTGTGACTTAAAAGAGGTGGGTGAAAGGATCCCTTACCTTGAAGAGGAACTTCGAAAACTTGATGTTCAGGACCTTGGGAGGCTTGAGGGAACCTTGGAAGGACTACTTGGGAGGTAAGGAGACTATAAATTCATTGAGGATGATTTTTGAATGAAATTAATGAGGTAAATGTCTTGGTATTTATAGGAAAAAGTGAGTGAATAAATTATTAATTTTTAAGGGACACCTCATTGGTGGTATTTGCAAAACCATGGGCATGCCCATGGTATTTGCCCATGGTATTGGACACTTGGGACACCTCATAGAATATATCACTATTAATAAGTCTATCATAAATCTTACATCGTTATTACATCATTAGTGATGTCATTAAACACCCGAAACTCAAAACTGCAGTTTTACTATTCACAAAAATTCAACTATTTCAGAAAAATACCTAAAATTTGCCCTAACCAAATATCGATGAAATGAATTAAAAAAAGAATTCCATTTTATGAAAATAATTTTCTAAATATTTTTAATTTAATTTTTAAATAAAAACATTATTTATCTCAAAAATACAACTTTAAAACTATAGCCATTTTGTAACACATTAAAAGAGTAATCAAGGTCCCATAAAATTATCGAATGACTATAATACAATAAAGTAAAAATTTATGATTAAATTTTATGAAAATAAATTTCCATTTCAAATTATTAAATTAATTATAAAATTGAAAATAAAATATTTATGACATACAAAAATACCAAAATTTAAACTATGATCATTCATTTCACTTTTAAGATGTCTAAAATGTATTTATACATTCATGGGTGAAGTTTCTATTTTTTTGTCAACTTATTATTCATTACTATTAATTATTATTCATATGGGTATGTTACTATTCCTACTTTACTATTCCCTAAAAACCAAGTTGATCTTATTAGACTCTAAATTTCTTAATGAACACAACTGTAAAAGACCATTTCTTGAAAATCATTTCACATTATTAATTATTTAATAAATACAAAAATAATTTAAAATACCCTTTATTTCTTAAATTCATCAATAGTACACATCCTATATTTATCCATATATTTAAATTTCACAAACTTGGCCATAATAAGAAATAAAAATTTATTTATATAAAAGGATTACACAAAGTAGCTAAGGTCACGTTACATATCCCCTTATAACACCAGCATAAGACCTAAGTGTAAGGTGTGCTATGGTGATAGAATCGTGGGGTGGCTCAGACAACATTGCCTGAGTGGTGATTTCTATCAGATTGAACTTCTCCCTTAGGTGATTTCGTTCAAGCTTCATACGTTGAAGTTGGGCTTGGGCTTGGTCCAGAGAAAAGCCCAGTGATGCTACCTCCTTCCCAAGCTCCGACAGATGGGATTCATATGGATCGAGTATACTGGATGAGGCCATTCAATCTTCTTTTTGTATTAATTAACCAAGATAACCGTATTTAAAAAAACACAATGTTAAGATTATAGTTTCCAACGGTCATATTGACCAACGATCATATAACAGTCGAAACCCAATGGTCTCATTTTAATTATACCCACTTAATTAATTAAAGGATATAGTTTTGTTGAGTATAACACACAAAATTTGGAAACAAATATAATTAAAAAGTTCGGGTCATTACATTCTTCCTCTCTTAAGAAATTTTGTCCCCAAAATTTTTAACTTGTACCCTATGAAGAGAAAAGGTGTGGGTACTTCTGCCTCATAGACTCCTCTAGTTCCCACACAACTTCTTCATATTTGTGGTTCCTCCACAAAACCTTAACAAGGTGTGTAGTTTTGCTGCGTAGAACCTTGTCTCTACGATCCAAGATCTCCACCAGTTTCTCCTCATAAGAGAGGTCATGTTCCAGTTGTACCACCTCTGGATTTAGTACATGTGAAGGGTCAGGTATGTACTTCCTCAAGATAGATACATGGAAGACATTATTAACTTGTGCTAGATTTGGAGGAATTCCAAGATGATAGGCCACATCTCCCACACGATCAAGGATTTCATAGGGGTCAATGTACCTAGGGATGAGTTTCCATTTCTTCCCAAACCTCATGAATCTATTCCAAGGTGAAATCCGCAGAAAGACTTTGTCACCAATATCAAACTCCAAGTCCCTTCGATGGTTGTCAGCATAGCTCTTTTACCGACTCTGAGCAGCCTTAATGTGTTGTTAGATGGAATTGACCTATTCTATCATCTCTTTCCCAAGATCAAGCCCAATAATCTTTCTCTCACCATCTTTATCCCAACAAGTAGGAGTTCTATATCGCTTCCCCTATAGAGCTTCATAGGGTTCCATTTGAATGATCGAGTGGAAGCTGTTGTTGTAAGATAACTCAACTAAAGAGAGATGTTGATCTCATCCACCTTTAAATTCCATTGAGCAAGTCCTCAGCATGTCCTCTAGTGTTTGAATAGTCGTTTCAGATTGGCCATCAGTTTGGGGGTGATAGGACGTACTGAAATTCAATTCAGCTCTCAGATTTTGTTGGATACTTTCTAGAATTTTGATGTGAACCTTAGATCACGATCAGATACGATAGAAAGTGGAATTCCTTATAGCCTTACCACTTCCTTTACATAAATCCTGGCAAGTTGATCAAGAGAGAAATCTTCCCGAATGGTGATAAAATGGGCAGTCTTGGTGAGACGGTCCACAATAACCTATATCGCATTATTTCCTTTGGAAGTTCTCAAGAGACCAGTGACTAAGTCCATTGTGGTATGAGTAGTGGTTGCAATACCCCTTTAGGAAGTTGTCGCTCTGCCTTCACTTGCTGAAATACCAGGCACCTTGAAGTGTAGTCAGAAATCTCCATTTTCATATTATCCCACCAATAATGATCATGAAGGTCCCTATACATTTTTGTGCTACCAGGATGTATAGAGAAAGTAGGGTTATGAGCTTTATCCATCAGCTCCTTCTTTATTTCCGTAATATATGGAACACATAGTCTTGTACAAAATTTAAATACACCTTCTTGATCAGTATTGAACTCAGGAAACTTCCCATCCTTCACAGCCTCAAACTTCTTCTGTAATAAAAGATATTATTTCTGATATTTTTTGATCTTCTATAGTAGTGATGGTTGAGAAATCATTTGGGTTAGGGTTGATGATGTCCCTTCCCTTATAATTTCCATGTACAACTTTACTAGGTCATTGATCAAAGGATCTCTTTGAATACTCATAATGGATAGAACAAATGGGTCTTTCCTACTTAATGAATCAGTGAATTTGTTTTCTCTTCTAGGATGATAATGAATTGAACAATCATAGTCTTTAAGGTGTTCCAACCATCTCCTTTGTCTCATGTTCAATTCCTTTTGTGTGAAAATATACATCAAACTTTGATGGTCTATGTATATATCACATTTCTCCCCATAAAGATATTGCCTCCATATCTTCAGAGAAAAAATGATCTCCACCATCTCCAGATCATGCGTAGGATAGTTCTACTCATGAGTCTTCAACTTTTGAGATGCATAAGCAATGAACTTGTCATTTTGCATGAGGACTTACCCAATCCCTTTTAGAGATGCATCGCTAAAAATAATGAATCCTTCTCCACTTGAGGGCAGGGTTAACACAGGTTCAGTAACCAATCTCTTCTTCAGCTCTTGGAATCTTTCCTCACACTCTTTTGTCCAGATAAACTTGACCCCTTTTCGAGTTAACTTGGTTAATGGATTATAAAGTCTTGATTTTTTTTAAAAACCTCCTATAATATCCTGCTAATCCAAGGAAACTACAAATCTCTGTTATTATTGTAGGCTGAGGCCACTCCTCTACAACTTTTGTCTTTGTAGGGTCAATTGTGATTCCTTCATTGGTAACAATGTGCCCCAAGAAATAAACTTGTTGTAACTAGAATTCACATTTACTATACTTTCCAAAAAGTATCTCCCTCTGTAGAGTTTTCAAAATAACCCTTAGATGACCCTCATGCTCCACCCAAATTTTGGAATATATCAGAATATCATCAATAAAAACTACCACAAAGTTATCAAGGTAGTATTTAAATACTCTATTCATCAAATCCATAAAAATAGCAGGTGAATTACTTAGTCAAAAAGGCATAAAAACAAACTCATAATGCCCATATCTTGATCAGAAGGCATTTTTTGGAATATCTTCTTTCTTCACCCTCAATTGATGATAACCAGATCGAAGATCAATCTTAGAGAAGAATTGAGCCCCATGAAGTTGGAAAAATAAGTTATCAATTCTTGGAAGAGGGTATTTGTTCTTTACTGTAATCCTGTTCAGTTCTCTATAATCAATTCATAGCCGCATCGATCAATCCATCTTCTTCACAAAGAGAATAGGTGCTCCCCAAGGAGACACACTTGGCTGAAAAAACCCCTTCTCCAAAATATCTTGGAGTTGTTTCTTTAATTCCTCCAGCTCCACATTTTCCATCCTATACGGGGTTTTTGATATCGAGTGAGATCCAGGTACGATTTCAATGGAGAACTCTACCTCTCTTTCTGGGGGAGGTCCAGGAAACTCCTCAGGAAATACACCAATGTATTCCTAGAATAGGGTACATTTTCTATCCTCAAACTCTCATTTCCTTCTTCTTCTTCAGTGATAAATTCCATAAAGAAGAATATAGGAGGTTTTTCTAGAAAAATATCAGGTTCAGATATCTCTCCTTGGAAGATAACTGTAGGTTTTTTATTCAATACTACTGAGATTTCCTTACTTTTGCATTTGATCTTAACATTATATTTTGAGAGCCAGTCCATCCCTAGTATAATGTCGAATTTCAGCATGGGAATGAATACTAGATTTGCGATAATAATGTTCTCAACAAATTAAATACTAGAGTTTATAAACACTGATGATGCTTGGATAATCCCACCAAGAGTCTTGACTGATAACTCTACTTTTAGCAAGTTGGGGGTTGATTCTAAATTATTTGCAAACATGAAAGAAATAAAGGAATGTGCCGAACCAGAATCAAACAAAGTAATTTCTAGCTTTGAGAGAACAACTAGAGTACCTACTACCACATCATTCGGAGCTTCAACTTCAGCTGTCATGATAGAAAAAGCACAACCTTGCTCCCTTGGACTTTTCTGAGGCTGATGGTGGTTCCCCTCTACTGCCCTCGGATTTGGACAATGATTGGAAAAGTGACCAAGTTGTCCACACTTCAAGCACTAGAAATTAGGTAGGTCCCGCAACACCTTCCCCTTGTCGTTAGTGTTTGGAAGTTGAGGTTTCACCTCACTATGACAATTCGTCGCAATATGGAAATCTCTTCCACACTTGTAACATTTCCCGCTCCCAAGCAGGTAGTTCCCCGAATGTTTCCTCCCACATTTATTACATGTGGGATGTTGCACTTGCTTGCATCCTCATTCTTGATCAAAGTTCATCCCTAAGATGGGCTCCATCGATCTATTTTTGTCGTTATATTTATGAGACCATTGCTTCTCACCAAACTCCAGTTCGACTTTCATCACACTCCATACAATCTCCTCGTAGCTATCATAGTCTCGGTTGGCTAGATTCTTCTACAGATGAGGTCTCAGTACACCAAAGAATCTATCAACCTTACCATTTGGATGCATGACAAAGCTAGAGGTATATCATTAAAGTAGGGTGAAGTTCATTTCATAGCTTCTGACAGATTCATTATCCTTCTTCTTCAGCTCAAGAAACTCCTTCTCTACTCTTGTTCTCATGGAATAAGGGAAATACTTACTAAAGAAGATCCATTTGAACTCTTCCCACTCCATAGATTCAAATTCCACTCTTTTCCTTTTGTTTTTAATCAGCTCTCACCACTGATCAACTTCTTATTCTAAGCGATAGATAGCCAGGGTGACATTCTCTTGGTCTGAACAACGGGACATAGAAAAGATCTTCTCGATAGAGCTGATCCATTACTTGGCAATCAATGGGTTAGTTGATCCACTGAAGGTTGGTTGTCATTGATGCATAAAGGACTCAAAAAAATGTTGTTCCCTTCATAGTGAGATCGGTCTCTCAGCTTGATTCAAGTTATTTCCCATAACTTGAGTCAGTTGGTTCATTATTCGCATGAATGTTTCCATTCCGGCTTCTATCTGAGGGCCGTCAGTGCATGGCCCATTGCGATCACCATTTGCGAGGTTCCTCCTATTTCCTTCCATTTATAAAAGAATAAAACCTTAATGAGAAACTCATTTAATTTATGAATCTTTTAAAAACAAAGGATTTATTTCTTAAAACTACTTTAAACAATTACATTTCTCTATAATTCCTTCATAATTATTCATAAAAAGATTGCGATTAACCAAACATATCCCCTGGGAGTGTCGTAATCAAGAGTGCAGCAAGACCCGTTGTCGTGCACCAGTTCCCATTTGAGTCTAGCTCAAAGAGGTGTTTTTGGGTTTTACCACTATGTACATCTGTGCCAGAGCTGCCTCTACCTACTCGTATCCAGACATGGATGTATTTTCTTGATAAACAACTTACTTAATACTCACCAAAATACCAGGAAGTCTTCCTATATTTAAAACCTTCTATAGGATTTTTCCTAAAGATTTTATAGCCTAATTTCCATAAATAACTAAACTATCCTTTGATACCAACTATGGAATCCCACCTTTTATTACATAACTTTTCATTACATTTTACAAACAGAGGATCTTTATAGTCTAGTGTCTTGGAAATCAGGAACATAATACATGAAAACAACATAAAAAATTCTTCTAAACCACTAGTAAGGTTTCATCATAGGTTCATACTTTGTAAAATTATTTCATCTCATATCCTGGAGACATATATCAAAGAAAAGGGTGAGCATGAGTCCCAGTAAGGAAAACAAGTGAAACAGTTAACATGTGATATTTAGAAGTATTAATAAGAACATGATAAAAGTCATAAAGGCATGAGCAATGGAAGAATATGAATATCATAATGAAAATAACTTGGAATGTAACTTGAATATGTGGCTACAAAATTTAATTTATACATTCATGAACATATCACCAAGGTCTATCCCCAAGGTGTCATAAAAATTACCAAGGTTATTCACCAAGGTATCGTAAAACTTGTCATCTGTAGGGATTAATTCTTTACCCAATGCATTGGAGAGATATCAGGGCACACCATTAATATTTATTTAATTTCATGTGAGCCACATAGATCATAATCAAACATTTCATAAATAACCCAAATAGAATCAAAGAAATGGGTTTCATGTCAAAATCGTGACGTTTAAAAAGTACTTAAAAATAAGATCATTATATCATTTATAACCCATGGAAAGAGAGTGAGGGTTATATGTATGTCCATTAAAGAATAAAATATATCCTTTTTATATATTTATGAACACCCATAGAAACTAAATAGTACAGGTTATTCACATAAATAAACAAGATAATTTCTTGAGAGAAAGAGATAGAATTTTTGAGACGAAATTTCAACAGCATAACGGCTATATAACAGGGTTTTAGAAAATAATAAAAAGATAGGGTACAAGGGTAAACCAATCATAAATAACTCATATTAAAATATAAATACATAATAAAATAGAGATAAGAACATGGTATGGATATTTTAATGACATACCACAAGAAAAGGAAACTTGAAAGGAAAGAGAAGATGTGATTTCTTTTACGAGAAATTCAGCAGACTAATGGCATCACTTAAAAATCCAAAAAACTTATTGATGAGAGCAGAAAGTTTCTATAAAAAATTAGACATGAAATGGACAGAAATTAGAACATATAATAACATAATCTCAATATAAATATCTTGAAAGTAGAAGACACAACATAAAGGAAGTCATGACTTAAAAGAGGTGGGTGAAAGGATCCCTTATCATGAAGAGTAACTTCAAAAACATGATGTTCAGAACCTTGGGAGGATTGAGGGAACCTTGGGAGGACTCATTGAGAGGTAAGGAGACAAGAAATTTTTTGAGGATTATTTTTTAAGGAAATTAATGAGATAAATGGATTGGTATTTATAGGAAAAGTGAGTGAATAAATTATTAATTTCCAAGGGACACCTCATCAGTGGTATTTGGAAAACCATGGGATTTCCCATGGTATTTGCCCATGGTATTATCCAATTTGGACACATAATAGCATATATCACTATTAATAATTCTACTAGAAATCTTACATCATGATTACATCATTAATGATGTCATTAAACACCCGAAAGTCAAAACTGCATTTTTTACTATTCACCAAAAATTCAACTGTTTCAAAAAAATCCCTAAAATTCACCCTAACAAAATATCACTGCTCTGAATTCAAAAATGAATTCCATTTTATGAAAATAATTTTCTAAATATTTTAATTTTAATTTTTAAATAAAAATATTATTTATCCAAAAAATACAACTTTAAAACTATAACTCATTTTGTAACACCATAAAAGAGTAATCAAGGTCCTATAAAATTATCGAATGACTATAAGACAGTAAAGTAACAATTTATGATTAAATTTTATGAAAATAAATTTCCATTTTAAATTATTAAATTAATTATAAAATTGAAAATAAAATATTTATGACATACAAAAATACCAAAACTTAAACTATGATCGTTTTTTTCACTTTTAAGATGTCTAAAATGTATTTATACATTAATAGGTGAAGTTTCTATTTTTTTGTCAAATTACTATTCTTTACTATTTATTACTATTCATATGGGTATGTTACTATTCCTACTTTACTATTCACTAAAAACCAAGTTGATCTTATTAGACTCTAAATTTCTTACTGAACACAACTGTAGAAGACCATTTCTTGAAAATCATTTCACATTATTAATTATTTAATGAATACAAAAATAGTTTAAAATACCCTTTTTCCCTAAATTCATCAATAGTACACATCCTATATTTATCTAGATATTTGAAATTCACAAACTTGGCCATAATAAGAAATAAAAATTTATTTATATAAAAGGATTACACAAAGCAGCTATGGTCTCATTACATAGCCCCTTATAACACCAGTATTGGACCTATGTATAAGGTGTGCTATGCTGATAGAATCTTGTGGTGACTTAGATAACATTGCTCGAGTGGTGATTTCTATCAGCTTTAACTTCTCCCTTAGGCGATTCTGTTCAAGCTTCATATGTTGAAGTTCGGATTGGGAATGGTCCAGAGCAAAGCCCGGTGATGCTACCTCCTTCCCAAGCTCCGACAGATGGTCTTCATATGGCTCAAGTCTACTGGATAAGGCCATTCAATCTTCTTTATGTATTAATTAACCAAGATAACCATATTTATAAAAACACAATGTTAATATTATAGTTTCCAATGGTCATATTTACCAACGATCATATAACAGTTGAAACCCAACAGTCTCACTTTAATTATAACAACTTCATTAATTAAAGGCTATGGTTTTGTTGAGTGTAAAATAAAATATCACACAAAATTTTCAAAAAAATATAATTAAAAAGTTCGGGTCGTTACAATTTATGAATTTTTGACCAACTTCATGGGGCACAATTCTTCTCTAAGATTAATCTTCGATCTGGTTATCATCAACTGAGGGTGAAGAAAGAATATATTCAAAAAACATCCTTCTGATCAATATTTGGGCATTACGAGTTTGTTGTTATGCCCTTTGGGCTTAGTAATTATCCTACTATTTTTATGGATTTGATGAATATATTCTTTAAGGACTACCTTGATAACTTTATGGTAGTTTTTGTTGATGATATTCTAATATATTCCAAAATTTGTGAGGATCATGAGGATCATCTAAGAGTAATTTTGAAAACTCTACGGAAGGAGAGGAATTTTGGAAAGATTTGTAAATGTGATTTCTGGTTAAAATAAGTTTCTTTCTTGGGGTACATTGTTACCAATGAAGAAATCATAGTTTACCCTACAAAGACAAAAGTTGTAGGGGAGTGGCCTCAGCCCGTGACAATAACTGATATTCCTAGTTTCCTTGGATTAGTGATATATTATAAAAGGTTTGTGAAAAACATTTCATGAATTTTTAATCCATTAACCAAGTTAACTCGAAAAGGGGTCAAGTTCATTTCGACAAAGGAGTGTGAGGAAAGTTTCCAAGAGCTGAAGAAGAGATGAGTTTCTGCACCCATGTTAACTTTTCCCTCAAGTGGAGAAGGATTCATTATTTTTAGCGATGCATCTATGAAAGGGCTTGTGTGTGTCCTCATGAAAAATGACTAAGTCATTACTTATGAATCTCGACAGTTAAAGACTCATGAGCAGGACTATCCTATGCAAGATCTGGAGTTGACTGCAGTTGTTATTGATCTGAAGATATGGAGGAACAATCTTTATGGGTAGAAATGTGATATATAGACAGACCATCAAAGTTTGAAGTATATTTTCTCACAAAAGGAATTGAACATGAGATAGAAGAGATGGTTGAAACTTCTCAAAGACTATAGTTGTTCAATTAATTATCATTCTGAAAGAGAAAACAATATTGCTAATGCATTAAGCAGAAAAAACCTAGTTGTTCTATCCATGATGAGGATTTAAAGAGATCCTTTGATCAATGACCTAGTAAATCTAGACATGAGAATTATAAGGGAAGGGAAATTATCAACCATAACCCAAATGATTTATCAACCATCATTACTATATAAGATCAATAAAGATCATAAAGAAGATCCTTCGTTACATAAGAAGTTTGAGGTTGTGAAGGATGGGAAGTTTCCTGAGTTCAACATTGATCAAGAAGGTGTACTAAAATTTTATACAAGACTATGTGTTCTATCTATTCTGGAAATATAGAAGGAGCTGATGGATGAATCTAATAGCTCTACTTTCTCTATACATCTAGGAATCATGAAAATATATAGAGACCTTCATGATCATTATTGGTGGGATAATATGAAAAGGGAGATTGCTGAATCCACTTCAAGGTGCCTGGTATGTCAGCAAGTGAATGAAAAGTGAAAACTTCAAAAAGGGGTATTACAACCACAACCCATAACAGTATATAAGTGAGAAAATATCACCATGGAAGTTTTCATTGGTCTCCCGAGAATATCCAAAGCAAAAAAAGCGATATGGGTTATTATGGACCGTCTCACCAAGACTTCCCATTTTATCTCTATTAGAGGAGATTTCTATCTTTATCAACTTGGCAAGATTTATGTGAAGGAAGTGGTAATGTTTCATGGACTTTCACTTTATATCATATCTGATCATGATCCAAGGTTCACATCAAAATTCTAGAGATCTTCAACATGTTCTGAGCACTAAATTGAATTTCAGTACGACCTATCACCCCCAAAATGATGGACAATCTAAAAGGACTATTCAAACACTCGAGGATATGTTGAGAACATGCTCAATGGAATTTAAAGGTAGATGGGATCAAAATATATATTTAGTCGAGTTATCTTACAATAATAGCTTCCACTCGAGCATTCAAATGGCACCCTATGAAGCTCTATATGGGAAGCAATGTTGAACTCCTATTTGTTGGGATGAAGCTGGTGAAAGAAAGATTCTTGGGCCTGATCTTGTTCAAGAGATGATAAAAAATTCCATGCCATCCAACAACACATTAAGGCTTATCAGAGTTGGAAAAAGAGATTTGCCGACAACCATCGAAGGGACTTGGAGTTTGAGGTTGGTGAAAAAGTCTTTCTTCAAATTTCACCTTGGAAGAGAGTCATGAGGTTTGGGAAGAAAGGGAAGTTCAACCCTAGGTACATTGGCCCCTATAAAATCATTGATCACGAAGGAGTAGTGGCCTATCAGCTTGCACTTCCTCCAAATCTAACACAAGTTCATGATGTCTTCCACGTATCCCTCTTGAGGAAGTACATACCCGACCCTTCACATATACTAAATAGAGAGTTGGTACAACCGGAACATGAAATCTCTTATGAGGATGAGCCGGTGGAGATCTTGGATCGTAGAGACAAGGTTCTATGCAACAAGACTACCCACCTTGTTAAGGTGTTATGTAGGAACCACAAATGAGAAGAAGCTACGTGAGAACTAGAGGAGTCTATGAGGTAGAAGTACCCACACCTTTTCTCTTCTTAGGGTACGAGTTAAAATTTCAAGGACAAAATTTCATAATGGGGGAAGAATGTAACTAATCGAACTTTTGAATAATATTTGTTTCCTAAATTTGTGTGTTATTTCATTTTATACCCCACAAAACTATATCCTTTAATTAATGAAGTGATTATAATTAAATGATACCATTGGGTTTTGACTGTTATATGACCATTGGTCAATATGACTATTGGAAACTAAACTCTTTACGTTAAAATTATTGTTTATAAATACAAGTGATTTTGGTTAATTAATACATAATGAAGAGTCTATTACCTCATCTAGTAGACTTAGGCTGCACGAAGACCATCTGTCAGAGCTTGGTAAGGAGGTATCATCTTTGGGCTTTGCTCTGGACCAAGCCCAAGATGAGCTTAAACATGTGAAACTTGAACAGAATCACCTAAGGGAGAAGTTCAAGCTGATAGAAATCACCACTTGGGAAATGTTTCCTGAGCCGCCCCAAGATTCTATCACCATAGAACACCTTACACTTAGGTCCTATGAAGGTGTTATAAGGGGCTATGTAATGAAACCCTTTGATACTTTTTGTAATCCCTTTCTATAAATAAAATTGTTATTTTTTCTTATGGTAAAATTTGTGAATTTCAAATGTCTGGATACATATAGGATGAATATTATTGATGAATTTTGGAAAAAAGGTATTTTAAAATATCCATGTATACTTTAAATAATTAATAATATGAAATGATTTTCAAAAAATTGTTTTCTACAGTTATGATTAGTATAAAATTTAGAGTTTAACAAGATCAACTTGATTTTTAGTGAATAGTAAAGCCTGAATAGTAACATACCCTTATGAATAGTAATGAATATTAATGAATAGTAATGAATAGTAATGAATAGTAAATCAGCCAAAAAAATATAAACTTTACCCTTGAATGTATAATTACAATTTAGACATCTTAAAAGTGAAGAAACGATCATAGTATATGTTTTTGATATTTTTATATGTCATAAATAATTTATTTACAATTTTATAATTAATTTAATAATTTTAAATAGACATGTATTTTCATAAAATTTAATCATAAATTTTTACTTTATTGTCTTATGGTTATATGATAATTTTTTGGGCCCTTGATTACTTTTTCATGGTGTTACAAAACAGGTTATAGTTTTAGAGTTATTTTTTTTGAATAAAAAATGATTTTATTTAAAAATTAAATTAAAAATATTTAGAAAATTATTTTCATAAAATGGAGTTTATTTTATGAATTCAGAACATCGATATTAGGTTAGGGTAAATTTTTTGGGTTTTTTCTGAAATAGTTGAATTTTCGGTGAATAGTAAAAATATAGTTTTGAGTTGTGGGTGTTTAATGACATAATTGATGATGTAATCATGATGTAATAAATCTGTTCGAATTATGAATAGTATGATATATTATGAGGTTTCCCATTTGGCCAATACCATGGGAAAATACCATGGGTAAGCCCATGGTTTTGCAAATACCACCAATGAGGTGTCCCTTGGAAATTAATTAAATATTCCCTCTCTTTCCCTATAAATACCAAGCCATTACCTCATTCATTTTATACCAAAATCATCCTCAATTAAGATCTAGTATTTTTACCTCCTAAGGAGTCCTCCCAAGGTGCCCTAAATCCCCCAAGGTCCCAACCTTCATGATTTCAAAGTTACTCATCAAGGTAATGGAACTGTTCACCCTTCTCTTTTAAGTCACGACTTCCTTTATGTTACGTATTCTATTTTCCATATTATTATGTTGGGGTATGTTCTTATATATACTTATTACTATAAATTTCCTTTCCAAATTATGAGAAACCCTCTCCACTCTCATCAATTGATTTTATGATTTTTTAAGTGACGCCGTTAGACTGCCGAAGTTTCGTAAAAGAAATCGCATTTCCTCTTTTCTTTCAAGTTTCCTTTTCATGTGGTATGTTATTAAAATATCCAAACCATGATATTATTTAAATTATATTATGTCCCTACACTTTAAAATGATTCTTTTATGGATGGGAGACCCTTTTACCCCCTCTTTTTAATGTTTTCTAAAATGATGTTATGTAGCCGTTATGCTTCAGAATTTTCATCTCAAAATCTCTCTCTTTTTCTCAAGAAATTATCTTCTATTATTTATGTGGATACCCAAATATATTTTTTATTCTAGGGGTATTAATAAATAAATAAAATTGATCTATTTTATTCTGTAATTGACATACATATAACCCTCACTCTCTTTCCATAGGTTATAAATGACATCATGATCTTATTTTTAATTATTTTCTAAACCTCACGATTTTGACATGAAACCCATTTATTTGATTCTATTTAGGTTATTTATGAAATTTTTGATTATTATATATGTGGATCACATAAAAATAAAGACATATTAATGGTGCGCCTTGATAGTGCTCTAATGCATTGGGTAAAGATTTAATCTCTAGAGATGACAAGTTTCACGATACCTTGGTGAATAACCTTGGTAATTTTTATGACACTATAGGGATAAACCTTGGTGATATGTTCATGAATGTATAAATTAAATGTTTTAGCCACATATTCATGTTATGGTTCATTTTATTTTCATTATGATATGCCTATACTTCCTTTTCACACGTCTTTATGTTTTTTATCAAGTTCTTATTGATTTCACAAGTAAACTGATTCCCTTCCTTTCTTTATTGGGCCTTATACTCACCCTTTACTTTGATGTATGTATCTAGGTTATGAGATGAAATAATTGTACTTAGGAATAAATTATGATGAATACCTACAAGTGTATTAGAATAATTTTTTATGTTTTCATGTTTTATGTTCCTGATTTCCAGGACACTAGACTTTAAAGATCCTCTATTTGTAAAATGTAATGAAAAGTTATGTATTAAAAAAGAGGGATTCCAGACAATGGGGGTATAATAACCAAGAACTGGTTAATTTTTGTTATCTTCATAAATAATTACAAGGGTTTGTAAACAATAGTCGCTTGTCTATAGCTATTCTTTGCACACGACGTGTGAAATTCTTCTTTGTACAAACAAAATTGTTCATGGGACTCCCCTCTTCATGGAGCCTAGGAGGCTCATGATACTACTATTATTCTCCTATAAAATAATGCCTTGGAGGTTATCTATTTTCATATAAAATTGGAGAAATTGAATATTATGTATGTGGTAACACATTTCTTATCCTTGGTGTATCACCTTTAATAGGCATGGATCACAGTGTTGCACTACCTCTGTTCCATGATAAAATAATGGTTACACCTCTATGAAAAATTCTACGTGAAGACCAATTCAAAGAGCCAAAAATATCCGTGTTTTAATTCATCAAATTCAGGTATCTCAAATATTACATGATGAATATCATGACATATTTTCTTTGTGATCTTGAATTCTACTTTTTGGAAATGAACCATCCATAATGCCTCAATTAATCTGTATGTTTTCATCCTCAATCAGTAGTAGAATATCCTCAGATAAAGAATATTTATTTTTAATCATACAAATGAAGTTTCATGATACTTTCAATCATGTTCGGTTTTCAAAGATAATTAAATTTAATGATAACATAATATTGGTTCTATCTTTGAAGGTTTGGAAAAAATATTCGATGAAATGCACTTATAGAACATAAAATATCCTACACTCAAATGATTGAGGTAAAAAATGATACGCATGAGAAATCAGATGGATCATATTTAACCAATCACATAAACATGATTATAGCTATCATTTTATTGAATCATGAATAGTATTGCATACTGCGTGTCCCATATTAATCCATAACATGTTTTTTCCCTTAAATTTATTATAATTGATGGCATGGAAGCTTGATATGGTGATGGGGGATTAACACCAGTACACAGAATACACACACCGCTAGGATACAACCCTGTGAGATTTTGGACCAACCAATTCATGCCTTCGGGAATGTGCTCTACATAACTTATACTTGGGACCACCAATTTTCGTGTCCACTATACACAACCCAATTCTCCTTTACCACCATGCAATCCTGTTTGGGCCAAACCTGCCATGGAGTTGACCTAAAGTCCCATATGTGGTTGATGGGATGGCCCATTGGGCTTGTATTGTTTGGCCTGGTTTTTTATTAACACTTAGAATAATGTAAGTCAAAATTTCCATCAAATAAAAACAAATTCTAACTTAAAATTCATTTATACAAATTCTTTAATGTAACTTCATGAAGATAATCATTTACAAGATCATCTTAAAATATTTTCCCTCATAAATTCCTCTTTTCTTTTTGGAATATCTATTATAAATATGTCTTCATTATCAATTCAATTTAATCTCATTCACTACATTATTGTAAACAATGTGCCACCATTATAACATGTATCTAACATAAAGATACATTCACCAATTATCATAGTTATAAACTCAAAGTCTTCAAAAGAACTTCCTTTATACAATATGACTTTGTTACTCTATCCAAGCTTCTTATTTCATCAAAATACCTTCCTTTAGACAATAAGAATTGAGTAATCTATCTATGATCCTTCTTTAGAAATTCTTAATCATATTAACATCAATGAAAATTTAAAATTTTATTGACCTCCATTGAAAACCAATATAAATAATTTAAAACAAATATAAATCATATAAAAATTAGTCTCTTCAACTTTATTACTATTAGAAGATATTTCTCTATTGATTATCTTACCAGAACATAAATTAAAAAAGTGGTAAGGCTGTATAGAGTATGATATTATATTGTATCTAATCAAGATATGAGGTTTAAGTAGAAATTATAGAGAATTATTCAACAAGATTTGGATTTATAGATGTGTTTCATCACTTATTTTCATCCTCAGAAATATTTCTAGTGTGTTAGGACCATTAAAACACTTGAGGATATAATGAAGTCTTTCTATATGGATTTCAAAGGTGGTTGGGATAAACTGCTTCCTTTAGTTGAGTTCTCATACAATAATATATTTCACTAGAGAATTAACATGGATACTTATGAAAACATATAGTGAAATAAGTATATAACTCTAACATGTTGGTTTGAAGTTGAATAATTAAATAAATTGGGACTTAAGCTAGCTAAGGAAATGAAAGAAAAGTATGGTCTCTTTTTCTGCACATTATGTGAGCTCAAAGCCAACATAAAAGTTATGTTGACCATAACTAGTGAAATTTAGAATTCAAAGCTGGGGATAATTTATTCCTATTAATTTATTAATGGAATAAGTTAATGCGATTAAAAAATAATATAAATATAATACCTATTTATATTTTCCCTTCGAGATTCTTAATTTCGTAAGGATGATTTCTTATTGCTTGATGCTTCCACAAAATATCCCTTAAGTTCACGATGTGTTCCATGTATCTCCCTTAAGAAATTAAATACTAGATCATTCACATATACTGAACTTAGAGGCTGTTTCATTGGATCATGATATTTCCAATGAATCAAAATTAGTAGAAATTTTAGATCATAGATATAAATTTAAATGGAAAGAGACTACTCACGTTGTCAAAGTTCTATAAAGAGATAAACAATTCGAAGAAGATGTATGGAAAGATGAGGATGTATTGAAATAGAGAAAAATATTTTTTTATTGGAGTAATGGAATTTGGTTTGTGAAATTAATTTTTTGTGGGTCTAATATAATTCCATGAGATTTTATGATATATATATTTTTAAATAAATTTAATTTTTTTGATAGCTTGTGATTTACACAACCCAGATTCTAAATGAACCAGAATATATTATACTATGATAACATATCCATTAAATTGGTGGCATGAATAGGATTTTTTTTTAAAATTTATAAATTTTCTAAATATATAAGTTATATTGATTAATAGATACTCAATTTCTAGTAATGTCGTTATATTCTTCAAAAAATAAAAATTTCTTCATAAATTTTTTTTATTTATTTTTATGATTAAAATTTAATTAATTATTTCCACTTAAAGAAAATATATTATAAAAACGGAATTTATTTTTGAAATCATCATGTCAAAATTATCATAAAGTATTTTTTTATAATTTTCTAAAAAGATTAATTTTTTATGAATAGTGAAAAATATTGATTTTTCTTGAAAACTATTTTTTGTTTAAAGATTTTTGAAAGATACATTTTATTTTAAAATGTTTTTAAAATAATTATTTAATCTAGATTACTAAAAATACAATTAATTTCATTTGAGGTAAATTTATGTTGTATTTTGGTATAAAAAGCTTTTTACACTTAAGAATTTCTTTTTTGAAAACTATTTTTCATCGAATTTTTAATGTTAAATTTTAAATTAAATTCTTCGACTTATATAAATTGAATATTATAAAATATAATAAATATTTTTAATC
Organism: Viscum album; assembly: GCA_963277665.1. Lineage (NCBI taxonomy): Eukaryota > Viridiplantae > Streptophyta > Magnoliopsida > Santalales > Viscaceae > Viscum > Viscum album. The sequence goes on along the minus strand of OY728139.1, from coordinate 125,360,329 downwards.
ATCATTTAAAAATATTTTAATGCGTCTGCTTTCACTGTTTTTCATAATGAATAGTAAAAATTTGTTATCACGGTTAAAGTTAAACCGATTTTACCATGGAGTTAAACCAAAGGATAAGGTATAATTTCCAATTAACATTTTCTAAATCCTATTGGATGACCATATTTATACCTTATCATACCCTAATTTCGAATCAATATCTACATTCAATCATTTTTCTTGAGAGTGATTTTATTATATTTTAATCTTTTAAGAAATTCCAAGTGTGTCATTTCTCCCTCTTAGAAAGGACACTCCTCATTTCTATTATTTTCAACAATTTTACCCTTTTATATCAACTAAAACCTTAAAAATGATATTATAAACTTCTATATAAACTAATTAGAGGTTTTTTTATTTCTAAAAGACCATTTCAAGGGTCTTTAAGAAGGGATCTAAAGGAGGCTAAATGAAGGTGAGGTAATTGACTTACTCGACCTCTTTTAATTTATTTCTTATTATAATTCCTATAAATATATGTTATTAATAATAAAATATTAAATTATGTATCATAAATATACTAAAATGTTATTATGATCATGAAAATACCACTACCATCCTCGTTTCCATCAAATGGGAAGTTAAAGAATCACTTGTGCGTATGTGTGCACTATGACCTCCACGTAGCGATGCAATTCATTTTCCATAACCATATTTAATGGATGGTTATTATGATGGATTAAATTTTTATATATTATATTTATGATATTATTATTATTCTATAATTATAATATAATATCACACTTATAACCGTCCAATATTTTGGAAAATAATAATGTCGCTCATCCATACACATGAACTACCACTTCCAGGAAGTAATGTGATTCGTTTTCCATTTGAGTTTTAATTGAATTTTAAAAATAATTTATTTAATGAAGATATACGATATATATTATATAATAATGATTTTTTAAACAAGATTTATTATTCACATTTCTTTCATTCTATCCGTCAAAGAGTGACAACAATGTTCATGCGTACGTACAACCTACCGTCTCCATGAACAATGCAATTACTCTCTACTATTTATGTATAATTAGAAATATGTATGTAATAAATATATTAGATATTTATATCATGATTAAAACTATTTATATTATTTAACCATGATAAAATTACAAGGATTAGGACCACCAAACCAAAATTCTTATGAAAAATAAAATAGTTAAGGCCTAGAAACGATAATTTTAATAAGTAATTATTAATAAATGGGTGTTAAAATGTTATTAGAGGATAATATATTATATTATAAGTATTTAAATTATTATTTTATATAATTATAATAACTTTACATTTATCATATAGTATTTTAGATCACCATTGATGCGAGTCTAACTTGAGGTAAGGGGATTTCTCATCTCACTTTCATTTTTGTGAGACATATGGCATATTCAACACTTGTTTCCATTTTATGGTGTATATAATACCCATAAATTTCTTTTGATATTATTTTAATTAAAATTATTTGGATTTGGACATCCATGAATTTTTCTATCTTTAATGAGGTTTTGATTTGGAGATTATGAAAGCGGTAAGGGTTTATCATCTCAAATTGTCTTCTTTGGGACATATGTTATGATATGCACCTATATTTTCTATGAGTTATTTATAAATATCATTTGAAATTATATATAATTAATACCATAATTTTAATTAATTTTATTTTAATTCATACTTTCATGGGGCTTATGATTAAAAAATTATCAATGTGGTATGGTATTTATGTTATAATCTCATTATTTTTCAGGATTATTTATGATTTAGTTTAAAATGAAAGAAATTTATGATCCATATCTCTATAATAAAATTAATTATTTTATAAACTAGTTATTTATGATTATTACCTTTTTTACTTTCAATTTATTCCATTTATGTACACAATATACTAAAAAAACGTTTTTATTGAAAATTGAATCCATTTCTCTCTTCGGTCGGAAATAATTTCCTACCATATACACGTTTTATAAAAATGTTTTCAAGAATATTTTAATATTATCCTATGAATTTTTAAATTCATTTTTCCCATGATTTACTATTTTAAAAAAGGGTTAAAAAAGAATATTCTTGTTATTTTCTAAATAAAGCACTATTGACTCTTTACTAAAAATGTGAAACTTATATTTTTTTAAAATAAATGGAATGAATAGAATTTCCCACCATCATGACCACTAAATTATTTAGATACTCCTTTAAAACTTTACATGTTTCTTTTAAATGAATTTTTTTTCCATAATATTTATTAAAATTTTATATTTTTATAGACATGATTTAAAAATGAAAAGGTTATTTTACTTAAGAAATATTCCTAATATATTTTAAATGAATTTTAATCTATGGTGTCATATTTTAATGTTACAAATTATTTACTCAGGATATGATCAAATGATATTATCCACTATTATTATTTGGACAGATTATGATGATGATGATTTAAGGATAATTCTATGAAACCCATTTATTTACATTAGGTTAATTATGTTATGAAACTCATTTATTTTCCATGGGTTATTCTATGAGAAAATGATAAATGTTTTATAAAACTCATTACATTTTCATGGGTTATGATATGCTTAATGTATTATGATATTGTAGAACAAATGAATTTTATTTTCATTATGTGATGGGTGACCCAATAATTATATATCCCTATGATGCATTAGTTAAATATGAATATATCATGAGATAATAATGAATTGAATAGGTAGTGAACTTAATTTAGCAAGGGACTCTATCCACTCTAATACTCTTGGTATTGAACCTGGACTAGGAAATGGGGAGTTAACTAATTCCACTATGATAGACTTGGGAGTAAACCTTAACTGCATAATTAAGAGTGAAACTAATCCACTTTGATAGTGTTGGGATTGAACCTTGACTAAGGATACGATGGTTTGAGGAGTGAACCCAATCCAATTCGAGGTCCTTGGTAGTGAGCCTTGACTACTAATGAAATGATTTTCTATTTCTATATGTATTCTAAAAATTTATGTATTATTCCAATGTTATGACCTCCTGGGTTATGTTATTTTATTCCTTTATGATTCAGGTATTATAAACTACCAATATTTATTCTATGACTTGATATTATATATTATGATAAGTAGGTTATGGTTTTAAAATATTATGATCATGTTCTCATATAATTCTAGTCATTTTATAATTAACTAGTCATTGATATCTAACTTCTTTACCCTTACTGAGAATTCAAGTTCACCCTTTATTATGTTTCCTTCCCCCTAGTCATTATAAATGTTTAATTAGGGTATGTATATGAATGTTAATATGTGGTAATATCATCATGGGATTAGTTGAATATCAATCATAAAAAATAATATTGTGTATCTAGTCTATAAATACACTAAACCTTTATGGTTTTCAGCATTGTATTTATGAAATTTGTTGAATATTAATCTAAAATGATGAAATATTTATGTGTGAAGAGTATATTTTTATATAGGGAGGATGAGTCTTAGATTTGTTTTGTTAGTGTTCAGTTGAAATTATCTCTTATTGAGATTATTCGCTAGTTACAACAGCTTGATGATAACTACTAAGGCAGTAGGGATTGTTTATATAGCAAGGAGACCATCACTGAAAGGTCCCTATATTTGAGGCTATCACATTCTTTAGGAATATGTTTTCACTCTATATCATATGAGAAAGGTTTTGATGATGAATTTTCATCTTTCCAAGTGGGTGGTATGACCAAGAAGAACAAATATGTTTTATGAAATGAGGCATCATTTCTAGTGTCTTGGTAAGAAACAAGACATTTCTGATTTTGTTTCTCATTGTTATACTTTTTAGTGGATTAAATCTAAGCATAAGATAAATTTAGGTATGCTTTATCCCCTTATTGTTCCAACTTTGAAGAGAGATGATGTATTTATGAACTTTGAGGTTGGGTTTATATATAAATTTTGATGAATGAATATGATTTGGGTGGAAATTAATCGATTGAAAAAATATTATAATTGTATTCCCATTCATGATATGACTAAATTTTAGGAATTGAAAATTATATATGTGCAAGAGAGAATTATATAACATATAGTTCCATATTCCATAGTTTTAGATAGGGATTCATGGCTCACTTATCATTTTTTAAGAGGCCTCTAGGAGGTGAGGGGATCCCCAGTAAAGTTGATCATGGTGTACCATCCTCAGGAAGATAGTCAGAAAAAATGTGTTATACAGATTATGAAGGACATGCTTTGTGACTGTTTACTTGAATTTGGAGGATATTGGGATTTCCATTTTATATCAGTTGAGTTTTCATATGATAATAAAAATAATTAAACCATTAATATGTAACAATTTATGGTATTGTATGTCTATCCTTATAAATATCTACTCAGTTGGTCATATATTGGTGAATATTCCCTTGTGGGACTTTGTCTCATCCAATAGGTGAAGAAAAAGATTCATTTTATTCATTAGAACAAGATAATGTTGAATAGATGATATAAGTATTATGCTAATAATTATCAATAACCTTTATAGTTTTTGATCAATGTTTAGGTGTTTTTGAGAGTTTCACCTCAGTTGGGTCATTGACATCATAGAAGATAGTTGAATTTATCATTGAGATATGTGGGACTGTTTGATATTATTGATCTAATTTGAATGGTATATCACCACTTATAATTTCCACCACATAAGACATCAATACATGACATCTTTCACAGTCCTATCTCAAGAATTATCTTTTAGAATAATCTCATGTCTAGAGTTGGTAGGAACTTGAGGTGTAACCAGATATGATTGTGGCTGAGAATTTGATTTGGATTATCGATTCTTAGATAAAGGTTCATCATCAAAAGTACATACCATTGATATGGGTACTATGGAAACATGGTTCCCATTATCAAGATACTTGGGAGATTTAGGCTTTGATGAGAGAGTAGTGACCTCACCTATATGCTTTAAAGAATTTTTTATAGTATTTATAGAATAAGAAATCATTTATGATATGGAGAATTATAACATCATGACACCATCTTTTAGGTATAAGCCATGATTTTTTTATTCCTTTTTCTTTATATCAATATCACTTTTTATTATTGATTATTTATTATTTCAAAATGGTTAAGCCTTTTTAGGGGTCAGGTAAAGTGGGTTTGATCCAAGTTTTAGAGGCTAGGAGTTGGCTGAGGAGTTTAAAATGGGACTGGGAATGGGAATGTACACAAAATGGATATAGGAGGTCCACCATCCTATTGGTGAGGGCCACCGACCAGCTGGTGGAGGGATGGTAGTGTAGGTTTCCTATAATAATCACACTAGACATATGATGTGGGTCACTAGATGGTTGATGGGTGGTTAGAGGATATGGGTTTCTAAAAGAATTCTACAAGCTTGCCTGTAGGATCACACTATCCAACCATTGGGATTTTTAGAAGATTGTGCATTCTTCCATGTGCCACTGACCAGCTAGTAGGATAAAGTGTCTATCTAGGGATATATATATGGGAAATTTTGGAAATATAAGTATAGAAATTTTATTTTTAATATCCTCTTAAACTCTAAACACTTCTCCCATGTACCTAATCTAAACCTAATCACAATCAAGGTTCTTTAGAGGAAAATTTGGACATTCCAATATTGTTTCTTTATAGACCATAGTATTATTTGAAGCATTAATTATCTTATAATAATTATGATCTCAATTTTATTGAAATAATTGGTTTCATAATTAAATTAATATCATTTAAAATCATTGTTTTTTGGTTAATTTTAAATGGATTTACAATTGATTTATAAAATCTTTATTTGAGTCTTTTGATAAATGTTTTTGAAATGGAACGATGTGTGTGGTAAAATACCTTTTTCAATAGATTTTAAAATGAAATTTATATTTCTAGAAAAATGATATTTAATTGAAATGAATGATTTGAAGCATGGAAGTGATGATGAAATTTTAAAAGAGATAGAATGAAATATATTATGATTCATAATGACATGAATTGATTTGGAAGGCATGATTTTTTATGAAAACCATTTGATATTATTTTTTAAAATAAAATATAATGTTTTGAAACTTTAACTTGGGGATGAATGAAATGATTGATTAAAATTATTTGATGTTGACTGAAATGAATGATATTACCATGTATGTTTGATTACCTTTAAGCACATGAGATTCTAGGTAGTTAGGTGAGAGGATATACACACTAGGTAAACTGATATCTAGTAATGACTTGATTATTACAATGATGCTAAACTACCATGAGGATAGGGAGTTTATTTATTGGGGGTATTTTCTAATTCCCTCGGGGATTGAGATCTAGGAATTGTGTGCACACTTAGAGCTATATTTTACTAAGATTTTTTTTTGGAAATTTGTAACTAAAACTAAATTACCCTGAGTATTATTACCATGCAGTTATGATTTTAAATGATTTAAATTCTAGTGATTTATTGAAATAATTATTCATTTTTGTTTTTATAGAAATGATTATTCATGATTATTTAGATAAATATACTTATATATTTATGTATTCAAGTAAATTCACTTTTGAACTTGTTTTAGTTCTATCCATTGAAATATTTTGTAAATCATGTTTTGATAAAAATTATCAAAAGATTTCTAGGAAATGTTTTATTTAAAATTTTTTATATATGGTTTACGTGACATGGATTGTTTATAGAATACTTGGGGAGATTGTACTAGGATTTATTACTCACACCCTAATTTTTTCCTTTAGTAATTTGTAAACTTTATTATACTAATATAGATAAAGAAAAGAAACCACTTGGAGGTGGTGTATGTTATCGGTTAACAGGACCTTGGAAGTTGGAGGTGATATGTGTAGCATGTGACCCAATTGTAACATAGAGATCTTGTATTTTTTTTTGATGATTGATTTAATGACTTTGGTTGATGTGAAATTTTTGGGATAGGTATCTATATACTTGTGGTGTCTTTCTCTTGAGGAGTGTGTGGAATACACACTATTTATGGATTTGTATATACTATTTTTTCTTGATGAGTTTTTCTTATGGAAAAATTGTTACCTCATGTTTTTTATTCCAAAGTACTAGTATCCATCCCATGGGGATCGATAAATCCTTTTAAGGAAAATCATAATTTATTTGAGTACCATTTAGGCGGGTTATCAAGGATGGTTCATGAAATTTAGCTAGTTCATGTTTATTAGATTCATGTCGACAGTGATGGGGCATGGGTGAGATATTTGGAGACGATTAATTATTTTTAACCCAACTAGTGGTGCATTAATACTAAGTCATGGGTCATTCATATACTTATTCTTGTAAGTACCCATTTAATAATGGGTTATGGGTCCAATTATACATTGGTTTTGTCAGATGATGTATATTCCGCATAATGAGGTTCGAATCCTCTATATGGTTTGGCACTCCCCCAACTGAAATACACTCCTCAAGAAGGAATAGATCCCCCAATATTATTAGAGAGAGTTTGTTTGAAAGGTTGGGATATGATTATATGGAGCTCAGTAAATCTTATTTGTATCAAGGAATATTACTCCCTTCATAGAGTTTATTCTTTCCCATGTATTAAGGAAGAATGATCATAGGAGTAGGTACACTCTATATTGATAAAAATTTCTTTGATGAGATACATTTCTCATCTAAGGTTTTGAGATAGGGATGTGAGAACTGTGCGTACAATATTTTTTCTGAAATTATGTTTTTTATGATATTCTTAGAATCCTTTAAGCATGTGAACTTTGTGGAAATAAAATATGGTGATTTTAGGGATTCTCCATATTTACCTAATTATTACTAATTTGTGATTTACAAATGGTCTATAAACTTCAGGCACTTTAGGTATTACACTACCCAAAATTTATCTGGTTTCTTATGAGATGTGAATATTCATGAATCTATGCTAATTTTATTAGGGATTATCTTTATCCCAGGTTTCCTTATCTACTAATAATATCTAGGATTTATTTTTTAGGTTTCTCTCATGTTACAAATAATCTATACGACTTATTATTTCATAATTAATTTGTGTTTTTAGAGTACATTGCTCCGTGTGTTTATAATCACTATTTCATGAGCCCAATTCTTATGTGTGTTATGTCTGTGAATATGTTGCATAGTTTTGTGATCATATGGGTGTAAATTGAGCTAGACCAGATCATGAAAAGTATATTTTTGGTGTAATTTAATGATCCTTAATAGAGGTGGTTACTATTGGAAAGTACTTACCATGAGTTATTATATTGAGCATGTGATATATTATTTTATATATTCATTATACATGGTGAAATTTTCATTTTTATAGGTTACATGTCATAGTTTTCTATTAGGGTCTTTTATTGTAATGTTTTCTTGTTTTATCCATGAATTTATTATAGATATGATCTATTTATTTATATATTTTTTGTAGTTAATAGAAATTACTTGTGTATTTGGTTTTCATATTTGTTGTAGGTTAGTATAGGATAATCCCTACCATTTATATTATGCATTCTTATTGTAAGTCACTAGCCCTTGGGCAATTGGATTTGGGATTGGGGTGCCACACATTTGGATTACCACTAACCCTAGTGAGTCCTAGTTATTCAAGTCATGCTATAAATAATTTTTGATTAGTATGATGATATAAATAATATAAATTAGTTTCCAAGGGATACAAAATAAATATGAACTTTCTATATTTAGGTATATTTTTTAGAAACAATATGATTCACATAAGATATGAAACACCAAATTACTCTAAAATATAATTTGGTGCATTTCCTAGTCCATAACTCAAGTAATGTCTTTAAAATTTCTTTAAATGTAATGTAAGTAATAAAGTAGTTTTTAAGTGAATAACCCAAAAAATATGCAAGTTTAATTTTAACTCACCATTGATAAAATGAACCCAAATAATGTACGATATATCCTTTTAGATACATCATTCCATTGATATATACCTAGGCATATGAGTTGTAAAATAATTCTATAATCTCTTAGATGTTCAATAAACTCTTTATTTGATTACTCCTCACCATAATCTGATTAAAGTAATTTATTACACTTTATAAGTTTTCTTTATACTTATTTTAATCTTCAAGAATTTTTCAAAGTTTTCAAACTTGTTCTTTATAAGAAACACATGACCATTCTTATAAGGACCCGACCTTAAACCTTACTTAATCTTGAATTAAATTGAATAATTCACATTGAGGTTCTGTTCATGTTTATAGTTTTAGAGAATTAGGACATAACTATTACATCTAAAAGATTACAAAGTAGACACATCTACTCAGTTTCCGTTTTTTTCACAAAATAAAAACTCTTGAACAAAAGAGTCATGTCTAGTTCCTTGTTTTAGACAGCCTGGCATTTCCTTGATCCCATCCTTGACCCTATTCAACTTTATGTCCTGTGAAAAACATTTTAAAAACGTGGGATGAGAATAAGAAGCTCAGTAAGAGTTATAACAATACAGAAAGAAAAAATTAGTCCATGTACACATAATAATCAATGAAAACATACTTTACTCATAATACATAAGCACTTAACATATCTCATGAAAACATAAGACATATGAATAACTCATAGAAATCACAATACATAAAGGTAAATTGAGGCATTCATAACATTATTACATAGGGAGTAACCCTCATGGTTACGTTTGGAATACCCATCATAGTATATTACCTAAATCTCTTCGGAGAAACCTTAGCGTTTAACCCCTTTGCGTTACCCAATGCGTTAGAGAGCTATATCAGGATCACCCACCCTTAGTTTATCACGGAACCACCCGTCTTCATAAAAAATTCCCAAGAACCATAACATAATCATATCACAAAAAACATGCATAAAGGAAACATAACATTTTAAGATATTGAAATAATGAATCCATTCTAAAAACCATTTTCAAAACCATTTAAAACATTTAATAAAGAGATTTTTGAATCAAAGTGTCCCATACCACTTTGAAGCTTTTAACATTTTAAACCATTAATATCCATATAAATAAATTACTAAAACCATTTTGAAAACATGGATATTAATGATAAATATTTATAAGAATAAATCATTAAAACATTTAAAATGATATTTTAGTTAAAGGGTTTTTAACAAAATGAGAGACACTTGAATACAATAATTGAGGAATAAAATTTAATCAGAACTTTATAATATCATTAGAATAAAGGGATTCATGATATAATATTCCAAAGGACAGTATATACACCATATAAGAGTGAATTGGTGCATAAGAACAATTAAGTATCAATAGAAATGTAAAATGAGATGAAATCCCTTATAAAGAAGGTATCCTTAAATTAAGGATAAATAAATCTCATAATTTTGTGTGAAAAATATAAATACACCCAATATAAGTGGATATTAAGTTTAAAATAATCAAAGGCCATTCACACATATTCAAAGGACGAAATATTCAATAACTACATGTTGAACCCAAAGAAATCGAAATTGGGTTAAGAAGTTCCCTTGGTAAAATTCGACAGCCTAACAACATCACTTTAAAATTCATAAAAATAGTTGCTGAGAGAGAAAATGGAATCTCATCACTTGGACATAAAATTTAAATCAACAATTATATATAAGAACATATCCCAACATAAAAATATGTAAATTAAAAGACATAACAAAATAAGTCTTTAAAAAGAGAAGTGTGAAAGGTTCCCTTACCGATTTGGGTAACTTCCGTAACGTTCACCCCATGAAAGAAGGACCTTAAAACGTTGATGTAAATACCCATAAAAGAAATTATATTAAAAAAAGAGTAGAATAATGGGAATTACACACACCACTCAAAGTAAATAGTGGAAAACGTTGCATAAATCTCACGGGAATAAAAGTGAGATGAAAAATCCCTTATGAAAACTCGGCAGCCTAACGGTGCCACTTAAAACTTACAAAAATGGATTTATGAGATAAAATAGGGTTTATATTAATATGAACATAAAAATTAAATAATGAGGAATATAAAATAACATCCCCAAACATATAAAATATGAGCTTAAAAGAAATGACATAAAAGAGAGCACTTAAAAAGAAAGAGAGAGGTTGGATCCCTTACCTCAAGTCTGACTTGTCTTGTTCGTTTCCTTATATTCCTGAATAATAAAATTTGGTAAATTAATAATTTCTTAAGTAAATCCTTTAATGTTTATTATTAAATTCATGTCACATATTATAATGTTATAATAATTAGTTAATAATGTGAGTTCATATCAGACGTTTTTGTCGATGTTCGGTACATGAGTCAAAAATGAACTTGTTTGAAAATAATTGTCCATGTAGTTATAAGTACATCATCTCCAAAATAGTATTAATGATTTAAATATCATATATATCCAGTACATATTCATTTTATACTATTCCATAACATTTGGAGATAAAAAGAAATGAAATGCACCGTTCATGGAGACGGTAGGCCGTACGTACGCATGAACGCTACTTTCATTTCTTTGTCATATTAATGGAATTAAAAATAATTGATAGATATATATATTATAATTCCAGTATAATATATATGTTATATAGGTCACATAAGTTCATTAATTTATTTCTTTATACATTCCATGTATTGCAAGAACGAGTCACATCACTTGAGGGGGCGGTAGTCCACACTTCCTCATATGAAATTATCTCATTTGCACAGATGAAAAGAATAAAGGTAAATTTTAAATATAAAATACAGAAGAATAAGAAAACATAAATACCATATATATCATATATAAAATATAGTGAGATCATAATGGCCACCTTTAAAGGTGTTAAAATAATACTGAACAATCATCGTTTCGTGATGCAGTAATTCGCCATCCATAGAAATAGTATATTCTTTAACCATTAGGCAGATGTGTGTGTAAGTGTACCTCAAATACTTATTATAAAAACATCCCAGTATATTGAAGATACTGGTGTTTTTACAAAATAAAGTAATAAAAATAGTTTAGGGGGTTGGAGAAGCAAAATAAAACAAAAGAACATAAGAGAAGACATTACCTTTAAATCGGGTAACTCCCTTTGGTTTGAACCAAAAGGGTTTCTTGAAGAGATTTATGCCTAAGGTGAGGCTTCAATTATGAAGAGAGGGATTTGGAGAGATGAAATGGGCAAGTTTTGTCTGAGTAAAAGGCTTGAGATGTGTGGGTAAGGAGTTAGAGGTGGGAGCCTTTTATAAGAGGGAGGAGGGGCACTCTTGGAAAGTCAAGAAATGTTACATTATTTTAAAATGGTTTTCTGATTTTAAAGGTTCCACATTGATATATTTAAAGGATAAGGTAATAAGGGTTCTAAATATACTCATCCAATATATTTTTTACAAGTGTAAGTCTTATATTTTACATTATATTTTTATTTTATTTAAATCGTTCATTAATGAGGTAATCGCTGCATCATCATGGTGTCATAAATAAATTAATTTATTTAATGTATAAAAATTATAAAAAAATACTATGATGTAGGAAATATTTTTATCTTACCAATGAATTTTTATAGTATAATATACCATTTACATATACAAAACTAAAATTGTTTTACTTAGGTGTTACATACTTTTGTGATATTCTCCTTTCTTTAAAAATAAAGTGATAAAGTGTCACTATCAATCAAAAGTGATTACATGGGGTCCCTAAGTTATGCACAAGGAATCCCATGGTCGGCCATGACACAACCAGTAGCATTAGGACACATTTTGGGGTCATATTTGTTATTATGATATTATTTTATTATCCTTAACTACCCGATTACAAATTAATCACGATAATTAAAGATAATTACCGTCGTTACTATTCATAATGTCCAAAAACAAAAGAGTCATAATTACATAATTTGGACCTTATGATTCCAAATATGAAATCTATTTTACCAAATTCCAAACACAGAAATTTCAATAATTAATTTAAAAACAATTCCCGTTGTCAAAACAAATAGCGGGTTTTTTTGAAGCAATATCTATGAAAAGTTTGGCACTTGTTTATGTGCACTTTCAAAGTGAAATTAATTATAATAAACACCATTGAATTAAATGGTAAAAATATATTCTAATTAAACTTTAAAACAATTAAAAAAGATAATCTATCCATATAATTAAATTATATGAAAAAGCAGTTTTGAAGTAAAATGCAGTATTTTTCACTATTCATTAAAAAAATGAACATTTGTCAGAAATATACCAAACATGTATCCAATGTAAATTTCAATACCCCAATTATAAATAATAAGTTTATTTTTACAAATAGAGCTTATAAAATTGTCAAAAGTTAGATTAAAAAAGGTTCTCCATCAAAAGGCAGTAAAACCATATTAGAGTATTTATTCTTAAAATTGGATTCATTTGCATTTTAAGCCTCTAACATTTATCGGATAAATGTAAAAATATTTAACAAACATATGTAATCATTTTTTTAGTTAGTTTTGTTCATTCCTGCCATTACAATGGCTATGCATTAACTATTTAAAATAATATTATTATATTGCTAGTGTGCAACGTAAGATTTCAAAGAAACTCGTTGTTGCTTATTGGGCACGCCATCGAGCATAGATTTCCCTTTAAAGTAATATTAAAAAATATTGATAAACATGATAATGTAATATTATTTATTTACCTGGGATGTTACATCCTTCCCCCCTTTTGGGAATTGCGTCCTCACAATTTTAAAATTGGGCTTGGAAACTTCATTGAAATCCCCACATCAGAAAAAGAGTCAGCAAAACTATCACTTTAAAAGAAATAAAGAGAAGTACAGAGGTCACCCGAGTTAAACCATACTATGATTCCATGTAGGAAAACATGGATATGGAATAAAAAACAAAGGGTCATGTTCTTAGGGAGAGTGATAGAAAACATGTTTAGGAGAAAGTTAACCACCAGAAAATCACAAACTTGTGATGGGTTAAAAGCTATTTGATTCCCCAGTAGGAAAAATTATCAGACAACATTTTTGTTTTATGTCGCTTTTCATTGAGGAATTTATTTATTATATTAACTAAATCATAAGTAAACAAACTTACTTGTCGTGTAGACTTTCATCTCTTACTATATTTCTTACACACACTCATATTTTCTTCAAAAGACGAGTATTCAGGATGACCTGTTCAAATTAAGAGCGCATTAATCAACTTCTTGAGAATCACCTAATCCACAAAATAGAACTATATACTTCCCATGTCTTTAGACCAAAACCAAAACAAAAAAAAATCTAGTACAAGATCAGATAATACCCAAAAAGGATAATCCTTTATAAAAATAAAATATATTCTTAATCTCCAAAATTTGTCCAACAAAACCCAAAGTTCAAACAAAGACCATTCGATAAAAAATTGTCCAAAAAACAATTCTTCAAAGTAATCCAAACTAAGATTGAAACCCAAATCTCTGAAGGATTTAATCACATAGTCTTCCAAGATAAATCTTAACATTTATCTCCAAATAACATCAACTTCTCTTAAAGTCTCGTATTGAAAAGTAATTAACCTAATCACATATCCTCCATGATAGGTTAAAAATTTCCATATATAACCCAAAATCAACTTACTCTTGATTCATAAAATCATCTACTTAAAAAGAATTAGTCAAAATAAGCAAGGACTTCACGTAGTCCAGTGGTAGGCGATAAATACCAGTCACACTTTGGTTGTCGGTTTGATTCCCGCAGCTTCTTTCGATACGACGGGTTGTCACACGGTCTGCGTGTTGTCCTTTTTCCAAAACTATATAATTCTTAAAACATTCCCTAAAAAGTGATAAAATCTTCAAAAATAACCATAACATATTTTAACCACAAAGGTTATCTAATAACATTCATTTTGCAAGCCAAAATATATTAACCAGTAATTGCCTCAAATTCAAGGATCATATAAACCCAAATGGTTCTTTATAACTATATCCACAAAATAAAGGATAATTATTCCTTGAATAAAATTTTCATATATCAAAAATCAGGGTTACATATACTATAAAAAGTCTTCTAATGTAACCCCATCATCAAAAGAGACTTAATACATTTAAGAATTTCACCATCCTAAAATCTACCATAACTCTTGAATCCCTTATATGTTGACTTCTTACTCATTCAACACTCTTCATGATCCATTAACCATTCCTTTTCAACTTATTCTGAAATACTTCTTTCCTACAAACAAAATCATGAATCATATCCTAATATTCCAATAATAGGAAAACCTACGTTAAGAAATAATCCATACCTTTCATTAGTCATTGTCAGTTTCTTCATCCTCAATCGGAATGGAATTAGGTATTGGTAAACGAATATTTGTACGATCTTGGTGATCCCATTCTCAAAACTTCTTCATAGGACATGTGTTTGCATAATGACCATGCACACCACATTTAAAACATTCAATTGATCCTTCAGAAAGAACTTTTTTCCCTTTCCTAGATTCAACTAGATGCTTCCTTTTTCCATGGTAGGTTCTTGATTTATGACCTTCATTTCCACATCTATACCATCTTTATGTCCCTTTGAAAAATTTTCCTATGTGTTTCATTCCACATCTTTGACACATGTATTTTTGAACATACCTTTATGATTATTACCTGAACATTTGTAGGGATTTGTTTCTCGTATATACAATGCCTTATAAAAATCACTAAGGTTCAGCTGGTCAATCATGACCCCAGATAGTTGGTTGAGGATAACCACACGATTTCTCATTGCATCTTCCATATCATTCAGTTGTTCTTTCATAAAACCGTCAAAGTTTTCTTCAAATCCACTATTACTTTGGTGCCTGCTAGATCCAGCCATTTACTAAAACCAAAATGGTCAGTGTGAGTATATCTGTAAAATCATCATATAATAATGAGGAAGATAAACACCAAGATATACTTTTCCAAGTTATCTCAAACTCATTATAACTTTTAAAAAAAACAATGACTCCATCTAATATACTAACCATTGTGGTTATACACAACTTGTCACTTTTTCTTAAACAAAACTCTAACCTCTAATGTTATCTAAACCAACCTCTAATACCAACTATAAGTACCCGACCGTAAACCTTACTTAATCTTGAATTAAATTGAATAATTTACATTGAGGATCTTTTAAGGTTTAGAGTTTTAGAGAATTAGGACATAACTATTACATCTCAAAGATTACAAAGCAGACACATCTACTCAGTTTCCGTTTTTTTTTCACAAAATAAAAAATCTTGAACAAAAGAGTCATGTCTAGTTCCTTGTTATAGACAGCCTGAGATTTCCTTGATCCCATCCTTGACCCTATTCAACTTTATGTCCTATGAAAAACATTTCAAAAACTTGGTATGAGCATAAAAAGATCAGTAAGGGTTATAACAATACGAAAATAAAACATTAGTCCATGTACACATAAGAATAAATGAAAACATACTTTACTCATAAAACATAATCACTTAACATACCTCATGAAAACATAAGACATATGAATAACTCATAGAAATAGTAAGACATAAAGGTAACTTGAGGCATTCATAACATTCTTACGTAGGGAGTAACCCTCATGGTTACGTTTGGAATACCCATCACAGTATATTCCCTAAATCTCTTCGGAGAAACCTTATCGTTTAACCCCTTCGCGTCACCCAATTCATTGGAGAGCTATATCGAGCTCACCTGCCCTTAGTTTATCACAGAACCACCCGTCTTCATAAACAATGCCCAATAACCATAACATAATCGTATCACATAAAACATGCATAAAGGAAACATAACATTCCCACATTACAATAACAATATAACATTTTAAGATATTTAAATAATGAATCCATTCTAAAAACCATTTTCAAAACCATTTAAAACATTTAATAAAGATATTTTTGAATCAAAGTGTCCCATAACACTTTGAAGCTTCTAAAATTTTAAACCATTAATATCCATATAAATAAATTATTAAAACCATTTTGAAAACACGGATATTAATGAGAAATATTTATAATAATAAATCATTAAAACATTTAAAATGATATTTTAGTTAAATGGTTTTTAACAAAATGAGAGACACTTGAATACAATAATTGAGGAATAACATTTAATCATAACTTTATAATATCAAGAGATTAAAGGGATTCATGATATAATATTCCAAATGATAGTATATACACCATATACGAGTGAATTGGTGCATAAGAACAATGAAGTCTCAATAGAAATGTAAAATGAGATGAAATCCCTTATAAAGAAGGTATCCTTAAATTAAGGATAAATCAATCTCATAATTATGTGTGAAAAATATAAATACACCAAATATAAGTGGATATTTTGTGTAAAAAAATCAAAGGTCATTCACACATATTCAAAGGATGAAATATTCAATAACTACATGTTGAACCCAAAGAAATCGAAATTGGGTTAAGAAGTTCCCTTGGTAAAATTCGACAGCCTAATGACGTCACTTTAAAATTCATAAAATTAGTTGATGAGAGAGAAAATGGTATCTCATCACTTGGAAATAAAATTTACATCAATAAGGATATATAATAACATATCCCAACATAAAAAGATGTAAATTAAAAGACATAACAAAATAAGTCTTTAAAAAGAGAAGTGTGAAAGGTTCCCTTACCGATTTGGGTAACTTCCGAAACGTTCACCCCATGAAATAAGGACCGTAAAATGTTGATATAAATACCCATAAAAGAAATTATATTACACAAAGAGTATAATAATGGGCATTACATACACCACTCAAAGGAAATAGTGTCAATTGTTGTATAAATCTCACGGGAATAAAAGTGAGATGAAAAATCCCTTACGAAAACTCGGCTGCCTAACGACGCCACTTAAAACTTACAAAAACAGATTTATGAGATAAAATACGGTGTATCATAATATGAACATAAAAATTAAAGAACTAGGAATATAAAATAACATCCCCAAACATAAGAAATATGAGCTTAAAATAAATGACATAAAAGAGAGTACTTAAAAAGAAAGAGAGAGGTTGGATCCCTTACCTCAAGTCTGACTTGTCTTATTCGTTTCCTTATATTCCTGAATAATAAACTTTGGTCAACTAATAATTGATTAAGGAAATCCTTTAAATTTTATTATTCAATTCATGTCACATATTATAATTTTATAATAATTAGTTAATAATGTAAGTTCATATCAGACGTTTTTGTCGATGTTCGGTACATGAGTCAAAAATGAACTTGTTTGAAAAGAATTGTCCATGTAGTTATAAGTAAATCATCTCCAGAATAGTAATAATGATTTAAATATCATATATATCCAGTAAATATTCATTTTATACTATTCCATAACATTTGGAGATAAAAATAAATAAAATGCACAGTTCATGGAGACGGTAGGCCGTACGTACACATGAATGCTACTTTCATTTCTTTGTCATATTAATGGAATTAAAAATAATTGAAAGATATATATATTATAATTCCGGTATAATATATATGTTATATAGGTCACATAATTTCATTAATTTCTTTCTTTATACATTCCATGTATTGCAAGAACGAGTCACATCACTTGAGGAGGCGGTAGTCCACACTTCCTCATATGAAATTATCGCATTTTCACAACATGCAAAGAATAAAGGTACGTTTTAAATATAAAATACAGAAGTTTATATAAAACCTAAATACCATATATATCATATATAAAATAAAGTGACATCATAATGGCCACCTTTAAAGGTGTTAAAAGAATATTGAACAATCATCATTTCGTGATGCAGAAATTCGCCATCCACAAAAACAAT
Organism: Viscum album; assembly: GCA_963277665.1. NCBI lineage: Eukaryota > Viridiplantae > Streptophyta > Magnoliopsida > Santalales > Viscaceae > Viscum > Viscum album. The sequence goes on along the minus strand of OY728139.1, from coordinate 125,341,607 downwards.
ATGTTCTTTAACCATTAGAAGGATGTATGTGTAAGTGTAGCTCAAATACTTCTTATAAAAACATTCTAGTATATTTAATATACTGTTTTTGTTACAATATAAAGGAATAAAAAGATTTTTGGGGGTTGGAGAAGCAAAATAAAACAATAGAACATAAGAGAAGACATTACCTTTAAATCGGGTAACTCCCTTTGGTTTGAACCAAAAGGGTTTTTTGAAGAACTTTCTGCCTAAGGTGAGGCTTCAATGATGAAGAGAGGGATGTGGAGAGATGAAATGGGTAGGGTTTGGCCGTGTCAAAGGCTTGAGAGGTGTGGGTAAGGAGGTAGAGGTGGGGGCCTTTTATAAGAGGGAGGGGGGGCACTCTTGGAAAGTCAAGAAATGTTACATTATTTTAAAATGAGTTTTGGATTTTAAAGGTCCCACATTGATATATTTCTAGGATAAGGTAATAAGGGTTCGAAATATACTCATCCAATAGATTTTTTACAAGTGTAATTCTTATATTTTACATTATATTTTTATTTTATTTAAATCGTTCATTAATGAGGTAATCGCTGCATCATCATGGTGTCATAAATAAATTAATTTATTTAATGTCTAAAAATTATAAAAAAATAAGATGATATAGGAAATATTTTTAGATTTCCAATGAATTTTTATAGTCTAAGATACCATTAACAAAGACAAAAATAAAATTGTTTTACTTAGGTGTTACATACTTTTGTGATATTCTCCTTTCTTTAAAAATAAAATGATAAAGTGTCACTATCACCCAAAAGTGATTCCATGGGGTCCCTAAGTTAGGAACCGAGAATACCATGGTTGGCCATGACACAAACAGTAGCATTAGGAAACATGTTGGGGTCATTTGTTATTATTATGATATTATTTTATTATCCTTAACTACCCGATTATTAATTAATCACGATAATTAAAGATAATTACCATCGTTACTATTCATAATGTCAAAAAAAAAGAGTCTTAATTACATAATTTGGACCTTATGATTTCAAATATAGAATACATTTTACCAAATTAAAAACATAGACATTGAAATAATTAATTTAAAAATAATCCTTGTTGTCAAAACAAATAGCAGGTTTTTTTAAAGCAATATCTATGAAAAGGTTGGCACTTGTTAATGTCCATTTTCAAAGTGAAATTAATTATAATGACCACCATTTAATTAAATGGTAAAAATATATTCTAATTAAACTTTAAAACAATTAAAAAATATAATCTATCCATATAATTAAATTAGATGAAAAATCAGTTTTGAAGTAAAATGCAATATTTTTCACTATTCATTAAAAAAATGAACATTTGTCAGAAATATGCCAAAAATTTATCAAATGTAAATTTCAATACCCCAATTCTAAATAATAAGTTTATTTTTACAAATAGATCTTATAAAATTGTCAATAGTTAGATATAAAAATGTTCTCCATTAAAAGACGGTATTACCATATTAGAGTATTTATTCTTAAAATTTGATTCATTTGCATTTTAATCCCCTAACATTTATTGGATAAATGTAAAAATATTTAACAAACATATGTAATCATTTTTTTAGTTAGTTCTGTTCATTCCTTCCATTACAATGGCTAGGAATTAACTATTTAAAATAATATTATTATATTGCTAGTGTGCAACGTAAGATTTCAAAGAAACTCGTTGTTGCGTATTGGGTACGCCATCGAGCACAGCTTTCCCTTTAAAGTAATATTAAAAAATATTGATAAACATGAAAATGTAATATTATTTATTTACCCGGGATGTTACAATTATAACTAAATTAATTAGTAAAGGTTATAAATCACTTATAACCACTACTTTATTTTGTACTAAATAACCCCCATACATGACCATGTATTAAGTATAATAACCCACTAAATGTTTCACCTCTACCCATAAAATGTTTATTTATCATTTTTACTAATAAATAATAATTTCATATGTAAAATTATTCCATCATTTCATCTCTCTATCATATTTAAATATGATTCTCAATTAAATTTTCAAGGTGAAAATTATAAATGTAAGTTTTATTTAAATGATTTGGATTAACCTTCTTATTTTTAATGTTATATATATGATATTCCATATCAAGAATATATAAAACATAAATTATATTTATAATTATATAAAATAATTTTTTATGTATATAAATTAACTCTTTTCCTTAATCATGAACAAAAAACCTTCTTTTACAAAATAGAGAACAAAAATAAAATATATTTTTATGGTAAGAACATAGTTAATATATTATAATTATAGATTTAATAAATCTAGTATATTTATATCATATATTACTATCTATAATATAGAAATTATTTATTTATTTATAACATATAATTCTATATCTTCATTAAACAATTATCTTTTATTTTGTGTCTTTATATATCAACAGAAATGTGTGAAAAATTATATTTATCTATTACCCTTGAGGTATAATTATAAAATTTTATTTAATATATAATTTAATTATTTATTCCCACTTTTACCTTTATAATTGAGAATAATTATCAATTTATAAGAATGAAAAATAATTAAAATCAAAATATTGTATGTGTTTATTGTCTTTTAAATATATAACCATATATTCTTATTGAGTTATTATTAAGTTTTATAAATTATTCAATAAAGATAGATATTTAATATACTCATATAATAATGATAACCCCATAAATTATATCCATTATTGGTCTATGATCTAAATTTCACAATGATTTAAGTTTGTCTCAAAACTTATCTTAGTGCATAAATATTTAGGTAGATGATCATATTAATTATATCACATATGACTCTTAGATAGAAGAGTGGATAAAACCATACAATAATATTCTCATGAATTATCATAAATCCATTCATTTGAGTACCTAATCCTCTTAGGGTTTCCAAGCTAAGTGCAACCACTATCCCACAATTGGATTTGGGCACCAAATCTTATTTGTTTCATCAAAACCCAATATGTATTATAAAAAATAATGCATGGGAACCCATATAACGACCATACTTTACATACATTGATATTAATTCAGAATTCAAGTATATTTATTAAAACATATAACAAAACTATAACAAGACTGTATAAGTATAGTTTCTTTAGAAACTAAGAAACATAAACAACTGGTTTATAAAACATCTATATTGTCTCCCATTTATTTCATCGTGACTAGACTCCTTTTTAGAATATCATTTTTAATAACATTATTCCTGACCTGGGGAAAAGAAATATATGAAAGGGTGAGCTAAAATTCTTAGTAAGGGTAAATAAAGGAGATATCAATCATATATAACATTTGAAAATCTTATCCTGCATATAAGAGATCATAATATCATGTCATGGGATAAATCGTAAAAGTGAAATGTAATCCCAATAATCATAACATAAGATATGAAATTTTGTTTCATACACATATAATCATAGAAAATAATTTCATATTAGTCAAGGCTCTTTTCCAAGACCATCATAGCGGATAAAGTCCTTTATTGACTTGAGTTTTCTCCTCGTTCCAGCCATGTATCACTAAAACAGGTTAACATTAAATTCCATCCATGTATATATCATGAGATATAAATCTTTACCAAATGCATTGGAGGGAGATATAGGTCCCACCCATATCATAATGAAACCATTCTAATGTGTTCCACAAAAAACATAAAAACATTCACCATATCATTACTAATGAAATCAAATGGGTTTCTTAAACATCCTTCCATCATAATTGATATAAAACAAATGAATTTCCTAAATAAAATTACACAATATAAACAATAATATTATAGTAATAACAATAATATTAACATAAATCTATGTAATCTTAGATGGAAAATAATTTTGATAAAACACTTAAGCTTCATTCCTGAGGAAAATATCCTTTCTTTTTCAAAAACATTTCCTTTCTCAAAATGTCATTAAATTTTAAAAGAAAAGAATTTATTTGAAAATAAACTTGTAAATGTGTATTTTAAGATTATTGGAAAGAAGGTGTTATGAATATGTAAAACCTATTCATGTCGTATAAGATAAAAAAACATTCTCCTTGTACTTTTGTTGGAAAAGTCAAAAAGTACCTTGTGTGGTAAACAAAATAATGATTCCTTCCAAACCATGTAGTAAAAGTAAAAATGGATAAAAATGACATTAAAAATACATATAATAATAGTACACATTTATGAGAATATTTTTATAAAACATGGACATTGATGATAAATATATACCCGGTAGATACTTACAAATAAACAATCTTAGATAAAATGATATTTGAAAAGTTATCCCTTACCTTAAGTATGATATGATTCATATGTATCCAAAACTCATGTATAATGATTTAAATAATGTTACTAATTTATTTAAGAATCATAAACATTTTTATGATAACATTTGTGATCATATTTTCATTTTTTTGTTAGTAACATTTCATTGTTACTCGTTATTCGGGTATTAACTGCTTTATGTACTTATGTATGTTCTGTCAGATAAAGCCTTATTAAAATTTCTAGGTTATAGTTATATCATTTACATAATTTTATTATTATAATATATATCATATTTACTCATTCAATTCATTTATATAATCGTGGTTTAATGAATATTATGTAGAATGAATCACATCGCACCATGGAGACGGTAAGCCGTACGCACCCACACGCGACAATATTGTTCCCATAATTGTTGAATGGTATTAAAGTGGATGGTGTATAGTATATAATAATTAGTATCATGTTATTATAAGAATATATAGTTATTATTTTCACTATTATACCCATCCAAGTAATGTGGTGGTGAAAAACATATTACACCACGATGTGGAGACGGTAATCCATACGTATGCACGCGCGATGATTTTGTTTTTCATAGGATTGATAGAAGGTAAAATAGGGTTGTTTTATATTTATAATAAAATATCAGTATATTATTGATACTTATGTTATTAATTTATAATGAAAAAACTAAATAATAGGAAGTAGAAGAAGAAATAAATTTGAATGAACCGATAGAAGAGATTACCTCTTCCTCTATGTGCCTCCTTTAAAATTCCTCTTTAATAACTAGAGTTGGTCTTTTGAGAAAACCAGAACCTCTAGAATGTAACTAGTAAAGTTTATAGTAGAAATGGGTAGGGTTTGGCCGAGCTTGAGGGCTCAAAATTGAGTGAATAGGAGAGGGAGGTGGTGCCCTTTTATAAGAGAGGAGTGGGGCACTTTAGAAAACTCACCAAAATATTAATTTATAATATATTAAATTTCAACTACAATGGTCAAAAACTTATTTAATTAAAATATAAGATGATTTTTTTGAATACCCATAATCCCATAAAATTTATACAAGTTTAGAATATTTTTTTTATCCTCATATTTTTCTCTTAACCCTTATTTTACCCTTTTTAATCTTACTGTGATATCATGTTATTTACACATTATGGGTTAATGTAATTACCATATCATGTTAAACTACCCAAAAAAAGTTATTTATGAAATTTTTGGACTTATATAAACTATTAGGATAAATCTTAGTTTTTTAGGAATTTAATATAATTTAATAAACTATTTTATGTTTTAAGTTATAAATTGTGTCAATTTTAGAAACTATTCATACTTGACTTTTTAAAAATTCATAAAAACTTTATTAATTAGAAAATAAAGAATTAAATAAAATATAATATGTCAATATAATCCAAAAAATTCATGTATGACATCCAAATAAGTAAATTACATTTTTTTGAATATTTATAAATTCATTTATTTAAATCTTTCATTAATGAGGAAATCACTACATCATATTTGTGTCATAAATAATACTATTTATATAATCTCTAAAAATTATAAATAAAATTCCATGATGTAGGAATTATTTTTATTTTTATAATTAATATTTTTAATCAAATATATCAGTTATATAACCCTATATTAAAATCGATTTAGTAAAAGTTATATGTTTAGGTTATAAATATCTTTACTTTAAATTAATTTGTATAAATCACATCCATGTGAATCCATGGGGTCCCAAAATCATCCCAAGGATGCCCATGGTCAGAAATATTTCATCCCATAGGATTAGGATACGTTTTAGGGTAGTATTATATTATTTAATTATTATTTGTTTAAACTTATTTACCTGATTTACCCTTTAACCATGGTAAATAAAATAGTTACTTAAGTTACTATTCATAAGGTCAAAAAATAAAAGGTATCTATTCACACAATTTGAACATTATGATTCCAAATATGGAATCCATTTTTCCAAATTCAGAACATATAATTTTCATTAATTGATTTAAAATTAACCCCATTGTTGAAATGAGAAAATGAGTTTTAAATGTTAAAACATTGCAAAAGATTGAAATGTTTTTACCTATGAATTAAATGTAAAATTAATGATAATGACTTATATTATATTAAATGGTAAAAATATATTCTATTTTTACTTTAAAACCATTCAATATTATAATTTAACCATATAAATTATCTCGATGAAGAAGTTGTTTTTAATTAAAATTTAGAGTATTTTTACTATTAATCAAAACATGAAAGTTATCAGAAAAATATCAGAAATTTTTCCAAAGTAAATTTTTATATCCCACTTAAAAATAACATGTTTATTTTTTCAGATAGAAATTATTAATATCCCAAAATCTCAATTTAAAATGGGTTCTCCATTCAAAATTATAAAATTGACCTTAAAAAAAGGTTCTTATACATAAATAGTTTTGTATTCATACCTGAGGACTAAAATATCAATTAGATGAATATCAAAAAATATTTTATTAATTATATAACACATATATCTCATTAATACCATTACCAAATGTAATTAACTCAAGAAAATACAAATATCTAATTAATTTATATTTTTCATAAATAATTAATAGCCAAAACATTTATAATTAATTTCCATGAGTTAGTTATAATTATTTATGCTAACCTAAAGGCTAGACTATAATGGTAATTTTATATTAAGGGAATATCGCTGTTCATTTAAACTCACAATTTCATGTAAATTAATCTACTGAAGGATAAAAATTATTTAATGAAAATATTTTATAAAAACATCTAGGTGTTACATTCTACCCCCCTTAAACTGAATTTCTCCCTCAAAATTCATCACTTGGAAATAAAAATATGAGGATACCTATACCTCATAATATCCTCAAGTTCCCATGTAGCTTCTTATAATTGGTAGTTCCTCCATAAAACTTTAACCAAGAGAGTGGTCTTATTTTGTAGAAAATTTTCACTACGATACAAAATCTCTATTGTTTATTCTTCATAAGAATTATCTTGCTCCAGCGGTACGACTTATGAGCTTAATACATGCGAAGGATATAGTATGTACTTTTTCAGGAGGGATACATGGAAGACATCATGAACTTGAGAGAGATTTGGTGGAAGCTCCAATCAGTAAACTAACTTCCCAACATAATCGATAATTACCAAAGGACTGATATACCTAGGGCTTAACTTTCATTTATTTCCAAATATCATTACTCTCTTATAGGGAGATATTCGTAAGAACACCTTATCACCCACTTCAAAATCTAGGTCTTTTTGTCTGTTTTCAGCATAAATTTTTTTCAGACTCTAAGCTACTCTAATGTGTTGTTTAATAGATCTGACCTTTTTTCTATTTCATCAACAAGATCAGGTCTTAATAGCTTTCATTCCCCAAATTCATCTTAGAAAGTTGGAGTTATGCACTTATTTCTATATAAGGCTTCATAAGGAGCCATCTGAATACTAAAGTGAAAGATATTATTGTGAGAAAATTCCACCAATGGTAGGTTTTGATCCCAAACTCCTTTTAAATCCATAGATCAATCTCTCAAAATGTCTTCCAGAGTTTGAATTGTCCTCTCAGACCGACCTTCTGTCTGAGGATGATAAGTAGTGATGAAACTTGACTCTGTATCTAGATCATTCTAAAGACTTCTCCAGAACATCGAGGTAAAAATTGTATCCCGATCAGATATAATAGAAAGTGGTACTCCAGAAAATCTTACCACTTAATTTAAATATATTCGGTCAAGTTGATAAAGAGAGAAATCATGTTTAATAAAAATGAAGTTTTCCAACTTCGTAAGGTGATCAACTATAACCCAGAAAGAATTATTGACTTTGGATGTTTTGGTAAGTCTGATGAAAAAGTCCATAGTGATGTTTTTCCATTTCCATTCTGGTATGGGTAATGGTTGTAACATCCCCTTAGACTTATATCTCCTAGCCTTAACTTGATTAAAAACCAAGTATCGAGAGACATATTCGATGACATCTCTTTTCATTCTATCCCACCAGAAGTACTCTTTTAGGTCCCTGTACATATTTGTGATTCTAGGGTTAATATAGAATGAAGAACTGTGAGCCTAATCCAATATCTCCTTCTTAAATTCTGGTATGGGAGGAACACAAAGCCAATTCATGAACCTTATTATTTCATCACAATCAAGGTTGAATTCAGTAATGTTTCTCATTTTATTTTGTAACTCAACATCTTCCTTTTGTGCCTCTTTAATCTTCACTTGTATAGATGGATGAACATTCATTTGAGAAAGATAATATTTACCCCCTTCCATTATAATTATAAGATCCATCCTTTGTAAATATATAAATATTGGATCTTTCGTGATCCTCATCATGGATAAGCTAGCATGGTCTTGTCGACTTAATGTATCTACCACATTGTTTGCTTTCCCAGAGTGGTGATGTATTGAGAAGTCATAATATTTAATCAACTCCAACCATATTCTTTGGCGCATATTCAACTCATTTTGTGTGAAAATATTCTTTAAACTTTTATGATCAGTATAAATATCACACCTTTCACCATAAAGATAATGCCTCTATATCTTTAATGCAAATATTACCGTAGTTAACACTAAATCATGAGTTGGGTAATTTTTCTTATGGATTTTCAAGTATCACGGAGCATAAGAAATCACTATATCATTTTTCATGAGAACACACCCCATCCCTTTCTTGGATGCATCACTATAGATCACAAACCTTTCTCCACTACAAGGCAATGTGAGCACAGGAGTACTGACTAACCTTCTTTTTATCTCTTTGAAATTCTATTCACATTCCTCCGTCCAAATGAACTTAACTCATTTCTGAGTCAACTAGGTGAGTGTGTTAGATAATCGTGAAAAATATTTCACAAAACGTTACTAATATCCATCCAAACCAAGAAAACTTCAGATCTCAGTTACTGTTGTTGGTCTTTACCATCTTTTAATAACCTCTATTTTTTCTAGATCTACAGATATCCCCTCTCTTGAGATTATGTGACCTAAAAAATGAAACTTTTTGAAGCTAAAATTCACACTTGGTAAATTTGGCATAAAGCTTCTCCTTTATCAGGGTCTTCAGTACATTTCTCAAGTGATATTCATGTTATTCACTACTTTTTGAAGAGACAATAATATCATATATAACGACTACCAAAAACTGATCAAGATAATCTCTAAATACTCTATTCATTAGATCCATGAAGATAGTAGGGGCATTAGTAAGACCAAAAGGCAAACTATAAATTCATAGTGTCCATACCTTGAATGGAATGCCATCTTTGGTATATAATCCTTTTTGAACCTTAATTGATGATACCATAAATGAAGATCAATCTTGGAAAAGTGTTGAGATCTGCGTAGTTGGTCAAATAAGTCATCAATGTGAGGAAGAGGATATTTTTTCTTGATAGTTATCTTGTTAAGTTATTGATAATAAACGCAGAGTCTCATTGATCCATCTTTATTCTTAACAAATAGAATAGGTGCTCCCCAAAGTGACGTACTAGGGTATATGAATCCCTTATCAAGATTCTCTTGGAGTTTCTTCTTCAATTCTTGCAACTCAATTGGGGCCATTCTATAAGGTGTCCTTGAAATAAGCATATCACCCGGTATGAGTTCTATTGAAAACTCAAATTCACAATTTGGTGGAAGACATGGAAATTTCTTTGGAAAGACATTGTCAAACACCCGTAAAATGGGAGTATTCTTAATTGTGATTTTCTCCAAAAACATTTTATATAAATAAACTTCATTTATTGGAATCAAGACCCATAATATGGAATAAATTTCCACTGGAAGGTTATATTCATCCTTGCACTGATAGATGATCATAGATTGATCTTGAATATGAAATGTGACTTCCCTTATTTGGAAATTGATATGAGATCTATATAAAGAAAGCTAATATATTCCAAGAATAACATTAAATTAAAATATAGGAAGGATCACAATATTTTCATGAAGCACTTTCCCACAAACTTCAATTAGAGAAGAATTGTAAACTTTTTATGCGACTGTTGCGCCATTAGAAGTTTTCACAACTTACTAAACATCTAATTGTTGAGGTAATTCGATTATACCCATAGAAAATATTTAGAAATAAAAGAGTGGGTGGATCCAGAATCAAATAATTTTTTTTACTTTAGAGTGGATGGTAAGTGTACCTTTCACCACTTCATTATCGTACTCCATGTCACCGATAGCAATTAAATGTGACTTTCCATTATCTTTGGCCTTAAGAGTTTGTTGGTGTCGATCATCATCAATAACCCTTGGATTAGGACATTGATTCTCATAATTACCCATTTCCTTACATTTGTAACATTGAATTATAGGAGGTTCATTCTATATAACCTTTTCTTTGTTCGCATTTTTAGACATATTTTCCCCATCAATTCAGGATTCAATTTCCCGATGACCTTCTTTTCCACACTTAAAACATTTACTAGTTCCTTTAAGACAATTCCCTCCATGTTTATTTCCACACTTTGAGCATAATAGAAAACTCATCTTCTTTTCATTGTGGTCTTTAGATTTTACATTGAAATCCATTTTCCTCTTCTTAACAAACCCATATGACTGATGGGTTACTCTAATTTCCATCTCAACCTTGAGAACACATAAAACAATATCTTCATAGCTATTGAATTCCCTTATGGATAACACCCTTTAGAGACTTGGTTTTAAGACACTAAATAATTGATCAATCTTAATCTCAGGTTGATAATAATTCCAGAAGTTTACCTTGCAAGTCTTGAAAAATTTGCTTCGTAGGTACCAACAGATTCATCATCCTTTTGCTTAAGTTCCCATAACACCTTCTTCATCTTTGATCAAATAATATGAGGAAAGTTATTTTTGAAAAATTAGTTCTTGAACTTGTCCCATTCCATGGACTCAATTTCATCTCTTTGCCTCGTATTCTTGATAAGACTCCACCATTGATCAACTTCACCTTCCAAATGATATACTGATAAGATGAATTTATCATGTTTATAACATTGTAGAAGTGGAAATATATTTTTAGTGGACCTGATCCATTGTTTAGCACTAATGGATCAGAAGACCCTCTGAATGAAGGTGGATGCTACCTCATAAAGGATTCAACAAAATGGCGATCCTTAATTTTCTCGTTTGTAAGTCCTGTATGATTCATATCTTGAGAAAGTTGGGTGAGCATTGCTACAATATTTTTCATTCCATATCCCATAACATTTGGTTTCTCAGGGGGACAATCATTCCATTGCTCATCACATTCAGCATTAACGTGGTTCCTTCGAGTTCCACCCATTGACTAAAACCAAGAATAATAGTGTGAGAAACACTAATCATAACAGGAAAACCACATAGTCAAGAATAAAATTTCAATTTAGAACACTTTAGGTTTTATCATAGGTTATTCATGGTCGTTTCTAAAACACTAGGATTGTATCCTATACTTAGTCATATCCTTATGGTTCTTACTAAGGCTTTCTCATCCTAGTTTTCGAAGGTTAACTATAAGTTTACTTTGATACCAACGATAACGACCCATACTTTATATACATTGATATTAATTCAGAATTTAATTATATTTATTACAACATATAACAAAACTATAATAGGACCGTATAGGTATAATGTCTTTAGAAACTTGGAATCATAAACAACTGGTTCATAAAACATCAATATTGTCTCCCATTTATTTCATTGTGACTAGAATAATTTTTTGAATATCATACTTAATATCCTTCTTCCTGACCTGGGGAAAATAAATATATGAAAGGGTGATCTCAAATACTCAGTAAGGGTAAACAAAGGAGATATCAATCATATATAACATTTGAAGATCTTATCCTGCATATAAGAGATCAGAATATCATGACATGGGATAAATCATACAAGTGATATGTATTCCCAATAATCATAACATACGACATGAAATTTTGTGTCATGAAAACATAATTATAGAAAATCATTTCATATTAGTCAAGGCTCTTTTCCAATACCATCATAGCGAACAAAGTCCTTTACTGAACCGATTTCTCTCCTCATTTCAGCCCTATATCACAGAACCAGATTAACTTTCCATTCCAGCCATTTCAATATCATGAGATATAAATCTTTACCCAATGAATTGGAGGTAGATATAGGTCCCACCCATCACATAATGAAACCATTCTTATGTGTTCCACAAAAACATAAAAACATTCACCATATCATAACCCATGTAATCAAATGGGTTTCTTAAACATCCTTCCATCATAATCGATATAAAACAAATGGATTTCCTAAATAACATTACATCCTAAACACAATTAGATTATAGTAATAACAGGGATAGTAACATAAATCTATGTAATCTTAGAAGGAAAATAATTTTGATAAAACACTTGAGCTTCATTCCTGAGGAAAATATCCTTCATTATTTTTAAAAATGTTTTATTTTCTCAAAATATTATTCAATTTTAAAAGAAAATAATTTAGTTCAAAATACAATTGTAAACATGCAGAGGAAGATTCATAGAAATAGTGAATTATAAAGATGTAAAAACTGATTCATGCCGTATAAGTTAAAAAAACATTCTCCTTATACTTTTTCTAGAAAAGTAAAAAAGTACCTCGTATGGTAAAAAAATAAAGATTCCTTCCAAACCATATAGTAAAAGTAAAAATGGGTAAAAATGACATTAAAAATACATAGAAGAATAGTATACATTTTATGAGAATATTTTTAGAAAAAATGGACATGGATGATAAATATATACACAGCAGATACTTACAAATAAACAATCTCAGATAAAACGAGATTGGAAAAGTTATCCCTTACCTTAAGTATGATGTGCTTTGTATGTATCCAAAACTCTTGTATAATGATTTAAATAATGCTTATTATTTGTTCAAGAATAATAATAATTTTTTTTGTAACATTTATGATCATATTTTCTTCTGTTTTTAGTAACATTTTATTGTTACTCGTTATTCGGGTATTAAGTGCTTTATATACTTATGAGTGTTCTGTCTGATAAGTCATTGTTCCTATTTTTAGGTTATAGTTATATCATTTACAACATATTATTAGTAAAATATATATCATATATATTAATTCAATTCATTTAAATAATCATGTTTTAATGAAGATTATATAGAACGAATCACATCACACTATGGAGACGGTAAGCCGTACATATGCACGTGTAGTGATATCGTTCCCATAATTATTGAATGGTATTGAAGTGGATACCGTATATTATCTCATAATTAGTATAATTTTAAAATAATCATATATAGTTATTATTTCCACCATTATAACCATCCAAGTAATGTGGTGGTGATAAACATATTACACAATGGCGTGGAGACAATATGCCGTACGTACGCACGTGCAGTGATTTAGTTTTTCGTTGGATAGATAGAAGGTGAAATAGGGTTGTTTCATATTTATAATAACGTATCAGTATATTATTGATACTTATGATATTAATTTATAATGAAATAACTAAATATTAGTAAGTATAAGAAGAAATAAATTTGAAAGAATCTGTAGAAGAGATTACCTCTTCCTCGACGTACCTCCTTTAAATTTCATCTTTAGGAAATAGAGTTGATATTTTAAGAAGAACCTAACCTCTAGAATGTAACTTGGGAAGTTTAGAAGAGAAATGGGAATGTTTTGGACAATATTTAAGGCTCAAAATTCATTGAAGAGGAGAGGGAGGAGGTGCCCTTTTATAAGACAGGAGAGGGACACTTTAGGAAACTCTCAAAAATATTAATTTATAAAAATTCAATATCGACTAAAATTTTTCCAAAACATATTTAATTCAAATATATGATGATTTTTTGAATAACCATCATAAAATAATATTTTTATAAGTTTTGAATATTTTTTTATCCTTATCTTTTTGGTTTAACAGTTATTTTACCCTTTTTAATCTTAATATGATATCATGTTATTTACACATTGTGGGTTAATGTAATTACTATATCATGTAAAACGACCCAAAAAAAGTTATTTATGACATTGTTGGACTTATATAAACCATTTTTCCAAATATTATATTTTTAGGAATTTAATATCATTTAATAAACTATTTTATGTTTTAAGTTATAAATTGTGTCAATTTTGGACATTATTCATACTTGACTTTTTAAAAATTCATAAAAACTTTATTTCTTAAAAAATAAGTCATTAAATCAAAGATAATGTGTCAATGTCATCCATAAAATTCTTGGATGACTTTAAAATAACCAAATTACACTTTTTATAATATTTATAAATTAATTAATTTAAATATTTTATTAATGAGGTAATCATTACATCATATTTGTGTCATAAATAAAACTATTTATATAATATTTAAAAATTATAAATAAAATAAAATGATTTATAAAATATTTTTAGATTTATAATGACTATTTATAAGAAAATATATCAGTTATATAACCCTATATTAAAATCAATTTAGTAAAAGTTATATGTTTAAGTTATAATTATCTTTACTTTAAATTAATTTTTATAAAATGTCATTTTTACATCCATGTGAATCCATGGGGCCCCAAAATCGACCTAAAGATTAAAATAGTCTGAAATATATTTTCCAATAGGATTAGGACATGTTTTAGGGTAGTATTATACTATTATACTATTATTTTTTACCCTTATTTACCAGATTTACCCTTTAACCACGGTAAATAAAATAATTAATGAAGTTACTATTCATAATGTAAAAAAAATAAAAGGTACATATTCAGAAAATTTGGACCTTATAATTAAAAATATTTAATCCATTTTTCCATATTCAAAACACAGATGTTGTAGTAATTTATTTAAAATTAATCTTGTTGTTGAAATACGAAAACAGGTTTTAAAAGTTAAAACATTGCAAAAGATTGAAATGTTTTTAAATATGAATTCAATGTAAAATTAATGATAATGACTTTGTATATTATATTTAATAGTAAAAATATATTCTATTTATACTTTAAAACCATTCAATATTATAATTTAACTATATAAATTATCCCGATGAAAAAGTTGTTTTTAATTAAAATTTAGCGTATTTTACTATCCATCAAAAACATTAAAGTTATAAGAAAAATATCAAAAAAATTTCCAAAGTAAATTTTTATATCCCAATTAAATATAACATGTTTATGTTGTCATATATAAATTATTAATTCTCAAAATGATTAATTTAAAATGGGTTCTTTATTCAAAGTTATAAAATTGACCTTAAAAAAATAGGTTTTTAAACATAAATAGGGTTTATTCATACCCTATGACTAAAATATCAATTGGATGAATATCAAAAAATATTTTATTAATTATATAACACATATATATCAATAATATCATTACAAAATGTAATTAACTCAAGAAAATACATATATCTAATTGATTTATATTTTTTATAAATAATTAATAGCTGAAGAATTCATAATGAATTTTCATAAGTTAGTTATAATTATTCCTGCTAACCTAACAGATACACTATAATAGTAATTTTATTTAAAGGGCATCTCAAATTTGGTTTAAAATCACTATTGCATTCAAATCAATCTACTGAAGGATAAAAATTATTTAAAGAAAATATTTCATAAAAACATTCGGGTGTTACAACCGAACTTTAGCATACTGTTTTTATTTGGGTTATTAATGTTTTGATATGTAATTTATTTTGAAGGAAACCAAAATATTGGTATTTTTAAAATATTTATATATATAAACATATCTTTATATCAATCTCATGCATTTTATATATTTGTGCAAGATTCAAATGATTTAATTTACACATATCATGCCTTTAATGAAATTAATACGTTTCATCCCATTAATGTAAAACTATCAAATACCTAATTATTTGTGTTATGTTTTATCCATATATAACATAATTATTAATATATATCTATATCCATTTTATGAATAAATTCCATGAAACTCATTTGTGTAATGGATTCAAATTACATGAAGAAAAATCTTACTCAAGAGAGAATATGGTGTGATCAGTAGTTAGATTAACTTTTATAGACAACACTATAATACCAAGACTAATGGAATCTAGATCCAAAGTCCCAATATAAGTTGATAAATATTCCTAAGGGGTATTAATTTCAACAGAATTTTAAATCCATATATATGCACATAACTATAATAAGTCCCTACTTGAAAATTATAAAAAAACTTATCTTTATTTTTTGTTAACAAAAATTGAATCCTATATGATAACTAACATGAATCTCCTTAAATTCATTACATAATACTAAGAATAATAAATTAAAACATTTTAAATCGAATCATTGTAATATTAACATGATAAATAATTTTAATAAAGGAATAATAAATAAATAATTAAAAATGAATAAATGAAGAATTCAAATATTTATTATGAATGTAAACAATTTTAATTTTTTAAATAATGAAATAATATGAAAACTTCATGTATTATAATAAATACTCTTTATTTTAGACTTATTTTATTATTTATAAAAACATTATAAATAAACAATTTTATTTTAAAAATATTTTGTTAATTCATTTTATATAATATATAATGATTGTTTAATATTTTTTCCATAATACAGTTATTATATTTTTTATTATAGAAAGTTATATACTATATATTCAATTGGGATATGCATAATATCCATTATCACTTATATCATAGATCTTTAATTATTAGCTAATATATCTTCCATAATCCTATTTTTTGTATTTTTTAAAAGGGAACTTTTTGGGTAAGTGGGAACCATATAAAGAGAGTCACCACCAATATAGGCATACTTA
Source organism: Viscum album (assembly GCA_963277665.1). Lineage (NCBI taxonomy): Eukaryota > Viridiplantae > Streptophyta > Magnoliopsida > Santalales > Viscaceae > Viscum > Viscum album. The sequence continues at coordinate 125,324,546 of OY728139.1, read as the reverse complement.
AACAAAAACAAACACATTAAAAACATGAGAAATTATCACTAGATACAATAGGTATAATAAAAAATAATATATATATATATATAGGTATCATGTATAGAGATATTACAATAACTACAAAACATGATATTCTCACTATATCACGTGTAAAAATAACCCCAAATCATGGGTGAATTATGATGCACTATTTTAGAGAGTGTGATTGAGGGTAATAGTGGGAAATAATATCATATATAACTATCTATGAAATCAATATAAATTGATATGATTGAGTAATATTGTTCTAAAAATAGTGATATACACACATCGCTACCTATAGATATATCACATATTGTGAAATCCATATATCATTGCCCAAAATATCAAATAGTTCCTTTTTAAATATGTTAAATTCAAGGATTATATAATCATTACCTAAATATGTATATGATACCATTTATGGGTTTTATTAATATCATATTTTTATAACTATAGTATAAAATTAAAAAACCTTAATCTAGGATCATCGAATAAAATGGAAAAAATATTGAATTAAAGAACATAAAGGGAACATACCATTATGTAATAGATTTCCCTCAATCAAATTATAGATAAAATGGTAATCCACCAGTATAATAATCATAAAAAATTTAGAAAGTATCATCTTTATCTTTTAAAGATATGCATGTATACCCTCAATGAAGTAAGCAAGAAAGGGAATGAAAATTAAAAAATAACACTTCGAAGTAAACTATCATGAAAGTAAATCCTATAACTCCTTTTGAAAAAATTATTCATTCATTAAATTACCGTATTTAGTTCCTAAATTTCTCAAATATTTATCCATATCTTGGTCATTTTTCTGATACCCCTATAATATAAATGAGGATTTCCAATCAGATTATACATATTTTTTAAATTAAAATTTATCTTACTCTACCACATTTTTTAAAAATGGATATCTTATGATGTTTTTAATTTATAGATTTATTATGTGATATTTTGAAAATAATACTTAATTTAGATTTTTTTTAAATTAATTGAATTTATTAACTTTTGGTATTTAAAATGAATATTAAGTACTTGATTTTATCTTATAAATTATTTATAGGAGAAAGTGAAAATGTCATTCATGGTAAATTGAATATATTATGAGTATGAAAAAAAAAACAATCATGAAACATTATTCATGGTCAATTGAAATGGAAAATATGATGTTCACATAAGAAAGATATGGAATTCCCATTATTTCTATATGAATAAATTATCCCCCTACAAATGCAATCAACAACTATGTAGTTATAGAAAATACAAATGTTATGTAAATAAAAGATGATAATTATTTATGTAATATATAAATGATCATATACAATGTAATAATGAACATAAATTTATGAATACCAAAAAATATTGAAATAGAAGACACATATGTGAGGAATTGATAATAATAATTGAACTATTTACATAATATTGAATTATAATTTCTAATGGCCATATAGTTGTGAATCAGAAAATGAACTACCCTTTGTGGAATGAAGTTATCCTCGTAACAATTTAATTTCAATAAATTGATATTTCATCCTTGCAAATTTTGAGTAATATATTCACTAAAGGAGACATGTAAAAGACACAAATAGGAGAGAATCATCATATTTTTCTATTTAACTAGATCAATAAACCACCTAACAACATGAATATATGGAACTTGATCCAAGGATAGAGGCATTAACATGTGATCATAGAAGGCATGACCACTTTGAAAAATAGGATACCCTAGTATAACATGTCCTTATTCCAAAAATAAGGAATCTAGGATCAACATATGAAAATAATCATCAATAAAAAGCATGGAAGATCATGGTTGATCTGTGAAAGGCTATAAATAGAAATGATATAACACCCGTGGGATTTACTTCTATAATTTGAGATTTATAGTTCATAAAGCTCATCATATTTACTATGATTTCTCTTATTGAGGTAGAAAACCCCTTTTTAATGATTTATTTAGTGGGGGATAATTATAACTCTACTTGAGTCTTCATGCATTATCATAATATTTTTTTTATATTTTTTTCATAGTTTATAGTTAGTGAAAAAATTGAGTGATGTATTATTGTTTTATTCTAGTTTTTTTCTCAAGTATTTATTTGATTAAGTTATTTTATCACAATTAATTATAATTGATTTATTTCATATACAATTAAATGAGGCTAATATAGTGGTGAGTGTGGAGAAATCACTGAAACATGAGTATAAAAAGAGTGTTTTCATTATTTTCTATATTGAATTACCTTCTCCTGATTGGTATTTGTTCATGTAGTAAGTATTTTAGCGATTATTGAAGAATTTATTGACTATTACATACTAATTATACTAACATAAGAAAAATTAAAAACATATTATGATTAAAATATGACCAAGGATCACATTTACAACTCAACTCAAGATAAGGATTCTTTGGTAGGATTACACATTAAATAATAGTTAGAATAAAAATTAGTCATTTTATAAGAATATTATAGTAATTTATTCAGTGATATTATCTAAAACAAATAATGAAACCATCTATTACTATTATAATTTTATTTTCTTACTTCTGGAATACTCATAAATCCAAAACAAAACTCCATAACAATCTAAAAAAAGTCTTATTATATACATAAAATATGAAATAGTGACACAAACAAAATGAAGTGAATGTGCTTTCTTCTTTAATAGAAAAATTGGGGTTTCTCAAGAAAAAATTTTAAGTGTAGGTTTTATATTAATATTGACAAACCCTATCATAATAGGTTCATAAAAATTTTGGTATCATTTTTAGGGAGTTAAATTCACATTAATTAAACTTTTTTTTTATTTTTTATGGGTTTTAATGAATATACAGAGCATATAGTGAGGGATTGGACAATACTGATCCTGATATTGGGAGAAATTATTTGACCAAACCAATGAATTTGAGAAACCTTGAGATTTTTCAAGATGGTTTTGAAAATATTGGTTTGTGTAACTCAGTTAAAAATAATATTTTTGTTCATTCTATGACTTATATGGAAAGTATGCCAGATAACTTAAATTAAACATTTAAAGACATTTGTGGACCCAATTTTAATAAAATTAATCAAAATATCTATCATAAATTATAAAATTAATTTGAAATTGAAGTTGGGATCAATAAAATTTCTCATAAATTTCATAGACTTTCAGGTGAGAATATTAATAAATATATCAAATAATTAAAAGTTATTTATATTTCCTAGAATTCATGGGGGAAGAAAAAAATCGGGTCAAGTATAAAACATTCTGTTTCTATCATGAAGGCATTTCTATGGAATGGTTGTATAATTTATAGTTTGGTGAATTCACAAGCTTGGAAAAGATTAAAAGGAACTTTATCCAACTATTATTTCTAATTTTAATGAGTTATTCCTTAATAAAAGAGTATATATTATAATGATATCCTATATGGAAACCTTATATGTGTACTTGGAATGTATTATGAATATTCTTTCAAGATTTTAAGATCAATTTATTAATGATAATCACTTCTTAGTATTCTTCTACAAAGTATTGAGTATAATCATGGAAACCACTTGGGTGCATTGTCTAGAGGGGAAATCATTGAAAAGTGTCACATGTAATAAAAAAACAATCATTGATAATATTTCTCAAAAATAATAGAATTTTGTCACATGAATCATGGAAATAAGATAATTTCAATTGGTAAAATATTTTTAATATTCCTTAATTGCATCCAAACGTAAGGAGATAACATCTTCAGTAAGAGAGATGGATTTAATTAGTTAATAGAAAAATCCACTCTTTATAGGATTTGAGGAATTTCACTTCCATAGACCATTTCACTAATTAATGATATCACGTTTTATATGTATTGATTTTTGTTATAGCCTACTAGAATAAATAGTTTCAATTACCAATGAATGACCAAGGATTGAGGGAAAAGTCTCAAGTCTAGTGTGTACTTTTCAATCAATGACATCAATATAGACTAAAATTTTAATAAGTCTATCATCAAGTATTTAAAAAATCTTACGAAAACTAATTTAAAGTGGTATATATCCATGTTTTAGAAATTTTACTAAAAATCCTCAAACTAGGGAAATATATGATAGCTATAGTTCACCCAAAGGTTCCAAATACCTCCATTAGTATAATTCTATATTCACAATTCCATATAATTATATATATAGGAATATACTACCATATTTTAATGTAATCATGGATATAAGGCCCCCTAAAAACATAAAACTACTATAGATCCTTCATATTTGGTATAGAAAGAAATTAAATAGAAAAATCTAGTAACATAAAAAAAATAACACATGAAAATAAAAAATAGTGTAAGAGTAATCTAATAATCTATATATATTATAAATTTTTCATTAGTTAAAAAAATCAACATAGAATCCCATTAGTGTAAAAGAATACACATAAAAAATGTCATGACTAACTATGATTAGTCAGAATCTCATCATTTTATTCAAAAAACCAATATAATCTAAATTATAATAATTTTAAATGTCATCAAAAGGACTATCATCTCCAGGAACATCATTGAAATGATCATTAACAAAAGGAATGTCACTTTCACAATAATTAAAACTAGGAACATTAAAATCGTCATATGAATCATTAAAATATGATTGTATAGTCACTATATAAGTATCATATGTTAAGAAAACTTTGGGATATGATCAATATAGATGGGGGAATGAATAAATGTTTAGTACATTTTATATCAATTAATAAATTTATCCCTTTACCTTTTTCACTTTTAGGACCTTGATTCTCTTGTTATCTAATTTTTTTAATATACAAGTATGTGAAAGAGATTAAAGGTTGGAACACAATGTTTTTATAAGTTTCATTACCCAATAAGAGTTTCTAGTACTTTTTGTGTATAGTGGTGACCACTACATTGATTATATATTTTAAAGAGTTAAAAATAGTGGTTTATCTTGAACCCAGGTGTAGTTTCCTTTTATTTAGGTGGCGGGATTGAAAAATATCATAATTACTTAGACTAGTGATAGCTTGGTCTATAAACAGATCCTACATAATCTTTATACTGCCAATAGAGACAGTCCTTAGATTCTTTAATTTATTTATAACAACAAGAAATTCCTCCACCAAATGATACCTCTTTTTAATGTTATAGTAATTCCTTGAAACCTTTCTCTTCTTTTACTCACATAAAAGCATGAATTAAAATCCTATTCTTCTTCTCCTGTATACAGATTAGATCATGTGACCTTATTCCTCTTTATGAAAGAAAACTAGAATGATTATTTTCATGCACATATGTATGAAATATTACACTCCTAATTTTCTTATATTGACCCTACATTTTTCTTACATTATTATTACATCATTTTAAAGATAAACAACATAATAGTGTTAAAAAATTAGGATCTAAAGGTTTAATGTCTTGAAAAAATTAAGTCCAAACATAAAATTTACATAATAAAACATAATTTTTTTAATTCCTTCTTCTATATCTTATTAGTGGCCCTTGATTTCTACTTAGTACAAGTAATCACCTGAGGGTATACATCAAAGCATTAGGTGAGCTAAAATCCCAATATGAGTATATATAAGAACATGAATCAATATAACATGGTGTTATGATCATCATCATTATAATAACATAATCATAGGATATTAATCATAATAATGAGAGGAATAATTAGGTAAAGTTATAGAATGTGGAAATGCATAAAAATTAAACATCAGGTCATAGTGTTCAACTACTACACATAGTTGTAAACAAAACTAGCATCATGTCCACACATAATATATGTGCATAATCATAACATCATCATCATTGTGAAAAAAAATCTATAATCATGTTCATGATTATTTCACATTATCTTATGAGAGAAATAACATTACCTAATGAATTAGAGTGATATATAATTATTGGCGCACCCATCACATCATAAAATTTACATTATCATGCATGCCACATAGAACATATAATAATATTGGACATAAAATAACCCATTTAAAGGAAATAGGTTTTATGAGAATTTAATAAAGATTAAATTCATGAATAAAACGTTTAGTTCCCAAAAGAAAACAGGTAATGACATAATTGTAATAAGAATCATCAATCTTGAGTGAAGAAGAAACAATCTCAAAATAAGTAAAACAAGTGTTTTTCAAAAGAAGAGTTGTTTTGGAAAAATCTTGGCATTTTTCATAAAATCAAATTGGAAGCATATATATACCATATATTTTAAAGGAAGGATAATGAAATTATATTTGGGGAATATTAAAATAACACCATACTGAAATTTCTTACAAAATAGGAATAACCCATAGAAATGAAATTGGGTTCGAGAATCCCCTTACCTTATGATGAATGATTTCTCCACTTTAATATCCTAGATAATAAAATTATATTCATTAATTAATAAATATAGAACCTATAATACATTTATTTGATTCATTATAATTTTATTAGGTTCTTTTATATCCATTTTTATGAGTTATAATGTTCAATTTCATCATTCGAGAGTGTTCGTTTTCTTGGGTTTCATGATCGGTTCACTTGTATACAAGTATGAAAGTTCATGTAAAATTAGGATAATTTTCCAGAATTGATATTATATGTTATTAAGGATATTAAATATGTTTAAATGGTGTTATATATTTTTTTTTCCAGATATGAGAATGAATCATTAGGTATAATGTTAATTACAATTGTTTAGATTAATTTTAGTGATTTTCAATCATAATGAAATCATTTTGTTTTATTATTTAATATTATATATATGTTAGTTACATAACATAAAAAAGTCATAAAATAAATTTTAAAATCCATTTCAACCATTATAATGGTTTTATGACTATACTTGAATGCGGTATTGGAAAACAATAGTGCATCATCCATGATGGCGGTAAATCAGCACATCACTGACAATGTTTTCATTTTAGAATAAAAGGGAGATGATAAGGGGTTCAATGATGGATTATTATATTAACATAATAAAATTAAAATATATTTAAGATATTGTAGTTATCATGAAACTTGGATTAGTTGATATTAGGAGAGAATAAAAAATAAAATAAATTAAAAAGAAACGAAAAAAGAGGATTTTACCTCTTGAATTCTCCTCCATGGGAACCTCTTTAGGGGGATTGGTTTTGGTATTTTATTGAGACCAAAAGATATTGGAAGTAGGATATGAGATTAGGAATAATATTGTTTAGAAAATTTATAAGGATCAAATCTCAGAAGGTTTGTGTATAAGAGGTGGTGAGTGGTGGTATTTATTGGGGAGGGGAGGGGTGTTTTCTAATTATTTTATTCATTAGTTTATTATTTTGGATCAAGAATATGAATTGTTTGAGAATTATCACAAAATATATTTAAATAATAAATGGAAGTTATATATTATGGTTTTTATATTATATATGACTCAAGAAATGATGTATTTAACTTATAATATATATATATATATATCGTAAATCATCGTATTTCACTATTTACCAAAAATTGAAGTATTTTAGAAAAATACCCAAAATTCACCCTAACCTTTTTTGAGGTATAGAATTAAAAAATAAACTCTATTTTATAAAAATAATCATATAAATATGATAAAATTTAATTTATAATTAATATAATCATTTACTTGGAAAATAATGATTTTAAAATTATAGATCATTTTATAACACTTTGAAAAATTAATTATGGTCTCATAAAATTATCTTATAATCACAAGATTTTTTTTAATTTTTGAATATATTTTATGAATTTTTTTAAATGATTATATTAATTATAAAATTATAAATAATTTTTTATTTTTTATAAAAATACCAACAGTTAATTAAGAATTTTTAAAATATTTACTTATATATACCATGATATAATTATATTATATTATCATTTATAAGTTGCCTAAATTTTATTTAAATTTTCATAGATTTGGCACTATTCTATTTTCTGAATTACTATTCCTAATGGTCCCATTACCATTCCAAAGGTTAAGTTACAATTCTATTGTTATAGGTTCCTTAATTTCTAGAAATGCCTCATATTTCATTAATTATTCATTTATAAAGTTGTGTTTTGTTATCTATGTGATTTTATGTGATTTATACTTTATTAAATAATTAAATTAAGGGTATTTCCATTGATATAATTATGAGTTATCACATTCTTCTCCCATTATGAAATTTCTCCCCCAAAATTTCATTTTACAAACTATGGTGAAAACAAGTGAGTTTAATTCTCCTTAATTGCTTCCTTTATTTCCAATGTTGCCTCTTCATACTTATGGTTCTACCATAGTACTTTGACCAATGGTCATGCTGCATAGAAATTTATCTTTACTATCCAAGATCTCCACTAGCTTCTCCTCATAAGAGATATCATTTTCCAAATATACCACCTCTGGATTCAGCACATGTGAGGGATCTAGTCTTTAGTTCCTCAAGAGGGATACATGGAATACATCATGTACTTGAGACTTGATAGTTGGAATTTCTAGTTTATAGGACACAACTTCGAATCGATCAAGAATTTAAAAGGGTCTGATGTTCCAGGGACTTAAATTTCCATTCTTCCCAAATCTCATGTTCCTATTCCATAGATATATGTGGAGGAATACCATGTCTCTTCCCTTAAACTATATGTCACATTGACGATTGTATACATATATTTTAGGCCAACTTTGGGATTCCTTGATGTGCTACTGAATGGTTTTAATATTTTACACCATTTATTTGAACATTTTAGATCCAAGCAGCTTATGTTCACCAGCTTCATTCCGGTATGTTGGTGTTGTACATATTTTCACATAAAGGGATTCATATGGATCCATTTGGATGCTTGAGTTGAAACTATTTTTGTAAGATAATTCAAATAGAGGTAGATATTTGTCCCATCCTCCTTTTAAGTCCATAGAACATGCTATAAACATGTATTCTAGTGTATGAATTGTCTTCTTATATTGGGCATAAATTTGAGGATGATAAGATGTACTAAAGTTCAACTCAGTGTTGATAGCATGTTAGATACCTATCTAGAACATCAAGGTGAATATTAGATCACGATCAGATACAATTAATAGTGGTACTCTATGTAGCATTACCACTTCTATAATGTATATTCATGCAAGATGATCTAGTGATCAGTCCTATATAATTTAAATAAAGTGATATGTATTTTTAATACAATCTATAATAACCCGTATAGAATTGTTTCCCTTGGATTTCTTCAATTTTCTGGTGTTAAAGTCCATGGTGATGTTTTCCCATTTCCATGTTGGCATGGGTAATGATTTAATCATCCCCTTAAACTTTTTAAATTCATCCTTCACTTACTGACATACCATGCACTTTTATGTATATTCATCAATCTAATTTTTCATATTATCCCACCAATAGTTTTCTCAGAGATCTCGATACATCTTTGCAATCCACAGGTGAATAGCGAAGGTTGAGCTATGTGCGTCACTCAGGATCTCATTCTTTATCCTTTAATTAGATGGTACAAATAGTCATGAAACAAATATTTCAATTCATTCCCTATCAATTTTAAACTCTAAGGATTTACCCTTTCTCATAGTTTCCACCTTCTTTAGAATTTACACATCATTTCCTTGAGCATCCTTTATTTTCTACCATGAGGGATAGTTGATAAATCAATTGAGAAAATATTTATGATGTTACTTACTTAATGATACCATGTACATCTATTTCAAATCTAATATTATTGGATCTTTCACAATTATCCTCATTGATAATGTTGAAGGATCCTTTCTACATAGAGAATCCACCACTTCATTTACCTTACCAGGATGATAGTGGATTGATCAGTTATAATCCTTGATTAGATCTAACCATGATCAATGGTGCATATTATGATCCTTTTATGTGAATATATATTTTATAATCTTATGATCAATATATTGTAGGACCCCGGGACACCCTGGGAGGGGAGGGGTGAATCAGGGTGTCAAATTTTTCTTTTAAATTAAAGGATCTTGTTCCCATGTTGGTAGGAACCAGTTGAACCTGTATGATGGATATGATCAGCAATCAAACATTCACATGAAAAGAGGTGACACAAAAAATTTTACTTGGTTCACCACTAAGGGCTACGTCCAAGGAGCATACGCCGACAAGTTGTCGGTCGTACCTAATTCCACTAATCTTCACTAGATGTGGATTACAAAGGTTCAGGCATAGTCACTCTGTACCAGGCTCACTTCCTTTACAATTGTTCAGGGATAGCTCACTGCGTCCCTTGGGTCACTTCTGCTGACTCCCCCTGGCTCACTGCCCCTGGTGAAGTCACACTCATTTTATAGACATGAAGGTCTCTTCAATAGATTTGCATTGAAGTCTTTGTATCCTCTTAGCAAGAGACCCTGCTTGCATCAAAGACCGGAATTGATGCACTAGAACGCACAGAACCACTGAACCGGATAACCAGAACGTGCAGAAAAACTTCACTGACAATTGCGCACAACACCAACCCTTTGCATGCAAAACCTTCCTATTGCGCGCAAACATTACTTTTTGTGTGGAAAAATATTTCGCGCAAACCCCCCCTTTTCCCCATAACTGAACCTTTTATGCACGAACCGAATTTTTACGCACAACTCCACATTTTTCATGCACCCTAAAATTTTCCGCGCAACTCAGAATATTTCGCGCAAGCCTCTTTACGGGATCCTTTATCACGCATCAGAACTAAGATATTCTCTATGTCTTCAACCGTATAGAATGAAGGGGGTCACCTCATATTTATTGTCTTCTGAGACCCCCACGCGAAAAAACCCCTTCGGCGCGAAAACCTCTCATCTGGCGCGTAATGTTTTGCGCAGGTATCGTTTTCTGCCCACCTCTCTATATATTTCACGCAGCCCATTCTTTTTCCATTTTTTGATGTTTTGATTCCAAAACACTATTTGCGTGAAAAACTTTGCTCTGCTATTTCATGCACCAAGCTATTTTTCGCGCCCAACTCAAGTATTTCGTGCACAACCCTTATTTTCCGCGCACCACTTCCTCTTTGTGCGCACCTCCTTTTGCAGACAATCCATGTCTTCATTTTCCGATTTTGAGGCCCAAAAATTTGGCAAACACTGGGAAACAACGCCACCTTCAATACTGTTGTCTGCTTGAACTATATGATCACTTTACTGGCAGACATTCCGAACTTCCACTGAGGATTGACAACACAAACCAAACACCAATTCCTGCATATAACAGCCATGGTTCCAACAATCTCCCCCTTTGGGTTTGTTGGAAATCACCAAATAAATTAAAAAATATCACCATCCCCATGCAATACAAAAATTCAAGGATCAACTCAGCTAACACTCTAAGTCTACGTGACCAATACTCGGTGTAGAAAACAAGAGAGGAATCTTGAATTGGGTTCCCGTGTTTTAGAATTCTCAATGACGCCCAAGATTTTCTTACAGTGTCACAAAAGAATTATATATCCAATGAATTCCTTCTCATCCATCTCATCCTATTACCGACACTGAATTTGTTACATGACTGAACATGCCTGAATTTTTTCATTTCTCCCCCATTGACAATAAACCCAAAGGCCGGTAATTTAGTCAATGTTCAGTTCAAACCATACTCCCCCTGGATAGTATCTCCCCCATAAACCTGCATCACAGCCATAAACAGATAGAAACGATTACCATAATCGGGGAGAGGGGAATTTCGGAACCTCCTTATGCAGTAGGAGGTGGTTGAACACTGAGGTTCAACCGATGCTTTTCAAACACAGTTGCTGATAGTGGCTTCGTCAGGATATCAGCTACTTGCTCATCAGTTCCCACGTGATCCATTCTGATCACCCCTTGCTCAACTTTTTCTTTGATAAAGTGATACCTAATTTAAATATGTTTTGTACGAGAATGATGAACAAGATTTTTTGTAAGATCAATTGCACTCTTGTTATCACAGTAAATCACCATTGGTTGCTTTACCTCATCACCAATATCTGTTAATTGTTGCTTCATCGATAGCAGTTGAGTGCGTACCTTTGTGGCGGATATATACTCAGCTTCAGCAGTACTAAGAGAAGTACTTTCTTGTTTCTTTATCAACCAGCCAACATAGTTATTCCCAATAAAGAATACTCCACCACCGGTGGAATTTCTATCCACAACATCGCCAGCCCAGTCAGCATCAGAAAATGCTGATAATTCACTGTCCCTTCCTGCAGCAAAGTATAATCCACAATTGTGAGTACCTTTAATATACCTCATGATTATTTTTACTACTTCCATATGTTTCTCCTTTGGATTACTCTGAAAGCGGGCTGCAATACATGTAGCAAAGACAATATCTGGCTATGTCGCTGCCAGGTATAGTAGGCTCCAAATAATCCTCCTGTACATGGTGGGATCTATAGATTTCCCATCCTTGGGCTTCCCAAGTTTGGTTCCAACTGCAATCAGAGTTGACATTGGTTTGGAGTCTTGCATATTAAACTTCTTTAGTATCTCTCTTGCATACTTTTCTTGAGATATAAAAGTTTAGTCACTCCTTTGAGTCACCTATATTCCTAAGAAATATGTGAGCTCCCCAATCATTGACATTTCAAATTTTGATTTCATATGATTGGAAAATTCATCCACTGATTTCTGTCTACTGCCACCAAATATAATGTCATCAACATAAATAAGAACCATGAACTGATCTTTCGGATAATTATTCACATAGAGATTTTGATCTACTCCTCCACTTTTGAATTCCAGCTTCTTGAGATAGGAATCTAGTTTAGAGTACCATGCCCGTGGTGCCTGTTTCAAGCCATAAAGTGCTTTCTTAAGCTTCCAGACCTTTAATTCATCAGCACCAAGAAGAAAACCCATTGGTTGTTCAATGTAGACTTCTTCTTCGAGAGCACCATTTAAGAATGTTGTCTTGAAATCCATTTGTATACTTTATATCCTCTTTGGAGAGCCATGGAAAGGAACAACCTGATTGACTCCATTCTAGGCACTGGAGCAAAGGATTCTTCAACATCAACACCTTCAATCTGAGAATACCCTTTACATACCAGTCGAGCCTTGTTTCTGATAACACTACCATGCTCATCAAACTTGTTCTTGAATATCCATTTTGTTCCAATCACATTGTGACCTTTGGGTCTCTGGACCAGATCCCATGTCTGATTCTTGTCAATCTGATCTAACTCTTCATTCATGGCTTTCACCCAGGATTCATCCTTTGCAGCTTCTTCAAATGAGGATGGCTCCAAAACTGACAGAAATGTAGAAGGTGTGTTATTCCTCATCCTCCTTGTTTGTGTTGGTGCATTCCTATCTCTAATTATGTTAGATGGATCAATCCATACTCTTCGATTTCTCATGTCAGGTTTAGTCGCATTCTCACCATCCAAGATTTCCTCTTCAGATTCTTCGTCTGAGTCAACATCATGATGTGACCCTTGAGTGTTTTGTACACCTTCCTCTATTTCTGTATTTGTATTTATTCTATGTTCACATTCATTCTCATCTTCTATCTCATCAGCATAGGTACTATTTGAAGCATTTGGGGTTTTTCCTTTAATGATTTTAACATAGTTTCTTTCCAAAATCCTCCCCAAGCATTTATTGAAACACTTGTAAGCTTTGTTGTTCATTGGATACCCAAGAAAAATTCCTTCATCAGCATTTTCACCGAACTTCCCTTGGTTTCCTTCTTTATTCCAGATGAAACATTTACTTCCAAAAACATGAAAGTATTTCCAAGAAGGATTCCTTCCATGACAAAATTTGTATGGTGTCTTCGTTTCTCCCATATAGAGCCTTGTTCGATTCTAAATGTGCACTGTAGCTTCAACATCCTCCTTCCAGTAATGGAGAGAGATACCACTCTCAATCAACATAGTCCTGGCCATATTGTTGACCTATCAATTTTGACGCTCAACAACTCCATTTTGTTGTGGAGTTCTCACAGTAGCTACCTCATGCTGTATTCCATGTTTTTCTAGGTAATTTTCAAACTCAATGGATATTTATTCCCCTCCATTGTTAGATCGCATGACTTTTATTGTCCGTCTAGTATCATTCGCGGCAATCCGACGATAAGTTTTCATGCAATCATGTACTTGTCGCTTCCTATGAATCACCATTACACAAGCCATTCTACTATAATCATCAATGAAAAGGATGAAGTACCTTTCTCCATGGGTTACAACAACATTTATCGGGCCACATACGTCTGTATGAATGAGATCAAGAAGGTGTGATGCCCTTTTCTTCTTTGGTCGATATGAACTACAGACCAACTTCCCATGAATACAAGCATCACAAGACTATTCCCGTTCACATTTTAGAATGGGAATATCCATGACTATATTCAGCTTAGATATCTTTTCCATGTCTTGCTGTATAATGTGACCCAACCTTCGATGCCACAAATTGTGTTCTTCTTCAATAGACAAATAACAGGAGTTCACTTTGTTGTCAACCTGATATAAGTTTCCATCTGTTCTACAGCCTTTCATAAGAGAATTACCTATTTTTCCTTTTATAGTGCACCCTTTTTGATTAAAGGTTACTATGAGCCCTGAGTCATTGAGTTGACTTACACTGAGGAGATTGTGGCGTAGACCGTCCACATAAAGAACTTCAGTATTCTTCAGCTCCCCGTTGGCGAGAGCAGTATTCTCACTACCTTTAATCTTCAAAGCACCATCATTACCAAACCATACTGTTCCATCAAACTTCTTTTCAATGTTCTTCAACAGGTAAGAATTTCTCGTCATATGGGAAGAGCATCCACTATCAAGGATCCAGGTGCTGCTGCTCTTTGTAGCTTTGAGGTCTACTTCTGAAAGATTGGATTTCTCAATATTCTTCTTCTCTTTCCATGAGATATTGGATTGATAATAGGATACTGATGGCCTTTTAATACTTTCTTCCACATAATCTGAGTCTTCATACCCATAATCTTCTTCCAGAGGGGAAAACTGTTTGTGAGAGCAACATCATCAGGAGGATGAAAACTGGCACATCTTTGAGTATTATATGAATTTCTCCTGTCGTACCACTGCCTGCAATACATAGATTTATGTACAAAGTTAGAACAATTAAAAAAGTAACTATAGAAGATATTTCTTCTATAAGATGGAGGATATGAAATCGTTCTCCTTTGTTGACTTCCCAGATCTTCCCCATTCATGTAGCTCCTTGCCTCTTCGCAGTATGACAGGGTATGGCCCATATAACCACAGAACTGACACTTCATGAGAGGAAATGTCTTTTCACTTGAATTTCTCCTCATGACTTCTTCCTTGGGAGAATAGTTGAACTGCCTGTCATTTCTGAAAGTTTGAGGATAATTTTCAGTTCTTCTTTTAGTTTGGATTGAGGGTCCTTTTTCAGCATTTCAAGTAATGTTTCTGCATGTCCAACTTTCATCTTGTCATTCTTTTGGCTCTCTTTACTTCCAGCAGTTGATGTCTCAGCTTCACAGCCTATTCCAGTCTTTCCCATGTAAGTGGGTCTTTGATAACTTAATATTTTTCCAACCCCATCTGAACCATACTTGGCTCTTGCTTGTAATTCTGAATCTGAGAATCTTCCGAAATGAATTTTCTTCTTTCCCTCATTTGTCGTTGATTAACATTCAATTTTACTTCTAAGAGTAACATTTCTTCCTCAAGTGCATCAATAGTCTTGGACTTCTCTTCTAGTCTGGATGAAAGGTCATTTA
Organism: Viscum album; assembly: GCA_963277665.1. Classification (NCBI taxonomy): domain Eukaryota; kingdom Viridiplantae; phylum Streptophyta; class Magnoliopsida; order Santalales; family Viscaceae; genus Viscum; species Viscum album. Next base: position 125,308,847 of record OY728139.1, on the reverse strand, counting down.
TGACCTTTTCTTGTTCTTTAATTTTAAGCTTTATTTCCACTACATCATCTGTGATTTCAAGGATTGAAGACTGAACTCTCACTAGTTCTTATAGTCATTCAATCTATGCTTGAAGCTCATTAACATATTCTAATGATTCTTCCACCATTTCCTTCCACTTATTACATATCTTAAATTTATTCTAAAGCTTGGAAAAAGCATCCTTAATTTGAGTCTTTGAATCAACATTAGAAATAATCTTATTATCTATGTCTTTATTGATCAAGGGTTCTGACTTTTCAATTGTAGCCATCATGGAAGCATGCTTTCCCATTTTAAATTCAGGTTATTCTTCTTCACAAAAATTAGTATCCCCATCTTCCTCTTCACAGACAAAACTCTTCCTCTGTATTTTCTTTCCAGATTTAAAGTCTCCCTTTTTAAAAAATCTTTTTCAAGGCTTCTCGATGTTCTCATCTTCACTATCTTCATCATTTATTTTTCTTAAACATTGAGAGGCAATGTGCCCAACTTTTACACAACGAAAACATGCGAGAGGTAACTTCCCTTTTAATTTACCTTTTCCCTTCTGAAACTTATTTGCAATGAGAGAAAGAATCTCTTTTTCTTCGTCATCTTAACCACTACTATATTTTTATATTTTCAGTTTATCCATGGCCTTGAACACCATTTCCTTGATCACACGAGTCGTAGTATCTTCTGGTTTGACTCTCATTTCGTATGCTACCAAGCTACTCAGCAGATCATCCAGAGAAAGTTTCGAAAGATCTCTTTCCTCAAGGGCTGACACCTTTGCATTGTACAGGGCTGGAAGTCTTCTTAATATTTTATTTACAATAACAATGTCTTTGATTTCTTCACCTAGACCTTGAATTGCTCCAACCACTTCAGTAATTTGATTGAAGAATGAGTTTGCATTCTCGTCTGGGTGCATCTTTAGATCATAAAACCGATTGTGCAGGACTTGTAATTTTTCCTCCGTCACTTTACTATCTCCTTCATAAATATTTTCGACTTTATCCCACATGGATTTTTCTGAGGTGAAACTCATCACCTTTAGATAGATCTGATCATAAAGAGTTGCGGTGAGTGCATTTTGTGCTTTAGTATCTGCATCAAGAATTTTCCTGTCTGTGTCAGTCATAGCCAGGCCTGTTGGATCAGTGACTTGTATTCCTTTCACAGTGGAAAATAGAACTTCCATTCCAAGAGATATTAGATGAGATCTCATTCTGTTCTTCCAGATATGAAAATTACTTCCATCGAAGAGAGGGACTCCCCTAACATTGACTGCATTCTCCATGGCGACAAAGGATAGATTCAACGCCAGCAACATGGCTCTGATACCACTTGTAGGACCCCGGGACACCCTGAGAGGGGAGGGGTGAATCAGGGTGTCAAATTTTTCTTTTAAATTAAAGGATCTTGTTCCCACGTTGGTAGGAACTAGTTGAACATGTATGATGGATATGATTAGCAATCAAACATTCACATGCAAAAGTGGTGACACAACAAATTTTACATGGTTCACCACTAAGGGATACGTCCAAGGAGCATACGCCGACAAGTTTTTGGTCGTACCTAATTCCACTAATCTTCACTAGATGTGGATTACAAAGGTTCAGGCACAATCACTCTTTCCCAGGCTCACTACCGTTACAATTGTTCAGGGATAGCTCACTGCGTCCCTTGGGTCACTCCCACTGACTCCCCCTAGCTAACTGCCCCTGGTGAAGTCACACTCAGTTTATAGACGTGAAGGTCTCTTCAATAGATTTTCATTGAAGTATTTTTCTCCTCTTAGCACGAGACCCTGCTTGCATCAAAGACCGGAATTGATGCTCTAGAATGCACAAAACCACTAAACCGGATAACCAGAACGTGCAGACAAACTTCACTGACAATTGCGCACAACACAAACCCTTTGCGTGCAAAACCTTCCTATTGCGTGCAAACTTTACTTTTTGCGTGGAAAAATATTTCGTGCAAACCCGCCTTTTTTCGCACAACTGAACCTTTTATGTGCGAACCCAATTTTTACGCGCAACACTTCATTTTTCACGCACCTCGAAATTTTCCACACAACTCAGAATATTTTGCGCAAGCCCCTTTACGCGATCCTTTTTCACGTATCAGACCTCAGATCTTCTCTAAGTCTTCAACCATACAAAATGAAGGGGGTCACCTCATATTTATAGGCATCTGAGACCCCCGCGCACAAAAACACCTTCGGCGCGAAAACCTTTCATCTGGCGCATAATTTTTCGCGTAGGTATCGTTTTCCGCGCACCTCTCCAGATATTTTGCTCAACCCTTGCTTTTTCCATTTTTTGACGTTTTGATTCTGAAACACTATTTGCGTGAAAAACATTGCTCCGCTATTTCGTGCACCATGTTGTTTTTCGCGCCCAACTCAAGTATTTCGCGCACAACCCTTATTTTCCGTGCACCACTTCCTCTTTGTACGCACCTCCTTTTGTAGACAATCCATGTCTTTATTTTCTGATTTTTAGTCCCAAAAATTTGGCAAACACTGGGAAACAACACCACCTTCAATACTATTGTCTTCTTGAACTGTATGATCACTTTTCTGGCACAAATTCTGAACTTCCAATGAGGATTGGCAATAAACACAAACCAAACTCTAATTCCTTCATAGAACAGCAATGGTTCCAACATATATATTTCACATTTCTCCCCATATATATAAATCCATTATATTTTCAATGCAAAGATCACAGCTACCAACTCCAAATCATGCGTGAGATAGTTTTTCTCAAGGATTTTAAACTACCTTGTGGTGTAGGCTATCACTTTATCATTTTTCATTAGTACATAGACTAAGAAATTATTTTAAGAATTTTTTATACCATAATGAGTTCCCCATTTTTCGAAAGTGTGAGTACTAATGCGATGATAAGGCTCCATTTTAAATAATTTAATTAGTCTTCACATTAAGTGGTCTATAAAAACTTTTCTCCCATCCATGCTATCTTGGTTAGTATGTTTGAAAATCATTATAAGTTCTTCACAAATTATTGGTAATACCCAGATAGGCCAGGGAAACTATATATATCTATTACAAATTTTGTACTGAGACACTATTCAATGCCCTTTTCCTTTGAAGGATCCACATATATTCATTTTCTAGTGATAACATACCCCAAGAATGACACTTACTCTATATAGAACTGACATTTTCTATATTTTCATACATATTCTCTCTTCACAACATATTTATCACAATATTCAAATGATCCTCATGTTCCTACTTGATATTGGTGTATATTAGAATATCATCAATAAAGACTAATGTTTTTGAGGTAATCACTAAATATAATATTCATTAAGTCCATGAATATTTCTAGAGAATTAGTGAGTCTAAAAGGCATCCTTACAAAATCCCAGTTTCCACACCTCATTCGAATTTAATTCTTAGGAATATCTTCCCTCCTCACCTTTAATTGGTGATATCCCGACCAAAGGTCCACCTTAGAGAAATACTTGTCCCTAAACAGTAGATTAAACAAGTAATATTTCATTGGAAGGGGATACTTATTATTTATTGTGTTTTTTGGAGATCATAATAATCAATGTAGAGGAACATTGATCCATCATTATTCTTGATGAAGACGACTGGTGCACCCTATGTTGAAGCACTCATGAATATAAAACCATTGTCCAGATTCTCTTGTAACCTCTTTTTCAGCTCCTTTGACTCAATGGTGTCAATTATATAATTTTTATTTGATATTGACAGAGATATAATTTCAATTGATAACTCAACCTATTGGTCTGGAGGAAGACTAGTTGACTATTCGGGGAACACATCAGTGTATTCCTCCATAATGTGCATGTCTTCGAACATGATTCTCTCCTTTGTCTTAATCATTTTAGCTAGATATACTTGATTATAAGGAAATAATATCCACACTTTAGATGATGGATCTAAAGAATATTCATCCTCCTCTTAACAATTTTGAAGAATTTGAGGATTCCTCAGGATGTTAAGTGTGATCTCCCTTTCACAATAGTTGATGTTGGATTTGTATAAGGATAACCAATACATGATCAATACAGCATAAAAATCCACCAAATGAAGTAATAAAAGATTTACTAGGAGGTTTAGTCTACAAAAATTAACAAGGGAAGAGTTATGTACTTTGGATGCAATAATTTACCCATTTTTTTCTAACATATAAATCAACCTCCATATTTTGAGGCGGTGTTTGTATATTTCTACTGAACATAAAATATTTGAAATAATTATAGAACCATAATAAAATATTATGATCACAATTCTTGACTGAATAAATAGCATACCTATCACCACATCATTTTTAGGCTCTACCTTAGTAGTAGTGATGTTATAAAAATTCCCTCTCCTTTGGATATGGTGTCTAATGATGCTGATTACCCTCGAGAACTCAAGATTTAGTTCACTAGCTTGAATAGTTCCCTTTTTCCCTACAATTGAAGCATTGAACCATAAGTGGTTCTCTCTTTTCATCCACCTAATTTTCTTGTTTCCTCATGTCTTTTCAAAATTCAGGAGGTTGGTGGCCTTCTATCCCACAATTTTATCATTTCCCCTTCCCTTTAAGAGAGTTCCCATGATATTTCTTCCAACATTTTTGACATGTGAGTGGATGAGTTTTCTTTCCCTATTTGTTGTTATATCCCCTATCTTAAAACTCCAACTTTTGTTTCTTATCTCCATATCCATGTAACCATTATCCAAACTCTATATCTACTTTTAGATCACATTGAAAAACTTACTCATAACTCCCAAAGTCAAAAATTACTAGAACCTTTTTAAGGTGTGGTTTTAAACCACTAAAGAATCTTTCAATTTTTATATCACTGTTGATAACAAAAACCCAAAGTGTACCATGAAATCCTTTTGAAATTTTCATCTTAGGCCCTAAAATATTCATCTTTATTTTTATTCAGATCTATGAATTATATCTCTATATTTATACGAACAGTTTGAGCGAAATAATTGTTAAGAAACATTATCTTAGAGTCTTCCTACTCCATGTATTCAATTTTTTCATTCGTATTGGTGTTCTTAATCAACTCCCACCATTGGTCAGCTTCTCCATCTAGATGATAAATGGACAAAGTCACCTTATACATATCAAAATAATTAATTATATAAAATATCTTCTCCATTGAGTTTTCCAAGTGTTCCACGACCATTGTATCGAAAGATCCACTAAATGTCGGTGGTCATTGTCACATAAAAGACTCAAAATCCAGTTTCACCCTCTTAGGTGAAGGTGGACATTCCACATTATTCAGGTTATTGTTTATATCTTGATAAATTTGGGTAAGAATCACCATAAAATTTTGAAATCTACCTCCCAAGGCATTGGGGATGTCATTCTGGTAATCATTTCATTGTCCCTCACATGAGATGTTGTCCTGGTTTCTCCTAGTTCCCACCATTTTCTAAAATAGAAATGGTTTGAACAAAACATAAGTCAACAATTCATGAATAAATAATTGATCCATTCATGAAATTAACTCTAAAGGCATATCTTGTGGGATCCCTTTGTTTAGAAATTTCTAAAATAAGTCTTCTTAGGTCCTTACATATACTTAGTCTCATACTAATGGTTTTCACTAAGGTTCTATAATTAAAATCCCCAAATTAACTAAACCATGCTCTGATACAAAATACAGTGAACCTAACTTTTTTCTTACATAACTATTACATCATTTTAATGATAAACAACATAATAGTGTTTCAAAAATAGGATACAAAGGTTTAGTGTTTGGGGAAAATTAGGACAAAACATTGGATTTACATAATAAAACATAAACTTTATTTAATTATTTCTTATCTATCTTCTTAGTGGCCCTTGTTTTCTCCTTAGTACAAGTAATCACCTAAGGATATACATCAAAGAAAGGGGTTAGCTAAAAGCCCAATAATAGGATAAATAATAACATAAATCAATATAACATGGGGTGGAAATAATAATAATCATCATAAAACAAGTGTAGGATCATAATCATAGTCATGAGAGGAATCATTAGATAAAGTCATGGAATTTTTCAATTCAAAAAAATGAAACATCATTTCCTAGTGGTCAACTACCACACATAGTTGTGAACAAAGCTAGCATCGTGTTCACACATAACATTTGTGAATAATCCTAATATCATCATCATTGTGAAAAAATATAGCATCATTTTCATGCATATTGAACATTATCTCATGAGATATGTCACATTAACCAATTCATTGGAGTGATATAAAATTCCAAACATACCCGTAACATCATAACATTTACATAATCATGCATGCCACATAAAATGTATGGAAATATTGGGCATAAAATAAACCATTTAAAGGTAATGGGTTTCATGAGAGATTTATAAAGAATAAATTCATGAATACAAATTTTAGTTCCCAAAAGAAAAAGGTAATTAAATACTTGGTATAATAATCATCAATCTCAAGTGAAGAATGAAAAATATTAAGAGAAGTAAAGCATGCATTTTTCAAAAGAAGCGTTCATTTGGAAAAATCTTTGAATTTTTCATAAAATAAGATTAAAAGAATTTATATCCCAAAAATATAAATTTAAGGATTGAAAAATTATATTTAAGGAATATTAAAAGAACATCCATACTAAAATTTAGCATGAAAGAGGAATAACCCAAAGAAAGAAAATTGGGTTCGAGAATCCCTTTACCTTATGTCTGAATGCTTTCTTCACTTTAATATCTTGGATAATCAAATTAAATTCATCAATTAATAAATATAGAACCCATTTTACATTTATTTTATTCATTTTAATTTTTATTAAAATTTTAGGGCCATTTTGATGAGTTATAGTTTTCAATTTCATCTTTCAAGGGTGTCCTTTTTCTTGGTTTTCATGATAGGTTTTCTTGTATACATGTATGGAAGTTCATGTAAAATGAGGATAATTTTATAGAATTGAGATTATATGATATTAATTATATAAAAAGTTTAAATAGAATTATATATTATTATTTTTCTATAAATTAGGATGAATAATTAGATATAATGTTAATGATAACCGTTTAGATTAATTTTGGCGGTTTTGGATCACGACAAACTCATTTTGTTTTATTATTTAATATTTTGTATATATTTTAGTTATAAAACATAAAAAATATTGTAAAATAAATTTTAAAATATATTTCAACCATTATAATGGTTTTATGACCATCCTTGATGGTGGTATTGGAAAATGATAGTTTATCATCCATGATGGCTGTAAATCGACACATCATAGACAATGTTTTTATTTTAGAATAAAAGGGAGAGAAGTAAGAGTTTGATGATGGATTATTACATTAGCATAATAAAATAAAATTATATTTAATATACTAGAGTTATAATTCATCTTAGATAAGGGGATATGCAGATAAAATAATAAAGTAAAAGAAGCTAAAAAAAGAAAAGAAGGAGGATTTTACCTCTTAAATTATCCTTCTCGAGAACCCCCTTAGGGGGATTGGTTTTGGTCTTTTGTTTAGACAAAAGGATCCTAGAAATGGGGGAAGATATTAAGAAGAGGATTGGTTAGAAATTGTAAAAGTCTCAAATCTTGTATTGTGTGAGGAGAAGAGGTGTCGAGGGGTGGTGTTTATCGGAGAGGAGAGGGGAGTTTTCTCATTATTTTATTCATTAGTTTATTATTTTGGATCAAGAATATAAATATTTTGATAATTATTCCTAAATATATTGAAATAATTAAATTTAGTTTGATATTATGGTGCTTACATCTGTGATGAATCAATTAATAGTGTATTTAACTTAAAATGTATATATACTATAAATTAATGTATTTAACTATTCACAAAAAAATTCAAGCATTTTATAAAAATCCCCAAAATTAAACCTATCAATTTTTTTATGTGTATAATTATAAAATGAACTCCATTTTATGAAAATAATTCTCTAAATATGATAAATTTAATTTTTAATTAAAATCATCATTTACTTGGAAAATACAGATTTTAAAATTATAAATGATTTTATAACACTTTGAAAAATTAATTAAGTTATTATAAAACTATAATTTAATCATAAGCAAAAAATGTTAATTTATAAATATATTTTATGAAAATAAAATTTCTTTTAAATAATTATATTAATTATAAAATTATAGATATTTTATAAAAATACCAACACTTAAGTAATTATTTTTAAAATATTTCTTTACTTATACCATGATATAATTATTACATATTATCATTTATAAGATGCCTAAATATTATTTAGAATTTCATAGATGAAGTTACTATTATTTTGGCTAGATTACAATTCTTAATGGTCACATTACTATTCCAAAGTTCAAGTTAATATTTCATTGGTATAGGTTCTTTAATTTATAGAAATACCTTTTATTTCATTCATTTGTTATTTATAATGTTTTTATTGTGTTATATATACAATTTTATATGATTTATACTATATGAAATAATTATATAAAGGGGATTTCAGTTTATATAATTATGAGTTGTTACATTTCTTCTCTTGTATTGGATATAACACCTCTCTCTAATATGTGAAACCTAGAATGCACAAAAACTTCTTTCCAATTATTTTTTCTACGAAACAGAACAACACAACACTCTTGTTTTTTACTCTTTTCTTCTTCCTCATCTTCTATTCTTCTTATTCAGTGAAAATTTTCTACACTGGTTATCATTTTCCTAGCATAAACTCATAACATTTGTTTATTAATGATAATAACCTAGTCGATTATCCTTTTTCTAGAAACTGAACTATTCTATTTTCATTTATAGTGTTGAAACTCTACTACAAATTATTCTTCAAACTTTTTCATCTATTTATTCTCTATTTGATACCCTATGTCAGATACCACTTTTTTGATTCCTATTTATCTAGAAATTATTTATCTGATACCTATTAATTTGATACATTCTAAATCTGATACTTATTCATCTGATTCATGTTTGGCTAATAACTATTCATTAATATACCATCTTCATATTATACATTATTTATCTGGTACCCTATTTATTCAGTACTTTGATAAAATGATCTATCAAGCTTCTCATTTGGCACCTCACTCCTTCATCCACAACTTCACAATTCACCTTCTCCCCTTTATATAATCAAAGATTCTCTAAAAATAAAGGGATCACAAACTTAAAATTTTAATTTCCAAATATAATTTTAATGTATTTATCTAGTTATTATTTATTATTACACCTTCAAAAATATGGATAAATCTGACTCAAAAATATTTATAATAACTTTCCTTAAATGTTTACCTCAATGAGAATCAAAGGATTCCTATAATATTGGCTAGAATCACAATCATTACTTAATTATTATTTGGGAATTGAACTTCCAACATAGAATCATCATGATGTATGTTTTTTTAAATACTTCAAAAATATACTCAAAAAAACTATGACACATCTTCATAAGAACTCATTTTACCAATAATATCGACATATTTCCACTATTAGGGGATTTTTGAGTTACCCTATCTGATGACCTCAAAAATGTTCTTCATCCAGTAGAATAATTTTTTTTCTATCCATTAATTTTTGAAAGAAAATTTTTCCTATGAATTACTATAATTATTCAATATTGTAACATTACAAAGTTACTTTATCTAGTAGACTCATAAAATTTTACTTATCTATTAATTTATTAATGAAACATAATTTGTTGGATTCATTAAATTCCTCCATCTACTAACCTCACAAAGTTACTTCATCTGGTAAACATTATTTAATAAAATTTTTTATAGAGACATATATATGATGAAATCAAATATTTCTATCCCATGATCATTTTTTGATGAACTCACAAATGTTCATTTAGATTCATATGTTTGACGATTCCACAAGAATTCTTCATTAGGTGGAACTATCTCAAAAAATATACTTGATGAATTCATTCAAAAATATATCTAAAATGAATTCATTTGGAAACTTTTTTCTTCTAAATTTATTTGGAAACCTATATGTGAAGAATTCCTTCGAAAACCTTGTGTTTGTGTAATTACTTCCTTTGAAAAAACTAAGATCAAATAATGGATACCATATCATAATCACTATGCTTATTCTTTTGAAGAAAAGTAAAGCATCTTCATATTTAATTTTCCCCACAAACCCAATATGATGTCCCTATGAATAGTTTCAAAAACAATATTTATCCCACCTTCCATCCAATCATCTTAGTCTGATATATTTTTTTTTCTTTATTCAAAACATTATTCTTAGAAACATCATAAAGAGGGAATATCAAATTTATCCTATTTCTTTAGGTATACTTATCATTCCTAAAATCAATTAAAATCAATGTTGATCTTCTATAAAAGTGACATTTTTAGGTTTAATAGACCAGATCAAGAATCACCCATCTATATTTTTTCAAAACATTTTAGCTCAAACATCATAGTTTAATAGTCATTGTTCTTCATATGGTATGTGATAATGTTTTCTTTTATCTAAAACACTCTATCTAGAAACATCAAATAGTGGATTTAACTTCATTATATTGTAAAAAAAATTGTTTCCCTAAACCTTAGAACACATCTTCTAGACATTAATATCAACTCCTAAATCATCATATGTAATTCAAAATTTTCCAATAATCTATCACCTTTATGTGGTGAATGTATTCAAAATATTCCAAAATAAAGAATATCTTTGATCTTCTTTAAAATTAAAGTTACTTTTTAACTTCTTCTATTATTCAAAAATATTGGATTCTTCATCATTATCATCTATATTTAATATCCAATCTAAAACTTTTTTTACTACATCTCTAATCATTAATAACAGGCTTGGATACTACAACCAAACATCCAAGTAGCTTATTAATTAATTTATTTTAAGAACATTGACACCAATTAAATCCATCTAATCCATTTAAAGTCATTTCCAACAAATAATACATAGACAATGTGGGATAAAAAATCCCCCCATTTTATATTTTGGAAATACATTCCAAATTAATTGTCAATATGTCAATATTTTATTCTTTTTCTACAAATTTATTTTCAAACATTAATTTTACATTTTATCCCCATTATTTTCAATAAATAAAAATTACTTGGGAAAAGAAAATAACCCTATTCTTTAGAAATTTTCCATCAATCAACTTAACCTAAGTCTTTCTGAGCCATGCTTGGTGTACAATTTAAGGAGATTTGATTTATAAAATAAATTTGTCCATTTCTAATTGAACATGATCTAAAATGAAATGAGTACTCATAAATTTTATTCTAAGGGTTGTATAAATATATTATTGGATGTAGATACCAATTATGATAAAAAAATATTATAGAATAAATCAATCTTAAACTCCTATTCTTACTTTGAGAAATAGGTTAAAATAATTCATGTACAAAATTTTATGATGATCATCTTACTACACTTTCATTCTTCCAATTTTCTCATGTAGTTGATTAATTAAATTTATCCCAATTTTTGTTATGTTTTATAATTTTAGTCACTAAGTATGAAAGATTAATAAAGGAATACCTTTTCAGTGACACTTCTTCAAAAATATTCCAAAATAATGAAATTTTTATGAAATATTGATTCTGATAGCTTCTTAAACACAACACTTATATCCCCCCTCAAGGAGACATATCGCGTTATAATCACAATGGATAAACTATTCAGTAGATATGATTTAGGATATTCCTATTAATAATACACCAAAATGGATCTTTTACTTGTGGTTGTATAGATTTGATAATTTCTAAAACACCACCAAGGATGATCTTATACAATATATTCCCTTGGAATTCCAAATTTAATATCAAACCAACATGAGTTATTCTTCACTTTAGTATCATTTTTTGATATCAAACACTTTAACATTGTCATTTATGACCATCTTAATATATTCTTTAGTATAAATATTTGGGAATCATTCTAGGATGTAATATTATTTATAGAATTTTTCCAACATTGAAAACCCATCCACTACCTTAAGTTCTCCCTACAAGACCACGATTCACCTTCAAGTCCCTATATAATAAGAACACATCCAATTCAGAGAAGGTTATGGTAATACGGGGGTCTTCCTTGATTCTCAATATGAACAACATTGTTGTGATGATTTTCTCAACCAAATTGTTCTATTACCTTCACTCTTCATTTTGGGAAATCTAAAATTAAAATTTGATTAGGGGATCATGGATCCTATCCCATATTTAATTTCATTGTATGTACATTTTCTTTTCTTAAGATCTTTTAAGGAACTTAAATCACATGATGCAACTTCCACATTCTTTAGTAACTCTTTATGTGATGGAATTATTGTAGAGAAGTCTCTAGGAGTGTGTGAAACCATGTTTCACATCACACGACATACTTAATTAGGGTTAGGGTTTACATTTGTTGATAGTCTCTCATGAAATTTGACTTCATCATGTGGTACTTATTTTTCTCCATTGGAAATGTATTTTTATTGTTCCTCTTCTATATTTCTTGTGTTCTCTATATTTTCAGGCCAAATTAAAAATACATATTTGGGATAATTTTCAGTTTTCTGGGAGTCTCCACATGGATTCTTCTGAGTTCCTTTCTTCTCATATATTATTTTAGACGATTCACTCATTTTAAGCTTCTTAAACTTTATTTATATCTGATTTATTTTTTCTTATTTTCAAATATCTCTCATATATCCTTCTTGATATCATCTTTGGTGGGTTATTGTTTTGCTACATTCCTCTACTTATTTCCCAAGGTTAAGTTTTTTCTTGAAAAAATAACATTATCTTGTTTTATTATATGATTTTAATACATTATTAGATGATATTTAACTATTATAGTTACCATTATTTTTTTGATTATCTCAAATGTGTTCAAGTATATCAAATATTTTTCTTCTAGATAGATTGTTCATTATATGTTGATATTTCTTCTTCATTGACTTTGTACCCCATGGAATGGAATTGAAATTTCCTCTATAGATAAATTTATTGTACCATAAATCCTATTCATAATGTCAAAACCTGTTGCAGTACCAAAATTGACTCAACAAACTTGATTTTATTTTACCAACTACATGCTATAAATATTTTATAGAAAAATGGGCATACTATTTTCATGAATTCTTTAACACTTATTGGGATTTTCTTAGGAAACCAAATTACACACTACTTATATCCACCATAGATATAGTGGTAGGGTTATTATCATTTATCTTCACCCATAATTCTATATATTTTGTTTTAAAAACTATATAGTTTTTGAAAATAGGTTTACAAAAAAATTTACAAAAATAAATCGATGGAACCCATTCCTTCATAGCTATTTTGGGAAATATCATTAAATGATTTCATGAACTTATTTTCATATAAATGTTTTTTTTTAAAAACAAATATTTTTATAAAAATATATGATAATAGATAATTAATCATTTATTCTTTTGAATTAATATCATGAGTTATTTCAAGATTTTATAACTTTATCTCCCAATCAAGAAATATCATGTTGAGTTTTTTTTTGAATTTTTAGAAGCCTCCAAGTTATCCTCACCCACATTATTAATTATTTTAACTTATTATTCATTAATGTTTGTGTTTATTTATTTAAACTAGTTGAGATATTTGATCCTATATAATTTTTCCTACAACTAAACATTATTCACATGAATTATATTTTTACGTTTTATTCAAGTTTATGTATCTTCTCATAAAGAGTCTTCTTGACTCCATATTTCTATTCAAATACATTGAGATATTTTTTTAATGAAATTATGAAATTATTTAAAGACACATATTTCTTGTCTCAAAGGAACTCACCTTCGTAGTGATATTTAGGCATTCTAGAGCCTTTTATTATTAAGACTTCTCTATGTTATCTAATTCACTTTGAAGATAAATGATAACTTCTTAATGAATTTTAAAAAAACCACAAAAAAAATCATGGGGAAGTGAATAAAGCTTGATTTATAAAGTTTTATATGATATATCTTATAAATCATAAAATGTATGATATATTTCACATGATTCCTCTTTATATGGATAATTTTTGAAATAATTATCACATACCTCATTATAACATGAATTACTAAATTCAATTGAGGTGGTAGTGTTGTCCCACTCTTTTGTGGTAATTTGAACCAATTTTTCGTCTTCTTACAAGCCATATCTACCTTCTATTTTATCATTACTTAAAGATATAGATCTTTTTTCCTCTTGGATTAAGAGAGGAATCTTCTTCAGGTATTTTTATATTTCCTTTTATTGTTCATCTTGGTCTTAATAAAAATATAATTATTTTCTGATATAAATGAATCTTCACCAAAACTAAACATCATTATAAGTACATGAAATAAAATAAAATATTCAAAATAGAATATATGCTAATATAGAGAATATAATAGAGGAGAACCTAGGTTATGATACCAATTTTTAGGATCACTTTAGAATATTATCAATACTGAGGGGTGAAAATTGAAATCGAGGAAATTTTATACCAAATAATAATTTTTATCTATTTAAATATTATACCTATTAGGATATTTATTACGTTGTTCTCTATTAATTTACATATAAATGTAAATAAATTATTAAAGCATGGAAGATTATTTTTTTACAAGGTTCACTATCTAATAAGGGAAACTAGTCATTACTGTGTATGTTGGTTACTAGTACATTGATCCTATAAAATAATTAGGTATCAATTATAGTGGATCACCTAAAAAACATTACTAAACACATGTTTGGTTACAAACACATTATGAGGAGATAAAAAACTATCCAAATTCCCAAGAATGGTGATAACTTGGTCTATATACAACTCATTCTAGATATTTATACATCCTATGTAGATAGTGATCAGATTATTCAATTACTTTTCATCACCAAGAAATACCTCAATAATTTGAGACATATACTAAATTTCATAGAGATGCTTTTGATTCTTCCTATTCTCTTAATTTCACAATATTATGCAAGAAACTCTTATTATTATTTTGATGTATGAAAAGTAGTTCACATAACCTTCTTCCTCTTCACAAAATAAAACTGGAATTATTGTCTTCATTCACAGAAAAAAATTCATAGTCTTCTATTATTATTCTCCTACAAAGGTATCAAGTACTCTCTAAAATCCATGAAACGTGGAATACATGAAAAATTATTTATTATTCTTCTCCTTATGTAAGAGAATTTCACAACACTTTTATCCTTTCTTATTTTCATATGCCCATTCTTATATTTTTCTTATTCATGTTCTACACTAGTTATATTATTTCTAACTTCAACTCATAGCATGTGTATATAAATTATAATCACTGAGTCGAGTCCCATTCTTCTTAAGACCATAATATTCTTTTTTTTATAACAACGTTGAACCACACTTATAACTTATTCTTAAACTAGGTTTTTCTAGTTCCATTTTACCTAGTACCCTGTGACTCGTTCCTCCCTATGTGACACATACTCTCCGAAAACTGATTCATTTGTAACATTTTCTTATAATACCTTCTCCATATGATAACAATTAATCTGATACCTTTTCATACATGTTCTCGTGATAACTTCTTTAATAATTCCTTATTCACTTGATACACTATTTATCTGATGCTTTAAAAAAAATGATATCTCAATATTCATGGTAAGCATCTTACTACTTCAATGAATACTTCATAATACACATGATTCCTATTATAATATTATAGTTTCTATGAAAATTAAGGGAGAAGAGTAAACTTCAAATTTGAATTTCTAAATCAAAATTTGAATTCCGTACTAATGTATTTATTTAGTTAATTTCATTCAAACCTAAAAACAAATTTGAGTCAATAATATTCATTTGAACATTACTCAATTATCAAAATCAACAATCTTAAAAATATTCTGAAATCATGGATAGAATCCTGATATTTACTTTATAATTATTGGGGAATTAATCATAAAAATCATCATATTCAAGATACATATTTTTAAAAAAACTTTGTAAAGATACTTAATACATTTTACTATAATTATTCATAAGAAATACACCATCTAGTATTCTTTAAAAGTTTCTACTTGTCTGGGATTATTGAGTTACTGTATATGATGACCTCACAAATGTTCTTCATATGATAGATTCACAAACTTTAATATATCAGGTAATTTCAAAAAGAAAATGTATCTAATTGATTAATATAATTACTCAATTCACTAACCTTACCATGATACTAATTCTAGTGGACTCACTATATTTTCTCTATATTATAATTTCCCAATGAATATTTAACCAATGGATTCACAAAATTCCTTCCTCTAGTAACCTTAAAATGTTACGGAATTTATTAAACTCTATCAGAAAACCTTCATCCGAAAAACACTATCTAATGAAATCATGTTTTTATATCTGAAAACAATTGTTTCATGATCTCACATGTAAAGACCTGGAATTTCTATGGATTTTTTTTCCTTAAATACATGGGAATTTTACAAGTTCGTAAAAACTGACAGCACATGAATCCGAGGCCCGGTGTGCCAGAAATCAATTTCTGAAGTTTTGTTCGGGTACATTTAGTAAATGTACAAGCGGGATTTTATAACTTTTGAACCAGTGCTTGGAATTGAAATATAAGGGAACCATTGATCTCACAGCACCGATATTCGCTTAAAAATAATTTCACTTTGATGGCAGATGGTCGGGAATATAAGATAGTTTTTGGGTTTTACATGGAATAATAAAATAAAATAAGTTCAAGTCTTATTTTAATTTATTTGTAATAACCACCATGTGGAGGTTGGAAGTGGAGACCACCACACCTTAACCTCCCATGAGAGGTTATGGTGGAGGGGACCACCCAAACTAAACCTCCCATGAGAGGATTAATTTGGTGGGGACCACTCGAGTTGGAATCCTCTTGAACTTCCCATTAAGTGGGGCGAGCCTCTTGAGCTCCCTACTTTATGGTGCCAATTCACTCAAATTAATTAATGGGAATTAATTAATTATTATTTTTGAATATTTTTGAATATTTAGGCCACAAATTAAATAATTGATTAACTAAATCCATTATTATTGGTTTGGAATTTTCATTTGGGTGGATATTGGGAGAAAAATAATTCTCCAACAAAGAACACTTATTCTGCCTATGAAGAATGATCTTCAACCAAAACAAGGGAGGAAGTGCCGTCCTTGAAGAACACCGATGACGTCATCCTCAACTTCTTCATATTCTTTCCCGACATCAGCCTTTCCACAACATCTTCAACGAACAATGAATCCAAGGTAGGGGTGTGTTTTGATTTGAGTAATTTTGATTCTTCCTTCCTTGATTGTTTCTCTTGACCTGCTTGCTACCAAACAAACGTGGAAGGAACAAGCCAAATGAACATGGCCCAATCCCCCCGCTGTTCTTGTGAATGTTTGGGGTGTTCTTCGCGTTCTTCATGGGTAACGAACAACGGATCGTTGTGAGACCGTTATGCGACACAACAATCCCAAATTGAAGACCCAACATCATAACGACCTAGCGGAGGTGTGATGATGATAGTGGGTGATGGATCAGACCAGAATGGGAAGGACCATTCCTTGACCGTTCTTCGAGTGGGAGAGTCAAGTCATGTTTTTGGAGCTGATCGGAGGCCCAGAAACACTGAAGACAAGTACGAGAAATTGGGGGACCTAGTGTCTGAAGTTTCGTGACGAACAAACTATCAAAACAAAGAACAGACTTCACGAGAGGCGTGCTGTTCAGAGGTTCTGTTTCTGGAAAATTCCAGAATACACGGCATGTACTTCTGATGAACACACCGTGTGGTACGAGCATTATGCGTCTTGAGATACAGACGTTAGGCTTGTAACACTCATCGTGTGACCCTGGTCACACGGTGTGTATTCTATACATAGAATGGCAGAAGAAATTTCATGAGACATGGTGTGTAGTCTGGGAAATACACGGACATAGGAAAAATTACATGGCCAAGATACACGGTGTGTACTCTCTACATAGATTGGCAGAAGCAGCTTCGTGAGACTCGACATGTAACTCAGGGTTACACAGACATGAGGTGGAGTACACGAGCATGTACTCTACCACGTGGCCAGGTAAGGACAGTTACATGGGCTACCCCTTGTATCAGTTACACGGGATGGAAAACACAGGTTGAGGCTGTGTATGGGCACATGGCCAGCGTACATGGAGATGACACTAGTTTCGTAGACACGGCGTGTAACCATACCACACGCTGTGTACTTAATTTTCTATATGACTAGCCTTACAACTTGGGATATTGTACACGAGCAATATCCGAGGTCTGAAGACACGGCGTGTGCCTTTCTAACACGGCGTGTAATTTCTATAAAATGGCTTGTTCATCTCGTCTCTGTGTCTTGGACATGTATTGCTTGGATTTTCCCCATGTGACGTGGTAGACCTTTGGGATACTTCTTCGTGGGACTTCGGGGAAGTTGAAGTATCAAAACTTGGCTTGAGGAGAGGACCCTCCCAGAATCATGCGTGCTTTGTGGAATCCTGTGGCTGGCTGTACTCTGAAGACTATTCCTAGATCATGTGTTGGTATAGCAGTTATGACTTCTGTTCCTGGATCATGTATTGGTCCGACAAAATAGCTGGTCCTGGATCATGTGTTGGTCCGACAGCTCTGACGACTATTCCTGGATCATGTGTTGGTCTGACAGTTCTGACTTCTGTTCCTGGATCATGTGTTGGTTTGATAGAATAGCTGGTCCTGGATCATGTGTTGGTGCGACAACTCCAACTACTATTCCTAGATCATGTGTGGGTCTAACGGTTCTAACTACTGGTCCTGGATCTTGTGTGGGGCCGACAGCTTAGATGATTCAGTGGCTATATCTAATCATCTCTATCTCTCAACATAAGTTGTATACCCGTGTGAGCTGAGTCAGTGACTTTTGAGTTTACCTCATGATTGATATGGGTTACTTGATAACATAGGTATATGTATGGGAATATACCTAATTAATGGCTATCCGTTGATTTCATACTCTATGGTTTATCCTTATTTGATTTTGTGATAGCTTGAGGGTCTCAAGGTCCCTACTGAGAATCCTTATTCTCACCCTTGCACGAGCTATGACTGAAACTCATTGTGTTGGATGCAGACGACAGACAATGATGACTGAGGCTGAGAGTATTAGGACTGGTCGGTACCTAGAGGTGGACCTCAAAACGAGTCGGTACACGGAGGATACTGACAGACGTGGAGTGATGAGGAGGCTATCTGTACCTACCCTTCAGGTAGGATCCGTGGTGGATGATCCAGGAGCTGCTTTACACTTTTCAGCTATTTTTGGTCCCTTTCAATTGTATTTTTACTTTACATTTGGGCATGTATTTCTGGCCCCTTTACTTTTCTGAACTCCTTTTGTATACATTTTTACTTAGTGTTTTTCTTCCAGCTCATACTCTGTTGTGTGTGTTTATAATTTAAGAAGGCAATGCCATCCCAGTTTTTGGGATTTATGCCTTGGGTGCTAGTCTCCAGCCCTTAGCCTATATAAGGAGGGCTTGGGGTAGTCATGGAACAGGTCTAGAGGATGGGTCATGAAAAATTGGTATTAGAGGAGTTAGTTCTACCACATAACATAGGACTCTGATCTTTTCTATGAAGCAATAGTGTTAAGGGTACTGAGTGTGGTTTTCAGTTCAGGGAGTCTAGTGTTGGTGTAGTGGCCAACGTATCCATACACCTGGACCTTGACTCCTGATTTCTGACTCAGTGCACAAAAACACTGATTTCGTGTGTGTTTCAAGGGTTTTCTTGTGATCTCTTTTAGTCATCTCACTAGGTATAACTTATTGATCGTGTCACACCTGTTTCCTTTCAGGATGCCTCCATGCAGACAACCAGCCAGGGTTCCGAGAGTTGTATGAGATGACAGCCCACCAAGCGACGAGGCCTCGGGGCAGGGCCCTATCAAAACAGAGGCACCAGCAGTACCACTACCCGTTAGACCACCGATACCACTAGACCTAGCAACAGAGAGTGCATTCCGCTTGAGAGGATTGTACATGTTCTAGGGCCAGACACTGCCTAGGTTCAGAGGTGAGACAGACCCGCAGGCAGCTAAGGATTGGATGGAGGCTGTGTTGAGAGATTTTAGACTAGTAGGGACACCAGTCGACCTTATGGTGATCTTTTCCGCGAGTCTTCTTTAGGAAACAACAGGCAGATGGTGGAGCCTGATGCTCCAGGTGCATGACGTGGAGACACTTTTCTGGGAAGACTTTGAGAGCCTTTTTCTGGTAGAGTTTGTCCCAACAAACTTGCATGCGGTGCATATACAGGAGATACTTCATTTGCAGAAGGGTAGCATGACTGTAGGTCATTACTCAGTGAGGTTCACCGACCTCTCACGCTACTCCATAGATATGGTGTGGGACCCATTCTTCAGGTCCCAGACTTTCAAGGTGGGGCTTAGGCGAGAGATCAGGGACTCGATGATCTCCCTCAGCATCCTGACACAAGTGGGAGTGTTAGGGAGAGCCCTCCTAGTGAAGAGTTTCCTTGCTGAGCAGTCTCCGGCAGTGAGACCGACCACTAGTCAACATGCAGTGAAGTCCTCTATAGCTGGAAGTAGGTAGATATCATAGAGGTTCAAGTGGACCAAACCTTCTAGTGGACGACCTCAAGACATAAGATTAGATGTGCGGGGCACACGAGATAAAGCTATTCATTCTAGGAGTGGTCAATATTACTCTTGTGGCGGTCAAGGACACACGGCTCGTGACTGTCCGACCTGCCATACTGATGATCAATAGATAGTTGAGGGACCTCCCAGGAAAAGGCAGAGGTTTGATTGAGGTGGACGTGGCAAAGGAGTTGGCCGTGCAGCTGGTGGTGGAGGACGATTCGAGGTGTTACCGCCACCACCACCAGGAGGTCCACCTCGACCGTAGGGAGCAGATGGATAGGCGAGGGTTCAGCTCCAGGCAGATGAGGCTTACGATCATGACGCTTCGGAGATGATTCGATGTATGATCTTTTTCTACCCCACCTTAACTGCAGTTCTTATAAACATAGGTTCTAGTAACACTTTATTTACCACTTCCCTCGTTCGAAGCATGGGGATTTCGACAGAGCTGTTGGATTGTTCATTATGGCTAGAGACTCCTACAGGAGCAGACTCTACAATTACACACTGGTGCCGACAGTGTGAGCTTACTCTAGGAGGTGAGAGATTCGGCTGGGATCTCCTCATAGCAGCATCGAGGCCTTACGACATCATCTTGAGTATGGACTGGTTATCTATAGTCTATGATCAGATCGACTACAGACTTACTCAAAGGAGGGTGCAACCGATCACTCAACAGTTTTCCTACCTTACCCTTGGAGTAGTAGATATGAAGAATCCGAGCTATCCTGTAGTGGTGGACCAATACACAGATGTTTCCCCTGATGATGTTCCCGGACTACCTCCTCGTAGAGGGGTCGACTTTTACATTGACCTGTACCCCGGGACGACACCGATATCTACACCAGCATATCGGATGGCTCCTGCTGAGCTTCACGAGCCGAGGGTATAGATAGAGGAATTTCAGGAGAAGGGATTAATCCGGCCCAGTGTTTCTCCCTGGGAAGCCCCGATTATGTTCACCAAGAAGGTGTATGGGATCTTGAGGCTTTGTGTTGACTACCGTCGCCTGAATCAGGTGACCGTGAAAAACAAGTACCCACTCCCAAGGATCGACGACCTCTTTGATCAGCTGAAGGGAGCATGGTGGTTCTCAAAGATATACCTCAGACTAGGAAATAACCAACTCAGAGTTCAAGACAAGGATGTGCAGAAGACAACCTTTAGATGTCAGTACGTCCACTATAAGTTCTTGGTTATGCCCTTCGGCATAACCAATGCTCCAGCAGTGTTCATGGGACTCAAGAACAGGATCTTCCAGCCATACCTCGATCACATTGTCTTATTTTTTATCGATGACATTTTGATCTACTCGACTACTCAGGATTATCATGCCTACCATTTGCGGGTAGTACTGGACACACTCCAAGAGCACCAACTTTATGGTAATCTCTCGAAGTGCCAGTTATGTATTTGAGAGGTTGACTTTCTGGGTCATGTCATCTTTGAGGCTAGAGTTTCAGTGGATCTAGTAAAGATTGATCCGGTACTTTCTTGGGAGCCACCCAAGAGTGTGACAGAGGTACAGAGTTTTCTGGGTTTGGCTGGTTACTACCAGAGCTTCATACAAGACTTCTCCAGAGTTTCAGCACCACTATCTTCCTTGACGAAGAAGGGGAAACCCTTCATTCGGTTAGAGAGATGCCAACAGATTTTTTCGGAGCTGAGGAAGAGTTTGACTAGTGCCCCTATCTTGAGAATTCCTGAGGAAGGCATAGGGTACATAGTTTACTGCGAAACATCAGGGACCAAACTCAGGTGTGTCCTGATGCAGGAGCAACCAGTGATCACGTATGGTTCCTGGAAGCTGAGATAGCATGAGAAGAACTATGCTACCCATGACCTAGAGTTAGCAGTAGTGGTCTTCACCTTGAAGATGTGGTGACACTATCTAATGGGCTAACATTTTATCATGTACTCCAATCATAAGAGTCTCAGGTATATCTTCTCTCAGAAGGACCTAAACCTGAGACAATGGAAATGACATGAGTTCCTCCAGGACTATGACTTTGAGATAGTCTATACTCCTGGGAAGGGGAAGGTTCTTGTAGATACACTCAGTAAGAGGTCTGGTATACAAATTCTAGGAGAGGAGACATAACAGCTAGACGCTTTTCAGATATCCTTTATGGATAGCGACGAATTATAATTTCTACAGTCTCTTAAGGTCACTCCCCCACTCCTTCAGTGAGTTAGAGAAGAACAACATGGGGAAGCTGACTGCGAGACACGACGTGCTCATATATCCACAGGGTAGGCACCTGATGGATTTTATGAAGGTGGGGAGCACGTCATCCTCTTCATAGGAAGTACTATGGTTCTAGTTTCACTTCAGGAGGAAGTGTTGAGGGAGTTTCACACATCCCCTCTAGCGGTACATTCAGGAGTGGCGAAGATATACCAGGACCGTTGACGGCAGCATTGGTGGCTAGGTATGAAGAAGGCGATAACATAGTTTGTCTCTCGATGCCTCACTTGTCAGCAAGTGAAGGCAGAACATTAGGTACCAGCAGGCTTGGTACAACCATTAGAGGTTCCAGAGTGAAAGTGGGATGAGATATCCATGTATTTCATGATGGGGCTTCCACGTACATCCAGGGGTCATGACTCGATTTGGGTGATCATCGATCGACTCACCAAGTCGGACCACTTCCCACTGATTAGAGAGTAGGGTTTAGTAGAGAGATTGGGACGCCTCTATGTGTAGGAGATTGTGCAGCTACATGGAAAAGAGTTTAGTTAAAACTATTTCATTTTTCATTTAAAAATTACATAATATTTTTTTAATGAATAAATACATGATATAATTTTTTTATATCATTAACCATATTGTTATATTATTCATCATTTGGGAAATTGAAACCTCATAATTTTAATCACTTATTTAAAAAGTGGGTATGTCTTTCCATCATAGTATTTTCAGATTCCCATGTTAGCTCTTTAACCATATGAGTTTTCAATAAAACCATAACTGGGTGAATCATCTTATTCCACAACACTTTCTATCTATAGACTATAATCCAAATATTTCATTAATAATAGGAAATTTTCTCATAAAAACAAACTAATTTAGGTCTCAAAACATGAGATGAATCCAACATATATTTTCTTAATATCGAGACATGACAAACGTTAGGTACCTAGGAAAAAATTGGAGGTAAGGCCACTCAGTAGGAAACATATCCAACTTTCTCCAAGGTATCATATTTTCCAATGAACTATGGACTTATATTCCCCTTTTAACTTAAATGGATGACACTTTTCCATAAAGATACATTAAGAGAAACGTGATTACCAACCAGAAAATAAATATCATTCCTCTAGTTATCCATATAACTTTTGTGCATTCTATAAGTAATCCTCGTATATTGTGGAATACGTTGCACATTATCATCCATTTACTTAACCAAATATGGCCCCATAATCATACTTTATTCTAATTCATCTAAAAAATATGGTATCTAACACCTAGTTCAATATAATTCCTCAAATGGTTCTATCTGTATATTGGAATGAGAACTATTTTTATAAGAAAAATCCAAAGAAATATATTGATATAAACTTACCTAGTAATCCATTTAATAATAATGAAGTATATCTTCCATAGTCTGAATCATCCACTCAGACTGTCCATCAATTTGAAGATGAAAAGTTGTACTGAAATCTAATTCAGTGCCCAAATATTTCTGAAGTGCCTTCCAATAATTAGATTTGAACCTATGATTATGGTCTAATATAATAGAGATAGACACTCCTTGTATCCTAAAAATCTATTTAATATAAAAACGTGAAATATGATCTAAATAAATAGTATCACAGATGGGAAAGAAATGTGTATATTTATTTAAATTATGTACAATAAATCAAATCATATTATTACCTCATAGAGTATTTGGTAATCCCATAATGAAATTCATGAATATATTTTCCCATTTATAATAATTCATTGGAAAAGGTTGACAAATTAACTTTAGTAATTTTCATTCTATATTAAACTTTTAGAAATTTAGACACTTCTTGATAATGTCAGCAATATCACTTTTCATTCCATCCAAATAGTAATACTCCTGAAGGTCTATATATATATATATTAGTACTTATTTAATGAATGTAAAACGAATAACTATGATATCTAATAATAAAATATTTCTTAAATTGAGGATCACAGGTCACATATTAGCTTTTCCAACTCATAAAACACCCTTTACATCAATATTAAAAATTAAGAAACCTCCCATTCTTAACAAACTCTTCATTTTACTTCCAATATTGATCCTCCTTTTGAACTTTCCTAATTGTTTCTAAAAAATTAGAATACACTGAAACCTAAAAATGAATAGAGGATGTCCCTATATCCATAACTTTTAGGCCAAAATTTATCAAATCATTAACTAAAGGGTCACATTCTAAATGTAACATGGTTAACAAATCATTATTTTCTTAACTCAAATCACTGGCCACATTGTTTTATTTTCCAAGATAGTAATTAATCTTGAAATAAAAATCCTTGATTAGTTCCAACCATATTCTCCATCTCATGTTCTATTATTTCTAGATGAATAAATAATTTTTTTTGATCAGTATGTATTTCATACTTTACTCCTTACAAATTATGCCTCTAAATTTTTAAATAAAAAACTATAAGATCTAATTCTAAATCATGTGTAGGATAATTTGACTTGTGAGATATAAACTAACATGAATCTTAAGAAATTACATAATCATTATTCACGAGGACACCACTAAGTCCATTGATTTAATCATTACTATAAATGAAAAATTCACCATTTCTATATGGAAGGGAAAAAATTCGATAATTCGATAATATTATTTTTAGTTCCTTAATACAATAATCAAATTATATTGTAAATATGAATTTAAATCCTTTTCAAGTTAACTTAATCAATGGGATAGACAAATGATAAAATATTTTAACAAACTATCTTTAGTAACCTGCTAATCCAAGAAAACTATGAATTTATATAATAATTAGGGGGCTTGTAAATCCTTTTTTTTGTTTTAGTAGGGTTAATAGTTGTTCCATAATTAGAAATAATACATCTTATGAATTAAATTTGATTCAACTAAAATTAACACTTAATAATTTTTCTATAAAATTTAATTTATATTAAGGTTTTCAA
Source organism: Viscum album (assembly GCA_963277665.1). Lineage (NCBI taxonomy): Eukaryota > Viridiplantae > Streptophyta > Magnoliopsida > Santalales > Viscaceae > Viscum > Viscum album. The sequence continues at coordinate 125,283,084 of OY728139.1, read as the reverse complement.
AACAATCCCTAGGTGTCTTTAATGTTCTGGTTCACTTTTAGAATATACCAAAATTTCATCAATAATCACAACAAAAAACCTATCCGAGAACAAATAAAAAACTCTATTCATAAGGTCTATAAATACATTAGGTGCATTGGTAAACCCAAAGGTAATAACTAAAATCTCATAATTCCCATATCTATTTTAAAACTTACTCTTCAAAATATCTTCTTTCTTTACTATCAACTAACGGTTCCCCAAACTAAGATCAGCCTTTGAAAAATACTTTTCTCCTTATATCTGATAGAATGTATCAATGATATGAAAAAAGGATACATATTCTTAATAGTAATTTTACTCAAAGATATATAGTCAATGAAAATCCTCATCAAACAAAATTTATTTAAAAAAAAATTGGGGAACCCCATGGCGAAGTTTTAGGTTGAATGAAACCTTTATATAATAACTCCTACAATTGCTTTATAATTTCTAAAAATTACTCTTCACTTATTCAATAAGGTGGTTTAAAAATAGGGTTAACATTAGGAACCATTTCAATAATAAATTTAACCTCCTGATTAAGAATAATACCATGAAAATCATTCATAAAAGCATCTATATATTCATTCACTAATAGTACATCACTAACTTTAACATTTTATTTTCTTTTCAATAAAATGAGTTCTTTAACTTTCACTACCATCTCTAATAAATTTATCCACTTCTTAGTATGTTATCAAAGGTATAAAACCATTCAATAAAACTTTATTGGATATTAAATCTATATTAATATGATAAATTAAAATCCAATTCACACCCAAAATGACATCAAACACTAATATGGATATTTCTATAATATTTGATGGAAAGACCATCCAACTAATAATAACATGAATATTCCTATAAATCTTGGTCAATTTAATACTTCCACATAGAGTTTTCACCAAAAGATATATCTTACTTTCATGAGGTTTTATTCCTAATTTATTGGAAAATATCTTAGAAATGAAATAATATGAAGATCCAGAGACAAACATGTTATTGTAATAATTTAAATACATAAGTAACATACGTATCACCACTTCCTTTAATGGCCCAACATCAACTGTAATAGTTGAAAAATATTTTTCCACACCCTTTTTCTTATGATCATAATGACTTCTAGCCTGAGTTTCTAACATTGAGAACACATTAACATAATAAACCAACTCATTCAAACTAAAATACCTCACCATTGGATGGATATAATTTACACCACAATTTGATTCTTTATGATTACTTTCATTATAATCTGGGGCCAAATAGAAGAACATTCCATGTCACTAACACTCCCCTAATTTCATATAAAATTCTCTGGGATTCTTTTTACCACACTTGAAACAAAATGATAACTTCATTTTCTTTCCTCCATTTGTTTTACTGCATGTTTCCCCATTTCCTTCAATCATTAACACTACTTTATTTCATCATCATGAGTCACACAAGTTTTAGAAAAAACTATCTTAACTTTTTCAGAATAATGAAAATCATTCTCATTGATTTTAAATTCTCATGCGGCCAAAGATCTTTGTAAGCCTGGTTTTAATCCTGAGTAAAATATATTAATTTTACTATCAATTTCCAAAAAAATATGGTATATATCTAGCTTGTCTTATAAAACTTCCTTCATATGTGTTCATAGAATCATTAACGTTTTTACTTAATTCTAGGAAATGTTTTTCCATCCGGGTCAAAGTACCTTAGGGAAATATTTCTGAAGAAAAATATCCATAACTATTTATATTCCATGGAATCAATATCATCTTTATCTATGGTATTCTTAACCAAATACATCCATAAATCATCTTCATCTTCCAAATGAAAAATGGAAAGTGTTATATTTTGATGTTTCAAAAATTCCATGATGTCAAATATCTTCTCCAGATCATTGATCCATCCCATAGATACCATAAGGTTAGATGAACCACTAAATATTGGGGGATATTGTATCATGAAATGATACACTATCGTAATGTTCCCCTATAGTAAATACAACTACTAATCTACATGGATACCAAAACTATTTAGAGATTGTGATAACTGATCTATCATAGAAACAATTACTTAGTTTTAATTACAACTATCTCAAGATATTGATTTGGAAGGGCATTTTTCTCTTAATGCTTTCTTATTATAGTTTCCAAGTTTCTTATGTGGAAAACCATTTTGAACATACATAGTATAGATGAATCAACATGGTAATCTTAAAATTCTATATCATTTCAACTTAACTATAAAGTGAAAAATTTCAAGGGAATTATATTATCATTATCCTAAATTGTAAAGTTACTTAAATTGACCTTTAATACCAACTATAAGGACCCAACCTTAAACATTACATAATATTGAGTTTCAATCCAACTATTAATTCTCTTACATTTGAGGATATTTTTAGGTTTATAATTTTATATAATTTGGTCATAAATCATAAAAAACAAAACCATATAATAAAAGGTTGAAATTTCTTATCAATATCCATTTTACAACACTATAAATATTTTTAAAACTAAAAATGATTTCTTTTCATGAAAAATATTTACGGATTTAATCTTGAACACTTCTTTTCCCTTACTCATCCTTAAATCCTGTTTTTTTTTTAAAATTTTGGATGAGAAAAAAAATCTTCGTAAGGAACATAAAAAATAAGAGAACCATTAATCCAGTGAAAAATATGAAGAGCCATGAAATTTTTTTTCTTAAAAACATATCCTTTTTACCCATAATAGGAATTATCATTATTTTAACTAAGATCATTTGTCTTACCTTTTGAAAATAAATTATTTCCATGAAAACACATTATAAATTAAATAAAATTCATGTTGGTTCCTCGGGACATCATCACACAGAAATCTTATAGAACCCTATGAATTAAAATAACCATATGGAAAAATTCCAATACAATTATTTGGAAAACATAATCATTACCCAATTAATTATAATTCTATATGGGCACACCTATTATATAAGACATAACGGGCTCGACCATCGCTATTTGGGCACACCCATCGGGAAAAATATCCAAGGACCATATATTAAATAAAAAAATTAATCTTCAAACTTTTCATTATAAAACCCTTTTAAAAATATTTTAAAACCATTTAAAAACACTTTTAGATATCAAAATACCCATTTATTTTCAAAAAATAATTTGTAAAACATAAATTACCTAGAAAAATGGAAAGATGATTTTTCTTTGAAGAAAGTATGAAATATTTTAAAGGAATCTAAAAATAAAATTATGGTTACAGTGGCGGGAATGGTTTTTTCCACTATATATGTTGAAATAGAAGATTCCTTTTTTTTCTTTAAAACGTTCTGTATAAAACAAGTAAAAATATTCTTTTTAAAACCTTTTGAAATAAAGTAAAAAGATTTATAAAATTTCCATTATAAATTTTCATTCCATATAACAATTCAAAAAAATAATTTTCAAAATATGGATAAGGAAGAAAAATAGTTGGAAATAAATTATTAAAAATTAAATTTTTAAAGAAAAACAGAGTGTCTCACACCACTTTAGAAACAATTGAATTGTAATTACAACGAAATAATAATATTAAAAAATATAAAAAACCATGATAATAGATAAATTAATGATATAACATGTCAAATGGTATTTACATATTCCTCATAAAAGAATATAGCTTCATAACATAAAAATATGCCTCAATGAATAGAGATTGATATGAAGCCCCTTACCTTGAGTTCGTTTCATCACATTCGTTATTCATCTTATTGAATAACAAAATTATATTAATTATTTACTTTATTGAGAACCATTATAAAGTCAATTATTTCTTTTTTATTTTACTTACTAACATGTTATATATAATTACATAATTAATTAATTTTACTTTGTTATTTTTGATGGTATCCAGCTTTTATAAAAAAATGACTATGGCGGGTTGAGTATTTGACAAAATTGTCATTATTCAAAATCTGAAGAATAATAATCATGAAATAATTTTAATATTAATAAATTAATTATACTTTTAATAATAATCATGAAACATTATTTTGAATAAAAATGGTGCATGTTATAATCATGGAGATGGTAAGCCATACATACGCATGCGTAACATTTGATTTTTTCAATGATCATTATGAAAAGAATTTATGTATTTTTTTTATATTTATATAATTATGAGAATATAATAGATACTATATTATTTATTTAAATATACTTATATATAACATCCATGACATTTAGTGTTGAAAAAAGTGTCACATCGCTTCGTGGAGGCGGTATTCCACACGTACACGAACGACATTATCATTTTTCAGTGTAAGAATGAAAATGATATATTATATTTCCAGAATGATAAATATTTCAGGAATATAATAATTATTAAATATTTTTAACATATATTTATTAACAATATTCTCATTACCTTCCATTTAATGTGTTAGTGAAAAATGAATCACATCGTTTGGTGAGGCAGGAGTTCATCGTATACACGATCAACGCAATTGCATCCCCCCATGGAATGAAAAGTAAAAAGATATATGTTATATCATAACTCCAAAAGTAAAAATATGTTAAAATTTTCATATATATATATATATGATTTAAATATATCGATAAATAATCTAATATAGGCGATGATGGAAAATAAATGACATTGGTTCGAGAGGTAGTAGTCTACTGTACACACAAATAATGATTTTGTATCCCATTTGATTGAATAAGAGATTAAATTTAGTTATTAAATTAACATAAATACATCATACTATATTTTATATACTAGTTTTATTATATAATCATATTTTATGAAGATTTTTAAGGATGTGTTCAAAGAAATAAAATAAAGACACTCAATTAAGCATGATAACTCTTATTCAAACAACATCCTTAGGTAAGCACCAAAATCATTCATAACAATATTTATGATCAAAATAAAGGATTATAATTTGTTTAGGGAATTTAGAAATATCTTTGGGTAAGAATTGGCCAATTCTTAGGGCTTTGAAGGTGTGAAGAGGAGACGATAGTGGGTGAACTTTAATAAGTTAGGTGAGTGGTACAATTTTAATATTTGAAAGGAAAAATGTGTACCCATGTCTTTCAAATGAAAAGAGGATAAAAAATAGACAATTATTCATAATTAGACATGAGGAAGATGGCGACAGCGAGAGTTTGGGGAGCAAGGGTTTGGGAATGGCGACGGACGCTGTAGGCGGTGATGACCTCCAAGCAGATCCCTCCTCCTTTAGTGGAGGAGGGATTTCCGCAGTCCTCTAGTGATCGTCGATTTCTACCTTTCTTAAAACCTGACCTATTGCCTTAATTACCTAAAATCGTTCTCTCCCCCAAATTTCCTGAGTTACATTAATGGATTCCACAGCTCTCAGTGACAGCTCAGGAATTTAATGATGCTTCATCCCTGCGGAATCTAACACTAGTTGAATGCTTAAAGTAGCGATGCCCATCTGTAGATTGTTTTTATCAATTCCTCTTTGGTTCATGGAATCTTCAGGAGCGCGCCACTGTGGGTCTTCTGAATCCGAATCATATAATGGTTCACTTTGTGTTGGAGGATGACTTGATCCTGGCCTGGTCCTCTGCCCCGCATACCTGTGATGGCTGTCGTTTCCTGATCTTCCAATGGCCATATGATCATTATCTAAAGCGAGAATCCTCGACTATGGAAATCTGAGTAAGATTTCCTAAATTACCACTTCCATTTCAAAATCCTTCCATCATTCGCATGCTGGGTAATCTTGTTGGTCGTTAATTATGCTCGGATAGTAGAACTAGTGCTGTTTTCCATCCGATTTCACCAAGAATTTGTGTTGTAGTTGACCTTTTGAAACCGCCGGTTGAGTATATATTCATTGCTTCAAGTGAGGAATTTAGGTGAAAACAAAATATTGTCTTTGAGTCCTGGTTTGATTACTGCTCTCGGTGTCTTAAAGTCAGGCATTTGAGGAAGGATTGCAGAGGTAGGAAGGTGGTATTGCAGGTGGCATTGGCCCCAAAGGTTACAGAGATGGTGGCTTTACAACCTCAGCAAAGGGAGGAGGACCTAGGAAATGGAATCTAAACAGGAGCAGGCCCTTTGAATACAAGTACTTTGGATGGCACACACAGGGGGGAACTGAAGGAGTCTTTGAACCCGAAGGTTGATGAGGTGTTTGCAAGACATAGAAGTGATCTGGGGATGCCCACTCTAGGAGGTTTGAGCAATGATGTGAGGCAGGCGGTCCAGCCTGCTGGGGTGGGCAGTGTCCAAGTGCTGGTTTCAGTAGGGGGTAAGGAGGCAGTGGATAAACCTATTGTGTCTGTGCAGGAAGAGGCTTCTATGGAGGAAGCTGATGGTTGGGTGAGGGCCTCTCTTGGGAGAAAGACTCCTCATGTACAAAAGGTGGATAGAATTGAAGTAAGAAATTGCTTTTCTGGTCTGGAGAATGAAGATCTGGAGGTGGGTCAGGATCAAACTGCTTCTGATTTGGCTCCTGGCCGGTTATCTGCTGAAGCTCTTGAGTCGCATGGCAGTGAGGAGATGGGTCTGGGTCTGGCTTGTGCTCAGAATGGAAGCACTAATGGACAAGTGTAGGGGAAGGGACCATTTCATTGTACTAAAGATCAGGATCATGGGGAAATATGTCATGCTGGTGAGGATTCTTTAAGGACTGAAAATGGCAACATGCAGGTTGAGTTGCACTCCCAGGATGCTGTATCTAGTGAAGGTATCTTGAGGACCGGAGTGCTTGGAGATCTCGAGATTGTGGTACAACCACAGTTCTTAGCACTGATTGACCCTAACATTCATGTGGAGTAAGAGCAAGGTGTGAATAATGGTCATCAGATGGGGTGTTTACCTGGGAAATGGGGGGACTTGTCTGACTGTGAGAAGGATAATGATGGCAGAGACCAAACCTCGTTTAGTGATGTTGTTCATTATGGGAATAAGGAGATGGCAGGGAGTGTGGGTATTATGACTGGCCCCCCAAAAAGAAGGTAGAGGAAAGACTACTCATCTATGCCAAGGCCGATGTCTATAAGATCTTCTTTGAACAAAGGTAAAGGGATGAATTCTAGTGAGAAGTTTTTGAAATTCGAGAAGTTAAATCTCAGATGAAAGTATGTGAAGATTGTGAAGTAATAAGAAAGTTCATAATGGGAGTCAGAAACCGCAGATGAGGTATTTGAGCATGGAGCTGGTGATGGGTACGACGATGGGTATGGTTTCTAACTTGTATTTGTATGCTCTTGTTTTCAATGTTTTCCTGCTGAACTTTTTCTTTTATTTTAATAAATGGTCAGGGACTTTGCCTCTGGATAAGATTTTTTGGTATTAAAATATGGCATAAAAAATTTAATTTAGACTTGTTTTTATATTATTTTAACCCTTGTCTTTTTAGTTTATCCCTTGGTAAATCAATTTTTACCTTAACCACATGAATTAAAATTTTCTATTTTTACTATTTATTATGGTCAAAAATTAATTCGAAAATATTAGAGAATATAAATTATTATGATTCTCAATATTTAATACACCTTAAAAAATTCAATTCACAAAATTGGAACATTTAATTTAAAACAAAACCCATAAACAAGATGAAAAATCCGGTTTTCAAGATGTGTATTTTTCAAGAAAAATATGATTTTATAATAAATTAATGACTAATAATAATCAATTTAAGAATAAAAATTACTATTTATTTATATATATTATATAAATTTTTTTAATACATTATTATTTATAGATTATCATAATTAATTAAAATTGAGAAATATTATGTACATTAAAATAGTTTTAAGAAAAAACCTATTTTTAAGAAAAAAACATATACTAAAATATGATATAAAGTTGACAAAAAATTAATTAATTTGGTTACATAGAACTAAATAATATTAATTTTACTTGAAATTATTTTAAAAAAATAACGGGGCTTTTAAATTACTTAAATTATTCAAAAGAAATGTTTTTTTACAAATATCTGTATGTTTCACTATTCACTAAAAAATCAACATTTTCTAGAAAATGAAAAAAATTCACCCTAAGTTAAATATTATATTATGATATAAAAAATGATATTAATTATTGAAATTAAAATTATAAAATTTATAAATTATGATTTTAAATAAAAACCTTATAATAAAAGAGTTTAGTTAAAACTATTTCCTTTTCTTTTTTTTAAATTACTTAATATATTTATGATGAAAAAATAGGAAATTGATTTATTCTACCATTATCAGGGTTTTTATACCATCTTATGTCTTTGGTAGGGTTTTTCATCATTTAATTGTATACCTATTTGGGTTTTGAGTAGATTCGTTGATCGAGAAGCATAGAAAGAAATTTGAAGGATGATAAAAAGTGCAAGAACATGACTCTTATAGGTAAACACAGGATCAATGACTGTCAGAAATAGAAAACTCTTTAGTTTCTGCATTTAATAAGATCTTGGGAATGATACCCAAGTGAATTTAAAGCAATATATCTCATTATTTTGAGTAAAACTATAAACATTATAGATCATTCACATGTTTTTAGAGAACACAAACAAATGTTATAAATAAAACTAAAATGAAACTTTTATATTGGAAACAAATACTCTAAGTAATACTAACAAAATCATATGTTGGATTGACACGTGTTTGATTCCTAAAAATTAAAAATTAATTATGTATCATTATCATAATTTTTAAAAATTATCTAATCATGTTTCCTCAAGATACTCATAAACATATTTTTAGTGTTTTAAAACACTAAAACAAGATTGTAATGGTAAAAGCCATAATAATTTTTTTGATTGATGTGAAATAATGGAGAAAACACCATTTAATTATTGTTTATGTTTATAGATATCCAACATATCCATTCACTGTGTGGTGTTCTTGGAATGACTTAATAAAAAGTTTTAAATGATACCAAAGTCTTTAAAAACTTATTTCAGGGGGTCAAAACCAAGAAAATAAAATCATACATCCATGAAATCATAGAAAAATAACTCTAGTCTTATTCTTGAAATGTAAAAACAAACAAAACATGATTATGAGTTCATGTTTTCTCAAGATGCCTTAAACACATTTTAAGTGCTTTAAAACACTAAAACACACATTTAACAGTCAAAACCATAAACAAACCCTCTTATTAACATAAAAAAATGTGACAACCATAGCTGAATTTTTTTACTTGTACATGCAGAAACAATTATCATATGACATGTGGTTTTCTTCGAATGACTCAATATAAAGTTTTGAAGGATACCAAAGTCTCCAAAAACATTTTTCAGGGGGTCAATCCCAAGTAAACAATGTTAGATGGACTTGAAATCACATGATAATTATTTTAGATTTATTTTTTAAATGTAGAAACTAAAAGCATGTCATTTAATGTTACTCTTTTCCTGAGATTCCTATAAACACATTTTATAGTTTTAAAACACTAAACATTCATGTAATTTTAAAAAACCTAAAAAAACCTTATATTTTTGTGAAATAATAGAAAAAACAATTATATTTTTTATGTGTAACAATATAAAACGCATCCATCATACATGTGATGTGCTCTAAATGTCCCAATAAATAGTTTTAAGAGATACCAAAGTCTTTAAAAATGTGTGTCAGGGTTCAAAACAATGTTACCAGTGTCTTATGGATGTGAAATTATAGAAAAATGACAATAAATAGATTTTTAAAATTTTGTATCTGACATAACTTAATTCTGAGTTATAGTTTTCCAAGGATTCCTGCAAACATGTTTTTGGTGTTTTAAAACACAAAAACATGTTTTAAAGAGTTAAAACTAAAGTAATTGACCTATGATTTATTTAAAATCAATGGAAAATACCATTTAATTATTTTTTATTAATATTCCTAGAAAACACATTTATATAATGTATGATGCACTCAAAATGAATCAATAAAAAGTTTTAAAAGATACCAAAGTATTTAAAACATGTATCAGGGTGTTAAAACCAATGAAAATCATCGAATGACCATGAAATCATAGGAAAATGATATAAGACTGATTATTTAAATTTAATAACCAACAAAATGTCATTTTGGTTTACTATATTCTTGGGATTCCCATAAACTCATTTTTAGAATTTCAAAACACTAAAAAGTATGTGTAATGGTCAAAAACATATAATATGACCTCATATTGATGTGAAATCATGGTACAAGAACCATTAAATTCTTTCGGATGTGTATGTGTAGAAAATATGTCTATCTGACATGTAGTGTTCCTCGAATGACTCAATTAATAATTGTAAAAGATACCAAAGTATTTAATAATGTGTGTTAATGGGTGAAAACCAAGAAAGTGACATCAGATAACTGTGAAATACTTAGAAAATGACAGTAAACTATATTTTTAAATTGAGGTACTGGGAACACATCATTCTGAGTTACATTTTCTCCCGAATGACTATAAAAATGATTTTAGTTTTTTAAAAACTAAAACACATGTGTAATAGTCAAAACCATTTAAAAAAACCTCATATTAACATAAAATCATGGGAAAAAACTATTTAATTATTTTTGATACATTCACACTGACAACACATCCATCTGACATGTGGTGTGTTCAAAATATCTCAATTAACTGTTTAAAAATATTCTAAAGTCTTTAAAAACGTTTATCAGGGGGTCAAAACCAAGAAAAAAACATCGTATGGCTCTTAAATAATAGGAAAATTACCGTAGATTGATTTATGAAATATAAGAACTGACAAAACATCATTCCAAGTTACAATCTTCCTAAGATTTCTCTAAATGAATTATTATGGTTTCAAAACACTAAAATATTCTTGTAATAGTTAAACCATATAAAACATCCTTATATTGTTATGAAATAACTTAAAAACTGTTGTTTAATTATTTTTGATATGTACATATAGACAACACGTCCTTATGATGTGCGGTGTGCTTAGAATAAATCAATAAACAATTTTAAAAAATTCCAAAGTCTTTAATAATGTTTATTGGGGGGTTAAAACCATGTAAACGATACCATAAGGCCATGAAATCATTAGAAGATTACGATACATTGATTTGTGAAATATAGAAACGTACAACATGTCATTATGAATAATTGTTTTCCTAGGATGACATAAACATGTTTTTTAGAGTTTTAAAATACTAAAAAATGCATGTAACATTAAAAACCATTGAAAATGAGCTCAGATTGATGTAAAATAATGGGACAACCACTGTTTAATTATTTCTAACATCTACAAATAGACAATGCATCCATTCAATGAGACATTACTTGGAATGACTCAATAATTTTTTTAAAAGATACCAAAGTCTTTAAAAAAGTGTGTTGGGGGATAAAACCCATGAAAACAATATTTGTTGTCTATTTAATCATTGGAAAATAACCATATATTTAGTTTTTAAATATAGGAATTTACTTCACATCATTCTGAGTTACTGTTTTTACGGGATGCCTGTAAGTGTATTTTTATTGTTTTAAAACACTAAAACATCTATGTAATAGTCAAAAACATATAAAATGACCTCACATTGATGTGAAATCTTGGTAATACTACCATTGAATTATTTTTTATGGGTATGCATAGACAACACTTTCATCTGATGTGTGTTATGATCTAAATGACTCAATAAACAATTTTAAAACATCCCAATGTTTTTAAAAACATGTATTGGAGGGTCAATACCATGAAAATGTAATCAAATTCCTATGATATAATAGTACAAATATAATATATTATATTTTGAAAATTAGGAACTGAAATTTTTTCAATCCATGTAAAGGTTTTCCCAGGATGTTCGTAGATGCGTTTTTGAGTTTTAAAACACTAAAATGTGCATGTAATGGTAAAACCCATAGAAAATAACCTCAGATTGATGATAAATAATGAGAAAACCACCATTAAATTATTTTAAATGTACACAAATAAAACATGTCCATCTTTTGTGTGGTGTTCTCAGAATGACTCAATAAATAGTTTTAAATGATATCAAAGTCTTTAAAAACATTGGTCGTGGGGTCAAAACCATGAAAATGATATTATATGGACATGAGATCATATAGTTTTCTTGGGATTCATATAAACACGTTTTTAGTGTTTTAAATCTCTAAAACATATGTGTAATAGTCAAAAACCTCAAAAATGACATCATAGTGATGTGAAATATTTGGAAAACCAAAATTAAATTATATTTAACATGTATTCATAGAAAAAACATCTATATTACATTTGGTGTTCTCTGAATGACTCAATAAGAAGTTTTAAAGGATATTTAATTCTATAAAAATGAGTTTTTGGGGGATTAAAACCAAGAAAACGACATCGTATGGACATGAAATCATATTACAACAACCATAGATTGATTTTTGAAATGTTGGAACCAACTTCATGTCAATGCAAGAAAATATTTTCTTGAGATGCCCATAGATGTATTTTTAGTGTTTTAAAACACTAAAACATATTTGTAATGGTTAAAACCATATAAAAATACATCTTATTGGAATGAAATCATGGGATAACCACCATTGAATTATTTATGACATGTATGCGTAGACAACACGTCCATCTGACTAGTGGTGTTCTTGGAATGACTCAATAAACAGTTTTTATTAGATTTAAAAGTATTTAAAAACATGTTTTGTGGGTTAAAGATTAGTAAAGGGATTCATATGGGTGATAATTCATAGAAAAATGACCATATATTTATTTGTTAAATTTTTTAACTCACAATATATCATTCTAAGTTATGGTTTTCTCTGGATTCCTTTAAACATATTTTTAGTGTTTTAAAACACTAAAACTTGTGTGTAATGGTCAAAACTATATAAAAACTATATATTGATATGAAATTGTGGAAAAAATACTGATCAATTATTTATGAAATATGAAACATGGAACCATATCAAAATCATTAAAATTTCATTATTAAGCAATTTCATGTGCACCACATGAAAATTTGAAAATTGATTAGACTATTATATACTTATCCATTTACATAGAGATCATGTTTTTGATAAAATTTCATATAATACTATTATTAGAGTTTACATATCATCATCATTTTTTGTTTTCATGTTAAATACATGACTAGTTATAACAAATTTATATCGACTGGCCAATGATTTACATTCATGCATTACATTATTCATACCAAATGGAAGCCCTATTAATTTTGAAGACATACCAACTGTTAGTAAAATTTATACATAAAATATATAAATATATTAAAGTTATGAATTTCTTATTAATAATTATTATTCTATATTAATTATCTTACCATTGGTTTCAACCAAACAGGAAACTCTGTACTATGAAATTCCACTCTCATTCTCAAAGGTAACATACTATGTATTCTCATTAAAATTTTGTTATTTTACCTACAAAATGATATTAAAGGGTTACAGTATATGTAAAATTATATAATTGATGATATATAGATATTAAAATTACTTAATTAATTTAGATATCCAATAAATAATAGTTGAAAAATATCGTGTGATGTGCCACCTCCCACTCTTAGCGACTTAAAGTACCCAATGTATATGATCTAATAATTACCCCTATTTAATCAAGTGATAAAAAGGTGGACACAATCATATCATATTTATTATATTCAGTTCTAATAAGGTCATTAAATCTCATAGAGAAACCTCATAAATATAATAAATATAAATCAATGCATTATTGAGATAAATAACCTTTTATAGTTGATACTTTTTGGATGATTCTTATTACTAACATAAGATGTACTTAGGGAAATATTTATTTCAAATATATATATCCATGGATAATTAATGTAACTACTAAAAAGAACATTTATGGAAAGGTTAAAAGTCACATGTATCATAATACTAAAAAAGCATACAAGAAAAATTAATTCTAACTCACAAAGAATTATTGGTTATTTTTTTCAAGAAGATATTACTTTGTTTTTTATAAAAATACATTGATAAAAGTGATGTATTTTAATCTATGTCACTGTTACAATATTTTTTAGTAAATTTCAAGTTGCTATAATAATATAATCTTGTCTAAGGATATGAAAATCATGAGTTTTTAGGGATTTTAATTTAACATCACTTCTATTTACCCATTTAGATATATTACTTTAATTACTATTTAAAACTATTGGAGTCTCTAATTCCTATAGAAATTTTTTTTCAATGACTTTCATCAAAGAATAAGCATATAAAACTTTCCAGTTATTTAAACCTATAGAATCAAAATAGAGTTCATGTATAATACCATAATCCATCAATTCATGAAGAGATGTTAAATCATATTTCTTATTGACACTTAAATTTAGATGAAATAGAAATAATATCTCTCCTATATATTTTTCAATATGAATTACATATAAATAGTGATAAAATAAATTGGATAACTTATATACTAAATTAAAGAAAATACTTTTTTTTCTAAAATTGTTATTAGATTCATTAGAATCATTACTTCTCTTTCTAGAAGTCAGCTAAACATCACTACCCTAAAAGTGATATATTTAAATTCATTAAGAATATCAATTACTAACATATATTTAGATTATTTTTCTTTATAGATGGTATTATTTCATTTTTCTAATTGTTTTTATGGATGATTTATTGGTAGGAATCATCAATTCTCCAAGAAATTGAAAATATGATGATGAAATTTAAGTCTTTTGGAACATGTATTTTGGATCATGTATTATTTATACATATAAGACATATCAATTTACTATTTTTACTACAACCAAACATCATTCTATAAGAAATAAATTTATTTTTCCTAAGCATAAGTGAAACATGTATTTTGAATGACTCTTTTTTAGAAGAATTATATGTAATCACATTAATAGACCATAATTAATTAAAATATTATATCAAAGGTTACAAGTAAATATTTATGTCATTTATATAATTAAATAGACCAGATATAATTTTATTTGTGAATCTAAATGAATTTTTTATACATATCTTTCGAGGAAGGTTATAAATATGAATGCAAACAGGCTATGTATTTTACGATGTAACCATTTGACCTAACAGATTATAACAATTACATGATAAATCCAGTATCACATTACACGACTTAGAAAATAATTTATATATTTTATATTAAATAGTTTCCATATTAATCCATCTGCAGGATGCAATAGTTTATTAGTAACCTTATTTTTCTCAGCCCCATATCATCAATTTTTTACATTTCATCAGACTTAAACATTTTTTCAAGCCTTGGAATCAATGGAAAGTCCAACATAACAGTTTTTAGTATATTATATTATGTACCATATATATTGGGGTTCTGTAGAGATATATTGTATTTTTAAAATCATGTAATCTTATCATTTCATCAAAAAATGAACAACAATCATTCAAGAGGCCATGTATTTTTGTAGTTGTAAAAAATATCAATTTATATCTATTTGATATAATTATTTGTTCGAATAAATATATTATTATAATTACATGACATACAAAATATAATAATATAATAAATCTCAGTTGTAAAAAATTCATAAATCATTTTCCAATTATAAAATCATATAAAAAAATCAAGAATTCATTTTTTCTATATGCTAGATATACCGTATTCCTTATATCTTTTATCAAAATTTTCAATCTCTTAGCATCATAAATCTCATTAGTAATATAATATGATCTTTTAATGATGTATTATATCATTTCCCTACATCCATTCTCATATAGGTGATGAAATGGAAATAAATCAAACAAAACAAACACAATAATACTAGATTAATTTATTTTATTAATATTGGGTTTTTATATTTTATTCATTATGATACCATAGATAATAGTTAGTTTGAAAATAATTTTTTTTTGTATAATAACTCATTTCTTTATGAATTAACCATGATTACAAATATAATCATAATAATAGAATCAAATCAAACCTATATAAAAATCCTTATTAATCACAAAATTTATTACTAAATCCAATATAATATAAATATTATTTTATGATATGATTAGAACTATGAATCAAAATTATATTTATAATAATATAAATATGTGATTTGTTTATTAACATAAGGATAAATTACTATAATCAAGTGATTAGTAAAAAATAAATCATTAGATGAAAAATAATAAAAAAATATTGTTCAATAATTAATAAAAAAATATTTTTATATTTTATAATTTCTCAATGGCGTGTGAACAATAAATTTAATTTAAATTAGGATTTTATTATTATTTTAGAATTAAATTATATTAAATAGAAAATATTACTTGGTAAAATAAAATATTTTACCACACAACACCAATAATTTTACAAAATCATATAATATAATCTTAATATAATTAAACACACACACACACACACATATCATACCTTACTAGTAAAAATGTTCATATATTTATAGTTTACTTGTTGTATTAGTTATTATTCATAGTCATGCTAAAGAGAGCCTAACCTTTCATTGATATCAAATATGTGAAGTCAAAACCATATTTAATAAGATCATTACATAAGAAAGAGTTTGTATAATACATACAAAAATAATGAATATAGATCAATGCACGTGAACTTTTTAATGTTAGGTTTTATTATTAATAAATCATGAAACCCTTAGCATTTATCAATGAAAATATAAAAAAATAACTTTTCATACTTTGAAAATTACATAAAGTTAAGAAAAAAAGTAAAACTAGATAATTTTTTATTTTATAAATATTAATTATGTTTTAACCCATTAACAAATTAGAATATGGGATTATAATTTCAATATTTATATATAAATATCATGTTATTTTGTTTCACATCCACAACTTATTAGATTAAAAATTAAAAATTATACATGTGTTTGATAGATTTATAGTTACTTGGAAGATCAAATCAATAAACCTAATCCACTCCACAAACTATAAAGATATAGCCTTAAGTATTAAATATTACAATGTATTTGAACAAGAGTTCAAATTATAGAAATATTGTGTATATTATTGGTTTTTTGTTTTAGATAATTGGGTTATAACATTTATGTAATAACTTATATGTTACAAATTAGACACTTCTACTCAATATCCATTTTTAACAATATAAAAATTTTAAAATAATTTTTTTTTATTTTTTATGAAAAATCTTCATGAATTTCATTTTACCTTCTTATTTTCTCTTACCCATTTAAAACCCCTATGAAAAATATTTTAAATGAATATAATGGGAACAAAAAGATAAGTAAAAGACATAAAAAATAAATAAAACTATTAGTACAATTGAAAACATAAAAACCCATTTAAATTGTACTTGTATCCTCAATGTTCTTTTAGCATATGAAATAAAACATTTTTACATGAAAATATCACATTACTTATTTCTCAAATAAAACATTTAAAATCTATGCCAAGAAAATAAAAACCCTTTTAGAAATTTAGAACACTATATTCATAAAACCGTTTCAAAAACCTTGAAATTAGAAAAACCATATGGACAAATTCAAATACAATTCTCTGGAGAAAATAATCATTACCCAATTCATTAGAGATATATAATGGGGATTTACCTTTTTATAAGATATATTGTGTTCAACCATCTTTTAGGATCTATAATGAGGATCAAACCCTCAAATAATCTATATTAGCGTCAACCATGAGCTATAATGTGGATCAATTTGTCATATAAGATATATCAAGCAAACACATTTCTATATAATTATAAAGTACCATATCATGAATAAAAAATTTTATTGTTGAACCTATTAATTATAAAACCCTTTTAAAAAATATTTTAAATGCAAATAAAAACACATTTGTATATAAAAATACACTTTTCTTTTACAAATTATTATCTAAAATATAAAACTCGTGCACACCATAAATAAACCATTTTATTCAAAAATAAACATGGAAGATTATAATGGAAAATGTTGGGAATGTATTTTCTAAAAACTACTCTATAAATATTATTTTTTTATGCTCACAAATACCCTTGTTTGTTTTAGTAATAAAGTTACTTTAATTATTTTTCAGGAATATATTTCTTTAGAAGATTATCTTATTTACTGGTTATGATATCTATTAAAATATTTGTAACTTGTTTTGAATGTATTATGGAAACACAGTTTATACCCTACGTTTGTAGGCATAAGCATAGAGTATGGTTCAGAAACCCTATATTTTAAATAACATGTATGGATCATGTACGCAACACCATTGGAAAATTATTTTTTATCAACCCTATATTTGGATGGAATCCTACATTTACGAAAAGGTAAAAGTATGGAGAAACAAATCCATGTTTTTAGGGAACCCTATGTTTGAGGAAACAAACATAGTGTTCGTTAACCCTACTTTTTTAATTTACTGTACATTGTCAATCCTATTTTTAGAGTTTTTTCATCACATAAAGGAATACTATTTTGGACTATTCAATGATAGAGTTTAAATTAAATATATTTTATTTGATTACTACAACTGTCTAGATGGAAGTAAATATTATTTTAAAGATTTTTTATGACCAATTAAATGGTTTGTATTCAAAAGAGTGAATTTTTCCTATTTATGAGTTAATTTACAACTCTCTTGGATGATCTAAATTTGAATGATTGCGTTTTTTCTGGTGAATTGTGTGGATCTAATCATCCAAAATAAATACAATATTATTGTATAAATAAAATGAGTATTTTATCTTTCTAAACAACTATATATAGGTAATATATTTATGATTACAGAACTGCTACAAAGAAACAAAAGATAGAGTGAATCTGTTATTTTTTAAGAAACTAATTTTTAGAGATATACATATTTCAACCTCATACTATTGAGTAAAGAATATTTTTTTTCATTTATACTGTTACTGAATATCATTCGTAACCAAGATATATTTAAAGGTGTTATCTCTTGAATACATTCATATTTTAAGAAGAAGATCTGTATTATGTCAGTTGCTACTATAAATGTGATCAAGAACCTGTTTATTCAATCAAATCAAACTCTTGATTTATTAGAGTTTTGTCTAATCGAACTCAGCCACGGTAGATTATTAGCTTATTAGACTAAGATATGGATTTTAGGTTCCCTATAAAATAATAATAATGCTTTGTAAAACCTTATTGAAAATGATTTTACTACCTGTACTCAATTGCGAATGTCTTGTGATAAGAGGTCATTTCTAGTGAAAACCACCAAGCTCACATAGAGAGAGAGTTGGCGGAGTGGACTAGGGGATCCTTGTGCCCCAAACCACTAAAACAATTGATGTGTTATTCTTTACTATTTTCTACATCTCCAAATACTAACAAAAGATAACACTAAATATCTGTATAAATCACAAAGATAAAATCTAGATTCTTTCAAGAATATCTAAAAGGAAAAATTCACCCCCCTCTTATGCATATTTATTTTATTCTGTCCTAAAAATTATTATTAAAGGATTTCTTTTCAAAAAAACTAGATAAAGATCTAGAAAACTCAATGCATAAGGTCTATACAAAGAAATATTTCAATGATTGATCTAGAGAAGCTATGTAGAGAATTTATTTTCCATACTTTAATGGTGATAACTATGGATGTTGGAAATATCATATGTTCAACTATTTAAAAAATCTTAGATTTAAATTTTATATTAATATTATCACTATGTATGGAATTATTGAAAAACTAGATACATGGGATGATGAAGAAGAAGTTGAGTATGACATAAATTCTAAAGAAATGGAAGATATCAATTGTGGACTTGGTATTGAAGAATTCAATCTAGTATATCAATGTCATACTACTTATGAAATGTGGAAGACAATTAATGTTGCATATGAAGTAACTGATAATTCCATACTGCTAAGGTATGCTACTACAAAAATGAAGTTTGATACCATTATAATGTTTTATGGTGAAGGCATCACCCAAATAAATAGAAAACTAATAGAAATAGTCAACAATGTTTTATCTTTAAGAGATGAAATTACTCAATTAGATGAAGCATTGAAAGTACTCAAGGTACTACTATCAAAATTGAATGTGAGATCTATAGATATAATATAATCATCACTAGTCAACAATTTTACAATGAAATAATTTATTTTAACCCTGATGATGTACGAATCAGAGATGAAAATTGAAGATTAAGATCATAATATAGTAAAAAGTGAAAAAACTTCCCTTAAAGTTAAATCTTAGAAGAATTAAAAGAAACTAAAAGAATATGTCAAAATATCAAAGGATTCAGACTAATTAGATTTTGAAATAGAAACTAGCTTAGCTAGCTATAGAATTTAGAAAATTATAAAGGAGAAATAATGTCTTCAAAAAATAATTCATGTAATATGATAAAGGATCAAGAAAAGTAATATTATATGAATGAAATAAAATCGATCTTACAAACCTGATTTCCCATAGTTAAAATAAGAAATAAGAAATATGGAAAATAAAAATTTTAAGAAAATTGATTATGAGCATAAAGGGGAAAGAGCTATGACGGCCACTGAGAGTGAGTTTCAAGACCCCAATAGAACTTACAAATTTGATTCAGAAACAGAATCACAAATCTAAAAGAAAACATGTTCTTTTTTGATAAGGAATAAGATGAGGTATAATACTATTATTGTTATTATTTTAATTATGGTAGATTCTAAATTATAAAATCTTCTTCTTATTGTTAAATTCTTGAATTAAAATATGAATCATTAGTAAAAAAACACAATTCACTAAAAATACTCATATGGTTGTGTTATATGAAAAAGATAAAATGCTAAAACAACATCTATAATTAAAAGAAAAATTTAATAAATCTACATCAAATTGTACTATTCATTAAAATAGAATAAAAGAATTATAAAATGAGGTAAAACCATTAAAAAGTATTATAAGTATATTAACCAATAGAGAAAAATATCTGAATGAGATTATTGGAAATATTATTATTAAAAAGAAAAAATATGGAATATGAAGCAATGTCAGAAAATAAAAATTCTATAAAAAGTATTTTGTGAAGTGTTTTAAAAATGCGACCTACTTCTATTTTGGAATGAAATGAAATTACTATAATAACTATTGTTTAATAAATCCTTAGATAAGTGGAATCAAGAAGAATTTTATTTAAAAAAACATTTTTGATGAAAGTAATATAAATGTTGGTCAAATAAGGTAAACCCGGATTATTAGATCTTTTATTGCTAACATAGTAGGACTTAATAAAATATGGGTACAGAAAAAACTATTTTTTAAATACTTTTAAAGGAAAAATATCACAGGAAAAAAACAATATATGGTATATGGATATAGGATACTCATGACACATGAGTGGAGACACTTAAAACTTTTTTACACTAGAAAAAATAGATGTAGGACTAGTCACCTTTAGAGACAATGCTAAGGGGAAGATAGTTGGAGTTGGTTTTTTTGGAGATCCAAATTGAATTTCAATAAAAAAGTAGTATATGTTCAAGAACTAAAGAATAACTATATAAGTATTTATCAACTCTCTGATTATGGTTTTTATATTGATTTCTCTAACAATTCCTTCTCACTTTCCAATGATAAACAACTGAAATTTAGAGCACATAGAACTGAAAATGTTAACACCTTGGATCTTGATTCCTTGTGTAAATAAAAATTTAATTATTTAACTGATGAGAAAAATAAGTTTTGGATATGGAGTATAAGTCTTGGACACTATAATGTATTTATATTATATTAATTTTCTAAGAAACACTTAGTTTTTGATCAGTCTAGTCTAAAATTTGATAATGAAAGATTTTTTGATGCCTGTCAAATTTTGAAAAAACACAAATCACCATTCAAATAAATTAACAAAATTAATACATCTAAACTAATAGAACATATACATGTGTATTTTTTTCACCATCAAGGTTAGATGTTTTGGATAAAAAATTGTACTCTTATGTATTATTTAATTATTTTTCAAGATTTAATTGTGTTTATTTTCTAAAACATAAGAGTTAAGTGTTTATTGTTTTTGATTTTTTTAAAATTATTTAAAATGAAAAAGATTTTAAAATAATTTCATTAAGAAGTGATCATGGTGGGGAATTTGAGAACCAATAATTTAATTCTTTTTTCTAAAACTTAGGTATTAAACACACCTTCCCTATACCAATAACACCTCAACAAAATAGAATTATTGAAATAAGAAATATAAATATTCAAGAGATGGAAATGAATATAATGAACTAATACAGACTTCCTACCTATTTTTAGGTAGGATCTATAAACATATCTTTCTAGATCATGAATATTGTATTAATAAGACCTTCTTTTAAAAATACACTCAATGAAATTTGGAATAATAGAAATCCAAAAGTAAATTATATTAAAGTATTGGATACAACGTTTATACATTGAATACTAAGGAAAACCTTGGTAAATTCGATCCAAAGGCTGATAAAGGAATATTTATGGGATATTATGCTACTTATAAAGCATATAGAGTGTATAATAAAAATTAAAGTATTTTTGATGAATTAGTTCATGTGAATTTTTATGAAAGTGAACCTTTTGATAAAAGGAAAGATCAAACATATTAAATTGTTGTCTCTTTTGACAACATGTGTCTTGAACCACCTAAGACTAATTTTAAAAATAAAATAAATGAAATTCAGTCCATTTGAAAAGAATGTGAAACAGATGAACCTAAAAGTGTCTTACCTAGACAATCTTTAACCTTAAAGGATGATACTTTAGAAAAAATTATATGAAATTTAGATATAGAAGTAAGAATTAAAATAAATTTAGGAAAATTAGCTAAAATTTTTGTCTACCTATCACAATTAGAACCTAAGACAACAGAAGAAGCATTAAATGATGAAATTAAGTTATTATATATACAAGAATAAATTAATCAATCTAGTAGAAATAATGTTTGGTAATTATTTGATAGACTTACCAATTATTCAGAAATGGGAACCAAATGGGTTATTATAAATAAATAATATTATCAACGGATAATTACTAGATATAAATCTATATTAGTAGAAAATGTTTACAATTAGGAAGAAGGAATAGACTATGATGAAACCTTGACACATGTTTCTAGATTAAAATTTATTTAGATCCTTATAGATTATACATATCATATGAAAAATAAATTATATCATATGGATGTAAAATATTCCATTTAAAAGGATATTTCATAGAGGAAGTTTATATTGAACACCCACCAGGTTTTGAAAACCCTCATCTACAAAAAAAAGTTTTTGAACTTAAAAAATATCTTTATGGTATTAGACAAGAACCTAGATCTTGGTATGAAAGATTAAGCTCATTTTTATTGGAAAATAGATTTGTTTAGGGTTAGAAGATCTTACTTTTTTTAAGAAAACTGTTTCTAATATATTATTAGTAAAAATTTATATATATAAAGTTATTTTTAGATCAAAAAATAAAAATCGTTGTTATGAATTTTCAAATCTTATGCAAACATAATTTGTAATTAGCATGATGAGAGAATTAAATATCTTTCTATGATTTCAAATTTATCAAAAAGTTTATTAAAAAGTTTTAAATAAAGAAAATACATTTTTGATTTATTGAAAAAGTTTGAACTAGAAAATAATAACACTTATACAACTCCCATGTGTAATAATGTAAAAATTGGTTTAGTTAAAGTTGGAAAACCAGTTTACAACAATTTATATCAAGGTATGATTGACATTTTGTTATATCTTACTGATAGTAGACCAAACATAATTTTTTCTAAGTGTTTTTATGCTAGATTTTAGTCAAGCACAAAATAATCCCATCACAATTATGTTAAAATAATTTTTATATATTTAAAAAGATCTATTTTTAAATATCTACTTTACCCAAAAACTTTTAATTTTAGTTTAATTTCATATTTAGGCGCTGATTTTGAAGGATGTAGATTAGATAGAAAAATAACATCAGAAACCTGTTACTTTTTAGGAAAATCATTAGTTTCATAGTTAAGTAAGAAGCAAAATTATGTTTCTCTATCAATATTTGATGTAGAATATATATCTGCTATAAGTTTATCTGCGCAATTGTTTTGGACACCTTATTAGAATTATTTACTTAATTTTAATAATATACCCATTTTATGTGATAATACAAGTACAATTAATATTTCCAAAAATATTATAAGTCACACAAGAACCAACCATATTGATATAAGATATAATTTTCTAAGAGATCATGTTCTTTAAAAGGATATATATTTAGAATCCCTAAATACCTAATATCAACATGCTGATATTTTTAATAAACCACTTCCCACTACAAGTTTTGATTTAATTAAAGAGGATTTAAAAATATTTAATTTCAAAAAAAAATTTATTATTATTTTTTCATTAATTTATATATTGATAGTTTTTATTTTATTCAGTTATTTATTTCTTTTTAAATATTTTAAATGAAAACATGGATTTGTCTCATTTTTAAAAAAGTTTACCTTTTCAAAATAAAAATTAAGAATGACTATGTTGATTAAATTGGGTTAAGAAACTAGAACTGTGTCACAAAAAAATGTCAAAATATTGATGCTCTCTCTCTGTTTCTCTTTCTTAACCTTATATTTTGAATCCTTTCACCTTTTAAAAGTCATGTATTCCTTTGAAACCCTAGAAGCTAAACCTTATACCTTCAAATTCATAGAAATTTCAAAGAGCAAGAGGACATATGAAGGTGAACCAAGTGACGTAAAAGGACATCTCATCAGCTTTAGAAAATTCTTCAGGGAAAGTTTTTCTACTTTGACTAGATTTACCATAAAAATATTTTACTAAGGAAATCCATCATCTGTCATGGTTTGGAAATAATTTTTAACAAAGAAAATATTGAGTTTATTTTTGAGATAGAACTGAAGAAGTTATATAATAATAATATTTTGTTTTTGTTTTTGGGAACATAATATATCATCACTTCATGAGTAAATGATAAGGAATTTTAAATTTACTCTATATAAATTGAGAATATCTTAAAATTTCCTGATGGAGGAATGTTCCATTTTGATCTTTGATCAATATGAAATCAGGAACACAAGTTAGAAGATATTATCTCATTTCTCTTAGGATCCAACCAAATTTAAAAAATGTTTGTTAATGACCTTGGGGATTAATAGAAAGTACTAGTTAGGTTCATATAGTTCAAAATCCTCCCAAGAATTAAAAAATTAGAAAATATTTATTATCCGGACATATATGTATGGTTCTTATTCATTAGTGATATCAAGATAAACTTAACGAGATATATGATTCGATATCTGAATCACTACTATTATTAAAAGTCATATATGTATTTTTATTCACATGGTTAAATTAATTATCTTATTTTTTTTATAAGTAATAATATTATATATATAGATGTTCAAACTAATTTTTATAAAAACAACCTTCATAATGCTTGTGCTCTAATAATGTTTAGTTTCTTATGGAGTATAGGTAATTGAAAATTGTTACATGTTGGTGTTGATGACCAACAACAATTTAGACCTATTTCTTAGGGGGAGTAAGGAAATATAAAATCAGATGAATTAGTTAGCCTGTGAAATGAGGAAGTTAGGGAATTCATAGTAAAAGATGTTATTCAACCAAAAAAAACGAGACTCATATATAATAATTCTGATCAAGACGATGTAGACATCGATGAAGTAGATAATGAAGTTCCTGTCACCCAACCTAGGAATAGAGAATAGCCTTCCAATGAGAACCTTGATGTTGAAACTTATACATACTGAGAGGTTACTCCATCCGTGTTTTTTGATGACTCAATTAATCATGAGTAACCACAAGAAAAAAATCATCCACAAGAGGAACATGTAGCTCATAAAAAACATGTTTAGGAAACAACTCAAGGAGATTAGCAAATTGAAATTTTGTAGATGAAACCACTAAAATATATCAAAATGAAACAACCTCTACTAACCTATCATCCTTATACAAAACAACTTTTGTGACTGGAGAAAAGACATAAGATCTTGATAACATTTCTTTATCTTATAGTAAGAAGTAATCCAGAAATTCATTATATGTAATGGAAGAATACCAACAATCATGACACGAAGAAGAAGATTAATCTGATTCCCTAAATCATCAAATATAATATATACTCATAAATTTTAAACTAATAAATTAGGAAAACTCAATTTTTCAACATGAGATCTAATATTTAAGAAATAATTAAAATATTTGAGAAATTTAGCTGTTTTTAGAGTTACATTTGAATTAGTTTAGGCTCATCTTCATAATATAAGAGAAAATTCAGTTTCTATGAGAATTTTCATGCTTTTCAATAAGAAATATTGGATTATTTTTGAAAACTAAAATTAGAATCAAACCCAAATACAAACTTTAGATATTTTAATAACTATTTGGGAAATCAATTGGAATTGTTGAGGAACAGATCTAGTCAATTCAGGGCCTCTCCCTCCACTTCTCAAACATCACTAGATTTAATAAGGAGGACTCAAAAAATTAATAAGATGATGTGTGATATGAATGATAGGATTAATTCACTTTAGTGTTATATGTCACCTTTAAATGAGATATTATATATTTAAAGAGAATATACCAAGAAACTAACCTCATTTGAACCTAGAATCATACTACTTCTAAATTAGTTTAGTGACAAGCTTAACAATTTTCTTCATATTGAGGAAAATTTTCATAAACTTATAAATGTCAATATGATTGAAGGTTTAAATGTGGTTTAGGACTTATGAGTTTTGATATAACAATTGGAGGAAAACATTTGAGAATGTTTACAAGAAAATATGATAGAATTGAATGAAGTTATTTAAGTTGTTTGATCTTTACCAGAGCATGGCACCACTTCTGAACCAACCCTTTCACCATCATTTATCCATTATATTTCATCATTTCTCATCCAATTTGAGACTTATAATCATAAACATATTTTAATGAAATTATTTTTTTCATTAATTTTTGGTCATCATTATTTATATTTGTTTTTATTTCCAGAAAACATATCTCATATTTATCTTAAACATAATGTTACATTAATTTATCATTATGTGCTATAGTAAATGTGTTTTAATCCATTTTCATATACTTTATTTTTGATATAACAAAAATGGGGGGGGGGGGTAAATTTTGGAAAACATGATATTTATGATCTTATTACTCAATTAATAGTTTCTTTCATCAATTAAATAGAATTAATTGTGTAAATTAATGTTCAAAACTATAGTCTTTGTATCTTTTTAGATATATTATTTGATTTGTTTTTAAAATTCCTATATTTTCTAATTTATTTTTTGCGTTTTGGGATCAAAAAAATGTCGGAGATTTTTGGGCATATATTGAATCAATAATACTCTATAAGTCTTATTGTTTTTTATTCTCACAAATACCCTTAATTGTTTTATAATAAAGTTTATTTTTATGAATTTTTATTGACTTTATTTATTGATAATATTATCTTATTTATGGGTTATAATATTTTTTAAAATATTCTAATTTTTTTAGATTATTCCAGAAATATTTTTTATACCCTACATTTGTAAGCATAAACATAACATATAGTTCAGAAACCATATGTTTGAAATAACATGTATTAGTCATGAAGCCAACAATGTTGGAAAATTATTGTTTATTAAATCAATGTTTGGATGGAATAAAATGTTTAAGAAAAGGGAAATTTTGAATAAAAAACTATGTTTTTAAGGAACCTTACATCTAATGAAACAAACGTAGTGTACATTAACCCTACTTTTATAATCAACGATAAGTTGTCAACCCTATGTTTTGAGTTTTTTCACCACATGTTGGAACTCTATGTTTGACTATTCAATGACGGTGTTTAAATTATATTCATTTTCCAGGATTATAGAAATGGTATCAACTAAAATAAATATCACTTTAAAGATGGTTTATGACCAATTCCAAGGCTGATATTCAATAGAGTAAAGTGTCCCTATTTTTAAGGGAAGTTACGACTCTATTGGATGATTTAAATTTAAATGATTTTGATTTTTCAAGATACTTTTTTGGATATAATGATCTAGATAAAAGTAAAGATTTATTTATAAATAACAAGATTATTTATGATTTTTAAATGAATGTATATATTAAATATCTCTTTGAATAAGAAAGTGTTGCAAATGAAAAAAATATTGAGCGACTTTGTTATTTTTAAAGAAACTATATTTTGGTAATATAATTATTTCAACCATGTACTGCTGTGAAACTGTTTATATTTAATCATTACTACTATTATTGAAGATTATTAAAAACCAAGATCTCTTCAAAGCTATTATTTCTTAAATAAATTCATCTTTGAAAAATAAGATCCATATTCTGTCATTTGCGGTTGTAACTATGACCAAGAACCTATTTATTTAATAAAATAAAACTCTTTTCATTTATTGAAGTTTAGTTTACTTGAAATTATTAATGATAGATTATCATATTCTCATAATAATATATGGATTTATTGTTCCCTATAAAAAACCATAAGTCTCTGTAAATCCTTATTTTAATGGTTTCAACTACCTACACTCAGTTGTGATGGTTTTGTGATAAGAAGATATTTCTAGTGAAAATCACCCATCTCACATGGAGAAAATTGGTGGAGTGGAGTAGGGGATATTCATGTACGAAACCAATATAAAAATTATAGTGTTCTTATTTTCTATTTTTTCACTACTCAAAATGCTTATAGAAGAGAATTCTGTATATCTATATAAATTGAAAAGAAAGCTAAAATCCAAAATCTATCAAGATTATAGAAAAGACACAACTCACCACCCTCTTATGTATCCTACTGTTATTTAAAACTAATAAAAAATACAAATAATTTAAGCATCATGATTTTGATAAATGATGTTCATGATGTATATTCTAAAAAACATTTATTTTGATTTTAGTAAAAGGAGTTGAAATAAGATCCACAAAAGAAAAATTTTAAAATAAGGTCCCTTACCTTGAGTATAATTCATCACATATGTTCTTTATATTCCTAAATAATAAACTTAGGATAATTATTTAATTACTTAAGAACCATTTTCAAGTTTATTATTCCTTTTATACCACTTATTTACATGTTATTAACAATTACATAATCATTTAAGTTCACATCACACATTATGACGATATTCGCTATACAAGTCCAAAATGGATTCGGTAAGTTGAATATGGTAAAAAATGTCATCATGAAATCATAATAATAATGAAATAATTATAATATTTAAATATATAATATTATTTTAAATTCAACCATTAATTATGGTTATGAAAAAATGAACTATGTTATGATCATGGAGGCGGTAGGTTGTATGTACACATGAGTAATGATTCCATTTTTCAATGATAATTATTGAAAAAAGGTAAGTATAATTTTATCATTAAATAATGATAATAATATATTAAATATTATATTAACTCTTTAAATATACTTATATATAACCTTCATGTGATGTGGTGATAAAAAATGAATCACATCGATCCCTGAAGGTGGTAGTCCACACATACACATGAACAACGTTATCATTTTTATAGTGCATTGAAATGTAAGAAGGTAAATGATATATTTTCTATTAAAAATGATAAATATGTCATGAATATCATATATAAATATTATTTCTATCATTATTACTATAATTAAAATATAGGGATGGTCGGTTTGTGAGGCGGTAGTTCATTGTCCACACAAATGATGAATTCTTTTCCCATTTGATAGAATAAGAGATGGATATATGTCATCCCACAAACATAATAACATATAAATATATGGATTATAATGGATTTTTTATGGTTAAATATTTTTTGAGGTATGAGGAATAAGAAACAAAACTAAAACATGCAAATAAAACAATACATCTTCTTTGAAAAACCACTATTTCTTAATAGCTAAAGACCTATAAGATTTGTATTACACCTAAAAAATGACCTATATAATGTGGGGATGGAATATATAATTGTATAGTTTTAGTTATTTGATGAACCAAAATGTTTTTTCAGTGTGATTGAATGAGAATAATAAGTTCCCTTTTATTAGATAAGGGCATACTCTTGGAATTTCTCAAAAATATTAAATTCCTAAAAATTATTTTCAAATATAAATGGATAAAAAGTGAATTATTTAGAATATAATATGAGGATGGGTATAAATCCCCTAATTAAATAAAAATTAAACAATCTCAGACTATATTTCTACACTTGTATTTTGGTTTTGACTGCTATTTAACCATTTTTACTCTTACCGCGACGACATGGATTTTTACTCTTTGATGGTCAATATAGTTACTGTAAAATAAAAAAACAAATAAATGGACCATAGTTGATATTTTAAACATTATTCCAATAAATTGAATTTTTTTAATATTTTTTGGATTTTTATGTTATTTTATAAAAAAAATTTACTATAAAATATCCATAATATCAATTTTAGAACTATTTATTACCTTGATTTTAATACTGTCAAGAAAACATAAAAAATTTAAAAAATATATTATTATATCCATAAAAAGTATTATTTGACTATAAATTTTTTTCTCACATTATGTATCTTAAATTATACTTATATTAATATTTTTAATATATATATTTTTAATTTTTCTAGTAATTAATTAACTACTACATCAACATTGTGAAAGAGTTTAAGGTAATTATTTATTCACTAAAAATTTTAAAAAAAAATCCCTGATTAAGATAAATCTTTTATATTTCAAAATACTGTTTGTATTTGGACATATCCTCTCAATGAAAATATATGTAAATATTAAACTTATTAAAAACAATTGACATATTATCATTGAGATATAAGCATATGATAAGTTTTATGTTTGTTTTTTCGTCATTTAATAGTTCCTATCATTTATTTTTAACAATATTTACCTGATTTACCCTTTTTTATAGTAATAACCATTACTAAGGTAATTATTCATATTTTACAACAATAAAAGGGAAATATTTACTATGTTTGGAAACCTTGATTAAAGATATGGAATCAATTTTTGAAAATTGAATACTTTTTTTTACAATTTAATTTAAAATTAAACCAAAAAAATTGAAAAGAAAAACATTTTTCAGGATAAATTCCCTTTTTAAAAATATAATGTTTTTATAATAAATTCAACCATAAAATATATTTCAAAAACAATAATTGGATTATTTAAAAAAAACTGAACTAATAATTTTTTTAAAATAATTTCAATTTTCAAATACTTTAAAATAAAATATATTTTTCAATAAAATTAGTATTTTTTATTATTCCTTAAAAAATAATATTCTCATAAAATTATAAAAAATTATTTTTAAGATAATTTTCCCATGATGAATTTAAAAATGAAATAAATTTTTCTAAATTAAAATTATATAATTTTAAAATTAAACTTTTAAATAAAATCTTATAAGAAAAGATTTTAATGAAACTATTTCCTTTTTAAATTTAATATTTAATATTTAATTAATATATTTATAAGGAATATAAATACATACTTATAGAATTCTAAAAATATTAAAATGATTTATTATATCATTACCTAGGTGGTTACATTCTCTCCGCTTGAAAATTGTTTCCTCACTATATTTAACTCGAGCCCAGTAACCAAGGTTTGACATCTCAAAATACCTTTGTTGGAAACTCATATCAGAAAAATGATTAATAAAACATCCATTTGGTAAGAGAGAAAAGTGATGTAAAAAAGGTAATATAGAGTTATAATTAATAGGTTCACAAACAAAAGAACATAAGTGGGAAGTGAAAAAATTGATATAGAAGAAAAAACTAACTCCCAAGGACTTATAATGAGTGATAGATAACATGCCCATGAGAAAGTTAAGCCTAAAAAACCTTAAATCTATGATGGTTTAAAATGAAATTGATTTCATGATTAGAAGATTCAACAAATAACATTTTTGTTTCAAAATTGTTTTCTTAAAATTTAATAATTAGATTACTACCTAGACCAATAAGATAAAGAAATATACTTACTGGACAATTGTAATTTAATAATTTAATTAATTTCCACCCCAATCTCATTTTTTCTCCAAATTATGAGTATTTAAGATGATTTTTTTCATGTCTAAAACTTTATAATTGACTTATACATATTATTCAATCAAACAAAGAATAATTACTTATTTATCCTCTATTTTTGCTTTAAACAAAATAAAAATGGTTAGTACAAGATAAGATAATTCCCGAAAAATTAATAAACATTTACCCAAAGTAAATAAAAATTAATCACCAAAATTCAATAGTACTATCCAAAATTAAAATTATGTCATTCAATAAATAACTATCCTTAAAATTACTCAAAACATTATAGACTAATATTTAATCCAAAGAAATATATAACCTAATTATTTGATCCCATAGTCTTCCAAGATTAATTTTATCATTTATCTCCAAAATTAAATCAATCTCTCCTGTTGTTTCATACCAAAAATTTAATTTCCCAAAGCATATAATCTCAAAGATGTGATACTCATTTATATCAATAACATGAATAAAAATAATCCATAATAAAATCACTATACATAAAAAACCAATCCTCAATTTTTCAAATAAAATCAAATAGTATCATATAAGGTTCCTAAAATAGTGATCTTCTTCTAAAATTACATTGATCACCAAATAAATTTCTATTAAAACATATGTTACCAAACTGTAAAAACCCATAATTAACTCAAAATTAGAGATCATATAAACTATAAAGGCTACCAAAACCTTTAACTATATTTCCACCAAAAGAAAAGGCATTGTTCCTAAAATAACCTTGTTCGTATCATAAAATTATTGATTAAATATACCTTAAAAATTTATCAAAACTTCATAAATGTATCCTAAAGTATTTTAATTACTTAAAACATCAAAATATGGGTGCATAAGACATTTAAATTATGATCAAACTTTGTAAAATATCAATATCCCTAGAGATATAATCACATCATAAGATGAACGAACATTAACTGTAGCAGTAGAAAATTATTTTTACACCCCTTTTTCTTCTAATCTTGATGATTCCCTCCCCGAGTAGGAAAATTTGGTCACATGTTTTCATAATGTACCAAGCCATTGAAGTTAAAAAATTATGTCATTGAATGGATATCTATTATATCATTCTATGATTTTTTAAAACTCTTTTATTTATAGTCACAAACCCTCTGACTAAACTTACCACACTGGTAACACTTTTACAATCTTGACAAATATTCCTTAAAATTCCTTTTCCTACACTTGGAACATATATGGTTCTTATATCAAGAATTCTTAGTAAGATTATTTTACATTTCCAGACACCTTTATCATTTCCTAGTATTTCCATCTCATGGCACATAACTATTATAAAACTAAATCTAAACATTCTTAGAACAATGAAATTTTTTGCATAACATTTAAATTATCATAAATACAAAGCTCTTTGTAACATAGGTTTCAATACCAAGTAAAATAAATTAATTTTATCATAAATTTTGTGATTAAAATTTTGTATATAGCTTGAAAACCATGTAAAATTAGCATCATAAGTGGCCACTGGATATTTTCCCTTTTTCTTTTATTAATTTCAGGGGTATACTATTAACATTATCATAACCTCTAAAGTTATCTATACCATCCTATGATACCAAATGTGATGAACCAGACATAAGAATTACTTATTCTAGTGTATATGAACTATAAATCACATTATAAAAATACTATGGATATTTTAGTTTTAGAGTTTTAGATAATGAGGTTATAACTCATATTTAATAAATTATATATTATAAAGTAGACACTTCCACTCAATATTCATTCTTTCACAATATAAAAAATTTAAAATAAAACTTTTTTTATTTTTAGGAAAAATATTCTAGACTTCCATATTGAACTTTTCTTTTATCTTACACATCCTTATATCTAGTGAAAAACATTTTAAAAACAATTAATGGGTGAAAAAAGATCAGTAAGGGATATAAAAATAAAGAAAACCATTAGTCTAGTGAAAACATTAAATCCCATTAAAAGATACATTTATCCTAAAATCACTTCGATCATATGAAATAAAACATTTCCACATGAAAATAATATAGACTATTTTCTAAAAAAACTTTTAAATAATTATTAAGCACATAAAACCCCTTCTTGGAAACTTAGAGCATCATATTCATTAAACCCTTACACAACCCTTGTAATTAGAATAACCATAAAACTGAATTCCAATATAATTATCTTGATAACATAATCATTTCCCAGTTCATTAAATAGATATAATGGTGATTACCATTTATGAATTACATTCCAGGATCACTAATTATTCATGTTCTATAATGGGGATAAACCATTCATATAAGTTATATCTGGCTCACCCATGAGCTATAATGGAGATCAAACCATCGTATAAGTTATATTGGGATCAATCATTTTTAATATAATTTTAAAGAACTATATCATGAATAAAAAAATTATTCTTGAATCTATTCATCATAAAACGCTTTTTAAAACTCATATAAATCCAAATATGACAACATTTGGATATCAAAATTCACTTTACTTTGAAAAACAACTTTTAAAATGTAAAAACTTACACATATAATAAAGAAACCATTTTCATTGAAAATATCCATTGAGACTTATACTGGAATCTTAAAATAATGTTGGGATAATGATGAAAGTATATTACATTCATTTTTTATATTTTAAAAAACAATCCTATTGATTTTAGTAAAAACTGTTTATCGAGGAACTCTAATAGAGGATTTTTATGATAAACTCATTTAACACAAGTTTGATTCATTAATTATGTTATTTATATTCTAGAATAATAAACATAGTATACTTATTTACTTTCTTATTAACCTTTTTAAAATATATTATTCCTTTTATATCACTTATTTATATTTATATAAAATATATAATCATTTAAGTTCATGTCGGTCATTTTGATTATATTCACTATATAAGTCCAAAATGGCTTCGGTAAACTGACTATGGTAAAAAAAATTAATCATTAAATAATAAACCAAATAATAATAATTTTTTATACATAAATTATACTTTTAAATTCAACCATTAAATATGGTTATGAAAAAAATAACTTCATTACAATAATGGAGACGGTAGGTTGTACGTACGCATGAGTAACGTTTCTAATTTTCAATGATCATTATAGAAAGAAGGTATTTATAATTTTATATTTATATTATGATCCAAATATTTTAAATATAATATTAACTCTTTTAATATACTTAAATATATAATTTTTGAGATGTGGTGATGAAAAATGAATCACATTGCTTCATGATGGTGTAGTCCACACATACGCATGAACAACGTTAACATTTTTCAGTTCATGGAAAGATAAGAAGGTAAATTATATATTATCTATTAATAATGATAAATGTTTCATTAATTTCATATATAAAAATTATTTCTATCATTATAACTATTCAAGAGAGATGATGATGGAAAGGAATTATATCGGTTTGTGAGGTGGTAGTCCTTTGTACACACGAATGATGAATTATTTTTCCATTTGATAGCAAAGGATATGGATATTGTTCTTGGGAATAAAATAATAACATATAATTATATTTTGGATACAATATTTATTATTTTTTAATATTTTAAGAGTGTTTGAGGTATGAGGAAGAATAAACAAAACTAAAACATTTAGATAAAACAATGCCCTCTCTTTGGAAAACCTTCTTTGCTTAACACCTTAGGACCTCTAAGATTGGTATTATTCCAAGAAAAATACCTATATAATACAGGTATGTATTATATGAATTTATTTGTGTAGTTATTAGATGAAACAAATTTTTCTTGAATTGTGGATAATTGAGAAGGAGATGTTCCCTTTTATAAGAGAGGGGAGTGGTACTCTGGGTATTTCTCAAAATATTAAATTAATAAAAATTTATTTTCAAATAAAAATGGATGAAAAGTGATTTATTTTGAAGATAATATTATTATGGTTCAAAATACACTTATACAATGAAAATTATACATATTTTTACTATATTTATATCCTTATCTTTTGGTTTTAAGCCATATTTATTCCATTTAACTCTTACCGTGACAACATAGATTTTGACAGTTTGAGAGACAATATAGTCACTATAAAATAAAAACAAAGGTAATATTAACTTGGGTTAATTTAAGGTTTTTATATTTTTTAAATCATTTCATAAAATATTATTTACTATAAAATATCTATAATGTCAATTGTTAGAACTATTCATTTATTCGGTTTTTATAATATCAATACAACATATAAAATTTAAAAAAATATTTTATTATATCCCTAAAATATCATGGTCAATTAGATTTTTTTATCACATTATGTATCTAAAATTATATTTATTTTAATATTTTCAATATATTTTATTTTATTTTTTTATTAATTTGTTAATTAGTACATCATTTTTGTAAAACAATTTAAGGTAATTATTTCATCACTAAAAGGAAAAAATAAATTACCACAAAAAATATAAATATTTTATTTATTTTTAAACACTCTTTATAGGTGAGCATATCATCAAGATAACACTATATTAAAAATATTTTACTTATTAAAAGCAAGAGTGTGATATGTTTGACATTTCATTAAATAAAATACTATAAAGGTCATAATATAATGAAATTAGCCTAAAAAGGTCATAGATCATAACATTGGATGATTATGGTCTATAAATACTCATAAAATAAGACCAAGGTATGTTTTTGGGTTATTTAATAGTTCTTATCATTTACTGTTCACCTAAATTACAAAATTTACCATTCATGATGATAATAAAAATTAGCAAGGTTACTATTCATATTATCCGAAAATAAAGGTGACCCATTTACTAAATTTTATCCCATTTATTCAAAATATATAATCCATTTTTCAAAATTATAAATACATAATTTTCAAAATTTAATTTAAAATTAAATTGAAAAAACGCAATGAAAAAAAGTTGTTCGTAAAAATAGCCTTCTTAATTATAAAATGTTTTTATATTAAATTATATTTTCAAATCCATTAAAATAATAAATGGATTATTTTTAATCAAAATGAACTAATTAAATTTTTAAAAAAATACAAAATATAATCTTATTTGTAAATACGTTAAAATAAAATACATTTTTCAATAAAAATTACTATTTTTTATTATTCCTTAAAAATTATTTTTTTTAAAAATTCACAACAATTTATCTTAAGATCATTTTTACATGATGAGTATAAAATTGAAATTAATTTTTTTTAAATTAAAATTTATTAATTTGAAAAGTAAAATTTTAAATAAAATCTATAAAAATTAGTTTAATAAAAATACTTCCTTTTTATTTTAAGTATTACTTAATATATTTATAATGAATATAACTACATAATTTCGAAATATTAAAAATATTAGAATAATTTTTTCTATCATTACCTAGTTTTTTATGAAAAAAATCAATAAGTGTTTAGAGATATTCACTATTATATGTTATGAATTCTTTTACAAAGAGGTAATAAAACTAAATAAAGTAACTAAAACATTATAGTAATAAATTTTTTCCCATGTTTCTAAAAATACTTAAGACTAATATTCAATTAAATATAAAAATTTATTAATATTTTTTAAAATATTTAAGGAATATGACACCATATGAGAATCGAATGAATTATAACATTTTTTTGATTAATTATTAAAATATATTCAAGGATGAATTTTGTATGGCCAAATTAAATTATCTAATATACTAAGATGATTTTCATCATCAAAAAGAAAATAAAATTCTAAAAATTATTTAGATTTTGGTTATTCAAATCAAGAAGATATTTTATTATTTGAAATAATTTTATTTTGTCTTGTTTTTTTATTAATTACAGAATATTCAAGGATAAAATTATAAAATAATTATTATTATAAAAAAATATAATAATTCAATAAATTTAGTTAACATTATAATATTTACCTATATAAATTATATATAACAAAAAAAATATTAGATTAGATGTAGTTTGAAATTTATTAGTAGAATCTACTTTATATTTTAGATCAATTACATTGAAATGATCTCCGGTGATATTGTGTTAACATTTCCATCAATGATTCAATTTCTACATCTAAGAGTCAATTAAATTTTAGATAAATATGTAGAATTTTTTTGATAAATTATTGTTTTATAATTAGTGAGTTTATAACATCCAAAAAATTATACATTGTGTTCAATCATATATAGAATTTATCACTATTAGAAAATAAATGTAAAAAACATTACATTGATGAATCTAGAGGAGTCATGGCCTATTTAGATCTCTCTTGATGATTAGTACTGATAGAGAAAAGAAATAGAAAATAAAAAAATAAGAGAGTATGGATTATGAGTGTTTAAATTGATTATGAAAGGGAATAATAATGTTACGTATTGTGATATTGGGGAATCAATCAACCATAATAGGAAGAGAAATGAAACAAAAAAACTATATAGAAGAGGGTATGTGGGGTAGTGTGATTATAGGATTTTATAAAATATTTTTGTTTAAACCATGTATATAGGGTAACCTATAACCTTGGTTTATAATAATT
Source organism: Viscum album (assembly GCA_963277665.1). Lineage (NCBI taxonomy): Eukaryota > Viridiplantae > Streptophyta > Magnoliopsida > Santalales > Viscaceae > Viscum > Viscum album. The sequence goes on along the minus strand of OY728139.1, from coordinate 125,244,692 downwards.
GTAACTATAGTGTTTATAATACCCTTGGTATATAGAAATCATGGTAATATAGTTATGGAACTAGCTCTATTTTCTAGTAGTAAAACCAAAACCCTTCCAACAAATTTACTATAATTGAAATCAATAATCCATTAAATATTCACATTCCCATCAAAATAGTGCATGTGATTTAACTTTTTAGTAGATTTAAACCTTGAAAATAACCATTGTAAAAGAAAAAACCCAATGTTCATATTATAAAAATTGATATGATATAAATGAAAAATAAAATAGTATATAATGCGCCATATCTAGGTGAATTAACCAATAAAATAAATAAAATGTTACCATCTCAACCACTTATTTATCCTAGAAGTAATGTGATCATGGTAATGATGGGAAGTGGTAATAAAATTCAACTAACCATATTACCATGAAAAGAACAATCCTTCTATGATATAGAGAATGAGAGATCTCATTCATAAAATAATGAGTGAGAACCATAAATACAATGAGAGAGTTAATCAAAGGGTAAGAAATATTTTTAGTACTATTTACTTATACAATAGTCCATTCAAAGAAGATTCATGAAGAATAAAATTAAATGGTGTCTGCTTTGTTAAACCTAAGTCTTTCATTTTTTGTCAACGATGTGTCAATATGTGTTTGGTGAGTCTGAATGAAGTGGTGATTATTTTAATATTATTATGAATTCATTAAATTGTATTGGAATTTGTGAGGGTATAATTCTCCTTTTCAATAAGTCAATATTTTTTGGTTGAAGAAGTGGTTATGATTAGAAAATTTTTATAGACTCACTTTATTCACTTGGATGTCAAGATTCAGTAAGAAGTGGTGATTCATCGAAAAAATTTATGGACTCAAATGATAGAATAGGATGTCATGATTGACCAATTATTTATTTTAACAATGAATATTGTTGAACTGAACTTCAATTATTAAATACATGTGATAAAAAGTGAAAAATGTTTCAAAAAGTTGTTATTCCATGATTGGATGAAGAATAATAGAATAGGATAATGAAAATATTTATTTGCATGATGAATTATTTGAGGCATAATATTTAATGGTTTACATAAAAAAAGAAATTATATATTTTATAAATAATACTTGAGGTGGTCATGGAATTGTATTTCGTAATTATTATTTCACTAAGTACATGGATGAGACCTTAATACAAAATATTGGACAACCATTACAACCCCACAACAACCAACCCATAAACCACACATGAGGGACTCATGGGTCAACCTCATGGGAGAGTCGACCCAAATATCTTGCAAGGAAGTAGGTATAGGTGGGCCGTATAGAATCCTGTAGGAGTGTGCACTTAAGTGTGCATGCAGATGGTCTCGGTAGGCTGGTTGGGGTGTATCTAATGTATGACTGTGTAATGTGGGTGCCGATCCACCATTACCATGGCATGTTATGGTAGTAGAATTCCCCTGATTATAAAGTGTGTCCTAGAAAAACTAAACGTTTTATATGGGACTATGATGAAGTAGTGACTTATTCCTCCACGTTTAATGTTATGAGAACTTCATCATTCGTATGGTGAAGTACATCTAGGTATTATAATCATCTTAGCCAATCATCCTCTACCTCCAGTGACACCCAAATCCATCTTTCAACTAGAGTAGTTAGACCAGATACCATTAATCAAGCCCATGTTGGAGTTAGTTCCTCTAAACCAACTTCTTTTTAATTTGAATTACACATGCACACACACAAACACACACACATATATATAATAAATTAATTTAATATTTATGTAATTATACTATTACATATTTTTTATTCTTCTTTATAACACTGATGTGATAACTTCATAGAGTATCCTTGATAAGGTCATATATATTCCCCTCTATACTGATAAACTTAAAATGCTATGATTATATTCATAAATATAGTTCTATAGTTGGATAATTTACAATGAAATGAAACATAGTATATAGACCATTAAGTGTGAGTACTCTTAAGCGAAATATGCTCCTTCTAATAAAGTTCTCACTCGGTAATCTCCATGATAAGAGATTATGAGAACAAATCCACCAGTAGGAATTCATCCTTCTTTAGTGTCATTGGATATTACTTTATTTGAATTTGTGGTACAGTCCTTAGACTCAATAATTATTATTAATCAATGTTACAAAATTGTGCATATATATGTATTTCACAAACCATGGCGATAATAGTTCATAGAAATGTTGGATACATTGGGTGCCTCAAGAGTGATGTGATATTAATGAATATGTAGAGGATCCACATCCAAATATATGGAATATTATATATCAGCCCATATATTAGAATATAACCATCACATTAAATTCCTTGGACATGGTGTCATGACATGCTTATTTTAGATAGTCAAATAAAAACATGTTCAGAACATATATTGATGACATGAATGTGAAACCTTCTTGATAAGATATTGGGAAAATTTAATTACAATACACAACAAAAAATCATATGTGGTTGTTGATGTTGTGATATTAAGTTATTTATATTAGGTTCCTTTAATCCTTGTTAGACAATAATCTTGTATATCAGCCTAATTCCAATGAGAAATAATCCTAGAGGGTCACACACTAAGTGTTTTTATTGATCTCAAATAAATTATATTTGAATTTAATAAATTTAATAAATTTAATTCAAAATACCACAGAATTAATTTATTTATAATTTATTAATCTTATAAATTAAATAAATATTTATTCATTGGATTGTGGATATACTATATTTATTTATTTTATTGAATATCTCAAAAATAGTTATTCAAATTTTTTTGGATAAAATATATATTAATGAATGAAAATGTTTATTCAAGTATTCAATAAATGTCGAGAAGATTTAATGGACTATATCCATGTTCAGTAATAAATATTAATTTAAAATATGGTAAAATATTTTCTGTTATTGTGAAATTTAGAATGATCAATAAAATAGTAATAATGATATTATTATTATTATGTGAAATTTGGTTTAAAAAGAAATAAAAAATTATTTAATTGCTGGTAAGAAAATAAATAATATTTTAACCTAAACCTTAGATATATAAATAAATGGATATTTTAATTGTGTACAATTAATAAATAAATAGTGAATTGTTTCACACATCAAACTTCTCTCTTGAATTCCATTTCCTATCACCCCATCAAGAATGAGAAACACAAGAGCGATTCTTTTATAATAAAAGAAAAAATCAATCAAAATGAAGAATTCAAGATAATTGATTCACTATGATACCACCAAGAAATAAGTTGGTGTTTCTTGGAGAACAAAGGAGAACCTATGGATTACTTCTAGAGAGATTCTACACTTGGATAATTAAAACACAACAAAGCTAATCTGGAAAAGGGTTTTTATATGATCAATATCTTTATTTAAGAAAGAATTCTAAGACAAGGCATACCAAATATTATGATCTTAAATAAATTAATTATAAATTTAATGTGAAATCATCCACTTTTGGGGTTCATGACTACTCTATGTAAAAATATTTAAACATAATTCCCACTAAAGGAGATTCTAATATGCATTGAACCTTCATGTGGTATTGGATATGGGTTATGTTTTAAATTTATAATTATTTATTTTATATTTGATCTTTATGGGACATCATGGTTGAATCTTTTATTTCATATTATTATTTCTTTAATATGATTTGAATTATCATTCTTCGACTTATTAATAAGATTGATTTAGTGTTTCATTTTCTAAAAGGTCTAATAAAATGTGAAGAATGAATAGATATCCCATCGGGAAGTGTCAAATTTTTACTCAGTAAGATTGGGTTACACAGTGTATAACCATATTACATATTATTTACCCATGTACATTATATATGTACACTCCATGGAATACATTTCAAGCCAAACAATACCTGCATACGGTGTATTTATTTCACATCATGTGTAGACTGGGCCACTCTCCCACATGGGTAGTTAGATTAAATAGCATGTAGCTAGTATACACATCATGTAATATGCAAGGGTTAGTGGTGCGATTCACACAATCCATGTGGTCATTATATAATGTGAAACCACATGAGATTTACAACCTAGAGCATTAATGATATACACGATGTGTAGTTGGCATACACGACGTATAAAAAATTAATTCCTATGTCTAAAGTATAAGTTGATCAATTCAACAAGAAAAATGACACACAATATACAATATAAAATACTTATAAATAGCTTGTACACATTGTGTTATACTACATCCGATGAATAAACTGATCCCTTTGGTGGGTTGTGTAGACACACATCATAGAGATCACACAACATGTACCTAGATTATATATGTGTTTTAATATGCTAAGATACATTCTAAAGACCTAGGAGTTTGTCATAGACACATGGAAAGTTGAACACATGGTGTTTATCTAGTAGTAAACACCCTATAGTCTGACCAATTTTCATGTCAATTCCCCTTGATTCTAACTTAAGTACACGAAAAATAAGATACATGACATGTTACTCGTATGTACACATCGTGTAGTTTCTCAATAAAGGAAAAAATTAGAATTACATTAAATTTAACATTACAACATTGAAACCTTATTATATTGATGAGAATATATTGTGTTTTACAATTTAATAATGGTTTTAAAGTGTTTTAAAATTATGAATTAATTTCTTGTAATAATCTATTATAATTGGTTTTACTCTCTATTTTCTATTAATTCCATTATGATAGGTATCTCAAAATGAATTTGGATGGTCATTAAGATGAAATGGAATTAATTAATCAATTAATTAATTAATTTAAGAGTGTTTATATTAATAATTATGAACAAAAGAAATTAATGTCAATCAGTTAACTTTTGCCTATATGTTGTGTGTATAATCGTTCATGATATTGACCAAGAACTGTGTATGTGTTTGAATTTTTAATTTAATTTTTTACCTGTGTTAAAAATTATTTATTATGAAATTGAATTTCATAGTCTGTGTGTTATCTATCCATATATTAATATGTAAAATCTAGGTGTCAGTGGTTATTTATGTAATACCCATTAACCAATCCTTTGGTTACCCCCACCTGAATGTCAGTTATAAATACTTATAATTAATGGAGTAGCTCAAGGTGGGTGGAGGTGGTTTAATGAAGAACCACTGCAATACCATCTCAGGTGATACACAAGTGTACTGGTGTAATTCTGTAACTCATGCCAATACCCACACAAGGGGTTTTCCCCTAGGTCAAAGGTTGATGAATTGTCCACTTAATAAATCAACCTTTAGATAAGCTCATGATCATGTCATTTATTATTTTTTTATTTTTGTCTTATGAATTATTTATTTTATGGATACAAGACCACTATAATATAAATAAATGAATTAATATACAAAGATATAATTTAAATAAATATATTATATATAATTTTTTTACCCAACATGATTAATTAATTAATAAAAGTCCACTTAATATTAACAGGATGTGTAAAGGATAAAAAATATATAATTTATACATAATAAATTAAAAGCTCCCAATTTTTATTAAGTTAGACCAATCCTTCCATTACATTATCATAAATGAAACCATATAACTAAAGGATTACATGGACAAAGTCTGATAACTTTCTTTTATCTGTGAGTTTTACTGATAATTTTTTATTAACTTAACTTAACTTTTCTTGAATTTAATGTCGAAGTTCTTTTCAATAGAAATTTTTAGGCAAGTATTAAGGAAATAAAAGTAAATTTTTCTGCATTGGGGAGTCCTCTCAATGGATCAATGAGCTACAAGCCCACAGTTTTCAAGAATGCCTAACTGAATACCTTCTTACGGTTTCCATGGGAAAAGTTTTGATAATAAAGAAGCAAAATATGGATTCTTTCCACTTGAATGTAAAAGAGAATAGACATTATGAGTTCAATGGAGAGGTTTATGAAAACTTGATAAAACAGTGGGAGGCTTAATAAAATAAATTTTATTATGTCTCTCATAATTAATAATCAAGTAAAGTACTAATCATATTTTTTTTAATCATTATATAAAATGGAAAGAAAACCCATATATATAGTGAAATCATTCCTTAATATAGGGTATGTCCTTACAAATAAAAATTTTCGAATGTGGAACAATTTCTTTTATATTTTATTATTATCAGAAAATTTAAATTATGTGTTGGAATCACCTATTCTTATTCTACCAGTCCAGCAGGTGAATGAAGGTGAAATGGGTTCCAAACAGAGATATATTGAGGATGATTCATATTTCTGTTTTTTATATTAACAACTATGTATTGATATTTGATGATACAACATAGATACAAGGATGATTACACCATAATTTATCATATCTGTTATCTTGATAAAGAGAAGGAAATATTAGAAATAAATAAGATTTTAAATAAACTATATATCACTATAAACTGTAAGAATGAAATCTAGCTACTGATCATGAAATTAAAATGATGGGGAATATTTATCAGTTAGAGAAATTGGTCTTCCACTTAGATAGAGAATTATTCATTAATATTATCTTATTTACCATCAAGGTTATCCATATTAGTTCAATCTTGGGTAAATGAAATGGATATATCACTTTGGAAATGTTTATCCATACTTTACCATGTGGATAATGATCACTTGAAACATATTTATCCACCCCTTTTTGTGAATGTTTTAAAATAAAAGGATGAATATCCAATGCCAAATATAAATCAAAATGATCCTTTAAAACATCATAAAAATAGAAAAAATATTCAAAGGAAGAAGAATGGACTTGAGTTTATTTTCTTCTTATGTGGAAAGAATGGACACTAGAAAAAAAATTACAATGAATTGTATAATAAAGAAGCTACATTCATTATAGGTATATTCATCACGTTTCAATTCACATATTTTTTATTCAATAAAATATTCTAACAACAAACATGTATTTAAATACAAGAAATAAGAATGAATAGAAAAGTTATATAGGGGAATCAAAAAAAGATGAGAAAGGGTGATTCCTTTGTCTACTAAGGGGATCTCACTATTTCTCATTTCTAGGTTGGATTGATTTAATATTTTAATAAGTGTTTCCAAAAAATTTATATCATTGTCTTTCCAGACATAATGGGACATTATTTCATTTCTAGAATAAGTGTTCTAATGACACTTTAACACTAAACAAATAGTTTAGTAACTCTTGAATTATATATATCCATTATAATGAATAATGAATATAAAATATATTACAATTACTTGATTGTGGTAAGATAATTATTCACTACTAAAAAAGAGGCCTTTAACAATGCTAGAATTTACCTGTGCTAGTAAAAAGTGCTGATAAAGGATACCTTTTTTGGTGCTAAAAGAGGCCTTGATAAAGGGTAACCATTATCTGTGATTTCTTTTAATGCTGTTAAAAGATACCTTTTATCAGTGCTTTATTATTAGTGCTGATAAATATTACCCTTTATCAATGCATTATTTTCAGCATTGATAAAGGGTATTCTTTATCCCTACTCTTTTAACGCTGATAAAGGTCTAAAATAAAATGAAATAACTAAATAAATAACAATAAATAAATTTAACAAATTTATTAACAAATTAATTATTGTTAAAAATGAATAAATTGAATATACATATTTATAAATTATACAAATTAATATATAGAATATATATTAAATATATAGATATGAAAAATTAAAAAAAGGAAATAATTAAACAAATAAAAATAAAAAATGAGTAAATCAATAAAACTTTTAATTTTTTTATTAATTAATAATTATAAATAAAAAAGGATTAATTTAATATAAATATATATAGATTATAAATATTAATAAATAGTATTTATTAAACAGATATATATTAAATGAATAAATTATAATAATTAAACAGAAAAATTAAAAAAAATTACAAAATTATTTAAAAATTTATTAATGAAAAAATTATTAATAAAAATGAATATGTATATTGTATATATATATATTAATTATAAATAGTGAAAAATAATATATATTAAATATAAATAAATGGAGAATGTATAAAATTTAATAATTAAAAATATATTATTATCTTATTCATTTTTAATGTTGTTTGGTTTTTCAGTTTAACATATATCAAACATCATGTGTTACATTGATTTCACATACATATATGTAATTAATTTATTTTTATATATAACATACACACAAAAATATTTATGCAGTTAATGTTAACTTATATAAAAACACAAACACCTAATATAATTTAATTTATTCAAATTTTTGTATATTTTAGAACTTCATTATAACATGATAGATTTATTATATTATATTTTTAGTTGGTCAATTTTATTTATTAATTTTTAATATTATTACAATTATGTATTATTTTTTCTTTTTTATATTTTATATTTTATTTTTTATTTTTTAATTTGATGATTTTCTATTATTTGTTTATATATATTTATTTACTATGTTTTAGTATTTTCAATACATATTAATCTTTAATTCAATATATATATACATATTTTTTTAATAATTTATATTTAATTAATAAAACTTATCCATTTTTTTAATATTTTTAAAGTTTACTTAGTTTGAATTATTCAATTTCACTCATTTTTAAAATGCATGTATTTAAGATTATCTATCCATTAATAATGTTAAAAATATATCTATAAATAAATATATTTTTAATTATATATTTTCTATATTTATAAATTTATATATTTATAATTAATATAAATAAAAAAATATTATTTTAGGAAAGTATTTATATAATTATAAATAAATAATTACATATATTTAAATAATTATAATTATAATTAATTTATTAAAATAACTTACTTGGTGAGACTTGAACTCAAGACCTCACAAAGACTCATAGGCGAAACTACCACTAATCTAGACCCCTCGGACTATATATATAATTATATAAATATTTTCATAAAATATTTATTGATATGTTTATAAAAAAATCACTATATATTTAAATAATTATAAAATTATAATAAATATATTTAAATAATGAATATATTTATATTTATATATATTTATTATATATATAATTATATAAATATATTTAATGATATAGATATATTTATAATTATAAATAAATAATTATAAATATATTTGTAAATGTATATTTACTATATTTATAAAATTATATATTTATAATTATAAATAAAATAAATTTTTTATCAAAAAGTATGAATGTAATTATAAATAAATAATTATATATTTAAATAATTACAAAATTTAATTAAAAAAATATATAATTATGTAAATTTTTTATTTTTTTTAATTTATAATTATAATTATAAATTCTTTATCAGTGCTAAAGTTTTAGCACTGATAAATGGAATCTTTATCATCGATAAAAAATTGGCGATAAAAGAAATCTTTATCAGCGCTAAAATGTTAGTGATGATAAAGATGTCTTTTATGAGTGTTTTTTTAGCGCTGATAATGATTCCTTTTATCAATGCTTACAAATTTAGTACTGATAAAAGGGTTCTTTATCAATGATTTTTTGAAAGCACTGATAAAAATGTCCACAATATATTTAAAAGAACCCTAACGATGACTCATTCAGTTTTGATTCTTGAGATCTCAAGAAACTCCCCAACCGTAGGCGTTACTCCTCTATGTTCTCTCAGACGAATCAAGGCTAGAATACAATGTATGTTATTTTACCCTTTTCCTCTCTCGTTGTTTGATTTTTTAGGTTCCTCAGTTTGTGTTTTTGTGTTGTTATTACCCATTAAGAACTCTACATCTCATCTCTTTCTCTCTCTCTCACTTACTTATACCTACACAATTCCACCCCTACTTTGTAAACTGAATCAAACTTCATACAAGACCACTACGAACTACATCTCCATCTGATCTTGAAACTGATGTTGATTTTTTGATGCTTCCATTATATTATTTCTTATTAACTTTTAGATAGTGTGGTTTTCAATTGTTTTAATCTTGTTTCCAAAGTATGACATGCACATGAATATGATTTTTTAACATTATATCAAACTAATTTTAGAGGTAATGTTATTTGATATGAATAATATAAAGTGGGTTAATATACATATTGATTTAATGTGAATGGGTTAACATAATTCAGAGAATAGAAGTCTAAATTTTCCAGTTTTTATTTGTATACATTATCAATATATATATATAATTTAATAAGGAACAGACTATTTAAATTTTCCATGAAATCAAAATAAGCACAATTTTCAGTTTTTTATTTGATCAAAACTCAAATGTTGTGATATATTTTAAATAAGTGGTGTGCTTATAATTGATTAATAGGTTCCTAATATTAGTACATTTACTGAAAAATATATTCACTAAAACATTACAGTTATGAGAGAAGATGGTATTAAATTGGTTATGGAGGTCATTAAAGAAGATACCATTTATTTCCATTTTTTTAAGGGGTGATGCTTTGGTCAAAGACCAAAGAATAATTTATTGATAAGAAAAAGAGGGATTACAAGAAGCGAAAGGAAGGTATTTTTTTACAATCTCTATCCAAAAGATAAAATAAATCAGGAGGAATAGAGTCCAGCCAAGTCATGCTTTGATGGACACCTTTGTTGGCTAGAGCATCAGCAACGACATTTGCTTCACGATAGGCATGAGTAGCTATAAAATCAATCCCATAGAGCAAATTAAGGCAGTTCATCCAACGAGCAGTGAGAGACCAGGCTAGATGGATGTTTCCATTCCAGATGGCATGTATGATGGTGGTTGAATCACTTTCAATCCAAAGTTTTATCCAACCTCTTTGAAGATAAAAATCAATATCATGAATAACTCCAAGCATTTCCGCCTCTAGAGATGAAGAGTGAAAACAACCAACAAAGAAACAACCTTGACATTGACCAGTTGAGTCCCTGAAGATAGCACCACAACTGGCAGGACCAGGGTTGCCTTTGGAAGCGCTGTCAACATTCACTTTGATCCATCCCAGCATCGGAGATTGCCAAAAAACTTCAAAGAGGCATTTTGGCTTTGGGAAGATGCCAAGTACATGAAGATGGTGAAGGACCATAAAGTCACCAACTGAGTTGTTGCAATAGTCTTTTTGAATTGAGGCTGTTTCATGATTCGCAAGGAGAATTTGGGACTTCCCTGCATTAATATTGAATGAGTTATTATTGTGAATAAGATCATTTCTAACATACCAGAGATCACGCAGAAGTTCCGCCACTGCCGCCAGAAAAAGATTTTTAACCTGCAGAGAGGCATCATGTCTAGTACAATTCTTTAAAAACAAGTAAATTGAATCGTTAATGGGCTTTCTGAAATTAAAAAGATCAAAGATGTAATTCCAAAGGGCAGAGGCTGTCGCACAAGATAGAAAAAGATGATTGACATCTTCCCTATGTTGGTTACACAGACGACATTTAGAACAAAGAGAAGTGCCAAATGTTTGGAGACAAGTTTCCATGTGTAATCTATTGTGCGCAATGCGCCAAATAAGGGTATTTCTAGAAGGTTTAATCCAGGGTTTGTTTAATTGATTCACCCAAGAATAATTAGATTCAGGGGTTGATAAATTATGCTTATAATAGTTTTTAGAATCCATGATGCCATTGGGAGAGGGCTCCCAAACAAGGAAATCACCAGCAGAAGAAAAAGAATAATTCTCAATAGCTTGCATAATAATATCAGGGAAATCCTAGTCAGAGGATTGTAAGACCTCCTTTATAGAATGATGGGTATCTTCAGGAAGATAATTAGGAGGTAACAAAGAGATCAGAGGGTTACCACACCATTTACCACACCAGAAATTAATGGAAGAGTCAGCACTGACAATCCATCTAGAATTTTGCATGATTTTGTGAAAAGAGTCCCGAATGGAAGGCCAGATAGAAGAGTTAATGAAGTTAATATTACCTTTTGAAAGCTTAGAGAAAAACCTATGTTTTAGAAAATTAGTAGCTTTGGAAGTGGAGTTAATGATATGCCAAGTAAGGCAGGCCTGTAAAGCATCATTGAACATCTTTAAATTTTTAATGCCGATTCCACCATTAGCAATGGGTTTACAACAAGTAATCCAAGGAATAGTAACAAGCTTCTTTTCAAAAATTGTTCCAGACCAGATGCAATTTTTAATATAAGTGTTAATTTTTTTAAAAATACCAATAGACCATTTATAGACCATAAGGGAATGGACCATTTTAGAAACAATGGTTGATTTAACCAGACAGATTCTCCCAGCCATAGAGAGAGACTTCCCTTTCCAATTAGATATATGATTTATGATATCAGAAAGAATATTAGAAAAATAGGTAGCTTTGGGATGACCCCAAAATAGAGGTACACCCAGATAAGTGAAAGGTAAAATACCCTCCTTAATACCCAGGTAATTTATAATACCAGATTTCCTTCTGACAGGAAAATTCTTGCCAAAATAGATGTAAGATTTGTTCCAGGAAATAGCTTGACCAGAGACATCCTCATAGTGAGATATAGTTTGCTTGAGCGCATGAAGACTTCTTTGATCCCATTTTATGAATAAGATAATATCATCCACATATAAGAGGTGGGTAGGGGCATTTATGTTTCTGGATACCTGAATAGGTTTGATCAAATTATGTTCAACATGGTAGTTTATGAGTCTGCTAAGGTAATCTTCAGCAATAAAAAATATAATGGCAGAGAGAGGATCCCCCTGTCTAACACCTTTAGTGCATTTGAAAAATCCACGAGGGGTGCCATTAATCAGGATAGAGATATGAGCTGAGTGAAAGAGGGTCTTGATTATACCAATGAAGGAATCATTAAAACCAAAGTTTTTAAGAACTTTGTAATTAAAATTCCAATCAATAGTGTCAAAGGCCTTTCTAATATCCATCTTGATGGCCACACAACCACCTCTAGATTTTTTAGTTAAGGCATTCGTGCACTCAGATGCAAGACAAATGCAGTACTGAATGGATCTTCCCTTGATAAAACCAAATGGGTTCCAAGAGACAATTCTATTGCAGATAGGAGCAAGTCTATTTGCAATAGTTTTAGTGATGATTTTATAGATAGTGTTAATCAAAGCTATAGGTCTAAATTTATGGATCTCAGCAGCATTCTCAACTTTAGGAATTAATGTTACAAATTGAGCATTGATTCCATGAGGTAAAGATCCATGAGTGAAGAAGTTCTTAACGAGCTTACAAACATCATTTTGAATTATATCCCAATGTTTTTGGAAAAAACCATTATTGAAACCATCCAGACCAGGAGCACTATTTGGGTTTAGCAGAAAAACAATGTCTTTAATTTCATGATCAAGAGGAGTGCTTAATAGGGACTTATTGTCACCTACATCAACCAGTAAAGGAATGATGTCAGGTTTAAGATCAACATTTCTGTCCGGACCATTTAAGATGTTATAAAAATACGTGGTAACATGATCCATAATGGATTATTCAGAGTCTAAGACCAAGTCATTATGAATGAGCATAGCAAGAGGACGACTGGCCTTTCTAATTCTTTGAAGACTATTATAAAATTTAGTATTGTGATCACCATCAGTAAGCCATTTGGTTATAAACATCTGTTTACGAATATTGTCTTTAAAAGTAAGTAAGGAATTAAGTTTCGAAGAGATATTAGCTTCCACCTGAGGATCTAAGTCAAAGTCAGAATGAGTGTTCTGAGATTGAAAGCGACTGAGCTCATTTTCCAGGTATGAGATGTCAAGATCAATTTGTAAGTTTGAATTTTTACACCAACCTTTGAGAGCCTGCTTAAGAACTTTCAGTTTATATAAACAAGCAAAATCATCTTTATGATGCTTCATGGAGTTCCAAGTGTTAAAAATAAAAGTGACACAATCAGGTTTCGAAGACCAAGCATTGTTAAATTTAAATGGAAAGATATATTTTTGATCATTCATAGTAAGATTTACAAGGATAGGATGATGGTCAGAGTTAATTCTAGGGAGAGTAACACTAGATATTTTATCCCAAGTATCGAGAGCCTTTATGTTAACAAAGGCTCTGTCAAGTTTACTAGAGATGTTTTTATTGTAATGCTTTCTGTACCAGGTGTATTTGGCACCGATAAGACTAACCTCAAAGAGGTTACAATCAACAATAGTAGATTTAAACTCTCTAGAGGAAATGGAGAGATGAGAGGGACCAATTTTTTCAGATGGGGTAATAATGGAATTGAAATCTCCCAAAACAATCCAAGGATCCTAAATATGTTTAGAAACATCAAGGAGTTCAAGCCATAATATTCTCCTATCCTGATACCTATTTTTGGCATAAACCGTAGTACAATAGATATGCTAACCATTCCATATGAAATCACAAGTAAACTGCTGGTCAAGAATTTTAATAATGTTAATATTTTTTAATGTATTATGACAAAAAATCCACATGGAGTCAACATGAGGACTGTTTTTACAAGATCCTAGAAAACTGTAATTAAGAGCACTAAATCTCATAAAGTTCATTTCAAAATTGACTTTAGGTTCAACAATGGAAAAAAGGAATGGTTTATGAGTATTTAAAAACCTCATAAGAGTAGTGGAGGTGTCATTATTGGCCATCCCTTGACAATTCCATAAGAGAATATTCATTTCCACTTGTGTCTTGGGTTAAAACCCTTCTTTTTTTTGATTTACAAGAACCCTTCTTTTTTTGAGATCTTGTAACAATTGAGGAAAGAGATAAATTATGCTGACTCTCATCAGTTTCAGAGCTTTGAGAGGAATAATATTTCAGATTAGCATTTTGAATAGTAGCAGGGTTTGAGGTACACAATGAAGAAGAATTATCCATAGTGTGAGATTGTTCTGCTCTATGAGCAGAAGCCTTTTCAAGAACAGGAGGTAAAGGTGAACTATTCTGATTGGACTCAGAAATAACATCATGAGCAGGTTTCTCAGGATGAGGAAGTGGCTCAGTCTCAATCTGGACAGATTCAAGACCAGCAGGATTGAAATGCTCAGATACAGGAAGCATGTTATGATCATTGTTCTGATTGTCATTAGGAGGGTTATAAACCATGCTGTTATCCAGACATAAAGCATGGTCTTGAACAGATCCAGAAATAGTCAGTGAGGTATGTGGAGAATTGTGAGTCAAATGAGAGTGAAACATAACCGCATTATCAGCATGTGTGACAGGTTTACTAGCAATACTATCAACATTATCAGTAATAACAGTACTCAAATTATCTAACTTTTCTTGCAGAGGATCAGAAATCTGTAAGTCAGTTAGAGGACTAGACCCCTCCCTCTGAACAGTAGAAGATTCAGTGTGTAAAATCAAAGTAGGATCAGGAGTGTGTGATGAAGTGGGGTCAACAGTGATTTCAGGAGTTACAATATCAGACTGAGACTTAATTACAGGAGCTGCAGTAATAGTAGGGGCATTTTTAACATCAGAATTGGAAGACAAAATATTACCAGAATCAGCATATTTAATTGAAGGGACTGCAGAAGCAATATGGACACTTTTAACATCAGAATTAATAAGCACAGTGAATCCCAAGTCTGTAGAGATCACATTGTCATAATGAATCAGGTTGGAAGCCACCACATTCTCCTTGAGGGGAGGTACCGAGTCCCCCAGGTCCCTACAAAAATTCTCCTTTAAACATGAAATTCCAGAGGAAGAAGCATTATTAACAGAATTAGAAATAGGGGTAGTGATGATCTTGTTAGAACATTCTCTGTTACAGTCATCAACTAATCCTTTTGAACCAGTGGGTTTATCCTTGTTTTGAGAATCCTCCTCTTCCTTGACAAAAATAGCCCAAGATTTGCATTCTCAGGTTGATGAGGGGGTGGATTTCTTGGCCCACTTATCATTCTTAGGTGGGTCATATTTGTCAGCAACATTTTCCCCTTTTTTGATATGTTTAACCTCTTGCCAATCATTTATATTTGAGGGATGCAGTTTCTTCCTAGAAACCCTACAGCTGGAAAAATTATGTCCAATCAGTTTGCATACTTTAGAGAAGGGAGGTTTGTTTTCATATTCAATACTGAGCTCTACCCTATGATCAGGGTCATTAAAAACTATGGTAGATGGTAAAGGACTAGCTAAGTTAATCTCCACCATGACTCTGGCATATAAACCTAGATCCCCATTCAAGGTTCTATGATCAATTTTAATAGGGGATCTTAAACAAGAAGCAATATCATTTAAAATCTTCAGATGCCAAAAGAACCAATTAAGCCTATGAATTCTAACCCAAACACGAGCCAAATGATTTTTATGTGTGTAAGGATTAAAAGTGGGGTCCCAATCTGAGATTCTAAAAAAACAGGGCATTAGATGTTAATTTCCAATATTCCAAATCTGTTCAAGCTCACTTTGCGAGCTAAAGAGAATGTGGTAGTATCCCTTACCTAAGGGAACCATCTTCCAGCTTGAAGAGCTCCAGCAATGAGAAATCCTATTCATTAAATCAGAGATAGGCCAAGGTTTATCACCTATGTTCTAAGAAATTCGACCAAGGACCGAATACCTGAACAATTTCTCCCTTTGTTTCAAAGCTTCCGGACCAGCATCAACCATAAAACCACCATCACAATATCATCCAACTATTCATAACCTAATTTGATCTAAATCAAAATGTTACTCAACCCTTGAAACCATCAACCTACTTCCATAGGATTGATAATAAATATGAAGCATTGAACATGATCAATGAGAAATGGTATAAAAACCGACTCACATGAAAATTGTAGTATGAAAAAATAGTATATAATAGATTCCCATGAGTATAAATTCCTAAAGGCATAAAACAATAAAAATTTGATAAATCATAGGTAAAAATTAAACACTATATGAATAACTAAACTACCATTGATGGAACAAACTACACAAGTATCTACTATCTATCATTTGATACTCTATCCATTATAAAAAATAATTAATCCTTCCAACCATCAACCCTAGGAAACATCAGCTACAAGTGACCTAAGATGTGTATAAAGAGATTAAGTAATGTAACTATGTAGGTTTTCTTAGACAATTTTCTATTCCACTGATCCTCATAAAAACCATGCATCTCATTTTTATTTTATGAAAATATCCCTAATGTATGCTAATTGAAATAATCATAAAACACATAATATTCATAATAATCCTTAATAAATTTTCATAAAAAAGGACCACGAGTTTCGCAAATAAGGTTATGTAAATAAGTATTAATTTTGGTAAGATAGATATACAATCAAATACACTTCATGCATAAAAGTCCACATTTTCATGTATCTTGCATGAAAATTGTTACTATCTTGAAAAGAGATATAATACTTCAATACTCCAGTAAAAATAACCTTCAATACATTTATTTAATCCACCCTCAGATGCTTGATTACCTTCTATATCTCAATGATGGATTAAAATCTCTCTTTAAAAATAACCTTCCTCTCATCATTGTGGTTCCAAATATCCTTTATGACATATCTCTCTCTTGAATTTTATTAATTAATATCTGTCAAATCAGATTACAAAGATTTTACTACTACATCTCTCAAATCATTCTTCAACTATTTCATCCTTTTATCATCCTCATTTACTACTTCATCATAACAAAAAAAAATAAAACCTTAAAATTAATCAAAACATAATGAATGAATTTGTTTGGTTTCTTGATATACATTTTATTATATGACTCAGTGAGTTACTTTTAAAAACACATCATCAAAAATTAATTTTTATTTGTATGTAGTTATATTGGATCCTATTAGAACTCCATAGTTAAGAATACTTGGATGAGAATACTACTACGCTAGGTGAACTCCAAAAAATACTCACATTGCACATTATTTGTGTAAAAATCATTCCAAACACACCTTTTGATTCTATTCCCTTTTTTCCTTGATAAATTTAAAAATGGATCCTATCTAACTCTATAAGGAATTCCTCCCATAACGAGAAAAGCTCTATTAACCTACTTAAATATTCATCTTTAGGATAAGTTCTCTTGGCATCTTGGAGAAATGGAAAATTGTCAATATCTCTCATCTCCCTCACACCAATACCACCACAAGTTTGTATCTTCTATATGACATTAAAAAAACATTTCAGAGGAATTGAAAAACATTAAATGTTTGTGAGTTGAAGAAAATGGATACAAGTGAAATTTATGTTTCTTTTTGAACATAAGTGGATATAGATCTCTTATATTTGAGTTACAGGTGAGGGAAAAGGACTAGTAACATATGTTAGAGTTAGTGAAGCTTAGTGGGGATGATTTGATGTTATAAAGGTTGTGTGAGGGACCTTTCATATCCTGAACAATTATTATTTCATTTTGTTTCTTGATATTTATCCCCAATCTATTCAATGTTGTTTGAACTACTCTAATCAGTAGTCATCCAAAATGATCACGAGTACCCAATATGGGATGAATTTTGGTTAGAGTAATTCAATAAACCTAGGTGGATGTCCAAAAAATATGGGATATGGATATCAGGAAATAAAATTCAATAATAACCATTCTGGGGGTATGCCCTCAAGAATATTTGGGACTACAATTATGGGAGGAAAGCTAGTTTGAAAGAAGGATTCTAATCCACCATCAATATATTTTAGGAAATCAAGCATTTGAGGATGGATTAAATAAAGGCAGTGGAGGTTACTTGTACTGGAGTATTAGAGTAGAATAAATATATTCAATACTGTACCCATTTTCATGAAAGATGTATACAATTGTGGAATTTTATGTATTAAGTGTACTGTATTGTTCTTATTCAAGAAAATTAAAATTTTGACTACTCATGCACATAATGTATTCTGCACATGTTGATGTTACCGATCATGAAGAAGAACTGTCTATTGATGATGAAATTTTAGAGCTATTAGGGGATCAATAACATGTTGATGAAAAAAACACCAATGACACAACATCACAGTGGTGAATAAAATTATCAAGGCAAGAAGTTAGGGTATAAAATTTGGGGTTGGTTGGAATCAATGAAAACAATCTATTGACCCCAAAAATTCAATTATAATTAGTTATTTTTGGGTCATAATGAAGATGAATGTGTCGATTGGTACTGATTCATGGCATCGTGTCCAAACTACAATTAAGGAAATCCTTTTGAAAGATAAAATGGTAATGTTATGATATACTTTCTCAATATTACTGAAAAAATATATAATGAAATGTTGATTTAATTTTCATTATTCCTTAAAGAGTTTGTTTATTTTAGAAGATTTTGATAATAAATTTTTCTTAATTACTACTATAAAAGACCATATAGACTTCTTTACTCTTCTTATGAAGTTATATCTTAGGTATGCTTAGGAGAAAGTAAAGCCCTACCTACCGGTTAGTTTTTCACACATTATAAAGTAAGAAAAAATAGATTTTTTTTCATCGATTGTGGAAATGAGAAATCATTTCATGTTCATTATAGTTGATAATATATTATTTTACATTATTTATTTTATCTAACTTTATTAAAAAAAATTAATGTATGAAACAAAAAAAAGTTTTCTAAAAATAAAGAACTTACATCAAAACCAATGTACTCCTATCACAAAGAATAGATAGGGTACACTTCATTAGAGAAAAAATAGTATGTATTTTAAATCAACAAAAAAATTTTAATTATGTGACATGAAACAAAATATGTTCCTTTGCTATATGTAGATTTATTAATCAAAATCTAAATCCACTTCAATCCCATGTCATGTGCTGTGGAAGGAGGCTTGTGTAAATAAGAAGGGTAAATTAGTTGATGAAAATAAAAAAATAGTGTGAGAAACATGTATAAGTGTGTCATAAATGAAATTCATTATGATTTATAACAATATTACATAAAAATATGTATTTATGTTTGTATTTTTTATATGGTATATACATAAGAATCAACAATGACTGTAATAGAAGAAATTATACTTTCAGTAGCTTTGAAGTGGCCTAAACAATATGGGTGTGTTAGAGGATTATGTTCGGGAGTCTCTCCACAAACATATTTTGAGAAGATAAAACCGCATAAAGATACATATAATATTGTGAGATTATTTCTGACACAAATAGAATCACTAAAATATATTATTCATTGTCTAGATTTCTAGGCCAATGTATGAGAAAGGATCAAAGAGAACTGGATGTGGAGAAAAGATCCACACATGAACAAAATAATCCCACTAGATTTGAGGCTAGTAATTCCCCCCATTGAATACCTTACCCATTTTAAAAAAAAAATTCATTACTATTTCTCCTAAATGTGAATCAAATAACTTCCGATAACTTTATATTACTAAAATTAGGTAGTGTATATTTGTATGTGATTTGTATCTATCAACACCCACACATCTCTGTATTGTGATTGGTATAGTGTATAATATCATGGGAAACAAGATACACCATCAATACCTACCAAAATATTACATGAGAGTGGGGATTTAGGTATCTCATGATCCGAATGCTGATTTTTCTATTCCACTTGATGATCTAAATATTACAATGGTCAATGATGCAATTAGAGCTTTCATAGCATGGTCTTAAAATCATATAAAGATAAATAAGTCACCTATTTAATGATTTTTTTCCATAAAAAACCATTATTGATTGATGATAAAAGTTATAAAGAGATGTATGATATTATAGATAGATAAAGTGATATGGAAAAAGATAGTCGAATCAAGAAAATCCTTTGAATCAACCAAGAAGACAAAATGACCATCTGAGAGTACCTTCCCCACACCAGTTCTATAGAAACATTTATTATTATTAAAAATTCATGAAGAGACCCTATTTAAAGATAAGACTATATCTTAATTTAAATATGAAGAATAAATATATGGAAATTCCTTGATAGACAGAATTGGTCTCAAGACTATAATTGATATTATTAAGCATGAATGGTAGGGTATCTCATTCGTGAATACATATATAAGGAACATTTTCATAATAATTATATCAAAATGGTGATCTAATATGTTTATTAAATTTAAAAACTATTCATATATTCAATAAGAGTTTATATTACAAATATATATAGGAAAGATTGTGCGAAGCATGATTTGGATTCATTAATTCTGGTATCATTTCTACATAACAAATTACATGGGATGAAGAAGAAATTAATAAGAAAAAAAGATAAGTTACTCGAAGCGTTTAATAAAAATTATTAGAAAGAAAAATCGTTTTTATGAATATAATGAAAAAGGTAAAACTCCACAATCTAAACACATAACATATATTTTTATTTTTTGTATTTTTTTTTTGTTTTTTAGGGAACACTTGATGCTGATCACAGTCAATCTGGAGACACTGAATATTTATTTTTTTGGATCCAATGTATCGATATCCAACCAACCGACTACACATGATGCGTATTGTAATGTTTTAATAAACTTATATCAAAATTTTATAGATAAAACAAGAATTATATGTTTTTGTATATGTTTTAACAAGATTTTTTTTTTATGATTGGGCGATTTCTAAATATAGGCTAAATCATGGAATGAAGTAGGTTTTTGAAGAGATAAAGCATATGGATTACTAAAAATAGAAAAAAATTATAGTATATATAGAAATATTTTTCTATCAAAACATTTTAAAAAATAAACTTATTTTGGTCAATGTTTCTGTAGTGTTTGAGATAATATAATGGAATCTATTGTGAATATAATGTTTTTAAATTTTTGAGTGGGATAATAAATCATGAAAAGGATAACATCCCCAATAGGTAATTTCAAAAGGTAATTAATTTTTTATAAAATTTATTTTATAACCATTTTTTCTATATTTTCATAGTACTATCAATATTGCTGAAAAAATAGATACTTAAAAGAAGAAACAAATTTGTTTAGAGATGATTGGGAAGAATAATTTTCTTCTATAATGGATGTCGACAACAAATTTTGTTGTTTACCTACTATGTTTGTGATCTAGTATGAGTTATGACCTTCAAAACATATTTGGGGTGTGAAGAATTAGTGTCAAAATGCTTATATATTATTTTTTATCTCTTTATCAAGGAGTATCATGATAGACAAAATCAATTTGTTTAGGAATCCCAAACAGTAAAAAATAAAATTATTGGACAATGGAAGAGGCAGAGGTAGATTTGGAGGCAGAGGTGAAGGTAGATTTTGGAGTCAAAGACCAACATGGAGGTAGAGGAAGAGGAGGAGGAGGAGACAAAGTATTGGATTGCAAATAAAAAAATTGTTGGAAAATAAAGTATAATGAGGGTCCTACAAAGATTTTGAAAGTGCCCGGTTAGGATAATTATATCACAAAGAGGAGGAGGGGGTGAATTAGTGATATCTTTTATTTTTTATGTTTATATCCAAATGAAACAACATTCACCTCTAGTTAATGTTTTCAGATGAAAAAAAATCAAAGACACATCCAGAGAAACATAATAATTTATAAGGTTCACTATTCAATAAGAATATATACGTCCTTAGTATGGTTTGGAAATAATCTAATAACACACAATACACTTGAAAAAAAATGCTTTTGTGTTGAATGAAATGAGTTGGATATACCCTTTCAGAAAAGTAAAATGTACTTTTTACCTTTTATACTCACCGCAAATATAGTTTCGATGGGATTCCTAAATTTTTTCCTGCCTAAAAAAATTCACAAAAAATTCACATTTCGTTGAATTTTAGATGCATATTACTGTGTCTACACTTCTCAAATTTTCTTGTTTCTTCTCTATCCTTATCGAATCTTACAAAAACTTCATCTCCCTTCTATATTCCTTTAAAAACATTAGTTTGAATCCTATTTCCTCAATATGATTCCTTTATTACAATGCTTTGTACCAATTTCTTGTATGTAGAAATTGATACCATGTTGATTGCTCAATATGATTACATTTCTATCTACCCATTTCGATATTGTCATTACAATAATAAAGATGAATCTATGTCAACTATAATATGATGGTTCTTAACCCAATTGAAAAAATCATTTAAAAAAAAATTAGGGTTCTTATTTTTCTTTTGAATACGATACCCATCAGCTTTATTCTCTAAAGATTTATATCTTTTTTATTTTGGTTTCATTGAAAACTAGTACTTTTGGTTTCTCACATTTTTAAAAAATCTTCCCAACCATAAAATTTCACGCTCTTTATTTACAACACAACCTTCCATATCTTTTATACTCTCACCAAATTCATGTTTTTATTCCATTTCTAATTACAATCTATCTCATTATGAAGAAGTCAAATGTAAGTCTCTCTTGATAAATGGCTGACTACATATTTGATCAATATATATCATTATGTTTTGTACTAGATTCAACAGTTTAAAATCCTTTACCATCATTCTTGATGTAAACAATTCCTCCTTTGATGAATATGATGGTATGATGAATACGATGGATGGGTATTCAATAACTTTGACGTCAGTAACATCATTCACAAACTTGTGCTTGTATCATTACTTCCTTTATGACATTGAATAAATTTGAGATCATATTTAGCATCATATGAGTTATAATGGAAAGTAATTTAACTTCCCAATCCTCCAGAAACATATTCTTTCCTTATCAGCCTAAATAAAGTTGACATGATTATGACCAGGATGAATATGATTGGCAGCATCTCTTTCACTCCCATTTTCTTTCATCAAGCCTGCATCAAAATTTTTACCTAATACTTGTTATTTATGAGAAACCCTAGAACAAAAAAAATCATCACATTTGTTTTATCTTATCCATATAGACTCTGATTAATCTCTATTATGATCATACCATTCATACCATACCTAGAATGAATCTGATGACCATTTACATACATCAAGATTCTTCCTCAATACGATCAACCTTTTCTAGCATTGTGATTCTGATTCCTTGAATATGATTACTTGTCAGATTTTCTTTAAATACAGATTGAGGTGATTTTACGTCACTATTAAAATTATTTGAAAAGAAAATAAAATACCAAAAATATTATTACCTTTATTATCAGCTTGGTACTAATAATCTATCCCCTTGGATTTTGTTTTCAACCAAGTTTCATAAATCACTGAACTTTGTATCCTAAAAAAATTGATTAATTATCAATAATTCTATGCCTGTGTGAGGTAACTCATTGAAGGAAAAAATAATTGTTGATAGAAAAACCATGTTGTCAAAAAATAACTGATTATCAAAACATCCTAATTTTTCTTCTTCCTTCTCAGATTCCATACTCATAATTTCTTTCTTATTTTACTTATTTCCTATAATAAAAAATTTTTATTTCCTAAAACCACTCTAATAAATAGTTAGAATAGTTCACACACTTACAATTTTGAATTCACATCTTTCCCACAAGTCCTCCCTTTTTAAATGAATTCAAAAAGATAGATTTATGAAACAATTCTCCCTATTCTCAATACTATCCAATGGTAGGATTAGAGAGGGAAACAATACACATACCTCAACCTTGATGAGAAAGAGGTTGGACTCCCATGTTCAACCTCAATTTAGAAAAGATATCCTTTAGTAAAGGTTTTGTGAAAATTTCATTAACTTATTCCGATTTAAGAACATACTCCAACTTCAATTAATTCTTCTCAACATGATCTTTAATGAAATGATATTTGATATAAATATTTTTGGAATGATAATGTTGTATCAAATTACATGTGAGATTTATTTCACTTTGATTATCACAACCCAAGAGCAAGGGTAACTTTACTTCAACAAGTAAATCTTTTAATTGAGTTTTTATCTACACGATTTGGGTAGCAAATTGTGTAGAAGCGGCATACTCAGCTTTATTTGTACTGGGTGTTACTAAATTCGTTTTATTTGTATTACAACTAACATAATTATTTCATAGAAAGAGTACTCCACCTGATGAAGATCTTCTATCATCAACATTTTTTCCCAAGCAGCATCTAAATACCCAAACAAATCAATGCTTTTTGAGCTATCATACCTAATTATGAATTTTTTATGCCTTTGATTTATTTGAGAATCAGTTTTCCTGCAAGTAAATGTGATTCTTTTAGATAAATCTAAAATATTTCACATAAGTTGTGAACATAAAAAATGCTAGTTCTTGAGGAAGTTGAGTATAAAAAACTCCCAATTATCTTATGAAATTATTTATGATCAAATTATTTCCCTTCTCCATCTTTAGAAAAATTTATTTCCATTGAAATCATTTTGGAAAAAGGGTTTTAGTTTTCCATTCCAAACTTCTTAAAAAGTTCCTTAGCATACTTTTATTAAGAAATAAAAAACATGTTTCTCTTTTTTTAAAAAATTTTTAACCCAAGAAAATATTTCATTTCTCATAGCATGGACATCTCCAACATCTTTTTTATTTATTTAGAAAATATTACACAAGATCTTTCATCATTACCAACAAAGATAATGTCATCCACATAAACAATTATGATGAGGGAACACTATTTACTTTCTATGATATAAAGATTGATATCAACTCTTCCTTTTATGAAGCTCATCTTCTTTAAGAAAATATCCAATTTATAATACCATGCCCTAAGAGATTATTTTAGCACATACATGGTCTTCTTTGATCTGAATACATAAATTTCATATTTTATAATAACAAAGCCACATAGTTGTTTAATGTAAACTTTCTCATCAAGATCACCATTAAATAATGTGGATTTATTATCCATTTGAATGTTTTTTAACTTTTTTGTGTAGCAATTGAAAGAAAAATTCTAATTATTTCTATCCTTACCACCAGAGAAAAAGTTTCATCAAAATAAAAACCTTTAATTTGTGAGTAACATTTTCACATTAATATTTCTTTGTTTCTTATCACTTCACCTTATTCATTCAGATTTATTTGGAAAAACAACTTTGTACCCATAGAATTTTTATTTTCTAGATTAGGGACAAGTTTCTAGGTATCATTATTTTCTATCTGATCCATATCATTCATGGATTGAACCCATTCAGGATACTCAAAAGATTCTTTAACATCATTCAGCTCAGATTTTGAATACAAGTATGTGTAATATCATTTTTTTTCTTTATGTTTGAACCTTCTAATATTGATCACTAATAATATTCCGAGCTTCCACTTTCTTCCTTAACCTAGGATGAAATTTCTGAGTATCTTCCATATAAATAGAAATAGATGAGTTTGATTATTCTCTTTGAGTTGGATTACAATAGTTAGTATCCTTATCATAATTATTTCCAAAACTTTACTTATATTTCTACACTTATTTATCTACGAGAGTTTTCTTATCTTATTTTTGAAGGACCCCGGGACACCCTGAGAGGGGAGGGGTGAATCAGGGTGACCACTTTTTCTTCTACTTTGTTGGATCTTGTTCCCACGTTGGTAGGAACTTGTTGAACCTGTATGATGATTACGATCAAAATGAAAACATTCACATGCACAGAGAAGACACAGTCATTTTTACTTGGTTCACCACTAAGGGCTACGTCCAAGGAGCATACGCCGACAGGTTGCCGGTCGTACCTAAATCCACTATGCTTCACTAGCTGCGGATACAAATGTTCGGGTACAGAAACTCTGTCCCAGGCTCACTGCCTTTACAATTGTTCAGGGATAGCTCACTGCGTCCCTCGGGTCACTCCCGTTGACTCCCCCTGGCTCACTGCCGTTGGTGAAGTCTCACTCAGTTTATAGACGTGTAGGTCTCTTCAATAAATTTGCATTGAAGTCTTTGCCTCTGCTCAGCACGAGACTCTGCTTGCATCGAAGTCCGGAAGAGATGCACTAGAACGCACAGAACCACTGAACTGGATAACCAAAATGTGCAGACAAACCTTATTGAGAAATATGCGAGACATCAACCATTTGCGCGCAAAATCATCCTATTGCGCGCAACATTTTCTTTTGGTGCGGAAAAATATTTCGCGCAAAAATCCCCTTTTTCGCGCAACTCCAAATATTTCGCGCAAGCTCCTTTACGCGATCCTTTTCGCGCATCAGACCTCGGATCTTCTCTAAGTCTTCCAACCAACCGAATGAAGGGGGTCACCTCATATTTATAGGCGACTGAGACCACTGCGCGCAAAATCCCCTTCGGCGCGGAAAATCTCTCATCTGGCGCGTAATCTTTCCCCCAGCTTATGTATTTCGCGCACAACCCTTATTTTCCGCGCAGCCCATGCCTTTGCCATCTTTCACCAAACTGATTCTGAAACAGCATTTGCGCGAAAAAACTATTTCGCGCATCCCGCTGTTTTTCGCGCCCAACTTAAGTATTTCGCGCACATCCCTGATTTTCCGCGCAGCCCATGCCTTTGCCATTTTTCACCTCTCTGAATTCGAAACACTGTTTGCGCGAAAAAACTATTTCGCGCATCCCGCTGTTTTCCGCGCCTAACTTAAGTTTTTCGCGCAAGCCTCTTATATTTCGCGCACCACTTCCGTTTTCTGCGAAGCTCCTTTTGCAGACAATCCATGTCTTCATTTTCCGATTTTGAGGCCCAAAAATTTGGCAAACACTGGGAAACAGCGCCACCTTCAAAACTGTTGTCTGCTTGAACTGTATGATCACTTTGCTGGAACACATTCGGAACTTCCACTGAGGATTGACAACAAACACAAACCATACACCAAATCATGCTTTGAAAAACCTGGTTCCAACAATCTCCCCCTTTGGGTTTGTTGGCAATCAGAATAAATTCAATAGATCTCCAACCATGAGCAAATCCAAAACGCAAGAATCAACTCAGCCAACACTCTAAGTCTACGTGAGCAATGCTCGGTGTAGAAAACAAGAGAGGAAGCTTGAATTGGGTCTTAGTGTTTTGAAATTCTCCATGACGCCCGATGTTATCCTTATTAAACTTCTCATCACAATCTTACACTTCCATCACAGATGAATTTCTTGCCGTGAATTTCTTGCCGTGAATTTCTTGCCTTGAATTCTCTTGCCGTGAATTTCTTGCCGTGAATTTCTTGCCTTGAATTCTCTTGCCGTGAATTTCTCGCCTTGAATTCTCTTGCCTTGAATTTATTCCTTTCTCCCCCATTGACAATAAAACCAAAGACCGAAAAGTTTGTTCAACGTTCAGCTCAAGCCATACTCCCCCTGGATAGTATCTCCCCCATAAACCTGCATCACAGCCATAAACAGATAAAAACAGTCAAAACACACGGGGAGAGGGGACTTCCGGAGCCTCCTTATGCAGTAGGAGGTGGTCGAACACCGAGGTTCAACTGATGCTTCTCGAACACAGCCGCGGACAATGGCTTGGTTAGGATATCAGCCACTTGCTCATTTGTTCCAACATGATCCATTTTAATCACGCCTTGTTCAACCTTTTCTTTGATAAAATGATACCGTATTTCAATATGTTTTGTACGAGAATGCTGAACCGGATTCTTCGTAAGATCAATTGCACTTTTGTTATCACAATAAATCACCATTGGTTGCTGCACCTTATCACCAATATCTGTTAGCTGCTGCTTCATCCAAAGAAGTTGAGTGCATGCTTTTGTGGCGGATATATATTCAGCTTCAGCAGTACTAAGAGAAGTACTTTCTTGTTTCTTGCTCAACCAGCCAACACATTTCTGGCCAATATAGAAAGCTCCACCACTTGTGGACTTTCTATCTACAACATCACCAGCCCAGTCAGCATCAGAAAATGCTGATAATTCACTGTCTCTGCCTGCAGCAAAAAATAACCCGAAGTTATGTGTACCTTGAATGTACCTCATGATTCTTTTTACTGCTGCTATATGTTCCTCCTTTGGATTACTCTGAAACCGGGCCGCAAGGCATGTTGCAAAGACAATATCTGGCCTTGTCGCTGTCAGGTACAGTAGGCTGCCAATGATCCTCCTGTACATGGTGGGATCAACAGAGTTCCCATCCTCATGCTTTCCAAGTTTAGTTCCAACTGCAATCGGAGTTGACATTGGTTTGGAGTCTTGCATATTGAACTTCTTCAGCAGCTCTCTTGCATATTTTTCCTGAGAAATGAATGTGTATTCCTTCTTTTGAATAACTTGCAGCCCCAAGAAATATGTGAGCTCCCCAATCATAGACATTTCAAATTCTGATTTCATGTGGTTGGCAAATTCATCCACTGATTTCTTCCTACTGCCACCAAATATGATATCATCAACGTAGACAAGAACCATGAATTGATCTTTTGGAGAATTCTTCACATAGAGATTGTGATCAACTCCTCCTCTTTTGAATTCCAACTTCTTGAGATATGAATCTAGCCGTGAGTACCACGCCCGTGGTGCCTGCTTCAAACCATATAGAGCTTTCTTTAGTTTGCAGACCTTTGTTTCATCGGTACCCAAGACAAAGCCCACTGGTTGTTCAATGTAGACTTCTTCTTCGAGTACACCATTCAAGAATGCCATCTTGACATCCATTTGATATACTTTATATCCTCTTTGGAGTGCCATGGCAAGGAAAAGCCTTATTGACTCCAGTCTAGCCACTGGAGCAAAGGTTTCTTCAACATCAATGCCTTCAACCTGAGAGTATCCTTTACATACCAGTCGTGCCTTGTTTCTGATGACACTTCCATGCTCATCAAACTTATTTTTGAAGATCCATTTGGTACCAATCACATTGTGACCTTCGGGTCTCTGGACAAGATCCCATGTCTGATTCTTATCAATCTGATCTAATTCATCATTCATGGCTTTCACCCAAGATTCATCTTTTGCAGCTTCTTCGAAGGAGGATGGCTCTACAACTGATAGAAATGCAGATTGTGTGGTATTCCTCATCCTTCTGGTTTGAGTGGGTGCACTCCTATCCCCAATTATGTTGGATGGATCAATCTCAGCTCTTCGATTTCTCCTGCGAGGTTCAGTAGTATTCTCTTCAGCCATAGTTTCTTCTTCAGATTCTTCTTCTGAGTCAACATCATCATGTGATTGATGAGTGTTTTGAACAGCTTCCTCTATTTCTGCATTTGTAGGTTCTTCATGTTCAAATTCTTCATGACTTTCGATCACATCAGCATATGACGTCCGTGAAGCATTTGTGGTTTTCTCTTCAATTATCTTAACATCATTGCTTTCCACAATCCTTCCCAAACGATTGTTGAAACATTTGTAGGCTTTGCTGTTCATTGAGTAACCGAGGAAGATTCCTTCATCTGCATTGTCACCATATTTCCCCTGATTTCCTTCTTTGTTCCTGATGAAGCACTTACTTCCAAAGACACGAAAGTATTTTAGAGAAGGCTTCCGTCCATGCCACAATTCATATGGTGTCTTTCTCTCACCCATATAAAGTCCTGTTCGATTCTGAATGTACACTGCAGCTTGAACAGCCTCTTTCCAGTAATGTCGTGGAATACGACTCTCAATCAGCATAGTTCGTGCCATGTTGTTCACCTGTCGATTCCTTTGTTCAACAACTCCATTTTGTTGTGGAGTTCTCACAGCAGCTACCTCATGCTGTATCCCATGCTTCTCCAGATAATTTTCAAATTCAATGGACGTGTATTCTCCTCCATTGTCAGATCGCATCACTTTGATTGTTCGTCCAGTATCATTCTCGGCGATTCGCCGATATGTTTTCATGCAGTCAAGGACCTTTCTCCATGAGTTCCGGCAACATTTATTGGACCACAAACATCTGTATGAATCAGATCAAGAAGGTGAGATGCCTTTTTCTTCTTTGGCCGATATGAACTGCAGACCAGCTTCCCACGAATACAAGCATCACAGGATTTTTCACGCTCACGCTTCAGGTTGGGAATGTCCATGACAATTCTCAATTTTGATATTTTCTCCATGTCTTGTTGATTGATGTGTCCCAATCTCCGATGCCACAGATTGTTTTCTTCTTCAACAGTCATGTAACATACATTCTCTTCACTATCAACCTGATACAAGTTTCCTTCTGTTCTGCATCCCTTCATGAGAGAATTGCCAGTTTTTCCCTTGATAGTGCAGCCTTTCTGATTAAAAGTAACAACAAGTCCTGAGTCACAGAGTTGACTCACGCTGAGGAGATTATGACGTAGGCCATCTACGTAAAGGACTTCAGTCTTCTTTAGTTCTCCATTAGCTAATTTGGTACTTCCACTCCCTTTGATTTTCAGAGCCCCATCATTACCAAATCTTACTGTACCATCAACATTCTTTATGATATTTGTAAGTAGACCGGCATTACCTGTCATATGAGATGAGCAACCGCTATCGAGAATCCAGGTACTGTTGTTCTTTGTGGCTTTGAGATCTACCTCTGCAAGGTTTGATTTCTCAATCTTCCTCCTTTCCTTCCATGAGACATTAGATTGAGTATATAGAACTGATGGCCTTTCAACTATCTCTTCCGCAAACCCAGGTTCTTCATAGTCAAAGTCTTCTTTAAGAGGTGAGAACCTGTTTGAAAGAGAAACATCGTCTTGCTGACGAGACTTGACATGTCTGGAACTTCTGTATGAGGTGTCAATGTCCCTTCTCTGCCTGCAATTAATGGCCTTATGACCAAAGTTAGAACAATGAAAACAATATCCATAGAAATTATTTCTTCTATAAGAATTAGGATATGAAATTATTCTCCTTTGTTGAGCATCTATATCTTCTCCATTCAGATATCTTCTTGCCTCTTCACAATAGGACATGGTATGGCCCAGATAGCCACAGAACTGACACTTCATGAGAAGAAATGTCTTCTCACTTGAATTTTTCCTCATAGCTTCTTCCTTGGGAGAATAGCAAGACTGTCTGCCATTTTTGAAAGTTTGAGGATAATTTTCAGGTCTCCTTTTAGTTTGGATTGAGGGTTCCTTTTTCAGCACTCTAGGTAACATTTCAACATGTTCAACTTCCATCTTATCTTTCTTTTGGATCTTTGCACTTCCAGCAGTTGATGACTCAGCCTCACAGCCAATTCCACTCTTTCCCATGCAAGCAGGTCTTTGATCACTCAAGACTTTTCCAACCCCATCTGAACCACACTTGGCTCTTGCAAGTAATTCTGCATCTGAGAATCTTCCGAACTGTATTTTCTTCCTCGATTCTTTTGGAACTAATTCTGTCTCCATTTTACTCCTCAGAGTAACTACTTCCTCCTCAAGACCCTCAATAGTCTTGGATTTTTCATCCAGTCTGGATGTGAGGTCATTGATGACCTTTGCTTGCTCTTCAACTCTCAGCTTCAGATCAACTGCATCATCATTGCTTTCAATTATTTTAGACTGTACCTTCACAAATTCTTCCAGTTGTTCAATTTCAGCTTCAAGTTGATCAACATATTCAGTTGATTCTTCTACAATTGATTTCCACTTATTGCAGCTCTTACATTTAATCTTAAGCTTACTAACTGCATCCTTAAGTTGCACCTCAGGATCTACACAAGTTCTCAGTTGTTTTTCACCATCAGTATCTTCTGACTTTTCAACAGTGGCCATCATAGAAGCATGGTTCCCAGTTTTGAATTCTGGTTCTTCTTCATCACAGAATTCATTGTCATCTTCTTCCTCTTCACAGACAAAACTCTTCCTTTGCATTTTCTTACCAGATTTGAAGTCTCCCTTTTTGAAGAACCTTCTTTGAGGCTTCTTGAAGTTTTCATCTTCACTGTCATCATCATTGATATTCTTCAAGCACTGAGAGGCAATATGCCCAACTTTTCCACAACGGAAGCATGCGAGAGGTAACTTCCCTTTGAATTTCCCTTTCCCCTTCTGGAACTTCTTTGCAATGAGAGAAAGAATTTCTTTCTCTTCATCATCATCACCGCTACTATCCTTTGAGATTTTCAATTTATCCATGGCCTTGAATGCCATTTCCTTGATCACCCGAGTCGTAGCATCTTCTGGTTTGACTCTCATTTCATATGCTACCAAACTGCTCAGTAAGTCATCTAAAGAAAGTTTGGAAAGATCTCTTTCCTCAAGAGCTGACACCTTCGCATTATACAGAGGTGGAAGTCTTCTTAATATTTTCTTTACAATATCAATGTCTTTGATTTCTTCTCCTAGACCCCGAATTGCTCCAACCACTTCAGTAATTCGATTGAAGAAAGAGTCTGCATTCTCGTCTGGATGCATCTTCAGATCATCAAACCGATTGTGTAGCACTTGTAGTTTCGCCTCCTTCACTTTGCTATCACCTTCATAAATATTCTCAAGTTTATCCCACATAGATTTTGCTGAGGTGCAATTCATCACCTTCAGGTAAATCTGATCAGAAAGGGCAGCAGTGAGAGCATTCTGTGCTTTAGCATCTGCATCAAGAAGTTTCCTGTCTGTTTCAGTCATAGCCAGACCTGTTGGATCAGTGACATGTATTCCTTGCATGGTAGAAAAAAGAACTTCCATTCCAAGAGATCTTAGATGAGATCTCATTCTGTTCTTCCAGATCTGGAAATTGCTTCCATCGAAGTGAGGGACTCCCCTGACATTGACGGCGTTTTCCATGATGAAGAAGGTCAGATTCAACACCAGCAACCTTTACGCTCTGATACCACTTGAAGGACCCCGGGACACCCTGAGAGGGGAGGGGTGAATCAGGGTGACCACTTTTTCTTCTACTTTGTTGGATCTTGTTCCCACGTTGGTAGGAACTTGTTGAACCTGTATGATGATTACGATCAAAATGAAAACATTCACATGCACAGAGAAGACACAATCATTTTTACTTGGTTCACCACTAAGGGCTACGTCCAAGGAGCATACGCCGACAGGTTGCCGGTCGTACCTAAATCCACTATGCTTCACTAGCTGCGGATACAAATGTTTGGGTACAGAAACTCTGTCCCAGGCTCACTGCCTTTACAATTGTTCAGGGATAGCTCACTGCGTCCCTCGGGTCACTCCCGTTGACTCCCCCTGGATCACTGCCGTTGGTGAAGTCTCACTCAGTTTATAGACGTGTAGGTCTCTTCAATAAATTTGCATTGAAGTCTTTGCCTCTGCTCAGCACGAGACTCTGCTTGCATCGAAGTCCGGAAGAGATGCACTAGAACGCACAGAACCACTGAACTGGATAACCAAAATGTGCAGACAAACCTTATTGAGAAATATGCGAGACATCAACCATTTGCGCGCAAAATCATCCTATTGCGCGCAACATTTTCTTTTGGTGCGGAAAAATATTTCGCGCAAAAATCCCCTTTTTCGCGCAACTCCAAATATTTCGCGCAAGCTCCTTTACGCGATCCTTTTCGCGCATCAGACCTCGGATCTTCTCTAAGTCTTCCAACCAACCGAATGAAGGGGGTCACCTCATATTTATAGGCGACTGAGACCACTGCGCGTAAAATCCCCTTCGGCGCGGAAAATCTCTCATCTGGCGCGTAATCTTTCCCCCAGCTTATGTATTTCGCGCACAACCCTTATTTTCCGCGCAGCCCATGCCTTTGCCATCTTTCACCAAACTGATTCTGAAACAGCATTTGCGCGAAAAAACTATTTCGCGCATCCCGCTGTTTTTCGCGCCCAACTTAAGTATTTCGCGCACATCCCTGATTTTCCGCGCAGCCCATGCCTTTGCCATTTTTCACCTCTCTGAATTCGAAACACTGTTTGCGCGAAAAAACTATTTCGCGCATCCCGCTGTTTTCCGCGCCTAACTTAAGTTTTTCGCGCAAGCCTCTTATATTTCGCGCACCACTTCCGTTTTCTGCGAAGCTCCTTTTGCAGACAATCCATGTCTTCATTTTCCGATTTTGAGGCCCAAAAATTTGGCAAACACTGGGAAACAGCGCCACCTTCAAAACTGTTGTCTGCTTGAACTGTATGATCACTTTGCTGGAACACATTCGGAACTTCCACTGAGGATTGACAACAAACACAAACCATACACCAAATCATGCTTTGAAAAACCTGGTTCCAACAATTTTTTCTTTTCAATCACTTTCACATCAATAGAATACAAAATTCTTCTTGTTTATTTGTTAAAACATTTTTATCCACTACATTATAGATCATAGCTAAGAAATATTCCATCTTCCCCTTTCTAATAAAACTTTCTATAGTTTCCACCTTTCTGATTTATAATACATGTACTCCCATAAAATCTTAAGTGTTTCAAACTTGAAGTATATCCATAAAGAAATTCTTATAGAGTCATATCTGAAATTTGTCTATAGAAACATATGTTTTTAATATAAATAACATTATTCATGGATTTCCCCCAATAGTAATGAGAAATACCATGTTCAAGTACCTTAATACTTCCAATTTCCCCAAAACTTCTATTATTTCTTTCAAAAACCCCATTTTTTTGTGGAGTGTATGGGGAACTATACTCATTAAAAATTCCATGTTTTTCAAGAAAAATTTCAAATTTATCATTCTTAGACTCACCACCATTATCTATTCTCAACTTCATCATAGAATACTCACATTACTTATCCTCTTTCCTTATGAAACTTTTAAACATTTTCAAAGCATCTGCCTTATGTTTTATATACATAACACCAGTAATGCAAGTAAAATCCTAAATGAAAGAGATTAAGTACTTATCTACATTTCTTTATTGTTTTCCCATTGGATCACAAACAATGGAATGAATAATCTCCATGGATATTTTTGAACAAATCTCAACTTTTTTATGCACTGAGTTTGTAATATTTCCTTTCTAATAAATAGTGCAACACTAATATCTTATTATTATAATGTCAATAATACCATGGATAATATATAAATTTGATAACTTGATCATGTTTCTTTGATAGATTTGTCCCATAATTTTATACCATAATTGATTATCTTCCATCGTACTCAAGTAACAAGTGTTTTTTATTTATCTAACATGAAACCAGTTTCCATTCATATGTTGTCCTCTTGTAATTATATTTCCATATTCCTCACTTTTCAAAACAAACCCGTATTTTCTAAAGATAACTTTGTTACCCCAATAAATTTTTTTTGAAACACTTAAAAGTTATGTTTCATCCCATCAACATACAAATCTTTATTTGATTTAAAATTTTCTTTCCCAATGATCGTTGATCCAACACCTTTTATTCATAGGGATTCATCATTTCCAAATGTCACTGTTACTTATTTAAAGTCTTTAACATTATTTAAAAACATCAAACCTAAATTCTAATGAGAATACAACCCACTATTAATAATCCAAGGTTGTTCTCATTTTTTAGATTTCAGAGTAGTTTCTACTATAAGATATTTTATTTATTGATCTTATTTCTTCACCTTCGGCTTTTGAGAATTGTTAAGAAACTTTTATTGTGCTTGTAAAAAACAAGATAAACCTTAGAAAGGTGTATAAGTTGTACACATGTTTCACAAATAGTTTCTAGGTTTGGAACCTATTTTCAATATTCACAGCAACCTTCTTTGGTTTCTTTTGATCTTCCTTTCTAGACATATACTTTTGAGAGGATTGACTCCCCCTAAAAACATGGCTTTTATAACCTATGGAATAATAGTAACATTTTTGGTTAAAAAACACATATTATTTGTATGTATAAATTCACCAAAATACCAATAGTAATAATATAAATAGTACTTTCCTCTAAAAATTATATACTGAATGAAATTATAAATATGTTTCTCAGTAATCATCATGGATTTATTATTTGAACCACCAACATCTTTGTTATCAATAAGAATATTATTTCTTTTTTCATCCTTATTAGAATCATAATTGTTTTAATTTTTTAGTCTATAATGTTTAGAATCATTTTTCGACACATGGTATTTTAAATTTATTGAATTCAAAACTTTTTTGGTCTTGGTGACATACATAACTTTCAGAAATTTCTTATTTTTAGAAACAATTCCATATTTCTTATCATATTTCAAAGTTAACTTTTGATAAACCGTTTGAATTTTCTATTTAAGATTGATTTCACTAATTCTAGAGATAGATTTTTTGAAACTTTTATTTCGCTATTCATATTAAGAAAGTGTATTTTGAGCAAGTTACAACTCTTCTTCTTTCACCTTCAGATTGACTTCTAAATTCTCATTACAATTATTTTGTTCCTCAATATTAGACCATCAATTTCTTTTACAAATATAACCTTCTCATCATGAAAAAAAATCGTGATTTATTATAAAGGAAAATTCAGCTTCCGACTTCTTGTTTTTCTTTTCAATACTTCCAATATTTCTCATACATTATTTCAAATATTCTTTTAAATGAAATTCAAGTTGATTTTCTTATTCTTTGGATCTAATGCTTCCAAAATATTCATAATTCACTATTTCAAAAAAATTATTCTCAAAACCATACTCAATATATTTTTCAAAATCATCATCACTGCCTTTTTTGTATATTTAGATAAGAAATTTATTCTTTTGGATTTGAAGAATTTTATATATTTCCAAGTGGAATACGATTATCCTTTATCTCCCTTATTCTACCATAACCTTCCTGGTCTTCTTTCTTCTTCATCACTATCTTCTTATTTCTTTATTTGAGTATAATTAGCAATAAAGTTTAGAATGGATCCACATTAAAATCATTTCAATGGAATTTTACCTTTTTATTTCCATGTACCTCTTTTCACATTTTTAGAAAACAAGGATAAAATATCATCAAGATTTTTACATACCTCATTTTTGGAATAAGCTTCATCATATTTATCTTCAATAAGAATCTTCTTTTACTTATCTTTCTTGTAAGACTTGAAAGAAATTTCTCTTTCAACTTTTGTTCTTATTTTCATAGATTTCTGCTTTATGATTGCATAAGTAATGAAAGTTCTATGGAAATCATCTAGAGATAATGTTTCAGGATCTATGTCTTCCAATGAAGAAAATGTTGCCTCAAACTTGTGAGGAAGGATTCATAAGATCTTTTGAAAAACTGTAGAATCTTTTAACATTACACCAAGAAATATGATAGTGATAAATTTTCATTCACCTAAGTAAAGAACTCCCCAATAGATTCACACTCAACCATTTTCAAATCTTCATAATTCAATCTAATTTTTTTTAATTTTTCCTTTTTCACTTTTGTATTGTATTTGTATATGTTTTTCAATTTATCCCATATACCTTAGGAATTAAATTTAAGAAAGTGATTCTAATAAATAATTTTTGGCCCTTCCATTATCCTCTAGATTCTTCTTATCAACAAGTGTAATGATGAAATTTATCACCAATATAAGGAAACCCATCTGTTGGAGTTTCAAGAAAATCATATCCAATAGACATAAGATAATAATGTATTCTATATTGATAGATATTAAAATTCATTCCATTGAAAACTGGAATACCTTTACTATGCACACAATTTATATTCTCCCTCATCTTTACATAAAAACTTCAACAAATAATAATAAAATGAAACCTTCAACTCTGATACCAATTAAAAGTGACAAGTTAGGATAATTGTATCACTAAGAAGGGGAGGGGTGAATTAGTGATATCTTTTCTTTTTTATGTTTCCTTATAAATGAAACAACCTTTGCCTCCTATTAATTATTTCATTCACTACTAAAAACAAATCAAACATACATCCACTAGAAAACAAGAATTTACAAGGTTTACAATTAAATAAGAATAACTACGTCCTTTTTATTTTTTGAAAATAATCTAATACCACAAAATACATAAGAAAAAAAATACTTTTATGAGGAATAAAATGAGAAGGATATTTCCTTTCACTCATGTAGCACTATGTAAACAATCGAATAGTGTGTTTGATCCTTCTATAAAAATGATGTAATAAAATGTTTGTGTCGAAAAACATGTTACATGTTCTTCTTTATCAACTTCCATAAATGTATTAATTTAAAAGAATTCAGTTTATTACCCAGAAGATGGTAAGAATATCAGGAACTTTGATATAAAACTTAGTCGAGGATTCTCTCCTACCTGGACAACGGTGCGAGGTAGGGAATCCTAACAGATCATAGAGAGAGAAGGTCATGGGTCTAGAACATAAGATGGATCTACTCATGCACTCTGGTGAATAAATAGTGGAGGTCGTCCTGATGATTAAGGTGAAGAAGGAAGATGTTGATCAAATGATGGGAAGATTACTCTAAGTGTATACTACCAAGGAGAAATGTGAGTGGATTGACAAACAAGATCGCATATTAGTTAGAGGCTTCAACATGGGGAATATTAGTAAAGAAGAGTACATAAAAGCTTGGGAATATCTAGTATATCATTATGAAGATATCTTAAAGGATGATCCAGATAGCTAGGTAAATTCTATTCCTTGGAAATTGTTTAGGGAATGTGATTCAAACTGTCTTAGAGTTGTCTTTAATAAGCTATTTTTCTCTTTTTATACATGATATGTTTTAAATCTGAGGGTTTTCACTTTCCCTTTAAAAGTGTTTGAAAATAAAAAGTTAATTTGGTGGTATATATAAAACTCAGTTTGATTTCCCAATCTAATTTTCCTTCTCTAATTGCTCAAAACATAAAATAAAACTCTATTAGAATACAATTAAGATAATTCTTAACACCTTCTTCCTCAGTCTGGAAAACTAAATATGATAGTCTCAGTCTGATTATCTAGCCTCAGATGATGACAAGACAAATATTATGACAATACTAAAATTATAGTTATCTAAATATGATGATCTTCTTGATACATTGAAATCTTTTCACTTCTCCTTTCACTTATGTCTGATGAAACTTCTTCAAAAAAATCAACATGGAAACTTCTTCCTCTATCTCTAAAATTATTCAACACTCCACCTTCTCTCAACCTATCATGAACAGTACATTAGTCATAAAATTATAATGTACTTTTTGCCTTTTACACTCACCCAAAATATAGTTTTGTTGGGATTCCTAATTTTCTCTCACCTTACCAAATTCCTTGGATTTGAATGTTTCCTTAACTTTTGGGTGCATCTTGACTTCTTCCACACATCTCAATTATTCTCATTTATTCTTGATCCTTCTCGAATACTCTAAACACTTTATCTTTATTCTTTATTTCTTCACTAACATCAGTATGAATCTAATTTTCTCAATATGAGTCCCTTATTACGATGCACTATACCAATTTTTTGTATGATAAAATAGATACCATTATGATTTCTTGATATGATTACATTTATATATTCACATTCTAATTTTATAATTAATATAATCAAGATGAATTGGTATAAACTTTGATATGATGGTTCTTGACCCAATTGATAAAATAATTTGAAAACAAATCAGGGTTCTTCTTTGTCTTCTAAATACAATACCCATCAGGTTCATTATTTGAAGATTTATATCTTTTGGATTTTGTTTTGAATGAAAACCAGTACCTTTGGTTTCTCACATTTTTCACAAATCATCCCAGACTTAAAATTTCAAGATCCCTCTTTAACAACACATACAACCATATCTTTTATACTCTCACCAAAATCAAGTTTGATTCTAGTTTTGATTGTATCCTTTCTCATTATAATGAAGACAAATTTAATTCTTTCTTGATAAATAGTTGACTAATTTTCTGATCAATCTGGGTCATTATGTTCTGAATCAAATTCAATAGTTTCATATCCTTTACCATCAGTCTTAATGTAAATAATTATTCCATTAATGAATATCATGGTATGTCGAATACGATGAATTAGTATTAAATAACTTTGACTTTAACAACATCCTTTATTAACAAACTTGTGCTTGTATCATGACATAATTCATGACTTTGAATAAATTTGAGATCATATTTAGTATCATCTAAATTATAATGTATAGTATTATAACTTAAAAATTCCCCCCCAACATCTTTATTTCCTACTCAGACTGAATGAAATTGAAATGATTACGATCAAGATGAATACGATTGGAAACATCTCCTTTACTACCCCATTCTTTCATCAATATTTAATCACATTTTTTATAGAATACCTGTAATTTATAAGAACTAAATGATAAGAAAATAATAGTCACATTTGTTTTATCATAGCCATATATACTGAAATTCATCCCCATTATGATCATAACATTTATATTAGGCTCAGAATGAATCCGATGACCATTTACTTGCAGAAATATTCTTCCTCAATACGATCTACCATTTATAGCCTTGTCAGTTTGGTTCCTTGAATAAGATGGCCAATATGATTTTATTTAAATAAAAAGTGAGGTTATTTTCTTTTATACATAAACTTATTTTTAAAAAAAAATTATATACATGAATATGATCACCTTCCTCATCATCTTGGTCCTAATAGATTGTGTTTGAGAAAATTTGTTGAAAAGTGCACACAACACTTCTCACTTAAGATAAGATCCATTATGAAAGTGTTTCAAGTGGATTATTGAAATAATGTTCTTCACCACTTCATTAAGTAACTATATAATGGGTATTAATCAACATGTAATATTATTCTATATTGGAAGCTTTAACTTCTCTACTAGTGTTATTGAATCAACATCCGTACAACTCAAAATCATCAAATATGTATATAACACAACTTAAATGTTTGAATAAATATGTGGGTAATTAGCCCTCGAATTTATAAGGTGCATGAGGGAACTATTTTAGAAAAAAACAACATTTATAATCATCAAGGATGGTTGGTGTCAAAGTATCTGTTATCAGTTTAAAATTTACACTTTAATACAAAAAAATTTTCACTCACTAGAAATCAAGAAAATATGCTCATATTTTCTTGATAATTTAATACAAAAATAGATAATTATTTTTTTATATGTATGAATCAGTCTCATGTCAAACCCAGACACAATGAAACCTGTATGACTCAAAGTGTGTGTTTCTAGTTTAAAATGAGATTTTAGTAAAAAACACAAGTGGCATACTCAAAACGGAGGAAAAAAATTCAGATTATTTTGAAATTTTATGAAAACAATCAATAATTATTTTGTTACATTTATGAATTAGACTCACCTCAGTCTAATTCATTGTGTGATCAACATGACTCAAAGTGTATCTTTTTATTCAAAATTGACATTAATTTTAGGGAAAAAACCGAGATACAAAAAATTAAGAAAAACCATTCAAATTGTTTTGTTACTTTAAGAAAATGATCCAAAAGTCATTTTTGAAATATAGGAATCAGACAAACCTCAATCTGATGCAATATGTACCCGATATTACTCAAAGACTTAGTTATCAGCTTAAAATTGACATTTAAATACAAAATTTTTCACTCTTTGAAAAACAAGAATTTTTTTTTAATCATCTTGCTGATTTTTAAAAATTATTTATAATTAATTTTTTATGTGTAGAAATCAGTCTCATGTCAAACCCACACATGATGCAACCTTTATGACTAAATGTGCATCCTTATAGTTTAAAATTAAATCTTAGTAAAAAATACAAGTGGCATACTCAAAACTGAGGAAACACATTAATATTATTTTTATACATTAAGAAAATGATCCACAATTCATTTGAGACATTTCAGAATCAGCTGAACCACAATATGATGCACGGTGTGACCGGTTTTACTCCAAGTGCCTATTTATATTAAATATTGACACTAACGTTAGTGAAAAAAAAACTAACATTCTCAAAAATGATAAAATGAATTCATACTATTTGGGTACTTTAGGAAAATTATCCATAAGTCATTTGTGATGTGTAGGAAATTTCCGCACCTCAATCTAGTATACAATGTGCTCAGCATGACTCAAATTGTTTGTTATCATTTTAAAATTGAAATTTTAATACAAAAAAGTGTCACTCACTAAAAACTGAAAAGGTTCTTGGATTGCATTGATAAATTATGAATGAAATTCATAATTCATTTTTTGACATGTAGGAATCATTCTCATGTCAAATCCTTACATGATGCAACCTGTATGACTAAAAGGGCCTATTTCCAGTTTAAAATGATATTTTAGTAAAAACCTTTAGCATACTAAAAACTACGGAAAAACATTAAAATTGTTTTTACACTTTATTGACATGATCGATAAGTCATTTGGGTTTTTTAGTAATCATCCACACCTCAATCAGATGCACATTCTGACCAGCACGACTCTAAGTGCGTCTTTTTATTCAAAATTGGATATAATTTTAGTAAAAAAATAACTGATATAATCAAAACAAATAAAAAAAATTAATATTGTTTTATTACTTTAAGAAAATTATCTATAAGTCATTTGAGATATTTATGAATCAAAATCACCTCAATCTGACTCATGGTGTGACCAGTATGACTGAAATTTTCCGTTATCGGTTTAAAATTTTCATTTCAATACAAAAAAGTTTAACTCCTTTAAAACTAATAAAATGCACTCATAATGTATTTATAATTTAGGAAAAATATTTTTAATTTATTTTTAATGTGTATGAATCAGTCTCATTCCAAACCCACACATGATTCATCATGTGTGACTCAAAATGCGCATTTCTTGTTTAAAATGACATTTTAGTAAAAACACAAGTATTGTGTTCAAAATGAAGGAAACACATTCATATTATTTTTCTACTTTATGAAAATTATTTATAAGTCATTTGGTACATGTATGAATCATAATCAGCTCAATCTAATGCATGGTGTGACCGATATGACTCCAAGTGCGTCTTTTTATTCAAAATTGACATTAATTTTAATAAAAAATAACTGACATACTCGAAAACTAAGAAAACACATGAATATTGTTTTATAAATTAAAAAAATGATCCATAAACCATTTTTGATTTGTAAGAATCATCCTCACCTTATTACAACTCACAATGT
The DNA here is from genome assembly GCA_963277665.1 of Viscum album. NCBI lineage: Eukaryota > Viridiplantae > Streptophyta > Magnoliopsida > Santalales > Viscaceae > Viscum > Viscum album. The sequence goes on along the minus strand of OY728139.1, from coordinate 125,201,285 downwards.
GACTGGTATGACTCCATGTGCACCTTTTTATTCAAAATTGACAATAATTTTAGTAAAAAAACTAACATACTCTAAAATAGTATTTTTATTGTATTTGTGTTGGAAATTTTATTTCATTTAAATTATTAATTTTTATCTAATTTTTATAATTTCTCTAGCTATTTCTTATGCTGTTTTTTGTGATGTAGTGTGTTGTTATTTCACATTTCATGCCCTTTTTCTGGTGTTGTAGTGTGTTATACCATCACATTGTAGTATTCCCCTTTACCCGCCCTACAAAATGTTCTGATATAGGAGTCCTGTATCATATCTTATAAAATATCTAATAAATTTATCCTTTATCATTTCTAAATAAATGTTGTGATAAATTGTTTCTTTTATCAGTTCTTCTAAAATATTTGATAAAAGTGTGATTTATCAGGAATTGTTTTTTGTACTGATAAAGCACCCCTTTATCAGTGCATTTTTGGTGATGATAAAATCCTTATCCTTTTAAGTATGTTTCATTAGTTATAAATTTTTTGAACTGAAAAAGGCCTATTCTATTGATTTTAAAGATCTTTATTATAGTAGTGATTTTCCAAACATAACTGAAAGTTATTTAACTATTTATACCCATTAATTTTTTTAGTCTCAATTGGGATAAGATACTAGGTATACAAATAAACTATTTATCATGTTTTAGATAAATACACCTTTATAAATAAAGGTAAATCACAAACATTTGATAATTTTTTTAACATTTGAACTATTTTTAGGCAACAAGTAACTTCTTATACTTCATGAGATTTCTTTAAGAAATTCCAGAACACTCAGTGAAGTGAATGAGTTATCTTGGAAAAGATTAAGGAATATCCAAGATGGATTGTTTGAAAACATCTTACCCAAGAAATCATTGATAATATATATGGATTAAATGTTATACCTAACTCACATTTCCTTATATATATCAATGTCTTAATGGTATTAAAATGAAGATCAATTATGAGTTTTATATAAATTAAAAATCTTCCATTATTCCTTTTAAGGCATGTTTCGAAAATAGAAGTGAAAAAACTAACCATATTCAAACCTTATTGTCTAATGGATATAATATCAACTATGATATGATATTAATCTATTAGTATACTACCACAAGTTTTTTCTGAAACACATTTGTTAAGGATGAGGTCAACTACAAATGAACATCAAAACACTCAGGTGTATTTGTGTTAATGATCATATAAACACTAAGGATGATAATTATTAGTCAAGATCGACCATAGTTACATAAAGGAATAATATATCTTTGTAAATAGCAGGAACATACTTAAATTATATGGGTTATGTCTCTAAATTTACATGAGTTGGCATCAGAAAACTGGACTACACTAAGCTTAGGGGGGGGGGTAGTTCCAAAGACACGTACTATGTTGGAATACATAACCAAAGAGGTAGTCTATTCCCACCTTAGTGGGTGATACATGTAATATTATTTCATAATAAATATTCATTCAAAGAAGAAGTAAATTGTAATATTCTATGGTTAACAATTATTGGTAAATTCAAGTAATGGACTCTATATCAAGATTCAGGGACTCTGTATTTTTAATGTCTCTAATACTTGATATTGCTGGGGAGTATTCAAGAGATATTGGACATGGATGGTATAAAAAGTTATCAATATGACATGATATATTATTGAAATGTTTAGTCTATGAAAAAACTAATTCACCAAACATCATGATTAAAATCGTTTTTAATTTTACTTGTCAAAGCATACTTCTATGATCATCATTTTGGGAAATTAATTTTAAAGGACACCTCATTTTGTGGAATCCTTATGAACTATCTATATTAAATGACCAAAAAGGAGAAACCATATATATTTATATTGGACATAACTAAAAGGGGTAGGTGAAAATAATAAATTCCAATAAGATATGAAAATTACATAACTTTATTTATTAATAAATCATACATATTGATAATAGAATATTCATTTGGAAATGAATGAGTGACTTGTCTCTCTAACTGGTTAGTGGTAGTGCTATAAGTTTTCAAGACAGATTTGTTGATAACATATAGAAAAAAACTTTGTGCCCTTGCATATTGTAAATATTAATGAATGAAATTACTCCAAGTATGGCATAAAATAAGAACCATATTCTGGGGAACAAGTCCTACAAAATAAATACATGGGTTTTATAAATACAGTCACAATAAATATATTAACAAAATTATTGAGAACTCAAGTTGAAACAAATCAAGAGCGAGTTGTTGTTGCAATATACTCATTCTAGTAGAGCATGAATGAGATTGGAAGAGAATATAGAGATTGTAATAAATTTATAAACTTAAGTGTCTGGAATTCATCTCATATGCAATGATATGCACTAACGTATAATGTTATTGATTTATAAATCATGGTAGGTGAATTGAAAGTAGATGCAACATATTTGTATTGAATTATAGTAATAACTCCTAATTAATACTTTCAAAATTAAAACATGATGATTTATTGGTGTCTAGGGAAGTGATAATACTAGTAATAATGGGATTTTAAATTTTTTATACACTTGGTTAAATTTGGTCTAGTGTCAATGAAAATGATAAGATAATATACAATAAAAAATTATTTTATCTAGTTATTTTAATATATATAATATCTGAGTATATTTAGGGTTTTTATGAAGCTTAAGAATCCATTTAGAAATGTCATATTCCTATTTTGGGTTGTACCAAAATAAAGATATTTATCATTTTATGATAAATTCAACTATGCATTTAGTTAGGATGTTTGGATTAAAACATGCGAAAAAAGAATTGGATACTCGATTATATCACTATAGAAGGGGTTTTATCACGATAATAATGTTGCAGTAAATAGATTAACCACAAAGACAAATTTTGTTTTACCAACCCTAGCCACAGAAATGTGGTCAGCCTAATAGTTATATTCATACTTATAAGAATCGTGTTTTCCATGTGAGGACTAACCCGTCATTAGTAGTTGTCTCTAGTGCAAGTGTGATTTTGTTAGATTTGGTTCCCAAAAACCAAATACTTTGTACTTTGGATCACACACACATATATATATTCAAATAATTGAATATTAATATAAATATCTTATCACATATTGCTTTTTCTTATGCATAACATTGAATTGATAATGTCCTAGAGTATCGATCATATTGATAAGGTCATAGAAATTCCCCACTATGATGAGAAACTTTAAATGAAATGATGATATTGTTAATTATAGTTCTGTAGATGGATAATGTACTATGATAGGGAACATAGTATATAAAGAATATAGTGTGACTAATCATAATATAATGAGGATTCTTATTATGAAATTTTCACTTCCCAATCTCCATGATGGGAGATTATGAGAATAGACCCACCAGAAGAAATTTTTCATGTTTTAGTGTCATCAAATATTTTTATCTATGAATGTGTGTAATGGTACTTAGACCTTAAGATTATTATTAATACATGTTGTAACTGGCACAATTAGAAGTATTTCATAAAACTCGATGATAACCGTTCATGGAAAAGTTGGATATGATGGGTGTGTCATGAGTGATGTGTTATTAAAGAATAAGTGGGGGAAGTATTATCCCTTCTATCTATATGAAATATTATATCTCAATCCTTTGATTGGAATATAACTAGAACATTCAATTCATTGAACATGGTAAAATGATGTGTTTAATTTAGATAGTCCATGTAAGACATATTGAGCACATAGGTTGATGGCATGGATGTAAAACCCATGTGGTGAGATATTGAGGAAAATATATTATTTCAGATAGTTAGAATTAATATTTAGTTTTATAAATTGTGACATTAAGTTCTTTTTCATGGGTGCCTTTACCTATATCCAGATAGTAATCTGGGACATTAGGCATACCCCGCTAATGCTGGGGAGAAAGAATCCAAGAGGTTCACACACTAAGAGTTTTTTTGATATTGATTTAATTCTATTTGAATTTAATTAATGGAATAAATATTATTATTTATAATGAGGAATAGTTTTATTCATGTTTTGGTGATCGTATAAATTGAATAAATATTTACTAATTGAATGGTGAATAAAATATATATATTTATTTAATTCAATATTTAATAATTATTTAATCATTGGTTCTGGGATAAAAATATTTATTATTAAATAAAAGTTTCTATTGGGGTATTAAATAAGTATAGAGGAATTTTAATAGACCAAGATCACATCTAGTAATAAATATTAATTTTCAAGAAGTAAAATAATATATTTTATTGCGTATGTTAGTGAGCACATCCAAAAATAATGATAATGATATTACTATTATGTGACATTGGGTTTAATAAAGATTATAATATTATTTAAGGGATGGTACATAATTAAATAATATATTAACCTCAATTATAGATTTATAAATAGATAGTTATGTCTATTGTGTAGGGTTAATTGAGAAATAGAGAATCATTGCACACAATATATTTCTCAATTGAATCTCACTTTCTCTCTCCCTTTCAAGAATGATAAATGAAAGAGATATTTATTCAATATCAAAGGATGATCGATCAACATGAACAACACAAGACAATCTATTCACCAAGCTAGCACTAGAAAACAAATTTTCTTTTCTTGGAGTTCAATAGAGCACTTGTAGATCACTACTAGAGGGATTTTACACTTGGATCATTAGAGTGCAACGAATGTAATCTAGAAATGGGTTTTTTAGATGATCAACCTATACATCGAATAAAGGATCATAATATAATTTATATCATTACTTCCAAATAGAATTAATTGATTATAAATTTAATGTTAAAATATATTCTATTTTGGTTTCTAGAAACAAATTTCAAAAAAAAATTAAACATAACACCCAACAAATTCACTTCTATTATGCATGGAACCTTCATCCCGAGCCTTCCATAATCTTTTCAAGATCAATATTTTATAGAGATGAGGCCTCAAACCTCTATTCATGTAATCTCTATATTTCATCCATGAATACAATCAAATAATTAAAAAGTATCAAATGAAAATGATGTTGAAATTGGCTTTTTGAGAATCCAAAACACATGGTTACATTTGAGATTTAATATAACAAGAGACGTGTGATCCATATCTCATTCACTTTATGAGTTTTCATGTAATTAAGTGAATCCATGAAACTTGATGTGAGTATTTTCATAAACATTTGTCCTTCTATGATATTAAAAAGATACGATGCACAATATTTTGAGGAGATTCAACAAGGAATATCTCTTAAACCTAATGTGATGCAAGTAAGTTAGAATTTTCTATAAATAATGTGAAACCAAAATGAGGTGTGTTCCCATAAATATTAATAGGATATCGATTCTAGAGAAACAAATAATTGTGATCATTATGTTTTCTTGAGGAGGAGAACCCTACAACTTCTTCTAATGTGAGGAAGAGGGGATATCCTATGGGCATTACAATTGTTCCAATTAAAATCTAATAGCTTCTTAAATAACTTTTTTTCAAAGAAATTTGGGATAAAATGATATTATTATACGTATTCTCCCCAGTTTTCAAAAACTATTCGAGACACCTCAAAATAGTGTATACCAAAACTAGGTTTTGAAAATGTGGAATCACTAAGAATAAATTCCAGTTCATACTCGTGTGAAGGATTTTCATGAAGAAACAATGAAATATACTCACACAAAGTTCCATTAATGAATAAGAACTTATGTGTGTAAATGATAGTGTTATAAATTGCATGTGTGTGTGTGAATACTATTTCATGAAGGTTAATACATACTAAGTGTTTCAAATTAAAGTCCATGTATGAAAGAACACATTCATAAAAAATTGAGATAAACTAAATAGAATTGATAAGAGAATGTAAAATAATAAAGAGAATATTTCATATGGTATAGGGTTTTCAATAAGAGAAGAATTTGAGATTTTTCAAGATTCTTCTTAAAATTAAATAATATTGAATAATTTGTGTGCATCTATTGCCCACATCTAATTGAGACTGGGTATTAATCAATAGAATAATTAATTAAATACTAAAAAAATTGATTGGATGACTAAGTCATGGTAATCTACAAAATATCATAAGCACTTGTGAAAGGCTATGAAACATAATCACTAACTACAAAGGCTTTTGAAGTGTACACAAGTTGGATAGTTTATCCAGAAAAATTATAGGGGAGGATCATCATCCATTAGTGTAGAAGAAACCATAAGTTGAAGATATTTCTATCAAAGGTAAAAAATGTGGAAGAAGAAATAGTTTTTTACTAGGGCTATAACCAATTTATGAAGAGGCTATAAGAGAAGATAAGATGGTTGGGGGGCATAACCAATATAGGTAGAAGATCTGGATTGTTAGGGTTACAACCATGATATATGGAGGATGAAATAAAAGGGTGCATAGATATATTTTTCCTAAACTATTGTAATCATTGTTAATATGATGGAAGAGAATCCTTATTTTGTGGAATAAAAAACATGGTAAGGAGTAATTATTTGTACCGAACCTTATACCTATAGAATGTTATTTTCTCTCTTATTATTTATTAATAAAAAGTGAGACTATGATATATCACCCAGCGCATTGAGAACCATAACAAGATCAAGGGTTTTAATTCAAAAGAAATAAATTAAAAAAATTGGACAACAGATTCACCACCCAATGGTCAATTTGGATTGGGGAACTATAATTACTATTAGAGGCAATTCCACCTCTAAACGATTCAGGAGAGATATTATGGAGTTTAGAATTTCGAAAATGAGTTATCAACCTAATATAGAGAAAAAATAGGTTACTATTAATGATAATAATCCATATATTTCTTCCAAGAATAATAAGAATAAAAATAAATTATAGTGAATAATGATAAAGAATAATCATACAGAAAAGGCAAAGACATAGGGTAATCAAAGTGGTATGTCTTGTAATAATTATCTTTATTATGATTATTCTGATTAATCCTTCTAATGAATCTATATAATGTTATAATGGTGATTAATTGATTATTTCTTTTATCTTTACACTCTAAGTAAATATAAAGAACATTTAAAAATAAGTTATAAATATATTATTGGAGGTTTCAAGGATCTCTAGAATAAAAAATTATATCAAGAAGAAGTGGATAATGCTATAGAAAAATCATTGGATAAAAATGTTGGCATATCTAACACTCTCACAAAAAATTTTAAATAAAAGGAACAAACAATTTCTCTTTACAATGTTGGCATGACAGTACCAATTAGGAAAATAATAGAAGGCCTTTATTTATGAGGAGAAAATATGGATATAAGAGAAGACCTACACCATAGATGAAAAATTCACAGAAAAAGAATTGGTCTATAACGAAATAAGTTTGGATACTTTGAAGATTTATGTGAGTACTCAAATAGAAGTTATCTCGGTTATGATGATTACTAGTATGAAACTATCATGCAATAAATATCTAATGATGTGAATATAATACCACAACAAAAATAAAGGTAGTAAATAAAAGAAGGTGAAAAGTCAGTCACGAGATGTGAAAAAATAAGAATAGTTTTAAAAAAACTATCACTAAGAAGAATTATATATCCTTTCATACATCAAATGGTGTGATAAATTATTCAAGAAAATTATTTCCCCCCATGAAAAATAAAGACCAATTTTAATAACCGCATAAACATTAATTTTATAGAAAAAATACGTATCAAGGAAAAAATATAGGTTTAGTGGTTTTTACTTTTGTTGTAAAATATATGGGCACAAAGCCTACTATTTATTATATAACATGTCATATCTAATAAATGAGAATGAATCAATGGGGATTCAAGATAAATAAATTTGAATATATTCTCATAGAAAGAATGTTGTGGCTATACGTTCAACTGAGATTCTAAGAAAAAACATATACAAAGTCATAAAAAAGTATGTTGAATGTAATTATAAAAGTGAAAAAGATGATAAATGTATGACAATACTACCAATAGATATTATCTTCATTTATAAAGGGAAGATAATTCAATAGAAAAATAGTTTAAGGTCTTGTGGTAATTTTTTAGAAAACATAGAATGTTAGAAAATAATCCCTAGTTGTTTTTCCAGAATAATTGAAATTTGATAGAAAATTATAGGAAGATAAAAAACATGATAAATTAAAGAATGTATATCCATAATATGAATTAAAAAACCTTGAGAAGTTATCCACAATTGTAATCTCAAATAATTATATTGACTTGTGTGAAAGATGAAATAATTTAGGACATATAGCCACCAAATACTTGACGTTCCTCTTAGATAGTTAGATCTATTTACAATTAAAATAATAGTCCTTGAGTATTCATGTACTCAAATGAAAAAAATTGAAAAATTAATTCGTCTCATTGAATAATATAAATGGATGAAAGAATATAATTAGGCAGATGAGACTCAAAACAAAAATATGAGTCTAAAAAAATATTCCCATACCGAGATTGGGAGAAAATAATAGTATGAGTTTAGAGGTCGCTCTCATCCTAAATGTTACACTTGATGAAAAATAAGTTTCATCCTTATTACCTTATATATATATATTATACTAACATTCCAGGAATTGAAGTAGATTGATTCATCTCTTAATGGGAGCAATGATGAGATAATTCTATTAAATATTCACTATATAGTGAGTGTTGAAAATTTGAAGAGATTTGTGAAATTGGATGTTAAGGTATAAAAATAACATTTTTATCCCTCATTATTAATTGAATTAATCATATCAATCAAGGAGGGTGGGGGGGTCTTGGTTGATGGTAATATAAGACAATGGGGGAACTATATCTTTTTCACCGAAACTTTTAGATGTGTCTGTTAACATGTATATTGTATTTAGAATTCCATTTATAAATTTGATTAATTTTCTACATGAGGTTATCCCATATAGACTTAGAGTTGATTAACTAAATTATTCTTTCTTAGAGAACCATGTGATATCACCCCTCTATCATAATTTTTCAAGAAATAACATTAAAAGGGTTGATAATATGTTTTTTAGAAAAAATATGAGATGAGAAGACCCCACTAACTTTTAAAATCTTATTTCAAATAAAAGGGATAAGGTTTTCACCACATATTAACCTTTTAGAAATTTGTTGATATTGAAAACCAAATGGAAAGGTAGATATTATTGAACCTATGTGTTTTATTTGTTTTAAATTATGTTTAAAAATGTTTTTGGTGAGTATGGATGAAGTTTTGATTCTTGGAAAATTATCATGGATTCATTTTATGTCATTGAATGTCATGGTTAGATAATTATCCTTATCAACCAGTCAATATGGGTTGACGTAAAAATTGTTGATTATTACAATTTTTTTATAGAATCACTTAAATTGATTGTAATACTCAAGAATTAAGTGGTGATGCTTGTATAATTGTTATGGACTCACTTTATGTAATTGGATGCCATTATTGAGAAATTATTCATCTTAACTCTATTTTTAACTGATCTTTAATGAATAAATACATGTGTTAAGGAGTGAAAAATGTTTCAATATGTGTTCATTTTTTCTTGGATAAAGAAGAATAGAAGAAGAACATGAAAATATTCATTTTTATGATGAATTTTTTTATGAATATTTAAAGGTTTCCATGAAAAACGAAATTATATATTTCCTAAATAAGACTTTATGGGTGATTGGAATTGTATTCCATATATGGTATTTTACTAAGTACATGAATGATCACATAGTAAAAGATACGTTCCAACCATTAAATCCCACAAGGGTAAGCCCATATACCAAACATAATAGACCCATGGGTCAATAATGTGGGAGATCCGGGCCAAGGACTCTATATGGTGGTAGGTATAAGTTGGTAGTGTATTGGAATGCAGGAATATATTCCCGAGCATGCCTGCATATGGGCTAGGTAAGCTGACTGAACTGCATCCAATGTGTGCGCGTGTAATGCAGGTGTCGATCCCCCACTATCATGGATCATTATGGTAAAAAAATTCCTAGGATTATAAATCACATCCAAGACATAATGAAATTTTAAATTGGGAGTTTGGTAAAGTGAGTTTTGTTCCTCCACCTTTAAATATACTTAATTTTCATATATTTCACAGTCAAATCTATTCAGGTTATCTAATCATCTCATCATATCATCTTCTACCTTCAGCATCATCTGAAGTCTTCTATCCACTAGTGTAGATGTTTGGTCCACCATTGATCAATCCTGATCCTATAATGATCATTTTGAGGAGATGAGGCCTCAGACCTCTATGCATGAAACCTATATCTTACATTTTTATGTATGTTGGAATAAAAAGCTACTTCTAAATTCAAATGAAGTAGCATTTCATTTTTCATTCATCCAAAATGAATTGATTCATTCAAAATTTAAAGTAAGGAGACATATATGTTCCATATCTCTTATACATGAGGAGTTTTCATGTAAGAAAATATCCTATCAAATTCTATGTAAGTATTTTCAATAATAGTAAATTCTGAAGTGATATTAAATAGGGAGGAAGTGGATTTTTTTATAGATTGAGCATAGTATATTTATTAGACCTATGGTGGTGAAAGGAAGAAAGGATTTCCCATAAATAGAAGAACTAAGATGGGGTGTGTTACTATATATACTGAGAGGATATCATTTCCAAAGAAGCATAACCCCATGAATGCTATTGTTTTCTGAGGAGGAGAACCACAAAATGTATGGGTGCATGAGGAAGAGGAGATATCCCTCCAACATTAAACTTGTTCCAAGAACACTCTAATATCATTTCAAAGAACTTTCTTTGTCAATCCATTCGTGGTAGCATGATATTGTTGTGCATATTATCCTTGGTTTTTCTAAACTATTTAAGACACCATGAGAATTTTCATATCAACACTACATTTCACAAAGTTAGATGAAATGGAAACCCATTCCGGTTCATACTTGTGATAATTCTTTGCATGAAGTGATAGTTCACTATACTTGCATGAAGGTCCTTTCCTGACGAAGAACTTTTGCATGTGAATGAGAGTGAAATAAGTAGTGTGTGTGCATACTATTGTGAGAAGGATATTACATACAAAGAGTTTCACATGAAATTCCATTCACGTATGAATGCATTCCTAATCAATTTACATGACCCATATAGAATTTTTTAGAGAAAATAAAATAATAAATAAAATATTTTATATTTGAATGGTTTTTTAAAAGGAATAGAATTTTATATTGTGCCATATCCTTGTGACATAAAATAAGATAAAATAATTTTTGTGCATATCATTCAAACATCAAATTGAGGCCATATCTTCATCATCATAAGAAAGGATTCCAGACTAGTAATTTTGATTGACCCAGGAATACCTAGTCATCTACTGAAGACCAGAATCACTTTATAAAGACTAGAAGACCTGATGAAAAGATGTAGGGTATATTAAACTATAAAATATATGGTTAGTTTATTGATAAAGCTTGTGGTAGAGGATTGACATCTATTGGTGCAGAATCAACCATGAAAAGAAGATATTTCTATCAAAGGATCAAAATCTAGAAGAAGAAGGGGCTTGTTACTGGGGGTATAAAACTTTTCTAAAGAGGCTATAAGATAATAGAAGATATTTAAGGGGTAAAAAAACTAAGGTATAAGAGTTGGGTTGTAATGGGGATAATCTAGATCAACTATAGGATTGATTGCTAGGGTTTATAACTAGTTTCTACCAAGAAAATTGAAATCATTGATAATATTATAGTATAGAATCCCTGTTGAGGGGAATAACCAATATAGAAAGGATTATATATTTATACCAAACATTTTAAATAGAGTATATTGTTCTCAATATTATTATTTCTTCATATGAACTCATACCGTGATATATCGCATTGTATATCAAGAACACTAACATGTTAAATAGGTTGAAATCAAAATAAATAATTTCTAAAAGATAAACCATTGATTCAACCCCCCTCCTCTTAGTGTTAAATCCATCTATTAGAACTTCACTATGATAGTTTTACAAAATTCAAAATAAACATACAAATTTTGCAAGAAATAAAAAAATAGCTAGGTATTTCATGTTTTTAGGAATTTTATTCCAATAAAATAAGGCACCAATGATGATGAGAGAAATGGATTTGGGAGATATAAATTATCCCTAATCACACTAAAAATTAATAAAAAATATAAAATCCTAGGAGATTCATAATTCTATATATTAAAGGGATGAAAAAATTCACTAATGAATTGTTTTATCTTAGTGTCTACATAAATGTTATGCCTAATTCTATGTTTTCTAATTTATATATTATATAATCAACAGAAAATAGGTTTGTGCTTTAACTTTTAAATGATAGGCCAATGAAAGATTTTTTTCTACTTATAATCAATAAATATCATGTGGTTGAAATAATTTGGAAGGATTTTTGATGAGAAAGAACATATCTATTCTAGAAAATTTATGTTTTTAAGAAATTTGAAAAATAAAGGAATCATTTAGAGAAGGATGAAAGTGTCTTGGTAAAAGAGGATTATATACCACTGTAATGTGTATGATCACACCATTAAGGCATCTGAGGTATGTTGTTAAAGAGTAATCACTAAAGAAAAAACACTAAAACCTATAATTATTCACATGGTGGTAAAAGAACCTAGTAACATACAGAAGACTCTTATAGAATTATATGTTTTTTTACACTGATGGTTGATTGAATTGACATGAAGGTCATTCTATATAAATAGGATAAGAAATTATCATTACTACCCTTGTTTTTATGGCTGATGTGTTTTCACCATAACATATTTTACTATCCCATAACAAGATTGAGGAATTTGGACCATGGGGAGTCACTATGAAGTAATTAAAACCTTGATAGTTTTTAATGCCTCTATATTCACCTAAAACGTTTTTATACTATGAAGGTGTTTGTTGAGTTGAAACAAATGTGAAAATTTTTCTATGGAGTTAGTGACTAAAGGATTTCATGATGTAACCATAATTCATCACACTTTGATGAAGTTGTTTTTAGAGTATTTTTCAAATTTAAAGATCAAATTTATCTTTTAATGTTGTTTTGAAGCTGTTTCGTGAATTGTTTTTTGGAATTTTTTGTTCCCAATATGTTTTTGGAACCTTTAAAATTCATGGGACAAGATATTTTAATATATATTAATAATTTCTTTATAATTTTGGAGATATTTTATAGATTAGATACTATTATGTGAGAAGAGACAATGCTGATATTATTGTGTATTTGAGTATAATTGAATAAGATTATAAGATATAGTCATGAGATTTTTTTTATAAAAATAGAAAAATCCTAAATAGAATATTTATAAATGTGACTCATTCAATTCATTCTATTCATTTCTCAATAATATTATCTGTTTCTATTTTAGTATTGAATATTGTTTCTTTTAAAAAATGGTTTCTGAAAGAATTTTGTAGGGTTCAAGGTTGTTACCTTGATATAGGTTGATTTTGATAATAACATATAAATTTTGTTTGTGTGGGATAATAACTACTAAACACTCTGGATATAGTAACCCTCATTGGGTATGATCCTTATAAAATCAGTTGCGCACCTCATTTACATTATTTACCAAGTGTGATTGAGAGATCATTACCTAACAATAGAAAGAGTGATTGTTTAGAAAGTATAAAATATGCCAACATTTATTCACCATCCCCCTATATATTTATTACTCACCCAAACAATCCTAAAAATTGGTATCATATTTATGGTTCACTCTTTATGATATCACCTTTAAGATTCCTATAAATCATCAAAACTCTTTCAATAATAAAGGTATATCTATATTAGATTGAAAAGTATTTCTAATTTAGAAGGAATAAATGGTAACATATATTTTTTATCTTTTGGGATTTATATTCAAAATTCATCCCTTAAAGTCTTCATGGTTCCAAGTAAAGTTTCGATGCAATACTTTTCTAACAAGAAGAATATTGATTATGATGGGAAGGTAATAAATTCACAATTGAATTTGTTATATAAAAATGGTTAAAAAATATTATGGGTTACATAACTATGAAGGATATATATAATTATTTTTATTACATATATTATGGGTAAAAAGGTAATATAATAAATGGTTCATCTATGAAGAAGTCAATTTGAAATTGTGAGTATATAATTAAATGAATATGTAGATGAATTATTTATCAAAGTTAACAAGGTAGTAAACACCATCAGTGGGTATGGAGAAAAACATTAAGACACAATAATGTTGAATAAGATCATGATTATTCTTATATAAAATTTTCATGCCAATATTTAATCCCTTGAAGATATCATTCTTAACAATATCACAATTGGAGAAGTTCACAGATATAAAGAACATTGAATTTTGAGGTTCAATCAAGAGATCATTTTTAAGATTTAATTTATTAAATATTATCTAATTTAGGGAGTTATTAGTTTGTTTCTGGATATGGTTGTTTTTTAGAGAGGGATACGTGGTGAAATTAGGGTGACATATAAAATAGTAGGGCATTATGTACCTAGTGAAAATACACGAGGTGCCTGGTGAAAATAAACTAGGTTCCTAGTGGACTTTTCAAGAACCCTCTATCCCCTAGAGCCCCACTAGGAGGACTGTTGGGGTGGAATGAGTTCTTTATAAGTAAATCAAGTACCTGATAATGGTGGGTTTGTTACTTGGTGGCTTATGGAAGGGGTTTAAGGGTATTCTTTTTAACTTCCCATCTAGTCACTTTTTGGAAATCCTCCCTTCCTCCATCATTCTTTACTAGACCAAGAATGTATTTTTTGTCCCTTTATTCTTCTTTAAGAAACTTTAACAACATTTATTAATTTATTATAGTGTATTTGGTTTCTATAGTTATAGACAAATTAGCCTAACCTCATCTAAGGACTACATTCCAATTCCTCTTTTCATTTATTTTTCCTCATGTTAAATATGTAATTATAAGTGTTTGTGTATGATATTAGGGTCTCTTTGGATTGATCTTGAGTCAAGTGGTGTATCTTAGTGAATGGGATCTCCTGGACCTTAGGTATGAAGACATAATCATTTTTTGTGTTTATATGTGATTTCCTAATCCTCTATGTATGTGGGTGCATGCATTTATCAATAATTCATCTATATAAGTTATTAAAGTGTATACATGGGTAAAAATATATGAAATTTTCCTAAGTAAGGGTAAATATATGAATGTTAGTGTGGGTGTGAAATAAAAATAGTATTTATGATGAAAAATTATAATATATTATTCATTTTTTAGGCAGTGATAATATGATTTCCCTCATATTTGTATGGTATTTGGAGGCATGTGGAAGGATTTATGGGAATATGACATAATATCCTCTAATTGAGAAGGGTTTAAAGGTGTTAATAATTAGTATATTGAAATTGAGTTGAATTTTGTTGGATGAGTGAGTAATGGGTCATGTCATTGTGTTATTTTAACTGAGATGGTGTAATAGTACTATAGGTTAGACCTTACTGGTATCGGGTATTGGTTTTGATGACCCTACAACCAATCGTATTTTTTGTGCAATTTGTGTGGTTACATGGCCTCCCCATCAGTAACATAGTTATGGTATAATATATAGTTGTGATACCTCACCCTGACTGATGGTGTATTAGTATGATATGTAGTTGTGATAAGTCAGCCTCAATGATACAATGTTGGTGTAAGATGTGGCTATAAAACCTCACCTTGAGTTATAGAGTGGTGGTATAGAACATGGATGGGAGACCCCACCTAGAGTGATAGAGTGTATATTTTATACTTGATAATGAAAATATCATGAGTTACATACTCTAGGATATATCTATGATATGATATGAACATTCCATTTGGTATAGATCCAAATTTTGTATCATTTAGGTTTGTGGTAGATTGGTTAGAATAAGATGAACCGACATGGATGTATAGTTTTTTTACATCAGTGAATCGAATGTAATTTATTTTTCATACTTATATTATATATATGTTACTCATATACTTATTTAATTATTACTCACACCCTATATAGTCAGCTTAGTTCACGTGAAGTCTTTTTTGTGGGGGGACCAGGTAATGGAAGGACACCTATATTGGGAACATTAGAATATGGATATGAGTATGTATGGAGATGATATTTAGATATAATATAAGTTGATTTTGAATTTTTGACTCAATATTATTTTATTATTTTTATTGTTATATATATTAATCCACTACATGTTGGATCACTCTTGACTATCGATGTGTGACATACACACTTTAATTTTGAAGTTTGATGGTTTGTTATTATATTGCGGGCATACCACTATGATTCCATTACCTTTCTTTATTAATTTTTAATCTTTCCAATATTTATATTATTTATATTTACCTAGTATATAGGGAATAGTCTTCCAAATGCCTAACCTCTAGTCAGTATCCTGTTCCAAAAGAAGAGACATGCATGAGGTGATGTACTACTCTATTCTATACCATGTGAACTAAGTTGGTGGATTAAAAAAATTATATCATAGCCCTATTTTATATTTTAAATGTTTTATTATTGGTAAATTAGAGATAATATGGTAATAAATTGAGTGGGAATATATGATTATGTTTGGAAAATATCTTTACAGTAGACCCTTGAGTTTACAAAGTAGTGGGAAAGTTTTTATTGGTTGTGTTGTTTTTTCCATGGTAGTTTTCAAGATATTTTGTGAAATTTATGATTTATTGATGTTTCCCAATATGGTGGCATGTGTGTGTGGGTTTATTCATCATGATTCGGCTTATAGGTTGGTCTTCCATGTGTATGATTGTATGTGATTGAAAGTGGTTTAAATTAATTAAGTGTCAACAATAATATATTTAGTGTTTTCTAAAATACATAATTGGTGAAATCTAATTGATTTAACCTATGATTTTTTGTTTTTTCTATTACATATGACCATGAGTAACATGTAAGTATAGGTGAAATGGGCTTAGGACTTGGGTGAATACCGTGTTGCGGTATTCTAGTTTTTTTTGTAGTGTGAACTTATGGAATTCCTCTTAAGGGGTTTGTTCCCATGTGTTCCAATTAATTATTAAATTATTATATAATTAGATAACTTAATTACTTAGTATATGTTTTGGAATTTTAGAAATTTTCACATAGACAAGATTAAGGATATTTCCAAGGTACATAATACCCCTGTTTTGCCCCAAAGAAATCAAGAGGAGGAATATGATCACGATCCTAAGGATACCCCAATAGTTTAGGAAGATTATCAAAAATAGGGTGGTGTGTTTGATATAGTGTCAGTTTTAGAATGGGGTGTACATTGGGGTGGAACTACTATAATGTAATTTTCTTGGGAATTCTACAGACAACACCCCCCTAATTTCTAAGAAATTAATATTCCTCAGGATGTTAAGGATTCAATTAAGATATTAAAGGGAATCAATGAAGTGGTTCATAATTAGTAGTTGGAAAATTTTAAATCCCTTATGTTTTAGAAACCTATCAAGATATTTTGGGGAATTATGGTCAGGATAGGAGGCATGATTGATTATCAATGGAGGATTCTAAGGACCTCTTATTTGTGGATTTTTTTCTAAAACCTATCAAGTAGGAATAATCACTAAATTATATAGAGCTACATTAGGGGGAATTATTAGTGATGGATTTTGTTACCTATTTTTCAGAGATATTATTTTTTTTCTCCTTTATTAACTGGGAATAAATCAAAAAAGTCTTGTAGGATCCATATTAGTCTTCATTTAGATTTAAGATTCTAGGTTAGGATATTTGACATCAAATTATATTCTTTAGTAGTTTTAAAGGCTCTTATATCTTATAAGTATTATCTAGAGCATATTGAATTGGGTTACCTTCATTTTATAGGTGTTTCTTGTTTTTTTTAATTATATGTGTTTCTAGTAGGGCCTCTTCTACCAAGATGAAATAGAGTCCTGATGATATGTGTTAGGGTAGTGAAAGCTAGTTTGACCTAGGAAGAGGTTTATATCTTTTAGGAGAATATCCTAATGTGTGTTATCATTATGGTAATTAATGAATTACTATAGTTTATTTCCTATCATATGAAAGGATTTCCATTATTGTGGTAGTATGAATCACCTGCATTTTTTTTATGAGATAATACATCATTTGAGTTCATGAAAAAATTCATGGAAGATTTAGGCCTCTTAAGAATGGTTGGGGGATCAGTAGTATGATATCAATTTTAATTTAGGATTTCAAGCTAGGGTGAATTGTGAGTATCATAGGGTCAAAAAATAATATCTCCCTAAGAATCAATTATTTACACTGGCCAAGGATCATGGGGTCATGGTTATAGATATAAAGAAGGTATGGTTTATGCTTTAGAAAAATTTCCCTTTGATGGGGAATAAGTTATTTCTATAGTGAGAAGTATGATTATATTTTCTTCTACACTATCTATTTATCTATTTTATACATGATCATCACATTATTTTATATCAACTCAGGTGGATTTTGGTTTAGGGTTGGATATAGAGTTGTCACATGGTTTGTTTCCTCTCGAAATGCCACTGATAATGGAATTAAATCATGTTTAAATATTTTAAGGGTGTGTTATTATGGTTAAGGACTATGGGAATTTATGGTATTTCCTTTTCATGGATATGGTTAATTTTTACATCTTCTTTGGGGTTGTTTGGTTGATATGATTTTGGCCTAACATTGACTGCTTCTGATCGTAGGTGTCATTATCATCCCTTGATGTTAATGGGTATACCTTCATGGGTGAATGGGATATTTATTTAGGTAGATATGGACCTATCTTTAGAGAGTTAAGATCTATTATGTTTTATATTTTTGGTATGGTCATTACACTGGATCAAGCTATAGTTATATTTTTTCCTCTGATAGTATATCTCTTTCAGGATGTGTTTCCTAATGATTTATTACACTTTCTACCAAAGATATATAGAGAGAGATAATGTATCTGATTTATCTCATTATTGGTGTGGATCCCATATAGATACTTTTTTTATATGAATCTATTTGTGTATAGATAGTTGAAGGTATAGTTCGATGATCATGATGCAAAGGGTTTTATTTGTCCAATTAACTCTATGTGGGGCGATCTTATTTTGTTTGCCAAATGGGGTGAAATTATCTTTAGATTATTTGTGAATTAATGGAATTTAAACCAAGTTACAATGAAGAACACATATTCATTACATAGGAAAAATGACATGTTTGTTCATTTGAAGCGATACCAATGGTTTGCTAAGATTGATCAATGGTTGGGCTATCATCGGCTGCAAGTTATGGCAGAGAATCCAATGAATATGGTTCTTCTGAGAAAATATGGGAGATATAAGTATCTTTTGATATCTTCATATCTCATAAAGGTACTATTATTTTTCATGTCACTCATTAATAATATTTTCAATCCATACTTACACACTTTTATAGTAGTATTCATCTATAATATTCTGGTGAATCCTCTGACCCAAGAGTTTCATAATGAGCACCTATATATTGTTTTGAGTAAAATTCAAGTGAATTGGTTCTGTTAAATGATATAAAAAGTTATATTAATGATCCAGGAGGCATCCTTCCTTTGGAATTTTGTGTCTAATAAGGAAATATTTATGGATCCATAGAAGGTTCATGTAGTGATATCTTGTGTTAGGACCAAGAATGGTTCTAAGATGAAGAGTTTTATTTTCCTAAATAAATATTAAAAATGATTAATTAGTAATTTATCTCTACTATAATTTCTCATTATGGGGATGACCATGGAGGATGTAAATTATTAATTACAATCAGTTTTAAGTTTCCTTTTAGTATTTGATAGTGATATTAAAATCTTCTCAGATTCAATTTTTTCTAGACCTAGAGAAGGTTTATACCATGTATCATGATTATAATGGGATTAGTTTGGATCTATATTTATATAAGAGGATAGGGTTTCCACTGATATTTCTCTATAGCTATCAACCTATGATCATAACTACCCTACCCATAGTCTAGATTTATCTACAATGGTCTACACCTTAAATTGCTAACATAACTCTTTCTTTGGTGTGAATTTTGTCATCTACACAGACTATACGAGATTAGGATACATCTTTTATTGGTGGGAAAAGAACCTATAGGGGAGTAATTGGGTAGAGTACCTATATGAATTAAATTTTAAAAGGATTATTCCGTGGGAAATTAGAATTTTAGGAAATATGATTTTAGTAGAAAGACACAAGAATAGGTGGTTTGAAAGTATAGTGAGGAGTGAAAATTGATTATTTTTTAAAAATGGTGGGTTGATATGAGAAAGGGGAAAAAATTCATGATGTTTTCTACATTTTTCATTAAATCTTGACTAATGGATCATGTGAAGGCTAGCTTGAAATCCATTTTATATTGTTTTGAGACGAGGTAGCGACTTATGGGGGATGACCGAATCCCAAGATGATCAAAGGATAAGGATAGGGGATTATATTTCTATATAAGTGTGATGATTCCTAATTATATAATTTAGGATTTTATGATTGAATCTCAAATATCTCTATAGGTCATGATTCTAAGTAAAATCAAGATTTAGTTTGATATTATATGCTGGTTCTGGTGTCTAGGAATGAGGATGGCCATCACTATATATGTAGCCTTCTATTTCACCTTATAGAGGGTTAAGTGAGAGAAAAAATGACTCTATGGTCCAGTTTAACCACTTCTCATGATTATCTGTAAGTGGTATGAGGTGATTATGAATTTTATCACTAGTTTTCATAGTATCTTGAGGGGTTGAAATATAATATGAGTTGTGGTTGAAAATTTTATTAAATCCACACATCTCTTACATATTTGGATGAACATATAGATTGATGAACTAAGGGAAGTCTTTATGTTAAGGAAATAATAAAAAATTATGGTGCACCAATGAGTATTTCATAGAGTCCAGGTGTGTTCTCTATATCTAAATTCAAGAAGAGATTATATAATGTTATGGGATCTTAGTTAAAGTTTAGTATAATGTTCCACAAAAAAAATGATTAGTCTCAGAGGATGTTCAAGATTCTATAGTATATGGTCAATAATTATATATCAATTTTTTTGGAGCATGGAATTACCATATATCATTACTAGAGTTCACATCCAAATGGATCCTAGTGAGGCCTTGTATAGTTGTTCCTACTTCTCTGCCTTGTGTTGGATAGATCCAGGGATCCAAAAGTCATCAAGACAATCATGGTTTAGGGTAACACTGAGTAGGTGTAGTTGATCAGGAAGTAGTTGGTTATTTATCATGAAAAGAAGCATTCATATACAGACCAGTGGTGAAAACACAGAGTTAATCATAGGTAATTGTGTATTTCTATAGGCATCACCTTGGTTGGTGAATTAGTGTTTGATGAGGTAAGAGAAGCTCATGACAAAATTTTTAAGTCACTTCAATATTGTCAAAAATGTTATAATAGTATCTTATAAGCTATATCAACCACTAATACATTCATCCAAGCATGATGTGTTTCATGTTTTAGGGCTCTAAAATAATTATTTTGGACCCCACACACATGATTACCATTGATGATTAAGAGTTATAGGTAGACACATAATTTGGGGAATGACTAGTATGAACCACAAAAAAAATGTAAAAAGGAGTTATGAGGGAAGATAGTGTCTCTCTTTTGGGTGTTTTGGAAATATTAGTGTATCTTGGAGGGGACCTAGGAGATGGAATTAGATATATTATCCTAGTGGTTGTAGCTATTTGGTGAGGATCCCTAGATACACTTCTCAATGTTAATAATCCCTTAAGTGTTTATTTTTTAGCTACACCTATATTTTGAGGTTCTATTTAGAGATCATTATTGGATCTCATTTATGTAATATTGTATTATTTGGGATGTTCTTGGGTGGTATCTGGGTATGGTGTTGTTTCAAAGAGTGGTTCCATGGGCACTACTACTAAAATATTGAGTATAAGGGAATTGAGTACCCTATAAAAATCCATCAGGTACCCAATGGCCTATATAGGGGCCATGTAACCCCAAATCCACACTAATGGTATAGTTGGTAGAATTAGTTCCTGGTAAGGGAAACAGGTACACGATAAAGGTGGACCAAGTAACAAAAATATTTTGGGTGGGTTTTTAGGGTATTTTTTGTATTATCCTCTCTAATATACTTTTTCACTACTATTCTCACATGACCCTCACATTAGCAGACCTTTATTTTTTGACCCTATTGTATTCCTCAAGCTACACCCATCTCATTTGCTCATAAATTTATGTTTTATCATCTAAATTGGCCATTATTCAGTAATTATAACCCCTTATAAGACCTAGATGTTGATTCCCCTCATAATTCTTCTCCCATCATATTAAATCTCTAATTCCAAGGATTTATGAAATATTTTTCATATTTGGTGGATTAAGCATTAATTGGGAGGCATATCTTACAAATTGGGAACTCTAGGAATTGTGGTAGGATTTCCACATATTTGTTTAGTGTTTATATATGATTATATTAGATATTGTATATTTAGTTTCATGCTATTCCTAATAAATCATCTACTTAAGGTATCAAAGTGTTCAGGTTGGTTTGAATATATGAAATTCACCCTATAAAGGGTAAATATGGGTGTAACAGTATGGTAATTACATAACTGAATCATCTATGAAAAAATGATATGGGGTTGTTCACCATTTTCAGCTTATAGAAAAATTAGTTTTCTTAGCTTGTTTGTGGTACGGAAAAAAACCTGTCTTGTGTTATGGGTATGTGATATGACATATTTTACTTTAGAATGGATTTATAGTGGAAATAATATGTATTAGGGAATCAATAAGAATTATGTTAGATAAGTGTACAATGGTTATAGTCTTTATGGTGTTGTGATTGAAATTATGTTTTAGCACTAGTGGTTTGACCACTGTTCTCTCATGTGTTGTTTTTTATGACCATCTGACCTTTATTATGTTTTGTTTTAATGTTTGTGGTCATATGTATTCACCCTAAGTGATAGGATTATTGTGAATGATAGAGTTGTTGTAACACCCCAAGATTTCATAGTATGTTATTTCTTCAAAGTAATTCAATAACTTGAAATACACGCAACACCGAGTTCAAGCGCACCACGACTTACCAAACTAGCTGTTGAAAAGCGGTTATGTATAGTATTAACTGAATTTTAAAATTTATATAATAATTATAATTTTGGAATCCATATTATGAGATTATTAGATATAATGTAAGAACAAATTCATTTTTTCAGATAAAAGAAGTATTTTTCAAAAAAAATACAATTTTACTGCCTTTTATTGGAGGAACCTTTTTAAATCCAATATTTGAAAATTTTATACATTAAATCTGAAAAAATAGAATTCTACTTTAGAATCGGGACATATGAATTTATTTTCAACAAATTTTTAGTGTTTTTCTAATAACTTTCATATATGCGTAAATAGTGAAAAATACTATATTTTAACTGAAAACAACTTTTTTAATCAAAATACTTTATAGAGATAAATTATACATTTTAATGGTTTGGAAGTATAGATAGATTATATTTTTACCATTTATCCAATTCTGGTCATTGTAAGTAATTTCACTTTGAAATTGGACATAAACAAGTGTCACTCTTTTGATAATTATTATTTCTTAAAAACATGTGTTTTATTTTGACAACGAGAATATATTTTAAATTAATTTCTTCCACTTATGTGTTTTTAATTTGGAAAAATATAGTCCATATTTGGAATTATGAGGTCCAAATTTTGTAAATAGATAACTTTTATTTTTATTTATTATGAATAATTATTTCGGTAAATATTTTATTTACCATGGTTAAAGGGTAAATCCAGTAAATAAGGTTAAAAATAATATTATAATAGTATTAAATTACCCTAACATATGTCCTAACCATATTGGATGCAACATTTCCAACCATCAGCATCATTGGGTCGATTTTGGGACCCCATGGAGCCACTTGGGAGTGATAATGACATTTTTTATTAAATAATCTAAAGTAAAGACAAAAATAACAAAAGCAAATATCTTTTAGTAAAAAAAATTTCATATGAGGTTATATAATTGATATATTATCCTATAAAAATTCATTATAAATATAAAAATATTTACTACCTCAAGATAATTTATTTATAATTTTTAGAAATAAAATAAATATATTTATATATGACACAATAATGATGCATTATTTTCCTTATTGATGAAACGGTCAAATAAATGATATTATAAATAATAAAATAAATATAATTTGAAAGTTTTTATTCCACCCAAAAAATTATAAAGGTGACTATGACATTTTAGGGTTTATTAAATTTATTTTTTTCGAAGTAATGATGTTGTTATAACTTTAACAAAAATAAATTATTAAATAATGCCAAAATTGACATAGATGAGTTTTTAAAACAAATACAATATTATTGGTTGATATAATAATTCTAAAAATTTTATTTTCATCAAAAAGACTTATATAATGATATTGTTATCATTAATGAACCACTTGGAGTTCTTTTGGATGTTTATAGTAAGTTTATTAACCATATAATATAAAAAATACAAAGATGCGTGATAAATGTCAAATTATTTAACTAAGAGTTAAATCTGAAACATAAGGTTCATATAGTGACCCAAACCTGTATAAAACCTATTTGTTGAGTTTTTTTTGACCCATCCCCACTTTATTCTTTAAATAATTTATTTTGTAGCCATTAGAAACTGAAAATGATTTTATTATAATATAATATCTCAATCTTTTTCTAAGGTGCCCCTCACACGTCTTATAAAAGGGAACTTCCCCTTCTCTCAATTTCACACCTTCAAATCCATTTGGATCGGTCAAACTCTACCCAAATATCCTATAAACTATCCTCCCTTCATCCTATATTCCTTCCTTTAGTCATAAATCCATCCTAAGGAGCCCTTTTGATCAAATCAAAAGGAAAAACCCGACGAAAAGGTAAATATTTCATCACCTATTTCATGTTTTTTTCTTCCACTTCTTCTTTCCTTGTTGTTTCCATTATAAAATAAAAACCCCAATATATTCTATATAATGTGATTATTTTATAATTATGGTACAACTATATTCATTATTCTATCCACCCTTTGAATGACATGTCACCATACGTGCGTATGTACGATTTATCGTCTCCACGTCGTGGTGTAGTTTTTATTAAATACATTATTATTTGGATGGGTATAATAATGATGTATAATTGATGTAAATAATAAATAGAATATGATAATGATTATGTATATATGATATACCAATCAAATATATATGATTTTAATATCAAAATAATGGTATTGTCGCTCGTGCATACGTACAGATTACTGTCTCCACGAACATGATTAGATTCATTCCCCATCATATCCATTCAAGACTAATTTTCATTTGATGATTAAAAATAATGTTTAAAGACTTAATATCATTCTGAATATGAATAAGATAAATCCTATACATAATAATAATTACTTCAATAACAATTCATATAAAGAAAAATGAATTAGTTAACACCTGAAATGAAGATAATGTTAAAATATTATTAACAAAGAAATATTAAAAGATTATATATGATATCATATTAATGTATATGGTTCTTGTATAATTTAATAACAATTATTTCACCATGATATAGGAGGTTAAACTACCCTCTACCAAGGGAATGTACAAGGTAATGGTTACTTCCTCAATCTCATTATTATCTGAGATTGTTTATGTGTAATCATTTACTAGGACATATTTATCATCGATACCCATATTTCATAAAAATGTTTTCAAAAGGAATCTTGTATGGTTTTATGGGAGGGATTATTTTAATTGATCATAATTTTAAATATTTTAATGATTTATATTTCTAAATACTTTTAATTAATATCTATGTTTTTCAAAATGATTTTAAGGATTTATTTGTATGGACTTGAATGTTTTGAAATGATAATTCTTTTCAAAATTTTCAAAGTGGTATGAGACACTTTGATTCAGAAAAATCTTTTAAATTACCTCCTTTATAAATGTGTGACTTTTAAATGTTTTCATGAAAATGGATATTTCTCTCAAAGAGTTTTACAAATCATTTTCATCTATGTCAACATCCTTTGATGGATTTTAAACTTGTTTGAATTTGATTTATTATGATACAAATATTCCATATTTTATTGAAAGTTTTGTGATATATTTTACTGTGGATGTGTTATTTTTATACCATTCATGGTTTTATTGTTAAAGTATTGAAATTTCGTATGATAGTCTTAATAAGAATGTTTACGTTATGTTTCAACCTTTTAATTTGAGGAATGTATTGGGCTTAGTAAGTGATGGGTGGAGCCTGCTATAGCTCCTCAGTGCATCTGTAGGTCTCATGAGAAAACTAGATTTTGAATTGGCTGAGGACTTTCCTAATTTGATATTTGGTTTTGGATGAGGGCTTAATAATTTTTATACGTCTTATCTGAGGCCTTGAAAAAATGTTTCAGAATGTCTGACATTATACATTCCCTCATTATGAAAATAACATTGATGGTTCATGTGGTTATTTGAAAAATAGAATACCCATGATTATGTTTTATTATGGCATTATTTAATCATCTCATATTCCTTTAATAAAAGTGTTCATGAGTATTATTTGTAAAGGCATGTGTTTTCAATTATTCACCATGATTAATATTTAGGTTATCTTTCTCTGTATTTCTTACCCTTACTGATCATCTGAGCTCATCCCTTTCTATGTTTTATTTTTCCCAGGATTCCAAGAAGTGTATTGTGATTGTTATGCAGGGTTAAGCTAAGGGAATAATGGCGTTCATAAAAGAATTATTTATGTTGTGATGTATGTTATAAAGTGTAATGTAACATTCATGTATGTAATCTATTATCCAATACTGCTAAACTGATCGGTCCTTCGGGACTTTATTCCTTATAATCATTCCAATGTATTGAAATAATGCACTGACTCTAGGTAACTGGGGTTGGGGCATTACAGTTGGTATCAGAGGAAGTTTAACAATAACCTTGGAAACTAGATTTAGAAAAACTATGATTAGAGAACATTATCGTAAGATAGACATTGAGGATTAGTATAAAAGAACATCCTAGAATTTTGGTACTGTTGAGATTTTGTGAGTTATCCAAGAAATACATCCCGGTCAGGATACGAGCAGGTAGAGGTGGCTCTGGCGCAGATGTACCAAGGGGTAAAATTTGAAAACACTGCTTTGAGCTAGAATTGAATGATAAATGGTGCACGACAATGGACCTTGTTGCACTCTTGGTTACGACACTCCCAAGGTATATGCTTAGGATAATTATCACTTTCTTTACAAACCATTTTTAATGATTTATGAGTATATACTTCCTCAAATAAAATATATTTATAATCACAGATTATATCCATAAATTGTTCAATTTATGTTAGGTATTTTAGAAGTATAGAATTATTCATTGTGATTCATAAACTGATCTAGTGTATTCCATTGTATAGAAATGGATCATAGTAGAAGGAATGAGAATTCTTGCAATACGCATGATCGAAAGATTAAGAAGGATTATATATTTCATGGTATTAAGGAATCCTTAAAAAGGGAAGTAGTCTCCCACGTATTCTCATCATATGAAAAAATAGTATCATGTGTTAATAAGATAATTAAATAATTTTCTGAATCCTATGGATTTGAAGGGAATCCAGAGAAGAAAAAATGGTAGATAGAAATATGGATATAGGGAATAATGGAAATAAGGATTTTCCCATATGTGATAACTGTGGAAAGAATCACCTTGGTAAATGCTTAAAGGGAATGAGAGTTTGTTATATCTATAGAGAAAAAGGACACCATGTACGTGATTTAAAGGGTGAGAAAAAAGTTTCAAATGTACAATGCTTCATCTACAAGGAGTTGGGTCACTATGCGAATCAATGTCCAAATCATCAGAGTATACTGCAAATGCTGTTATTCGATAAGAATCAAGTTATGATACTACCGAAGATAAAGAGGAATGATTAAGAGTTATTATGTTTTTATTAAATTATTGTGTCATTTTAGTGTTGTTTCAATGATGTACTGGTTATATGAATTATGGAAATAAATAATGATTGTAATGCATTACTATTTCATTGAGAATTTGAGATTATATAGTTCTATGAAAATTGACTGAACAACAAGTTATTTTTTTTTGGAAAATACATGGTTGGAGGGAAGATAAACCTTAATATGGTTCTGATACTATGGTAGTAATTTTGAAATAATAGATGTTTGATTTGGATAAATTATATTGGATATTCTTGACTACCTTGGAACTGTTTAATGGTTTGTATATTCCATCATTGTTGGAGTTTAAAACATTTTTGGATATAAGTAGTATATCCATTATTCTATAAAGAATAGGGGAGCAAGAGACTAATCAATATGGTTTTATGGAAATTCAAGGTGTTACCATGTTTTAAAAGAATACACGATGAAGGTATTCACATGTTATTACGTGGAAAAATGATCTTCATTATGTTTAACTTATATATAAATTTTGGACTATGAGTTTGGAGAGAATTATTTTGGATAAGTCTAAAGGTTGGAATGGATTATGTTTGAAATTGGATACTATTTATAAGGTTATTTTTGGATTGTTACAAAAATGACAACACTTAGACCGTGTGATAATCTGTCACGTCGAACAAAGCTGCGGGAATCCAACCCACAACTATAGTGCGATTGGGATTTATCGCCTACCATTGGCCTACGTGAAGTCCCTGATTGTATAATCTAGTTTTTTAAAGGATCTGATAGGTGAATTATAAATTCATTATTTTTGGAACCCTATACGATTTGGATAAAGGGAATATTTTTTAAAATCTTTTGGAGTGAAAGATGAGTTTGTGGTAGATATTAGTTGAAGGATGAAACTCTACTTGTCAAGTATATATAAATATATATATATGTATATATATAATTTTTTTCCTCTTATTCTATGGGTAAATTAATTCTTAAACATTAGGGAATGGATCTTAAAACCAAATATCTGTTATCCTAACACCTTATGTTTTGTTGAACCGATAGTATTTTAAATCATCATAGATTGATGGATTTGGGGCCCTCAATTTTACACATGTTTGTGATTAATGACCTCAATAAACCATATAAATATTTATGTTCTTACTCCAATTTTGTGTCTCAAATTTCCACCAATGATCTCTTAATCGAGATCATAATTTGGTGGTGACCCTTTTATTTCCCTTTTCCACTTATTAAGACTAAATTTTATTAACCCAATTTAGGATGTGGGTTTTCCCACAAAGGTATTTTTAATTTTCAACCTTTTATTTTCAAATAACAATTTCAAATTGGGAGGACACAATTTATTGAAGGAGGGAAGAATGTAACATCCCAGGATTTCATAGTACGTTATTTCTTCAAAGTAATTTAATAAGTTGCACTACATGCAACACTGAGTTCAAGGGCACCACGACTTACTAAACTAGTTGTTCAAAAGCAGTTATGAATAGTATTAAATGAATTTTAAACTTTATATAATCCTTATAATTTTAGAATCCATATTATGAGTTTATTAGACAAAATGTAAGAACATATTCATTTTTTAGATAAAAGAAGTATTTTAAAAAAAAAAATGCAATTTCACTGCCTTTTAATGGAGAAACCTTTTTAAATTCCAATATTTGAATAAATTTTTTTGTGTTTTGATGATAACTTTCATATTTGGGTGAATAGTGAAAATACTATATTTTAACTGAAAATAACTTTTTTAATAAAAATAATTTATAGTGCTAAATTATAAATATTAATGGTTTGGAAGTATAAATAGATTATATTTTTACAATTTAATCCAATTATAGTCATTGTAAGTAATTTTACTTTGAAATTGGACATAAAAAAGTGTCAATCTTTTGATAATTATTATTTCTTAAAAACAGGCTTTTTGTTTTGACAAAGGGAATTAATTTTAAATTAATTTCTGCCGCTTCTGTATTTTGAAGTTGGAAAAATAGATTCCACATTTGGAATTTGTAGGTCCAAATTTTGTAAATAGGTAACTTTTATTTTTAGACATTATGAATAATTATTTTGGTAAATATTTTATTTACCATGGTTAAAGGGTAAATCCAGTAAATAAGGTTAAAAATAATATTATAATAATATTAAATTACCCTAACATGGTTCCTATTCATATTGGATGATACATTTCCAACCATGGGAATCCTTGGTTTGATTTTGGGACCCCATGGAGACACATGGGAGTGATAATTACATTTATATTAAATAATCTAAAGTAAAGACAAAAATAACAAAAGAAAATATCTTTTAGTTAAAAAAATTTTATATGAGGTTATATAATTGATATATTAGACTATAAGTATTCATTATAAAGATAAAAATATTTTATACCTTAGGATATTTTATTTATAATTTTTCGACATAAAATAAATATATATTTATATATGACACAATAATGATGCAGTATTTTCTTTATTAATGAAACAATCAAATAAATGATATTATAAATACTAAAATAAATATAATTTGAAAGATATAATGCCACCCAAAAATTTTATAGGTAACTATGAAATTTTAGGGTTTATTAAATGTATTTAGTTTGAAGAAATGAAGTTTTTAGGACTTTAACAAAATCAATTATTAAATAATGTCAAAATTGACATAAATGAGTTTTTAAAACAAAAACAATATTATTGGTTGATATAATAATCATAAAAATATATGGTTCAGAAAAAATACTTATATAATGATATTAGTATCATTAATGAAACACATGGGGTTATCTTGGAAGTTTATAGTAAGGTTAGTAACCGTATAATATAAAAATACAAAGAGGCATGGTAAATGTCAAACTATTTAACTAAGAGTTAAATATAAAAGATGAGGTTAATATACTGACCCAAACCTGTCTAAAACCTTTTGTTTGATTGGTTTTATACACATACCCACCTTATAATTTAAATAATTCATTTTGGAGCCATTAGAAACCGAAAATGATTTTATTATAAAATAATATTTCAATCTTTTCCTAAGGTGCCCCTCACCCCTCTTATAAAAGGGAACTTCCCCTTATCTCAAATTCACACCTTCAAAGACATTTGGCTCAGAAAAAACCTACCCAAATATCCTCTACACTATCATCCCTTAATTATATAGGCCTTATGTTTTCTAGAAAGCCAACCTAAGGAGCCCTTTTTATCAAATCAAAAGGAAGAACCCGAAGAAACGGTAAATATTTCATCACCTCTTTAAAGTTTTTTCTTCTTCCACTTCTTCTTTCCTTGTTGTTTCCATTATAAAATAGTAAATCCAGTATATTATATATACTATGATGTTATTATAATAATGGTACAACCATATTCATTACTCTATCCATCCATTGAATGCCATGTCACCATACGTGCGTATGCACGACTTAGTGTCTCCACGTCGTGGTGTAGTTGTTATCCAATACATTATTATTTGGATGGGTATAATAATGATGTATAATTGATTTAAATAATAAATATAACATGATAATTATTCTGTATATATGATATAACATCCAATTATATACGATTTTAGTATCCAAAGAATGATATTTTCACTCGTGCGTACGTACGGATTACCGTCTCCACGAACACGATGAGATTCATTCAACATCATATATATTCTAGAATAATTTTCATTTGATGATTACAAATAATGTTTAAAGACTTAATATCATTATTAATATGAATAAGATACATCCTATCCATACCAAAAATTACTTAAATGACAAAGTATATAAAGGAAAACCAATCAGTTAACACCCGAAATGACGATAATACTAAAATATTATTAACAAAGCAATATTAAAACATCATATATGATATCATATTAATGTTTATGCTTCTTGAATAATTTAATAACTATTATTTCAACATTATACAGGAGTTTAACGTACACTCGACAAAGTAAAAGTACAAGGTAAGGGTTATTTCGTCAATCTCATTATTATCCAAGATTGTTTATGTGTAAGTATTTACTAGGACATATTCATCATCGATACCCATATTTCATAAAAATGTTTTCAAAAGGAATCTTGTAAGGTTTTATGAGAGGGTCTATTTAACTAGACATGGAATTGGCCACGGCCTTTCCCAATTTGATATATGGTTTTGGCTGAGGCCTTAATCATTTTTAGATGTTTTGGCTGAGGCCTTGACAAAATGTTTCAGAATGTCCGGAATTATACATTCCCTCATTATGAAAATAACATTGATGGTTCATGTGGTTATTCAACTAGTATAATAACCATGGTTATGTTTTGTTATTGTATTATTTACTCATCTCATATTCCTACCCTAAAAGTGTTCATGTTTATTTGTTTTAAATAAAAGTGTTTTTAATTTTTCACCATGATTAATATTTATGTTATCTTCCGCCATATTGCTTACCCTTATTGAGCATCTGAGCTCACCCATTTCTATGTTTTATTTTTCCCAAGATTCCAAGAAGTGTATTGTGATTGGTATGAAGGGTTAAGATAAGGTATTAATGGGTTTCATAAAGGATTATTTATGTTGTGTTGTATGTTATAAAGTGTAATGTAACATTCATGTATGTAATCTATCTTCCAAGACTGCTAAACTGATCGGTCCTTTGGGACTTGATTCCTTATAATCATGACAATGTATTAAAATAATTCACCGACTATGGGTAACTGGGGTCAGGGTGTTACATTTATGAGACCTCAACCTATGTGTTTCTATTTGTATGATATGTAGTTGTGAGACCATACCCTAAGTGATAGAGTGTTGGTGGAAGATGTGTCTATAAGGCCTCACCCTAAGTGATAAGGTTGTGGTATGAGACATTTAGGGGATAAAAAACCAACATAATAGAATATTTTTTTGGGAAATGATGATGACTATATCTAGAGTGATATGGTATTTATTATACTCATGGATGTATCTATGATACAATATAAATCTTCATTATGACATGGATCAAAAGAAAGTATAGTTTGGGTTTGTAGTTTCTTACTTACAACACGATAACACAATATGTGTGCGTACTTATCTGTTTATTTGTTTTCCATTTGATAATCCACTCATATATATCAGTTTAACTTATTTTAAGTATTCATTAGTGGTTTAATATTAGATTTATTACACAAACTATGAAATAGAACCCCAATTAAAATGATGACATTTTCTTCAGTGTTCTATGTAAGGTAAATGGCCCTATATCGAGCGCTCCATTAAGCGGAGGTGGCTGTGTATGAATTACATACTAGGAAATAATATAAGTTCAATTTGTATTTTTAACAGTATATTAATTTTTTTTCTTTTGATTATTTAATATATTAATCCACCACTAGTAGAGATCACCCTAGACTGTCGATGTATGATAGACATAGGTTCATTTGGATATAAATGGGATGAAACTATGTAGTTGGAAAAACACTTTGATTCCACTCTATTTCATTATTATTTATTTATGATTCTACTTTTTATATTATTTTTGTTGACCTAATATTGATGGAATGATATTCAAAATGTATTGTTCAATCCCTCACCATTATTTAGAATATAATTTTATACTTATAAGCACATAGGAGGCCATGCTGGTGAACTGGTACATGTCATTACAATAATACTCTTATCATCCATGAGATTAGAATAGATTCTATAATAAAAATAAATTCTGACAATGAGAATTTTTTTAAAGGTGGAGGCAGTGCCTCTAAAATTAAAAAGCAACCAAAAGAGAGTATCTAGAAAGATAACAGGAAACATGGAAATGCCCAAGGCAAAATACTATCTACCTATCTTTTTCATTATCCTAGTAGTTAGCTTTTCTCTTCTTCTTGAATTGCATGCCATTCTTCCCTTCCACGACCCTGACCCCGACCTCTTGATCTTCCTCTACTAGTAGGGATCTCTTGTAGCCTTTCTAAAAGTGTCTCAGCATCGGTGTTGTCAGAATCAGAGTTGTCTTCATGCTCTTTGTATTTGTTAGGAGAAGCAACCCCCACAACTGAAGTAGTCTGGACAAGGGTCTCCTGATCTCATCAAGAGATCCCTAAGTGGTATCCAACATCCTAGAATCATCATCAATATGTTGAACAAAGGAAGGGTTACCTGTAATCAAAACAACTGATGACTTTTCCTTCTTGTAAGAAAAAATCTGAAAGCCTTCACTATCCACAGGGGGTTTTGAAGAAGCATGACCAGGATTAGAAACAATAGGAAAGTCAGTTTCTAATTTTTTCTTACCCTTTCGGATATCTGAAGCAATCATCCCATCATTTGAAGGTGGATGATGAGCTTCTTTTTGAGTGACATCTTTAGTCACTTTTCAAGCTTTGGAGTTATCAACTTGTCCTGACAATTGGGGAGGCGAAGAAAATTGAGTTTGCTACAAATTAGCACATTTTCCTTGATATTGAGCATCAACATTTTGCCAATTCACCTCTTCAGAAAAGATGGCAGCCCAGGATTTTGATTTTTTCTCAGAAGTAGATGCATATATGTGACCTTTCTCATCAATTGTAGGATGTACAACATACTCAAGAACAACTCCTTGTGCTTTTTTCTTATCAACATGAATGGTGGGTTCATCACCACCCTTACAATCGGGCTTCTGAACATGTGTACTTTTGTTCTTTTTAAGACAATTGCTCACTTCATGTCTACGCAAAGCACAAAAGCGACAAATATTTGAATGCCTACAGGTAGACGATTCATGACCTATAATGTTACAGTCTTTGCAGAACGTTGGAATTTTTTCATAAATGATCTTCAATTCAATAATGTCATCATCAGTTGTAAGCATAACCTTATCAACCAGAGTTGATCCCAATTCAACCTCAACTAAAAACCAGGCATAGTGACCAAATCGAGCAACTTCTGTTTCCTTGTCAAATTTGATAGGAATCCCAATTGACAGAGTAATATCATACAAAATTTTGGGGTTCCAAAGAATCCAATTCAACCCATACACTCTTACCCAAATTTGTGTGGTGGTGTTCCCAACCTCAAATGGATTGAATTTTTATCCCATTCTCTGAGGCGAACAATCCCTAGTTTGAGAGCAATGGAACCAAATCCCCAAGCTCGAATTTTTATTTACTCCATGGGGAAGATCATATAAAAGTATGCTCGTCCAAGCGAGACACATTTCCAGGATGTAAAGCCCCAAATCGATGAGATACGCTTCTTAAGTTCATCTATTTTTAAAGGTTGAGAGCCTTTAGGAAGAAATAATAGATCAATGATTGAGAACTCACCCATCTTAATCCATTCAGAAACAGCATTAGGATCCGCTTTGATGTGTGCAATGTTTCTCTTTCTTCGGATAGAGGAGTCAGGTACACCTTTGAAACAAGCAAAGGAACAAATCAAAGAAAGCCCTTCCACATGAGCATGTCCTGCCTGAATTTGATTCTCTAGGTTTGTCAAATCAGAGGTTGTCTTGGTGTTACCAGTTCCTTCCCCGACCACTCCTGCACATGTGTCCTTTTGGAGATTGACCACCATTTCAGCATCGA
This sequence comes from Viscum album, assembly GCA_963277665.1. NCBI lineage: Eukaryota > Viridiplantae > Streptophyta > Magnoliopsida > Santalales > Viscaceae > Viscum > Viscum album. The sequence goes on along the minus strand of OY728139.1, from coordinate 125,165,861 downwards.
AAGAACAATTTCGGTCTAGTCTTGCAGTAGCACATGCATCCGTTTCGGTTACTACCACTGACTTCATCACACCATGCCCACCCATAGATCTAGTTTGTGCCAAAAAACCTCTGTTCTCCGCTAGGTCACTACAATCGCAACCCAAACCATCTGCAACCGTCGGTGCATGCCCTGCAACCACAGAAATCGGAGCCGCAATTCCATTGGATGCTGTCGCGGGCTCACCGTCAACAGCTCGAACAACATTAGGTCATTCCATTCCTCTGTTCGTCGCCGCAAGGTCACCATCCTCATGACCTGATTCCATCACCGCACTCTGCTCAACCGAGGAGGTCAGTACCGCATCTCCACCGGATGTCGTCGCGCACTAACCATAAGGAGTACGAACCTAAAAATCATGCGATGTCGCAGATCTGGGAGCCCTGACTCTGAAGAACTGGTGGGTGTCAAAGAGACTAGGGGGAAGAATTCTCATCGCCAAACCCTAATCCGCCGCTGGTTTAGTGAGAGAGAGAGCAACTTCTCTCATCCCGTTCACCTCTACTGACAATGAGAATTATCATTCATTTAATTATTAAAAAATGTAAATATTAATGATGATAAAGATGACATTAATGGAAATGTGAAAAAATAAGGCTTTGATGATATTCTCTATTCTCTTTTAAGAAAATTCAATAGGGGAAAAGTTTAGTGTCAAAGTAAATTTCATTATAAAATTATAAACTATAGTAAAATTTTCTAATTCTCTTCCACGTTTCCTTTGATAATAAATGATGATGATGATGATGGAGAAACAACCAAAGGATCCGAATAGAGATAATATTTTAATTATTTTTCATATGTGTTTTAATGATTTAACCTATACCAATTAATCAATTTGGGCTGATTTCTATCATTTTAGTGTTTTTGGTGAATTTTGGGTTTAATTGTGAAAATTGTTTAATTCTGGAAATTCATATGTTTTGTGGGGCTTTTGTATTTTGGGTATATCTTTTACAATTTGGATCCAAATTGATTGATTCTTTTTTTAGTATTTATATGCTCATGGGATTCAACTTTATCTTCTGGACCTATATCCAATTCGAAACACACTGACCCAAATTAATCAATCAAGACAAGAAATATTTATGGCTGAAAAAATAAACCCCGCCTTTATTAATGAGTCATATCATGACCTAAATATGTCCAAATGAAGGGATTCTTGTTGAAGGAGTAATAACACTCTGAGGTTCATAATTAAAAAAAAAATCCCAAAGCAATTCGGTCATTATAGATTTATTTGAATGTGTCCAAAATGAGGAAGTTGAAGAGTCTCCTTGGGAAGAAAAATTTCACTTAATTAATTCGAGTATAACATTTCATAAACTTGTACAATCGAATTGAAATTTTGAGAGTTGATAGAAAACTAAATTTTGAACAACTTTTAATAAGATACCTTGGCGATTTTCTAGGTTCTAATTGGAAGAACATAAGAAAACGTTCAGTTGAAAGATTCCATAGGATAAATTTTATGTTCTCCCTTTACCCTCTTTTCTTTCTTTTTATTTTTGTATTGTCCTATTATTTAAAATTATTCATGGAAACCCTTCACATGGAGAGGTAATACTATGATTAACTAGGGAAGGAGTGGGTTTCCCTTTTCTAATGATGGAGTTCATACGCTGAATGTTATGAAATATTTTCTCTCTTTTGCAAAGTCGGTTTCAATTTCTAATAATAGTTTTTACTATAAAGTACGATCGTATTTGGCTTTAGATTCTGTTGTTAATGTTTATTTGTTCAATGATAATTTTCTACACCCATTAGGTTATGGTCTGTATATTATTGAATATATAATTTCTTAGTGGTGAAGTACTTGGCGATCTTCGATTCGTGTGGGAGGGGTAGTGGATATTCTTGGTTGTTTCGGATAAACAAGACCTGGCCGGGAATTACCTAAGTAAATTGAGGATATTCACTAAAAAATCTTTCTCACATAAGAAGGATAGTAGAACAAGATGAGATCTTGGAAAGGATTACTCTCACCATCACCATTTTACCAAGGTAGTGAGAAGGGGCGATCATGGAAACTCAATTTAATCTGCTCAGTAGAAGAGGATTTGATAAATTAGAACTACGATGACATTGAAATTAGAAAACTGATCTTGACCTGATCAATAAGTGCATATCAATATTTTCAATCCCTTTCTTTGTCAATTTTTTTTCAATATCTTTCTTCCTTTCCTTGTTATGTTTTGTAACTTTAGTTTTTTTCCAAAATCAAACAATTTCAAAAACAATCTTCATTTATTTCTCTAATTTATGATGAAATCCTGGTTATTGTGTGATCCTCTTTAGAGGAAACCTAGGTTGACCACTTTACTACATTTTATCTTAGGTAATATTTGTTATTGTAAAACCCCATGATAGGAACATGTAAAAACTTGGAGACGTTACCGGGGAGGTTGTTCCAACAATCCAATTGTATATATTTGACTCTTTTCAAATTAAAAAAAACATTAAAAATATTTTTCCATGATATTCTCAAATGAATTTTTATTTAGTTCGTGGAATAATTATCCATGAGTGAAAGAACAAATTATTGACTCACCATGGCCTACATAGGATATTGTTTCTCCCTTTTCTAAACATATCAGGGGATCTCAAATCCAAATAATCAATGAGGAGGAATTCAAGGATCTCATTTAATACCTTTAAGAAAACCTTGAATACTCAGTATTGGAGGGATTCGCCAGATAATTAATTGATCTCTAGGAGTATTTTCCAAAATTTCATCAAGAAATGTCTAAAGTGAAATAAGAAGAGAAAATTCAAACAAAATATCAATTGCAACGACTTAAACAAGAAATAACCCACTTATAGAGGAAAATGGAATGGCTAAATGAATATGTTCACACATACCAAGAGAACCATGAACCTAAAGTTGATCCATTAGTGGAAGTGGATTCCCCGTTATTCTCTGATGTTGAAGAACCTGAGGAGACCTTGATGGAATTGAAAGAAGATCCATTTGTGCCTTCCCAAAAATTACTGAAGAAGATTAATGGAGAATATTTTCCTTATGAAGCATGTATGTGAGATCAACATGATCTGGGAAACTTCTGGAATGAGTGTGAGGAACTAATTAATCCCTTATTTCCTCATAATTTAGAAGATCCATTATAATTAAAGGAATAGACCCCCACTGTGGGGGAATTTAAGGAGAATATTGTGAATCCTGACTACCCGCCTCTATCTGCAACCACTCTACTCCATGAGGCACTTCCCACTGAAGAATCAATTGAAGCCAAGAAAACTCAGGGATATGATCTTTTCATGAACTTATTATCTTCTAATTTTATTGAAACTAAATTGATTATTACCTCCCCTTGCTTGAAATTTTATCATTTGGGCAACAATTGTATTTCCTTGGTGGATGAAGAAGAAAAATAAGATGCACCTTATGAGGAACATTTAGAGCTCACCAAACATGTTGACCATTTTTTGGAGGAAGTTCAAGAGGAGATCCAAGTGGTTTTTCTTGATGAAAAGAGACACCATATTCTTACATTGAAAAGGAATAATTTTATATTGACACATCATGATTTTACTTTATTCAAATATAATTAACTCTGAATTTCCCTTTTTTCCAATGATGCAGCATACCTCAAGAAACCACTAGAGAATAAAGGGGTGGCTATGTAATTGGAAACCAAGAAAGATAAGGACTCATTATTTATTCTAACCCCACCAAGAAATTTTTATTTTAATGTCTTAGGGGTGGATTTAGTGTACTATTCCCATGGTTCCCTAAAATAAAGGATGTAGTGCATGGGGTAAATAAGAAGTTTTTGATGGTTTATGAGAAAGTAACTTCACCCACCATCAGATTGGGGATAACTGATTAGAACGACCCATTTGGGAGCAGTCAAAAACCAGGGCCCACTTAGGGGACTAAACCAAAATATATCCTTCTTTTCTCATCTTATTTTTATTTTCATTTCTTTCAGTAAATTTATTGTGTTTTCTTTTGTTTTTTTTCTTATAGGGGTTTAGTGTGAAACACTTAGGTTATTAACACAATATTTCACTACCAATAAGTTAGGTTGTACCTCTCCTTTACACTCACTTGATGCTATGATTCATTTTAAAATCTACTTACATGTTACATCCACATGAATGAATTGAGGAAACTACATCATTTAAGTGTGGGGGAGGGAACCTCTGTTGTTTAAGACTTTAATTTTGTGTTTGTTTAAAAGAATTTGTGTTTTCAAATTTTTGTATATTTATTTTTCAGTTTTTGTGTGTTTTTGGTGAAACTTTTGAGCTGAAATGATTATCATTTCCATTTTTAAACCCATTTCATTGAGTGAGCTAATTTATTATAAAAAATTGAGCTTAAATGAATGTTGAAAATGACTTTGTTTCTAGTTCAATTCTTTGGGAATTTCATGAAAAGTACTCTGATTTTTTAATCCCATACCACATCTCACTATCTTTATATTTTAAATCACCATCTTATGAGGCTTCTGAACCTTTTTTTCATATTAATTTCATTCACCTCACTTCTTGAGAGAACTAGACTGTGCTTTTTTTGACTAGAATTGGATTTATTCCTTTCAAACCTTGAGGGTTTGGGGTACTTTTGTTTTAAATGATTGATGAATTTTATTGGTTTTAAAACACCCTTTTCAATAGAATCCATTTAATTCTATCCTACCTTTTACATTTAATTCTTTTATCCTTTAAAATCCATGAACATTTTTTTATATTAGCCACATTACAAGACAATATTTCCTATCCAACCTTATCTTTAAGTGAAATTGCATGATTTTTCTAAACTTAAATGTGGGGGAAGTTGTATAGTGTTGTGATACCTCATTTGGTGAAAACTTTGGGTGGAAAATAAATTTTTGAAGATATGTGTATACTCCAAAAAGATTATTTAGTGGAAACCTTTGCCATTTCTGAATATTTCATGATTAGCGAAACTGTGCCTTTTTTAGAGATTCTAACGGAGGAAGAAAGTTGTACCAAATCTAGAGCTTTCAAGAAAAATCTTGTTTGAGAATATTAAAATTTTGGTGTCTAAAATTATAATATGTTTGAACATTCCTAGAGTATTCATGATTATGGGTCTGAATTTCTATTAAGGGGAGTGATGAGGATACCATACTTGGGTGAAAATTAGAATTGTGTAATTTGGCTTCAAAAATAGCCAAACACTCCTCATTCAGCCTCAGAATTTTTCACAAAAAAATCCTACCAGCCGAAAGCCACAGAACAACCCTACAAATTCATCAAGATAAAAACATGTCATTGACTCACATAGGGAGTATAATTAAGAGTTTTTCAAACCTATGGTGGCCCTTTTAATGGTTTGGATGAGAAAAACTTTGTTGAAAATTAATATTTTTGAGATGAGAGAAAATTCATGCGAGGTAGGTGTCTTGTGTTCATGGGTGGAGAAATGAAGAGGAAAAATATTGAATTATATAATTTGAGAACTTGGAATAATGGTTATTTATGAGTAATGATATATTTTATTTCTTGGAATGGAATTGGTGGATCTCATTGGTTTGTGTTTTGAATTTTCTTTAATTTGATTTTGATGTTGACATTTTAGGGATTCCAAGTGCTAAGTGTGAGGGAATTGATAGAGATAATATTTTCATTATTTTTATATGTGTTTTAATTATTTAACCCATACCAATTAATCATTTTGTGTGGATTTTTTTTTTCATTTTAGTGTTTTGATGAATTTTGGGTTTAATTGTGAAAATTATTTAACTTTTCAGATTTAGTATTTTTGTAGAGCTTCTATATTTTGGTCATATCTTTTAGAATTTGGATTCAAATAAATTTATTCCCTTTTTTTAGTATTTATATGATTTTGAGCTTCAAATTTGTATTCTGGACCTATATCCAATTCAAAACATATTGGCCCAGATTAATCAATCAAGAGAATAACTTTGTATGGCTGACAGAATAGACCCCACCTTAATTAATGAGGCATATCACTGTCTACAAATTAAAAGATGAGGTGATTCTAGTTAAAGAAGAAAGGGGAATTTGAGCCTCATGATTTAAATAACATTCACGAAGCAATTCGGTCATTAAGGCTTTATAAGAATGCGTCCAAAATAAGGAAGCTTAAGAGTCTCATCAGTATGAAAACATTCACTTCATTAATTCTAGTATAAAATTTTATACATGTATCCAATTGAATTGATATTTTTTTATTCAATAGAAATATCAATTTTGAACAACCTTTAAGAAGAGACATTGGCAATTTTCAGGGTTCCGGAGGGCCGAACAGAAGAAAACCTTTGGTGGAAAGATTCTGGAGGATATATTTTATGTTATTATTTTCTCCTTTTTCTTTGTTTTTATTTTTTAATGTCTTATTATTCCCCCTTATTCATGGATTCCCTTCACATACAGGGTAATCCTCTGAGTGATTGTATAAGGAGAGGTTTTCCCTTTTGTAATGTTTGAGTTCATGCACTTAATTTTATGAAATTTTTTCTCTCTTTTGTGAAGTTGGATTCAATTTCTAATAACATTTTTTTACTATCAAGTATGATCATATTTGGTTTTAGATTATGTTTTTGATGTTTCATTGTTCAATGATAATTTTCTCCCTCAATTAGTTTACAATATATATACTATGGAATAGATCATGGCTTAGTGGTGTTGTACTTGGCGATTGTCGGTACGTGTGGGAGGGGTAGTTGATATTCTTCGTTGTTTGGGATAAACAAGACCCGATCAAGAATTACCAAAGTCAATTGAGGATATTCACAATATCTCTTTCATACATAATAAGGATAGTATACTAAGCTAATATTTTGGAAAGTTTTACACTCACCATCACCATTTGACCAAGGGAGTGAGAAGAAGTGATCATAGAAACTGACTTTAATCAGCTTAGTAAAAGAGGATATGATAAATTTGAACTATGATAACATGGAAATAGAAAACCTGATCCCAACCTTATCACTCAGTTCATATCACTATTTTCACTCCCTTTATTTTTCAAAAAATTTCAATATTTTTCTTCCTTTATTTGTTTTGTTTTGAAAATTTTGTTCCTTTTCAAAATCAAACAATTCCAAAATCAATATTCACTTCTTTCTCAAATTTGGGGTGACAACTTGATTATTGTTTGCTCCTCTCTATAGGAAACCAAGTTTGACCAATTTACGACATTTTAACATATATAATATTTGTTTTTTTCACACCCCACACCAGTCACGTGTGAAAACTTGGCGCCATTTCCGGGGATGCTGTTCCAATAATCCAATTGTAAATATTTGACTCTTTTCAAATTTAAAAAAACATAAAAGATATTTTTCCATGATGTTCTCAAATTATTTTTTCTTTAATTCTTGGAACAATTATCAATGACTGAAAGAATCAATTATTGGCTCACCTAGGTCTATAGAATATATTGTTTCTCTCTTTTCTAAATAGATCAGGGGAGATCAAATCCTAATCATCAAGGGGGAGGAACTCAAGGATCTCATTCAAGACCTTATAGAAAACCTTTAATACTCAATATTAGAGGGATTGGCCATAGATTTAATTTAAATCGAAGATTATTTTCCAGAATTTTGTCCAGAAATAGCCAAGGTGCAACAAGAAGAGAAAATTCGAACAAAAGATCAATTGTAAGGACTTTGGGAATAAATACATGACTTAAAGAAAACAATTGAATTGCTCATTGAATATCTTCATAAATTCCAATAGAAACACGATCCTAAAATTGATCCATTAGTGGAAGTGGATTACCTGCTAGCCCTTGATGTTGAAGAACCTAGGGAGACCTTGATGGAATTAAAAGAAGATCCATTTGGCCCTCCTCATCCATTACTGAATAAGATTAATGAAGAAGATTTTCCTTATGAAGTATGTATGGGAGATCAACATGATATGGAAAACTTCTAGAATGAGTGTGAGGAACTACTTAATCTCGTAGTTCATCACAATGTAGAAGATCCATCATCATTTAAGGAATACTCCACCATTATGGTGAAATTTGAAGAGAATATTGAGGACCATGACTACCCGCCTACAACTGAGACCACTATACTCCATGAGGCACTTCCCACAGAGGAAGAAATTGAAACCGAGAAAACTTAGGGAGATGATCTTTTCATGAACTCATTATCTTTTAATTTTATTAAGACCCAATTGAGTATTACCTCCCCTTGCATTAAATTTTCATATTTGGGCAACACTTGTACTGCCTTAGTGGATGATGAGGAAAAATAAGATGCACCTTATGAGAAACATATAAATCTCACCAAACATGTTGATCATTTATTGGAGAGAGTTTAATAGGAGATCCCATCGATTTTTCTTGAAGAAAAATAGACACAAGATGATTAATTTAAAAGGGAATAATTTTATATTGACACATAATTCTTGAACATTGTTGAAATATAATTATACTATGACTTTCCCTTTGATTTTTCCAATGATTCATCATACCTTCAACAATTAATAGAGAATAAAGTGGTGGCTATGAAATTGGAAACCAAGAAAGATGAGATTTCATTATTTGTCCTACCCCCACCAAGAAAGTTGTATTTTATTTTCCTTGGGGTGGATTTGGTGTACTATACCCATGGTGTCCTAATGAAAAAGGATGAATTGCATGAATTAAAGAAGAATTTTTGTTATTTCATGAGAAAGAAGCTTCACACACGGTCAGATTAGGGATAACCGATTAGAACTGCCCATCTAGAGGTAATAAAAAACCAAGGACCACTTGGGAGATTAAACCAAGATTTATTATTCTCTTATCATCCTATTTCTATTTTCATTTCTTTAAATAAATGTCTTATGTTTTCTTTTGTTTTTTTATTGTAGGTTTTTAGTGTGAAACACTTAGAAGATTAACTCAATATTTCACTACTAATAAGTCAGATTGTACCTCCTATTTACACTTAATTGTTTTGTGATTCATTTTAAAATGTTCTTATATGTTACAACCACTTTAATGCATTGAGGAAACTGCATCATTTATGTGTGGGGGACGAAACTTTTGTAGCTTAGGATTTTTATTTTTTGTTTGTTTAAAAAAATAAAAAAATAAACAAAATTGTGTGTTTTCAAATTTTTGTGCGTTTATTTTTCAGTTTTTGTTTGTTTTTATGAAACTTTTTTGGTGAAATGATTGTCATTTAAATTTCAGAAACCCATTTCATTTAATGAACCAATTTATTCCATGAATTTGAGCTTAAATGAAAGCTAAAAATTACTTTTAATCCAGTTCAATTCTTTGGGAAGTTCATGAAAAGTACTTTGATTTTTGAATCCCATGCCACATCTCATTGAATTTATATTTGAAATTACCATCCCATGAGTCTTATTAACCCTTTTTTTCATATTTTTTTTCATTCACCTCACTTCTTTAGAGTACCTGGTTAGGCTTGTTTTAACCATAATTTGATTTATTCTTTTCAAAACTTGAGGATTTGGGGTACTTGTGTTTTAACTGATTGAGGAATTTTTTTTGGTTTTAAAACCCCCTTTTCAAGATAATCCCTTTAATTATATCCTACCTTGTACATTTAATTCTTGTATCTCTTAGAATCCATGAATATCCTGTTATAATAGCCACATTAAAGGCCAATTTTCCATATCCAGCATGCTCTTGAAGTGAAATTACATGATCTAGTGGAACTTATGTGTAGGGGAAGATGTATGGTGTTGTGATACCTCATTTGGTAAAATAATTGGGTGGAAAATCAATTATTGAAGAGATTTGTGTGATGCTAAAAAATTATTTAGTTGAGATTTGTTCTATTTCTGGAGCTTTCATTATTAGAGAAGTTGTTCCTTTTCTAAAGCTTCGAATAAAGGAAGAAAGTTGTATCTTTTCAAGAGCTTTTAAGAAAAATCAGGTTTGAAAAGGTTGAAATTTTCACTACTGAAATTAAAATACGTTTGAACATTCATATATTTTTCATTATGATGGAGCTGAATTTTTATTAAGGGTATTATGGAGGATACCATACTTGAGTCAAAATTTGAATTGTGCAAATTTTCTTCAAAAAGAGCCAGGCCCTCCTCATTCGGCATCCAAATATTTCACATAAAAAGCACACTATCTGAAAGTCACAAAACAACACTAAAAATTCATAATGATAAAAAAATGTCCTCGACTTACATCAAGAGTAGAATTATGAGTTTTTCAAAGCTATGATGATCCTTTCATTGGTTTGGATGAGTTTTTTTTTTTAAAATTGATATTAGTGAGATGAGAGAAACTTCATGTGAGGTATGTGTCTTGTGTGCATGGGTGGATAAATAAAAAGGAAAAATATTGAATGATGTTATTTGAGAATTAGTAATAATGGTTATTGATGAGGCATGATATCTTTTATTTCTTGGTATGGAATTGCTGGGTCTCATTGGCATGTGTTCTTAATTTGCATTGATTTGATTTTGATATTGACTTGTCCGAGAGTCCAAGTGAAAAGTGTGGGGGAATTAATAGATATTATATTTTCATTATTATTCATATGTGTTTTAAAAGTTTAACCATTAAAATTTAATCAATTTGGTCTAATTTGTATCATTTTAGTGTTTTTGGGGAATTTTGGGTTTAATTCTGAAAATTGTTTAATTCTGGAAATTTAGCAGTTCTGTGGAGCTTCTGTATTTTGGTCATATATTTTACAATTCAGATCCAAATATATTGATTTCTTTTTTATTATTGTTATTATCGTGGGATTCAAATTTTTATTCTAGACCTATATCCAATTTGAAACATATTGGCCCAGATTAATCAATAAGAGAAGAAATTTTTATGGCCGACATAATGGACCCCACCTTAATTAATGAGGCATATCTCGGCCTACATATGTCCAAATGAGGTTATTATAGTTGGAGGAGAAAGAGGACTCCAAGAATCATGCTTACAACATCTTTCATGAAGCAATTTGGTCATTAATACTTTATTTGAATGTGTCTAACAGGAGGAAGTTGAAGAGACTCCACAGGAAGAAAAGGTTCACTTCATTAAATCATTTATAAACTTTTATAAACGTGTCCAATAACATTGAAATTTTGAGAGTATATTTCCAAATCAATTTTTAACAACTTTTAAGAAGAGACTTTGGTAATTTTTGGTGGTGTGGTGGGCAGAACAGAAGCAAAAGTTTAGTGGAAGGATTCTGAAGTAAACTTTTTATGTTTTTTCCTTTCCCCTCTTTTCTTTCTTCTAATTTTTGTAATGTATTATTCATCCCCATTATAAATGGATTCACTTCACATGAATGGGTAATCTTTTGAGTGATTGGATAAATAGAGGTTTTCACTATTTTAATGTTTGATTTCATGCACTTAATGTTATGAAATCTTTTCTCTCTTTTGCGATGTTGGATTGAATTTCTAATAACGGTTTTTACTATCAAGTATGGTCGTATTTGGTTTTAGATTATGTTGTTGATGTTTCTTTGGTCAATGATAATTCTCTCCCTCCATTAGGTTATGTTCTATATATGATGGAATAGATCATGGTTTAGTGGTGAAGTAATTAGCGATCGTCCATATGTGTGGGAGGGGTAGTGGATATTCTTGGTTGTTTTGGATAAACAAGACCTGTTCAGAAATTTCCTAAGTCAATTAAGGATTTTTAATACAACTCATTCACACATTGGAAGGAGAGTAGAACAAGATTATACCTTTGCAAGGTCTACTCTCACCATCACCATTTTACCAAGGGAGTGATAAGAAGTGATTGTGGGAAGTCAATATAATCACCTTAGTAGAAGAGGATTGGATAAATAGGAACTATGATAACATTTTAATTGGAAAACTGATCTGGACCTGATCACTCAATTCATATAACTATTTTCAATCCCTTTATTTGTAATTTTTTTATTATTTTTCTTTATTTATTTGTTTTGTCTTTTAACTTTAGTTCCTTTTCAAAATCAAACAATTTATAAAACAATATGCACTTATTTCTAAAAATTAAGGTGATAGCCTGATTGGTGAGATCTCCTTTCTAGAGAAAACCTAGGTTGACCACCTTACTACATTTTAACTAAGGTAATATTGGTTTTTGTCACACCCCATGATAGGAACCTTTTCAAACTTGGTATTGTTACCAGGGAGGCTATGCCAACAATCCAATTGTAAATATTTGACTCTTTTCAAATAAAAAAACATAAAAAATATTTTTCATGATGTTATCAAATGAGTTTTTCTTTAATTCATGGAAAAATTATCCATGAGTGAATGAGCCAATTATTGACTCACCTTGGTCTACAACGGATATTGTTTCTCTCTTTTCTAAATAGATCATAGAAGCCTGAATCCAAATCATCAAGGAGGATGAATTCAGAGATCTCATTCAAGACCTTATAGAAAACCATGAATACTCAGTATTGGAGGGATTGGCTAGAGAATTAATTGAAATACAATAGTATATTCCATAAATTTGTCAAGAAATGGTCGAGGTGAAACATGAAGAGTAAATTCGAACAGAAGATCAATTTCCAGGACTTTGGGAATAAATAATGGACTTGGAGAGAAAAATGGAATAGCTAATTGAATATGTTCACACATCCCAAGAGAAACATGAAACTAAACTCGATCCATTTGTGGAAGTTTATTCCCCTCTATTCCTGGATATTAAAGAAACTAGCTAGACCATAATAGAATTAAAAGAAGATCCATTTGTCCCTTCTCAACCATTTCTGAAGAATATTAATAAAGAATATTTTCCTTATGAAGTATTTATGGGAGATCAACAAGATCTGGATGACTTCTAGAATGACTGTAAGGAACTACCTAATCCCACAATTCCTCATAATGTAGAAGATTCAACATCATTGAAGGAATACACCACCAACATGGTGTAATTTGAAGATAATATTGAGGATCATGACTACCTACCTCCATCTACTACCACTCCACTCCATGAGGCACTTCCCACTGAAGAAGCAATTAAAGATGAAGAGATGATCTTTTCATGTATTCATTATATTATAATTTCACTACTGGAAATATAATATTTCCCAACAGTTCACAACCGTTGGGAAAGACCCTCTAACCGTTGGTATATGATATACCAACGGTTGTGATAACCGTAGGGAAGTAAGCCGTTGGGAAAAGGTTTTCCCAATGGTTTACTGGAAACTGTTGGTATAGGCTCACAAAAGCCACCCTATCCCAATGGTTCTGCCAAACCGTTGGGATAGTTCTTCCCAACGGTTTGGGAGAACCGTTGGGAAATATCAATATCCCAAAATCATTCCCAATGGTTCAGAACCGTTGGGAAAAGAGATATTTACCAACGGTTCAATAAACCATTGGTAAAAACTTCTTTAGGATTATATGCCAACGGTTTTAAACCGTTAGAATACCCTATGCTGCAAATTGCAGCACCCTGCAATTTGCACAGCCCCTGTCCATCAGGCCCCTCTCCATCAGGCCTCATTTTGACCTCATTTTCAATCCAATTATTGTACCTGCAATAAAATAAAACATACATATACAATTACGAACAAATTCATACACATTTAACCTATAATGGATCCTCAAACTATACACATCCATAATTAAATTAGAATTCATAACGTAATTATAAACGTACATAATTCATATAGAATTCAATTTAAAATTTAGATGACAATTATATGTGTAATCCGAAATTCAATTCATAATTTGATCGGTTTTTTCTATACCATATATTTTTACCTCAAATGATGTCCATTTTAAAAAAAATACATACACCTGAAGTGATACCGGCCACACCGTACCTCAGATTGAGGGGGGGGGGGGGGGTTGACTCGTACACGTCACATTTGACCCATGGATCATTGTGCTAAAGTATCGACACAATCCGAAAGCGTTTGGTCATTTTTCCGTATGCCAGTTGATGTTTTTCACTTAAAATGACATCCTTTTGAAACAAAAGACGGACACTATGAGTGGTGCCGACCACACCGCGTCTCCAATTGAGGCGGGGTTGATTCTTACATGTCACATATGACCCATGTATCGTTCTCCTAAAGTTTAAATGGAAACCGAATGTGTTTGGTCGGTTTTCCGTATGTACTTAAAATGTTGTCCATTTTAAACAAAAGAGTGACACTTAGACTAATCCTGACCACACCGTGACTCAGATTCATCCCGGGTTGGCTCGTACATGTCACATATGACCCATGGATCGTTGTGATAAATTATCAAAAGATTCCGAATGCGTTTGGTCGGTTTTGCGTATGCCAGTTGTTCTTTTCATTTATAATCATGTCCATTTTAAACAAAAGAGACAGAGTTAGAGCGGTGTCGGCCACACCGCGTCTCGGATTAAGACGGGGTTTACTTGTACACGTCACATATGACCCATGGATTGTTGTGCTAAAGTATCGATAGAATCCGAATGCGTTTGGTCGTTCTTCCGTATGTCAGTTGATGCCTTTCACTTAAAATGACGTCCTTTTGAAACAAAAGACGGACACTTTGAGTAGTGTCAGCCACACCGCATGTCAGATTGAGGCGGGGATGATTTCTACACGTCACATAGGACCCATGGATCGTTCTCCTAAAGTTACAATGGAAACCGAATGCGTTTGGTTAGTTTTCCTTATGTACTTAAAATGGTATCCATTTTAAACAAAAGAGAGCCATTTAGATTGATCCCGGCCACACCGCGACTTGGATTGATTCGGGTTGGCTCGTACACGTCACATATGACCCATGGATCGTTGTGATAAATTATCAAAAGATTCTGAATGCGTTTGGTCAGTTTTCCGTATGCCAGTTGTTCTTTTCACTTATAATCCTGTCCATTTTAAACAAAACAGACACAGTTAGAGCAGTGTCGGCCACACCGCGCCTCGGATTGAGGCAGGGATGATTCTTACACGTTACATATGACCCATGGATCGTTCTCCTAAAGTTTCAATGGAAACCGAATGCGTTTGGTCGAATTTCAGTATGTACTTAAAATGGTGTCCATTTTAAACAAAAGAGAGCCACTTAGACTGATCCCGGCCACACCGCGACTCAGATTGAACCCGGGTTGCCTCGTACAGGTCACATATGACCCATGGATCATTGTGATAAATGATAAAAAGATTCGAAATGCGTTTGGTCGGTTTTCCGTATGCCAGTTGTTCTTTTTCACTTATAATCATGTCCATTTTAAACAGAAGAGACATAGTTAGAGCGGTGTCGGCCACACTGCGTCTCGTATTGAGACGGGGATGATTCGTACACGTCACATATGACCCATGGATCGTTCTCCTAAAGTTTCAATGGAACCCGAATTCATTTGGTCGGTTTTGCGTATGCCAGTTCTTTTCACTTATAATCTTATCCATTTTAAACAAAACAGACACAGTTAGAGTGGTGTCGGCCACACCGTGCCTCGGATTGAGGAGGGGATGATTTGTACACATTACATATGACCCATGGATCGTTCTCCTAAAGTTTCAATGGAAACTGAATGCGTTTGGTCGGTTTTCCATATGTACTTAAAATGCTGTCCATTTTAAACAAAAGAGAGCCACTTAGACTGATCTCAGCCACACCGCGACTCGGATTGATCCCGGGTTGGCTCTTACAGGTCACATATGACCGATGGATCGTTGTGATAAATTATCAATAGATTCGGAATGCGTTTGGTCGGTTTTGCGTATGGAAGTTGTTCTTTTAACTTATAATCCTGTCCATTTTAAACAAAAGAGACACAGTTAGAATGGTGTCGGCCACACCGCTCCTCGGATTGAGGCGGGATTGGCTCGTACACGTCCCATACGACCCATGGATCCTTGTGCTAAATTATCGACACAGTCCGAATGCCTTTGGTCGGTTTTTCGTATGTCAATTGATGCTTTTCAGTTAAAATGACGTCTTTTTGAAACAAAAGACATACACTTTGAGTGGTGCCGGCCACACCGCATCTCCGATTGAGGCGGGGTTGATTCGTACACGTCACATATGACCCATGGATCGTTATCCTAAAGTTTCAATGGAAACCGAATCCGTTTGGTCATTTTTCCGTATGTACTTAAAATGGTGTCCATTTTAAACAAAAGAGAGCCACTTAGACTTATCCTGGACACACCGCGACTCGGTTTCATCCCGGGTTGGCTCGTACATGTCACATATGACCCATGGATTGTTGGGATAAATTATCAACAGATTCAGAATGCATTTGGTCGGTTTTCCGTATGCCAGTTGATGCTTTTCACTTAAAATGACGTCCTTTTGAAACAAAAGACGGACACTTTGAATGGTACCGGCCACACCACGTCTCCGAATTGAGCTGAAACCACCTTTCAACGTTCTAATTATTATTTGTGACGTGTACGCGCAGACGGCATGTCAATCGGACGTGCAGTTTGCGCGGTACGGCTCAATATTCGTGTTTTAAGTGATGCACGCGCTTCGTAAACGCGCGTGAGGGGGGTCCAAACGGGCCAAACGAAGTCGTAATGGCCTGAAATCAGACGACAAATACGGGAGAGTGATTTATGAAGTGGTCGAGCAGATGGCACGTCAATCGGACGTGCCGTGTGCCCGCGGTGTCCGACAACGTAGTTCTGGTGTCAAAAACGGCCAAAACGGGCGTCCAACGGTCAAATTCATAGCAGACGACCTCATATTGAGCTGAAACCATCGAGAAACATTCTAATTATTGTTTGTGACGTGTACGCATAGACGGCATGTCAATCGGACGTGCGGTTTGTGCGGTACGGCTCAATATTCGTATTTTAAGTGATGTGCGCGCTTCGTAAACGCGCGTGAGGGGGGTCCAAATGGGCCGAACAAAATCGGAATGGCCTGAAATCAGACGAAAAATACGGGTGAGGGATTTCTGAAGTGGTTGAGCAGACGGCATGTCAATTGGACGTGCCATGTGCCCGCGGTGACCGACAACGCAGTTTTGGTGTCATAAACGGCCAAAACGGGCGTCAAACGGTCAAATTCATAGAGGACGACCTCGGATTGAGCTGAAACCACTGTGAAACATTCTAATTATTATTCGTGGCGTGTAAGCGCAGAAGGCACGTCAATTGGATGTGCGGTTTGCGCGGTACGGCTCAATATTCGTGTTTTAAGTGATGCGCGCGCTTCGTAAACGCGCGTGAGGGTGGTCCAAATGGGCCGAACGATTTCGGAATGGCCTGAAATAAGACGACAAAAACGGGTGAGTGATTTATGAAGTGGTCGAGGAGACGGCACGTCAATCGGACGTGCCGTGTGCCCGCGGTGATCGACAACGCAGTTCTAGTGTCATAAACGGCCAAAACGGGCGTTAAACGGTCAAATTCATAGCGGACGACCTCGGATTGAGCTGCAAAAACCGTGCAAAATTCTAATTATTATTCGTGACGTGTACGCGCAGACGACACGTCAATCGGACGTGCAGTTTGCACGGTACGGCTCAATATTCGTGTTCTAAGTGATGCGCGCGCTTCGTAAACACGCGTGAGGGGGGTCCAAACGGGCCGAACGAAGTCGGAATGACCTGAAATCAGACAACAAATATGGGAGAGTTATTTCTGAAGTGGTCGAGCAGACGAAACGTCAATCGGACATGCCGTGTGCCCGCGGTGACCGACAATGCAGTTCTGGTGTCATAAACGGCCAAAACGGGCATCCAACGGTCAAATTCATAGCGGAAGACCTCAGATTGAGCTGAAACCACCGTGCAACATTCTAATTATTATTCGTGATGTGTACGCGTAGACGGCACGTCAATCGGACGTGCGGTTTTCGCGGTACGGCTCAATATTCGTGTTTTAAGTGATGCACGCGCTTCGTAAACGCACGTGAGGGTGGTCCAAATGGGCCGAATGATTTCAGAATGGCCTGAAATCAGACGAAAAATACGAGTGAGTGATTTATTAAGTGGTCGAGCAGACGTAACGTCAATCGGACGTGCCGTCTGCCCGCGGTGACCGACAACGCAGTTCTGGTGTCATAAACGGCCAAAACAGGCGTCAAACGGTCAAATTCATATCGGACGACCTCGGATTGAGCTGAAACCACCATACAACATTCTAATTATTATTTCTGACGTGTACGCGTAGACGACACATCAATCAGACGCGCGGTTTGCGCGGTATGGCTCAATATTCGTGTTTTAAGTGATGCGCGCGCTTCGTAAACGCGCGTGAGGGGGGTCCAAACGGGCCGAACGAAGTTGGAATGGCCTGAAATCAGACGACAAATACGGGAGAGTGATTTCTGAAGTGTTCGAGTAGAAGGCACGTCAATCGGACGTGCCGTGTGCCCGCGGTGACCGACAACGCAGTTCTGGTGTCATAAACGGCCAAAACGGGCGTCCAACAGTCAAATTCATAGCTGACGACCTCAGATTGAGTTGAAACCACATTGCAACATTCTAATTATTATTCGTGACGTGTACGCATAGACGACACGTCAATCGGACGTGCGGTTTGCGCGGTACGGCTCAATATTCGTATTTTAAGTGATGCACGCGCTTCGTAAACGCGCGTGAGGGGGGTCCAAACGGGCCAAACAATGTCGGAATGGCCTGAAATCAGACGACAAATACGGGTGAGTGATTTCTGAAGTGGTCGAGAACACAGTACGTCAATTGGACGTGCCATGTGCCCGCGGTGACCGACAACGCAGTTCTGGTGTCATAAACGGCCAAATGACCCATGGATCGTTGTCCTAAAGTATCAACACAATCCGAATGCATTTGGCCGGTTTTCCATATTCCAGTTGATGTTTTTCACTTAAAATGATGTCCTTTTGAAACAAAAGACATACAGTTTGAGTTTTTCCGGCCACACCGCGCCTCGGATTGAGGCGGGGTTGATTCGTACACGTCACATATGACCCATGGATCGTTGTCCTAAAACATCAACACATTTCGAATGTGTTTAGTCAGTTTTTCGTATTTCACTTTTTGTTTTCACTTAAAATCTTATGGAAATTCATATAGAATATTTTTATATCATATTTAGTATGGATTAGATTTTAGTTGATCGTGCAATGAAACATTTCAGAGCTAATGAAATTAAGGAAGGTGGAGGGGCTGTCCGGGGGGGCTGTCCGGTGGGTGTCCGGGGGGCTGTCCGGGGACCAAGGAGGAGGGTGGGGGGGCTGTGCGGGGTCTGTCCGGGGGGTGTTTGGGGGTTGTTCAGGGGGCTGTCTGGGGTTGTTCCGGGGGCTGTCCGGGGGTTGTTCAGGGGGTTGTTTAGGGGTTGTTTAGGGGTTGTTTAGGGGTTGTTCAGGGGGTTGTCCGGGGTTGTTCAGGGGGCTTTCCGGGGGGCTGTCCGGGGGGCTATCCGGGGTCCAGTGTGGAGGGTGGGGGTTGTACGGGGGGCTGTCCAGGGGGCTGTCTGCGGGGCTGTCCGGGGGGTGTTTGGGGGGTGTTCGGGGTCCAAGGGGGAGGGGGGTTGTCCAGGGTCCAAGAATGAGGGGGTTGTCCAGGGAGTTCTCAAACACACAACCACTAAAAGACAACAACATCCACAAAAATAGACAATATATAAAAATAACTCAACTCCAATACTATACTACGAGTCTAGATAAAACCAACAACTAGAATAGATTAAACATCAAATATCAATAATATAAGTCAAAAATGTAACGAATCAATATGTCCCACATCATAATCAGCATCACCATCATCATCATCATCATCACCCTCGTCATCATCCTCCTCATCGTCCTCACCCTCCACAGCGCCCTCCTCCTCGCCTTCGCCCTCCTCCTCGCCCTCCTCATCTCCCTCCTCTTCCGCATCAGACTCCTCGCCATCATCATCTTCAAGCTGGACATCGGCCTGACCACCACTGGAACTGCCACCTGGTGCACCATATATAGAATGTATCGACGACATGTATTCATCAATCGTTGGGCTGGCCTCTGCTGGAAGTGTTGGACGTAGAACTTCAATAAATTTTATAAATGCACTGTTTGCCCTAGCAGACTGTTCTTCCGTCTCTGTGGCCCTTTTCTTAGCCTGTTCTGCCTGTGCCCTAACTTGCTGCAGCTCGGTGTCACTACAACTCGTACCTGAGGCAGGCCAATACCTCATCGGGGCTATCCTAGGTCGGCATCGTACTCTGCCAGAATGATCCTCTCCCAACACCTGATGTAAGTGATCAGATGGCCCAAAATTGTCAGCTTATTGGGCATCGAAGGCCTCTAAAGCATACTATTACAAATATAAATATATTATTAAGTTAAAAAATAGATATTAAAATATAAAATCAACATATTAAAACTTGAAATCTGCTGCTGAGTCGCTTCGTTGACAGCACTTCCATCCTTTTTTCGTCTACTCGAGCAAAACAGTTTTGCTCGAGGCACACGTCCTTCAATATTTTGTACTTTCCTCTACAATGACATTGAAAACAAAAGTTATATAAAAACTTTAGCAAATGATTAAATAATTTAGGAAACAAAATAAAATTTAAGTCGTAAAGAAAACTTATAAACAATTGTCATACCTGTTGCTTCTCATGATCCGGCATCGTCGTGCGTCCTAGTGTATGGAGGTATTTTTTTGCATCAATGTTTTTTTTATTTTTTCCAGATGATTCCAAAATAAAATTCAATAATGAAAAGGATAATATTAATGCAAAACTTGAAAGTTATTATTTAAATACCTCAAATGTAATTCATAACTTAAACTGGGTACTCGTCCAATGAGTAATCATCTGACGATACTGCTCTATAGGACAATCATCCACGACTAGTACCGCTTCTAACTCAGTGCCAACTCTAGCACGCCAGCCAATATACATATCATGCTTGTAGGCTCTCCAAAGCTCACCTAAATCCTTTAGACGTTCCAGTCGTGCACCCTCACCATCAGGAAAATTAAATCGAAGTTGAAATCAAAATATTAATTCATATAAATAAAAAAATAATTCATGGCATTAAATACAACAGATTTTTTTACCCATATCTCTACCCAAGCTCTATATTTGACCTCATGTGGAAAATGTCTCCACCACAGCGGGCTGACGGGAATGATGTCGGAGTATTTGGAAAGCATCTCCAGAAAACTCCGACATTGCTACCCTGTTTTCTCAACCATCTGATTGTCTTCATTATATTCCACCATAACCTGTGTGAGACGGTTCTACACCGAACGCATGCGTGTACGGCCCCGCACCCACCTCCTGTCAGTAGATGTATCTGTCATGAAAGAAAAACAAATATTTTATCAAAACATGTTATAATGAAAATAAATATTGCTATAAAAATTTGTTAGGGTTTTATAAATATACCTGCGCTAGTCTGATCAATGAGTGGCGCCAGATCCACAGAACCTGATGGAACACCCTCTGGTGGAACAGGACTCGAAGATGATGGAATATAAAAGCTCGGAGAGACAGAAGTACAAGGAAAAGAAGATGGAACAGCTGTATGACCTGATGCTGACTGGGGAGTGGGAATCATCATGGGATGTGAAAATGATGGGGCAGAAGATGCAGAAGGTAGCGAAAACATGGGAGGCCTAAATACCCCGTGTGTCCCTAACGACACACCGAGATCAGAATGTGGGAAGGATGAAATGTCAGTGGGAGGGGCAGGGTCTAGTCGGGCACACGCATCTCTACGTCCACCTCTGGTACGAACCCTCCTCGTACCACCGGCCTGAGTACTAGGACCAGTACTAGGCTCCTCGTCGAATAACTGTCGACGTAACGGTGGATCCTACAAAAAAGTTTACAAAAAAATTATTCACATGACATTATATATTCTGTAAATATATATATATATATATTTGAAATAAAGTACTCACTGTAGGCACTAATGGTGGAATGCCCAGCTCCTCCATCCGATGATTGTTCTCCGCCATTTTTTTTCTTCGTCTCTCTTCAATTGGCTGCATTTCCTGCATTTGAAAACAAATATGTAATTAATTAGAAAAAGGAAATTAATGTGTAAACCAAAAAACTAAATATATGAGGGGATGAGGGGATTCATTGTTAATTTAGCTATCAATTGTTTTAGAAGAGCTTGAATGAATTTAATAAAACATACAAGTTGTAATGTTCACCAAGTTAGAAATATTGTTTGATTTGGTTTGAATACAGTTCAATTCCAAATTAGAAAATGAAATTCAAGTAAAACAGCAACCAATAAACATTGAAAATTCACATAACGGTCAAGTCAGCTAAAACATATTTGTGATCAATACTAAATAAATATGAATATTACCAACCTTAACAACCCAACTCGAGGTAAACTAAAATAATTGAGAACATGGATGAATGATTCTATATATTTCCAACCACAACTTCAGGTTCACAATCAACTCTGACAATTGAGCTATTGGAGTCATCAAAAGAAATAAATGGATTGGTTCCATTGGCAATAGGGATAGTGTCAATTCCATCATCAGCATCATCAAAAATATGTCTTGGAATTACTTCAACTATGACACCAAATTAAGGTTGAAGTTGATCTTTGACATAAAAAACTTGTTTATCCATTGATGACAACACATATGTTTCTTCGGTAGCAAGAGTGCGGGTCATATTAATTACTCGAAATCCACAATCATCAATAAATGTGCCATGTCTCGTCATCGAATCAAACCAATGGAAATTCATCATTGTGACTTGTACATGAGAGTAATAATCCAATATTATTATTTTCTCAACGACTCCATAATAACCCACATTTTCAAGTCGCGGTCTACTATCTGATGAACTGGCATAACAATCTGTTGTGGTAGTAACCATAATACCATCATGTTGTGTTCTCATGTTTTTGGCTCGTTCAGTGACAATAAATCTGTACCCATTGATAACAATTGATTTACAGTCACGAACCACGGTATTAGGACCAAAAGCCAGAGCTCTTATTTCCTCAGAGACAGAGTCAGCAGACAAACTCAATACCTGCAATATAAATGATAGTTAAACTTAAGTAAATATTGAAATAATTAATTTAAACAGTAATATTTTTACCTTCAATTTTAACCAAGCAGAAAAATCTTTGCTATGCAAAGTCTCTCTCCTTCTCAAAGATAAAGAACAATGATTCCTATTTATCATTGTTTTATGTTCCCTGTAGATAAAAAAATATGAATAGTTTAACAGATATATATGTAAGATATACATATTCAATTTTTTTACCTGATATAGTCATCGAACAAATCACAGTTGAACAAAACTGTGCAATGTGCCATCTCCCGCTCTTCATGGCTTAATGTATTCAATGTATATGATCCATGAATTCCTCCTGTTTGAGGAAGTGATATAAAACTGGGTTCAATTTGCTCATATTGTTCTTCTTCATTTCTCATTGGTCTGTTCATTCTTGTAGTAAGATCAGACAAATACATCGAACAGAAATCCATACATTCTTGATCTAAGTAACCGTTCACGATAGAACCTTCGGGATGATTCTTTTTCCGAACATAAGACTTTAATGTGAACATATTTATTTCAGTTGGATACATCCAAAGAAAACAAACAGGTCCTCCGAGAAGTATTTCAGTTGGAATATGGACAGTCTGATGCAGCATGCATGTGAAAAATGATGGGGGAAATATTTTCTCCAACTCACACAAAATTAATGGGGCATCTGTCAACATTTTTTTCAAGAAAGTCATTGACAACTTCTTAGCACAAAGATCTCTAAACAAATGGCACAACCGAATAACACCCACCCTTACATTATTGGACAAAAGATGACGGATTGCTATTGGAAGCAACTCATGCAGTAGAACGTGATAATCATGAGTCTTCAAAGATTTTAGCTTCAACTCTCTTCTGTTGACCCGTTTAGATATGTTGCTTGAATAGCCATCATAAACTTTAATAGTCTCTAATACTTCCAGAAATTGTTTTTTTAGTAGGTGTCATCACATAAGAAGCACATGGAAGTTACCATTTATTTTAACTGATACGCACAGGATGCAATTCTGGTCTGATGCCCCAATCCACCAAGTCACGTCGAGATCGTAAATCATCTTTTGTCTTCCCCTTGACATTTAGAAGAACTGAAAGCAACATTTCACATATATTCTTTTCAATATGCATTACGTCTAAGCGATGACGTAGCAAATTGGTTGACCAATAAGGCAAATCAAAAAAGATACACCTCTTCCTCCAGTTGTAACAGGTTTCTGTGGAAAAATTCTTTCTCTTTCCAGATTTCATTTGACCCTTCCCGAACGAAAAACTGAAATCTTTCAATTCATTAAGTACATCAGTTCCAGACATACGCTGAGGTGGATCATCAGTCTCTATAGTATTATCAAATCTTTGACGACTCATTCTATATGGATGATCCTTTAGCAAAAATCGTCGATGTCCCATAAAACTGAAACTACAATGATGTTTCAGTCTTCTGGATCGTGTATTATTCATACAAACTGGACATGACAGTTTTCCCTTCGTGCTACATCCAGACATCATTGCATAAGCCGGAAAATCATTGATCGTCCACATAAGCGCAGCACACATCTGAAATATGTCTTTCGAACATGCATCGTATGTGCGCACACCCACATCCCAAAGAAGTTTCAACTCTTTTATTAAAGGTTGCATGTATACATCAATATCAATGCCGGGATCAAAAGGACCAGATATGAGTATACTCATGAAAGTGAAATATTTTTTCATCCACAACCATGGGGGAAGATTATAAATGTGTATAAAAACTGGCCATGTGTTGTGCGAAGTAAGCATCTGCCCAAATGGATTAAAACTGTCACATGAAAGACCCAACCTCACATTACGCACGTCAGCTACAAAATCAGGATGTCGAGCATCAAATCTCTGCCATGAAAATCCATCTGCAAGATGAACCAACTCATCCTTAGTCTTCTTTCTCTCGGTATCATTCCATCTCATTTTTATTGATATGTCATCAGACATAAAAAGATTCTGGAGTCTGGGGATCAATGGAAAGTGCCACATTACTTTCTTTGGAATGTGGGATGGTGTTCCATCAGATTTTGACTTCCAGCGGGATGTGCCACATTATATACATTCATTTCGTTCAGCGGTTTCTTCCCAGAATAAACTGCAATCTTTAGGGAAAGCAAGAATTTTGTTTCTGGAAAATCCAAGTTCTTCAACTAACTTTCATGCCATATAGTGGTTTGAGGGAATATCTGCATCATCTGGAAGAAAATCCTTCAAGAGGGTAAGAATGTAATCGATTGTTGTATTAGAAATCCCATACATAGTTTTTCCATGAAACAATCGGATTAAAAATTCCAGCTTTTTCATTTTATCGCATTGTCGATATACTGGAGTCGTGGCAGCATCATTCAATTTTTTCACCCTATCAATATCATCATTTTCACTAGATGCATCAGTTGTCCTCATATCGACGTCTTCTTGAGTCGAAATCCTTTCTTTTTCATGATGACGAATAAACAGAAACCGATCATCTAACAAATTCTCCATTCCAGTCCTTTTATTTCGATCATCACCAATTTGAGATTTCATTTTGTCCCCATTGTGATACCACACAAAGTAGTTTGCTTGAAAACCATTTTTGGTTATGTGGTAGCTGACTTCTTCACGACTCAACCAAGGTCTACCAACACAATTGGAACATGGGCAGTGTATGCGACCACTATCTGAAGCATTGTGAAATGCAAAATCAATAAAGCTCTCCAAATTGTTTTGAAAATCTCTTGAGATACGATCGGTTTCATACATCCAACTTCTGTCCATTCTGTAAAAAGAATTCATATAAGTCATTTTGTCATAAACAATTCAATAGGATTGAACTTTAATAGAAAATACATTTAAGTAAATGATAAAGGAAGAAAATAATCATGGTATCAACTACACATGTGAAAAAAACATACTAATGTGTTATTGAAAAAATGTAAAACCAACAAGAACTTAATGTGTTATCACATCAGAGCATGCCTCATCCCATAACCATATTAGTAGGGTATCCTCATATGCGATTTACCTTTTTGAATTAATATGCACTTCCTCACCAGGTACCTGAGTAGATTTCATAGATATAATCATCTCACATCCTGTAAGGCTTCCATTATGTATGATCTGCAGAATAATTTGAGTGATCATGAATCATGCATGGGATCTTCCCATGATCACTATAGATTATGAGAAGGAATTATGATAGGTCACGTGAAGAACATCAAACACATATTTTAGATAATTTGAGACATAATATAATAAAATAATGTATAAATCTATGGAATTTGGGATAAAAGGATGGATGAAATACTAAAATATGGGAGACTAAGGTGAAGGAAATATATGTTGACCCTAATGTTCATAACATGCATCACCTATGAAATTTTATTGCACTAGGAAATTTCATCATGTTCACAATACATTCCATTGGAAACCTATTTTGATCATTTGATGTCCCCTTGACATGTCAAATAAAATCAGATGGCACCCATGAATATTCCACCCTTGTAATGAAAAGCCTTTAATTCTCACCATACAGACTACATGTTTTCCAATAGATTTGTATCTCCTTCTATATAGGGGAATCAATACATATTATCTCAGTCTCATATTAAATGTCAGGAATGTTAGATGGATCCCTTAACACCCTCCAGGCACACCAACTAGGTCATGTGATGTCCTCAAATCATGTCACTATGGACATAAATCACCCTTCAAGACATGTCACACTGACTCTAGAGTTTCCCTCCCAATGTGTCAAACATGTCTTTTGATGAAAATGGAGAAGATCACCAAAATCAAGAGATTCCATATAGGCATTACATCCATTATCATGAAATTTCTTCTAGGATCAACCAGTCAGGACTTGTGATGTCCTCCAAACATTCCGTCCTTGATCATTAGAGAAACATCAGACAATCCACCGTACCCCCCTGGACACCTCGTACCCCCCCCCCCAGGATAGCCCTGCCCACCCTCCTAAACAGCCCACACCCCCTCCCCTGCAACCCCACCACCACCACCTAGACATACCACCCCCCCTGGACACCCCACACACCCCTCGTCCACCAGGACACCCCACCCAGACCCCCAGGACAGCCCACACCCCCTGGACAGCCCCGCCCAGCCCCGTGGACAGCCTTTCCCACCCCCGTGGACAGCCCCGCCCACCCCCGTGTACAACCCACCCACCCCCGTGGACACCCCCTACCCCCTAGACAGCCCAACCACCCCCGTGGATAGCCCACCCACCCCCCTTGACACCCCTTATCCCTTTGGACAGCCCCCCACCCCCTTGGATAGCCCGCCCACCCACCTGGACACCCCTACCCCCCGTGGCCAGCCCACCCACCCCCTAGACAGCCTTCCCACCCCTCCTTGACAGCCCGTCCACCCCCGTGGACGGCCCGTCCACCCTTGAGGACAGCCCGCCCACCCCCGTACCCCCCTGGACACCCCGTACCCCCTGGTTAGCCCCGCCCACCCTCCCAAACAGCCCACACCCCCCTCCCCTGCAACCCCACCACCACCACCTAGACATACCACCCCCCTGGAATGTGTAGAAATAACATAAAAATACATGATATATAGATAGCACAAAATACTCAACCTATGGGTTCACATTAAATACATAATCACACACCTCACTACTACCATAAAACACATAAACCACACCACCACCACACAAGACGCATAGCATTTCTCACATTCATTTATAAGCCACTTCATTCACACTTACATTGTCCATTCATTTAATGTTAAATTAATTAAATCCATTTTCCACACATCCATTTCTATTCCATCTCATTTATTTAATATCTTGTTTTTTTTTAACAGCATAATTTATTCCATAGATAACCAGGAAACTAATAAAACCACCACAAAACAACTCACCATCTCACAATAACCATCGACACCATGTTACATCGACCAACCATCTCACCAAAACAACCACATATCACAATAAAAATATTGCACATCACAAACCACCACACAACCAAAACCACCTCACCACATTATACACCACAACTTCATCACACAACACCTCCACACGACACAACACCACCACACATCATCACTATCATACAACTTCACATGACACATCCATGCCCACTAACCATCACATTACAACCCCACATATCACAAAGCCCAACTGGTCACCTCAATCCCCATAAAACAGCCTACAACATACAATGAAACACAACAAAAAACCTCTCATAGAGGCAACATACCCCAACTTCCACAATTTATTTATTCAAGGTCTTTTATTACATTACCCCTTTATTTAGCATGGACATTATAACACAACTGATATTCCAGGGGAAACTAATTAATTAACAAAATATTCATTCATTTCCCTATTTTACATGGTGAAATCACAGCAAAATCCAAACTTAAAACTAAAATATTAGATCAATAACAATAAAAACAAGGTACCATATGTGTATAAAGAAAAAAGTACCTGATTTGAGATGATTCAGATGGGTTTTCACCTATTCCGATGGGGGAGTTCGAGAGTAGCAGAGAGCTTCAGCTGGATTGATAACATAAAACTAAAATACTAGAGATATAACAATACAAATAATAAAAACAAGGTACCATATGTATATAAACAAAAAATTACCTGATTTGAGATGATTCAAATGGGTTTTTACCTATTCGGATGGGGGATTTGGAGAGTAGCAGAGAGCTAGAGGTGGATTGATAACTTAAAACTAAAATACTAAAGCAATAACAATAAAAATAAGGAAGTATATGTGTATAAATGAAAAAATACCTGATTTCAGATGGTTTTCACCTCTTCGGATAGGGGAGTTCGTGAGAGGAGAGTGGTGGAGCGGATGAAATTAGGTTTCTGTGCGAATGGGGGAGAGCAACCCTGTGGGTGGATATGGGGGAAATAATTCCCAACGGTTTTTAAAAACCGTTGGGAAAGAGATGCTAAGGACCCCTTTACCAACGGTTTGAGGAAACCGTTGGGAAAGAGATAATAAGGACCCCTTTACCAACGGTTTGAGGAAACCGTTGGAAAAGGGGTGACCCTTTCCCAACGGTTCTGAACCGTTGGCAAAAGGGTGATTAACACACCCCTTTACCAACGGTTTGAAGAAACCGTTGGCAAAGGTGTGGATTTCCCCAACGGTTTCAGTGAACCGTTGGGAAAGGCTTCCCTAGCCATTTCTTTACCAACGGTTTTATAAAACTGTTGGTGAAGACTCCCTTAATCCTTCAAGCCCAACGGTTTTAGCAAACCGTTGGTAAACACCCGTTGGGAAAAACAGTATTTCCAGTAGTGTTTTATTGAAACCGAATTGAATATTACCTCCCATTACATGAAATTTCCTGATTCAGGAAACATATGTATTTCCTTTGTGTATGAGGAAGAAAAGGAAGATTAACCTTATTAGGAACATATATATCTCACCAAACATGTTTAACATTTATTAGAAGGAGTTACAGAGGATATCCAAGTGGGTTTTCTTGAGGAAAAAGAGACACTAGATGCTTACTTTGAAAGGGAAGAATTTGAAATTGACACATCATGATTTAACATTGTTTAAATAGAATTATACTTTGACTTTACCTTTTATTTTTTCAATTATGCAGCATACCATCAGCTACCACTAGAGAATAAAGGGGTTGAAATGAAATTGGAAACCAAGAAAGATAAGAAATCATTCTTTGTCTTACCCCCACCAAGAAAGTTGTATTTTATTTTCCTAGCGGTGGATTTGGTGTACTATACCCATGGTTTCCTCAACAAAATGATGATGTTCATGATGTAAAGAAGAAGTTTTGTTTGTTTATGAGAAATGAACTTCACCCACAATCAGATTGGGGATAACCAATTAGAACTTCCCATCTAAAGGCAGTCAAAACCTAGTGTCCACTTGGGAGATTAAACCAATATATATCCTTCTTTTCTCATCCTATTTCTATATTCATTTCTTTAAATAAATTTCATATGTTTTCTTGTAGGTTTTTAGTGTAAAAAACATAGGAAATTTACTCAGCATTACACTACATATAAATCAGGTTTTACATCCTCTTTACACTTTCTTACTATTGTGATTCATTTTAAAATTTAATTACATGTTACATCCATTTGAATTAATTGATGAAACTACATCATTTAAGTGTGTGGTAAGAAATATTTTTAGTTTAGGATTTTCATTTTGTGTTTTTTTTTAAAAATTGTGTGTTTCCAAATTTTTGTGTTTTTATTTTTCAGTTTCTATTTGTGTTTTTTGAATCTTTTGAGCTAAAATTATTATCTTTTCCATTTTTTAAAACAATTTAATTGAGTGAACCGATTTATTCCATGAAATTGATCTTAAATGAATTCTTAAAATAACTTTGTTTCAAGTTCAATTCATTGGGAATTTCATAAAAATTACTCTGATGTTTGAATCCCATACCACATCTCATGGTCTTTATATTTTAAATCACCATCACATGAGGCTTCTGAAAACTTTTGTTTATATTCTTTTCATTCAACTCACTTATTGAGAGAACCATAACTTTCTTTTTTTAACCAGAATTTGATTTATTCCTTTCAAAACTTGAGGGTTTTAGGTACTTTTGTTTTAAATTATTGGGGCATTTATTTGGTTTTAAAACCCCCTTTTCAAGAGAATCCCCTTCATTCTGGCCTACCTTGTACATTTAATCCTTGTATCCCTTAGAATCCATGAACAAACCATTAGGTTAGCCAAATTAGATGCTAATTTTCCCTATCCAACCTACTCTTGATGTGAAATTTCATAATCTAGTTGAACTTAAGTATGGGGAAAGTTGTATTGTGTTGTGCTACCTCATTTTTTGAAAAATTTTGGTGGAAAATCAATTATTAAAGAGATTTGTGTGTTTTTGAAAATTTATTATTTTTAAATCTATGTCATTTCTATATCTTTCATGATTAGAGAAGCTGTGCCTTTTATAGAGCTTCTAATGGAGGAAGAAAGTTGCATCTTTTATAAAGCTTTCAAGAAACTTCGTGTTTGAGAAGATTGAATTTTTTTTATGAAATTATGAGTTTTTTGAACAATCCTAGAGTTTTAATTATGATGGAGATGAATTACTATTATGGGGAGTGAGGAGGATACCATACTTGAGAGAAAATTAGAATTGTGCAATTTTGCTTCTAAAAGATCCAATCCCTCCTCATTCGGCCTCAAAATTTTCCACATAAAAATCCTACTAACCAAAATCCATAGAACAAACCTATAAATTAATCATTACAAACACATGTCCTTGACTCACATATGGTGTGGAATTAGGAGTTTGTAAAACCTATGGTTACCCTTGCATTGGTTTGGATTAGAAAAACGTTTTGGAAAATTGATATTTGTGAGATGAGAGAAAATTCATGTGAGGTAGGTGTCTTGTGTGCATGGGAGGAGAAATTAAGAGAAAAATATTGAATGATATGATTTTAGAACTTGGAATAATGGTTATTTATGAGGCATGATATCTTTTATTTCTTGGTATGGAATTGTTGGATCTCATTGGCATGTGTTTTGAATTCTCTTTAATTTGATTTTGATGTTGACTTTTCCAAGAGTCCAAGTGATATTTGTGGTGGAATTGATAGAGATAATATTTTCATTATATTTAATATGTGTTTTAATTATTTAACCCATACTTATTAGTCAATTTGGGATTATTTGTTTCATTTTAGTGTCTTTGGTGAATTTTGGGTTTAATTGTGAAAATTGTTTAATTCAGGAAATTTAACAGTTTTGTAGAGCATTGGTATTTAAAGCATATCTTTTACAATATGGATCAAATGTTATTGATTTATTTTTTAAGGATTTCTATGTTCATGGGATTAAACGATTTCATTTGGACCGATATCCAATTCAAAACGCACTGGCCCAGATTAATCAATCAAGAGAAAAATATTTATGGCTAACATAATGGACTCCACCTTAATTAATGAGTCATATATCAGACTACATATGTTCAAATGAGGTGATTCTAGTTGTAAGATAAATAGGAATCCAATGCACGTTATTCTAATAGTGTTAAATAAGATATTAGTTCATTAAGTCTTTATTTGAATGCATCCAAAAGCTGTAAGTTGAAGAGTCACCTTGGGTAGAAATTGTTCGTTTTATTAATTCAAGTATAACATTTTATACTCTAATCGCATTGAAATTTAAAGAGTAGATAGAAAACCCAATTTTCAAGAACATTTAAGAAGACGATTTTTCAATATTTGGGGGTCTGGTGGGTAAAACAGTAGAAAATGGTCGGTGGAAAGATTCGGGAGGATATATTTTATGTTCTTCCTTAAACCTCTTTTCTTTATTTTTATTTTTGTAATGTCCTATTCTTCCCAATTATTCATGGATTCCCTTCACATGGAGGGTTAGTACTCTGATTTATTGGGTAAGTAGAGGTTTTCAATTTTTTAATGTTTTATTTCATGCACTTAATATTATGAAATATTTTCCCTCTTTTGTGAAGTTTGTTTCAATTTCTAATAATGGTTTTTACTATCAAGTAAGACATTATTTGGTTTTAGATTCTGTTGTTGATGTTGCTTTTTTCATTGATAATTTTCTCCCACCAACGGGTTGTGGTCTATACACTATGTAATAGATCCTGGCTTAGTGGTGAAGTACTTGGCGATCGTCGGTACATGTTGGAGGGGTAGTGGATATTCTTGGTTATTTGGGATAGATAAGAACTCGTTGGGAATTATATAATTCAATTGAGGATATTTACTAAAAATCATTCACACATAAGAATTATAGTAGACCAAGCTAAGATTTTGGAAAGGTTTACTCTCACCATCACTATTTAACCAAGGGAGTGAGAAGAAGCGATCGTGGATACTCACTTTAATCAGTTTAGTAGAAGGGTATTGGATAAATTAGAACTATGACAATCTTGCAATTGGAAAAATGATCCTGACATGATCAATCAATTCATATCACTATTTTTTATCCCTTTATTTGTAAATTTTGTTAAGTATTTTTCTCTATTTATTTGTTTTGTTTTGTAACTTTAGTTCCTTTTCAAAATCAAACAATTTTAAAAACAATCTGCACTTCTTTATCAAATTTTAGGTGACAGTTTTATTGTTGTATGATCCTCTCTAGAAACAACCTAGGTTGACCACATTACAATATTTTAACATAGGTAATATTTTTTTGGCATACCCCATGACATGCACATGTTAAACTCTTCAATAAAATATATTCTTTTAAAAGAAATTACCTTCATTAAAAAGGGAAGAATAATATTCTTTCTAAATTATTCAAAAAAATTATCTCTTAAAGAAGGTTTATGAGAGTGAGGAGAACAAATTAAATGAGAATACTGCTGAATAAACCATTAATTATAGTCTTATTGGTCAAGAATATGAAGTAAGTACATATGGTGATACTCAAATTGATAGAGTTTACTACTAAATAAGGTGAATCCGTAAAAGATTACATTATGATAATTGATATCAAGATGTTCCAAAAATAAATTATATGGCTAAGTGATGAAAATTAATATCCATAGGAAATACTTCTTAAAGGTAAACAAGTATATATTCAAATAGATGATTTTTTCAGAAAGTTGAGTGGCTTAAAGTTAAAAATACTGATTAAAAAATTATTTATGGCCTTAATTCTACAATCATCAATAAATATGAGTAGAATGAAAAGATGAAGATAAAAATTATTGATGTTTGAAAGAACGTGAATAAATTAAAGTTAAATTAAAGTAAGGTATTCACATAAATTAGTGAATGTTACATCATATCTGAGATAAAAATCAAGGCTATGGAATAGTTTTGTGAGTCCTTACAATTTTTTAAAGTAAACACTATTGAATATTATAATGATAAAAATAACATAGGGAGATCATGTTTTTAGGTAGATATGATAAAAACCATATGGTTTTAAAAACTCTAAGGATTGAAGATAGAATTAAATATACATAAAAATAGAGAGATAAAAATTCTATAAATTGTTATATGTTATCTACAACTACTAAAAGAATAGTCCAATAAAAGTTTTTTGTGAAACCATCACATTGAATAATTGGAAAAAAATTTATCAAAGAATAATAATCCAAGGTTATTTTTGTTTTTTTATTAATTTTAATCACAAAGACTATGTATGATAGTATAATATGAATCTACCAAGACCAATAAGAGTACATGATATAAGGGGAGATATGAATATAAAAAAACAAACAAAAATCATCATCAAGATAAGAAGAATGCCGAGATGAAGAATAGAATTAAAAAACTAAAAGAATTGTATAGATGGTGTGGCCCAAAAATACAAAATTTATATTATTATCTTTATAAAATTAAATATTAATTACATGTAAATTTAATATCAATGATTTTTTAGAAGTGTAATAATTTACATCAGTAAGAATATGTTGTTGATGTTTCTTTTAAGGATTTCAATGCTAGGATTCCATGGATTCTGGATAAATATTGCCCATTTCACATGAAAATTTATCTTAAAGACATAATTTTTTTTAATAGTATGAATATGGAGTTATTTCATTAGGTAATGATAACTTATTATACATTTAGTGTGTTGCAGAAAAAAATACTATCCAAAAGAAACTAAACCTTAACAATGTCTTATTTTATTAATATAGTATTACATAATTTTTTTTTCATGTCACATATTTTTTATTATGGTAATGATGTTATATTTAGATAAAATGGTTTCAATAATAAAATGTATAAATATATAATAGATTTTTAATGAGTCATGAGAAGTAATGGAAACATATTTTAGGCTGGAGAAGAAAAAATAGATTCTCACATGATTATCCAAGATGAAAATAATTTATGTCATTAATGACTTGTATATATTCCAAAAATATAAAGAGAAAAATAATTAAATAAAATTATATTATAGTGAAAATGATTTTTCCTTGTATGAATTTGAAATATTTATTTATATTTATTCAGATTCAGGCGATGAAACGATGTTTGATTCTGAGGTCCAGTGTGTTGAGAATTAAGTTTGTAAAAATATTAAAAATATTATTTATTACATTCTAATGATTTATAAAATAAAGTTAGATTACTCTTAAATATAATCATAGATAAAAAATTTGATACAATGGTTGAATCTATAATGCAAGTCTTACCCTAAGTGTGACCTAAAATATGTCGGTGTGGGACGTTCAGATATCACAACGATTGGAGGGTTCATTTAGTTCAATAAATAAATAATTTTATTTATTTTGTTAAGTAACCAGAACCTAATTTTACATTTAAATAAGCTATTATAGTGGTTTTATAGGGTTATTTTCTTAACCTCAGGACCATTTATAGGTGTGTTGTTTCAAATTCATTGGTGAATCAAAATTAGACGGTGAAGAAACTATAGATCCAGGAAGTTTGATGCACAAAAAACACAATAACTCATATTCTTCATTAAGGAGCATTTTATTAATCAATAAACAATCCAATTATAGGTTGGGATTATTTATTTTTGGATTATGTCATAATTGATTAAACTATTTGAGCATGGTCAATTCTATTTCTTGATATGTGCTAAATCAGGCCTTTTTATGCATCTATACATCGACTTTAAATTATATTATCCATTTGTTTCTCACCCAGGATATCATAAATTGGGTTTTTTTGGCCAATAATTCTTGGAAAATGGTCTTACACCTTTTTTGGGAGCATTTATACCATTAATTCTTCATGTTATTCACGGATTGGGTTGTGGGGTATCAATTCGACATTACGAGGTTAGACTAGGACCGATTGGACCACCAGATTAATGGAAGATTCATGTTCAACAAACAGAAATGTGAATCTGGTATGTATTTGTATTATTTGTAGGATAATAGTTATTCCACCAAGTAAAGGATTTACATTGATGTGAAAGGAGATGTGGGAAGGCACAGTAGTGTGAGGTGGATTGTATGGGTTTCATGCAGATGATTGAAAATCTATTTTCTGACCATTGAATAGATAGAAACAATGAACAGAGGACTTTTACACTGATTAATGGATCTTGGAGGTGATATACAAAGAGGAATGATATATTCGGAACACTTGAAGAGGATGTATGTTTCCATAAACAACCAGAAAATACACCATGTAGTATGAATAACACACGTCACATATTCTAGTTTCTACGATGACTAGGGTTTCACTTGGAGTTAAATATGACACATAGTGTGGATGGGCCCCATGATTTGTATCCCTATAATATTATACAATACATTTTTAGG
This sequence comes from Viscum album, assembly GCA_963277665.1. NCBI lineage: Eukaryota > Viridiplantae > Streptophyta > Magnoliopsida > Santalales > Viscaceae > Viscum > Viscum album. The sequence continues at coordinate 125,129,766 of OY728139.1, read as the reverse complement.
AGTACACTATAATCACCTCGTGTGGGATGACACGTTGTGTACTGAAGTAAATATAGATGGACATAATTACACATACATGACTAGGAGCACGCGCAGGACCCAAGGTGGCTGAGCATGCCATGTAGTCTGACTATATTCCATGTAGTGATACACAGTTAGTGATATGTGTACCTTTAAGGACAAGAAAAGGTATAAAAGTCAAACCAAATTCCGTGTGGTTCACCTTACACATTGTGTACCCCTTATTTCCTTTTTTGGAAACTCTAGTATCTCATATATCATTCATTTAAAATCATATTTTGGACAGTGAGTAGCCTATCATAATTGCTTTCAATGTAAAAAAAGACATTGGCCCCCCATATTGTATTTTGAGACATGGTGTGAGATTTTATATGTGGGATTCTTATTTAGGCAACACTCGACGACAACAATGATCAGGCAGGATCATCAGAGGGATCACAGTTGCACCCTCTTTTTTGGAAATGCCTGAGTCCTCGATTGAAATTTAGAGTGGAACCCTCAAACTGGGTTGGATATAGGTATTATATATAATATTAGATCAGTACCCTCAGGTTGGTACATGTCTTAGGTCCTCTACCTATCAACTGAGTGGCACCCTCTTGGAGAGTCAGGGTATGGGTCTTCAACTGTGAGTGTGGTGCCCCCCTACAGGGCAAGGAATGGGTACCCTATATATTATCTGAGTGGAACCCTCCTATATTATTATGGTATGGGTCCTCTAATAATATATTAGAACCCTATAGCAGGGCTGGGTATGAGTAATCTACTGGCTACTTGTATGGAACCCTCCAGCTGGGCTGGGCATGGGTCCTCTATTGACCATTGAGTGTCACCCTCCTGTGAAGTTAGGGCATGGGTCCTCGACCATCAGAGTGGAAACCTCATGTGGAGATACAGAAAGGGTACTATAAATAACAATTTGAGGTTCACCATACTATTTTTTCAGGGCGTGGGTCCTCTACCTAGAGATTGTTTCCACTCTACTGTGTGACATAGTGGTGAGGTGTGACTTGACATGGATGTCCCTTCCAACAGACGTGCAAGGTGGTGGGCATCATTGATGGACTTTTGGAACTATTGGCATATTTTCTTCAGATGGGTTATGAGATAGATATCTCATTTAAATCTCATTTGTGATTTTTGTTTTTAAGTATATATATATATATCCATGTGATTGGAGTGTTTTTACTCTCTTGCTTTAGGTTGATCTATCTATCTATTAATATCGTGTCTCTTATGTCTCACACTTCATATTTTGGGGAATCCTATATGGTATGAATATACTCACCCCTAAATGGAATTTGGACACACATGTCATGTCTTATAAATATGAAATACATGTCAGAGGTGACTATAGAGGAGTATAGGGATACCGGGTGCATTGGACCACACATGGTGGTTGGAGTTTGGAGATCAGTATTTGGAGTGTCTTTGCATTTTACTTTACCAGTTTTTTCAGGTTGGGATATATTTCTTATTATGAATGTATTTTTTCGTTTACCTTTTAGTTTTCACTATCATACTCATTTACTCCCTATAGGTTTTACATGAATGGATTATTACTCTAGATATTTTATCTTTTACTTTATTCCTCTATACTTTTTCATTGAGATGGTTGGGTTTGAGTGTACATATAAATTACTAAAAGGAATCCAATAAATTTATTCCTTTCAGTAATTTTCACTAAATACGCCCCTATAGATATGGGCTTGGGGTAGTTGCAACTCAAGCCCTGTTGGGTATAGTTGTGGTTGATTTTCATCGTAGCATTTAATTCCTTGTGAAGATGTTTGGAGTAGTCCCATTATGAGGATTTTGGTTGGGATTTAAGGAAATGGTGTCAAAGTGTTTCAAGTACAACTGTAAAGACCCGCAAATTTCAAGGAAATTTTTTTCTTAATTTTCTTTGGAATTTTACAAGAGCGCAGCTTCAGACGGCACCTGATTCCGAGGCCCGGTGTGCCCGGAATCAATTTCCGAAGTTTGGCTCGGGTACGTTCAGTGAACGGACGAGCGGGTTTTTCTATCTTTTGAACCGGTGCCCGGAATCAAATTCTGAGGGCACCGATGAAATCGCAGCGCCGGTATTTACTTAGAAACGCCTCTTCCGGAGTTGCGTTTGCTCAGACGTGGTTTTTAAATTTTGCGGCTTTAAGTCAGAAATAAAATAAAGTTTGTGCGACAACTTTATTTTATTTCACTTAAACTGCTTGGAAGCCACTTAAAGTCACTTAAAGGCGGCTTGAACTGAGTTGAACTGGATAGGATGCTATCCAGAAATATCCTACCCCTTGGTAGGATATTTGTGCGGTGGGACCCGCACGAGCCCCGCCGTTTCTTTCGCTAAGTAACGCACCCGCGAAAACCCGTCAAAGTAACTGAAAAGTCAACCGACGCGTTTTCTTTAATTCTTAACAGACCATTTAATTGGGCGGTTTATTTCGTGAATTAAATGGACTGTTTCTTCGTGAATTAATTGGGTCGTTACTTATGCGTTTTACGTTTGTCGGCAAAATAATAAAATAGACAAACTTGTCTATTTTGGAGGATTGCTATCGTTGTGCAATTCCTCTGAGCCTCCACCCTCTCCGCGAAGAACGTGAAGAACGCGAAGAACGCGAAGAACGCGAAGAACGCGAAGAACGCCGGAACCGGAATCCGACGACGCACGATCCGCGACGTCAACAGCTTTTCCGCGACCTTCTTCTTCTTCTTCTTCGGTGCCTCTTCTTCCGCGGCGAACCTGCGATCGGCGGTTAAAGGTGAGAATCGAAACTTCTAAATTCTCCCTTCTTAATTTCAATAACAACGGATTTAATTAATTAAATCTGTTTGTTCTTGATCCGGAGATTGGCGACGCGACGCCGGATACCGCGACGACGCGACGATCTCCTTCTTCCGCGACGAGCGAATCCGCGACGACCTCTCGTCCGACGACGACTTCGAGGTAAGGGATGTTGGATTATTTTATCTTATTTCCCCTGTGTTTATTCTTTTAAAGTGAAGAACATGATCTCTGACAATTTTAATTTATTTAAAATTGTTGTTGATTATTCCTCCCGTGGATTATGACTAACGCGGAGGGTGCGGGTCTAACGAACAAGACCCGGCAACCCTCCGCCGATCTCTTTTGTTGTGAGGATATGGCGGACGATGACAAACCACGCGGTAGGGGCGATCCGTTGTTTCCGCAGTGAAGGTCGGCATCCGGGAGGGGCATCGGCGCAGACGGGAGGCAAATCGGGCCACCGGAGCAGCTCCGGCGGCCCGCGGAAGGAGGCGGCGGCGCCGGCGACCGGGGGCGGCGGCGCCCGGCGCGCCGCTGGAGGAATCCGCCGCGGCTCGGCCGCGGCGGCGGCGAACCAGCGGACCCGCGGTCCGCGGGTCCGGTCCACCCGGTCGGGACGCAGCAATGCGCCGCGTCCGCTGACCACCCGCGCGGCCCGCATGCGGGCCGCGGCTCCCTCGACCGCGGGCTGCGCCCGCGGCCTTCCACCCGCGCGGCTGGCCAAGCCGCGCCCAGGCCGGACCGGACCCGGCCTAGCCGGGCCGGGCCGGGTCGGGCCGACCCGGTTCGGCCGACCCCAGGGGGGGTTCGGGCCGGGTCGCCCCGGGCCCAGAACCCCCGTTTCGGGCCCTCTTCGGTCTTTTGCCCATATCTTGGGCCTGGGACCTCCGATTGACGAACCGTCAGCGGCTACGCGATCCTTGGATCAAGACGGTCGTTTCGGTATATTATACTCAAGGTTTAGGAAGACTTTGGGTTCGGCCGGGTTGGTTCGTACACGAAACCAACCGGGCCCTCGGAGCGGAAACGCTCATAACTTGAGCTACGGACGTCCGAACGACGTACCGTCAGCTGTGGTAGTTTCCTCTAAGTGAGACGGAACTTTTGGAATACTCCGCCCGAGGATCGGACACAGGCGGAGTACGGTCGGGTTGGTTTTGCTCTAAAAACCAACCGGGCCCCTGGGACGAAAATGCCAATAACTCTCAGACCGGGCGTCCGTTTGACGCGCCGTCTGTCGCGTTGAGATCCTGTTGTCGATACGGAACTTTTGGATACATCAACTTCGGACTACGTGTCAGTTGATGTATCAGCCTCTCGGCTCGTGGAGCGGACCCTCCTAAACGAGCTCGCTTTGTGCGGGAACCCTAGCGCTGGCTGTGACTTCGACGGCAGAGCAGAGATCCTTCGTGGACTGCGACGACAGCAGAGCAGAGATCCTCCGTGGACTGCGACGACGGCAGAGCAGAGATCCTTCGTGGACTGCGGCGACGACTGTGCAGAGATCCTCAGTGGACTGCGTCGACTACTGCACTCAGCGATCCCATGTGGATCAGTGCCTACAGGTTCTGTGTGAGCCCGATCCTACGTGGGTCCTTACTACCGGTTCTGTGTGAGCCACTGCCTACAGGTTCTGTGTGAGCCCGATCCTGTGTGGGTCTTTTGCGAGGGTTAGTACCTATTGATCCTTCGTGGGTCCGACGACTTAGATGGATTAGTGATCATCTTTGACGTCATCTGAAAAAGTATACCTGGTTGAGCTGAATCTTATGTTACTCTCCTTTGTGGATTGTGTTGAACTATCCTATGTGGATTTACTATTTACTCTCCTTGTGGATTTGAGTCTTGCTTTCCTTTGTGGATTGAGTTGTTCTTGAGCTCGTGAGCAGAGCTAGAATTGGGGACTTAGGTATATGTATGGGCATATACCTAAGTCGAATCAGATGTTACTTCGTGATTGCATCTTTCTTTTGTGCTATATCCTTTGTGGATTTCGGGAGACCTTCGGGGGTCTCGGGGTCCTTACTGAGTAGCTTGTACTCACCCCTGCACGGGCTATGCCCGCACCTTGTTGTGTTGGTTGCAGACGACGGACAGCGTTGATCACGGTTGGGCGTGGAGCAGGACGGTACCTGGAGGTGGACCACTGGGCGGGACGTGCTCGGAGCGGACGTGGGACCCGAGGAGCCTGGAGGCTATCTGTACCCACCCTTCAGGTGGGATTGCCAGTGGACGACACGAGGCCGCCGTCTTTTCTTCAGTTGCTGTACTTTACTTTTCAGTTGTACTTTACAGTTGGGCTTGTATTTCCGGCCCCCTTTACTTTTCTGCACTTTACTTTCCGCTTGCTGACTCTGTGTGGTTGTTACTTATAAAGGCAATGCCTTCCCTGTTTACTGGGATTTTACGCCTTGGTGCTAGTCGCCAGCCCCTGGCCTATGGAAGGCGGGCTTGGGGTAGTCACGGCACGGGCCCCGAGGTCGGGTCGTGACAAATTGGTATCAGAGGTGGTCGGTTCTACCGCAAACTCTGATCGTCCTTTCTTTCTATATGAAGCAATAGTGTTTAGTGTATTGAGTGTGGTTATCAGTTCAGGGAGCCCAGTGTTGGTGCGGCGGCCGACGTATCCGTACACCAGGACCCCGACTCCTGATTTCCGACTTAATGCATGAAAACATTGATTGCGTGTGTGTTTCAAGTTTTCTTTGTGATTACTTGTGTCAGCTCACCGGGTATACTGATCTGCTTTATGAAAGTCTCAAGTTTTCCTTGTGATTACTTGTGCCAGCTCACCAGGTATACTGTTCTAACTGTGGTGCTCTTGTTCTCCTTTTCAGGATGGCCCCGCGACGACAGCCAGCTAGGGTTCCGAGTGTAGGGCGCGACGGCAGCCCACCGAGCGACGAGGCCTCGGTGCAGGGCCCTTTGCCAGCAGTGGCACCGGCGGTAGCTTTACCCGCCGAGCCACCGATGCTGCCAGTACCAGACGCTAACGATGCACGTCGCCTCAGGGCACTGCACGAGTTTCAGGGCCAGCGACCGCCCAGGTTTCGCGGTGAGGCGGACCCCCAGGCCGCCGAGGACTGGCTAGAGGCGGTGGTGCGGACCTTTAGGCTAGTGAGGACACCAGCGGATCTCATGGTGATTCTCGCAGCGAGCCTCCTGCAGGCGGCGACAGGACGATGGTGGAGCCTGATGCTCCAGGTTCACGATGAGGCATCCTTGCTCTGGGCGGACTTCGAGAGCCTCTTCCGCTCTGAATTCGTCCCGGCCACCCTCCGAGCGGTGCGCATCCAGGAGCTTCTCCAGCTGCGCCAGGGCAGCATGACGGTCGCTCAGTACGCGGCGAGGTTCACTGACCTATCTCGCTACTCGACCGACATGGTACGGGACCCCTTCTTCCGGGCCCGGACCTTCGAGCAGGGCTTGCGACAGGAGATTCGGGCATCGCTGATCTCCCTCAGCATTCCGACCCAGGCGGGAGTGCTGGAGCGAGCCCTCCTGATCGAGAGCTTCCTGGCAGAGCCTTCTTCAGCGGCGAGACCTAGCGCAGGGCGGCAGGTAGCTGAGTCTTCGGCAGCAGGTAGCCGACGGATGACTCTCGGGTCCAGGCAGACCAGACCCCCACGCAGACGGCCTCAGGACACCGGCTCAGCAGTACGAGGCACACAACGGAGTGCCAGCCTTCCGAGAGGCAGGCTGTGCTACTCCTGCGGCGGGCAGGGTCACATGGCTCATGACTGCCCGACTCGCCGACCAGAGGAGCAGCAGACGGTGGAGGGGCCACCCAGGAAGAGGCAGAGGGTCGACCGTGGCGGTCCGCAGGGAGGAGGCGGACGAGGCAGAGGAGCTGGCCGAGCAGCGGGTGGTGGGCGACGCTTCCAGGCTCTACCCCCACCACCACCAGGAGGGCCACCTCGACCACAGGGAGCTGGCGGGCAGGGACAGGCCCAGCTCCAGGCAGTGGAGGCCTACGACCCCGACTTGCCAGAGATGATTCGAGGTACGATCTGTGTCTATTCCACCCTTGCTGCAGTACTTATAGACACAGGAGCGAGTCACTCTTTCATAGCCTCTGCCCTTGTTCGGAGCTCGGAGATTCCGACTGAGCCGTTGGCTCGATCCTTACGGCTAGAGACTCCTACGGGAGCAGACTCGACGATTACGCACTGGTGCCGGCAGTGTGAGCTTATTCTAGGAGGCGAGAGCTTCGGCTGGGATCTCCTTGTAGCGGCGTCGAGGCCTTACGACGTCATCTTGGGCATGGATTGGCTATCCACGGTTCATGCCCAGATCGACTGTTTTAGGCGCAAGGTGCGATGTGTTCGCACCGACGGGAGCAGGTTTACCTTCACCGTCGAGAAGGGAACCTTTGCAGCACAGGATGGACTTCCGCGGAGGAGAGTGCAGCCCATCTCTCATCAGTTGGCTAGCCTCATCCTAGGAGCAGTGGACGTGCGGAGTCCAGCTTTTCCTGCAGCGGTGGACCAGTACGTAGACGTCTTTCCCGACGACGTTCCAGGGCTACCTCCTCGTAGAGAGGTAGACTTTTACATCGACTTGTACCCCGGGACAGCCCCGATATCTACTCCAGCATATCGGATGGCCCCCGCCGAGCTTCGGGAGCTGCGGGTACAGTTAGAGGACTTGCAGAGCAAGGGGTTTATCCGGCCCAGTGTTTCACACTGGGCTTCCCCGATTTTGTTCGCCAAGAAGGCGGACGGGAGCTTGCGACTGTGTGTCGACTATCGTCGCCTGAACCAGGTGACAGTGAGGAACAAGTATCCGCTGCCACGGATTGATGACCTCTTCGATCAGCTCAAGGGAGCGCGGTGGTTCTCGAAGATAGACCTCCGGTCAGGCTATCATCAGCTCAGAGTTCGAGACGAGGACGTACAGAAGACGGCCTTCAGGTGTCGGTATGGCCATTATGAGTTCTTGGTTATGCCGTTCGGCGTAACCAATGCTCCAGCAGTGTTCATGAGCCTCATGAACAGGATCTTCCAGCCATACCTCGACCGTTTTGTCGTGGTCTTCATTGACGACATTTTGGTATACTCGACGACTGAGGAGGAGCATGCCTACCACATGCGAGTTGTGCTAGACACGCTCCGAGAGCACCAGCTTTATGGCAAGCTCTCAAAATGCCAGTTCTGGTTACGTGAGGTCCATTTCTTGGGACACGTCATCTCTGAGGCGGGAGTTGCAGTGGATCCCGCGAAGATCGAGGCAGTGCTAGCTTGGGAGCCACCCAAGAGCGTGACAGAGGTGCGGAGCTTCTTGGGCCTAGCGGGATACTATCGGAGATTCGTGCCAGACTTCTCCAGAGTTGCGGCACCACTCTCAGCCTTGACGAAGAAGGGGAAACCCTTCGTGTGGTCAGACAGATGTCAGCAGAGCTTCCAGGAGCTGAGGCAGAGATTGACCAGCGCACCTATCTTGAGGTTGCCTGAGGAGGGAGTTGGGTACGTAGTTTACTGCGATGCATCAGGGACTGGACTCGGGTGCGTCCTGATGCAGGAGCGGGCCGTGATCGCCTACGGATCACGTCAGTTGAGGCCGCATGAGCAGAACTACGCCACTCATGACCTGGAGATAGCAGCAGTGGTCTTCGCTCTGAAGACTTGGCGGCACTATCTGATGGGCGAGCGCTTCACTGTCTTTTCTGACCACCAGAGTCTCAGGTATATCTTCTCTCAGAAGGACCTGAACCTGAGACAGCGGAGATGGCTTGAGTTCCTCCAGGGCTATGACTTTGAGATAGTCTATACTCCTGGGAAGGGGAACATGGTAGCCGATGCCCTCAGCAGGAGGACGGGCATTCAGCTACTTGAGGAGGCGACGGAGCAGCTAGCCTCCTTGCAGATATCCTTCGTGGATAGAGACGGAGCAGCCTTTCTTCAGTCTCTCACAGTCTCTCCTCCACTTCTACAGCGGGTCAGAGAGGCTCAGCGTGGGGACGCTGACTGTGAGACCCGGCGTGCACTGATATCCTCAGGTCAGGAGCCTGATGGTTTCTCCCTTGGAGCAGAGCACGACATCCTTTTCAGAGGGCGTACCTTCGTACCGGTTGCTTTACGAGAGGAGGTGCTGAGAGAGTTTCACACTTCTCCCTTGGCGGTACATCCCGGAGTGGCGAAGATGTACCAGGATCTCAGACGACAGCACTGGTGGCCGGGCATGAAGAAAGTTGTGGCAGAGTTCGTTTCACGATGCCTCACCTGCCAGCAGGTGAAGGCAGAGCATCAGGTACCAGCAGGTTTGGTACAGCCCTTGGAGGTCCCGGAGTGGAAGTGGGATAGCATATCTATGGACTTCGTGACTGGAATTCCACGCACTTCCAGAGGTCACGACTCCATTTGGGTGATTGTCGACCGACTCACCAAGTCGGCACACTTCTTACCCATCAGAGAGCAGGGCTCAGTGGAGAGCTTGGGACGTCTTTACGTCCAGGAGATCGTACGGCTTCACGGTGTGCCATCATCTATCGTCTCCGATCGAGATGCTCGTTTCACTTCCCGGCTCTGGAAGGGGTTGCAGGAGGCGTTCGGGACGCGGCTCCATCTGAGCACAGCCTTCCACCCTCAGACAGATGGTCAGACGGAGAGGACCATACAGACACTCGAGGACATGCTCCGTGCATGTGTTCTCGACTTTGGTCGCAGCTGGGAGGACCACCTACCCTTGGTGGAGTTCGCGTACAACAACAGCTACCACTCCACCATCGGGATGGCACCATACGAGGCGTTGTACGGCAGACCCTGCAGATCACCGTTGTGCTGGACAGACCCTGGGGAGTCAGCACTCGTGGGACCAGAGATGGTCCGAGCCACGACAGAGAAGGTCCAGATCATCCAGGAGAGGATGAGGACAGCTCAGAGCCGGCAGAAGTCATATGCTGACAGGAGGCGGAGGCCACTAGAGTTCGAGGATGGCGACCACGTCTTTTTGCGTGTCTCACCTCGACGTGGTTTACGGAGATTTGGCCGAGGTGGCAAGTTGTCTCCACGCTTCATCGGGCCTTTCCAGGTCCTCAGCAGGATAGGAGAGGTGGCTTATCGCCTGGCTCTACCACCTCAGTTGCACCGGGTGCACGACGTCTTCCACGTGTCTCAGCTGAGGAGATACGTGCACGACCCGACGCACATAATCGACTTTGGGGAGCTGGACGTGGACGATGGGGCGACTTTTGCGGAGGTCCCAGTGGAGATCGAGGATCTATAGGAGCGGGTCCTACGTGGGTGGTCGATTCCTCTTGTGCGCATCAGATGGCAGCACGGGAACATCCAGGAGAGCACTTGGGAGCGGGAGGCTCAGATGCGTGCTCAGTACCCCCATTTGTTCCCCTAGTTTTTGATGTATCTTTACGGGGACGTAAAGCCCTGAGGTGGGAGTAATGTAAAGACCCGCAAATTTCAAGGAAATTTTTTTCTTAATTTTATTTGGAATTTTACAAGAGCGCAGCTTCAGACGGCACCTGATTCCGAGGCCCGGTGTGCCCGGAATCAATTTCCGAAGTTTGGCTCGGGTACGTTCAGTGAACGGACGAGCGGGTTTTTCTATCTTTTGAACCGGTGCCCGGAATCAAATTCTGAGGGCACCGATGAAATCGCAGCGCCGGTATTTGCTTAGAAACGCCTCTTCCGGAGTTGCGTTTGCTCAGACGTGGTTTTTAAATTTTGCGGCTTTAAGTCAGAAATAAAATAAAGTTTGTGCGACAACTTTATTTTATTTCACTTAAACTGCTTGGAAGCCACTTAAAGTCACTTAAAGGCGGCTTGAACTGAGTTGAACTGGATAGGATGCTATCCAGAAATATCCTACCCCTTGGTAGGATATTTGTGCGGTGGGACCCGCACGAGCCCCGCCGTTTCTTTCGCTAAGTAACGCACCCGCGAAAACCCGTCAAAGTAAATGAAAAGTCAACCGACGCGTTTTCTTTAATTCTTAACAGACCATTTAATTGGGCGGTTTATTTCGTGAATTAAATGGACTGTTTCTTCGTGAATTAATTGGGTCGTTACTTATGCGTTTTACGTTTGTCGGCAAAATAATAAAATAGACAAACTTGTCTATTTTGGAGGATTGCTATCGTTGTGCAATTCCTCTGAGCCTCCACCCTCTCCGCGAAGAACGCGAAGAATGCGAAGAACGCGAAGAACGCGAAGAACGCCGGAACCGGAATCCGACGACGCACGATCTGCGACGTCAACAGCTTTTCCGCGACCTTCTTCTTCTTCTTCTTCGGTGCCTCTTCTTCCGCGGCGAACCTGCGATCGGCGGTTAAAGGTGAGAATCGAAACTTCTAAATTCTCCCTTCTTAATTTCAATAACAACGGATTTAATTAATTAAATCTGTTTGTTCTTGATCCGGAGATTGGCGACGCGACGCCGGATACCGCGACGACGCGACGATCTCCTTCTTCCGCGACGAGCGAATCCGCGACGACCTCTCGTCCGACGACGACTTCGAGGTAAGGGATGTTGGATTATTTTATCTTATTTTCCCCGTGTTTATTCTTTTAAAGTGAAGAACATGATCTCTGACAATTTTAATTTATTTAAAATTGTTGTTGATTATTCCTCCCGTGGATTATGACTAACGCGGAGGGTGCGGGTCTAACGAACAAGACCCGGCAACCCTCCGCCGATCTCTTTTGTTGTGCGGATATGGCGGACGACGACAAACCGCGCGGCAGGGGCGATCCGTTGTTTCCGCAGTGAAGGTCGGCATCCGGGAGGGGCATCGGCGCAGACGGGAGGCAAATCGGGCCACCGGAGCATCTCCGGCGGCCCGCGGAAGGAGGCGGCGGCGCGGGTCGCCGGCGCGGCGGCGCCGGCGACCGGGGGCGGCGGCGCCCGGCGCGCCGCCGGAGGAATCCGCCGCGGCTCGGCCGCGGCGGCGGCGAACCAGCGGACCCGCGGTCCGCGGGTCCGGTCCACCCGGTCGGGACGCGGCAATGCGCCGCGTCCGCTGACCACCCGCGCGGCCCGCATGCGGGCCGCGGCTCCCTCGACCGCGGGCTGCGCCCGCGGCCTTCCACCCGCGCGGCTGGCCAAGCCGCGCCGGCCGAGCCGGCCGGTCCGGGCCGGGTCGGGCCGACCCGGTTCGGCCGACCCCAGGGGGGGTTCGGGCCGGGTCGCCCCGGGCCCAGAACCCCCGTTTCGGGCCCTCTTCGGTCTTTTTCCCATATCTTGGGCCTAGGACCTCCGATTGACGAACCGTCAGCGGCTACGCGATCCTTGGATCAAGACGGTCGTTTCGGTATATTATACTCAAGGTTTCAGAAGACTTTGGGTTCGGCCGGGTTGGTTCGTACACGAAACCAACCGGGCCCTCGGAGCGGAAACGCTCATAACTTGAGCTACGGACGTCCGAACGACGTACCGTCAGCTGTGGTAGTTTCCTCTAAGTGAGACAGAACTTTTGGCATACTCCGCCCGAGGATCGGACACAGGCGGAGTACGGTCGGGTTGGTTTTGCTCTAAAAACCAACCGGGCCCCTGGGACGAAAATGCCAATAACTCTCAGACCGGGCGTCCGTTTGACGCGCCGTCTGTCGCGTTGAGATCCTGTTGTCGATACGGAACTTTTGGATACATCAACTTCGGACTACGTGTCAGTTGATGTATCAGCCTCTCGGCTCGTGGAGCGGACCCTCCTAAACGAGCTCGCTTTGTGCGGGAACCCTAGCGCTGGCTGTGACTTCGACGGCAGAGCAGAGATCCTTCGTGGACTGCGACGACGGCAGAGCAGAGATCCTCCGTGGACTGCGACGACGGCAGAGCAGAGATCCTTCGTGGACTGCGGCGACGACTGTGCAGAGATCCTCAGTGGACTGCGTCGACTACTGCACTCAGCGATCCCATGTGGATCAGTGCCTACAGGTTCTGTGTGAGCCCGATCCTACGTGGGTCCTTACTACCGGTTCTGTGTGAGCCACTGCCTACAGGTTCTGTGTGAGCCCGATCCTGTGTGGGTCTTTTGCGGGGGTTAGTACCTATCGATCCTTCGTGGGTCCGACGACTTAGATGGATCAGTGATCATCTTTGACGTCATCTGAAAAAGTATACCTGGTTGAGCTGAATCTTATGTTACTCTCCTTTGTGGATTGTGTTGAACTATCCTATGTGGATTTACTATTTACTCTCCTTGTGGATTTGAGTCTTGCTTTCCTTTGTGGATTGAGTTGTTCTTGAGCTCGTGAGCAGAGATAGAATTGGGGACTTAGGTATATGTATGGGCATATACCTAAGTCGAATCAGATGTTACTTCGTGATTGCATCTTTCTTTTGTGCTATATCCTTTGTGGATTTCGGGAGACCTTCGGGGGTCTCGGGGTCCTTACTGAGTAGCTTGTACTCACCCCTGCACGGGCTATGCCCGCACCTTGTTGTGTTGGTTGCAGACGACGGACAGCGCTGATCACGGTTGGGCGTGGAGCAGGACGGTACCTGGAGGTGGACCACTGGGCGGGACGTGCTCGGAGCGGACGTGGGACCCGAGGAGCCTGGAGGCTATCTGTACCCACCCTTCAGGTGGGATTGCCAGTGGACGACACGAGGCCGCCGTCTTTTCTTCAGTTGCTGTACTTTACTTTTCAGTTGTACTTTACAGTTGGGCTTGTATTTCCGGCCCCCTTTACTTTTTTGCACTTTACTTTCCGCTTGCTGACTCTGTGTGGTTGTTACTTATAAAGGCAATGCCTTCCCTGTTTACTGGGATTTTACGCCTTGGTGCTAGTCGCCAGCCCCTGGCCTATGGAAGGCGGGCTTGGGGTAGTCACGGCACGGGCCCCGAGGTCGGGTCGTGACAACAACTTTCAGACAATAAAGTCTGGTTTTTGTGTGGTGGTTTAAGTATCCATTCATTGAGACCTTGAATAACTACTTTTCAACTGGACATACAAAGACATTGGTTGTAGGGATCAATGGTATATGCATCATATATAATTGTGTCTTTTGACAGTACTTATTAACTTAGATCCCCATTGTGTGTGTGTATATATATATATATATGATTATAAAACTGTTTTACGTGTTGATTAAATTTTCAATATGCCCCTACAATGTAGATGGAATGGTTACCACTTCTAGATCAAGAAGAAGTTCTAGTGAGTTACAAGGCCTCATTTTAGGGTCCATCTCGATAGATTCTTCCTCTAGGTGGATAGGTAGAAGCACCCCAAACTATTAAATAGTAGATCATACCAGCAAAGCACATGAGGATTTGTGTAGGATTAGCACACTCCATGATTTCCATCACTATAGGCCCCTGTGGTTCCACAGTGATAAATATCCCCAAGAAGTAGAGGATTAGCTAGATTTGGTGATCCATATATTTAGGCTGATCAGGACACCAACTCATCAGGTGGTTGCACTGGTAGCTAGAATTTTTCTACATAGATTCTAGTATCTAGTGGAGTCTTGTTATATAGATACATTATGTAACACACCAATCTTCCATGATACACTTCTATTTAAATAATTCAGTAGCTTGCGCTATACACAACACCGAGTTCGAGCGCACCTTGACTTACCAAACTAATTGTTTAAAAAGTGTTTATACATAGTATTAACCATATATCGAATTTTATATATTACATGAAATTTTAACATTCATATTATTTTTTTTATGAATAAGATATGGAGGAATTCAATTTTTCAAATAAAAGAAATATTTTTTAAAAAATGCATTTTTTTGCCTTTTAATGGTAAACCCTTTTTAAATATAATATTTGGTACTTTTATATATTCAATTTAATGAAATTAAAATCTTTTTTAGAAGATGGAAATAAAAATGTAGTTTGGATGAATTTTTTTTACTTTCTTTATAACATTCATATTTTGATGAATAATGAAAAATACTAAATTTTAATTGAAAACAAAATTTTTAATTGAAATAATTTATAGTGTTAAATTATGGATTTTAGGGGTTTTAAAGTATAATTAGATTATATTTTTATCATTTAATATAATTTAAGTAATTTAATGTAATTTCACATTTAAATTATACATAAACACATGTCAATCTTTTGATAGCTTTTACTTCTTAAAAACCCACTTTCTGATTTTGACAATGGGAAATAATTTTAAATTAATTAATGCAACTTCTATGTTTTGAATTTGGAAAAAATTGATATCATATTTCGAATCATAAGGTCCTAATTGATTAAATAGGTACCTTTTTTGGCTTTATGAATAGTAACTTTAGTAATTAATTTTATTTACCATGGTTAATGGGTAAATCATGTAAATAAGGGTAAAAAATAATATTATAATATTATAAAACTACCCTAACACATGTCCTAATCCTATTATATGATATATGTCTTAAAATTGGCATATTTGGGTCTATTTTGGGACCCCATGGATCCACATGGTTGTGATAATGACATGTTATAAAAATTATTTTAAAGATAAGAGAAATATAACATAAATTTGTATCTTTAACTAAAAAAATTAATTAGAGTCATATAAGTGATATTTTCAACAATAAATATTAATTATACATATAAAAATATTTCATACATGATGGTATTTTATTTTTAATTTTAGACATTAAATAATTAAATTTATTTATGATACAATAATGAAGTTGTATTTTTCTTATTAAGGAAAGAATCAACTAATTGATATTATAAATATAAAAATAAATATAATTTGAACGTTTTTATGTCATCCACGAATTTTTTGGATGACTATGACATGATATATTTTATTCAATGAATTTATTTCTAATTAATCGAGTTTTTATGACTTTAACAAAAATAATTTACTAAATAGTCTCAAAATTGACATTAATGAGTTTTTAAAACAAATACTATTTTATTAAATGATATAAAAATCCTAAAAATATAAGATTTTTGCAACTGACATAGATAATATTAAAAAATTTATTAATGATCCTCTCAAGGTTATCTTGGAATTTTATTGTAATTAACTAACCATATATTATAAAAATACAAGAAGGCAGGGTAAGAGTTATATTATTTAACTAATGGTTAATCCAAAAAGATAAGGTTAATTTCATGAACTAAACATATATAAAAATAATTGGATGATATTATATAGACCCATACTCATCTTATCCTAGAAATAAATCATCTTTGAGCTATTATAAATAAAAAATAATTTTATAATAAACTAATATTTCAAGATTTTTCCTAAAGTGCCCCCAACTCTCTTATAAAAGGGAACATCACTTTCTCTTTTACCCACAACTTTTAAGCCTTTTGGTATGGCCAAACCCTACCCATTTATCCACAAAATATCCCTCAAATAATCTTAGAGGCCTAAATTTGGGCAGAGAGACATCCTAAGGATCCATTTTGTTCAAATCAAAAGGAAACACCCAAAGAAGAGGTAATTGTTTTATCCCTTCTTTCAAAGGTCTTTTCTCCTTCTACTTATTATTTCTATATTGTTTCCATAACAAAGTAACAAATACAGTATCATTCATATGATTAGATATTATTATAATCATGGGATAAATATATTCCTCATTTTATCCATTGTGCAAATAATAATATTACCATGCGTGTGTACATACGACTTACTGTCTTCATACTGTGGTGTAATTTGTTATTTTACATTACTTCATATGGATGGTTATAATGATGAGTATAATAGAAGTAAATAATGAATATTATGTTATTATGATAATTTATAATTAATATACCATCTAGTTCCATCATTAAAGGAACAATATCTTCGCTCGTGCATATGTACGACCTACCTTCTCTACGACGCGATGAGATTCATTCTCCACTTTAACCATCCAAGAATAATTATACAAAAATATATTATACATAATTATGAAATATATGACATAATAACTATACTATAATGAGATATATATATATATATATATATTTATGTATTTATGTACATTTATATTATTCACTTACTTCCATTAAATACAATAAGAAAACGAAAATAACATCCATGCGTACGTACGACCTACTATCTCCATGAAATGAGTATTCAGTTTAATATATATAACTATTATATATATTTATATTATGAATATATATGATATATAAATCATATTATACATTCTGTAAGTAAATAAATCACGATATAAGTAATATGATCAAGAATAACAAGTCAAAACACGTACGATAAACAAAGCGATTATTACCAGAAATGTTGCATTAACTTGAAATTGTTAATAAACAGGAAATATGAAGTCATAAAAGAATCTTATATGATATCAAAAATATTATTATGATATATAATATAAGTTAAAAATATTCTTAAAAACATTATATAATATTTTTCAACATGTACGAAGAGTATCAGAACTAAGGTAAGGATTAATTCCTAAAACTCATTATTATCCAAGATTGATAATATGTAAGTATTTACTGTGAAAATTTATCATTTATGTTAATTTTTCACAAAATTTTTTTCAAAGGAAAAATTTAAAGGTTTTATGGAAGGTAATATTTAACTAATTTATCTTTTTAAATGTTTTATGGATTTATTTTTCTAAATCTATTTAATTAAGGTCCATCTTTTCTAAATGATTTTAAGGATTTATTATGATTATTTTAAAATGTTAATTACTTTCAAAATATTAAAAGTGGAATGGGACACTTTGATTCAAAAATATATTTTAAAATACTTCCTTTATAAATTGTGTAACTTTTAAAAGATTTCATAAAAAAGGGATATTTCTACTCGAGTTTTACTGGTTATTTTAATCTGTTTCACCATCTTTTATTGGATATTATTCTTGATTGGGGTTGATTTATTATAATACAATCTTTCATAATGTATTAAATGAGTTATGATATGTTTAACTATGGATGTTCTATTTTTATACCATTCATGGTTTATATATTTTCATTTCATATGCTAGTTTTAATATAAATGTTTATGTTATGTTTCAACCTTTTCATATGAGGAATGCATTAGACTTAGTAATTGATGGGAATAGTCTGATATAGCCCCTTGATGAATTGGTAGGTCTCATGAGACAAACTAGTGTCTTATAAAAACTCCTCGACAGAATATTTGTCTATGGTCTTAGCACAAGGCCTTGACTTAGTGGTTAAGATGGCTGACATTATACATTCCCTCATTATGAGATTAGTTATTGATTTTACAAGTGACTATTCAACTAGTAGAATATCCATGTGAATGTTTAAAAGGAATTATTTGATTAATTATTTCCATATTATGTTGAAGATAATGTTTTAAAAGTACTGTCTTTAGTTTTGTACCTTTCATTAAAAGTTTATACTTAATTATGATAGCTTTTGTTGTATTGTTTATCCTTAATGAGCATCTAATCCCACCCCTTTCCTATGTTTCATTTTCCCAGGATGACAAGAAGTGTTTTATGATTGATATGCAAGTTTAATCTATGGGAATAATGGTGTTCTTAAAGGATTATTTATGTTTTATTTTATGTTAGAAACTGTAATGTAAACTACATGTATATATTATATTTTTTCAAGACTTCTAAACTGAATGGTCCATCAGGACTTGACTCCTTTTAATCATGCCAATGTATTAAAATAATGCACTGACTCTGGGTAATTGGGGTTTGGGAATTACACATGATGAGTCGACACAGTCATGGTCATACTTCCCAAAGCTGTTTCGTGAGGAGTACTACCCCTCCTACTTGCGCTCAATTAATATTCATGAGTTTCTAGAGCTACAGTAGGGAGGGATGAATATTTTAGAGTATATTTTGAGGTTCATAGACATTACTAGGTACTCAATTGATATAATCTAAATTGGATACTTTCAATTATAAAAATTTATATAAGGAATCCACATAGATATTTGGTCCATTGTGGTACCCTTACGCATTCCCACCTATGTAGGGGGTGTTAGAGTGGGAAATGGTGAATGAGAGATTCCTGTAAAAGGGATGAACTATATATGGGGTTGGTGGTGGGAATTATAGAGCCGATTCATCAAAAATATATAGCAGAAACCATTCAATAGGATCTTATCATAGGAGATCTTCCCTCGATCATGCTTGGGCATGTGGTCAGGGGTAGAATAGAGGACCATTGCATCCCAGAGAGGGGTGGTTCTATTCATGTGATGGGAGAGGTTACATGGCATGTGATTAGCCAACCCAATGTGATGATGAGAAAATGAATATAGCATATGGAATTCCACAATAGAGGAAACATTGTGATCAAGGATCTATTGGGTGAGAGTAGGGTGGACCCTAGGAAGGTAGAGCTGTAACTGGAGTAGATGGATCTCTAGGAGGAGGATCTATGGGTGTTGGATGACACTATGAGATCTGTCCACCACCACCATATGGTCTACCTCTAGCTTAAGAAGCTGGCAGTTTAGGCCGTGGATAGCTGCATTCTATGGAGGTGTACAAACCTGTGGATCACGAGATGATTATAGGTATGAACTATGTTTAATATACATTTGATTCACTATTAGTGGACATAAGTGTAATTAATTCCTTAATATCTTTACTATTGGTGTGAGATATGGTGCTCCCAGTTGAGGCACTATCCAAACATCTTTTTCTTGAGGTTCCTACGGGGAACACTTCTCCTATATCTTTTATCCTCCGGTAGTGTGAGCTATCTCTTAATGAATTGGGGTTCTTTGTGGTAGATTTTGGTAATTACAATGAAAACCTATGTCATAATATTCAGTATGTATTAGTTTTCCATGGTTTGGGCCTATATTGACTACCATCGTAGATAATTCAGATGACTCTTCGGTGATGGGATAAGGTTCTCTTTTGTGTATGAGAGAGATATCATGGTGGGATGAGTGGGTTTTTACAAGGACGTTGAAACACATCACCCATTAGTTGGTGAGTGTATCCCTTAGTGAAACAGGATCTTAATTCATTTGGATTCCTTTAGTTTTAGGTTATTTTATAGACGTATTCCTTGGATACATTTCAGGACTACCTATGAGGTGGGAGATTGAGTTTTATATCAAATTGAATCATGGGTCCACTTC
The DNA here is from genome assembly GCA_963277665.1 of Viscum album. Taxonomy (NCBI): domain Eukaryota; kingdom Viridiplantae; phylum Streptophyta; class Magnoliopsida; order Santalales; family Viscaceae; genus Viscum; species Viscum album. Next base: position 125,109,992 of record OY728139.1, on the reverse strand, counting down.
AAAGTATTCTGTGGAATATTGGATGGACCCTACTAAGTTTTGGGAGCTATGATTGTAGTTGTGTGACCACTGAGAGAAGGGTTTTATCATAACCAGTGTGTCCCCTTGGGCATTTCTTGTGTTATTCCTAGAAAAGGTAGATGAGAGCTTGTGAATTTGTGTATACTATCCTCACCTAAACTAGGACTCAATAAATAAAAAGAACCCCTATCTATGAATTTATGAACAATTTGGTCATTTTCGAGGTGAGAGACAACTCTCTAAGATATATCCCAGGAATGGATACCACCAGTTGAGATTTATCAAGGATGATATTCTGAAACAGGTATTCTGATGTCGATATAGACAATATGAGTTCCTAGTGATTCCCTTTGGTGTAACAAATAAACTCACTATGTTTATGGATTTGATGAAGAAAAATTTCCAACACTACTTGAAACATTTTTTTTGTTTTCTTCATCAAAGAAATAATCATTTACTCTACGTCAAAGGAAGAGCATTCATAACACTTGAGAATGGTGCAAGATTTTCCTTTTGAGAAAAATCATTATAGAATGCTCTCAAAGTGCCAGTTCTGGATTCATAAGGTTCCCTTCTAGGGTAATTTCATCTCTGAAAATGATTTAGATGTGGACCTGGAAAAGATCGATGTGGTACTTTCTTCAGATCCACCTAAGATCATGTCGGTGGTGTGGAGTTTTCTTGGTTTGGCCGACTACTATAAGAGGTTTGTGGTAGAATTATCTAGAACTATATCCCATTTGACCATAAAAACATATAAAGGGAATCCATTTACCTATATTGAGTAGTTCCAGAGATCTTTTTATAAGTTTAAACTAATGATGATGAGCGATCTTGTTTTGAGACTACCGAAGGAGGGTGTGGATTATATAGTGTATTGCAATGCCTCAAGAGATGGGACCAGTTGTGTGTTGATGCAATGATAAGAAGTTATCATGTACAGGTAGAGGAAGTTGACACCCCAATACAAGAACTATGTGACTCGTGACCTAGAGTGGGTAGGGGTAGTCTGCAATCTGAGGATGTGGATGCACTGTCTTCTAGTAGAGCACTTTGTTGTTTACTCAGGCCATCATAGTATCAAATATGTCTTCATGTAGAGATACTTGAACCTATGATAGAGGTGTTGGTTGGAGTTCCTACAATACAATGACTTTGAGATATTCTATACTCAATGATGGTACAATTTTCTTTCGTTGATTGTATTGAATCCTATAATTCTATAGTGTGCAAGAGATTCCCAATTGAGGGACATAAACTAAGAGGTATTGTGTGACCAGATATCCTTATAAGATTCACATGACACATTTTCATAAAGAGGGAATCATATCATATTTTTTCATAGTGGTCCTGACCACAATATGGGAGGAGGTGATGAGAAAATTTTACACTTCTAATTTGGATATACATCATGATGTGGGAAAGAAGAAAAGTTACGTTCAACAAAATTTTTAGTGGTCCAGCGTGAGATATATCATGGATGAGTTCATTTCACGGTGCCTCACTTGTTATTAGTAATGACTAAGTACTGGGTTCTAATTGGATTGTTACTACCCCTTAATATCCTAGAGTGGAAATTAGATAAAATATATTGGGATTTTTTATAGGGTTTTCCCAGATAGTTAGAGGCCAAGATGCCATCTTTGTGATAGTTTACCGACCCATGAATTCGGACCACTTCCTTTCAATCTGAAAGTAAAGTTAGGTTTTGAGTTTTGGGATGTTGTACATGTGGGATATTTTTTGACTTCTTGGGGTGACCTTGAATATTCTCTCTGACCATGATTTGAGGTTCATATCTAGGTTGTGGAGAGGCCTGTAGGAGTAATTCATGGCCCATGTGAGGATGAGTATAACTTTTCACCCCCAGAAATATGAGAAAAAGCACACTATCTAGGTGTTGGAGGATATTCTAAGGGATTTATTTTTTTACATTAACTAGAGCTATGAGGATCCCTTTACATGGGTATAGTCTGTGTAAAATAATAGCTACCACTCTGATATCAACATGACACCTTTCGAAGCCCTATGCGGGATAACCTTCACGTCACCCTTGTGTTAGACATATATCAGTGAGGCTTCTCTTGTGGGTCTATAGATAGTACATGCAACGACTATTAAGGTCCATATCCACAGCGATAAGATGAAAATAACCTGGATAAAGAAGAAATATTATGTAGATCAACATCGTATGCTCTTGGAGTTTGATTAGGGACACCACATTGTAGAGATTTAGTCAGGGAGGCAAGCTATTTCCAATGTTCACTGGTCCATTCGAGATCATTCATAGGTTTTTCAAGGTTACTCACCACCTCACCCGACCCCCATGGTTAAAGTGCATACATTAAGTCTTTCATGTGTCGCATCTAAGGAGATACAGGCATGAACCTATATAAATTATTGACTCAGGTGAGCTAGAAATCAAGGATGGGACCACTTTTATAGAGAAACTAGGGCTTATCGAGGATCCCAATGAGAGGACCCTATGGGGATGGTCTATCCCCTTTTTTTTGTACTATGGAGGCACTAAATCATAAAGGAGAGCTATTAGAGTGGGAGAACTAGATGTTGGCTCAATATAATGACATTTTTATTTAGTTTTTAAATTTTGGGATGAAATCATTAAAGGAGGTAATAATATAGAGACTTTTTTTTATTTTTATGAATTTTAATTATTTTTAGATATATTTTCAGAGCTAGACGTTAAGACGATATGAGATTTCGAGGGCCGGTGTGAGCGAAATTAATTTTATAAAAATATTAAATATATTTTATATTATGCTTGTACAATTTCTTAAATAAATGGTATAACTATTAAATAGAATATCAAATAAAAAATTGAGACCATATTTGAATTTGAAACATGAGGTTTACCATAGCCAAGACATAAAATAGGTCAGCACGGGATGCTCATATATATAACCCATTGGTGGGAGAATTTAGTTAAATAAATAAATAATTTTATTTATTTAACTAATTAAAATAAACATAATTTTCCCTTTAAATAGATTTTTATGGTGGTTTTATAGGGTTATCCACATAACCCTATGAAAATTGAGAGGTGAGTTATTCCACCTCCATTAGCAAATGATAATCAGATTACAGTGAACCTCTAGATCTAGGAAGATCAACACATAGAAAATAAAAAGACTTGTCTTCTTTATTAGAGAGAATATTCTTCATCGATGAATGATCTGATTCTAGGTAGAAATTGTCAATATTTTGTTCTTCCTGAATTGATTAAATTTTTAGATCATGATCAATTAAATTTCTTGATATATGCTAAATCAATCTTTAACATACACCTATACACAATTTTTTGTTTGGTTTATTCATTTTTTTCTCACATTAGATAAAAAAAATTGTGTTTGTTGACCAATAAAAATTGAATAATGATTAAAAAAATTAGGTGATTTTCTAATATTTATTATTCTCATTCTTCCTTGATTTTTCTGTAGGGTCTCATTTTGACATTTTTAGGTGGGTCCAAGATCGATTGGACCCCCAGATTCATGGAAGATTTGTGTGAGATGAAATGAATAAAAAATCATGTATTGGTTGGAATGATTTTTAGTATATGGGTGATTCTACTAAAGACCAAATTACTGATTAAGTGACGGGACATGTACAAAGGCACGATGTTGTGAGGTTGATCATTCAAGCTTCGTACGGATCAATTAAAATCCATTTTACGGCCATCAGATGGACCAAAATGACAATAATATGCCTTTTCCACTAAGTTAGAGAGATATTTAGGTGAGATACAAGGATAAGAGGAGAGATCTAGAATGTTGTAAGTGGTTACAAGTTTATGTGAAAACCCTGACTACAAGCTCTGTATTCAGAAGAACACCCATCAAGTAGTCTGGTTTCAATATATGATATGGTTACACTTAGAGTTAAATATGATAGTCCATAGGGCTAGTCTACCCACCATGTATGCATCCCTGGGTAGATAATCCATGTGATGGATCAAATGGTAAATACCCCATTCAAGGGAACACACTTCGTACCGATTTTCATGGACATGGCCAAACTAACACGGACGTAGCCTGAAGCACGAGCAGGAACCCAGGTGGTTGAGGCATACCATGTAATCCAAATATATGCTGGTAGTGATTCATGGTAAGTGATCTATATATTTTTAGGGAAACATCATGAAGATATGTGGTAAGACATACTTCATGGGTCCCCTTACATATTATGTACATCTTATTTAATTTTTAGAAAACTTTAGTCTCTTGTATTTCCTTTATTTGGACTCATATTTTGGTATTTGAGTAACCTATCTTGAGTTTCATTAAACATAGAATGTGATTTTGGACTCTGTAGTATATTTTTAGACATGATGTGATATTTTATGGGAATTAAGCTTAGTTAGGTGATGCTCGACGATGGTAGTGATCAGACCTAATCATCAAACAGATAAGAGTGAAACCCTTATACTGGGCAGGGAATGGTTCAATAATAATATGTTAGGGTTGAACCATCGTGTTGGGAATGTAATGGGTCTTATATAGACTATTATAGTGGAATACTTATTTTGGGATAGGTTACAGGTCCTCTACCTATCCACTAAGTGGAACCCTCCCTTAAATTTAGGGTATGGGTCCTCAACTATGAGAGTGGCACCCTCCTATCAGGCCAAGATTGTGATCTCTACCTATTATCTGAGTGGAACCCTCATGAGGTATCAAGGTATAAGTACACATACATTAGAGTGGAGCCCTATGGTGGGTATGGTTAGGGTCCTCTACCAATAACTATAATGTCACCCTCCAGCTAGGTTGGGTATGGGTCCTCTGTCAACCATTGTGTGACACCCACCTATAGAGTCAAGGAATGAGTCCATGACCATTAGAGTGACACACTCCTATGGAGACATGGAATGGGTCCTGTACCTATCACTTTGAGTGTATCCCTTATATTTTACAAAGTAATGGTTCCCCTATATAGATATTATAACTCCTCAACTATGAGATATAGTGGCGAGGTGCGACATGAATTGGATGTCTCTTCAGACATACGAATGAGATACTGGGCATTATTGATGGATTTCTTGAAATGTTGTCACTCCTTCATGAGATAAATTGTGAGATAGATATCCAATTTCTATCTAATTTTTAACTCTTGTTTTGGGAATATATATATATCTGCATCCATGTTGTTGGATTTTGTTACTCTCATTCTTTGGATTGAGCTACCTCTCTCTTACTTTCGTGTCTCTTATTGTTCCCTTCATCTTTTTAGGGAATCCTACTGGGAATGTATATACTCACCCCTACATAGTATTTTCTTACACCTATATTATATTATATATATGAAATATAGGCCTATAATTACTACATAAGAGTATAGGGAAACCTAGTGCATTAGATCACATATGGTGGTTAGAGATTAAAGATTAGGATTTGGGTACTCTCTAAATTTTTATTTAACAGTTTTTCAGGTGGGACATCTTTCTGGACGGGTTTGTATTTTTTACTTTACATTTCATTTTGAACTTCCATATTATGTACTCCCAATAGGTTTTACAAACATGGCTTTTTTACTCTAGATGTTGAATATTTTACATTATTCTAATGATCTATTTCATCAAGATGGCCTGGTGTGTTTATATAAAGACATTAGTCAAAGGAATCTTATACTAGTTATTACTTTTTGTGCTTATCACTATCCATTGGACTATAGTGGTGGGTTTGGGGTAGTTATTCCATGATCCCCAATATTTTGGGTCATGAAAGTTCTGAAATATTTTCTTCCCTTGATAAAGGTCACAACCATTTTTAAAAAACATTTAAAAAAGAGTATATGGTAGATCAAAAATATATAGAAATCAAAATTCACACCTAATGTCTATTAGGGATGGTTGAATTAGATGTTTATGGGACCATGAGCAAGATTTCAAAAAGCGTATAAAAGTATTTCATCAAATTCATTAACGAATTTACTATAATGATTTGTATTGTGTTTATATGTCATAAATCTCATGCTTTGGTTTTTTTAAAATAATTAAGTGATTATTTGAAAATAATGAAGTTATTATTTTAAAGGGACAATATATATCCAACCATAAAATATTTTCTTTTATAAAATAAATCACTTTGAGGAAAAGTGAGATCCAGATAACAGACAATGCCACCACAAGTATCCATTGGCAGGTTGGGAAAAGAACCTTATATAGGACCAGAACCATCCAAAAACACCACAAAACACCCCAAAATACGAATCACAAACCAAAAAACAAAAAAATACAGAAAAAAGAATGATACCTAGGACCAACCCACTCAAGACCACTAGAACACATCATGTAGCAACCCAGAAAGCCACCACAAGGTCCTGAGCAGCATCCTATCACTACCTAGGGCATCACACCATAACTAGAAGTTGTTGAGACATGAAAACACTGCAAATTTGTGTCACTGAAAAAAATCACTGCAACAATAATGAAAACATAGAGGACCCATGTAGACCACCATAGAAGAGGTCACCAACACCACCAAAATCGTTAGGGGATCCATAAAACCAGACCAAATGGATTCTTGCATGAGGAAGCTGGGATAAATGGTAGAGGAAACCATATAATGGTGGATTTTAGCTGAAGAAACCATAAACTGGGGAGACACGTCATGCTGCATCCTCATCTGGAGAAGATAAAAAACATCACCGTAGATCCTACAACCAAACCAAACCATGAAGAAAACTTGAAGGATCCAAAGGATAACTGGGGATGATATGCCACCAGATCTGGGTTTTCTTGAGTACACCACCTATGGGATCATAGTGACCCAAGAGGGAGGTGAGGACCCTTAAACATTCCTACTACATCGAATCCAACCAGCAGAACACCCGACAGAAATCACCTATCAAAACCGGGACCACAACCATAGACAGCCAACATCAAGTTTTCGAAGCATCTTTCCAGCTAGGAGGGCCCCACAGAGGGATGTAGAAGATGATTGGAGCATTGAAATGCATATCCGTTGAGAGGATGGGGATCACACGACGTGGAATAAGATAGAGGAAGGTAAATAGAAGAAGGGGAGGGGAGGGGAGGGTGGTGGAGGAATGGAAGGTGGCAGGAGGGGAACCCTAACTGTAGAGAGATCTCCCATGTGATCCACCCCTTATGGGACCATCCTTGGATTACACTGGAAAGATCATGATAATATCTATCAATGAGAGTGAATATTCTAACATAGAGTTCTTAGAATATCTTTAAAAACATGGTATAGTGCATGAGTTTAGCTCACAATACACTCAATACTAAATAGATTATCTAAAAAGAAGAATAGTATTCTTATAGATACATTGATAACTATACAAATAGATCATGGTACCTTTTAGAATTTATAAATGAAATATATTACAACTATTTTAGTTATTTAAATATAGTATTTATTGAGGTTTAATTCAAAAATTTATCTATATGAAATGTTATTTAAGAGGAAGAAAATTTTAAAACACCACAAAGTGTTTGGGATTCCATGCATGATAAAGAAAAATGAAAAAAAAGAGTTTAAATTTTCTTCAAAAAAGTTGAATATGCAATATTTCTTTAATAAAAAAAATATAATTTTATTTAGAGGCTAAAATAAGAAAACTAAAAAGTTTTTTTTGACTATGATAAGGTAAAATTCCATGAAAATGAAGATAAGTAAAGAAAATCATTCATGGGTAAGGCATTAGGATGATTTTAGTTACTAATTTTTCATTGCTATTATCTAATAAATTCCAATATCCTTATTATGTGGGATAAAATATCAAGAGAGACATCAATCATATTTTAAGAATATATCACATCTATTTTTTGAGAAATATAGCCCCTTTAGGATCAAAGTCCTGGATGAAGTGGAAATATTTAAGGTGGTGAAATATTTGAGTTCAATTAGTTCTCTTTGATAATATAGTTTTCCATGAATTTTTTTTGGTTTAACATGGAAAATAATTAAGGAATAATTCATTATGTATGTGATTTATTTCTTCTAAGGAGGCCACATTTTTATATCCACTATATCATCGACTCTTGTTCTCATCCCCAAAGTTGTACCCCCTCACAGTTTAATCATTTTTTCCCATATATCTATGTAAATTATATTATAAGAAAGTGGTGGAACACTTAAAATAACCTCCTGATGTAACTTTTTCATCATTTAAACATAGAGGAGAAATAGGGGTTTCCTAGGTTAATGTATTTAAGGGCCATTTTTTTCACCCAAAATATGATGAAGGTCATCAAACACAAATATTGTCGGGAAATCATCATAGTCAAAGAGTATAAAGAAAAATCTTATGGTTGTGTGGAGTGGGGATTCATCTTTATTGTTTATAGAAATTTTGATACATATTTATTTTTTTGTGACCTTATCTTTCATTGTATTTCTTAATTTGGTTCTCTATCGGTATTAAGGGATTTTTTTACCATTCTCAAATAGGGTAGAGGATTTAATCAAGGTGATCCCCTTTCCCTTAGTCTTTTCATCCTTGATAAGGATGTACTTATTAGAAAAATAAATAACCTTATGTATAAATAGTGGATCATTCAATTTTATGGAAATCCTATTTGAGATAGATTTTCTCATATTCTTTTTATCGATGAATGTTTTTATTAATGGAAAATGTTTGTCAATGGTTTCCATAAAAAATATGGTTCACTGATATATAGAGTGGATGAGACAAATTTTTAATGATCACACGAGAAAATAATTTGTATCTAAACACATATTCCAATGAATTATACAATCTATTAAACTCTGGTTCAATTTCACCAAGGTGGAGTTCCTTTTTCTTTACCTTACTTCACTACTCAATATAGGAAAGGTTATAATCACCCAAATTAAATTATGTATTGATGAAATTCCCAATAGATTTTGAAATTAGTAAAGCAAGTTATATTCATTTGGGGTTTGTAATTAATATAATTTAGAGTGTGATAAATTATATCTTAGACCACATTGTCTCTATGTTTAGTTTCCATAATGGTGATATCAAATTCTATGAAAATCCCTTTGTAATTTCTTGTGGGATTATCACTCAGAGCATCAACATCATCGGGTTGGGTGGAAACATATTGAACATCTAATGGTAGAAGGTGGATTAAAAATTATTAGATTAATGAACAAGATTCTATAAGTTCATAGAAGAATGTAATAAGAGACCTTTGAAATGAAATATCTATAGTCTAGCTGTATGTGTCGAAAGTTTGGCCACCTGATAAACTCACTTAATGGTGGTCCCAATACTAGGGTTAACAACATTTATAAAGGAATACTTATATAGTTTTGATTCATTTTTAATAACTATAAGTCAATTTTTCATGATGATGAGGTATGATTATAGATATATAACTTGGTAGTTAAGAATTGGTTCTTACTAGGGTGTCCCACTCTTAATTTTGATCTTTGTTCGGCTTGGTTCTTCCAACCACTAATAAATTCAATTATGGATGATACGCTCAAGATAACCACCAATGTAATCATTACATCTGATAATATAAATAACTTTATATTAATTGGAAATGTGGGAAATTCCTTATCCATGGGATTGATTCAGAATAGTCACTGAACTCCCCCATGCATCTTTAGTTGGGAAAAGAAATTTGAAAGTATTTCATTCCAAATAAAATTATTTTTCTTGTCTGAAAAATTTAGGGTAATGTGATCCTTAATAACACTTTATATTGTTTTTTTGGATTTATATGGACTCATAATGTCATTAATATGATTCTTTGTAGGATAATACCAAGAATAACTTATTCATGTATGTTTATATCACCCCAATGCTTTGGATGAACTTCTAGGTAGCTCTAGAGTGCTGACTAAATTGGCCCTCATTTGATCATATCCTAAACTCTTAGTTATCTTATCTTCAAGATTTATATGCAAAAAATATTTAAGAGGTACTCTTGTTATTAATTATATTACGGTATATCTAGATCATTCACAATTATTTCTTTCATATATAAAATCCCCCCTCGTTCACTACAATGGTTACATATATAAAGATTATGTGTAAGGAATCAACTGATTCTTTAGGGAATCTAGAAATATAGGCTTTATTGATTATTATAGATGGAAATCTCTAATAATTGCTCATAAAACCAAAAATATTTGAATATGGGCATTGGGATCAATGGATCCCTCTATGAATAGGATTAAACTTGAATACCAATGGATCATTTGGTGATTGTATTATATTTGAGGAGGTATCTTTCTCAAAAATAATAGTATGATCCTCTTCACCTTAGCTTCTAACTTTATAGAATACTCCATTAAAAGTATGTATCTTGTCAAAATATCTAATTTAGTGATCCATGGACACTATTTTTATATGGAAAGAGGCATCATCTCAAGTAGTGTTGAACCAGATTCCTCTATAGCGGAAAAATACATTATTATTTGGGTACATCCCACTAGTACATTACATATATTTTCTATATGTAACACTATATTTTTGTAAATATCTAAAGTTTTTTCCACACACTTGGATAAGGAATAACTATTTTAGATGTATTGGCCTTGTTTGGGAGAGCCTCGATGGGAACTTGTTTTCCCCTAATTATAGCCCACTTGAAGATGTCTCTATTATTTATTGATGGATGAGTCATAAAAAATTCATTTTATTTGACCCAATTGAGTGTTATATGGGTTTTTCAGTAATAAGAAATTACATTTAAAGAGGAAGATGAAATCACTATTTAACTATCCATGTGGAATGAATTGAATGGAGAAATACATGATGATGGTGTAGATTCTGTCTATACCGGTGATGATGATGAGAGTTTAATGAACACTAATCAAATTTTATAATGATAAATCAATTTTATATTTAAAATATCATTAGACATTGGAATTAAGTGGTAAACTTAGGAAGATAAAACAATTAATATTGTAACAAAAGAATATTTTAAAAGGATAAACCCAAAATTATGGATGGAACTTTAGAGAACATGGAATAGGTTGAATCCATGAATAAATAATTGAATCATATTGAATATAATGAGACATGTGATATTTTTCCTAGACCTAAAGGGAATAGAATCATTAGTATGATATCGTATTTTATAAACAAGTTCAATAAAAAAGGTGAGGTTCTAAGAAATAAATTCATACTAGGTTCCCAAGGCTATTCCCAATTTGAAGTAATAAAATTTGATGGAACATTTTCCCCTATATCAAAAATCATGACCATTGGGAACTTTTTTGATATTTTAGAACATAGAAAGTGAATGTAAATTCTATATTCTTCAATGGTGGGTTGAGTTATGAAGTTTATAGAGTAGCAAGATTTTTTCATTCTTGGTGAAGATAGTCGATATGTTTTCAATTTGAAAAAATGGTCTCGGGTATTAAAATAAGAACCATGTTTTTTTTTTCATTTCAAACTTTATGAGAACATGAATAACATAAAATCTAGTAAATATTAATTTTATAGAAACTTGTATACATGGATGACAAACACTACATCACTTATCATGATTGTTTATAATAATGATATAATCATTTCTTATGATGAAAAAAAATTGTGTAATGAGTTATTCACATAAAATAAAACCATATTAGAGATGTCATTGCTTGATGAGATGAATTTTAATGTGGGATTAAAAATTTCCATGTTTTTTATCATGTTTTTATCTCTCATGAAAACTATATTAAATAGAAATTAATGAAATTCAATATGGACGAATTTGGAGGAGTGCCTAAACCATTTTATATAAGAACAAAATTTTATAAATATGATAAAGTGGAGGTTTTCAATGGGAAATATTATAGTAAATTAATATATAGTCTATTTCATTTGACTAAACCAATGCCCATAAAAGTATTTTTTTTCACAGTCTATTCTAGGTATCGATATAATTTCAAGGGTTCACACTTGATAGTAGTAAAGAATATTATCATTTATATCAAGAATCTATATAATTATAACCTATAATTTTTGAATTAAGGATATATGGATTATAAGGATTTATATACACTAAATGGGATAGTCATATTGATGTTCATAAGTCTATATTATGAGGATCCTTACCCATTTGGGAAATATTTGTGGAAAATCATAGCTAGAATAAATCGTCCATTACACAGACCACCATATAGGATGATTTGTTTTGTATCTTAAGTATCTACACAAATTATATGGAAAACTACTTAATGATAGTATATTCATGTTCATGTTAAGTATCCTAGTCATTGCCTATTATAATCAAATTGTGAAAACATTTATACAATAATCTAGTTTAGAATTCATGATCACAACAAATAAAAATAAAATGTAATTATATAAAGGATAATATGGTTAAAGGCACATAAAAGATATGTTTTTTTCTTTATAAGGTGAATGTTAATGATTGTCACAAAGTACATTTTCCAAAAAAGACTTATGAGAATCTATGAAAAAAATTTGGTATGTAACTCATTCCAAAAAAATCATTGATTTGTGTTTCTTATAATTACCAATATATTTAATCATATTTTCATTTATATAAAGTGATATAGATAATCCAAATTTGGAGAAACCATCTTGTCCATGAATTTTTTAATATATTTTTTAAGATGAATATAGGAAAAATATTTAGAATCATGCATAAATTTGTTATGAAATTTGGTATCATATATACATTTGATAATATATAGATTTAATGTTTGAGTAAATCTCTATATTTATTTATATTTATCAATATTTCTTAAACATACAGTTTATTGATTCATCACTCATTACATTGAGATGACTGATACCCCCCCTATTTGAAGAACTTTTATATTTAGTTTCAATAATTAGTATAAATATGTTTCATTTTAGAAGACAAGGATATAAAAAATTATGATGAGAACATATTATATAGGTGTTTAAAGTTAATTACTAAGTATTATAGACAAAAAATCTAATGGGTGATCTTGTAAGTCATACATATTTAATGATATTTTTTTATAATACATCTTGTGACATTAAAACCTTTTAAAAGAAGGTTGATGAGGCATAAAATGTCAATTATACCATATTGGAGTATCTATAGTGGTTTAATCAATTAAGGAATCATTTTGTAAAGGATAACCATTTTTTTATAAAGGAAAACAGTTTCATACCATAATGGGTATGATCACACCATCATAGTTGTTGATCCAATTTTTAGAAGAGTAAGTTCCAATGATGTTTTTCCATAACACAACCTGGATTATGTCATTTAATTAGAGCCTTTAATTATGATAAATAACTTGTTTTAATTAGGTTTATATATGTACGGGTGTTTGATTGGATCATGTTGCAACACAGTGATCATGATACATTAAAAAATAATGAAATTCTTGTTTCTTCTATAGTTTATGATGGATAATGAGTTCTTAACATAGAACATTTGGTGTCATGGTAAAGATACTAAGTAATAAAATTCACAGGGGGTCACTATATTGTAATAAATACCTTAAAATATATTATTTCCCCTTTATTTTAATGAAAATTCTTTATTCCATTAATGTTTTAATCAAACCAAAACAAAGGTGTGAGTTTTTCAAGGGAGTTTTTTATTGAATAATTTGATTCTATATCCATATTTCAACAAACAATAGTGAATAATTATTTATACTATTTTCAATAATTTCATAATGATATATGTTAGAATGTTTAATTTTGTTATTTAATACCTTTTGGGATTTTTTGGTTCTCAGGTAGTGTGTGATAAATTACAAATTCCTGGCAGTTGAGATTCAAAAACTTATGGAAAATTTCTTAATAAATTTGGGGAGATTATTTAAATAAGGTAATTTAATGTTAGTATCCAAAGTGAAGAGATTATTATGAGTCAGAGAATTTTTGGAGAAGATTGGGATAAATAAACATGAGATGATTATTTTTAAACTGTGAAATATGATCAAATAAAATAGGTTGTAATGTCACTAAATATTTTTATATTGATCATTATTTAATAATATTATTCATTTCTACTTCATGATATAAAGTTTGATCTTGTAAAAACTGGTTGGTTCTGATATTATTTTGGGTTTAAGGATATTCTATTTCTAAAGGTTAATTTTTAGAATAATATAACAGTCATGTGTGAGTGTGATAACAACCCCTATACACTGAATAAGTTATAATTCCCTATATCATAATTAAAAATTAATTTCTTGGTATATAAATTTTTTTTCCCTTTATTACATTCCCAATATATTATAGGATTATAATTTTATATAATTAAGAAAAACTATTACATGTCATAGGGAATACTAATAAGAATTTTTTATTTTTTTCCACAAAAATATGATTCTTAAGTTTACACTCCTATTTCATTCTTGACACACTCACTTTATTCAAGGAAAATTTCATTTATTCATTGATAAATATTATATTATTTCCTACTATTATTTTTTTCATGTGAGAAAAATTTGATAACTTGTGATGAGAAAAGAAATATCACCGTGGTATATAAAAATAAAGGAATCCTGTTAGTATAGTAAAAAACATGAAAACCCTAGATAATGTTTACTTTTTTCACAAAAAAACTTTGAAAAAATAAATGAAAATTATAATATTATAAAATCAATTTTCTTCAAATGATTTTTTTGAAACACATTATAAATAATAGTAAAACCATGAAATTATCCTAATGACATTTCTTATAAAAACAAAACATTCACCCTTAAAAGTTCATAAACATTTATTTCATTGTGGAATAAAAATATTTTCATATACGCTTTTATAAAACATAGATTAAGAATAATTTTAAATTATATTCATAATAAAATTTCATTCATGTTTAACCCATTCCAGAAAAAATAAATCTTAGTTAATTCTATTGGAGTAATCTACATGGTTATCTCCATAATTTTCACCATAAAATACTATTCATTATCCAATGCATTGGAGAGATATCATGCTCTCCTTTCATAATTATCTATATAAATCACTACTATAATAATATATAACAATAAAATACTATATCATGATGAAATTAATCCTATGAATTAAATTTTTCCCCATTAAACCCCTAAAAACTCATTTGAACTCGTAAGCATAGAACATTACATTTCACATAAAAATAGGGGAAAATTTCACAATAATTTAATAACTCTTTAAAATAGAGAATTCCAAAAAATAATGGGAAACATAATTTACCTTGTAAAACCATGCAAACTTGTAAAGTAATCTTAATAAAAAAATAAATTATATGATGGTGGGAAATTATGTTCATATCGCGTATGTTAAACTCATTTCACTTTGGTAAAAAGAATCAAAAGTTAACCATATAGAAAATGTTAAAAACAATATTTTTAAACATTTTTAAAGAAGGTAAAAAGTAGTTAAAAATGTTTTTTAACATAATTTTAGTATATATAAGAAAATTTTCAAATAATTTTAATGATCATGGACATGGAAGGAATATATTTTAAATAAATACTTCCGAACATAGTTTTATTGAAAAATCCCTTATGACTTTCGTAACATTTAAAACAAAAGGATATTAGAGAAGAAATTTTGGAAAATAATTTTAAAAAATATTAATTATAGTATAATAAGGAAAAAATAAATCCATTATAAATTTCATAAAACAAATATAATAAAACTTGTGTTAAAAATGGATTAAGTTTCAACTAAAGAAAATTAATATTATAAATCCCTTACTTTAAATACTGTGTAACGTTGTATATTATTTATATCTATAATAATAACACTATTTTAGTTATTTTATTTATTAATAAAATTTTTCATGATCTCTCCATTATTATTACATACCAAATTTATTTATTACCAGGTTTTATTTGGTTAATTAATCAGTTAAATTTACATCATTCGTTTGGAGGACGTTCAATTTGTAATCCCAAAACATCTTCAGTAGGCTGACCACTATAAAAAGGGACATTGTTTCATGATAAAAAAAATATTAATAATGATATAAACATATTTTTTATATTTTAAAAATAATTTTCTAACCAACCATAAATGTTAGACATTAAATATTAAATATGTTTTATCATGGAGGTGGTATTATGCAGATGCACACAAGCGATGTATCCACTTTTCTACTAGGAAGAAAATAAATAAATTACACAAAATTTTAATTTTAGGAAATATTAATAATGTTTTAAATTTCATATTTCTTCATTATTTATATTTTTATGACTATCCATTTGGGAAGGTAATTTATAACTGTTGACCTCACCTGCTTTGATAATCCCAATCTTGTATTCATATGTTTTGACAATCCCAATTATGTGTTCATATATTATGATATTCACAATTACTGTTGATCTACACTTTAATTCTTTCAAATCGATGATCAAGTTAATAATAATGTTAAAATAATTTATAATTTATGTTAATCTCGACTATCCATGTTTATATAAGTTTTGAAATGATTCTAAGTGAATTAGATGTGTTTTACATAAGACAGTCATGTGTAAGTATCACTGACCTGAGTAGAGCTACTGATGTCCATAACTGCACAGAGCTACCGATGCACAGAGCTACCGATGCACAGAGCTACCGATGCATAGAGCTACCGATGCACAGAGCTACCGATGCACATAGCTACCGATGCACAGAGCTACCGATGCACAGAGCTACCGATGCACAGAGCTACCGATGGACAGAGAGCTACCGATGCATAGAGCTACTGACAGTCAAGAGCAACCGATGGAACTAAGTTCATCGAGCTACCGATATGAGCTACTGATAAGAGCTACCGATAAGATCCACCGATAAGAGTTTGAAGAGCTATCGATGGAAGATCCTACACAGAGTCAACCGTACAAGTCTACAAAAAAACGACTACCTATAATGAACTGTAGAGTCAAATCCTATATCCTCGACCCTATTTGTTTATTACACTAACGACTACATTTGTTACTTTTTATGCATTCAATGTTA
Source organism: Viscum album (assembly GCA_963277665.1). Classification (NCBI taxonomy): domain Eukaryota; kingdom Viridiplantae; phylum Streptophyta; class Magnoliopsida; order Santalales; family Viscaceae; genus Viscum; species Viscum album. The sequence goes on along the minus strand of OY728139.1, from coordinate 125,093,108 downwards.
TTAAATGATTTATGTTTCCATTTCAGGAAACTGTACCAAGTACGATTTAAAAGCATAATCATTCCTTCTTCTCAGTATAAAAAAGGCATACAAGACAACGTGTACGAGTGAGTGAATCAAGACAAGAGACTTGAAGAGATTGAGCACACAGGAACACACTTGTGATCAAGCTCAAATGTGCCAAGAACAACTGGAGAACTTCCACTCACAAGACTACTACTACTACCAGACTCCAGAACACAGAGCATACATCGAGCAATCTATGCTAAAGAAGAACTACACAGAACACTTCATTTTCTGAGCCGATAACCAAGCACTGAAAGAAGAAACAATACTCTGTTTTTTAGTCAAATACCAGAGAAGGACTCAGAACCATTTCTGATCAAATCCAAATGAGTCCAGAGCTACACTGCAATCACTAGAGCCTTCCTAAACTCTATATCTTCCTCTAAGTGATTTAGAAATTGCATTATGAACAGTGTGTGTAGCCTGTTAATTATTACACACACACACTATCTCCTGAACCTTAACTAGAGGATTTGTAAATCCCCACTCACAATCTTTACATCCTTTATTTCCCACTGTGGATAGTGGTAGAGGTCGAGTGTGACCTGGACAGCTTTGAGCTGTTGGTTGTTATCCCACGTATAACTGTGGTAGAGGTATCTTGACCTGAATAGTGTGATCACTGTTGTTAACCCAGATCCAGGGTGTGGATCAATTTATAAAAATTTTGAGAGGACTAAGTCTCGGCTTGAGACTGAACCTCTTGGTTAACTCTTGTGTTTTTAGTTAAAATTTATATCCATACTATATACATTTATTTCATATTCCGCTGCTATTACTTTGAAATATTATTTATTTTCAAAGCTACTTTGATAGTTAAACTCGCAAGTGTTTATATTTATTATAAACCAGTAAGTTAGTTTCAAAAGTTAATTTAATCATAAGATTAAGTTAACTGAGAATTAATCAATCTTTTAGAAACTAACTGAACCTTTATAATCTGTATAAATTCACTACAGTTTAATTTGTTTTTTAAATTGGGGGATTTTAATAGAAATTGTTTTTAGCAGAAATTTTAATTGGAACTCAATTCACCCCACCTCTTGAGTGTCCACTCCGACCAACATTTGGTATCAGAGGTTGTGTGTTTTGCAAAACCTTTTATTTACTCTCTGCTTTTGAACTGTGATTTTAGTTGTATTTTAAAGTTCTTAAAATTTCTGTTATTGCTAAATTTTTATCACTTTAAATTGTGTTTATAATGGATAATAGACTTGAGGGTGCTGCTACTAACCGGGCACCTTTCTTTAATGGAAATAACTATGCTTAGTGGAAACTTAAATTGAAAATTCATCTAGAAAGCATGAGTTTTGATATTTGGACTGCTATTGAATCTGAATACAAAATTCCCACTACTGTTAGATCTACTTTGGATGAACCTACAAATACTGCTTACAATAATAATTTTAAAGCTATGAATGCTCTGTACTGTGCTCTAGGAGATGAAGAATTCAACAGAATTTCTGCATGCAAAAAAACTTTTGAAATTTGGGATACCCTGGCTGTTTCTCATGAAGGAACAAATAATGTTAAAGAAATGATATTGAACACTTATATTATTAAGTATGATAATTTTAAAATGAAGTCTGATGAACCTATTTCTGACATGTATCTCAGGTTTAATGAGATAGTCAACACGATGAATTCACTCGGAAAAGCTGTTCCAGCAAAGGAACAAATTATGAGAATCTTGAGATGTCTACCAGACCGATGGAGAGGCACATCTGTCTCAATCAGAGAATCATGTGACATTGCTGATCTAACTGTCAAAGATCTCATTGGCAAATTGATGATGTATGAAGAAGAGCTCAAGTTAAACAAAGAGGAACATGATGAACCGAGAAGAAAATCTATAGCTTTCAAGTCTACTGCTTTGAAGAGTAAGGAGAAGGAAAAAATACAAATGGAGGATGAGAGTTCAACAAGTGAAAACTCAGAGTATGACAGTGATGCAGAAATGGCTCAGATAGACAGGAGATTCAAGAAGTTTTATAGGAAAATAAATTCTTTAGGAAAACAAATTACAAAGGAAAGTATGATCAACAAGGCAAATGGAAAAAGGATTGGAAGAAAGATGACAGGACTGATGAAGTTATCTGCTACGAATGCAAGTGAAAAGGACATATCAAAGCAGACTATCCAAAGTTAAAATTCAAAAAGAATTATGATTAAAAGACAAGAAGTACAAGAAAGCAATGAAGGCTACCTAGAGTGCTTCAGAAGACAGCACAAGTGAAGCCGAATCTTCAGACTTTGAAAGGAATCGAGCCAACATGTGTTTCATGACAAATACTTCTGAGGTAACATCTGACACTCCTGTTTTAAATTCATATTACTCTGGAGATGATTCTAATTCGGAAAACATGTAAAAATCTGAACTATTTGAATACTGTGATATGTTAGAAGAAACCTGTAATAATCTTAAAGACAAATACAAAGGTTTAAAGAAACAGTATGCTTTAATTGTTAAGCATAAATATGATCTTGATATAGAAAAGGAAAAGAATTCTCAACTATTAAAGGAAAATACAGAACTGAAACTTTCAAATGAGCAACTTAGAAAGGACTTAGAAAAATTCACAAATGGAAAGAATTCTCTAACTCAAATGCTAGGAAATCAAGTTGCACTTAGATATGCTACTGGTTTAGGATACCAACCTGGACAGAGACAGTTCACCAGAACCCGATTTATTCCTAACTCTGAAGAAAATATTTCTAGTTCAAGTTTTGGAAATTCATATGCTTCAACAAGATATTCATATGGTTATAGACCAAATAAAGTTTATCTTTCAAAATCTGTTACTTCTGTTAATTTTATGAAACCAATAAAACAAATCTGGGTACCTAAAGCCATGATTGCTAACCTATCTGGACCCAATAAAATCTGGGTACCAAAGTCATTTCCTGTTTAAATCTGTTTTATAGGAGACCTTCTTGAAGAGCTGTCACAAGAAGATATGGTATTTAGACAGTGGGTGCTCAAGACACATGACTGGAGATTATTATTGCTTGAAGAGCTTAATAAAGGTTGATGGAGGTCATGTCACCTTTGGTGACAACTCTAAAGGAAAAATCATCGGCCTAGTCCAGATTGGTAACACTGACTCAGTATTAATTTCTAAAGTTTTATTCGTTGATGGACTTAAATATAACTTGCTTAGTATATCTCAATTATGTGATGATGGTTTTAATGTCAAGTTTAAAAATGATTCTTGTGATGTTTTTAACTCCAAAAATGCTTTATTATTTTCTGCTCTAAGGAATGAAAATTTTTATGCTGTTGATTTAAATTCTTTAGCCAAACAAAATATTCCCTTTTTGAATGATTTTCATAAAGAATCTTGGATATGGAACAGAAGATTAGGACACTGCAACATTCACTCACTTAGAAAACTGGCTAGGAAAAACTTAGTTAGAGACTTACCTAAATTAGAATTCCCAAATGACAAAGTGTGTAATCCCTGTCAAAAGGGAAAACAACACAAAGTTTATTTTAAATCAAAGAAAGAAGTCTCAACTTCTCAACCACTTGAGTTGGTTCACATGGATTTGTTTGGACCATCAAGAGTTTCTAGTTTAAATGGGAAGCACTGTGTCTATTTTCTAGTAGATGACTTCTGTAGATATACTTGGGTATATTTCTTAGCTCACAAAATTGAAGCTTATTCTTCCTTTTTTAAATACTCCAAGTCTGAATAAAATCTTAGTGGACTCAAAATTAAGACCCTGAGAAGTGATCATGGCCGTGAGTTTGAAAATCAAGACTTTGAATCTTACTGCTTACACAATGGATACATTCATAACTTTTCAGCTTCTAGGACTCCTCAGCAGAATGGCGTAGTAGAAAGGAGAAATCGAACCCTTCAAGAAATAGCGAGAACCATGCTCAATGAATATGAACTACCTATTTACTTTTGGGTTGTAGCTGTAAATACAGCTCGTTATGTTATCAATAGAGTCTTGATCAGAACTGTTCTTAAGAAAACCCCATATGAGTTGTGGAACAATAGGAAGCCTAAGGTTAATTACTTCAGAGTTTTTGGTTGGAAAGTCTTTATTCTTAAGACAAAGGATAATCTGGACAAGTTTGCTTCTAAAAGTGATGAAGGAATTTTTCTGGGTTACTCTACTTCGAGTAAAGCTTATAAAGTGTTTAATAAGAAATCTAAATGTGTTGAAGAATCTGTTCACATCAAATTCGATGAAACAGATCCACATGAGCCTAAAATATCTCTTGAGAATCTTGAAGAAGATTTTTCAGTTCTGGACCTTAATGATAAATCCAAAGAACCTGTTATAAAAACTTCCAGTTCTGGACTTTTTCCAGAATCTGTTTCGGTTGAACCTGAACCTACTGATGCACCTAAAGTGTCTAGTCCTACCTTTACTAGATCAACAAGATTTCTAAAGAATCATCTTTTGGATGCTGTTGTTGGTAATCTTCATAGAGGAACACAGACTAGAGCTTATCTAAGAAATCAGGTTGAACATCAAGCTTTTCTCTCCCATCTAGAACCCAAAAACATTGATGATGCTATCGTTGATGAATTCTGGGTAATGGCTATGCAAGAAGAGTTAAATCAATTTGAAAGAAACAATGTCTGGGAATTAGTTGACAGACCTAAGGACGCACTAACAATAGGCACTAAATGGGTTTTTAGAAATAAAGTTGATGAATCCGGAAACATAGTTAGAAACAAAGCTAGGATAGTTGCACAAGGATATAGTCAAGAAGAAGGCATAGACTATGAGGAGACCTTTGCACATGTAGCTATACTAGAATCCATTAGGATTTTACTTGCTTATACTGCACATCTAAATTTCAAGTTATATCAAATGGATGTCAAAAGTGCATTTCTAAATGGTTTCATAATTGAAGATGTTTTTGTAGAACAACCACCTGGATTTACAAACCCCCATTTTCCAAATCAAGTTTTTAAACTTTCTAAAGATTTATATGGCTTAAAATAAGCTCCAAGAGCTTGGTATGATAGACTCAGCAATTTTCTTATTTCAAAAGGTTTTACTAAAGGGATTGCTTATCCAACTCTTTTTATTAAAAGAATTTCTAAAGATGTTTTAGTTGTACAAATCTATGTTGATGATATTATTTTTGGATCTTTTAAACCTTCTTTATGTACTGATTTTTTAAAAAGTATGCAAAATGAATTTGAAATGAGTTTAATGGGAGAACTTAAATACTTTCTTGGATATCAAGTATTTCAAAATGAAAATGGTATTATTTTGAATCAAAGTAAATATACAAAGGATCTCTTAAAACGTTTTGGTTTGGATAGTATTAAAGAGAGTTAAACTCCTATGAGTACAATCTGTAAATTGGATACAGATGAAACTGGGAAACCAGTGGATCAAACCAATTATAGGGGTATGATTGGTAGTTTACTTTATCTTACTGCTAGTCGACCAGATATTATGTTCAGTGTGTGTATGTGTGCAAGATTTCAAGCTAACCCGAAAGAATCTCACTTGCTTGCTGTTAAAAGAATTTTCAAGTATCTCAAACATACTGTTAACCTTGGTTTATTTTATCCAAAAGGACAATCCTTTGAGTTAATGAGTTATTCAGATGCTGACTTTGCTGGATGCAAATTAGACAGAAAAAGCACTTCAGGAACATGTCATTTATTAGGAAAATCCTTAGTATCTTGGTGTAGTAAAAATCAGAATTTTGTAGCTCTATCCACTGCCGAAGCAGAGTATATAGCTGCTGGTAGTTGCTGTGCACAAATTCTGTGGATGAAACACACTCTCTTGGACTATGGATATGATTTTAAGCATGTTTCGATTAACTGTGACAACACTAGTGCAATAAACATCTCGAAGAACCCTGTATCTCACTCAAGAACCAAACACATTGATGTAAGGCAACATTTTCTGAGAGATCATTATCAAAAGGGTGATATTTCTCTTGAATTTATCGGCACTGAACATCAATTGGCCGACATTTTCACAAAACCCTTAAGTGTGGATAGTTTATGTTACATTAGGCACGAGCTGGGGATATTTAATCTTCACCGATAGAAATCCTCACCGATAGAAATCCTCACTGATAGAAATCCTCCCCGATAGAAATCCTCACCGATAGAAATCCTCACCGATATAAATCATCACCGATAGAAATCCTCACCTATAGAAATCCTCACCGATAGAAATCCTCACTGATAGAAATCCTCACCGATAGAAATTCTCACCGATAGAAATCCTCACCGATAGAAATCCTCACCGATAGAAATCCTCACCGACAAAAATCCTCACCGATAAAGTTCTTTTTTAAATCTTTTGTCTGCCGTCAAGAATCTGAACCATTTTTTTTCTTTTTTTATTTTATTTAATTTTATTTTTATTCATTTAACTTATGATTCCTAAATGATAAAACTAAGTCTAATCCTCTTCTCACTCCACCGAACCCAAAACCTTTTACCTTCGAACCTTAGAACCCGAACCCTCTACAAACCTGAGATCCCTCAAACCAGCGATGGAAAAAACAAAAATTCCTGTCATCCGAGATGACTGTGTTGAGCCTAAAGCAAAAAGGCAGAAGTCCGAGCCAGAAGCGAGTAGTGCTGTTAGAACTAGGTCAGCATGGAGACCAGTAAATCCTCATCTGCAAAATAGAGCTATTGTGGTCGAAAAAGAGCTGTGTGTAGACTGGTTACTGCCCAGAAAGTCCTTGGTGCTCGAAGTTCTGGAAGCTCAGAGATGGGTATACTGCTTTTCAAATAACAATGGTCCCTACTACCCAAAGTTGGTAAAACAGTTTTACGAATTCGTAAGCTTTGAGAAGCTAGAGAATGGGAACCGAGTATCTTCGTTTGTAAATGGTAAAGTGATATCATTTTCATCAATAGGATGGGATGATTTCTAAAAAGTTCCTCATGAAGGTGTGTCTGGATATGTATCAAGAGCAATGCCACCTACCAGTGAGATTTTTGATCATGAGATCGCGTTGAAAGAACTGACTGGTGATGGAACTCCAAGGCAAGTGGTTGCTGCAGAAATGGATGGAGAGAACATATTACTGTTCAACTTTGTTCAACATGTGTTGATACCAAGGAGAGGAGACTTTGCTAATTTGAGATATCTGGATATCTATCTCATACATCTTTTGAGACATGATGTCAAAGTCAATTTATGCAGATTGGTGATGAGTCAAATGGAAGATATGACAAGGCCGAAATCAAAGACTAACACCCTATTCTTTTCTAAGCTGATTTCTGTAATGATCAAAGTGAAAGGGATAACTGAGTCTCAAGATGAGACAGTTGTAGTGAAGAGAAACTTTTGTATCACTACGACAGTTTGAAAATATATGAAGATTAATTGGAATCGTTGGAGAGGAGAATGGGTCAATGATGACCAAAAGGTATATGATAAGTTCAATCCTGTGGATTATCCTTCAAGGCCAAAGGATAAAAGAGATCCAGGTCTAGGACCTGATGAAGAGGAACCTGAGTATAGTGATGAGTCAGAAGAAGAAGAAGAAGAGGAATAAACTCCTATGGATGAGGGAGGAGATCCTGACTTTCCCCCAAGCCCTGTTGCTAAAGTTATGTCTTTAGAAAAGGAAGTTCTAGCAGAAGTGGAGACGCCTGCTAATGAGGAAGACCAGTCGGTCTCTAAGCATGTAGAGGAAGAAAATAAGGTCTCTGAATAATCTGATTCTTCTGATTTAAGTCTGAGTCCAGTTATTGGATGCCCAGTTGTACCTTCTATGGATGAAGAAATAGAAAGAGGAGAAGCTGTACCTATTCCAGAAAATCATCTTGCTGCTGCAGATATGGAAGTTATTGTGGAATATTCTGATGAAGAAAGACCAGTAGAGAATGTAGTTGCTATATATGAGAATGAACCCACTGAGGGGGAGCATCACACCAAGTTTGGAAATGTTACAGTGACTATCGAGTCTGAAGACTGGGTAGAAGACCCAAGTTTTATAGTCTTTGGCTTGGATTATCCTGATCCAGATAATGAAGTATCTTTGAATAGACCAAAGATCAGCTATGACATCAATTCTAAGTTATTACCTGTTGATGTGGTCCGAGTACATGATTTACATGTGCTGAAAGAAAATCTCAAAGTCAGTTTTGTAGAAGAAGTAAAGACAATGGAATATTTTTTAGTATCCTCGATTCAATCAGGCATGGCTGACTCTGTAGTCAGTTTAGCTTCTGAAAGAGTATCTACTACAGTTTCTCCTACTGATTTTGTTACAAAGTCTGACCTCGAATCCCTAAAGCATGAGCTGAAGGAATCCTTCAGTGCCTCTGTTGCTGAGATAAAGCACTGTTTTAGTGAAGAAATGAAGATGTTAGAAACGTATTTTGAGATTTCTCTTGGTTGCAATCTGTCAACTTTTGTGGGTGAGCTAATGGAAGAAGTCAAGGAGTGCCACACTCAAACTTCTAGACTAGAAGCAGATCTTAAAGTTCTACGGATATCTGTTGTTGCCTTAGACTCTTTCATGAGTTCAAAATCTCAAGCTGACAAGGATTTAGCTTATGTGAAAAGTGTTGTAAGTCAGCTGGTCTCCGTGTTTGAAGATTTCAAAGCATCTGTGAAGGATCATGTCAAAAATCAGGACTCTCAAATGCAAAATCTGATTAGTGGGTTGACCAAAAGCTTCAAAGAAACTGTATCCTTCTCTGTTGGTCCTCCAGTTCCAAAACCTGCAATTGATCTGAATCAATTCCGTGCTCTGATGAAGGAGGATCTTGGTTCTATTTCACCCAGTGGCTCTGTGGACTCATCAGATTTAAGTCGAGTTGTGCTGTCTACCAGGGATTCATCCAGAGAAATAATGAAAATCTTCCAAGAATACATGAGAGAGGCCTCTTCTTCTCAAGAGTAAATCAAGAATAAGGTGGATACTTATTTTGAAAAGGTTTATACCAAGAAACAACTGTCCAACCATTTCAAACTTCTTCTTGAGAATCTAAAGTTACCTCCAGTGACTCAGGCCTTCATAGAGCAGGTTAGTAAGCTCAGGGAGCTTACTCCTGCTTTGGATAAATTCATTGAAAATAGAGATGATTTTGTGTCTACAATGGAGAGAGGAGGAAGAATTATAATGGATTTTAGAAACCTGTTGCTGCCCTTCCTGCATGTGGATGCCAGACCGGTCATTGTACCTCCTGCTTTGCCTGCCTATGCCCCTACTGCGTCTCTAGTTTAGATGAATCCTGCTCAAGCCATAAGAAGTCTCACACCTATGATCACTCAAAGGACTTCCCATTCCAGGACCGGCACTGTATCAGTTGCTCAGCCTCCTCTGATCATTTCTAGAATTCCAAAGTCCTCCCCATTATCCTCAACACCAGAATTCTCTTCTGATCCCAAGGGAAAAGCTCACATTAAAGATGTGGATTGATAAAGTGGCAAGGATGTTTGATAGGAATCATTTTGTTTTTTTTCTATTCTGTTTATGTAATTTGTGTCTGATCTAATACAAATTCCTTTCTTTCCGCTGTCTCAGTTTATCCGTTTTCTATGTCTGGTTTCCCACTTTTTGATTATCACAACCGGGGAGAAAAGGGGAGAAATATAAAAGGAGAAATATAAAAGGAGAAATATAAAAGGGGAGAAGAGCCTTTGATACTATTTCTTACATTTCTTTCTTTGGTACCAATTCTTTCAAACCTTATCTCTGATACTATTGTATTTAATTCTACCTATGATAATTTTTTGATCTATATCTTTCTATTACTATTTCCTCTTTCCTCTGATACTGTTTTCTTTGAGAAAATTGAATATTAATGTCATACTATCTAATACTATATTCTCACTATTTTAAAATGGCCATATCATAAGTTGTGATTATCAAAAAGGGGGAGATTGTTGACCTCACCTATTTTGATAATCCCAATCTTGTATTCATATGTTTTGAAAATCCCAATTATGTGTTCATATATTATGATATTCACAATTACTGTCGATCTACACTTTAATTCTTTCAAATCGATGATCATGTTAATAATAATGTTAAAATAATTTCTGATTTATGTTAATCTCGATTATCCATGTTTATATAAGTTTTGAAATGATTCTAAGTGAATTAGATGTGTTTTTCATAAGACAGTCAAGTGTAAGTATCACTGACCTGAATAGAGCTACCGATGTGCATAACTGCATAGAGCTACCGATGCACATAGCTACCGATGCACAGAGCTACCGATGCACAGAGCTACCGATGAACAGAGCTACCGATGCACAGAGCTACCGATGCACAGAGCTACCAATGGACAGAGAGCTACCGATGCATAGAGCTATTGACAGTCAAGAGCAACCGATGGAACTAAGTTCATCGAGCTACCGATAAGAGCTACCGATAAGAGCTACCGATAAGAGCCACCGATAAGAGTTTGAAGAGCTACCGATGGAAGATCTTGCACATAGTCAACCGTACAAGTCTACAAACAAACGGCTACCTATAATGAACTACGGAGTCAAATACTATATCCTCGACCCTATTTGTTTATTACACTAACAGCTATATTTGTTACTTTTGATGCATTCAATGTTATTAAATGATTTATGTTGCCATTTCAGGAAACCGTACCAAGTACGATTTAAAAGCATAATCATTCCTTCTTCTCAGTATAAAAAAGGCATACAAGACAACGTGTACGAGTGAGTGAATCAAGAAAAGAGACTTGAATAGAATGAGCACACGGGAACACACTTGCGATCAAGCTCAAACGTGCCAAGAACAACTGGAGAACTTGCACTCACAAGACTACTACTACTACCAGACTCCAGAACATAGAGCATACATCGAGCAATCTATGCTAAAGAAGAACTACACAGAACACTTCATTTTTTAGCCGATAACCAAGCACTAAAAGAAGAAACAATACTCTGTTTTTTAGTCAAATACCAGAGGACTCAGAACCGTTTCTGATCAAATCCAAAGGAGTCCAGAGCTGCACTGCAATCACTAGAGCCTTCCTAAACTCTATATCTTGCTCTAAGTGATTTAGAAATTGCATTACGAACAATGTGTGTAGCCTATTAATTATTACACACACACTATCTCCTGAACCTTAACTGGAGGATTTGTAAATCCTCACTCACAATCTTTATATCCTTTATTTCCCACTGTGGATAGTGGTAGAGGTCGAGTGTGACCTGGACTGCTTTGAGCTGTTGGTTGTTATCCCACGTATAATTGTGGTAGAGGTCTCTTGACCTGAACAGTGTGATCACTGTTGTTAACCCAGATCCAGGGTGTGGATCAATTTATATAAATTTTGAGAGGACTAAGTCTCAGATTGAGACTGATCCTCTTGGTTAACTCTTATGTTTTTAGTTAAAATCGATATCCATACTATATACATTTATTTCATATTCTGCTGCTATTACTTTGAAATATTATTTATTTTAAAGCTACTTTGACAGTTAAACTCGCAAGTGTTTATATTTATTATAAAGAATTAAGTTAGTTTCCAAAGTTAATTTAATCATAAGATTAATTTAACTGAGAATTAATCAATCTTTTAGAAACTAATTGAACCTTTATAATCTGTATAAATTCACTATAGTTTAATTTGTTTTTGAAATTGGGGGATTTTAATAGAAATTGTTTTTAGCAGAAATTTTAATTGGAACTCAATTCACCCCCCTCTTGAGTGTCCACTCCGACGAACAATAACTAATCACATCACTTTGGGAAGGTGGTAGTCCATAAAAACACACAAGCGACATTATCATTTTATGATGGATGGAAGGGTGGGAATTTAAGTAATATAATATCCTTATAGAAGTATAATTATGTAATAAATATTATATATATTCATTTTATCTATCATTTTAACTATCAATATGATCCAATGAAGAACAACACACATCGCTTCATGGAGACGGTAGTCGATACATACACATGAGTAATGATTTCATTTTACATTTGATTGAAAAGAAGATCAAAATTGGTTCTTTCATAAAAATAATAACATTTAAGTATATTAAGGTTACTTAATATATTATTTTAACATGGATAAATAATATTTTCAAGGATTTAGAAGAATAAATATACATGAAAACACTTGGTTAAGAGTTATAACTCTTATTTGGAAAAACGTCATTTGGATTACAACTTATGCCTTCTGTGTTGGATATTTTGGAGAGTCCAATACCTCTAGGATATGGGGATGGATTTTGGGATATATTTGAGTAAGTATTCACTAATATAGAGTTATCCAAATTTGGGATAAAGTGAGGAGAAGAGGTGCACTTTTATAATTTTGGGGAGCGGCACACTTTTAATTATTTAGTGTTCTTAAAAATATTAAGTCACCCTCATGGTAAATAGGAACTTAAAGAACTCAAATTCTAAGATAAGGTGATAATTTTTATAATAGTCTCATCAAATAAGAATTAATATAAAATTTTGTGATATTAAATATTGAAACCTTTGATATATTGACCACTAATAGGGGTAAATCAGTGTCTTACTTTTACAAAGTTGTTTCTTTTAATTCAACCTCTCAAAATTGTTTTTGTTCTCAATCCTATAAATAATATCATATATGAAAACCTAATATGTAAAAATAAAAAGGTAGATAATATCACATGTTATTTTAATGTTTTATCACTATGACCTACTCCTTTCCATATTATATAGACTCTCCAATATAGATTCTCCGTTATAATTTTATCATTTATTAAAGAGTCGTCGACAGTAACTGGTTATAAACCCTAGTAGTCGATCCTCTTGTTGATCAAGTTTTTAGACACAAACATCTAATTATTGTACCTTGGTTGGTTAGGAACACCAAATATCTTCTCTTATAATCCATTATTTGTTAGAGTCCCAAATCATGAGACACTTCAGTAACTAGTTAGATGACCCATTCACAAGATCCTTCTTTTTCTTGGTGTTGTCTAGTAATTGAAAGTCCTATACCTTTTTTGAGTGATCTTCCTCCACAATACTATATGATAAAACTTTTTTATGTATAATTATTAAATATATTCAATATCCACTTAGTATAATATTTTGTTCTTGAAACATAAAAAATTCTTATCCTCTGAGAATGATCAGTTATTCCTCACCAATGTCAAATGATTGGGCATGTATTCTTCTTCTATTGATGAAGTTCCCAACCATAGTTAAATGATTTAAAACAATGCACATGATATTATTCTAGTATTATTATATTAATTATCATACTTTCACAATTAAACTTATCCTTTTCATGAATCTCAAATGGAATCATTAAAGAAATACTTTATTCGTATATGATATAATATATGGTGAAATCATTAACAATAAATATTATAACATGTACTATTCCTTATTTATTATATTATATGTTATTTTAATAAAATTTGATATTTCAATTCAATATTACTTGTATTTCAGTCTTAAAATATCATGTATAAATTTGGTTATCTTTAAACTTGTTCCCATAAGTTAGAACACCCATGTTCATAAACACACTTTATTCTTTAAATCACATGCATTGTACTTATGCATGAACAACACTATGTATCTCTTGAACTTTTCTCGATATCTCAAGGTATTATACTATTTTTGTTTGTACATTACATGGGTTTATTTCATATATGTTTATCACCCTAACACATGAATGATGTTTCTGTATATGCTTTTCCCAAAGGAAAAATGTGGGTTCTCACAAACAAACCAATCAATAAATATTCCTCCATGAAATAATAAACACCCAATATATCATGTCTTATTTTTGAAAGTGATAGGTTTAAGATCTCATAAAATAGACCTATATATTGTGAAACTTCTTTGTATAGTGTTAATTAACGTTTTCAAGAATCTAACAAGAATAATAACTGTTTTCCTTCACACAAGTACTTCATGTGAGTTCTTCTTCTTCACATTAGTAGTGAGATTAACATAAACTCGGAAAAGATTCTCATAAAAAGGTATTTTGAAGATTGATAATTTTATTCTCCATGTCCAAGGAGGCTATCATTATACCTCACATTCACATGAAAAAAATGTGAGAGGCTATCTTCTTCACAGAAATGGTATCATAAACATGTTCTGTTTTCTTTGGAAAACTAGTAATCTCAAAAATAAAGAATGGAAACAAACTCTCTCGGCCTTGGTCCTTCTCTGTTTATTGATAATGTGTACAATACCTTGGAAAACATGTTTTAAGTATCTTAAAATACATTTAAATTCCTACAAAATATTTCATGTCAAGCATATTTTTTTAAAGCATAAAAGATCTTAATATATCTAAAAAACATCCTATGAGTTTATCTTATTCTTTTTTATCCCGCATGATGTCAAAGATTATTACATCAAAACTCCATGGGATTCCATTATTAATTCTTTATAAAATGAAAGTGAATGAAATAATAGACATATTTATATCTTATTATTAGAATCATGAATATTCTCCTATAATTTGTATTTGGATTCAAGAGAAGAATGTTCTTAGAATTATCGCATGCATCCTAGAATGAGATTTTATGCATGGAGGTTAGCAGCATCATTCATTTGTTTCTAGACCACTAATAGTAGATGACATCACAAGGCCTGATTACTCGAGTTGGGTGATCAAGAAAATGTAGAAGGTGAGTTTCCCAAGTCCAAGGATGAAGATGATTGAGATCGGATGGAACAAATGTGTTTGATTGAGCGGCCCATGTTATAAATGTTACTTTTTTTGATAGGTGAATAATACCTATGATGTGATTATCCCTTATCATTAATCTCAGTTTTTGGGATCTAATTTATAATCATACTTATTTTCATATCCCTTTATATGTTATTAATAGGGTCCACTCCTGACTTATGCTGGCATTGACCCATTCTGGGACCCCTTTTTCATTGTTCCACCCTACACGATGATACCACTTCTTCTCATGCGCATGCTGTTTGCAGAATATGACTTACTACCTATAGGAATTTTATCACCATGGGTACCCTTTAATGGGTTTTCTCCCATGTGGTAGAGATTTTTCTAATATTCTATAGAATTATCACTTATTGGGTGGATTTGTATGGACACATTTTTCAAGTTATATCCATTTCAAAATACATAGTAAAAACTAAGTATCCAAAATTAATATGCCAAGACATTAAATATTCCTCTTATATCAAAATATTTATCTCTCCATTTATTGTCTAGAAATTGTCAATATTGTTGTAAACAATGTGTTAGTTCATCAACGACTTTGAAAAATTTCTTTAGATTTTAAGAGAATTTCAAAAAACCTAAAAACATTTTTTAAACTATGTCATGAAATTATTGATCTTATCTTGAATTTTTCAATCTAGTATCCCCACATTACTTTTTTGTAGATCATTGTAGAACCTCAATCACCTTATAGACATGCACAGATTCATTATCAAGTATGACATCCAATTCCTCAAGCATCATCATCTCCCCATTTATTTATTCAATATTAATTTACTTTAGGCTGTACTGAAATAAAATAAAACATTTATTCAACAAGCACACACTTGTGATATTTAATCTTCCCATTTGAATTTTTTATCCATACTTATTTTTTTAATGTTAATTTTTTTCCACCCATTATTGTAAATAAATGCAATGGTTCAATAGGGGTCATACCATCTCATAACTCTTGTAATGAAATTAGGTAATTCTACCATAATATAATTAATTATTTATTTAAAGTATCATAAATAACTATAATTGTATGTTGGAAAACCATTTTTATATAAAAAAGAGTGTGCAAACAAATTGATCAATGTTGTATATAAATTATCTATCATGTGATATCAATCTCAGATATCCCAATTATTCATTTTTTTTGTTTCTAAAAAATATCTATCCTAAAAAACAATGTTGTGTATACATATCTCAATAAATACATCAAAATGTTCAAGTGAAAAAGATAAACTTCTTTTTTATCTCAATATAAAATCCCCCTTAATAATAATTATCAATTGATTCATTGTAGTAATATGAGAGTTATTTTCATACCTAATATTCCGATTAATAAAAGTTGTTCAACGATTTCACATTCACTATGTAGTGAAGATTTAACAAATTTAACACATATATTCTCCCCCTAAAGGAATATATCAATCTCCTTCAATTCTATATATGTCAATACAAAAGAAGATATATATATATATATATATATAAAGGAATAATGAGATACATTTTTTCTCTTTCATATTATTATTTAGGATAGTAGCTACCTCTCAACCTATTCAATTCTTTTATTCCAATATCAACATGATAAGATTTATTTGGACTCTTATTTATATTTTTACTCTCATATGTATGATTAGTTTAATTCTTACCTTCAATTAATTATTTGTGTGTAATACCTTTTTCTACATAAATATTCTTGATTATCAGGTTTCTAGTTACATAAAAATTCTCATAAAATTCCACATCATCTTTTGAATCCACTTTATTTCGTTTATCCTCATCACAGTTTTATTATTTCTCCAATTTGTTATCTAATTTCAATTGATTTGGGTTAATAACTTGGAATTATTTATAGAGATTCTCAATATTCTTAGAATTGACACATGACTTATGACTATATTTCTATTGAAACCACTTACCATTCATAATATAGAAAATATCTCCAATAATTCTTGCCATTGATTTTATAGATCTATGACCATTTAATCTATATCTTCCAAAAACTTCCTTTAAGAGATCATACAGGTATTATATTATAATTATGGATTGATATATGATCACTGTGTTATTTCTTTGTAATATATTATCATATGTTCATTATAAATCCCCCATTAATCATTCTTATTTCCATGAAATAACATGTTATACCCACAAGATTAATATTTATACCCAAAAATCTCATAGAACCAACATAAATCTAAAAAATTAGATCTTCCATCTTGATATGTATTTTGTCCAGACACATTTTTTATTTACATATTTAAATGAGCATTATTTTTTCAATGGATAAAATAATTTTATTGACATATTTTCCTCTCCTTTTTTTATTAATAGATATATCACATTTTTTATCTTCTTCAAAGCAGGTTCATATTTATTTTTTTCACTTGTATTATTTTCTTTCTCTTTGGTCTTCTACTTTTGGTATACAAGATTTTTTTATTGTTCAAATTTTCTCTTTGTTTATTAGGGTATTTTTTTATTTTCATGAATTTTCTTGTTAAATAAATATTCCAAATCATCTTTACTGAACTTCAAGGAACACCAATAATATCCCATGAATCTTCATGTCTACTTTTTTGGTAAAATCCGTACAGATTTCACAGGTTCTGAACCTTGATATTTTTAATAGAACCCCTACATTTTTAGAAACTTTTTGAGGAATAAATCATCAAATATAATTTTTAATCAACACATAATGTTGTTTTTTATGACTATTTCATGAATCCATACTTTCTAAGATTTTATTAAAAATTTACCATTAATTGAAACAACATTAGTACAAATGAAAATTTCTTGGTTATGGGATACCTTATTCTAGAACAATTCTTCCATTTAATTAGAGGATGATCAAATTCACTTTTTATAGTAATTACTCTCAATGAAAACTTGTTTGGATATATATCTATTTCTAGAAATATGGTATGTTCTATATTATTTTGATTCCTGAATCTTTAATCTCTCCTCGCACTCAAAAAACATCTTGTTGTGGGTGTTCTTCCCATCCTCAACTGAACTCATCCCATCTTCCCAAAACTTTTTTAGATTCTATGTTTGTTATTCATTAAGTTGTTGTGATTATTTTAAATAATTTTCAAGGTCCTTTTCCTTGTTTCCATTAGAAACTAATTGAGTGGATGTGACATTTATAAAATGTTTTTTCAATTTATCATGTGTATAGAATGCTTATATAAAATATTTCAAATAAATATTTCTCATAAAAATTACCTTGAAATATTTTAATAGATTCATCAAATCTTTCATTTCAAATAGATATTATTTTATCCTTTTTCAAATAATTTTTTTGAGTGTTTCATATTCCTACCATTTTAGTTAATTCCTTTTCCATAGCATTAACCTATAATTTAATCTATAATTATGCATCTTAAAGACCCTTGATAAATTTAACAATACAATTTACAACTTCTTCGGTAAATTTCTATATATTTTCTTTGACTTCACAATGAATATCACTAAGTGATATATCATTATCAAATCTTGAAAAAAATTCAATAGAATAAACATAAAAAATAATTATTCCAAATTATAACACACTGATTAACTACAGTAAGTGGTGCCTCTCACTTTACTATTATATTTTATTAAGATTCATTGAATATGTTTTCTTCTTTTTATTCAATGTATTGGTATAAATATCTATATTTTTATCATCATGAGTAAATTACTTTTATCTCTATATGATGAACCTTAAACATTTTTTATAATCCGTACTTCATGAAAGAAATTGAAAATAATAGGAAAAAACATGGATCTTTAGATGGAAACATGGCTCAAATACTAATTATAGAGTCTCATTCAGGACTAACCATAGAGAGGTTGGGTAAATTAGGGGATTAATTTTAAGAATTATTATTATTTAATTCAACCGCTATAACTTGTTAATTTTCTTGATCCTATCAATAGTATCTAACAAGCTCAACTAAAATTCAATATAATAATAAAGAGCTCAACACATGGTATTTACAAGGTTTTTTCAAAATACCAACTCCATTATATTTGGATTAAATTACCTAATATTGATTCTATACTATAATTGTGTAATTGATTAAAGTGGATTAGACAGTAACTAGTTATGAAACCTAGTAGTAAACACTCATGTTGATCCCTATTTTATATCCTAGAAACTGACTATTCTACCTCAAATAGATAGAATCCCCAACCATCTTTTCTTCTCTGTCTTGACTGGTTAGACACCTTATCCTCAAGTCTCTTAAAAATCTAGTTAGACACCCCAAAAAATCTACTTTTTCTTATTGTTTTTGATCTAATAATAGAGATACTTCTTCCTTTTAAAAATGATGATATTATATGAGCATGTAGGATCAAACTTAATCATTTATAATTATTAAGGATCCTCGATAACTTTATGGAATATGCACATCATTTTTTAAACTTAACTAGTTATTGTATTAAATGGATTATTAGGTGTTCATTATTAGTTTCAAATTCAATTGAATATATTATACAACTATTAATGAATTTACCATCCTCAATCAAATTCATGAAAGTGATTCACATGATATTTTCTGATAATATTCTATACAATATAGAACATTAATAATGGAACTCAACAATTTCATACAGCTCAATTATATTTATTTGAGAAACACTTCAAGGACATGTGATATAATTCATGGAATAATCATTATGAATAAATATGAAAACATGTGTTATTACTTAAATTATAATTCTATGTACTATTTCAAATCAATTTAGTATTTCAATTAAATCCCTCTTTTATTTGATTCTTAATAGCACATAAAGAAATTTAGTATTGATTTAATTTTTATTGAAAGTTAGGACACCCAAGTATGTACACACAATTTTTTTCAAATAAAATGAATTTTAATTATTCATGCACAACATTATGTCTCACTCTTCCTTTTCTTGAAATCGTTGGGTATTTTCCTCTTTGGGTGTATAGAGGCCACAATTTCACTACATTCATATTAAAAACCCAAGAATATTCTTTTTTTCTATAAATTCTTCACACAATGGATAAATATGTGTTCTATCAAACACTCCATTTTATAAATCTTTAGTAATAATATATTGAACACCAAATATATCCAATCTTATTTGTGCACATGATAATCACAGATTCTCTTCAAATAATTTGGTGTGTCATATATGTGTTTAGTATGTCATTCCTCATGATTCGAGTGAATATTACAATTGTATAAGACATTCTCTATAAAAAATATTTCAAATGAGTTCTTCTTCATAGAAGAAGATAAATTTGTAAAAAATCATATGATCTTAAGTTAACAGGCTATGTAGATGATCAATCCTTTAATTATTCATTACATATGAGGATCACCATATCCTTCTTCTTTGTGTGAACATATAACATAGGTGGTCTTTTACTTAGTGTAAATGGAAGAGTGAATATGATTTTTTTTCTTATGAAAATGTGAGATCTCGGGAATATTGAATGGTAGTACAACCTCAACCATGGTCCCTTGATATTTATAGATGATGAGATAAACAAATTTACATTTTAGTTTTAATATAATTCAAATAAATTAATTGTTTAACAAAATATTTCATGGAATGAATATTTTTTTAAAGCACCAAAGAACTTGGAAAATATAAAAATATTTCACATGTGTTTCCTTATTATTCATTTCCCAAATGTCACTGAAGAGTGTGTTTCCAATCCTCTATGAATTGACCTTATTCCTTCTTGGTAAAATACACATTCATGGGATGATAAACGAATGTAACTACAATTTTTTTAAGAACAAACATCCCCATACAACTCTATTTTTCATTCAATAGAAGAATATTCTTCAAATTATTACATGCTTACAAGAGGGAGATTGCATGAATGGAGGTTCACAATAGAATTTTATCTTATCTCAATCCCATATAGAGGCTGATGGTGAATGGCTTGATTACTAGATCTTTATAATCATCATAAAGTAGGATTCATGTTTCAAAAATCTATGGTTGAAGTCAATCAAGATAGAATGGTGTGAATGAGATTTATTGGATGGTAGATGTTATTAAATAGACCATTTAGTGTCATTTATTCCACATGGGAATAATCAAATTATAAATTTATAAGTCCTAAAATAAACTAGATAAAAATTAATAGCATAAAGGTAGTGTAGGTCAAACCCATATGGACTAAATGAAAAGATACTAACTAAATGATTAAAAACTAATAGATTGATTCCTCACATGACTCTCATGGGTTTAGTTTTCAAAGACTTACATAGTTTGGTTTAATTTATGATAAATAGAGGGATCGTGAAATTCACCTCAGATGATAATGTTAAGATGACCCCTTTCCCTGAAGATCCTACACTGCTAAAAATTACAATTGGGAAGAAAGGTCTGTGAGCCCTAGAGAAATGTATATAGGGGTGGGTTATTGGGATAGAATTGTAAAAACTGTGTTGGTAGTACAATGTGGTGGGTGGTTATATGTAATGGTGGGTCGGGGTACAACATTGGTAAACTAGGAGGGGTCGACAAAGGGGATTCTGAAATTTATATAAATATGCCTCTAGTTATCATGCATAAACTGTATAACATGGAATATTGATGAGGGAAGTGGTTAGAATGGTTAATTCTGGGAGGGGGTGATGTAGTTCTGGGTGGTGGAGTGGTGGAGGAAGAAGGGGTTAGGGATATAGGTACAAGTTTCCCACAAGAAGGAGTAGGTGTGGATAAATCATGATGAAATGGGGCCTCGAAAACATCTTCTATATAATCATGGTCCCATGTGTAGTACGCCTATATTACAAAGAATCCCCATATTCTAGATAAATATAAGATAAATGGACTCCATATTCCCGAGAGATGTTACGAGCTAAGAAAAATTAAAATATCTGAGGTAAAACACTAAATGAGCGATGAGGATTCCCTTTATCGAGGTACCAAGATCCCTACTTACCTAGGTCTCATAATGGAGTTGGTACTGACAGTCCATCTTAATGGTAGATCCACCCATGATATAGTATAATATAATAACTACTATTTGGATGATGCACCCATGGGAATCTTCTCGGGCCCTCCAATAATGGGCAAGAGCCCAATATAAAATCCATAAGTTAGAACCCTATATAAAGGTAATATTTTCCTTGTGTGGGTCATAAATTAAATAGGGTTCACAACCTATCAATGAAAAACTCCTATATTTATCCTTACTTCTTAGGATCAGACAGAAGTTAAAAAATACTGGATAGGAAAAAAAATCTAAATAATAGATGCCTAGTCTGACTACAAACTCACCCAACATGACCAACCATGGTTGGCCTTCTAGTTTGAAGATAACGTACAATATGTAAAGATAAAAATTATCTTGGAACTAAAGAAATATATCCCAGTATGTCTCCTTTTATATTATAGTAATGATAGATAGGTTTATATACCCAATTACATCCTTGAATTCCTCATACAAGAGGATATTCTCAAGAAATTCCATGTAATGAGTCTTTTTGGTCCTCATGGTCTTGGTTTGAAGATAAACCAAGTGAACCTAATGATTGGGTGTAGAAAAGTTAAGGTTAGGGTGCATGTGGAGGCTTGAGGTAGTTCCCTTATACTAGTTGGAAGAAAATTGTGAATCTTTAGAGGTCGTGGGAGTGGCAGAACCTGATGTAGATGATGAAGTGGAAGATCCGACATCAGGAGTTTGGGTGGATGAGGTTATTCACACTAGGCCACAAATTTGGAGGATGAGGTATCAATGGTATTTCTATGGTCTATGGATATGACAGGAATGATAATATAGCCAATGGATGGGAATGGGTGGGATGATTTACTGGTTAGAGGAAGAAAATAGTATAATGGAGTGGTCAGTCATATGGGAGAGGGAGAGGAAGGATGACTACTATAGGGGAGTGGAATGTGGAAAAAGAGGCCATGAGTCCTATACTCATGACTTATAAACACTTCATGAGGTTTTCACATCATGTAAATAATTCACAATGTGTAAAACAATAAAATTTTATTTTTCCATACTCGATATGTTCATGGCATGGAAGGATTGAATGAAATAAATTAGGACAATTGGATGTATATGTGCTAAGAACCTCAGACATGTTTCCGGTATTACTTAACCATCTTAATCATATAATAATATATTCTATCGTATAGATAAAATCCTGATTAATCGCTTAGTCATCACTTTTTTTAACATTGAGAGAGTGATAGAGACTTCTGGTCAGATGAATTTTAAATAAGAACACCCCCTTCATGAAATTTTCCTTGAATTTTTTTAAATATCTTACAATTAACCTTAAAGTGTTGTCCTTTTCCTCATTGTATCTTAATCATCCCTTAAGGTAAAACTTTTTCAATTTTAAAAGGACTCAACAATCAAGATTTAATTTTCCTAATGAATTTCTTCATACATAAATTAAAAGATAAAATATTGTCCCTTGGTGTGATGATACATCATAAAATTCATTATTCATGCTATTTATTTGTTTTATCTTTATAGATTTTTATATTTTCATATTTTTCCCTTCTAATTTCTTCTAGATCATCCATTAGTAGTAATCTTGGTTTCCTAGATTTTTGAGTATCAAAGTTTAGCCTTTTAATTTCCCAATAAATTTGATTCTATAATTTCACTTGTAGGTGACAGGGCTTCCTATAAATAACTATAAATGGATTTGTGTCGATAGAGTTTTTATAGACTATGTAATACTCCCAAAGTAAATCATCTACTTTTAGACTCCTATCATTTCTACTTGTACATACTGTCTTTTACATAATTTTTTTGATCTCCTGATCAGACAATTCAAATTTCAAGATAGTCTGTAGGTTGTAGGTAGTTTCAAGGTTGTATCAAATTTTATATTTTTCAAGTAGTCATTTAACTACAATATTTTTAAAATGTGTTCCCTGATCACTAATGAGTAATTATGGAAATCCAAATCCAGAGAAAATGTTTTCACTTAGAAAATTCTTGACCACCGTGGCTCTGTCCTAGGTGGTGGCCTCATCTTATACCCACTTAGACATGTAGTCCATTCCAATATGTATGTAATAATTTCCATAAGAATTAGGTAACTATCCCATGAAACCTATTCCCCATACATCGAATATTTAGCTTCAAGTATTAGGTTCTTAGTAATTTTGTTTCATTTTCTAATGGTGTCCATCCATTATAATAAATCATAAATCTATAAAAATATCCTCACATCCTAATAGAGTGTGGGATATAATAGTCTAATTTATGGGATCTCAACCATGGTGCATTCATTACCATGATTTCCTCTAGCTGGCGATCTATAACACATTGTCAGCATGTTTTAAATTTCATCCTTTAGGATGTAGCATCATATAAAGCCATTAGTAAAATGATTAAATAACAAAAATACATCCTAGTAATATCATGAAGAATGAAAAAAAAATATTCTTATATTTATAGGAGAAGTTTGGGTACATAGATCCTATGGAATGATTGTTTGCAAAGTCTGAAAGCTACAGTTGTTCTTGAATATTTATATTGAAAAGTGTTTCATTAAGAAAATCATCCTCAATACTCAAAATTTCATCAACCTAAAAACTCTATAGTTAAAGTATAGATAAGTGCCCGAAAAATTAGGTTTTTAGTACCTTTTTTTATCATTAATGACTATGAAAAATTCTTGTAACGATTAGATTCATCGTACTATCTATTGTTTCATAGCCTTTTTTCTCAAAATGTATTTCAGTACTAAATGATCATTATACACTAACACTTTTTAATGATCGAGGAATCGTCAAAATTTTTCATTGGTAAAGACCAAAGTCATAAGCTCCTTTTATATAGTTGTATAATTAAACATAGATTCATTTATGTTATGGTTGGAAAAATATATGGGAAAAAATATGTGTCAAACTTGTTGAACTAAAATAGCACCCACAACTAAATCGCTAGAATCACACATCAATTCAAATTAGTTATCCCAATTGTGTGAATTAGCTCTTTAACCTTCTTTATTTTTTCTATATTGACTTATATGCCATGATTTGATTTTTTTGAAGGAATATTCCTCCAGGGACCATTAAAATTCCATTTTCTATGTTTAATAACTGGGAATTCCTGTCACATCACAATAAAACTAACTCCATATTACTTAAGAATACATTGAAAGATCATCTATATGTGTAGAAATAAACCCTTATAATCTCAAAAAACCACTCTGTCATATCATGGGAAATGCGTTTCAAGGATCATTGAAATGTATCTAGATTATTTCACATTCCAAATGACGTCCTTTGATTGAAAAAGGTTTTTCAAGAACATGTCAATGTGGTTTTTAAAAAAAGTTATTTTTTTTTTCTGAAATTTTATTGTATCTAGAATATTCTTCTAGAAAATAATAGAACTCGATCCCAACTAGTGTCTCGAGTATTTGATCCATGAATTGGAGTGGAAAATTGTCTTTTGAGTTATCATTTTCATATTTTTTGTATTCAACACATACTCTCCACCTATTAATGGTTCAATTTTAAATTAAACCACCATCTTTGTTTTTTATAATAGTCAATCCACAATTCTTTAGGATGACATAAAATCTATTAACCCACTCATAGGTAGATATGGAAAATGATATAACCGAATTTGGAAGCTTCAATACCTCCTTCTTGATTACTTCTTTCATTGGTGGAGTGAGTCACCTCAGTGGTTGGTGTTTTACATTAACACCTTCCTTTAACGAAATTTTTTGGGTGAAAATCAAGGGAACGATCCCATTGACGTCAGTCACATCTCAAGAAATTGTGTTTTTATGAATGTTTAGGAATTCCTTTTGTTTTTATTCTTACACATGATTCAGATTTGAACTGATGATAACTAGTAGTGTAGATGTATTTTCTAAGAATGTGTAATTTAATGTGTTTGGTAGGGGATTAAATTCTAGAATGGGTGGATTTATGAGAGAGTTTGTAAATGTTGGAATGGTATCTCTCATTAGAGGTTCACTATACTTCACACCCACATAATCATTGCACTCATCTTCATCGGGTGAAAGGGTCTCTCTATTATCCTCAATGGTTATGTAATCCTATTCTTTATTGATTAGAAATATGGCTTCTCATTCAAATGAATTTCCAATTTATCTGGTGACTTTCACTAAGTCAAATACAACTTAATCATCATTGGAACTGAAAATAAACTTTCCTTGATTCATATAGATTAACTCCTTTCCAGTGTAAATAAATAGACTCCCTATAATTATGGGGACATCACCTTATTACTCTATATCCAAAATAAGAAAATCAGTGGGAAAAATTAATTTACTAACATTCACTAAAATGTATATGATAAGTCCTTAATTGTAATTGATTGATCAGACATCTAGTTCAAGTTCAAATCATACTAGTTTTAAATATTTCAGCACTAAATTTTTAATGACACTCAAAGGCTTGAGATTTATACTTTCATCAAGGTTGCATAAGGATTTTTTGAATCCACACATTCTAATAGAGTAGGGAATCAAGAAGGTTCTGAGGTCCTTTATATTTGGTTGGAGCTTCTTCTAAACAAATATAGAGTATTCTTTATTGAATTATATGACTCAGAGTTCTTAAATTTTCATTTTATTATAGATAAATTCCATTAATAATTATTTATAAGTAGACATATGGGTGATCACCTCTAAAAAGGGGATATTAATATGTATCTACTTAAACATAATTAAAACCATTTTGTACTTTCCCCCAATTTTTCATTGTCTCATTCGAATAGAAAGGGGAATAGGTGGTTTGTTTGGTATTGGTGCTAAATAAAAATATTATTTTTTTAGGATTATCTTATACAAGACCCTTTTTAGCTGGTTTTGATTCTATATTTCATTTTTGACCAGCTTTTTGTGTGATATCATAGCTATATTTTCTGATGATTATGGCATGAATTTTAGGTTTTTATTACTAAATTTACTCACCTAAGAATGGATTCTAAAAATTCAATGCTTTTACACTCCAAAGAAACACGTTTTTATCCTCCTCTCTTGGATGTGTCTCGGTATTACCAAGAAATGTACCCAATAATCGGTCAGATAGAGTCTTTGATATTTGTCTCACTTGGTACTCAAAATTTCAAAGGGTATTCCTCTAATTATATATATCAGTTTCTTTGGTGGAAATCTTTTGTTCCACATTCTGAAAAAATGTTTTATGTAGGTTTTTAAGAATATATTATTGAGGTAAAGATTGTTCTGGTTTCCTCGGTGGAGATTTCTAATACTATTGTTGTGGTGGAAACTTATAGGGTATAAGTGGAAAAGGTTATTGAGTAAATTATTGTTAAGGTAAATGATATATATTCTGATGTGGGAACCTATGTGGTTCTTATTTTCATATTAGTGGTTGACCACTATCTATTTGTAGTAAGTTTGATTTGTTTGATGCGGTTGTTGAGATGGTCTCTATTGATAATAGTTTTGTTGGTATTTTTGGGGTTGTTGAAATTTTTTGTTTTATTGATTTTAATTTACATAATAACCATCTTATTTTTTGGGATCTTCTATTCCTTATATACATTATCAATATGGGTTTTTGACCACACACATGTCATAGGTCTTGATTTCCATAATATGGGAGGAGGTGGTAGTGGTGGAGAAGGTGGATGTAAATTTTTGAGCTTCTTTGTGAGTGATTAAATCTAGGTTGTAAGGTGGGTATTATCTTCCACCTGATGAGTTCTTCATCAAGGTGGTATTTGGATGTTCTTCCACATACTAGAATTATAGAAAGTTCCATCAAAAAATTCTCTACCAACATCTACTGTTTCGGGCATGATTATTTCATCAATTATGACATACACTATAGTACATAAAGATAGTTACAGTCATTGGTTAAATGCTTTCAGATATATCCACACATCGTGTTTGTGATGTAGTAACTTTTGGGTTATCTCATAGAAGAAATCACAAGCTTCCCAAGCTGAATCTCCATCTACTTGGTTGAAGTTATGGATCTCATTTCTAAGCTTCTAGGTTCATATTGGTAGGAAATATTTATCTCGGAACATTTTTTGATTAATAATCCCAATTAGTAGTGGACTAGAGAGCTTAGATTTTGAGTAAATAATTTACCCTTACATGCATGGAAAAGGGGAATACTTTGAGTTTGATAGTTTCAGATGTCAAACCATAACATTAGTAGGTGTCACAAACTTATAAGAAACATTAAATATCATAATGGGGATATTCACTCTAAATTACACATAATTATATCTAAAAATGAATCATGTGAATGAGTCTTTGTTAATTTTAAAAGTTATACACCTTGAAAGAAGGGGGGGGGAATGTTGGGTAATAAACCACTAACAAATGTAAATCCATATTCCATAATGGTTTTCTCTTACAACACTTATCACACTTCCTGATGTTTAAGTGGAACATACTGAAATTTTGGAGGTTTAGGTTTCACAAGATTGTGATTCTCATCCATGAAGGACCATCAATTTAAAGAAGGATACATTTTGTTCTCAAGGTCCAAAGAAAGAAATTCTTGATCATATAGGTTCCAAGAATGAGCCACCAAACCCTAGTTCATATACTATTCGAATTACAAAACTTTTTATGTTCTAGTTCATGTGTTAAAATTATAAAAAGAAAGGAGAGGTAGAAAAAATAAGGTTTGAGGTAATCCCAGGTACACACCAATGGTCATTGTGCCTAATAAACAGCTAATTCTCAGCATCAGTGCCAAAATTTGGCTGTCCCAGGCATCTTCATTGATTATACATATGCGTTGACCATATTATAAATTTATAAGTTCTAAACTACACTAGTTATAATGGAGTATCATAGTATTAGTTTAGGGTAAAAACCACATAGACCAATTGGAAAATATGGTAACCTAGTGATTAAAACCATATAAAAGAATTTTTTCACACGACTCTATTGGGTTTATTTTTAAAATACTTAAATAGTTTGGTTCTTAATGACTTATGTAGTTTGGTTTAGTTTAGGAGAGATATAGAGGGATCGTGAAAAATTTCAGGCCTTATGAAAAAGTTATTCTAATATTTTTCCTATTATAGTACTATGGAATATACTATGAAGCAGTGTAAAATTCACCATTTGGTTTTGGTTAAAATAATTGGATTTACCCAATTTAAAAAATACCCATTGGTATAGTGTATTAACAACCTAGATACATAAGTCATGGGTTCAAAGGAAAAAACATCACATGTTATTGGTCCTAGCCTTCTCAAATCCCACTAGTTCAAGGTCCTTCTATTTCAATTCCATGGATCAGGGTTATGCAACATAGTGTAATTAACAATAATTTTTAACATAATTACTATCCATAAAGTAAACCAAGTTTTGATTAAGAATTTATTAGGTTCAAAACACATCTACTATTGATCATTAACCATAGTAAGTTAGCTACTCATGATAAAAATGATATTAAATAGAAATTAATCATAGATCATTCTAGAAATAGTAAATAAACATTCAAACTAGATAAATCCATTTTTAAATTAAAACAAATCTTGTAAAATATTTACTTGATTCAAAAAACAAGAAAATAAATGATGAAATTGAGGTTGAAAGTGAATATTGGAATTAAAATGTGATTGAAACATACATGATCATTCTAAAATACTTAAACAGATGTGAAGCAGTAAATGAAGAATAAATAAGGAAATAAAAATTAAAAATATTGGTTTTGGAAAAAATAAAATCTAAATGAAATAAGTGAGGTGTGGTCGTCAATTTTTTATTATCATTCACAGAATATATAAAGCCATGTGAGACTCATAACGTGTAAAATTTAAACATTGTGAATCTTTCTTATTGAATTATCCTCTGAGACTTTGAAGACATGTAATATAATCTATGTCCCTAACTTAGATCTAAAAAAATTTCTAGGAATCTTGTATCTACCAATATTTTACAGCTTTAATCTTTAATAGGTTTGGAATTTCAAATCTTTCAGGTCATGTAATGATTTCACAGTTCGTATTGAATTTTCTAGGATTATTTATAGCCTTGTCCAATTTTACTGGCTGGACATTGGATCATAGGGGTCCCATTATTGAGGAATTCACATCATTAATAGGTTTCATGATGTGTAATTTCTGAATGTGCTTAATTTAAAGAAGCTCCTATTTTGATAGTTGACTTCATATTTCTTGAAATAACTAACCAAAACCCATTTTATTATAGAATAAATCATGAATATATATTAAAGACATTTATCCAATATATATATATATATATATATTTATTTATCTTATCCATTATAAAAATAACTTTTTAAGATAGGTGAATGGTACCCACAAAGAACTTATCCCACATCAATATTCTCAGTGGATCAACTCAATTTTATAATAGATATAGTTTCTATATCCCTTCATTTGTATTTAATTGGGTATACTCCCATATTCTGTTGGAACCAACACATGATAGAACCCCTCCATTTTCATGTATCATTATATACTATCACCAATTCTTATATTACCATGCTCCTTTTAGTTTATAATTTTATGTAATTAACAAAAACCATTACATTACATAGGAAATACATGAACACTGTGTATATTTTTCAATAAAAAGAAAATTCCTAATATTACACTCATATTTCATTCATGACATAGTTGATTCATTCAAGGAAAATTCCTTTTATTCAAGGATTTAATTCATAATTTGAAATACTCATATTTTTTCCCATGTATTTTTTTTAAAAAAACATGGAGGAGTTAAAAAACATAGTAAGGGGTATAAAAATAAATAAATCTATATAATCAAGTGAAAAATAGATAATCCCCTGATAATTCTTAACTTTTTTCACAATAAAACTTTTAAGAAAAAAATAAAACTTATCCACATTATAAAATAAAAAAACATTTGAAAACTATTATCAAGAATAGGAAAACCATGAAGTCATCATCAAAACATTTCCTTTAAAAATAAAAAATTCCACTATAAAATTTCTTAAACTTTTCTTTCATCATAAAATCAAAATATTACAATAAAAAATAGCAGGAATGTACTATTTATCATGGAGAATAATATATATAACCTATTTTAACTTATTCTTAAATCATGTAAGAATAACTAAATACAAGTTAATTTTATAGGATTAACCTACCTAGTTATCTCTCTCATTTTTCATTGTTGAATACTATTCATTTCCCAATGCATTGGAGATCCATATTGGTCTCACCCATCATCCTAATCTATTTTAGGATAACCTTTCAATATATATAATGCTCAAGTACTATATCATAAAGAATATTTTTATAATATTGCACATTTTTGTCATAAAAATATTTAAAAAATAATTTGAAATGATAAGAAAAACACTTTCCATTTTCATATAATGATAAGGATAAATATCCCTTTCTTTATAAAAATATTTTAAAAATCACTAAAATAATGGGAAATTAAATTTACAATTTAAAATCATGAAAAATTATAGAGGAATAAAAAAAAATAAAAAAATACATGATTTTTGGAAATTACCTGCATGCCACATATGTAAAAAACATTATTTTTCACTTTGGTAAAAGGAGTCAAAAGTGAACCATGGATACAATGTTAAAAACAATCATTTTTAAACCTTTTTAAATAATGTTAAAGTAGTAGAAAAAAAAATTTAATAGAAAATTCATGTATATATAAGAACATTCATGAAAACTTTTAAATAATATATATATGAATAAAAACATATTTGAAAAAAATACTGTAAAATAGGGTTTCAAAGAAAAATACTTTATGGCATTCCTGATTTTTGAAATAAAATTATATTTAATAATAAAACATGAAAATTATTTTTCAAACAATTTTTTTAAATTAGTGATAAAATAAATCCAAAAATAATTTCATACAACACATAAAAGAAAACATATTGTGAAAATGTCATACCTCATAATGAAAGGAAAATAAGATGAAAATCCCTTACCTTAAATATCATCCAACATCATACGTTCTATAAATCCTAAATAATAAAATTATTTTAGTTATTTAATTTATAAATAAAATTATTCAAGTTAATTCCATTATAATTATATCTTTTATGTTAATTCTAACCATGTTTTATCTAGTAACTTAACAAGTTATGTTTACATCAGACGTTTTGATGATGTTCTGTTCATAATACCAAAATTATTTGTGTATGTTGACCATGGTAAATGAAGTCATTTTTAAATAATAAATAGAATATAAATCATGTCATAATCATCATTTTATATAGTAAATAAAATTTTATAACCAACCATGGATATAGTACCTGAAGAAATAAAATATGTTGTATAATTGAGATGGTTGTTTTCAATATTACATGAGCGACATTTCCACTTTGATATTGGGTAAAAAATAAATAAAGAGGAAAGTATTTTAATTTTAAAGAATATTAATGGTTTTATAAATTTTATAATTATTCATTATTTTTATCTTTATGACATTCCATATGAGGTATCAATATAAATCGAATCACATCACTTTTTAGAGGTGGTAGTCCATATATAAAAACAAGAGATTTTAT
This sequence comes from Viscum album, assembly GCA_963277665.1. Classification (NCBI taxonomy): domain Eukaryota; kingdom Viridiplantae; phylum Streptophyta; class Magnoliopsida; order Santalales; family Viscaceae; genus Viscum; species Viscum album. The sequence continues at coordinate 125,060,943 of OY728139.1, read as the reverse complement.
CATTATATGATGGATGAAAGGGTAAGAATTTAAGAAATATATTATACTTATAAAATCATAATTCTTTCTTAAATATCATATTTATTCATTTTATTCATAATTTTAATCATTGAAAATCTCTAGTGATTAAAAACCCAACACATCGCTTCGTGGAGACGGTAGTCCATACATACACAAGAGCATTTATTTAATTTTCCATTTGAAGGAAAAGAAGACGGGAAAGAGTAATTACATAAACATAATAAAACTTTATTATTTTTAGGAAACTAAATTAATTATTTAATTATTATAAAATAATATTTATCTGTAGGTAGTAGAAGAAATAAACATGAAAACACTCGGTTAAGAGTTATATATATTCTTTTTAAAATCACCTATGGCATAAATCTTATGCCTTTAGGGTTTTGTTATTAGTGATAAACATTCATCTAGGAAATATGTAGGGATTTTTGGGAGAGACTATAGTAGGTATTGGATGAGCTAGAGTTTTCAAAAGTTGTAAGGAAGAGAGTAGATAAGGTTCCCTTTTATAATTGAGGGGAGTGACCGGCTTGTAATTATATAGAAACTTAAAATAATATAAAGTCAATATCATTGTAAATTTACACTTAAAAAACTAAAATTAGAAGCTATGTTGGTTAGGGTTAAAATATTCTCATCCAATACTAATTAAGATAAGATTATGTGACCTTATCACGAAGTTTTTAGCTTAATTAACCTAGTTTAACCTTTTATCGTAGTTATAACATATTTACCACAATAATTATTCATAAAAAAATAATGAAATTGACCTGATTAATAAATTTATAAATGAAAATAAAAAATATGGTATACATTTTTAAAGAATAAATTTTAATATGTGGTTGAAATTTATTTTAATATAAGCGGGAAAAAATGCAACGAAAAGTAGTTTTTAGAAAATTATCCTTTTAAGAATAATAATGTGTTTAAACAAAAATTGAATATAATATTGATTGATATTAAATTATTTATATTATTTTTAATAGAATTTTTATTATGTTTCACTAAAACTAAATCCAAAATATAATGAGACGTTTAAATTAATTGATCTAATGAAAATAAATTAATGTTTTGTGAAAAGCAACATTTTACATTATTCACTCTAAAAATAAATCTTTATTAGAAAATCCCAAAAAAATTATAATAATATTATGATTTGATAATTTAAAATTTTATCCCATTTTTTCAATTGTAATTTCTTCAAGGTTAAAAAATTAATTATAACATCCACGCACAAAATTTAATAAAAATATTTTTGGAGAAAATATATTTTTGATTCCTAAAATGACATTATTATAATTCAATACCTAAAAACCTTAATTTAATGAATTTTAATTCACTCAATTGTATATATAATATAATTATTTCAATATAATTATTTTTAAATAGTGATTAATTTAATATATTACTAAAAAAATACACTACATTCATAAAAATTATTCTACGAAAAAAAATTCTTTTACATTTAAAAGATTTTTTTTCATTTTCAATCAAATAATAATAAATGTATGATTTATTTTTACTTTATTAAGAAAAATATTTCAATATATATTACATAATATAGTTTCTCTTATTCGTACCTTCCAAACCAATAGCTAGGTAAAAATAGTCATACTTAAATAATAATATACCATGGTTCATTTGAAGTTGATTTTGTGTATACCTCATGCTATCAAATATATTATTTAAAGAAAATAAATACTAAAATCTTTGGGAGTTACAAAAGTGGTGACTCTAATAATAGATAAACCTCATTGAAATCTAGTGTTTTCCCTATTTACCTTTTGTACCAAGTGAGACTGATAGATCATTTATTAACTCCCAAAATATAGATTTTTTATGAAGAATAATTTTTGTAGACACTACTTTATCCCCCCTCTCAGCTTTGAGAACTTATTAAAATATTACTAATATTCAATAGATCTAATATATTCCTATTATAAGTACCTAGATTTGTGTTGGTATGAGTAAATAGAATAATCTTTCTGGTTTATTTTTATGATCAAAACATGGATGAAGAAAGAGTAACTCCACAACTATTAATAATATTATCCTAGCCATTATAAACAATACTCAAGACCATACTGATTGTTTATAAGGGTTCACAGATAATATAATTTTTTTAGAAAACTATTTATTTAAAAGTTCTAAATTTAATAATTCATACCCACCAAATTATCATTAATTGTTTACACTAACAAAATTTTAATAATATAATTCATATAAATTTAATGACTTCTTAAGAAAAATCCCAAATTTTTGAAAAAACTCTAAGGTTGAAATTATTAAGACATTAATAAAAATGGTGTTTAAATTTGTGGAAATTCTAAGTTAATTGGAGTTATTGAAAATTTATAGGAATATGATGTAATAGATTATTTTCATGGTGGATTTAAGTTTTCTTAAATGAAAATGAAACTAAGAGTTACTTTTTTTTGAAAAATATTTGACACTAGTTTAGGTATGTGAACCTATGCCATTTCCTTCTCTCATCCACACAATAAAACTTGAAATCATATTTTCTTCACATATGATCTTATATATGATTTCCTAATGGGTGAGTGAACATTTTCTATTATTATTTTCAATAACCTATTATATGAATTAAAAAATTAAATTAATAAATATTTTGAAAGTACATATGAAGGACATTGTATAATGTATTGTAGACATTAACGAACTCAATCCTCAAATTTTTTGGCATTGAATTTTTCTAGAGAATAAATCAAAAATTTAAGATAACTATAAATAATACTAAACCAAACATTTATATTAGTGGTAAAAAATATTGTTATGAAATTATTATATATTCGATGATTCTAAATGGATAAATCCCATACATATAATTACCCAAAATTTAGGATTAATTTTTTTTGAAAGTCAATGAAAAATGAGATAGTTCAAGTGAAAATTTAAAATATTTGGAGTTTTACATATTATGTAAGATTTAATCAAGTGATAAAGAAAAATCATTTTCTTGTGTCATTTATAGAACAAATATTATAAATATTATATTTCATTACTCTCAAATTCTTCCTTGATGGATTTTATAGTTATTTCATGGATTCCATTTTACCTAAAGGAAAAAATAAAAACATATTTATTTATATTTATGGAACCTTTTATTTCAATATTTTTTTATATATACTGTGTAATACTTATGGTAATGTTTAGAGGTATATTATGATTTTCTTTTCAAATCTGATTGGAAAATGCTTGAAGTATTCATTGAAGGTTTAAATTTTTTTAAAACTTTATTTTATCAGTGTTTATTAAATCTAAATAATGTTTTTAATGCAAGTAATGGGAATAATATTGTATAAAATTTTGAAAATATCACTTTATATTATTAATAAGAACTATGTTAGTGAATTTGATATAAAAAAAGAGGATTGAGATATATATATATATATTTAATAAATATCATCTCATCTATCCCATATCCCACTTTTTTATAATGAATAATTTCATTCATTAGATATATATGTTATTATAGAAGCTTCATGAGATCCCTCGATTATATTGAATTTTCATTATCTAATTAGATTAATACGTAGATTTATTTTTTTATAACAATTATAGAAAATTCCTTTATAAGCTATAGAGTAGAATAACCACCCCACTTATTATTAAACCACCAAGGTGCGACAATCCATTTGAGATATTATGTAATGTTTCAAATAGTTTATTGACTATATTAATTTAATAAAAGATCTATGTAAGGAGTTATGTGATTAATTATGATTCAAAGAATTAAAATGTTTATGGGGAAAACTACACAACCATTAAAAAGAGTATTTTGATATTTTTTAACTATAAAAAATTAGATCATATTTTATTGATAATAATAAGTTGTTTCTCTAATTATACAAATATAAAATATCCAATGAATAAATTAAAATAAAAATCATTGTTGGTAAGTTATATGTTATTTCTATAAGAATTTAATTTTGTGATCAAAGATAAAATAGGAATAAATAATTTTTTAGAATACTAAATGATTATATTAACAAACATTAAAAATATTGGAATACCTGATAAGTTATATCTAAATAACATAATACCAAGTGAGAAAAATTATTAGGTTTGTAGAGAAGCCCATTGGTATGTAAGCCTGGTGAATTTCCTTATCACTTTTCCTGTATTATCAAACTTTTATAAAAAAATATTATACAAATAAAGTTCATGTTTCATTATTAAGTATGAGATCATCTATTTTTTGCAAAATGTTCAATAGAAATATGATTTTAAGAAGCCTTCCTGAAAAATAAACAGATTATATATTGTATTTTTTGTAGAAAATAGGAATGTTAATGGAATTTTTTCCCTCAAAAAAAATGAAAGTGTTAAAATATGAAATATATTAGATAACACTTTTCAAGGACTCGTGTGGATGGTATAATAATTTTAAATAATTTAAATTCACTAGAATCATTTTTAAAAGACCACTAATTCCTCAAAAATATTGAAAAAAATGTAATTTTTATGTGTATAACATGGAATTTATGGAACCCAATTTTTTGTATTTTTAATTTAATTTAGTTTTATAGGTTGCAGATTTTGTGTTAGAGTTGGTTGAGGATAAGTCTAATAGAAAATATGAATCTTCAACTATTACTGAATTTATCAATCCCTACATATTCGTTAGCTATATAGTTATAATGGTGTAACATACTCAACCCATTCACCTTTATTAACCATGTGTTTGGTTCAATACATTACACCAAGCATGCCTCCCCATTTGCTAGAGGCTTATAAATAGTAGCAAGGTTCCTTCAGTAATAGGGGGAGACTGTAACCATAATAACATATAACTATAAATAAAAGTGGAAGTGATGTTAATAATTCTTCAACCATAATTAAATATGTGATATATAAATTATAACAAGATATGAATATAATAAAAACACACCACAAGACATATAATAATAAGAAACCATTGTGATTTTTCATGAGTATTTATAACATATGTAACATAGTCGGCCCGAATAACCTTAATCTTGGTTCGTTACTTGACCTTATTCTAGAAAAACCTAAAATTCTACTAAATTTTACAAATTTAGGTTTTTATAATAATACATTTTAAAAATAAGGAATAATACTATAATATATAGAAGTATGTTATTGGCCTTTCTGATAGAAAACCATTGTAAATGATGCTATTTATATTGGAGCTCATAGGAGAGGAAATTCACTCTTGGAAAGTGTATGCACATGGGAGAAAAAATTGGAGAGTCACGTGACCCAAGTAGAGGAATAATGGAGGATTTTAACAAAAATAAAGGGATTACCAAAATTACCTACATAAAATGGGGGTTTGGGTTCCCATTGGAACTCCTGTGGAACCCCATTAGAACTATGGTGCACCAATATGCTTTAAATATATCCCCATATGATCCCCAATGGCCTACCATAGTTCCCGTGGTGTTCCATAAGGGTTATGGTAGGAACATAAACCCCCATTTTCAGGGGTCCACTTTACTAATTTATCCCAATGTTAATTTTTTTTAAAATACACAATTATTCCTCCTCCCAAGAAGCATAGTTTTCACCTTGTCTCCCTTATGCATCTCACATCCAAAAGATAATATTCCCTATTTATTTCTTTAATAAAAGTTTCATTAGTTTCATTGGATTTCTATAACTAATTTTAATCATCTCTACCCATATATTCTTGGTTTATTATTTTCACTACCCAATATTTCAAACCCCTAAATTAGTGGATTTTGCCTAGTTTTCCAATTTTTATTCAATGAGGTCATCTAAATATACCAGATTACATATGTTCCTATTGGATAGGTTAGGGAAGTTATAAAGGTAAGTAATCATTTACAAGGGAACCCAATTTAATAATTGGATTAGAAAATTATTATCAGGGACATGTGGGGTTACTCACAATACATCAACACTATAGTACCCATATATATATGACTAATAAAAGTTATCAAGTAGAGTGGTTAAGGTTATTTTAGAGAATAATTCCATTGAAAATAGAAAATATGGGAGGTGAAATTTATATTAGACCATGTTTAATTATAGAACTAATCATAAAACTATAATTCCAATGATCCAATACAGATTAGTTTTTTCAAATATTTTCAACGTTTCAATATTCATAGAACATAAAATATTTTCAGTAGAGAATAAGATGCACATGGAATCATAAGATATTGGGAATCAAGTTAATATATATGGATATCAGAACAAGAATAAATCTAAATAAATCATTTATGAATTTAATTATTTTTAATGAAAAGGAAAGAATTTAATATGATCATTTTGATCCCACTGTGTGTGTGCTGTATTATTTTCAATGGTTATAAATAAATTTGGATCTTTCAATGATGTTTTATATCAAAATTATAGAAATTATAATTTAATTAATGATGAAATCTTGGAAGTTTGTTAAGATCCTAATCTTTAAGAACAATAAAAGTTACCAAAATAGATATGTTCCCAGGAATTTTGTTACATTATATTGAGTGGTTCGTGATTGGAAGGAACATACTATAATATTAGTTTAAATTTGTTTACCATTATAAATGTTATAAATAAATATATATTTCCTTGGATGATTATTTAAAATAAATTAAATAAATTAATATTTGAAGTCCTATAGAAAGTTTAAAATGATAATTTTATATATCCAAAATCTGGAAACATTTTTATAAATATCTATAAATGTTTATGATAAGTTTAAAAGAAATATAGTTTAATAATTAATGTTTTAAGAAGAAAAGAAGTGATTAATGGTTTGGTATTAATTATATTAAATTACTTAAATATTTCTAAGAGAAGAAGAAGGCTTATGAAACATACATTTCCAACTCAAGTGATAACATGCACCTAAGCAGTCAGAGGATCAGAAGGACACTCATCCAAGATTAAGGGTGGTAAAAAAACTTGAGCAGCCATGGATAAAACATAGATGTGTAAATTATAACAACCCCCACTCTAGTAACCAAAAACCAATATTTGATTTATTACATTAGTAAAACAAAAAATGGATTGAAACGTAATATATCGATATGTTTAATAGGCCTGAGAGAGTAGATATATACATTAATTATATATTATATTAGAAAAATAAAAAAACAACCAGAAAAAAATTCTCATATCCTTTAAAAAAATTAAATGATTCGTAATTCATATCTTCAGTAAAGAAATTCATAATAAATAGTGATCATAGATGCTTATTATGGGAAAGAAACTAGTGGAAAAATATTTTTCCACAATAGTTTTTTTTTACTTTTTTATATTGGTTTTTAACCGATGTTTATGAATGTTAAATTATAAATAATAGTTTCATCAACATGTTTAACAAAATTGACCTCTAAACAATAATTAAAAAGTGAATTTAAGGTCTCTTTCAATAGTAATTTCTTATAAACAGACATGGAAAAGATAGCATGAAAATTTTAATATCAATTTTCAGTAAATATTTCATTTAATGTATTATTATTTTAATATGGAAAAATATATAAATACTTTCAAAATTGGTTTTTATAAAAAATGATGTTAAACATCAACCTCGAAAAAATGATAAAGAATTTCAACATCAGTTTTATGTAACAAAAAACGTTGAAAGTATTTTTCAACATCAGTTTTTACAGAAAATGGACATTGAAAGTCTTAAATGATTACTTTCAATGTCTATTTTTAAATGGAAAATGTTTTAAAAAAATTATAGAATAGATTACATGCTAAAAAATATAAATATCTGTAAAAAATTGTATAGTGAAGATATAACATATAAAGTATAAGATGATGTTGTTCCAGGAATAGGAATTTATGATAACCAAAGAGATTTGAAGCTAATTAAAAATAAATAAAAAAATTATACATTAATAAATTTTTCTGGGGGCATTCCTACACAATGTACCATAACCGATATTAAGCAATTAGATATTACAGGTCTTCATAATTTTACATGGTTCTTTAAAGTTTAAAAATCTGACTATTTTATTTGATAGAAATTTGTGAAGATATTTATCCTAATAAATAGCAAAAAAAAGTAAACATTGAATATATTTCTAAGTAAACCATTCACTTAGAATTATATTTATACATACATTCATCATTTAGTTGATGAAGCAAAATTTCCATTAACATTTTCTGTAAAATGATTGCTTCTAAAAGAGAAGTGGATATGAAATATTATTCATCAAATGAAAATCATCAACATTTAGTACTGTTATGAAATCTATGAAAGTTAAATAATTACCACCTCATTAGAATTGATAAACCTCTTTTCATTCTATCATTTGGAAGTGTTGATTCATGAACAATACCCATAATATTTTTAGAACCTAGTGTGACTGAGAAGATATGATTAAGTGAGTTAATAATTGGAAGTCTAAATAAAGACATGCAGTTTTAATATAACGAGATCAATATATTAAATAATTAGGTAGAGTTTCATAAAAATTTCACTCATATTCATGCCTCATTTTTATTTTCCTAACCTTATAATGTATGTAAATAACAGTTAACATTTACCTAGGAAAATTATAACAAAAAATTATTAAGCACCTATAAATCATCTTAATTGAAGAAATTATTGAAAACCCCAAGAACATAATCTATATTGAAATCGAAATATATTAAGTCATATATCCAAATAAATGTGTTTAAAAATATAAAAAACAAAACATATAATTATCTTATATCATTACATAAAAAAATTACCTAATCTCATTTATTATCAATGAAATATCAGAGCTCAAATACCAATTTACGTATCAAGGATGACTACATAATTAAAAAAAATCACATTTTAACTTATTTTTATAAACATTTTACACATATTCCATTTGACTATGTGAGGAATTAATAGGCTCCAAAGAATTTATGTAGTGACACTCGTAGGAGTAAGTGAGTCAACAAGTGATATTGGAGAGTGAGAAGATCATGGAGAGGGAGTTTTCCATGATTCATAATAAGTTTTGGAAACTAAAACAAAGGAAATAGTTTCTGATAAACATACCCTTCACTTAAGAATGTTTATATGTTATTGGTAAGAGGTACCATTATTATGTAAAACAGAATAAAAAACATGTTATATTTAATTGAAGTTGTTAAATGAAAAAGTGTAGATATTGAATGTAGGAAGAAACCAAATAGAGTTGTAAATGAATCAAAAATAACAAATAGATAAATGAATATATATTTCAAAATATGAAATTCAATATGAAAAGTTAAAAAAGTGAATTTTTTTACAAAATAAATAGATTTTCTTCAATGAATTTAACAATTCCATCCCTTGAATAGATACTTCAAAATGATAGTAAAGTTAAAAATTGAATATAAAGTTAAAAATGGAATTTTTCAAGAAAAACAGTGATAAAAAATGTAATTAGGCTTCCAATTTTCTTCTACAAGAATATTTTTTCCTACATGAAAGAGAAATTTATAAATAGAGAATTTAAGTACACTACTGTTCACTTATAGAAATAAATGTAATCAACACATACCACTCACATTTGAGTATTCAAACTTCTATATTAGAGTGAAATATTTGTTAATAAAATCATGGAGAAAATATTTATTCATTAACTAATTTATTATTAGATGAAACATGAATCTATAGTGTAATTTAATTCAAATCCAAAATGAGGCATCACTTTTCATATATGGATTTTACATAATAACAATTTTCAAACAATTAAAAAAGAATCCTAATATAAACTATATACCACTTGTCATAAATGAGATAAAAAGTTACAATCACATAGTGACAAAATATATTAAAACGAAAAATTATTAACTAAATTTAGTATTATATTTTTATTTCCGAAATAATACATATATATGTATATTATTTTTTCAGATACATTTCAGGGACTAACATATATTAGATCACAATATTAATTCTGAACTAATATATATATTGATCAAAATAAAAAATTGAACTTAATCATAATATCAATTGATGGAAATATAGATATATTAAAAACTAATATTAGTTCTAAACTAATATTTTCATCAATATATATAGTTAATTTTAATTAAAATAATTTATTCATAGTAAATATTGGTTCAGAACAAAAACAAATAATTTTAGTAAGTAATGTAAATTCAGAACTAATATGAAATTGTAATTTTTATGAAGGAAAGAAAATGTTAGTATTGATATATATATATATATATTAATCACAATATATATTTATTTTTACTATATAGACATTACCTCTCACATATATGTTGGATCACAATAGTAATTCAAAACTAAAATGTCTTCATCAATTTACATAAATCAAAAAATTTCAAAAATGTATTGATTAGAATATATTAATCTTTTGAAATAATATTAGTTCTAAAGCTAATATTTTAATATTAGTTCTAATATTTAGTTATAAATTTTATCATATATTATTTTTAGTTGATCTCTATGGGTTGCAAGAAAATATTTAAAAAATCTAATAGGGTTTTATTTTAATCATTACAGAGACTTTATTTAAAATTATATTAATGGATCTTTTGATGGAAGTTATTCAATACATATTAGATTCTAAAACAAAGTAACTAACTATATGTTTTAAAATAAATAATAATAGGAAGGATGTAGAAATTATTTTTTGAATCCATATTTATCAAAGGGGTTTATGTTTTTGAATATATTTTTTGTGCAATCCAAAATTTAACAACACTTATTGAAAAACACATGCATAATTTTATAGAAAGGTAATTATACTATGGAATAAATTTCATTTATATTGTTATTGAGATGAATAATTACCCTTAAATTCCTAGAATTTTTTAAATTGGACGAAAAAAAGACATCGACCATTTAAGAAGGACGACAAGGTCACTTGTACTCTATAAGAATATTTTTATAAATTGTAAATGACTTTAAATTTTGATATAAATTTGTGATGGTGGAAAGAATAATGAGTAATCTTTCATTGATGGTAGCCCAAAAATGATGAAATTAGAAAATATAATTTTGTTTGAAAATATAATTCAAACAAAAAACCAATCAAATGATAAAATCACTTGAATAAAAACATTACAAATGGTGGACATTTTATCATGAAAATTGAAGGAAATATAGATGAAGTCAGTAATATTTACAACATATCATTTCTTAATTACCTGAAATTAAAAAAGATACTTTAAAATTTCATATTTTAAAGAACATGGTAATGAAAATAAATAGGTAAAAGTTATTTTTCTTAAACATTAAAATAAATAAAAGGAATACTAATTATAAATTTTTGATGATTCATCATCATGAAATCCTTGAAATAAAGACCATACAACACAGAGAGGAAATAATCATTGAACATAGAAGATGAATTAAACCATAGACACGACATTTGGGTTACAAAATATGAAGAACTGTAAAACATTGAAGCCGAATTAAATGTGATTGAGAGAACTAGTATTTCAGTAATGAGAGGGATCCAAGACTAATTCATATGATATAATGGGGAATAATCATTGAATGAAGGACCAAAATAAAATAAGTCATGCATATTTCTGGAGAGAACTAGTCATGGCATAGGAGACTTAGATTTACATGGATGATTAAAGTTGAAAGAAATGAGATTCCCTTAGGCTATAGGTGTGTGACAGTGCTATGTTTAAGAAACATTAACTTGAAAATATAAACCAACACATATATATTTTTAATAGAAAACATATGTTATATAATATAAAATATATTAACCAATAATTTCATGTAGTTGACTTTATATAAATTATGTAATAATATTTTATCATTGTTAAACCTTTTCCATGACCTATATTTTAATATTTAAATTATAGAAACATATATAAACAATATTATTTAAGAAAAAAAATTATAAAAATTATAAAAACTTAATTCATTAATAATTTTCTAAAATGTTTTCTTACTCTTTGTAATAAAAAAATTAAGACAAAGAACAACCCTGTGAAATAAAACAAAAAATACCATCTAAAAGTAGAAAACATATTGTGTAAATACTCATTTATTTGACCTTAATTAAAAGAGAAATACATGAAACATATAATACCCATATAAATAAATATATTATATAAACTTTAAGAAAAAAAAATATTTTATAAATACTCAATTTCCAAACCTTAGGTAAAAAATACATACCATAAAATCTAAATGCTTATGTAGTGTGGATATTTTTTTTATAAATCCATAACCCATTATACATTAGATAAAAACCCTGAAAAAAATAAATAGAATATACAAACTAAAATAACAAAATTATTATCTAAATACTCTTTTTTTAACTTTATTTAAAAAAGATATGCCTAATAATTTAAATCATAATCATACTTAACAAATAGTTTCTAAAGAAAATTTGAAGATGTGTAAGATAATCATTCATATAGGACTTGGTACCATTAAAAAGATACAATAAAAATTAATTTTATAGGAGAAAAAATAGAATATATTTATATAAAACATAAAATAATTAATTTAACTAACCTTATAAAATTTAGTTGTCGACCCTATTGTAATTATCGCGTTCATAATAAACACATTCCATGCATACTTTTTGAAGATTAAACTGATTTTATAAAACATTAAATTGAAAATAAAAATAAATATATATATAACCATATATTATCTAATATAAAATATATTTACCCACACTTCATTGTATATGGTTGCTTTATCGACTTGTGATCTTTGTTTAATTTTTTCCATGACTTGAATTTTAATATATATCATCTGTCAAAACATTATAAATAATAAGAATTAAAAATATAGAACTTATAAAAAACTATCAAACTTACTTTTCTAATAATTTACTAGATTTTTTATGAACACCACCTAATAAAGATAAAAACCAATATAATTTTCATTCACTTGGGAAGATAACTTCTAACATTAAATTAACTATACAATATAAAAAGTTATAAATCAATAAAATTATAATGAATATTATATCACAATTATCTTAGTGTTATTACCAATCAAGGAATAGAATTCACTAATAACCAATCAACGTATTTGATAATCTCTCTCATATGTGTGTGTGTGTGTGTGACTCTAGTAAAAATTTTCATATATTTCATAGCTGTTGAAATAAAATATAGATCTATAAAACCATAAATACCAATGGTCTCATTTTGAAATATAAGAACATGTATATACCTAATTAAATAATTAATATATTAATTCACTTGAAATTATCATTATTTAATGAAAGAAAAACTGAAACATAAATTTACTTACATGTAAAACAACTATTATATAGACATGATGAGATCATAAAAAATAACCAGAACCATGATATATTTTTTCAATATTCTCATAGTATAGTCTCTTCCACATATACCAGACATCATATAAAAATCATAAATATTTTCCCATAAAGATGAAACCTTGGAAAAAAATTTAGACCATCAGGAATTTCGGTGGTATATGTAGTTTTCGGTGTTTATAAATTTATTTTATTTTATACTAATTATTTTCATATTATATACTCCTATATAAATTAATTATAATAAAACATTAAAAGTAGTTATTAATGAAATTTAAATACTATTAAAAAATAAACTCATGCCATGTATGTCAACTAAAGAATAAGGAAAGCTAGCCAATTCAAAACAAATGACCCATATAATCTCTAACTATAGTAACCTCTTTTGTATGAAGTGGATGTAAACTAGTTGGATCAATAATATCATGTATGTTATTCTTACATGACTCAACTGTATAAGTTGTTGATGTAAATAATCCCAAAAAATATGCATGACTCTGTACACAATAATAGATACATGGGTATCACTATCATGCAACTCAAATTATATGGTCATGTCTGAAAGAGGTGGTGAAGTATCTAAGTAGGCAAGATATATGAGCTATTCAAGATATGATTTTCTCAACAATTGTTCAAACATATTCGATACATGTAATCGAATTTTATCATCCATAGACTATTTTAGGTTTTTCATATCAAATTTTAAGGAATCTATTTTTGGGATGCTTCATTTCATACTTTTATGGACATGATATTTATTACACTAACACCCGACTCATATCCTCTTACACATTCGGGGTGTTTTATACATCCTAAATAAGTATCTAGGATGTCTGTAATACTGTTATAAAAACATTTCCCATGAATTTATTTCTCCCAATGGTCATTTTGAAATAAAAAATAAAAATTTTATATGAGTGATGTTAATTTAAAAAATAAAAACTTTCTTGGAAGATAAAATTTAAATTTCATACAATTTCTTCAGCTACTTACTTATATTTCTCTATAAGCTACTTTTCAATTTTTTTCTTCTTACTCTTTTCCATTTTTATGGTGAGTGGGGGAGATAGAGGAATGAACTATACTGCATCAAATCCACTAGTATATTGAGCTCTTAATGTATCAAACTTTTCTCCAATCTTTCTTTCTTCTACCTCTATGTGATAAAGTATGAGGGAATACGTTCTAAAATTGAATCTCTTGATGAGATATCCAAGATCCATGTTACATAAAAATAAATTAATAAGTAATCAAAAAATAAAGAAGAAATTTTATAACATAAAATAATTATAATACCATAAATAGTTCTTCATGTTAGATGGTGAAAAATTTCTTCCATTAAACTGCATCTAAAAACCCTTAATTTATTCTTAAGTATTTATTCGGTAACATTCTAGAAAAATCTTTTTCATTTTTGTTTCAAAATTTCTCCCTCAAACTGTAGTTAATGATATAAATATTTTATTAATTTCTTTCATTTATTCAGAATTGAAGGCCATATGTAATTGAATATATTAAATATTAGAGATTTAAAATATATTATTTTTAAAAAATGAGATTAAAATAAATCGATTAATATGTTTTACCCTTATGGAATCCCATATATACTCTATTTCCATATTTTTAATGGACATCCAATCCGGATATAAAATTTTAATTCTACAACGGATCTGCATGGGGATATAATAGAAAACATATGTAACATTTTCCCCAACTAGGTTATTATTATCATTGAAATCAATATTTATTCTCTGGTTACCATGGGAAATTTAATTTTTTGGTAAATGTTTAATCCCATGTTTACCATCTTTATAAATAAATTTCAATGTAGATGAAGTAGAAGGCTCCTTTGTATGTGGCACATCAGAAGTCCTGCAATTATTTTTTTAATTAAATGTTTTATTTCATTAAATAAATATAAAATTATGTATTTAATAATATTAATTAAAGATATATACCATAGAAAAAGTTTCACTACCTCTGTGTATGTAATTGAAATTGGAAAATGTTATTAAATTAAGTGTAAAAACATATTATTAGAAAAGTGATTATTTAAAAATAATTATTTCAAAAATATGTAAGTAAAATAATAGTGGCACACATATGTACATTTCAAAAATAATAATAATTATGGAATGATTCTTTACAAAACAATATGAAATTTAAAATATTAAATATAAAAAATAATTTGAAAATCATAGAAATATTTATAAATTTAAATATCATTTTTACAAAAAATTGTTTTTATATTTTTAAATTTTTCCAAATAATAATGATGTTGGTTGGGTTTTTAAATCAAAAAATGTTCATCCATAACTTCTTGTATATAAAATTTAACACAAAAAAATATAAATACTCAAATATATATAATTAAACATACAATAATTATTGAAAATAGATTTTCAAAACATATAGATTTCAGAAAATAAATAAGATATAAATATTTACCAGAATTATTAGGAGAGTAACTTAGTGTTTTCCCATATCCTTTTAGCATGATCAATTGATATATAATGAACTATGACTTCAATATATTCATTAATATCATTTGTAAATCCCATAATAAAAAATAACCCTAATATAAATCCATAACATAATCATCATCCACATTACCCAAATGAATTATTTTCTCTTGAAAAATGATGGGCCACAGATCATTCGATGAATCAAGGACATAAAATATTTTCTTTTCAAGAATCTCCATGATAAATGCTTCTTCTTTTCGACTAAATATTTTCAAATTAACTAGGTAAAACCCATAATCATCATGTTTAACACCACCATTACTTTCATTCCAATTAAAATTAAACATTTTGACTGTAAATTTATCATAATCAATTTTCCATATATACTCAAGAACTCAAAAATATATTGTTAATTTATAAATTAGTTTTTTATCTTTTTCACTCGAAAAATGTAGTGCTTCTATGATGACCATTTCCCCACTATTTTTAATGGAACTCCGGTTATTCTAATTTTTTCAATAAAATGAATTCTGCATAATATAAAAAAAGACTATGTGATCACATAAAGAGACAACCCCCTACCAACCGTTTCAATATTTGTCATGTAGATATGACATTTATGAATGTGTATTTAAACCATATAAAAAATTTCTTTTTATGCACAATAATAAACCACTTTTAATTTCTTTATAGATTTTATACCTTTAATTCAGTAATATGTGATAATATATATGTTTGAACCTTATCTTTGTTGTTAAAAATGTATAAATGTTCATGCATCACTTCATTGCGTGGAATGAAGTTCTTCATTAAGTATATAATCCCTATAAATTCACTATCAACTATCATATTTTGAGATATATGAAGAAAAATATTCTCCACTTCATATAAATAATCTATATAAAACACAATCATCTCTTATGAAACATATTTTTGAACAATATAGGCCTCCAGTTGATGAGGATTTTTAACACATCCATTCAAAATTTTCATATATCTTTCAAAATAGTACATCCAATGTAAATAAATAGGCCCACATATTATTATCTCATGCACCATATGAATTTATATATTAACCATTATATAAAAAAACATTATAGGGATAAAATTTCCAATTGAAAAAGTATAAGATTAGATTCATTATCTAGCATATCTAAAAAGTTTGGATTCAACTCTTGGTGTTTTCAACATTCAGTGATTTTTGGTCTTCTCAAAAAGTATCACATTTTGATCTGATTTTCTTTAGAGGAAGATCTGATTTTGTCCTAGTCCAAATCTCCCCACATTTGTAATGGAACTCATTTATTTATCTTCTTTTTGTTATTCGATTTTCATCTGTAGAGAGATACTCTGAAGACAACATTATGGGTTACTCTCCCGGAACTCCCCATTCCTTTTTAAAACCATTTAATCATTCATATACTAGAAAAATTGTTCAGATGATTACTGGGCTCAAAAAGTGGAACAAAACATATTTTCTATCTGATTTCTCTTCATTTATGTGTCAATGATGATGTTTATAAACCAATGATTAATTGGTTTTGGATTACTATTTGGGAATAATTCTGCTGCAGGAATAAAGGGGTATTCAAATCATGGAAAGATCTATGTTAAACATGAAATATTTTGGATCACTCTACTTCATCATGTCGATGGGGGTATAGGGATCCTTATGGGGTGGCTGGCCCGATAAAACCAATTGAGTTTGTTCTGACTATTCTTACTAAAATTACTCTGGCTTCTGAACATGCTATCAGTTTTTAAAACCCTATGGTTAAGCCAAGGAATATAAATTAGGACCTAATATTTTATGTAATATTTGTTTCATTGAAGAACAATCTGGGTGCTTTCATGCAGATCGATTAGGTCTTAGGAGAGCCTTTTTTCATGTTGGTCCCCTTATTTGCTCATACGTTCAAGGTCAAAGTCACTATTAAAGGAGAAGATATAGAGAAACCTACTACTAATAGTGGCGATTTCATCCATGTTTATACAAGTGAGCTTGCTAAGATACATAGCTTTCCTGACCGGAATGTGGAAGTGTATCTGAGTTGGGGGATTCCAAACCAATGTGAATCATCAAACCAGTTAAAATAAAAAATAAATTATCTACATTAAATAGAGATGGAAATGATAATTTGGATCCTAAAGGATAGAAATCATATATTCTAAGTTGGAAATAGAAATAGGTAAAGCTTATGTCTTTGAAAGATGATGAGCAAAGTGATAAAGATGTGGACTCCCAACTAATAAAAGATTATGAGAAAGTATATTAAGGGCCCACAATGGTTGGATCTAGCTCATGGAAGGGTATGAAAGGGAGAATTTATTCTAGGAATTTCTCAATCTAAAATGGGGGTAAAAAAATGAATACCTCATAAAGGTTACTCAAACACTCCAAACACAGTAGTAACAAGAACATCATGAAAGGAAATGGGTAATGAGATAGAAGTCAAATATAGGGAGTTAATAATGGTTGAAGTCATGAAGTTGTTACCTATCAAGAAAAAAAATCCAATTTTGGATATGAAATCACCAAAAGGTGGAACCAAGCTGTGGGAACAAGATATAGTATTCACCAAGGACACTATGAATAATTTGGAATAAATGTTAGTCAAAGTATAAAATACAATGAAAGGAAAGGCAGAATCATGTAATGGGGAATATTTAGAGCTCTTTCTATACACTAAGAAGGAAATTTTAGAAGCATACATAAATATAAATGATTCAATTTAGGTTTAAAAAATACATGATAGAATAATTTATGTTTCTATTAACAAAGAGAAAAGGGTGGGGGTCAATAAACAAAACTCCATTTGTTATGAGGTTTCAAAAAAAAGAATATCAAAATGAATGAATACATCTAGTCTTTAGACAAGATGGGTGATCAATTTGAAGATATTATAAATAACAACATGGATATGTAGGAAACCAAAATTAGTTTGGGGTTATATAAATTGTTTGGTTCTAATATTATTAATCTTGTCTTTAATGACATTGTGATCTTCTCCCTTGTTTAATACATTTTTTTCCAAATGTGAAATCAATATTTTTCACCATATCTTAATATTATTAAAATAACAATAGATAAGTGTAAAGATTATATTCCAATAAACCATTAAATTATTTTTTAGTCAATGATTTATATGATGAATGCACAAAAAAATTTGGCGCCCCATGTATACTGTCTTTTTTCCATTCTCCAATTCATAATATGATGTTACTTATTCAAAAATTAGAAATTATTCATGTCCCTTAATAGTGTATCCAGATAATTTTCAATATGATAAAAGAAATTTATAGTGAAAATAACCATATAACACAAAAGAAAATTTTCTTTCTAGTATGCATCAAAAACTGTAACACTTGTCTCCAATATAAGTTTCAAAACATCATTTAATGGTGAAGTATATACATCACTATCTTTTCTAGGATGTTTTGGTCCAGAAATCATCAATATCATCATAATATATTTTTTTCATACATATCTATGGGGAAAAGTTTTAAACTTCCAAAAAAAGGCCATGAATTTGTTTTGCGACTTAGGCTATGATATGTATTCATTCCATCTATGTGTAGTCCCATTTTTTGATTTCTAAATTCACCTATAAAATATGAATTTTTTTATCAAAAGTCTTAAACTCTGGTGAATAATTAGGGTTAATTATGTTACCATAAAATATGTACTCATCGGTATTTCATCCTAACCTTTTTAGATAAATCAAATTTGAAAATAAACACTTAAAATGGGGGATTATTGGAGGGTACCAAACTCATTTAATAGGATGCTTGATTCTGGTACATGAGATTGGATTAGGGTGAATTATTATAGTTATTAGAAAGAATTATTGGAAATTACCAAATTGATTTAGAATAATGTTATATTCTAGTATATATTAATGAATTATAGTTGGTTTTTTTATCCATTTTATAGCATGATGTCCCATATTTAGGATACTTTGATAAATATTCTTATTCATCACTATACAACACACAATCAATGGGAAAATTATGTATATTTTTATACCTTAATCCCATTAGGAAAAATATTTAATTTACCTCATGATTAGAAGCTGTAAACATGTTTCCTTCTTGAAGTAACACTTTTAAATGTTCAACAAAATCATGGAAAATTTTATTACTCCACCCATTTCTTACTTTTAAGTTAACTAATCTCAAAGTTACTAATAAAACTTTATATTAATGAAACCTAAAAATAATGGTATCACATAATATCTAAAAAATAATTCCAAAATTGTTATCTTTTTAATGGTTGTTGTTCCTAAATCATGATTTAATTATTCAATATGATCCTATATCTCATTCTAAATATTTTCATTAACATTAGATATTGAATTTTCAATGATTTCACCATACCAAATCCAATGTGTAAAATTATGGATAAACACATATCAAATGAGATGATCCTCTATTTCTCTAGAATTTAACATTCTCATATTCTCACACTTTTCACATTGATATAAACTAAAATCATTATTTTTAATATTTCATTTAGAAAATACAAAGAAATTATCAACTTCTTTTTCATATTCATTAGTGTTTCTTCATAAATTTATCCAATTATGATCCACTAAATACCAAATATCACAATATAAAAGGTTAATATATTAAATAATATAAAAATTTAAAATATATAAACAATTGATAAATTTAGAACATAAAGACATAAAATCAATTATTGAAAACCTTTTGATCATAATAAGAAATAATACATAATTATCAAAACATGTTATAAACAATTTATACTAAAACTTTCATAATAACTAACAAACACTTATACATAATTTATAAAACATAAAAAAATATAATAAATAACAAAAAATTACCAGAAAAAAAAATTACACATAATTTATCGTATAAACAATAATCATAACAAACAATTAAGCATTAAAATTAACTTACAAATTATTATAAAGAATAGATCCTTTATTCCAATCAATTATACATTAAATTATACAAAAATATTATAATAAACGAATAAAAAAATAAATTACAAAAAATTATCATAAAAATTATATGAAAAGTTGTATGAAAAATAATATGAAAAATTATACAAACATTTATACATAAGCATCTTAGATAAAAATATACAAATAGTAATGAAAAATACTTCACAATAAATTCTGAATTCCAATAAATTTAATCAAAATCCGTGGTAATATAGGGAATGATACAATATTGATGAGTAAAAGTGTAAAAAGTATGTAAAAAACCAACAAAAACATTGAATCATAGTCGTGGGTCAACCGTAAGAGCTCAAGGATCATGGAATAAGAATAGAGGATTGAAGATCCAAAATAAATAATGTGAAAAGTGGAATATAGTTGAATTTAAGAGAAAATCAAAGGTGGTAGACATCATTGAAGCTGTCATTAGACATGATTCAGTCAAGAGAGGGTTTCAATCAAGATAAGTGCATGAGAACTGGATGCAAATAGAATTCAATAGGGAATAAAAGGTTGTAAAGGTCATCAAATCCATCAGTGCCATCATCAACTGAGAATCAGGAAAGATAAAGGGTTTTGAGTGGGTTATGAGTGAATAAAAAATAAGGGTTTAAACATTGGGTTTTTAAAGGATTTTAGCATCAGTTTTTATAAAAAACATTATATAGATTTTAAAATTAATCTTTAAAGTATTATTTTTAAAAAATATATTTTAAAGATATATGTAAATTATTATTAACATTTTTCTTAATAAAATCCTATGTTAAATTTTTAAAATATTTTAAAGGTTTCTTTTTATTAGAATCAACATTAAAATCTAATGTGAATTATTTTTTATATCATTTTCAATGAAACTAATACTAAAATTCAAATCAGTTACCTTTAACATCGTCTTATAAAAAACCAAAGTTAAGACCTTGACATTGATTCCTCCATTTATACTAGTATATAATAGAATATATCATGAGTAGATAAGTAATAAAAAAATAGGGCAATGTAAATAAGTGATACATATGCCATTTAATCAATAAATTGAGCTTAAAAATACACCGATGGAAACTATCAACAAAAAAATCACATAGGTTGTCGTAACTAATATATTAATGTTGAAAATACTCAATTTTTTACTTCATGATATTTTATTCAAATCCTCACTCCAATACATCATGAAACTTACCCTTGTGTATTTATTCAAAGATTATTCAATGAATGGGTTGGTATACACCAAATGACCTACTAATTTGCCCAACTGTCTATCTCATGAGACCTATCAATAAATCTATAAAATAACTATAATCAGGCCTTACCCATCACTAACATGTGTAAAATTCATTCCTTACATATTGAATCAAAAAAATAATATATAATAAACAATAATTATCAATAGATAAATACCTCTGTTGAATCAAGAATACATATAGTAAATACCTACATGGTCAATGAACTAAAAATATTAATAGTATTCCTTCAACTAACACACATATTGAAATGGTATAAGGTTAATACAATATCAAGTAAGTAGAAACGATACTTAATATATGGACATGAAGGAGAAAAATAATATCTAATAAATAATGGACAGTGATAGAGGTCATCCTCACAAGAAAGTGAATGATCACAAAATAATTTATAAAACAAACATTAAAAAAGGATGATAACATACCATTAGTTCATTTAAAATGAATGTTTGATGTGAAATCAGTTACTCTGAAAAATAGTGAGGGAAATGGAATAAAAAAATTTTAAAAACAATTCATAAAATCTATTTAACTTTTCGTAAAATAAAGTTAAAAATTACTTCCAAAATATTTTTCATCCTTTTAGAAAATAATTAATTTTCCAAGCATCCATATAATAATGGGAAATTATTATATTTTAAAACTATTATAAATTTTATAACAATATAAATAGTAAATAATGGTTGTGGTGGTGGGAAAATATGTTTAGGTTTTATACACTAAAAATAACATTCCATTCACACTTTTATAAAATTTACAAATTAACTTGTTTAGAATAAAATAAGAAGATTCCATTTAAAACATTTGAAATGAAAAAAGAATGTATAAATACATTTAAAAATCATTTAAAAACATCAATACTTTTTTGAGAATATGGATGTGTAAGAAAATTATTCTCAACCAAAAATATAAAAATATGCCTCTTTTCCATAAAAAAAATTTATTTCAATTTTTGAGTATCATAGAGAAAGAAAATAGGAATAATAACTTGAAAACACTAGAAGTAAACATAGGTGAATAAAATATATGGGTTTTAAGAATATAAATTAAATATAAATCATCCAATTTAAATTTAAACATGAACAATATTAATTAAGAGTGAGATTATAAAATAAACCCTTATGAATTTAATAACATTTCAATCAAGACCCATTAAAAGAGAATGACTGAATTAAAACTTTATATACTATGAATAAAAATTAATTCACGATATAATATGTAAAATATTTTTTATATACACCATATTAAATAAATTATATCCATAATATAAAATTTGCCTCATTCAAGTGGAATTGAGATGAGAAAACCCTTAATTTCGAGACCTACTTGGTCAAATGTGTTATATCCTCCTAAATAATTAAAAAAAGTTAAAAACATTTTTAATAACCTTTTTCATATATATTTAATTTATTATATTCCTTTTATAAACATTTTACACCCATTCATTGAGTATTTCTTTCTTACATCGAACACTTATGGTTGTTTGATCAATTTGTCCTAAATTAGTTCAATATATTGACTTTTATTAAAGGTTTTATTAAATGGTTCCATTATATATATAATTATAATAATTTTATGAATATAATTTTTATTCACTGTATTAAATTTTATAATCACTCATTCTAGGGGTAATAAAAAAACAAATCATATCGCATTTTAGAGGCATTAGTCTGTATCTATGGAAAATCGACGTTCTCATTTTCCAATAGATTGAAGGGATAAAGGCTAATGATATATTTTATTTATAAAGTCAAAATTATGTTATAAATATCATATATATTCATTAATAATATATTTATAACCATAAAAGTGAATTAGTGATGAAAAATGAATCACACCACTACATGGAGAAGGTAGTATGTACATAAGCATGAGTGATGATTTTATTTTACATACAACGGAATGGAGATAAAAATAGTTTTAAAATTAACATAACTACATATAAATATAATAAATATTCTAATTTTATTTTTAGATATGGATATTAAATATTTGGATGAGGTTTAAGAAAAAATTAACTTAAATCTCTATAAGAGCATATATCTCTTTTTTTGGTAATCTCTTTTGGATTATGACTTCATCCTTATTTAAGTGATATTTTTTTTATACTGAGACCTATATATCAAGAAAAAGTTGTGTGGGAAGATATTTTTGTGGGTATTTTTTTAGCTAATTGGATTAATAAGTGTGTAGAAGTAACAAGATGAGGTTCCCTTTCAAAAGTGAGGTGGGTGGAAAACATGTAAATACATAAAACTTGTTTATATACTTTTTGTCCTAATAAAGTAATGTGGATAAAAATTGAAGTTTTTTTTAATATTATAAGGTTATTTTTTAGATAAATGTAACAAATGATATTCAATTATGTTTTTTTGTAATCCTGAATCCTTAAACCTTTATCTTATCCCTTTAACTTAATTACCCTTATCTGATGTGATAATTATTTACCATGGCAATTTTTCATTATGAAAAAAATTAAGTCATCCCCATTACCTAATATTAATTATGATTATTCCAAATAAGGAATCAATTTTTCATGATTTAATTCATATAAGGGGAATATATTACTTATAATATAATTTCACAAAATGAAAACAAAAACCATTTTTATAAACATTGATTCTTAAGAATAAAAATGATTTTATACCAAAAATCATATATAATGTTGATTATAATTTAATTAATTAGATTATTTTAAATAATATAAGTTTTATTTGACATTAAAAACAAAACAAAACCTAAATAAACTTTGTAATGCATTATATAAATAAAACAACAAAAATTAATTTTTATTTGAATATAAACATTAATTTGATTTCCAAAATGTTCATCATAGATTTATACTCTCAAAATATATTTATAAATGCATTATATTACTCATTTAATATATATTTTTTTATAAAAATTATTCATAAACTTTTAATTCAATATTATATTCTGATAATTTCAAGAATTTATAATGTTTTTATAATTAGTATTTTTTCACAACTCACCCAAAAAACAACTATTTATAAAATATCTCAAAATTTCACCCAAATATAATTTTAACATTATGAATTAAAAAATGAAATTAATATCATCAAATTAAAATTATAAAAAATATTAATTTAAGTTTTAATCAAATTCTTGGATAAGGTTATGTTCATTAAGCTATAATTTATTTTGAATGTAAAGCTTACTTGTAATAATTGAATCTCATGTGTTAAATTATTCCCACTTTAAAATATTCACCCCATAAATTTTTAGAATGTGAAATTGTAATTATATGTGGGATGTTATTCATTATAACATCATCATCTTCCCATGTTTATTATTATATCTTATGATTTCTCTATTGTACATTTACCATCGGTGTCATTATATTCTGAAAAAAATGTCATATAGTATTAAGAATCTATATATGATATTCATAGTAAGATAAAATAGAAAAAAATTATGTTTATTAATATTTTAGTACATGTGTTGATTCAAGAATATACTTTCTCAATAATGAGATATGGAACACATCATATTTTCAATATAGGATGGATGCCATTTCTAAATGGTAACACACAGTTCTAATTTTCTCTAAAGTCTCAAAAGGACTAATGTAACCAATACATAGTTTCTATTTATTTAAAAACCTTATAATTCCCTCCCATTGAGAGAAATTTTAAAAAACATTTCACCCAAATTGAAATTTTGTATTCTTTATTTTTTTATCGACATGGATTTTTTTCTTTATCGAGTTTACTATATTTGACTCTGAATAGTTCCCAAATTCATTATTATCTCACTAACAAGTTCTGGGAATAATATATTCCTTTCATTAGCTTCATCCCAATGAGTTGGTGTAAGGAATGGTTTTCCCATACAACTCTTCATACAGTTCCAGTTGAATACTTTAATGAAAGATATTATTACATGTAAATTTTACCAAAGGTAAACACTAATACCACATACTTTGAAAGTTGGGTGATAATGACCCCTACATTTATTTTATGTTAAAATAGTATTTTTGGATTATCCATATATTTGAGGATGATAATCATTGCTCAAATGTTTCTTGGTTTTGAGATAATTCTAAGAAATTTTCCGTTATTTCAATGTAAATCATGGGAATTCATATAATTTAGTTGAAATATGTGCACCTTAAAGTCTAAAAAATTCATTGATATAGAGTCATTCAAGGTTATCCATAGGTATATTTTCCTCTATAGAGAAGATATATTTATACAAAGTATAGATATAAATAATAATTCATATATAATAATGAATTTTAGGAGTCTTTGGAAATCTAGTGACAAGGTCCATATAAATTGATGATACCCAAAAAAAATACCAATCCATGGAAAATATTAATCACCTATAGGTTGATCAAATAATTCATCAATGTGAGGAATAGGATAGTTATTATTTATAATAATGGAATTGATTTCATGATAATCGATACATAAACACATAGACTCAAACTTCTTCTTAACAATAATAATAGAGGATTCATAAGTTGAAACAGTAAGGAGAATAAATCCCTTATGACACAACTATTGTATTTGTTTCTTCAGTTACAATAATTTTAATGTTTGCATTCTATAGGGAGTGATAAATATAGGTTTTCGTCATGGGTAAGTTAAATGTAATGCTCAACTTCATGCTCTTGTGGAATTCAAGGTAACACTTCAGAAAAAAAATCAATGTATTACTAAAAAATATGTTCATCTATTATTCCAATTATACCTTTACCATCTATAGGTTTTGTCTAATTTTATTATCTAACAAATTCAATAAGGTAAGCTAATATAGGTTAACATAAACATGATTCAAATGATGAACTATACCCTCTAAAGAAAAGATATTATGAATATTTTTCATAAATCGTATTCTCCTTCTCTTCAAAGTAAATTTTTTCCATTATACTTTTCAAGATAATATATAATAAGGATTATATTAATGCCTACCATAGTTATAATAACCATGTTTTAAGTAGTGTGTCTTTATGAATCATAATGGGGACTGAATGATATATCCAATTTGTAATAAGAATTCTAGTAGGCGTATTTATTGAAATATCCCTCCTTAAGGTGCTCGGGAATTATTTAATGTTCTTGGAAAAAATAGAAGACATAAAAGTATACTAAGATCCGTAATCAAATGAATAATTAGACAAATTTTAGTGTGTGATAAAGTACATGAAACAAATTGTTTTTGGAAATTCAACTTTAGTTTTGGTGATTTCATAGGATAATTCTTCCCCATTGTATTTTTCTATGGTAGGTACCCATGATGTTTGGGGCATTGGTTTCAATAATTACTCATCTTACAATAGTTAAAGAACTAGATAAATGTTGTTCCATTCATCAAATTTCTTCTATGATCTAGATAGACCTTATCTCTATACTTAACAATTTCTCATTCCCTTTAAGCATTTACTAGGATTCTTCTTTCCACAATTATCACATTGTATAAGTCCCACCTATATTTTCTTCTTCATTGAGGAATTTATTTTCCTTAGTACTCATTCTACATCTTATTTTCATAATTTTAATTAAAGATATATAACCAAGAATATTCTCTCTCTATATTTATGTCACATGATACTCTATCATATATGAGAGAAAAGATAGGGATACCAGTTCCTTTTGTTTTTTTAGTCTTAAGACCATCAAATAAATAGTAAATATTTCTTTTTTATATCATGTTTTTAGTTCTTTTCATGCATTTATAATCTTATGAATCATGCCACATATTCAACAACACCTTCCTCTTCCTTATAATTTATATTTAGAAACTTCATATCCATTTTGGATCATCTCCCTCAATGAAAATATTTATCTAATAATATTACATTATAATAACTACATTTCATACATTATATTTCATCAACGTATTTAGTATTTTGGATTAGTGACCACAATTGATCGGTTCTCCCTCTAAAAAATATATTTCCATAATAATTTTTTCCCTTAAATCTCTTCCAAAATCAAATAATATACTTCCAATGGACATGATAAATTTTTTAGCAACCAATGGATTAGAAAATCCATTAAAGTATAAAGGATTAAATTGCATAAAACAGTCCAACATAGGTGCATTGTGTTGTGGAGAAAAAGGTTTCTCCATATAGGAAAGTTTGTAGGACATAACTTGGGTCATTTTCACAATATTTCCCTTTTCATATTAACTCCAATACACTCTATTTTGAAATGATTGTTATGAAAATCCCTACATTTACTGATGGTGTTGATATTATTCCCCTTTATTCTACTAGACATGATACCTATAAAATTATACACATTATTATCTCACAAAATCAAGAATATTTCCCCATAACATAAAAAACCATAAATATTTTTTAATATTCAAGTGGTTTATCATAATTTTATTTCAATATATCTTCTTAAAAAATCTAATTTTCAAGGGTCCTACTAAATTTCCTTCAATACAAATAGTTACAAAAGCGACACTAGTAACCCAGATCTAGTGTTTATTTTTTTAAATTGGTACGAAATGCAATAGTTTAAAACTTGAAGGACTATCCAATTTAGCCATCTTGGGGGACTAGATACATACTTTAATTCTATATTACATTTTAAAAATAAAATATAGCATTAAAAAATTTCTTATATACTATAAATTTTTTGAAATATTCTTTCTTTATATCCTAGGGAAAGTAAAACATAATAATGGGTTATATCAGATGATCAGTAAGAGAAAACATGAAACAGAAGATATCAGGAGTAGATAAGGTAGAAATAATGTGGTAGAGTAAATAATAATTGAATATTACATTTAATAAATAACTTGAGATTCAAAATATATCTATGGAAAATATCAACAAAAAAATTAAATGGATAATAATAACTGAAATATTAATGAACTAAACACAAAATGTTAGACATCATGGTCTTATCGTCAAAGTCTCATGCCAAGACATCATAATCCTTGACTTTATGGACTTTATATATCATATTTAAATTAATGAGTATGTATACACTATATACCTAAATAATTTGGCCAAATATTTGTCTCATGAGACCTGTGGATATATAGAGGGACTATTAATAGTTGAACCCCACCCATAAGTTACATGTATTTAATGTATTCCTCATACATTGAATCAAAAGTATAATACATAATCAGTATTCCTTATCAATAAATAAATATCCATATTCAAATAAAGAATTTGGAATGTCAATATTTATAAATTTAATGAAAAAAATATATTAATAATCTCCCTTTAACTAACATTCTATATTGAGATGGAAATAGTTACTACAATATCTAAATAGAAGAAATTATACTGAAATTGTGGACATGAAGAAGAAAAATAATGTTCAATGAATAATGGAGATTTATAGTGAACATTATTATAATAAATTTAATGATCACAAAATATGGAATGATCTATAAATCAATAAAGTATGATAAAACATAGTTAATCCATTAGAAATGAAGGTTTGAAGTAAAATCATGTCTTTTGAAAAATATTCACATAACCCCCCTCTTACCCCTACTACACTAGCAGTAAATAGAAGGGGTAAACCCCATGCCCCACCTCTGGTAGGCCTTGGATTTTGTACTATTACTAAAGGTATATAACACTTAATTAGTGGAATTACCATCTTAATTCCCAAGAATAAATATATAAACAAATACAAATCCAACTTCATAAGTAAAAGATAAAACCAGAAACCTATCATTATAATTCTCATAACCCAAATTTCATGTGAATTAACCAAAAAGTTAGGAGACATGCAAAGACCTGCTCCTAATAAAAATATATTAATCAAAAGTAAAAGAACACAGGAGAGTAGAGACATGAAATTGATCAATAAAGACGGGTATACACCTTACCAAAAATATCATCTTGGACAAGATCATTGCAAAATTCAAGCGTGATGCAAGACCAATTCGAACTAACTTCAAAAATTGCTCTCTTGGATAGAGCTTCAGCAACCCGATTGGACTTACGATAAACATGCATTACTTCAACAGAGAGTACCTCCGCCAGCCGCATACAGTCGATCCAGTTAGGTAAGATCTTCCATGGTACATTTCTAGATTGATCATGAAGAATTTGAACAGCAGTGGTCGAGTCGGACTCCAACCATAATTGGTTCCAATTAAAGTGGACAACATATCCGATTTCTTTAATTATATCCCAAAGTTCCGCTTCAATTGTAATACCATTGCCAATAAAATGAAAGAAGCATCCTTTCACAAATCCACAGGAGGTTCGGAATACACCACCGCATCCAACCGGACTCGGGGCGCCCGAGGCTGCTCCATCAACATTGACTTTGATCCAATTGGGGATGGGTGGTATCCACCGGACATAATTCATCATCAATGGTTTCTTGGACCTGCCATGCACACCAAGAGATCTCAAAAGCACAAGATTAGCAACATTATTATTCATGGAACATGTTTGTAAAAGTGAGGTTATCCGAATTGCATGATGAATGCACAAAACACCATTATGAAAGGTTTGTTTAATGCTGTTGAAAGCTAAATCATTCCTCGCTTTCCAGATGAAGGAGAAAACACTCATCGTAGCGGCCAACCGGAGATAAAAAATCTGCTCACTGCAATTTTTCCTGCAAATAGAGTGCAGAAGATCCTCCAAATATTGAAGGTCAAAACCACATTTGAAAATACCCTGAAGATAACTCCAGAATTGGATCGTGAATTTTCAGGAGATAAATAGGTGTTTATGAGTTTCAGTAGCATTAAGGCAGAGGTAGCAGGAAGGAGCCAGTTGCAGTCTGGTCCGCTGCAGTAGATGCTGGACAGGGAGGCGTTGTTTCTAGATTTTCTAGGTGAGAAGTGTTGCAGCAGGTGGAATAAAGGTTGTCCAAACCACTTTAATCTAGGAAGGTGGGTTCAAGGGAGGACCACAAGACAGCTCATAGCACTCCTTTGTAGAAAACATTACGTTCAGGTTAGGCATCCAGAAAATAGTGTTAGAGTCAACATAGTTGTACCTTGTAATCTACAAACGGAGATGATCAGGTAAAAGATCATTCATATTGACAATATCACGGATATCAGCAATAGCATAGTCCATCAGGGACGCAGGAACAAAAATTTCATTACAGATGGGTCTAGATAACCAAGGAGTTTTCCAGAGATTAAGGGAGGATTTCTCACAAACCAACCATCTTGAATTTTATATCAGACCATTATAGGCCTTCTTAATGGAAGTCCAGACAGAAGAAGTCATGTAATACCCATAACCCTGCTGTAGCTTGTCAACAAACCCGGAATAGAGGAAGTCTGCAGAGGGATCAGATCTGGACAGCGGGTTCCATTCATATTTTTTAATCAAGGCATCATTAAAGGCCCTCAGATCCTTCACCCCCATTCCCCCCATTTCGATCGGTTTAATACAATATTTCCAGCTCATTGTGATGATTTTTCTATCATTAATTGATCCAGTCCAAATGAAATTTCTAATCTTTCTCATCAACTCTTTATAAAGTTACCTTGGCCATCAGTAAAGAGAAAGGGTATAGACAACCATTGAGGTGATTACTAAACTAACCAAGAAAATTCTTCCAGCTTGAGACATATTTTTCCCTTTCCAGTTTTCCAATTGATTAGTAATTTTCACAGCGATTCCCTCAAAATAACACCACCTAACTCTTCCCCAAAACAGAGGTACACCAAGATATTTTAAGGGAAAATTTCCCCTCTTCATGCCAAGTTTCATAGAAATTCTATTCTGTCTCGAGATGGTGATACCTTCCCCAAAAATAACCGAAGACCTTTTCCAACTAATAACCTGACCTGAAACTTCCTCATAATGTGAAAAAATCCCTTTGATACAGGAAATGGTCCCATTATATGCCTTTCCGAAAAGCAGAATATCATCAGCATATAATATGTGAGAGGGAACAAGAAGGTTCTTTCCAATTTTTATCCGCTAAAACCAACCAAGATTATCCAGATCATTGAGACACCAGCTCAAGTAGTCCACAGCAATCGTAAAAAGCAGACCAGATAGGGGGTCTCCTTTCCTTACCCCTCGTGTACACTAAAAGAAACCTCTAGGGGATCCATTAATAAGAATAGAAAGTTTCACACTACCCAGGATAGATCCAATAAGACCAATAAACCGCTGAGAAAACCCATGCATTTTAAGAATAGTGAAAAGAAAACTCCACTTAAGAGTGTCAAACTCCTTGGAGATATCAATCTTCAAAGCCATATCGCCAATGTTTTTCTTCCTCTTCAACGAGTTGATACATTCCAAAGCAGTGAAAAAACAATTTTTAATGTTCCTTCCTGGAACAAAACCAAACTGATTGCTAGAAATAATCCCCTTTGCGATTTCAGCCAGTCTCTGGGTCATGATCTTGCTGATAATCTTAGGTGTTGTATTCCCAATCACCACTGGCCGAAAGTATTTAATATCTACGGAATCGTCCTTCTTAGGAATTAGGGCAATAAAGTTATAATTCATCCCAAAAGGCATGTAAGAGGACCTATAGAACTCCCTTACTACATTAACAACATCCTGATTTACAATATCCCAATAGAATTTAAAAAACTTGTTGGTGAAGCCATCGGGACCAGCCACACTATCAATATTTAATGATAAAAGAGCATCATAAATCTCCTTAGAATTGGGAATTTTAGTGATCCTATTATTCTATATATCAGAAATAGAGGATTCAAAACAGTGTATAATTTTTTCAGAGTGATCAGCTCCATTGTCAGAGTAAAGTGTCTCAAAGTTTCCCGTGACAGCTTCAACAATTTCACTTTCGAAAGAATACATATTTCCATCAATAGAAATGTCATTGAGACTTCTTTTTTATCTCTTTTCCTTATGAAAACAAAGAAAAAACTTGGAATTCCACCCTCCTTTAACCATCTCACATTTAATTGATTCTGATCTAATCTCTCTTTAAGAGTCAAGAGGTTGTCAAGATTTGAGGCGGCCTGAATCTCCTCCAGGGAAGGAACATCATGAAGGATATTATCCTTCTGATGATTCAACAAACAGAATTCTTCCTGCTTAATGTCATTATCAAGGGAGGAAAACAATTCCTTACTCCATTTCCTGAATCTGGATTAGACTTCTTTTAACTTCCAACAGATAACATGGGAGGGACTTCCCAAGAAGTGAGAGTTCCAAACATATAAAATGATCTCCCTGCAACCCGGCATGACCAGACAGGCATTATTGAATCTGAAGGGGATCGGAGCTGACCGTATTCTGCTATCACATGCCTCAACAAGAATAGGATTGTGGTCAGAATGTAATCTGGGCAAGGCAATTCCATACACATCCATTGAACTAGCTCCCCTATCCACTTGTACAAAACATCTATCCAGTTTACTTGACTGTCTTCCATTCCTGGTATACCTGCTCCATGTGAAATTAGCTCCAGACACAGGAACCTAGACCAAACCACATTTATCAATGCAAGCATAGAACTCAGAGGATGAAGCACGACAAAAATTCCCTCCTGTATTTTCATATGGACTCAAAACGGTGTTAAAATCTCCAAGAATAATCCAATTATTATTGATATTTTCAGAGAGGTCCTCAAGAACCCTCCACAAATCTCTTCTCCTTGTGTACAGATTAAAGGCATAAACAAAAGTAACCGAGAAGTTGAAACAGTTTATGCTGCAAGAGATAGTCACAGATTTCAAATCATTCATGGAGGAGCTCACAAGAACACTATGATGCTTCAGAACCCATAAGGATTCAGCATTATCACCCACTTTATTACTAGAAACATAATAATATCCCAACGAGGACCACTTAAAAGAGGACAAGCTTTCAAAATTCATTCTTGGATCAGCAATACCAATTAAAAGAGGCTTACTGTTCAAGATGAGATGCCTAAGGGACTTGACCGTGGTAGAATTCCCAATCCCTCAGCAATTCCAAAATAGTATCTTCATTTTTTTGATCTGAGACTAGTGCTAGGACCACCATCACTATTTTTTTGAGATTTCAATAAGTGTAGCAATGTCCAGTTCAGCATGAGTAAGATCCCTTGAATCTCAGATCAATGTAGATATTTCATCATTATCTTCACAAGAAGTCTCAGGGCTGAGTGATGAGAATCTGTTCATGGATTCAATAGTAGCATGCAGAGTGGCAGGGAGTCTTCTCTTCCCAACCTTATCTGGATGTACCTGAAGGAATTCTCCATGCTGCTGTCCAAAATTCTTCTCTGCTCTTGCATCATCACCACCACCGGATGGGAGAAGAAAAGCATTCGAGACATCATCAGGACTTTATTTATCTTGATATTCCTGAAGTAGATCACCAGGCTTCTCAACATTCTAAACTGCATATGCATCCCCACCAGCATTGGAAAGGGAAGGAAGATGCTTTGATTCATCCTCAGAATTTTCCTTATTGACCACAACATCACCAGAGGTAGGTTCCAAATGAATCTCCAGATCTGGTGCATCATCATAGTTGAAACAAATATGCTCATCATTCGGCATGTCCTCCCAGTCACTAATAGTAAGGGTAATAGGATGAGAAGGTCCTGAAAGAGCCAGAGGATCTAAAACTTTATCAGCCACCAGTACAGATAATGTATCAGGCATTTTCACCTGGTCGGGATCTCCCTTAGAAGCTGGATCCCCCAATTAAGTGTCCCTCTCATTCAGTTTACCTGACCCACCTTCAATTTCAGAGGGATCAGGTCCAGCAACCTTTCCTCTATTTCTCCTATAGCTCGATACCTGATGCCCTCTGATTTTTCAGAGGCTACAGATTGTGTGTCTATTGCAATCTGAAACCATATGTCCAAATAATTGACAATTCGAGAAACATTTGGGCTTCCTCTCATAAAGAATCCCAAGAGTAAAACTATCATCCTTAGTGGTCAACACCACCTCTTCCACAAGAGTGATAGACATGTCAACCACAACCAAAATCCTAGCATAATGACCGAATGGGGGACTATCAGTCTGCTTATCCAACATAATTGGATTAACAACATACGAAGCAATGACCCATAATATCTATGTATGCCAATATATCCAGTTGAGATTACAGACTCTAATCCATATTTGAGCATATATATTCTTTACGGAATTCGGGTCAAAATTGCGGTCCCATTCATGAATTCAGAGGAACCCAGGCTTCCAAGGTACTGAGCCAAAACTCCATGCACGCCTTTTGAGTTCATCAGATGGAAACACAATATGATAGAAATGACGACCCATTTCCATCATTTTCCGGTCCGAAAATCCCCATATCACTGTAAGCCACTCAATGAGATCTTTGAACCTCCACGACTTCTCCCCTTTCGGAATTAGAACCCTAGAAATTATGGAAAACTTAAACAAATTCACACTTTCTTCAACAGAATTTTGATTTGACACAACATGTGCAATGCGTCCTTTCTTAATAATCTTACCTCATGAACCAGATTTGCAATCTAAAAAGGAGGAGCTGCCTGTATTTTTTCACCGCATCTACAAAGCTTTTCCGTGCTCCATGTCCATCCCACGCATCACCCAATTTAGGGTAACCCTTCGCATAAAGACTAAATTGCTCCTTCTGACCAAATCAATCTCCTCCCAACGATTTGCAACTAGAAATATTTCCTAATTTAACACCATTTGATCCGGGATCAGAATCACCAGTTTCCGATCCGCGCTCCACCATCTCCTATACCTGAGTTACATATATAAAAAATCATAAAATACATACAGGTATACCAAGAAAACAAAAAAGATTCCCTACTGATCAAAACACTACCCAAATAACGGCTCCAGTCCTTATTGGTCTATCATAAAAAATATTAACAAATTATGGTGGGGTGAGACCTTTGGAGTGTTTAGTAGGGTAATCCCTAAAAATAGTTAGACATATCTTTGAAATAATTATATAAGAATAAACATGAGTAATAATCAGCCATGAAATCAAATCACATGTGAAAAAATAAGGGCAAAACATGTAGAAAAATACCACATAAAAATAATATTAAACATAACCAAACCCTTCCTTGTCTGAAATATACTAAACTAAGCCCCCCCCCCGCACCACCACATTATGGGAATAAAATATCAGTCATAATCAATAATAGTATTAAAAACAAGAGTCTCTAAAACTTTTCATTCTTAATAATCATATCATCGTAGGACAAGATATTTCGATCAAGCTCTTTCTTGTCAGAAGAGTTGTTCACACACTAAGAGGTAGCTAACAGGGATGAAGACCCCTCACTAAAATTTCCAAGACAAAATAGAACCATATCGTCTCGTAGTTATAACCATTTACATATACATCCAACCACATATATGCCCAAATATGGTGTCTAAATAAAGTAGCAACTATATATCATATCTCATGAAACCAAAACTACATCACATCCCATGACACCAAATGCACATAACATCTCATGGAACTTACCACACATCACATCTCATGACACAAACCACACATCAAATTTAACAACACCAATCATATATTTCATCACATGGAACCAACCGCACATTATATCTCCACCTTCCAAACCATATATCGATATGATAATAAAAACGTTAAGTACATCACCCTCATTCCCTCCACTTTCATGTACATTACACCTGGTAACCATCATAACCATGACATCATCATAACATTAGGGTATCATGAACATGTATAGAATCAATCTTGTGCCCTACCCTTACCATGAACATCCCCCATCATATTTCATCATCCCAATTCCACATAATGTATCGTGTACAATACATGAAACTTCTATAACCGATCACCAAAAAGAGGGTCAAAAGTAGTAAAAAATTATTTTATAATAATCATTAAAATAGTAAAAAATAAAAAATGGAAATATAGAAAAGTAATAATAATTTTATACACTTCAAATAATCAATTGGTAATTTCCATTGACTATCCTTTTTTATTCATTATGTCATTTACTAACCCATATTATAATAACCATGTCATCATGAAAACAAGATTCATAGATTCCCCATATCATAATTCCATTTTTAATTTCTCTCACCAATTCTTCATAATATATACATTCAAAAAATCATCAATTTAAATTTACACCAATGAATTCTTTATTCATTTCCATATTCTAGTTTGTAAAAAAAATTACCTGTATTCTTTTAGTACTTCCTTTATGAAGCTCATAACCACACCGTCCTTTATTATCCCACATTAAAAATAAATTAATCAACTTAATTCATGTTAAATTATATTATTTATCATTAAAAATATCATTCTGTATTGTGTTTCCTCATTTACTCCAATAATAATTCAGAACAACCCACTCCCCTTTCTCTTTTATTCTCACATTTTACCCATGTACCATTAACATTGTAACACAAGAACCAAGTTCATAAAAGATGAAGGGGATAACCAAATCATAACACATCAACATAAATAAAGAAAAGTAAAAACAATAATTTAAATTTTTTTATTTTATCTATTCTATATTCATTACCAGATACAAGTGACTATCCTTTTTTTATATTAAAAAAATTATCAATTACCAAAACACCAAGGTTATCCTAGTATCCAAATATCAAATAAAACATATGGAGAAATTGATTCTAATCCATATTGGAATCATAATATATCTATTCAACCATATTATCCCAAAATATTAATGACAAGTTCATAAATCCCCTACCTAAACTGGAACTTGATAATAACTATGAATTTTATGAGAAGATGATGATCACAAGACAAAACACACACAAAGAATACTCCAACAACCTAACAACAATGGTTTCCCAAATAAAAATATAAATAAATTATATTGTCTACCCTTATAGAAGGTAGAATAGAAAAGGGGTGGAGAATAACAAGAAGACTCACCTCAGGTCGTAAGAAACCTACCTTTACAAGCAAAGAACCAAAGACATAAAGGAAAGAAAGGGAGGCCTCATAAAATTTCCATGATCCCACATAAATCATGAGTAGAAAGGGTGAATATTTTAGGAAATTATAGGGAACTAGATATTTATGGAAATATAACAACAAACAGGATTTATAGTGTGAATAATTACTTCACATCATGAATTGACTCCGATAAACATCTTCTCAAAAACAAGGCACTTGGGTCTTAAAATCCGAGAAATCAATAAAATATAGAATATATCCATCATGATGTGATTATGTACAACCCATAAATTCATTTAAAATTACTTTTTTACATTCATGGAATTCAATATCATTCATACTATGAATTTCTAATACAACCATAATTTCTAGTCTGGATTGACCTCTTCCTCCTCAAATTTACACAGAACAACTATGACACCAAAAACACACAAATTAGAGGTTATATAAGGACCATACCATTAAATTATATAACATTCAAATGATTATCATACTCAATAATAAAAGTAAACCACATGATTGAAATGACTATATCCAAAACACTCTCTCAGGAGTTACCTCTCAAATAGGATGCCACCACCAGGGGAAGCTAGAGTGGCACCACCTTCCTCAGCTAGGACCTAATCTTCTTAGATTACCCTTATACCTTAACAATGTTTTATGATATCCAAAAATTGGTACAATATTTTATTAGATTATATAAAACATTTTTTCCATTTCAGAAGAAATGCTCTATAATTTTTATAAAATCATAAATTCAAAAATATAATAATTATTCAACAAATTTTCCAAATAAAATTAAAAATACACTATAATTTTTTAATGAATGGAGTAGGACTCAAAGAATTCATTACCACTCCACTAAATCTCTTTATAATACTATAAAACATCGTGAATCTTTTGATAGTCATATTAATGTTTCCCCACAACAGTACAATGAAAATAAATAAATATATTCTCTTAGGACGCATAAAAATACTTAATATTAGAGCTTAAAAAAGTGTTCCTTCTATAGAAGACTACCTAAATTTCTTCCTTCATGAACTAATAGCCTCACTACTCAAATGAATTCATCATGACCACCTCGAATGCATAAGAAGGGTCCTTACTAGAACATTTAACCACAAAAAATGCCTTCTCCAAAAACTTCACCCCATATCTAACCACTTCTTCAAACATCAAAAGAAAAGGTATTATTGATTTTTTAATCTACAACCTCAAGGAAGTCTCAAAATATGTTACCCTATCCCAAGCATCGAGAATGAAGAAAGGGAACCAACTAATGATGGCTTTGAAATGGGTCCCAAATCAATGCACACTCAAAACGCTCATAAGAACCTCTTTAATATCTCTCTTCTAACCATGTATCCTCTATGAGGAAAAGAAATCCTAATTGAATAACCAAAGTAATTAATCCTAATACATCTCATATGGGTTTCCATAATTGAGCAACAATAAACACTGAGCCACATTACAAAGTAAACCAACATCTAATGTAACCTGAAACTGATCGTATATATTTACCAACCTAAAATAAATCTAAAATTCTTCTATAAAATCCACTTCATTACTCGAGGATCCACCAAATAACTTCAGCACTACCTACATCTATAATATAAAAAAGGATTTATCCCCAGGTTTCTCCTTCCCCTTATCATTCCCATCATGATGAGTGTTTTTTGATAGAATGAAATCATATTAAAAAAAGGTTAGAACAAACCACATGAATAAAATCAATAATCATAGAAAAACAAAAATATTAATAGAAAGGAGGTAAGAATACAATTTGGGAAACCCTCCCTCCTTACCAAGGGATTTTATACTTTAGGAGGCCCAGAATCACCCATGATACATTAAAGTATTTATAAAGGAAAATATCCTATTGTGGGGGGGGGGGTGTTCCTCATCTTCATACACTTATAGTGATAAAACATTTCACTAGAATAAGATCAATCAAAATAAACCCAACCAGTAGATTTGTATTCAAACACTTTCACCACTTCATTAATAATAAATCAAGTGTTGATAGAAATTTCATTTTCATCAACTCTGTAGTTCTCTAAAAATATATATATTATAATCTTTAATGGATTAAAAATTTATGTAAGGTTGGTGATATCATAAATACAGCCATAGAATAACACATAATCATTATAGGGAGGTACATGTTTATAGAAAATAGACACCATATCAAGGGTCACATAGTTTCTATGTTAAGAAATAATAAAAATTCATGGAATCGGCTTTATTATAGAAAATTTACCTCGTAAATATATTTTGAAAAATCATTTTATAATTTTTAAAAACAGGTTTTCAGCATTGAATATCAACACTTTAATGAAACAATCAATAAAAAATGAAACCATAAAAAGATAACCAATATTTTCAAGTTATTTTAAGAAGAATATTTATGCCTTGCATTTGAATAAGTCTATCAGGTGATAAAATATAAAAAAAGAAAGATGTTGTGGTAAAACATACTAGGATTGGCATACATCACTAAAAAAATTTATTACTATGTGAACATGCTTCCAATGGAGAAAAATGATGTATTATGTTCTCTTACATCATGTCACCCACACCTAAATTAAACATTTCTTAAACATTATATCATGTAGGTAATAGGATTTTAGATTTCAAAATAAACTATTCTTTT
The DNA here is from genome assembly GCA_963277665.1 of Viscum album. NCBI lineage: Eukaryota > Viridiplantae > Streptophyta > Magnoliopsida > Santalales > Viscaceae > Viscum > Viscum album. The sequence goes on along the minus strand of OY728139.1, from coordinate 125,020,568 downwards.
GGATCAAAAAATAAAATTTCACATATTGCCTCACTAAATTTCATACTACACATACTCAAACTAAATATTATTTAAGCATTTCATTACTCATGAAATAATACTTATACACCATAATAAGGGTAATATTATTTTACATTTATATTTAAATAAAATGTGATTAGTATGTAACAGGTTTTCATTTAATTTTTAGGCACTCCAAAAGCATGTGATGGGATATTCCCAATATTGACTTTTGTAACAATAGATGGTGAATCTGAGATTTATATGATGATAAGTATCCTGATCAACATATTTGAAAAAAACACATAAAATGGATAAACTCTAGAACCAAGAATAGGATCATCACATATTATTTATAATCAATTAAAGAAATTAAAGAATTAACTTGTGATAAATTTTTTATTCATTAACGGATTTCACAACTGATCTATATTATACCATCATTTCATTGTAGGAATTAACAAAATATTCACTCTAGCGATGATCCAAATGTGTTACAAAAATCTTTTAATATCATCGAAAGAATCATCAGTTGATAACACATAAGATCCTATCACATACATCTTTATCCTTTGATCACCTCGATAATTACATCAAAAGAATTCTCTTTGATCTCACTTAACTCAAGAGTGGTAGTTGGAGGAATATCACTCCCCGTTTTTTGGATAATTATTAGAGAATATTGATTTCTCGGGATTTGATAAGATTCATTGGATTTTTTTGTGCACAAAAAACAAATGAATTGGATCTATTGAAAAACTAATAATTTGGTTTATATACTGTATAGGTTATAAATTAATAATTAGACATGTTCCCTTTATTATTTATTTAATCCCTTAAAGAACCCCAAGTCTAAAATAATAATATTATTATTATTTCTTGACATGCACTTAATATGAAAAGTATATTAAATATTTTTTAATTAAATAATATTAAATATATATTATTTTCTCAGTAAGAATTTAAACCCGGTCCTTCATTCATACCTAATATTTATCGGACCTTGAATAATGTATATTTATTTAATAAATAAATATCACTACATTATTCACCGATAAATAAATAAATATCATATTCAATAAATAGAAAGTAAATATTTATTTAATATTATGTTCACATAATATTCTCTCGACAAACTGGTGATGGAATATATACAATCAAGAAAACATGAATAATTGTTAAAAAACATGTGGAAATATTATTGATTAAAATTATAAAATAATAAATAATAATATATTATTTAACAGAAATTCTGGATATACTTAGAGTGTGGTCAATTATGACTCTTTCTTAGTGGCATTAGGAGAAGCATCCTAAATTACAAGTCTAGAATTTAGAAACATGCCACAACACCCATGGAGAAATAAGTAAATGAATAAATGAAATAATACCTCATATGGATTCATACTATGCAATATAATCCCTTTATACTGATATCTCTAATCAATCAGGTTTCATGATAGTTCTATTAACTTATATGCTCGATGTATTTTTCTTTTACCTTTTGGAAATAGAACATACCTATCTAATGACATGGAAATATATTTATTTAGGCTATTTAATTTCCATCAAAGTTCCTAAGATATCAACTTCATCCAAATAATATAAGGGGAAAATTATTTCTCAAATTATTAATTAATTCAATATTACTCGTGATGCACTCAAGGTGTCCTACCTAATTGCGAAGATATGTCATCACTATTTTCATCAATCCATTAAATTATGCAACTTATAATACTTAGTGATAATAAAATTAAAGTCTAAGGATCATTACACACTTCTAATTATAGGAAAATACAATGAAAAAAAATGTGGAGTTTCAATCGGAAGGTCTCATTCTTGTAATATGCTACACTAGATATTACTAGGGATGTACGACATGAGAAAGTTCCTCCAATTCCTATGATTCACTATCCATGATATATTGTATCATTTATTTCCATCAAATGATATCATCTTGCTATATAACATATATTTAATAATAATTTCATGGAACTTTTGGGTTCTCATTATAGTAGAGAAATGCTTTGATCTTTTAGTGTGATAGTTACTCTTAGAACATTATCACATACTATGTCACACAAAATAAGAATATTGATGTGATAAAGAGTTTATTAATAATCAAAAATATGAATAATGGTTATCATAAATTATATAGAAGTTGGTTCTAGGTAACCAAATCTAAAATAATTCTAATTTCACTAGATTCTACTGATAAAAACCTTCAATCTTTTAGATCTCACATGATACTTATGCTTTTGGTTAGATAGGCCTTTATTCAAGGGTTCTAAAATATTTTATTCTATGGGAACTATACAAATAGATTCTTTATACCATTGATAAAAAACCATAAAGAACCAAATTTTATATGCTTTGTCCATTGGTGTGACCTTTTCTCTTTTATAAGAGACACCATTGCAGTATTATCACAATATAATGAGATTGGATATTTATTTCAAAGAACAACATAAGACTCATATAATTTTGTTTATGTCTAGAACGATTTCTTGGCTTCATTACAATTCTCTATAGACTCAAACATGACTGTATAGTCAGTGAAAACTAGCTAATTTGAACTCTTCCATCTCACATCTCCTCCATTGTGGTAGAAAACATATCCTGATTGTGAATTCAGATCATTCTCGTCTATTTGAAAACTAACATCAATAAAACCCCTTATGACTAGATTCATAACTCTTTTATACAGCAGGAACATATCCTTATTTCTCCTTATATACTTGTGGATATCGTTAATATCATACCAATATTGTTTTCTTAATTATTCTTTATATCTCCCTACCAAGCTCAATAAATAGGCAAAATCAAGTCGAGTACATAACATGGCATACATGAGTGATCATATTGCTAAATCGTATGGGATATTACTCATTCTCTCATTCCCCTGTTGTTTTTGTACCCACATTTTCTTATAAATATGTATATAATGGTACACTGGAACCAATCCTCTCTCAGATTGTTCCATATTAAATCGCTATAGTATATAGTAAATGTATCTTCTATGACATAGCCTAAGAATTCTCTTGGATCTATCACGAATGATTTTGATCCAAGGAATATAGGATTCATCACCTAAGTCCTTCATTGAATTTTTTAAACTAGGTCTTAAAATACTATAAGACTGGATTATCATTTTCAATAAGAAATATGTCATCAACATATACTACTAGGATAGTGATTAAATTTCAACTAAACCTCTTGTAAATACCTTTCTCAAATTTATTCTTAATGAAACCAAATTCTTTTATAGATTTATTGAGTTGAAAGTTCCGTAACCTTGAGGCTTAATTCTATCCATAAATGGATCTATGTAACTTGAAAATATTTTTGTCATCACCTAGATTCACAAACCCTTTTAGTTGTGTCATATACACATATTCCTAATAATTCCTATTGAGGAAAGAAGTTTTGACATCCATTTGTCAAGTTTATAGTCATGGAAAGAATATCAATAAAGTAGAATATAATGGATTTAAACATTGAAACTGGTTTAATGATTTCATCATTTTCAATTCCTATACATTTTTTAAATCCTTCAACAACTATCCTTTCATAATAGGTATTTACTTTACCTTCCATGTCTAGTTTCTATTTATTACCCATTTTCACCGTATGAGATTTACATCAACTGAAACATTGACTAGAACACAAACTTGGTTGTAATACATGGAACCCATTTTAGAATTCAAGTATTGACAGCATCATTTAACTTCTAATATCTTTAATGATTCTTTATAATAGATAGGCTCATCATTGTCAACTAATAATTAGTCACCATATTTTTTGACTAGAAGACTATATCTCTACGGTTTCGTTGCCTATCTAGGGCTCCAACATAGTACATGTGTTTCCAGACCTACTTCTCCCCAAATCTTATCTATCTTGACAATCAACTTCATCAAAGTCAGTCTTTCTCAAACTATCATTTTTTAGGATTTTCTCCCCTTCAAGAATGATGGATTGTCTAGCCACAATATCTTAATTTTCTGAGAGGTTGTATAAGTAGTATTCATTTGTTTTACCATTTTATCCTATAAAGAAACACTTTGGGCATCGACATTCTAGTTTTTTATTTTGGAAGGAATTTACAAATTCCTCATAACCCCATACACATGTATGTATAGAACATGTTTCTTTCCACTACATAACTCAAAGGGAATTATGTTTCCACTTTATTTGGTTCTATGTTTAGTATGTATTAGAAAGTTTATAATGAATGTCCTCAAAAGGATAGTGGAAGATCTAAATGACTCATCATTGACCTTACTAATTATAACACGGTATAGTTCCTCCTCTCACTAACACTATTTTTCTGTGGTGTGTTAGGTCGAGTGAATTGATATAGAATCCCACACTCTTATAAAAATTCAATAAACTCTTTGTTAAAATATTCACCACCTCAATTCAATCAAAACATCTTTATCTTATTTCCATGTTGAGTACCTACATAATTATTTAATTCTTTGAATTTATCAAATTAATCCTATTTATACCTCATCAAGTAGAATTCATCAGAAATATTTATGAGGTAATAATACCCACCTCAAGATTATACTATAATTTTTCCACACACATTAACATGTACGAATCCTAGAACCTCTATGTCCCTTTCACCATATCCACTGAATGGTGGTTTGTTAATTTTTATTTATAATCAAGTATTAAATATTTCAAGTAGTTTTATATCTAAAGAATCTAAATAAAAATATTGAAAAATATTTTTCAAACTATTCTCATTAACATGACCAAGATGGTGATTACATATCTTGGTGTTATGTGTGTCTTGTGAATAAGATTTTTTATCTATTTCTAATACTTCATTTTAATAATTTAACACCTAAAGAATGTTATTTAAATGAACCATACCATAACATATGTTTAATTTATAAAAGAAAAAAATTATTTACAAACATTTAAATAAAACCATCTGCATCTAGTCATGATACAGAAATTATGTTCTTGGTAACAAATGGGACATCAGAAAAATCCATTAAAACCAATATAATTCCCTCTTTAAATAAAAGTTGGTAGTCCCCAATGGATAATGAAATCAGCCTCTCACTATTGGTAGTTCTCAAATATACCTCTCCTATAGTAATTTTTATTAATCTACTTGGTTCCTTCATTTGGATATATATATGTGTGTGTGTGTGATTAATACAGGGTGTATCTATCAACCGCTGTGTATATATTAAAATATTACACTCAATAAAGAATGAACCTTTAGATTCAACTTACTTATGGGTGTAGTTATTCTTCTAGTGGCCTTTTTTACCACATTAAAAACATATTGCCTCATTTTCCTTTACCTACATCTGGATCTTTCTCTTTTTGGAAGGATGATTCTTGGGAGATTTATACTTTTTATGAGTATTGAGCTCCTTCTCCATGTTCTTCATTTTCTTATTCACCATAAAGACTATAGTTGTTTCATGACCTTTTTCCTTATTTACATGTTGAATCATAGTAAGAAGTATTTAAATAATATTCTCAAAATTTATCATGTTATAATTAACAGTAAAACTAGAGAAATTATTGGGTATCAATGAAAGTATGAGCTATGTTCTCAACTCATTTGGGAATTTAATCCCTAAGATGTCTAATCATTCAACATATCCAATTATCATGACTTCATGATAGCCAACTGGCAGAGACCCTCCAAGTATTTTTTTTAAAAAACATTACATATCTCATATCTCAATTCTATCGCCTTATCTTAATAGTGATCCAAAAGGTAAGACATTATTATATGCACATCCATGTCCACATGTAGCTTCAATAGTTCATTGGTCATAGATGATATCATGAAAAATGGATTATCTTCAGCATCATAAAAAATGTTCTCATAGAGATAAAACTCTTCCATACTAGCCTCTTTATCATAAACATCAGTAATAGGTTCTTCCAATTCATATAATTTCATTTTATGGAATAGGATGATACACAAGTTCCTTTTACACTCTTGGAAATTTTTCTGGTAAGTGGGGAAGGTCTTGCTCTGGGTAGCACCACTAGTCAGCAGCCTCAGGCCAACCTTGGAGATGTAGGGGGTTTGGGCTATTTTCGGCCAGGGGTTTCTTCTACAGCCCGGACCCCAGTCGTCCTGAATAACAGGTTTGCAAGGCTAGATGAGGAGGAATCCAGAGTTGATTCACCTGTCCTGGTTGAGGAAGGTAAGGACAACAGGAGGAGCTCCAATGGTTTATTGTTGGAAGGTCAGATCATGGGGAAGGTTTATCCAGAGTGTGAGGATGATGAAGGGGAAACTGAGCACGAAGAGATCTGTAGAAGTTTTTCAGAAGCAGAACCCGACTCTAGAAGGATCAGGAGTAGGAGAAAGAGGAGGGGTTGGAAGGATTTCTCATCCTTACCTCCTCCTATGGAGACCTAGTCAGCAAAGTGGATAACGTCTGAGAAGCAGGACAAGGAGTTCAGGTGTCACTTAAAGCCACCTGGACAGCATGATCTCTCCTCAGATTTGGTCTTAAGTTCAACTGATGTGGCGACGGAGCAGGTGTTATTTCTCAATGCCTCAGAAGAGGATGCAGCCAAGATGATGGGTCGAAGTCTTGAAGTTGATATGAATGAAGAACAGTATAGTTTGGTTGACAAAGAAGACACGATCCTAGTTGGAGGTTTCAATAAGGTTTTGATCAAACTCGAGGAGTATTTGTAGGTCTGGAATAAGCTGGCTTCTTCCTTGGAAGACCTGATAAGGGGGGATCCTCTTTTGTAGGTATCCAATTTATCCTAGAAGCTATTTAGAGACACTTAATCTGGTAGTATTCAGCTGGTTTTCAATGAATCTATTTTACTTGTTTCCTAACTAAGGTGTTGTTGAATTTCCAATCCTGTTGTGTGAGGGTATGTTGGAGGGTCAGATCGGCTCAGACGGGCTAGAGAACGATGCTTCCTTCTTTGCAGGCCATTTGGGATGTGGCTGATATAGAGGGATGGCTTGCCATCGGGAGGGACCGTGCTTGCACGGGATCGCCGAGTGGTCCTTCCTTGGAGTTATCGGTTGCTGTTTATGCTTGGATGAGGTTGGTTCTTTTTTTGTTTGTTGTTGTTTGGTGCTTGTTGGAACTTATGGTTTCTCACTTTTACCCTAAAAGTGTTGCTCTTATAAAAAAAATAACTTTAAGTCAAGAAGGTTATCCTTCTCAATTATCGATTTTAGTGATATGTTTGATGTAATTTTTTATTTTTCTTTCTACAAATAAGATGAGAAGATATTTAGTACATTATATAATAAAAAATAAATAAATAAATATTATATTTATTAATCTCCCACTATTTTATCAAAACCCAATAGCCCTCGCCATTATCTTTAAAATATCTAGTTTATTGAACATTCTAGTGGAAAGGATCCATATTACCCTTCTCATTACCCTTAATTTGTTAGGTCAAGCATGTGGAAGGGTTTCAGGTGGTCATTCCAAATTTTGACTGCATTAACTCATAATTCCTTAATTTTTTGAGTGGAATCCCCAATCTTGAAATACTTAAATTGGATTTCCTCAAACCATGACTCTTAGTTACACCTAGTCCTACTTTGGTAGTGAATCATTGATGTGAACAAAGTTATGTCAACCCAAAACTTCATGTTAGAACTCAATATTATTGAAATCATCCTAACTTTGGATTCTCAAGCACTTTGAACTATGTTTCAATTTTAACTAAAGTAATGGAGGGCTATAACGACTTAATGAATATAGTTTAGGGACTATATATTTATTCATAAATTAATATTTATTGTATTTATTACAATATTTTTAATAGTGAGTGGATTTACTTTAGTTATTAACCATGTATTATATAATATTTATGTATAATCTAGTTTATTTTAGTTTTTTGTGGAATTATTGTTAATTAATCAATTCGTGTTATCTTGAGAAAACATCCAAAATGAAATAACCCTGAATATTGATATAAATAAAACAATAAATTGGTATGATCATGAAATTTTACTAATGGTTAGTTTATCTGGCATATGATAAACTAATTATCATCCTAGGGGGAAAACCATTGAACCATTTATGGATTGTGTTACATATTTCCACCAATCCACCTATTTATCTCTCTTATATTGGTTTTACCTCTACTAGAAACATGAAAATCTTCTACCAGATTGGTAACTCCATCAATTACATTTTATTTTTCTCACATGCGGGTTTCAGAGACAAGGGTTTTATATAAAAGAAACAAAGGGCACACAAGCCCTTACATAATGAGATTACAGATAAAACACAGGCCAACAATTTACTATAATAATAAATTAAATGAAACCAATCACATTTAAAGGTCTATTCAAGGATCATGAACATCCACATGCATATAATGAATTACACATTTAATAATATTAACATTCAATTCTGATTGTTCTTATTTAATATAAATCACACTCAAATAAAATAATTATATTCTTTAATAAATAAAATATTTTATATTAATTCTCATCTATATTTCCTTCATATTCTCATCCATAATAATTTTAAAATAATTAATTAAATTTATTTAAAATTAACTGTATACATAGATATACCTAGGAGGAAACATGGTTAGAACCCATATAAACTACCTAACATGTATTATATTTTTATATTGTTTACTCTTATGACATGTAGCATACATGACCTCTCACATAATTTTAGGATGTATACTATCAACTTAATTATTGTATAATTTTCATGATTTTTCAGTCATGTGTTATGCTTCAACGCATGTAGAGTTATAACTGTAATACGACTCATACATGATATGAAGATCCGAACATTACACAAAAAATTAATTAAAAATTTTTATATATTTAAACTCATCAGATGAAGTTTCCTATCAACCTAATGACTATACATAAGTACATGATGATATGGAATGCACAGTATAATAAATAAATTTTAATTATTCATAATTTAGTAAAAGCACATAGCGTGTGCATTGAAGATACACGGTAGTATGTTTTATCACCATCTATCTATGACACACACATAAGGACTCAACATATAATAATTTGATCGAAAATTTTTGATTACATGGCATTCGTAGGGGCTACACGATGTGTGGTATTCAAGTCACATGGCCATTAATTAGGTAGGCCATCTAAGAAGATACATGGATTTTCTATGAATAAAGGAATAAACTGAATGTATGTCAGCTACACGAAATATACTATGGATGACTGTGTTCCAGGATGGCTCGGTCAACATTCGGTGTATAATTAAATTCACCACATGCAAATAATGAAATTTCCTTGAATTAAATCCGAATTTATTCATAGTAAATTAATCACTAGTACATGGTGGATACCTCTGGGTTACATAGTGAGTAATCTTATGTTATCTGACCATATTCCTCAACACCTAAAAATGTGTTCTTTTGAATTTATTTCATTTATAAGATTAATCGATTTGGTTATATTTATGAAAAATAAAATAGAAAGACACCTAAATGGCAAAAGGGCCTTCTTTTTTACTTATTTTTGATAACCCTCTTCCAAGGGATGAGGGGGAACCCATACAATGCTTAGATTCTTAGTGGATTAAAAGACTCAAAGTCCTTAGAGGAAGTCATCCCAGACATGACTACTTGGAAATGCCCCTCTGTAGTGTCTAGATAGTGAATCATCTTCCCACATTCACATTTCTTGTTTGGCTATTAATTCCTTTGCATGGGTTTATAGGAATGGTCCTGATGAAAATTCCCATACCCTCTCATTATTTGATATATGTATATATTTGTACTAGTGAAATCGTCTTCTTTGAGTCCTCATCCAAAGAGAGTTCCTTTGGTTATTACGGTTGCATATGCACTGCATGGTCTGAATGAGGTGGCTTGAAGGCCATGAGGTGGCCTGAAATCCATAACTGGCCTGAAGGCCTTGGGTGGACTGGAGGCCTTAAGGACTCTAAGCACAAACAAATGGCCAGAAGGTGAATAGTTCTGAATGAAATAGTACTAAAAAATACCTACTACAAAACATTCTATAGTACCTACTACAATACTCCTATAGGAAAACAGAAAAATTCCCCCACTGGGATTCGAACCTGGGTCTCATGGATCCACTTGGAGTGTCCTCACCAACTAGGATGAGGATCATGTGCAAATAAAAAAGACACATATCTCAAAAATGGATAATTTTTAATTGAAAACCAATTACTTATGTGTAAACCAATCAAATATTTGAAAATAATTATAAACAATTATATGACATTCTCGGATACCACTTAAAGGTTCTGATCATAGGGGAAGTGTGTGATGGGTCATGTCAAACATTTATTGTGTCATGATTGATGATAAATTTGATATTTACATGATGATAAACACCATGATCAATAGATTTCAATAAAATAATGCAGTCTATGTATAAATTTTGAAACCATATATAAGATCATCACACATTAGTTATAATTAATTTAATATATTAAAGAATTACCATGTGATAAATTATTTCTTTGTTGATGGATCAGACAACAGATCTATTTTGTACCATTTTTGTGTTGTAAGAATCAATAAGAGATTCCCTATAGTCGTGATCCACACATGCTCTATAAATATCCGAACATCATCAAATGAATCTTCAGGTGCTAGTAAGGAAAATCCTATCATGGGTGTTGTTCTCATTTGGTCACCTCAAGAATCACTTTCAAAGAATTATATTTGATCTCTATTGACTCAAGACTGGAAGGTGGAGGAAGATCGGTCTCTATTATTGAGAGTGTTCTTAAAAAATGGATCTCTCTAGGACTTTGAGAGGATTCTCCAGATCTGTTGTGCACAAAAAAAATTAATTGTATCAATTGAAAAAATAATATAATTTGGTTTATATACCACTAGGGTTAGAAATAAATAATTAAACCAGTTCCCTTTATTTTTTATTTAATAAGTTATAGAACCCAATGAATAAAAAAAAATATTATTATTATTATTTCTCAATATGCGCCTAATATGAAAATTAAATTAAATATTATTTAACAAAATATTATTCAACATATATTTTTTTATCACTAAACCTTTAACCTCGATCCTCCATTCCTCAACAATATTTTTTGGTCCTTGAATGATGTCTATTTATTTAAGAAATAAATATCACTAGATTATTCTCAAATATATAAATAAATATTATATTCACTAAATAGAAAATAAATATTTATTAAATATTATACTCATATAATTTTCTCTTGAATAACTGGTGACAGAATATATGTAATAAATAAACTATGAGTAATTATTAAACCACATATAGGAATAATATTTATTCAAATTTTTAAATAATAAATAATAAAATACTATTTAACTAAGATTCTAGATAAACTTAGTGTATGACACTCTAGGACTATTTTTTAGTGGCATTAGGTGAAGCGTCATAAATTACAAGGTTTGGATCTAGAAACATTCCAAGGAACTGATAGAGAAATAAATAAATTCCAAAATGAATTAACATATCATGTAGATGATTACCATGTAATATAATCCCTTTATCAATATATCTCTAATAAAGAAGTTTTAATGTTGGTTCCATCAACCTTTGTTCTTGACATATGTTTATTTGACTTTATAAAAATATAATTGTCATATAAAACACAATGGCCCTGAATTTATTTATGTTATATCATTTATATAAAAGTGCATGAGATACCATATTCTATTAAAGAACATAAGTGGTATATCCATTCTCACATTATTCAATAATGCAATATTACTTATGATGAACCCACTGTATCCTACGTCACCGCGAACATATTTCATCACAGTTTTCATCAATACATTAAATTAAGAGACTTATAATACTCATTAATAATATTACTAAAGTATAAGAATCAATTATTGCATATTAAGATATGAACATTAAATGAAACATATAAATGTGGATTTCCTACTCATGGGTATAATTCCATAATATCCTACAGTGGATATTATCGAGGGTTTACACCATGACAAGGTGTCTCAAAGTCCTATGAGTCTCCACCCCTGATAGAATGTATCATTTGTGTACCTCCAATTATATTATCCAGATATATAATATATATGTTGGAATATTGTCATGTCACTTATGGGTTATCGTCATAACGGGGAACTACTATGACCTTTGAATGTGACAACTAATATTATGATATTATCACATACTATGTCACATAAAAGATTGATGTAGATACAATAAGAAGTATATTTATATTCAAATCTATGAATACATGTTATAATAAAGTACACAAAAGTTGGTTATAGAGAACTAACTCCAACATTCATGTTCTAAATACCACATTAAAAACATGTTACATGCTAAATATTTACATACTATAAATTTTGTAGTAATGACACAAATGTTTTCAAATTTAGTCATGTTACCCCGGAAAAGATACTCATGGAATAAAATTCCATGAACAATTATTTCATCACTATAAATTATATCATTATTGAAAATATTAGGTTTAGTCATGTAAAAAATTTTGTGTCTCAAAAAGTTTCCACAAAGCATACGTTTCATTTTCTAATAATTTAAAACAAAAAATTCTAGTCTTAAAATAAATTCTTAACACTTGCATGATACATATGTCTTGTAGGAAGGAAACACAAAGAAAAAATTTTATATTGTAATGTTTAATATATATGTATAAATAATCCAACATATCATTGATTTTATAAATTATTAAAGCATTAATAGATTTATTGATTTATAAAATATTCAAATTGTTCACAGTTATCACTGGGAAAGTTTATAATTTTATTAAATTTAGAAATTAATAATCAGAAATTTACAACCTTGTAATAAATTTCCAACATATACATAACATATATAAATATATTACTACTGATAAAATGTAGTCATGCATAATGGAAGGGGAAAGTTATTAATGTCAATGTTTTCCAAATCAAATTAAATTTTCAATAATCATGATGTTTATTTTTATAAAATTATGGAATTAAGACATAAAAAATAATTTTTCAATAAATCCATAACATATTCTTATGATACTTCATGAATGAAAAAATGCATAGAATATCGAATTGTAGGGAAACTAGAATACATCTAATCATGGTCTCAAAATAGCCCATTTTATTACGACAATGTGAAATATACTAAAGGAAATATATTCTATAAAGTTTATCAAAATTTGGAAATTATATTACAAAAAATACATTTATCATGATTCAGTAATAAATTTTAACATTCAAAAAATAGGTGACCATGTTCTAAACTATAATACTGAAAACAGAATTTAATTTATGAAGGATATTTTTCTAATAGTAAAGGAATTAGCACATTAAAGTATCATCAATGTTTAAAATAATTATTTCAACCTAGTTAATTACTAATTTACTCATTTCTATTAGGTTAAATGACTATTTCAACAAAGAGTGATTTTTCATCAGAAACTACATTATAGGCGTGGCGAGGGAAACACACATAAAGTTAAAAAATAAAATGTTAATGAAAATAATGACCATGATGTATGTTTCACCCTATAAGTTTACCCCATGATGGTTTCACTTCCACCAATGCATGTTTGGTAAGATTTCGAATTCCTTGCATCAGATCTAGAGGAGCCCAAAATATTTGTGTCCTTGTTAGTCAAACAAGTACAAGTCATATGGCAGGCTTTATTTTAAATTCTACCGTAATAATCCCATTAAGTTCTCACCTACTCCAAACTCTAATATATACCCTATCTATAATCCATCTCCTATGATACCACTTTTTCATGACCACGCTCACCCTCCACTGGTAACCCTCTTGGTCTTGTAGTGAAGAAAATTAGTTAACCTTGAGTACCACCACCAGTGGGACCAATATTTGAGACTAGAACTGAGGGTATAAAACACTTCAATAAGATGCATTAAACTCTTAATTACTAGGAAATAAGACATATATAGTCACTAAGATAACTCCATAAGAAAACTCTAAACATCCTCTAATACTCATCAATCTATTAGAACAAAAGCACCAATCCTAATAGGGTTATCTTATAAGCACTATCAAATTGTGGTGTGTCAGTACATGGGAGTATTCAGTATTATAATCCCTCTAAGTAGATCAACATCCATGTGTAATAATTATGCAGGAATAAACATGATAAATAATTATTCAAGTGAAATAATCACATGTGGTAAAATTCATGGTAAAATAAGAATGAACATTAAAAATAATATCAAAAATAACAAAACCAATACTTTCCTAATACATCTTCAACTAAGACCCCCACATCCGGGTTATCTCATATGAGTCACCATAATGTATAGTAACAATAAAAATTCACCAAAACCCTTTATTTATACAATATCATGTTACCTTGCTCTGATATATTTCTATCACCACTCTTACCTGTCCAAAGGGTAATTAAAACTTTAGGTACAAACTATCTTATAGGAAATCCCATCGCTGAAACTAATTAGTAAGTGAGAAAGGAACCCAAATATCACAAAACCCAAAACAATAAATTTTACAACCAAACAAATATTCACCCGAATATGATTTCCAAATATGGAACCAAAAACACATCTCATTGATCCAACCACATGTCAAATCCCCACTATCCAAACCATATTCTAATAGGGTAATAAAACACAACGGAAATTAACCTAATTTCCTCCCTATTTTCTCAACATTCTCAATCAGTAACCTTCATAGACACATCATCATAATCATATAAGGGTATCATGATTATGTAGCACATCAACATCATTCACCCCTACCATGTATGGACCTTAATATACATCATCATACCAATGTGACAATTTTTACACTGTATTACACTTCCACAACTGAAAACCAAAACAAGGGTCACAACTAGTAAAGAATTCCAGAGTAATTATCATTAAAACAACATAACCAAGATTCTAAAAGGGAAATCCATGTTAGAAATAATAATTTTGAACATTTAAAATCACCAAAAATTAATTTTTATTTACCATCCTTATAAAATCAAAAACTTTGAAATATATAGAATTTACCTTATGAATAAATAATTCTTGTTATAATCAAGAATATAATATAGTATAAACACATGCAACACATAATGATTTATTTTAATAAATGATAAAATTTTCTTTATAGAATAAATATATCCATGATAATTCAAAATAATAAAAATGGTAGAGAAACTAGAAAATACAATAATAGGAAATTTTGGATCATTTTGGACATGTATAATCATCACAGTGATGAACAATACTACAAACAAATACATAACATTAGCAATACAATCGATATTTTAGAAATGAAAATGTTGAACCTTAATAGGAATTGATGTGAATGTTGAATGAAGGAATTAATAGGTATTTATAGGAAGTAATGTGATCATTAAGAGTAGTAACATAACCTTTATAATCGAAACCTAACCATTAAGAATAATAACCTGTCCATTGGAATGGTATTTTAACTAATACAATATCCTAGCATCAGGTAAATATTTCTTAAATAAAATAAATTAAGTGAATATTAATAGTATAGTTCCAAAAAAATAAATATAAAAATTAAATCAAGTGTTAAAGTATTATTCTAAAGATTATTTTGTTAAAAAAATTATATATTATAAATTAAATTTATATATTTTAAAACATTAGTTTGTTAAAATATGCATCATTTTTGAAATAATCATGTAGAAATTTTCGAAGGGTGATTTTTTAAATTTTTATAAAATACTTTAATTTTTAATTTAATAGTAAAAAAACTGTTTTTACATAGTCATTGTATTTTAATTACATAATCCAAGTGGTAATAATGAAATAAAAATTTCTATAAATTTTTGATTGACTAAAAACCCATTTAATAATATAAATGATTCAATAAAACAATAGTCTTAAATTACAAACCTAAAAAGTGTTTTCTTAAGTCTAAAATGATAATGCATCCATTAAAATAACAATTTTTCATTTTTATTGTTTCATTTTAATAAACTAATGAACTCAGTTTTTTAAATATCTAAAATTTATAAAATAGTTTTATTTTTTTCAAATTTCACTTAAAATATAATAAATAAAACTATTACAAGAATTAACTTGGAAATTATATTTTTTCAATACATTATCATAAAAAATTTCATATCCTCAAGTATAAATACACTCTTACCCTCCCATTAGAAAACAATTATAAATCACTTACCAAAGACAAAGATATTCCCTAATTCCATCTCTTAAGACACTTATAATCCTTAGGTGTGTTTTTATCTAAATAAAATCTATGGATTATAGGATTTTAGAACCATAAAAAAGAAACAACACACAAAATATGGTATGGTTTCATCAATGTTAATTCTCATTTTCTTGTTCCCTTCCATGTTTTTTCTTATAACATTTATAACCAAACCTTCTAAAATTAATTGTTTGGTATGTTAACATTTTATTAATGATGTAAATCAACTATAATGATTATATTTATGACAAATGTAACGAACCATCCTGGTTCAACCTAACTCGTCACTTGATCTGGATCATCATAAGGCCTCTAGCGTGCCTCCCTGAACTCTTGAAGCTACCGACTAGAGGGGAGGATAAAAAAGGAATTGTGGTGAGACTATAGCCTTTGTAAAGAGTGAAATAATAGCTAAAAATAACCAAACATCCATACATAGGGATAATCATCATAGTAAACATAATAAATAAAATAAAACAAAGCATAATATAACAAAAATAATGCATTATACTGACCATAAAATCAGGAAAAACATATAACAGTCGATCACCTATTGGGCTGACCACATAAAAAATAAACACACTAAAAAATAAATACAACTGGATCTACTTATAATGGCAAAAAATACACATACCCAGTCTCTAGGACACTCACACTACACCCGCCCAATCCTAATACTCCATATGAGTAGATAATCTCGATCAATAAATACTAGGTCTCAGCCCAATTCATCTCACAACATGTTCTACAACCTAAAAACAGACATCAAAACTACAGTCACACTGAGTTTCACATATAGGGACTGAGAAATAAATCTCATTAAGATAACCTCAGTAGTGAAACTATAAATATGTTGGCATAACAAGTGTGTACCCATTTGATATTCCAAGACTAGCCAAAAACTAACTGCTACTGGCATAAAAGAAACTACTAAAAAAGGAGGAAAACAAAATAAAGCATCAAACCAATGGACTATAGCCTAAACATATTGGTAAATCTACCCCCATAAAAGACCCTGTTTGAGGATTTACAGCACGTGGCTCACCCAACCACAAGACAAATAGGGAATTTTGCAGATCTACATAGGATCCCTGAGATGTATAAATGCATCAATAATGAATGATGGACCCCAGGGTGTAACCACAGGGGTCCACATGATTAATTCACATCTACCGGTAACTAGGACTCTAATGGAATGATTAGAAATTCTTAAATAGTCGCCCATACACACACTAAACATTATTCAATTCCCATAATCCTTGTAGAACAACTTGGGATCCACCACATAGACCCAAAAGATACACCACCCTATGGGACCCATCCCCCTGGACCTGACAGATGCACTCCCATATGGGATCCATATATATGTTCTAGTGAATAAAAATATCCATGAAAAATAATACAAACAATTTTTGTAGGGATAAGCCCCAATATAGTGCTAGTTCCTTAATCAAGATAAACCATTAACTTCTAATCCCATATAACCATATCTAGAAATTGGATGATAGAACCAGATCACACTCAGGGGAAACGCCCGATCGAAGATATACAAAGGGTCACCTCCTCAATCCATAGTATTGAGAAGAAACTAACTCTAAAATCATTGAAAATTTATAACTGATTTTCAGATGATATAGCTTCAAACCCACCAACCAAAATACTGAACTAGAAGTGCCTATCAAATATCATCCATCAAATCATGGGGAATCATTCAATGCCCTATATATTAGTATCAAAACAAACACCATCAGGGGATATCCATGACCTACCTCAGGGTAAAACCAAATTCATGGCTCCCATGGTCCCCAGGTCCACAACATTAAGTGAAATCCCCCACAAGACTCTCATTTTTCACCCAATATCTCAGACCGTGCCCACATAAACAACCTCAATTGGAGAAAAAGACACAGTAAGAGAAGAACACACAATGAGGGGTTCCTCTAGATCATTTAATTTCGGGGACACACCCAGTGATAAAACCACTCAAATAGACTTTAGCATCCTTCAACTGATCCATTATCAACAACATGCACAATGGGAATCCAATTTCATAATTCTCACAATGGGGGAATTCAAATTGTTCCTCATGAACAAAAAAATAATTAAGAGACCCTCCATAGGGGTTCCTCATCAAAATCAAAAATAAAGCATTCCATATAGGAATTCTCAACATCCAACTATGATAACCACTGATCAAATGATCAGAGACTGGACAATAAGGTAATCATCACAAGTCCCTCAGACTCACCTCATAATCTCAACATCACCTGGATGTAACTAAGATACAAAGGCATCAACCATACCAAAGGCTCGAGAAGTTATAGTCTCTAAACACAAAATCTAAACCTCATCTTCTCTAACCCTAAGAAATCAGTCTCAACACGTAGGTACAATACAATATTTCCTCAGAGATACTACTTGATCTTTTATACCAGAATATTTATTAAGAACCTTAGACAGTTCACAATGGAACACTTGATCCAGCCGGATCACCAAGATCATAACCCTTGATAGGGACTCATATCTCACAACCCAAGCCCCCAATAAGATTCTAAAACCAAACCACAATGAAAGCCTTATGCTAAACTCTTACAGTTCAAAAAACCATCCAGGTGGCCTCTGAACAATAAAAGGATATCCCATTCAAGATATAACGAAAAAATGATCAGAATAAACTACTCATAAGTCCAATTCTAATTCTGGGGTGAAATAATGAAAAATGGACCAAGGTAGGAAAAGAAAAAGGTTTGAAATTGGTGTACATAGTGTGTAACCCCATAATTCCTCCCTAGACATGTGCCTATAACCACTAAGATTGTACTTTTCAAAAGTACTTGTCATGTGATTCATGTACATAGTGTGTAACCCGAGATGGTACCTACCCATGTACCTCATCTCCATATATCATGTAACACACCCGAGTACACGACATGTGCCACAACTATGTGGTGTGTAACCCCACATTTGTACCTGCCCATGTACATAGACATGTACCCCACTTGGGTATGCACACTTACATTATGTGGACCCCACCTGAACATCGTTTGTGTTACCAACACAACCAAATAGCCTAGAACAGGGAGTCTAGTTGATTACTTGACAACACCCTATAATCCCATTATATGATGTGTTCCTTTTATACATGTTATGTGTTCTCTGAACAACATATTGTATAGAAGGGTTTACCATAATAGAAACCCCTCAAAACGGAATGAAACACCTAATTTCCTGTAAAAACCATAGATTGAACCACTAGGGTTTCCAAACAACCAAAAAAATAGGTTAATATTTTAAAACAGTTGTGCTACATTTATATTCATCATAAAACATAAAACAGCCCTACCTCCTAGTAGAAACCGCAAAATCATTGCACTGATCTATAATCTGTAACTGTCGCACGACAATATAGCATGACCTAAGTTCCATGGAAGAGCCTCCACCTTTCCCTATTCCGATCTATCTCTCATCCAAATACCCAAATTGGGAACCCCCCCCACGGGAATACATTAAAAGACTAGGGAAAATTAAGAAGAAAGAAAAAAATTGAAAATGAAAAAGTAAAGGGGGTCCAACCCTGGTGCCCGACACAAGGTTATGTCTCACCTTGGAAAAACACTCCATTCCAAACTCAACAGTAGTGACGTAAGCTCAATAAAAATCTCAATTTTAAAGAAAATACCAAACGAATATGTATGAATAAATTAATATGAAATTAATTAAATATTAAATATTTTAGGAAAATTTAAACGACTCTGATTTCCACTAAAATCATGACCTAGGGTGAACACCTAATTTTGGGACCAACATAGTGGTCAAAGAAATTATCCAATAATATTTTATTGGAGAAATTACAATTTTCCAAAAACCAATCCATGGAATAAAAATGATCAAATTTTCCATTTTTTTCAAAACCAGTGACGACATAGTTCGTCCAAAACTCCCCACGAAATACATTTTTATCCCTTTGAGAAACCTTGGTGGATAACCATAATCTATTCTCTCCCCAATGAACTGGTGCAACTGATGCAATCTCGATCATCCAATGAACAATATTACAACGTGAAAAACTCTCTTCTCCTATGAGATATATTCTACTTTAATCGATCTAATACTCCTCACCATAGGATTATCCTTATTTCCACCTTGATTCCAAATGAAAATCCCACATGTACCACATTATTTACACAAACGAATGAAATCTATAGATGTGGGAAACCCACTCACACCTGATATCGAACATGAAAACTTGTAACAAACATAGTTAGTAAACTATATATACAACGATCACAACATCCAACATCCAATAGTGCACTCCCAACCACAAGTATTTCTTTACTATGCTTCTCAAACACACAACCGGAATCACATTCACAATGTAAAAGCCTTAATAAAACTTTGATAATGTGCCTAAAACATCTGACCAAGATCATTATGTAGGTCAGTTTAAGCAAATAAGAGCACCCTCAACACTCCACTTTAAGACCAGGACATCTACCTCATGTCACTATCAACTACATGACCAACCTATAAATGAAAATCGATCTGAAACAATAAGCGTCTTACCATGATCTCACTACACTATCCAAAGAACAATAAAAAATTAATAGGGCTCAGAGTATGACCAAACCTGCCCTCTCACTATAGTTATAGATAGGGGGATCTCCCAACACTCTAATTCTCCAACACTAGGCATCATCAAGACATACTGCATCCTAGTGATATCAGACCTCAATGAACCAACCAAGGATGAGATGATATTCCCACCCAAGTTTTTAGTGATAGCAGGCATGAAAGCCACATTGCATGACCTGGAAAATGAAACATGGAAAGAAAAAAATCCCTCCCAAGGAATATGAACCTGGGACATTAGGGGAACTGCCATCCCAAGGTAACTCAAGCCGGATTCAAAGATCATGCACGCATCCTTTCTCTCTTTAAGCAACTAATAGGGTACTCAAATCCCAAACTGACCCATAAAGTTTCCATGAATCCCTCAATAAAGGAACTACCTCTCCAACACCAACGAACCTCTCACCACGCAATCCACATGACCTATCATCAGAAGAAAATATTCAAAAAAAACACCACATACATAAAGATATCATGTGAATCCTACATACAATGAGTGATGCATTAACACAGGCCTCTTAACAACAGGACATGATATCAAAACCAAAATAAACTATAAATCTTATAAATAAAGTGAATTACACTAGGTGAAATCACAAAACTATGAAAATGGTATCTCAGAATAGTAATATCATGACCGAGAAACATATAAATCCTATTGAAAAGGTGTTCACGATATATGAGTATGATATCCACCACAAGTTCTGATATATTCCTGGACCACATGTATACCAACTCACCAAATCAAAAAACAGAATATCCTTTGATACAATTATCTAATTAACCATCATGGGTCAACCTTACATGTGGAATGAAGTATATAGACTCTTAAAGAATAAAAAACATATAAAATCTAGTCTCCCACTAGGCCAACCACATACATAAAATAAAAAAACTAAAAATAAACACAACTAGCTCCATAACCAACACCGAGCCAAATCACATACCCAGTCTCCACAAAAATCATGTTACACCAATCCAATCCTAAAACTCCACAAAATAAGCTCCACTCAATCAAGAAACATTGGGCCTCATCCCCATAGGATTTATAGCACATGCCTCACCCAATCACCTGATAACCATCACATCCTCTAGATCTACATAGGATCTCCAAGATGTCTAAACACAATAGGTATAGGTGTAAAAATCCCATGGAATAACCATAGACATTCACATGAAGAATTAACATCAAATGAGAACAATGAATCTGATGGAACGATCATAAATAGATACAGATCCTCCCTACCAAACGTCAGAGATCTTTCAGGACTTGAAAGCTTTATAGAACGAATCAAGCTCCACCACATGGACCCGACTGATACACCACCCAATGGGATCCATCTATGTGGACCCCATGGATGCACTTACATATGGGATTCATACACAAGGTTGGGAGCACAAAAACATCCACAAAAAATAAAACTACCCCTAGCCAGGAAGAAACCTCAATCTAGGGGCAGTGCCCTCATTAAAATTCCCCATTAGCTCCCCAATCCCATCTAACCACAGCAAATCAACAGAGGAGATAACCATATCATACTCATGGATAAAAAACAATCTAAGATATCCTAATGGAGTCCAAATCTTACTAAAAACATGAGAATAAACTGCCACAAATATCACCTCAAAAGGCTATCCAAACATGGGATGATCTAACCCCAAACCCACCACCAAATAGTTGAATAAGAATAATTGATCAAAAATTGGCCAAAAAATGATGAGGCCACTTTTAGAACCTTGGATATAAGCATCCAAATAAAATAGCCACTACAGGATCTCCACAACCTGCCTCAAGGTGAAGCCAAACTCAGGTCCCCAAGGCCACATCATAAAGTGATTTCCACTAGAGGACTCCCCTATTGCAACCATAATCTCATACCATGCTTGTAGAAACAAACTCAAACAACCCATGGGCCACAAAAAGAGGAGGAAAAACTACAAGGGGTTTATTCACATCATCTAAAATCATAGAAAACTCCCAATGTTGAAATATCAAAAATGGCCCTCATTAGTCTCCAATAGATCCTTGATCAACCAAATTCCCAACAAGGATCCAATAGCATAATCCTGCTAAAAGGGTTGTTCATAAAGGTCCTCATGACCACCTAAAAATAAAGAGACTCTCTTCAAGGGTTCCATAGTAAAATCCAAAACAAATCATTTTACACGAGCATTCTCAAAATCCAACTATGCCCAACACTGATCATTTGATCATAAACTAGCTCACAAGGGAATCCTCAAAAGTCTATAAAACTCTTCCTAGAAGATCAAAAACACCCTCCCATGCACCTGTCCGTATACCCAACCTAGGCATGTATGCCTACATGGTTTTCACACCACATGGGCACTGGTTATGTACCCTACATGGTCATGTACCCCTATACGAGGTGTCTGGCCGAGTAATCAACAACACATCAGAATCCCACTACATGGTGTGTAATTCCCAAAAACTAATATTTCATGAATAAGAAAAGCAGACAACAATATTTCTATAAACAACATTCTATGTACATGGTTTTTCCCAAATATAAACTCCTCAAAACTTCCTGAAATGCCTGATTTCCCAAAAACCCATAGACTGACCTACTAAGGGTCCCAAATAAGCTAAAAATTAGGTTAAATATTTCAAAAAAAGTATTATATAAGGATTTGTGGAATAAAATTTAAAATAGACCTACCTCTGGGTGGAAACTACTAAAGCTTCCCACTAATCCATGCTCTGCAATTACTACATGCCGATCTAGAATTCCTAAGCTCCATAGAGGAGCCTCCTCCTTTCTATCTTCATCCCTACTCTCCCTATCCATCTCATAGCCAAAGACCCTAAATGAGAATACCCCCATGGTAATATGTCATAATCTAATAGAAAATAAATAATAAAAAAAGGAAAATGAAAAGGAGAAGAAAACGAATAGGTGGCCCATGCTCGATCATGGAACCCTGCGTAAAGTTATGACTCACATAATAAAACACCCCATTAAACGCAACAGAAAAGACATAATATCAATCTAATTTTATATTTTAGTTATATGACTTAATAAACACAGGTAAATAAATTAATATTATATTAAATAAATATTAAATATTCCCGGAAAATTCAAACAACTCATATTTCCACCAAACTCCTATCCTAGTGTCAATACTAAATTTCGAGACCAAAATAGTGCTCATAAGAAATATCTGAGATCATATCATAGGAATAATTATCATTTTTCCACTGAACACTCCCAAGAACAAAAAAGGTTCAAATTTACCCTAAATTTCACAACTTTGGATTACCTAGGTTTTCATAAAATACTTATATGTCATACAAATTTTCCTTCCTTTTGATAAATTCACATCAATAGTCAGTTAACAACCATTGTGGAAATTCCCAACTCTCTGATTTTCACTAACTTCATGTATGGTTAGTATAAATTATTTATAGTATATAAAAATGTAATTATATGAACTCTAAGCTTATGGAATTAATTTTACATATGTAAAAATGACCTTGATAAACAAATAATGATATAAAAACAAGACGTGATAATTTAATGAAAGCTTAACATAAAAATAATTAAGATTTAACAAAAAGAATTATAAAATATAATCCAATAATTATAATGGAACATTAGTGACATAAATTAATATAATTTACTTTTGATTTCATTTTTAACAAATATAAGATTATTTCATAGGAAGTGTAAAGGAAAGGATGTATAAAAGGATTGAAGTTGAGGGGATTCTCAAAAATAATTGTTTCTTTTTTGGTTTATCACCTCTTTCACACTAATTTTAGTATGGATATTAATATAATGTCTTTAAAATGACCTTTAATTATTGTTTAGCTTTTATTTCTAGGGATATAAATGTTTTTAACTTATAAAATTGATTTCTAATACAATTTCAAATATTTTTAAAAAAGATTTGATTTTCCAAAAAACATCACATAGACTCCTTGTAACACTCTGATATTTGAAAAGAAAATTATGTTCGATAGCATATTAACCACACAACATCGAGCTTAAATGAATCCTGACACACTATTAATATATTTTTATTTTAACACAAATGTTATAACCTAACTATTAAATTTTATGGTGTGAATAATACTAAACATATTATGAAATATATATAAAGGTCTTAATAATTACAAATTTATGGACTAATTCTTTGGAAATAAACACACAAATTTTAGTAAATTTATTTTATACATTTTCTCTAATATTGATTCTTAATAATTTTTATCTGAAAAAAAATCTGATTAATTTTTTAAACTTTTCGTATATTTTTTAAATTATCTTCATCTTTGAAATATTCTTATCAATCCTTTTTTATTGTGATTTTTTGGGATATTTTCTGAAAATATTAAAAAGTGATGATTTTTATTTAAAACAATATCTTTATTCAATGAATTTTCAAAGTACCATGTTGTTTTAAAATATTTTAGAATTAAAATAAGCTCCACTATATTTTTAAAAATCCAATTATGTTAATTTTAATCACTTTTTTGTTTAATTTTGTATAAACACATTTTTATACCTAAAAAATAATTTTTATGAATAACTGCATTCTTTTGTGATTTAAAGTTTAATTTTAAATTAATTTATGAATTTTATTGAAATTTAATATTAATAAATGGATCCCGTATTTATAATTAGGTGGTTTAGATTTTTTAAATAGTTCTATCATATTTTGGGTCAATATGAATAGTAACTATGGTAAATTGTATCACCTCGATAAAGGGTAAATTGGGTTAGTCTAGGTTAAAACTAAATGATAAGGCCATAATAATTAATTCTAAATATTTTTTGGATTAATTTAATTATAAAATAAAAACCTTACACTCTAAATTGAGTTTTTTGTGGAAACATTTTCATGAAAATAACTTATATATTTTTTAAGTCAATGAAAGTGACAAAATGTCACTCTCTTTGTTTTAAATATCACTCATGTGTCCAAATATAGAAAAAATAAAGATATTAACATACATAAATTTATATTTTCATATTATGGGAATTATTTTAATGATATTAATTTAATTATAATTTTTATGAATTATAAAATTACTTTAAATACTTGTAAAATGTTGATAAAATATTTATTTAACTAATAGAAAAATAAAAAAATGATTTTAAAAATATTAAGAGTGATATAATTTGAATGAAAAAATGTGTACCAAAAATTTTAAAAAAACTTATGTAAAATATTAGTGATTTTTAAATAAATTTATTCTAAATACAACTTTTCATTAAGGTATTTATGTGAAGGTATTGAATAGTGTCAAAATTGAGATAAATGACACTATATAAATAATATTTTATTAAATTATAAAAAATTATAAAAATCATGAAAGTGGAATATTAGGATAATATATATTGTAAAATATCTTATCTTGTCAATTTTTGGGACAATAGTAACCTTATATGAAAACTTATTACCCTTTAAGAGTGAAAAAATGTTACCACAATAAATTTTAAAATAGGTTCAGAAAGGGGTCAATCAAAATGATAAGGATTAAAATAATATCCAAAACATGTATAAATTTTATTGTATAATTTTTTTCGACCATAGAAACTTTTTATTTTTTTCATAACCATTTTGAAGAATTTTTACCTAGAATAGTCTTATTATATTTTAATTTCTTCATAAATTAAAAAATTTCCCCTCAGCTTAATTATAAAAGATGACCACCTTGCTCACTTCACTACACCACCTAAAACAATATATCTCCACCAGAAACTACTCATTACTCTTATATACATCATAATACAGGTTCTTTATGTTATTAACCTTCCAAAATAGTAATACATAGTCCTATAAGTTGATATCTAAATAGATTTCAACGAAGAATAGTTAATTGTCTTTACCAACTCCTTCAAGTTTATTTCTTATTATACTTCATCTTATTATTTTGTACCCACCCTAAAATAATAACTCCATTATCAAAAATATAATTATATTGTACTATGATTATTATAAAATCATATTCTATATCTTTTATATCCTACAAAAATTTAATACATCGATTGTGTGTACGTACAACAAATCATCTCCATGTAGCAGTGTAATTCATTTTTCATCACCAATTTACATGAATGGCTATAAAGATGTTAATAATGAGTATATATTATAATTATAACATAATCATAACCCAATAATGAAAATATAATATATACCTTCTTACGTTTAAATCTTTTGGTAAATGATAATGTCGCTCATGCACACATGTCGACTACCACCTCTAGGAAGCGATGTGATTCATTTTTCATTTCCATTTTACATGGATGGTAATAAGGATATATTTTATGAATATATATGATATATATGATATAATAATTATTATTATTTAAATCGTATATATTATATTTCTTTCTTTCTTTCCATCCATCAAAAAGTTAAAATAGCATTCATGCGTACTTATAACCTATGCTCTCCATGAACGATGCATTGCATTTTTCAATCTATAAATTTTGTAGATTACTAAATATAAATATAAAATTAATATATTTTATTCTTATATCATCATAAAATTTATTTATATGATTTAATATTGATTAATGTATAAATATTGAAACTACCAAACTAAAACACACATGAAAAATGAAGTAGTATTTAACCAATATAGTGATATTAACAAAGAATTGTAAATAAAACGGTGGTAAACAATTATAAAAATGTATTATATGGTAAGATATATAAGATTATGTTTCAATAATATATTTATAATAAATATATATTTATTATAAATGAGTTTTTACACATAAAAAAGAAGTTCAACCAGAGGTAAATATTTCTCATCTCGCTTTTACTTCTATAAGAAAAATGTCATATTCAATAATTTTTTTATTTTTTGTGGTTTATATACTTCCCATATGATATATTAAATCATAAATATATTTTTCATTATGGAATATAATGTTTCATTGGAATTTATTTCTTTCTATGGGCTTACAGTTAAAAATAAACCCGAGTGGAAAGGGTTTGTTTCACAATCTCATCATTATTCAGGATTGTTTATTTTTGAGTCTCAGTTGAGAAATATATATCTTTGATGTCAATGTTTCAAAAGAAATGTTTTCAAAAATGATTTTAATACTATAAAATTATTTTTTAAATTCATTTTTCTATGTTTCACTTTTTTTAAATGTTTTATAAGGAATCTTTTGGTCGTTTTCTAAATGAGGTACTTTTTGACTTTTCTTACAAAAGTGTGAAAGGAATGTTTTTTAACTTATATGGAATAAAAATTATTTCCTAATATCTGGTTCCTCAATTATTTCAATATTAATTTACAAGTTTCTTCTCAAATAAAATTATTTATTTATTACATACGTAGTTTTTATAATTGAAAAAGTGATTTTCAAAGTAGAAAGGGTATTTTCCTTAAGAGAATTTCATAAGAAATTTTTTAATTTTTTTCTTCTATGTCAACATCATTTTTTTACTCTTATGTTAATTATATAATCTAATTATACCATCTATCATATTTCTTCAACTTTTTTATGATCATTATTATTGGGGTAAAGTATTGACATTCCATATTATAGTTCTTTCAATATGGAAAATTACTGATTATTAATCCATGTTGATTCAGTTGTATTATTTATTCAAATGTGTAATGAATTGTACTTATTAAGTGATCATTGGGGACCTATATAGACCCTATAAGAATCAATAGGTCTAATGAGACAAACTATGTTTGGTTTCAGCTGAGGCCTTACCTGTTTATAAAGATGTCATAGCACAAGTCCTTGATTGTATTTTCATATATATTTCCTAAAGACTTGATGGTATGTTTTAGATGTTTTAAATTATGCATTCCATCATTATGAAATCATTTATTAATGTGCATGTGACTATTCTGTTATTTGTGATATTCAGGGATAAGTTTATAGCTCATTTGACTACTTATATGGAATTATTTGATCAACATTTATTTTTCAATATTATTCATGTCTGATTTAGCTTCTGTTGTATGCATATCCTTACTAAGAATATGATATCATCCACTTCTTATAGTGGATAATCTAGAAAAATTAATGGTGTAGTCAAAGAAAAAACTATGTTGTTTTCATTTTTTCATAAGTAATTTTAAATTCAAGTTCGTATCAGGTTTTCCAAGAGCACTAATCTATTTGGTCCTTTTCAATACTATTACTTGTATCTCATTCCAATGTAATAAATTAACATCATTTTTGGTCTACTAGGGTTAAAGTCTTTACACTCCACTTGTATACTAAATAATGATGATCTTTTATACAAATATTTGATCTCCCACATTCAATTTGGAACCTCAAAGGTTATTTATTAGTGTATTATTTATGACATATTTATGAGTCCCATTCCTTTCCATTAGTTTACTTACATATTATAACTGTTATATTTTCTATTTTCATGTGTTGTGCACCATCATGAGCATTTTATGATGTGGTAGTTTCACTTTGAATTATATACCCCTCATACACATTAGTTAATCTAATATATCTCATGGTATTATGTGTATTATGTGTGAATTTAAAACTAGATTTGATCATAATTATGATGTTATGATTTATGCACATATATTTTGTGTGATCATGATGCTTGGTTTATTCATAACCATGTATGTTATTTGACCACTATATTATGATTTTTCCTTATTAAGCATATAATGATAATCATATTCTTAGTATAGATGATTATTATTATCCTCCCCCATATACTATTAATTTTTTGCCTCTTATTCCTTTTATGTTACCCCTCCCCTTACTAAGATTTTATATGATCCCTTTAATTGATGTATATACTCAGGTGTTTAAATATTTTATGTATAATATGTAACACCGCAATAATTTTTGATTTTTTTTAAATTAATTTAATCGTTTCGATATTTTTCAGTTCACACAACACTGGATATAGCTTGTTTTATATGAAATCACAAGGTTATTATTTATTTATATGCAACAAAAAGTCAATGTTATGATACAAAAAACACTTAGGTTATATTATGGTACAGAAAAAACTATTTTTTTTCTTTTGTTACAAATAATGAAGAGTTATTTTGATAGCTTTTGTTACACTCAAGACTAAGTTTTATCGAACTACAATATACTATAAATATTGTAATTAAAATATTATTATAGTTACCACCTATCCATTGGAATCAAATTTACAAATAATATTAACTAAATTATGAAAGTATGATTTAAAAATATATATAAAATTAATCCTTTGGTCATCAATAACATATAAATGAAAGTAATAACTCTTTGAAAATAAAGAAATTCCTTTTCTAAGAAAACTATTTTCTATGTACAAACATGATTTATCTATATAAATTAAAAAAACCATTATTTGTGAATGTTTTAGTAAAATTTATATATATATAATATATAATTTTTTTTACCCACACTCGATATATTTTATATGCATAAGATAAGAAAAAAGTCAAATTTTATAGAAAAAATGTATTTTTTAAAAAGAGAATTTTTACTAAATTTTAATCACAAACACATTTTAAATAAACTTTTGTCCCTTTTATAAATTATATATGAAGAGATAAACTTCTTATTTTAAATAATTATATTAAAATTTACTTTGGTTGAGTTTTTTTTTAATTTTTCAGATAAGTTTCGTGTTTTGATGAATAGTGAAAAATATTGAATTTTTAATTTAAAATATATTTTTCAATGAAATAATTTGTAGTGTTAAATTAAATATCTAGTTGGTTATAAAGTGTAATTATATAAAAAATTTATCATTTATTCTAATTTAGGTTATTTGAATTAAATTCACGTTGAATTTGGATATAAAAGCATTTCAATCTTTTAGACGTTTTCACTTTAAAATCATGTTTTACCGTGCCGTTAATATAATTAATTGTAAATAAATTTTATAAAATAATTTTTTTTAAATATTTAAAAATTGAATCCATATTTTTAATAATAATGTCCAAAATTATTAAATAGTTCCCTGTTATTTTTTGATAATATAAATAACATCTTTACTAATTTTTGTTACCATAGTTAATGGAAAATCTAGTAACTATGGGTAAAAATAATATTATAAATATTATAAAACATCCTTAAATTTTTTACAAATTTTATATTATAAATTAAATTTTTCCCTTAGAACATAATTATTTAAATTTGGTAATTTAATGGTCACTTTTCCATGAAAATGAACTAAATATTATTAACTCAATGGGAGTAGAAAAATGTCTCACTATTACTTCTAATATGTAAAATATTTTTAATATGTGGTTAAAGAGAAGATATTATTGAATTTATATATTATTATTTAAGCTAAAAATTTTATCTACATCATAGATTTTATTAGTCAGGAAATTGTTATTATATATAATTATAAGATGATGATGAATTAATTACTCAATTAAAGAAAAATTATATTATATTATATTATAAATTTTAAAATAAATATAATTTGAATTAATTAAGATTATACATGAATTTTATAGGTTAATAATAAATATTATGGGTGTATTAAAGGGTTTTTTTCTAAGTGATATTGCACCATTTAGTTTCCTAACGTCACTGTTATGAATAGTGTCAAAATTGACATGATATATTATAAAAATATAATTTTATTAAATTATTAAAGAATACTAAAAAATTAAATATATACAAGGGTATTAGATATGGTCTAAAATATTTTAAATTATTCATTTATGGTCCAATTGATACTTTATATGTAAAAATTTCATCTTATTAATATTAAAAACATTAGTAGCATATTTAAAATTAAAATGGATTAACAAATGGTCAATAAAAAAGATAATGTTTAAAATAATTCCAAAAAATGTATAAAATCAATTATTTTATGATATTGAAACCTTATATTATATTCTATTATAAAAAATTTTCATTTTTAGGTATTTTTATTGAGATTTAATTTATTAAAAAATAATATTTTTTAGAAATTACAAAAGTACCCCTCCCTTTTCTTATAAAAGGAACCTATTATTCTATATTATCCATGCATAAAAACTATTTGGTTCAGAAAATATCTTTCCTAATATCCTACTAAATCTCTTATCTACATCCCAGAGGCCATACTTTTGGCATCAATCCAACCAAAGAATTATTTTTTGTAAATCCAAAGGAGATACGAAAAGAAGAGTTAACGTTCATCAAAAAATGTTTTCGTATTATTTATTCCTCAAACCCAATTGTAACGCCCTGACCCTAGTTACCTAGAGTCGGCACATTATTACATAACATTAGCATGATCACAAAAGTTCAAGTCTCGAAAGACCGATTAGTTTAGTATCCTTTGAATCACTAGATACATTCATAAAGTTTATATTTACATTATAAAGTGAAAACTGCAACAACACATTGTCTCCACACTCATATCCCCTTATATCATCCCTGCAGGTCATTCATAAAATACTTCTTCACATCTTGGGAAAAAATAAAACATATAAAGGGGTGAGCTCAAATTCCGAGTAAGGATAACAATATAGCGAAAACTTTCATAAATAAACATAAACATTTAAGGCAATGTATAACTAAAACAAAAGCCTTTAAAACATGAACTTCAGCATAATATGCCAAAGATAAAATGAAATAATTCCATTTACCTATTCACATGGATATTCTACTAGTCGAATAACCACATGCAATATCAATAACCACTTTCATAATGATGGAATGCATAATGTCAGACTATCATAACCACATAGTCAAGGCCTTGTGCCGAGACTACAAAGAAGATTTTTCCAAGGCCTTGTGACAAGACACTAGTTTGTCTCATGAGACCTACCGATGCATCAAGGAGCTATAGCGGGCTCTACCCATCACTTATTAAGTCCAATGCATTCCTCATGTGAACAGGTTTAAACATAACATAAATATTAATATTAAAACTAGCATACCAAATGTCAATACTTTCCCCATAAACCATGAATGGTATAAAAATAACACATCCACAGTCAAACAAATCCCAAAACCTTCAATAAAATATGGAATCTTTGTATCATAATAAATAAACTTCAAATAACTTAAAATTCATCAAAGGATGTTTACATAGATGAAATCAAAACTATTTGACTGAAATAACTCTTTTTTTTAAGTCATTTAATAGTAACATAATTATAAAAGAAAAAATTTACTTCGAATATATTCTTATAATCTTGTATGGGAATCTTTGACGATTTTATAATGGAGGAAAATTGCCACACCCGCCGTATAAGTTAAAAAAAGACATTCTTACCTTAATTTTGTCAAAAAGGATAAAAAGGACCTTGTTTGGAAAATGATGGAAAGATTACTTTTTAAACATCGTATAAAAAGTCAATAAAGGGTATAAATTACTTTAACCCATAGTCTATAAAATAGTAAGAATGTTTTGAAATAATTTTTTAAGAAACATGGATGTGGATGATAAAGAGGTCCCAGAAGATAATTATGTATAAACAACCTCGGATAATGAAGAGATTGTGAAATAAACCATCACCTTGTACTTTTCCTTGGTTGATGGTAGGTTAACCTCCTGTATAATGGTGAAATAATTGTTATTAAATTATTCAAGAATCATATACATTAATATGATATCATATATGATCTTTTAACATTGATTTGTTAATAATATCTTAGTATTATCATCATTTCGGGTGTTAACTTACTCGTTTTCTTTTATATGTTTTGTTACATAAGACGTGTTTTTTATGGAAATATTGTATCTTATTCATATCCAGAATGATATAAAGTCCTTAAACATTATTTTTAATCATAAAATGACAATTATACTTGAATGGATATGATTGGGAATGAATCTCATCGCTTTCATGGAGACGGTAGTCCGTATGTACGCACGAGCGACAATATCATTATTTTGATACTAAAATAATATATAATTGGATGTTATATCATATATACATAATCATTATCATGTTATATTTATTATTTACATAAATTACACATCATTATTATACCCATTCAAATAATAATTTATTGAATAACAATTACACCACGACGTGGAGACGGTAAGCCGTATGTACGCACGTATGGTGACATGTCATTCAAAGGATGGATAGAATACTGAATATGGTTGTACCATATTTATAATAACATCACATTATATAGAATATACTAGAGTTTTTATTTTAGAATGGAAATAACAAAGAAATAATAAGTTGAAGAAGAAAGGAACTTGAAAGAGAGTGGTGAAAACATTACCTCTTCTTCGGGTTCTTCCTTTTGATTTGATCAAAAGGGCTGCATAGGTTGGCTTTCTGATCAAACTAAGGCATCTAGGTTGAATTGAGGGAAGTTTAGAGAATATTTGGGTAGGTTTTGGTCGAGAAAAAAGGCTTTGAAGGTTTGAATTAGAGAGTAGTGGGAGTGCCCTTTTATAAGAGGGGTACGGGGCACCTTTGGAAAAGCTAGAAATATTATTTTATAATAAATTCAAATTCAGTTTCTAATGGATCAAAAGTATATTATTTAAAGGTTAAGGTGGGGATCGGTCGAAATACTTTCTACCAATATATTTTAGATAGGTTTGGGTCACTATATTAACCTTATCATTTATATTTAACTCTTAGTAAAATAGTTTGACATTTATCATGTCTCTTTGTATTTTTATATTATATAGTTAATAAGCTTACTATATACCTCCAAGAGACCTCCAAGTTGTCCATTAATGATAAAACTATCATTATATTAGTCCTTTGGCCGAACCTTATATTTTTAGGAATAGAATATCAATTAATAATATAATATTTGTTTTGAAAACTCTTTTATGTCAATTTTGACACTATTGGGTATTTTGTTTTTGATAATTTTATAAAAACATTATTACTTTGAAAACAATTTATATAACTAGTCCTAATATGTCATATTAATCTATAAAATTCTTTTAATTCATAAAAATTCTCAAATTACATTTATTTTGATATTTATAATATCAATTATTTTAATGTTTCATTAATTAGGTAATTACTGCATCACCATTGTGTCATTAATAAATTAAATTACTTAATGTCTAAAATTTATAAATAAAATACCATTATGTAGGAAATATTTTTATATTTCTAATTAATTTTTATAATTGAATTTATCTTATGTATAACCCTATATTAAAAATGTTTTAGTTGTTAAACTTTGATTTTAACTCTTTTAACTCTTCTTTGAATTAAATAATAATAAATGTCCTAATCTCATCCAAGTGGACGAAAATGATAATATTTTATTCCTAAAGTTGTTTTTGGTCGAGACAAACTTGTCCAATAGAATTAGGACATGTGTTAGGGTAATATTAATATCATTTTTACCCTTAATTACCCTATTTACTTTTAACCGTGGTAAATAAAAGAAAAAAGTAACTATTCACCAAAAATTATTTTTATCTTATTGAACCACATTTTACTCCTTGATATTAACTGTGTCTCTTGGATTTTTGAAATTCCACTCACATAAGCAGTAAAATTAAGTTTTATTTGAATTTCCAAATTCTCCTAGGAGGTGGGTAAAAGACGCTGAAAAGTTCAATAAAATTTCTAAATATCTAAAATTATTCTAAACTAACTAAAACGAATTACATTGAACTTATATTAGTATTATGAATCTATTTTGACCTTAATTAAATTCAAATAAAATAAATAATTATTTAAATAAAAATTCGGTTTTAAACTATAACTCAGTGTTTTTTTAGTATTCATCAAAAATTGAATGTTTTCAGAAAAATACAAAAAGTTCACCCTAAGCTAATTTCAATATTATGAATCCAAAAATGTAGTCCATTTTGAAAGATAAAATTTATAAAATTTCAAAAAGTGGGTATTACTATTCATAACTGCTAGTTTGATTGGTTGTGGTGTGTGTTAGAACTTGAAGTTGTGTACAACACACGCTACTGTATTATTCAATGAGAAGCGTTCTGTGGAAGCTTGGGGTGTTACATTCTCCCCTCCTTCAAATAATTTTATCCTCAGAATTTCTAGAATATTAATGCATAAAAATACTCAGGTGGTTCTTCATCATAAGTTCCTTGGGTTCCCACATTGCCTCTTCCATCTTATGGTTTCTCGATAAAACTTTTACCAGACGAGTCGTCCAGTTTCTCATCACTTGTTCTCTTGTATCAAGAATCTTGACAAGTTCTTCGCAACAAGACATATCGGGTTCTAGTTCTAATTCCTCATAGGCGAGTACATGTGTTGTGTCAGGCATGTAGTTTCTCAACAGTGATACGTGGAACACATCGTGAACTTTGGAGAGACTTGGCGACATTTCCAAACGGTAAGCTACAGCCCTAATTCGTTCTAGAATTTCAATAGGTCTGGTGTACCTGGGACTCAATTTACCCTTCTTACCAAAACGTATAACTCCCTTCCATGGAGATACCTTCAAAAAAACATGATCTCCTACCAGAAATTCCAAACCCTTCCTTTGGTTATCAGCATAGCTCTTCTTCCTATTTTGAGCTACTTTGATGTCCTTTTGGATTACCTTCACCTTTTCCATAGTTTCCTCCACCAGTTCGTGGCCTATGAGTTTTATTTCACCAACATCATCCCAACAAGTTGGTGTGCGACATCTCTTTCCGTATAACGCTTCATATGGTACCATCCGAATACTTGAATGGAAGCTATTGTTATAGGAAAATTCCACCATAGGTAAATATTGATCCCACATACCCTGAAATTCAAGTGAGCATGATATCAACATGTCTTCTAAGGTTTGAATAGTCCATTATGATTGTCCATCTGTTTGGGGGTGGTAGGCAATTCTCAAATGAAGTTCAATATTCAGGGATTTCTGAATAATTTTCCAGAACCTTGAAGTAAAACGGGGATCACGATCAGAAACAATTGATAGGGGTACTCCATGAAGTCGCACAACTTCATTAATATATAGTCTTTCTAGACGTTCAAGTGATAGATCCTCCCTTATATAAAGAAAATGTGCTGACTTGGTAAGACGATCAACACTGACCCATATTGAATCATTCCTTCTAGGAGTCTTTGGTAGTCCCATGAAAAAGTCCATCGTGATATTATCTCATTTCCACTCCGGTATGGGAAGAGGTTGCATGACTCCTCCAGGATGTTGCCTTCCAGCTTTCACTTGTTGACAAACCATACATCTTGACACAAAATCAGCAATCTCCCTCTTCATGTTGTCCCACCAAAAATGTTCCTTCAAATCACTATACATTTTGGTGCTCCAAGAGTGTATAGAGAAATTGGAACTATGAACATCATCCAACAAGTATCTTTTTAGATCAGGTATATTGGGAACACAAAGTCTCTTCCCAAATTTCAAAATTCCATCTTCATATACAAAGTCACTCAATCTCCAATCATCCACAACTTTAATCTTCTTTTAAAACTCTTCATCATCAGTCTGAGAACTATTTATCCTTTCTAGTAAAGATGGTTTGGAAACCATTAGAAAAAGAATCGATGTTTAACCTTCCATAGTTATTCCTATACCCAACTTTACTAGATCCATGAAAATAGGATCCATCTCAACTCTCATCTTGTTCAAAACTCCATGATCCTTTCTATTCAAAGCATCTACCACCCTATTTTACTTCCTCGGGTGGTATTGTATTGTGCAATCATAATCCTTGAGTAGTTCAAGCCATCTCGTTTACCTCATGTTGAGTTCTTTCTGTGAGAAAATGTACTTCAAACTCTTGTGATCGGTATATATCTCACATTTTTCACCATAGAGATAATGTCTCCATATCTTCAAAGCGAATATTACAGCATCTAAATCAAGATCATGAGTAGGATAGTTTTTCTCATGAATTTTTAGCTGTCAGGATGCATAGGAAATAACTCTATCATTCTGTATAAGGACACAACCAAGTCCTTTCTTCGATGCATCACTATAAATAACGAACCCATGATTCCCTGATGGTAGAGTCAATATCAGAGCATTGAATAATATTCTCTTCAGTTATTCAGAACATTCTTCACACTATTTTGTCCAAACAAATTTAACCCCTTTATGTGTGAGCTTCGTTAATGGGTTAGACAATCAGGCAAAATTCTGGACAAAACGTCGATAATAACATACTAAACCAATAAAACTGTGTACCTCAATTATACTCGTCAGTGCTGGCCATTCTTGGATTTCCTTGGTTTAGAAGGATTAACAGAGATTCCATATTTGGAGACAATATGGCCATGAAAATAGATCTCATGAAGCCAGATTTCACACTTGAAAAACGTCCCATATAATTCATGTCTTCTAAGAGTCTTCAGGATAATGCCTAAGTGATTTTCATGATATTCATAGCTTTTGAAGTATACCAAGATATCATCAATAAATATGAAAAAAAAATCATCGAGATATTCCTTGAAAACTCTATTCATTAGATCCATGAATACAGAGGGTGCATTAGTCAGCCCAAAAGGCATTACTGTAAACTCATAATGCCCTTAACTGGTTCGAAATGTTGTCTTCGAAATGTTTTCCTTCTTCACACACAACAGATGGTATCAAGATCGAAGGTCAATCTTTGAAAAGTTTTGAGCTCCATGCATTTGGTCAAATAAATCATCAATGCGAGGTAGGGGATACTTTTTCTTTATTGTTATAGCATTTATTTCCATGTAGTCGATACATAACCTCATAGATCCATCTTTCTTCTTAACAAAAATGATAGAGGATCCCCATGGAGAAACACTAGGGAGAATAAATCCCTTATTACTCAATTCCTCTAGTTGTTTCTTTAGTTCAACTAATTCCACAGTGGCCATTCTATAAGGGGTCTTTAATATAGGCCTTGAACCAGGAATTAAATCAACGGAAAACTCAATTTCTCGTTCTGGATGATATCCTGGTAAATATTTCGGAAACACATCAATATATTCTTTCACAATAGGTACATACTATGTTTGAACATTACTTTCCTCTCCTATAGTTATTTCATTCTCTTCCTCCACAATAATTTAATTTAGTTAATCTATTGGGGTGGATCTAGATAAGAATCAGGTGGTGACGATTCAGGTTTAAAGATAAGGTGTTCCTTATCATCATCATCAAAAATCGTAACCTCCTTCTTCTTACAATAAATCTTCGCATCATGGTCCGAAATCCAATCCATAACAAGGATTATATCAAATTCAATCATTGGTAAGATGATGAGATCAGTAGATAAAGAACATTTATATGCCCTAATGGGGACGAATCCATAGAACTTTGTAGCATTGATACTTCCCTTAGGGGTTTTAACTAACAACTTCCTTGTTAAATTAAATTGTAAATATCAAATTTTCTAAGCAAAGTGGGAAGATATAAAACAATGAGATTATCCAGAATCAAATAATGAATTTTCTAAACTTGAGAAAACCATTAAATTACCTGCCACCACATCTTTAGAAGCTTCTACCTCAGCAGTAGTGACAGCATAAGCTTGGCCTTGATCCCTTGGGCTTTTCTGAGGTACATTTCCCTAACACTTAGGAAATTCATTTGCATAATGTCCCATATCCCTGGAATTATAGCACTAAACATCGGTAGCTTATTTCTTCCCCTTACAATCATGATCATGGTAGCCTTTTTCACCAAACTTGTAACATACACTCATTCCCTTCAAGCAAGTACCGGGGTGTTTCTTCCCATATTTACTACAGTATTGATATTCAACTTTTCCCTTATTCCCCTTATTTCCATTTCCAGAGTGATCAGCAAATCTATTCTTCTCTTGCTTTGCATTAAAGTTGTAAGACTTAGAGAATTCCTTTTCTATCTTGATTGTACATGAGAAAATGTCTTCGTATAGATATGTTTCTATTGTAATTTTCATATCTACACTTACACACACTTCCATCTAATGGGTAATGAACTTACCGGTCTTGTGTACGACGAACTACTGCCTCACCAAACGATGTTGTTTGTTTTTACTTTAGAAACTAACATTTCTGAGAATTATGATGGCCATGATTTTTATATGATACATATTATATTTATGATGTATTTATTATTTTTTAATTATTATATAAATTATAACATTATGCTTTTCATTTTGTGTAAATATGATAACTTTGTTTGTGGACGAGTGGACTACTGCATCCTCAAAGCGATGTGATTCATTCACACTTAACATAAAAGGTATTAGGGATGGGTTTACTGAAATTATAGGATATATATGACTTAATAATTCTACTATAGTTATATTATATGAATATACATATATTTTATTTACAATCTTTATTTCAATATGGCATAAAATGGAAGTAGTGTTCATGTGTACGTACGGCCTGCCATCTTCATTAAAGTGTATTTCATTTTCTATGTATATATTTATATATAACAATAAATACATATGTAATGAATATATATGATATTTATATCATTTTTATAATTCTTAATATAATGAAATCATGATCTATGTTTGAGGACCAAGAATAACAAGTCAAAACATATATGAGAAACAAATCGATTATTACCTGAAACATAAATTGAAATTTGAATTGTTAATAAGAGGGTAATATAAATTCATAATTAAATAATTTATGGTAATATATATATTAGTATGGATTTTTAATATATGTATAATAAATTTATATTTATTATAAAAGAGGTTTTCACAAGCACAACGAGAGTCAAGATATAAGGTAATGGATTTCCGTCTATCTTTTATTTTCTATGAGATATAATCCATAATCACAACATGTTTCTTTTGTGTGGTGTATATATTTTCCATTAAAGTGTTGTGTTATATTTATAATTAAACTTATTATTACTTACATATCCATTTCATGATATCTCTTTCATGGGGTTTAAGGTTCAAATATTATCAAATCGGTAATGTAATTTTGTCTTAATTTATCTTCCTCAAGGCATGTGTTATGTTATGCACCTATATTCTTTTACGATGTATATATAATGGAATTTGACATATTTTATCAATAAAATATTTATTTTCATGAGATTTTTATCTTTATGTAATGTTATTCTTTCTTTAGTAATAAATTTGTGTACCTTCAAAACAATATTTTCCAAAATTGTTTTAAAAGTGTTTTAAATGATATTTTAAGAATTTTTAAGGAAAATGGATGTACAATATGTTTAAAATAGTTTTAAAATATTCCTTTATAAATTTTTATATTTATTTTTAATGAAAATGTTTTATAAACGTTTTATGATTTAAATATCATTTTTTCTAAACAGAACATAAATTTTACTCAAGAATTATTTCAAGTAATATTTAAAAATCATTTTCAATAGAAGGCAACATTATTTGAAGTTAATTATGTCTTACTATGTATATTACCCAATAATTTCATTCTTATTGTTTCTAATAATAGTTTATGTTTGTGATGGATTTATCTTTATTCAATTTTTTTTATTTTCCTTGTGTTGTATTATGTTTTAATGCTTATGAAACCCATATTCTTTTATAGGTTATGATATGAATTATATTATTATGTAACACATATATATGGTTTTCATAATGTTATGGGTAGGGCCTATAACTCCCCCAAATTCATTGGGTAAATATTTATGTCTCATTAGATAATTATATGAACAATTCTACAAGCTTGATCCAATGTGAGAAGATGGGGAAACCCCGATCCACTATCCGAAGACGGCGAAACCTAATTCAATATGGGAAGATAGGGAAATACAATACCTTATAAATAAAGGACTATCACTGGTGATGGTGACGTGTCCCACCCAGTACGTTTATTCCCCATGAAGGGATTTGTTAAGTTTTAGTAGTGTGCCTGGACTTATAGGGAATGGTATTACATGTTTATTTTTCTACCAAAAATTCTATGTCAAATTCTTCTTTTATGCTTTCATGGAATATTCTATTTATTCCCTTATGATTCATGTCTTAGGAACTAGAAATATTTATCCCATGACTCATGTATATGATCTTTGATATGCAAGGTGAGGTTTTTTAATGTCAATATCATATTCGCATACCCTTATGTTTATGATTTTTCTTGAGTATATTTTTATGTTTACCCTTATTGAGAATATAATCTCACCCTTTTTTATGTTTCATTTCCTTAGAATGAAAATAAGGATATTATGTTTGATATGTAAAAAGGGGTTTAGTTATGAAGAAATATGCAGGAGAATAAGTAAATGTGTTATAAACCAGTTTTTTATGTTTCCAAATTTCCAAAGGCACTAAACTATAATGGTATTTGGGAATTTTCATTGGTATTTTGAAAAAATGATGAAATATACATGTAATAAAATACCTGTCTATTATAGTTGGCATCAGAGTAATGATTTAGTCAACCTTTGGAAACTCAGATAAGAAAACATTAGTGATACCCATAGGGATATTTCAAAGGATATTTTTCAAATAAATAATATATTTAAATATATTTTTAATTTATTTTCCATTCATGCTTTGTTTTGGGGTTTTCCCAAGCTTTTATGGAGGAATGAGTGAGTTTTCATGAACTGGGCCAAACTGTGAGCGCAATTCCAGATTTAAAATAAATTTTTTTTTCTTTTATAACTCATTAATTTTTCAACATAATTCATCCATTAAAATTCCTACATGGCATCCCTTGACCTATTAACACCAAAATTTAAATTTGGAGCCTTTATAAATCCATAATCATGGGGGATTTTTTGTTTTTATTTTTGTAGTTAGGCCACCCCGAATGCCCATTTCTAGTTTAAAAAAACATATTTTTTATTTAATAACTTATTCAATTTTAACTATTTTTTGGTGATTCTACCTCTAAACCGAGACCACAGATCATAGGCACTCCCAAATCTCTTATCGCCCTCTTTGGAACTCGTTTTCTTCGCATAACAAGTCGAAACTTCTTAGGATTCCTCAATTCGAGTAGATTTATAAAGGTAATTTGTTTCCTTCATAACTCCTTCATTTCTCACTCTTTTTAACTCATTCAAATTCCTATATTTTCTTTTTATCTTTTTTAGAACGTCCTTTGAATATTTGGATGTTTTCAAACTCATCTACTAGTGTATTTGGGGATATTTCCACAAGATCCCTCAAGTAAGTCTATCTTCTTCATTCTTCTTTCAATTTTCTTAGGGTTAAATTCAATGTGATTAGGGTTTCATCCCTTATCCTTGAGGTTACTAATGTCTATAAGTTAGGGTTCTAACCTAGGGTTTTATTTCTTGTCTTTTTGGTGAAATCTGGTGGTTTTAGGTTGGATTTTACTTCCATGAGGTGCAGTGGTGGTGTGGTTTATGTTTCACACCATGTTTTGAGGGTTTCAACATAAAAGGTAGTTGGTTCCATGTGTAATCAATTATTGATGAGTTAGATTGCTGTATTTACTCATTTTTCATATTCATTATATGTTGGGTGTGGTGTGAAAACTTTTTATGATTGATTTGGTTATGTGTTTACTTTTATAATTGAATTTTAACTTTAAATTGGGTCTTTTCATGTGAAACTCATGAGGTATTATTTTGGTGAATTTTATAACATATGGAATTGGTTTACTAAATCTTGTATTTCCTACCAATTCAGGTTTGGTAATGTATTAGTGTCATTTGGGCCTAAAAAGAGGGTTTTTGAATAGTTTTGATGTGTAAAAAAGTTTTATAATTCTAGGGAGCATTTTTTGAAAATGTGTGTTTTCATTTGTATATTTTGTGGGATTATTGAAGGTGATTTTATAACACTTGAAGGTGGTTTTATAAATTTCTATAGGGATTATAATTATATTTTCGATAGGAATTGGTATGGTTTTGGTCTTAAATGGTTATTTTGAAATGGGTTTTGTGTGCAAGTCATATTTAAACCACATGGGTACTTTTTATGAAAAATTATAAATGTTTTATTTAGTTTAATAAAGTGGGAAAAGGGTGAATGTGTACTATTTGGTTCGTGTGTTAACCTATCATGGGTTTTTTAAAGGTTAATTGATGTTGTAAGTTGTCAAAAAAATTTAGAATGTTTTGTAAATTTTTTAAATGTTTTATTAAATTTTGATATTGGAGGGAAACTTGTTTGTGGGTTGTTTCGTCTAAGTTTGATGATAAAATTATTTTGAAGGTAAAAAGTGTATTATGTGTCATGTGTGTGTTGGCTGTTATGTGATTTTTATCACCTTGTAAATATTTTAAAAAAATATTTAAAGTATGTGTTGAATTTTTGAAGTGATGTGAAAAGTGTTTTGGGAAATTTTGGTGTGTATATGATTTGAAAATGCATTTGAATGAAAAAGTGGATTTTGTGAATTTTTTTATGTACATATGTTCTTTTTGGTGAATATGTGATGTGTAAATGATATTTTCATTTAAAAATTATATTTCTTGACTTGTTGAACTTGTTTGAGTGGAAAGGTAAAACTCGGGTATCTAG
The DNA here is from genome assembly GCA_963277665.1 of Viscum album. Lineage (NCBI taxonomy): Eukaryota > Viridiplantae > Streptophyta > Magnoliopsida > Santalales > Viscaceae > Viscum > Viscum album. Next base: position 124,976,533 of record OY728139.1, on the reverse strand, counting down.
GTGGGTGGATGTGTACTAGTATGCTAGTGAATTCGTGGGGTTTGGCCTCAGTTTCACTTAGCAAGATTGATGCTTAAAACTCTAAATAAACCATGATTATGATGATTGGGGACCACTAAGTTATGGGTATGTTCCCTACTAGTGTCTCATGCCCAATAAAAAATATTTGTGAGGGTTACTCTCACTGAGATACGAGGTACTTAGGATGTGTACTGTATGCTAGTAAAAACCTGCATGACTTTCGTCTTTGAATGTTTATAGCATGGAATATCTTAGTGGTGGTATCCTAATGGGTATTATCTCACAGCCTACTTACACTATTTGTTTTAAGTAGACTTGGTTATTTTTTGTTGTCGCAGGTTGGGTACAGTTTTTAGTTCCAGTGGTTTGGGTTTCTAGCAGGTCTTTGGTGGTGAAGTCCTGTGGAGATGGATTGAGGGTTGTAACCCTTTCCATGAGGGTTCTTTGCTACCCATTTTGGGTTTTTACATTTATAATGGACTTTTTACATTATTTAAAATCATGTAATTCAGTTCTGAAATTTTTTAAAATATGGTTTTAGTTGAAAAATCAAGATTTGTTTTATTGAGTTCATTTGTTGTTTAGTGTTTATAAAATCAGGTAAATCATTCCCAAAATTCATTTTATGATACCCGGGCACTTGTTCCATCCCATGGGGATCGGGAACACCCTTCGGGTCTTATCTTGGGTTGGGTTTGGTGTCGGGTTTGGTGGCGACCAGATTCGGTTCGTGACAATATTCCTTGGGTTGTATTTAAGGATAAGCCTAAGGTTTCATAGATTTAAAAGTATGCATCATTATTTAGACATCCTATAAGTAATTTTTCATGATTATGTATTTTTCATCTTTGAAAATTTTTTTCCCCACTATTCTTTCTAATCTTAGTCAATAGTGAGAAGTATAAGGAATAGGTTTAACATTGAATTTTTTATATGTAGAAAGTATGGGCATTATGCAAATCGACATTCTAAGTGGAAATATCATGAACAGAATCAGGATGTTGGTATGAGTATTGGTTTTACTACTAAGGATAAAGATACAGAAAATTAAATGAGAAAACTCTTGAATGTTATAACTGTATTGTCAATATTCAATATAATAAGTATGATTAAATTGAGATTGAGGAACCTTAAGACATGATTCATATTTCATATTTGAGTAAATATTACAATGATGAAGCATGAGTAATGGATTGAGAGTATTGTTGGATGATTGCAGTGTATTAGTCTGGGAATTAAAAGATTATGTTATATGAATCAAGAAATATATAATTATATTCAGTATAATATTTTCATTTAGGATTAAAAATGATATGTTGAATAGTGTATAAAAATTAGAAAAGTGATTTAATGGTAGGGTGATGTTCATAGTACCTGATATTAAGGAAAAATAACACTCAATATATTCCTAATGTTTATATAATGATTTTTGGATAAGGATATGTTGGATATGAATAAGAAAATTTGACAATACTAATTACCTTAAAAATGATTACATATTTTTCTAGAAAGTGGTTTATTCTATCATGGATGGAGTTTATGAATTGTTTTTTGACTTGAGGAATATGTCTACTGAAATTTTTATTAAGAAATAATTCATTTCTTCAATAAGGATTTATGATATTAACAATGTTTCAAGAGAATACATTATGAAGGTATTCACATGTTCGGTTTGTGAAAAGCAAGGGAAACTTTATATTATACGAGGATCAATGCTATTTTTTTTTTGAGAAATTTATTGACCTTATTTCTAATGTTTTGAACTTTTATATTTCATAGGGGTTATAAGGTCAACCATTATGGAATGGTTTACGTAAAACATTGAATGAGGTTTTTGATATTAAAGAATTAACTCGTTGTATGAGGATTTATACATATAGTATAACCTTTGTTAACATTTTTTTTATATTGTTAAAACATATGGAATAACTTAACATTATATGGATCTCATGTTCTACTAATGAAAATTTTCCCATTGTTTCTTGGAATAATAGGTGAAGTGGAAATCGATCAAGGAATAACGAAAGGATGAGATAATCTTATAAAATGTAAAAAATCAATTAAGTATTTCTTATCATTAAAATTATTTAACTATATGGAAATTATATTGAAAATAAAATATTTATCCAAGTACCCTCTTTTTTGATGAATTAAACATTCACTTAGATCATTGCAGATATATGGACTTGTTATTGTTAACCTTCTCCTGACTATGATCTATATCACGCATCATGAAAAATTGATAGATATTTTTCTCTTCCATATCTATGTTTTCACTTACCACCTATGTCCTCCAATGTGGAAACCTAGTTATGAGTAATATTTGGTAACCATTATTCTTTCAATGTTCCCTTTTTAAAATTTGTTTTTAGTATTCATGTTTAGAAAATGCGTTTCTATGAAAGGAACTTTCAATTATTAAACCATTTATAACCAACAAAAATATCAAGGGATAAATTCATTTTAATAGGGGAAGAATGTAACACGCTAATATTTTGTGAAATATTTTTTTTAAATTAATTTAATCTTTTTTGAAATTTTTCATTTTTAAGAAAACTAGATATAACTTGTGTAATATGAAAGAACCAAGTTATTATTTCTTTATACACAACTCCAAGTTGAGGTTACTATAAACAAAATAGTTATATTATCTTGTGGTTAATTCAACACTATGTTTTTCTTGTGTTATAATCAATGCCTTGTTATTTTTATATCTTGAGTTACACGCATGGATGAGTTTTACCAAAATACAATATACTCTGGATATTGTTATTAAAATATTATTATAGTTGCCACTTATCCATAGGAATGGAAATTAAAAATATTATTAACTAAATTATGAAAATGGTATTTAACAATTTATATAAAATGATTATTTTGGTCATAAATTATCTAGAAATGAAAGGCTTAACTATTTAAAAACAAATAAATTCTTTTTCTAAGAAAAGTTTTTTCTATGTAAAAACACCATTTTATCTCAATAAATTAAAAAAACACTATTGGTGAATGTTTTAAATAAAATTTTTATATTAAATATTCAATTAAAAAATTTATTCTCACCCAATAGAATTTATAGGAATAGGATAATAATAAGTCAAAAATATTATGAATAGAAAAATGTATTTTTTTCAAAATAATAATTTTACCACCATTTAATAGAGAACCCATTTTAAATACAAACTTTGACACTTATTTAAATTATATTTTAAAAAATAATATTATAATTTAAAATTTTTATATCAAAATTTAATTTGGTTGAGTTTTTGGTAATTTTATGAAATGTTTCAGGTTTGCTGAATAGTGAAAATACTGAATATTTAATTGATATAAACATTTTCATCGAAATAATGTATATTGTATAATTATATATTTGATTGTTTATAAAGTATAATTATAAAAAAAAATTATCATTTTATCTGATTTAGTTCATTGTAATGAATTTCACATTTAATTTGGTTACAAAAACATTTCAATCTTTTGGATGTTTTCACATTAAAAGATCATTCCCCCATGTCGTCAACAAGATTAATTTTAAATAAATTTTAGAAAATTAATTGTTTTAAATTATGAAAAATTGATTACATATTTTTAATCATATGGTACAAATGTATTAAATAGGTCCCCTTTATTTTTGTACAATATGAGTAGTAATTTTAGTAATTTTTATTACAATGGTTAAAGGTAAATCGAGTAATTAAGGGTAAAAATAACATTATAAATATAATGAAACTACCCTAAAACCTCGCAAATTTTATTGTATAACTTTAATTCAACTATTAACACAAAAGGATCAAAATTGAATAATTTAATGGACACTTTTCCTTGAAAATTACTTAAATATTATTAAACTCAATAGGAGTGACAAAAAGTCACACACTTACTTATAATATGTATAATATTTTTAATATGGGGTTAAATAGAAGATATTATAAAATTTATATATCATTATATAATTTAAAATGTTTATCTACATCATATAAATTTATTTTTTATTTTTATTGAAGATAAAATTATCATAAATAATTACAAATTGATGATGTAGAAATTACTCAATTAATGAAATAGTTAATTAAATGATACTAAAAATGTTAAAATAAATATATTTTACTTAATTAATTAAATATAAGAATTTTATAGTTAAATATGACATATTGGGGAAGTATTAAATTATTTTTTTCTAAATTAATCTTACTGCATTTATTTTTTTAATGTCAATGTTACGAATAGTGTCAAAATTGACGGTTATGATATTTTACGAAAATAATATAATATTAAATTATTAAAAATATCATAAAAATATTAAATAATGACAATAAGATTATATATTTTTAATAAATATCTTAAATTTTCCATTTATGTTCCAATTGACACTTTATATGTAAAAATTACATAATTTTAATATTAAAAACTTTGTTGAAATATTTAAAATTAAAATGGCATAACTAAGTGTTAATAAATATTATAATGTTTAAAATAATACCAAAACATTTATAAAATAATTTTTTGGATGATATTAATATATTATCACATATTATCTTCTAATAAATTTCTATTTTGTGGTATTTATATTGATATTGAATTTATTATAAATTAATATTTTAAGAAATTCCAATATTTCCCTCCCCTTTTTTATAAAAGGAAAACACTTCTTCTCATTTATTCATACCTTAGAACCTATTTGGTTTGGAAAACTTCTATCCAAATATACTCCCAAATTCCCTTCCCTCTTCCTATAATCCATACATTGGGCATAAATCCAATCAAAGAATTCCTTTTTAAATCAAAATCTGATACCCAAAGAAGTGGTAAAATTCATCAGCAAATGTTTCATTTTATTTATTCCTCGAACCCCTCAGTTATTATTATTCTGTCATTATATAATAACCTCAGTATCTCAAATATACTTATATTTTGTCGTCATAATGTTTCTAACTACACTTACATACACTTCCATCTAATGGGTAACGAACTTACCACTCGTGTGTACAGTGAACTACATCCTCACGAAATGATGTTGTTTATTTTAATTTACCACATCCCATGGTGGGAAATTATGAACAAAATTATATTTTTATATTATATATATATGATATTTATGATGTCTTTATACATCTATAATTATTATATAAATCAAACCTTTATGATTTCTATTTTGTGTAAATACGATATTTCATTTGTGGATGTGTGGACTAACGCCTCCCCAAAGTGATGTGATTCGTTAACACTTTACATGGAATGTATTAGGGAGTTTTTAGTGAAATTATAGGATATATATAATATAATTAGTCTACTAGAATGATAACATATATATATACATATATTTCATTTATTTTTTTAAAGGTTGGGGCTGAAGCCTCATTTTATTATTTAAAGTAAAGAAATAATTTTTACTGGGTAGAGGGAGACCCATTACATAGCTCGAAGGCCCAAGTCTATGTGGCATGATTACAAGGCTTAAAAGCACAAGTTTTAGCCCAAAAGACCCTTTTGTGAATAGTAATGCTACAATAACCTAGTTGCTATAATCCTTGCTACAGTACCACTGATGCTATAAACCTTCCCCTGCTACAGTGCCCTGGTACAGTGCTTCTACAGTACCCCCAGATGTTAGTCCTTGCCTAGTTTTAATCCTGGGTCTTTTGGATGCCAATAAGAAGCATGTACCACTTAGGTACGGGATCTTTGGCATATATTTCATTTAGTTTCTTTCTTTCAATACCACATAAAATGGAAGTATCATTCAAACATATGTATGACCTACCGTCTCCATGAAAAGTGTGTTTCATTTTCTATTTATATCTTTTATATAAAACCATATATAAATATATAATGAATATATATTATATTTATATCATTTTTATTATTCTATAGATAATTAAATCATGATCTAAGAGTGAGAACAAAGAATAACCTATCAATACATGTACAAGAAACAAATCATATATTACCGGAAACATTACTTAAGACTGGAATTGTTTAAAAGAGGGTAAAAATAAATTCATAAGTAAATAATATATGGAATTATATTTATATATATATATATTTGAATTTATATGTAATATTTTTATAATAAACTTATATTTATTATACATCAGTTTTTCATGATCATGATGAGATTGAGTCTATATGGTAAGGAATTTTCATCTCACTTTTATTTTTTTGGATAAATAAGCCATTTTCCCCACCTATTTATTTTGGGTGGTGTATATATTTCCCAGAAATTTATTTTATAATCCTTATACTTAAATTTATTATTATTTATATATCCATTTTAAGATTTCACTTTCTTGGGTTTTATGGTTCAAAAATTACCAAATTGATTATGTAATTTTATCTCAAATTTCCTTCCTTGAGACACATGTTATGTTATACATCTATATTATTTTAATAGTATATACAGACCATTTAAATTTAGTATCATTAATATTCTTATTTTAATGATATTTTATGCTTTAGTTAATGTTATTTTATCTTCGGTCGTAATTTTTTGTTCCTTAAAAATAGTGTTTTGAAAAAATGTTTTAAAAGTTTTTTAAATTAAATTTTATGTATTTTTAAAGAAAATGGATTTCATGGATGTTTAAAATATTTTTCGCAGATTCCTTTATAATTTTTTAAGTTTGTTTTCAGATAAAAAGGTTTCTTAAACATTTGTTTATTTAAAAAGGTTTTTTAAAATGGAATGGATATTTTCCTTAATAATTATTTTAAGTCATCTTTAAAATTAAATTTCTAATTAATTGGGTAGAGATTTATGTCTAATGATACAATTATGGAAACAATTCCACATGCTTGATCCACTATGGGAATGTGGGGAAACCTAATCCTATATGAGAAGATGGGGAAACCTATTCCATTACAAGGAAAGGAATACAATTAGTGATAGTGGTGTATCCCTCCCAGTATGGGTTGTCCCCATGTAGTGACATATTATGTTTTTGAAAATATCCCTCACTTATAGGAATGATATTACAAGTTTATTTGATTACAAAAATTCCATATATTATTCTTATGTTATTATTTCATGGATTATGATCTTGGTTACCTTAATATTCATGTCTTATGAACAGACAATATTAATGGAATGACTCATTTATATGATCTTTTATATTAATGTAATGATTTTATAATGTTAAGTGCATGTTCACATACCATTATGTTCATGATTTTTTAATGTATCTCTATTGTTTACCCATACCAAGTATATGAGATCACCCATTATTTTGTTTCATTTACCCAGGATGCAAAGAAAGGTATTAAGTTTAACAAGTCAAAGAGGGTTCTAGTTATTAATAAATAAGTGGGAGAAGAATTACATGTGTTATGAACCAGTTGTTTATGTTTCTAAGTCTCCAAAGGCAGTAGACTATTAAGGAATTTGAGAGTGTGGTTGTGTTTGCTGAAACAAATAATGTAATATCCATGTAGGAAAAGACATGGTCATTATATAACATTAGTGACTTAAAAAAATATAAGTAATGAAATAAATAATGTTCATATTTTCTATATAAAAGTGGTGTAGGAACCTAATTTTCCCAAGTTACCATACATTTCAATCTAGTAATGTGAAATAGTTATTTTTTTATCTTACAAATTATGTAATAGTAATATCAAAAAAGGCGGGTAATTATAGTTGGTATCAAATCATGGTTTATTTAATTTAAGAATTATTATTTGAGGAAATTAGCATAAAACTATAATTATACTTCTAAATATAAGAAAAAATTAAAAAATAGTAATGGAGTGTCTAGTCTCTAATTAATGAAATATCTTCCAATACACTACTGGTGATTATGGATCTGACATATATGTACCAAGAGGTAATTACCCCAAAATGGATCATTGGGTATTAACTCAACCTATACCTGGGGTTGGAAAAATAAGGCATTTCTCCACATGTAGTTTGACACTACAAAGGGATATACTTTGGTAGATTCAAATTCTATCTACAATACATTATTAAGGGTAAATAAATTAATTAATTATTCTATATAAAGTTAGAAAAGTATTGGATTACCTGATCCTAGAATAATCATTTAAGAATAATGTTATTCTATACTTATAGATCCCATAATATATGGCTTTATAATTAGTTTCTCATGAAAATAAATTATTTTTCCTAATTTATTGGATTATGTTTTATTCAAACATATTCTATTTTAGAAAATGGTGGGGTCTAGGTGAAACCAAACCAATAAAAATGTAAGGGACAATGCAATTATTATCTAGATTAAATTTTCAATGCAATTTATAGTGGAGTTAAAAACATTATTACAATACTTTCACAATTGTCTCAGGCTAAGAACAATATACTAAAACTTATGGAATGTACACCTTCTCCTAAGAAGGAGAAACAAGAAATCAATTTTTTAAGTAGTAATTACTACCTACGTTAATTTGATCTTCAAATCCATGTATTGTGAAAAAATGGGTTAACTAAATGGAAAGTATTTTTTATATGTTCTAATCATCTGATAATGATAAGGTTACTCTTTCCAACTATCATTTATATAGGTAATCTAATTAATGTTCAACATTAATAAATAATATAGAGTCGAAGGATAAAATGAAAGAAATGTAGTGGGAATAATTTAAGAATATAATTATTAACAAATATTTCAATTTAAACCTTCTAATAATATATAGAGATAATTTAGAGAGATTAAGAAAAAGGCAAGTGAATATGTCATGAAGAAAATTTCACAAGGCTCACAAAATAGGCCTTGGTTTTTTATCAATGATGATAGAAAAATAATTTGATTATTTACTGATTTAAAACCACATCTTTTTAAGGATCTATATATCCAAGACATTTGGATTTAGGAATAATTAGTTTAATGTTATCTCCAAGTATAGATTGAGTTTAGATAATGGTACCCTAGTTATAAAGATAATAAGATACGAATGGAGTTTCAAGATGGGGGATTGAATTAAAAAGGAGGAGGAAGATCCAATAACCCACATGTCAAATATATGGAAAGAATCATTATGGTAATAGAATAAAAGAGACAGAGACATGATTTAACTGTGGGATATAAGGCCACCAAGATATTTAATTTTAAAGAGGCGTAAAGAATATAAACAACATGATAGAGGATTGGAAGTCTCCTCTCAATTTTACACAAATGGACCAATGCTTCACCTATAATAATTAAGTGTACAATAAGGTCTATCTCACTAAAAAATTGGTATTCAAGGTTAATCAAAATTATTAACCAAAAATTTTAAGGGATTAAGGGAAATCTCATAACATCACCACTTCTATGGTAAAACATGAAAATCAAGTTACGAAAATTATACTTCTAGTTTACTAAAGAATGAATTTTTTTTATTTGATTCCAGTTATACATATTCCTTTATATCCTACAAGTTTTATAAAACATTTAAATCACATCCCTCATACCATGAAGTATATATGTCTATAAAAATTCTTAGTAGTGAGTTGTTGAAACCTAACTGTTGGACTCATGTCCTATTAGTGTATGTGGGATTGTACTTCTACTGAATCTTGTAATACATTCATTGGTGGAATTTGATGCAATTTGTGGCATGTATTGGATCTCAATATATAGATATCACAACAACTATTGAGAAAAGGAAATATCTTTCTATATTCCCAACAATTCCATGCTATTGTACATATACAAGGATGATCAAAAATATCTTTTGGAAAATCTCCCAACTATGATGGTTTTTATATCCAAATATGAATCATATCTTTCCCAAATAGTTGGGTCAAAGTAAATAATAAACCTTGAGGAAATGTTTATTTTGAGGGAATATACTGATGTATTTTCCAAATAATTTCATACACTTCCCCCAGGACATATGGTAGAGTTATCAATAGAACTCATCCAAAGAGCCAATAATATATACAAAATCCTTCATAGGATTTCCCCATTTGAACTAGAGGAGTTAAAGAAATAGATATAAGAGAATTTATACAAATGGTTCATAAAAACTAGTGTATCAACTTGGGGTGTTTCAGTTCACATTGTAAAGAAAAAGTCTAGGTTAATTCAGCTTGGAATGGATTAGGAGGAGCTTAAAAATATAACCATAAAGAACAGTTATCCCCTATCAAGGATTGATGTCTTGTTCAATCAACATCAAGGAGATAAGAACCTATGAAATGTGTATCTTAATTATGGATACCATCAGCTGAAATTGAAGCAATAAGATATTCAAAATATATTCTTACGTACAAGTTATGGACACTATGAGTTCATAGTGGTTCCCTTAAGACTTACTAAATCCCCAACAATATTCATGGATGTAATGAATAGAGTCTTTGGAGAAGACCTTGAAAAATATATGGTCATATTTATTTATAATATTCTCATTCACTCCTAGATCATTGAGGAACATGAAGAGAATATAAGGATTTTGGTGATGATATTAAGAAAGGATAGGTTGTATGCTATGTTTACCAAGTGATAATTTTGGATTCCACAAGTCATATTATTTGCGAATGTGATCACATGTGTGGGAATCATTTTTGGTCATCAAAAGACAGAGGTAACTCGATAATGGTCCAAAACAATTAGTGTAAAATAAATTAATATTATTCTTGTATTATTCAGGTACTACTGATGATTTTTTATAAATTTACCATTATTATATATCCCACTAACTAAGTTAACATAGAAATGGTTAAAGTCTATCATGATGAAAGAATATGAGGAATGATTTAATGGGCTCAATAAGAGGAAAATCACTATAGCTGTTCTCAGAATAACCTCAATTGGAGAATGGAATGTGATATAAATTAGCAATTCAAATAATGGATTGGGTTGTATAATCATTAGGAATGATAAAGTGATAGACTACGACTCGTGACAGTTGAAGATCCATGAGAAAAACTACTTGACACATGACATAGATTTGGGTGCATAAATCATTTCATTAAATATTTAGTGGCACTAATTGTATGGTGAGAATTGTGAAATATATATGTATCACAAGAGTCTCAAGTATATATTCACATAGAATGATCTCAACAATAATCAATTAATATGGTTAGTAATAATCAAGGACTATAATTTCATTATTCACTACCAGAATACAAAGGTGAATCAGGTATATGGTTCACTTAATTGAAAAGAAACGATAGAAATATCCATGATTTGGATCGAAAAGGGAATTATCTTTATGGATATGCATTGGATAGATTTGAAAATTATAACAATATAGAAGGAATCTCACCATTCCTACATTATTTTCCAACCATCTATTCAAGAGAAGATAAAATAGGCATAAAGGGTTGATTGTTAGATTCAAAAGAAGGTGATATCAATAAAGGTAGGGAAGTTTCATGAATTCAACTTTGATAAAGAAGGTTTCATTCAGTTTTGAACTATAATTTATGTTCTTTAATCATCTTATATAAATAAAAAGTAATTGGATAATACATATAGCTTATTTATCTCTATCTATCATGTAAGTACCATGATGTATTGTGATCTTTGAGACACTACAGCAAAAAAGGCATTTAGCAGCGGTTTTGAAAAACCGCCGCTAAATCGTGCGTCGGGAAACTATTTCGCGGCGGTTTTCAAAACCGTCGCAGAACATTTCGTGGCGGTTTTTTAGCGGTGGTTTTTTTACATGCACATGCACATGCACATGCACATGCACATGCACATGCAAATAAATTCTGCGTTTGGTGAAATTTGAACCCCTAACCTCTTGCATATTTTCCAAAGACTTTACCACTCCAGTAAGCTCGTCATGTGTTTAATAAACAGAATTTAATATACTTATATATATTAATTGAAAAAACAAATAATACATAAATAAAAAATATAAACTCAATAATAATAAATAATAAATAATAAGTAAATATAAATACTAAATAATAAATAATAAATAATAAATAAATATAAATAATAAATAATAAATAAATATAAATAATAAATAATAAATAATAAATAAATATAAATAAAAAATAAAAAATAATAAATAATAACTAATAACTAATAAATAATAACTAATGAATAAATATAAATAATAAATAATAAATAATAAATAATAAATAATAAATAATAAATAAATATAAATAATAAATAATAAATAGAAAATAATAAATAATAAATAAATATAAATAATAAATAATAAATAATAAATAATAAATAAATATAAATATTAAATATTAAATAATAAATAAATATAAATAATAAATAATAAATATAAATAATAAATAAATATAAATAATAAATAATAAATAAATATAAATATTAAATAATAAATAATAAATAAATATAAATAATAAATAATGACTAATAACTAATAAATAATAACTAATAAATAATAACTAATATATATATATAAATAATAAATAATAAATAATAAATAATAAATAATAAATAATAAATAAATATAAATAATAAATAATAAATAAATATAAATAATAATTAATTAATAATTAATAAATATAAATAATAAATAATAAATGATAAATAATAAATAATAAATAATAAATAAATAATAAATAATAAATATAAATAATAAATAAATATACATAATAAATAATAAACAAATATAAATAATAAATAATAAATAATAAATAATAAATAAATATAAATAATAAATAAATATAAATAATAAATAATAAATAAATATAAATAATAAATAATAAATAAATATAAATAATAAATAATAAATAAATATAAATAGTAAATAAATATAAATAATAAATAATAAATAATTATAAATAAATATAAAAAATAAATAAATATAAAAAATAAATAAATATAAATAATAAATAATAAATAATAAATAAATATAAATAATAAATAAATATAAATAATAAATAAAAATAAATAATAAATAAATATAAATAATAAATAAATATAAATAATAAACAATAAATAATAAATAAATATAAATAATAAATAATAAATAATAAATAAATATAAATATAAATAATAAATATATATAAATAATAAATAATAAATAATAAATAATAAATAAATATAAATAATAAATAATAAATAATAAATAATAAATAATAAATAATAAATAATAACTAATAAATAAATATAAATAATAAATAATAAATAATAAATAATAAATAATAAATAATAAATAAATATAAATAATAAATAATAAATAGAAAATAATAAATAATAAATAAATATAGATAATAAATAATAAATAATAAATAAATATAAATAATAAATAATAAATAAATAATAAATAATAAATAAATATAAATAATAAATAAATATAAATAATAAATAATAAATAATAAATAAATATAAATAATAAATAAAAATTAATATAAATAAATATAAATAATAAATAATAAATAATAAATAAATATAAATAATAAATAATAAATAATAAATAAATATAAATAATAAATAATAAATAAATAATAAATAAATATAAATAATAAATAATAACTAATAAATAAATATAAATAATAAATAATAAATAATAAATAATAAATAACCAGTTACAAATAATAGATAATAAATAAATTAATGTATATTATAAATAATAAATAATAAATAATAAAGGAAACACATGAAAAAGTATGAAAAGACGTGATAAGGGATGAAAAATCATGAAAACGCATGAAAAGGGATGGAGAAGCATATGAAGAATGAGGCATTAGAAAAAATGAGAACGCATGAAAACTCGTGACAACTCTAGAAAACTCCTTAATAATTCAACATAATCATCATAATAACCCATAAAAAACCATTGATAAAGATAAAAAGTCATGAAAACCCAAATAAACTGTAATAAATGGAGCTACCATTAAAACCCGTCAAAATTGTCATAAAGATACAAAAACATTGGACTCACATTAACGGAGATAACTTATGATCCGAGAGTCCGTTTTAGATCCGCGGCCTATCAAATCAAAGATCCTAAAACGCTCTTCAACCTGAAAGGTGAAAGAGTCTGAATGGATAGACGGATCGGAAGTTATGACCATTTAAAAAAAGCTGACGGAGAACGGGTGCTAGAAACGAGACATTGAAAAACATAACAAACCTGATACCCACTAAAAGGCCATAACATATGATTTAGGAGTGCATGTGGGCTCTGCGACCAGTCAAACTAAAGCTCATTGAACGAGCTATGATCTGGCAGGTGGAGGAGGCTAAACTGACACGCGGATCGAATGTTAGGTCTGTTTGAAGACAAGTTGGACGGGACACCGGTGACGGAAATGGGGTTTTGAAGGCCTTCGGAGGGGTTTTTGGGGTTGAAAAACACTATAGAAGCTTTCTTATGTCAAACGGGTGTATATCCATCTTTGCTGGCTTCGATTTGATATGTGGTAGAGCCCAAACGGACACCCGGAGCGAAAGTTATGGTCGTTTGAAGTTGGAGAAATTTTTTCAACTTTTTTATAACTCTAATATCTTCCACACCTTAGACCTTCTCACGGTTTTGATTATATGTGACTCTAGATCTCTTCGTGAGATTTTATTTGACTGGTCGTGGCGCTTCAACGGACGCTCGGATCAAAAGTTATGGTCGTTTTAGTGATTTCGGGGTTTCTCACGTTTTTGTATTTTTTTCATTTCATTTAGCGGCGGTTTTACCGAAACCGCCGCTATTTCGCGGCGGTTTTTTAAATAACCGCCGCTAATACTCGAATAAAAATAAAAAAAAATTAAAAAAAATTAAAAAAAATAATATTTTTTTTCGTTTAGCGGTGGTTTTTTCGCGGTGGTTCTTAAAACCGCCGTGAAAGGGCGGCCCGAAAATGCTTTTCGCAGCGGTTTTCTTATAGTGAGAGCACTAATGATGGGACCTCATGAAGAAGGATATTTTAGAGTATAACATAAAGTTATTTCTATTTTATAATGTTAAATTGGAGTGATAAAATTATAAGGGGTTGATGAAACCATTTCCCATACCCACATCGGAAGGGGATAATATCACCATGGACTTTATCATAGATCTCCTAAAAATATCCAAAGGCAGTTATGTGATATATATTATGGTGGACCAGCTTAAAAATACTTCCCAAATCAACATTAATCAGTATGATATCACCATTGAACAACTTTATAATATATACATGAAGTGATGAGGATACATGGGGAACTAATTTCAATAATATTTGATGGGGATCCAAGGTTCACCTCTATGTTCTAGAAGAGTCTTAAATTTTATCAAAATAATAAATTTAATTTCATTACATCTTATAACCCTTAACATGATGTATAATATAAAAATGACCATTAATACACTCAAAAACTTTATAAGAGCTATATCAATGGAATTAAAAGGATAACGTGATCAATATCCCTCCCCTCCCCCCTTAGCTGAGTTCTCATATAATAAAAAAAATCCACTCTAGTATTCAAATGGCACTATATGAATCTCTATTAGAGCAGCGATGTATAAAACCTACATGTTAGAATGAATTTTGAAATAAAAATATAATTAAACATGATATTGTAAACGAATTTATATAAAAGTTCAAATTCATTCAATAACAAATTAAAGATACTCAAATTTGAAAAAACTTTTAGGATGAAAATCAGCATATGGGTTTATATTTTGAAGTTGGACAAAATGTTTTCATTTAAATATCAACATGGAAGAGATTCATGTGGTTGATAATGATATTAAATCTTATCCCTAAGAAAATTATACCCTATGATATCCTTAATCACATATGAGTAGTGTCTTATCTGCTCGCACTTCCACCAAATATGGTTCAAGTTCATGATGTTTTTAATGTATATCTAATGAGGTCATATATACTTGATCTCTAACATATAATAAATATGAAGGTGGTACAACTATAGAATGACAACTCTTATGTGGATAATCTGATGAAGATATTTTATCATAAAGAAAATTTATGCCTAATAAGACAACCCATATCTTTAAAGTGCTTTGAATAAATCATGAGTCTAAAGAAGAAACATGGGAAGCATAAGAGGAAATGAAACAAAGTCACCCTCATCTATTTGAAACAGAGTATATGAGTTGAAATTTAGAAGAAATATTTTTCTAAATGGGCGTATAATATAATATCCAAAAATTATATATATATATATATATATATATATATTGAATTTTTATTTTGAATAATTAATTCTTGTAAAAACAAGGTATATAATATGGTTTGAACAAATGAAACGCAAAATGATTTATTTCTTTAAATTATATAATTTTGTTCATAGAATAAATATAGCCATGATAATTGAAAATATTAAAATGGGTAAATAAACATATAAAAAATACAAGAATGGGAAAATTTGGATCATCTTGATCCCCTAGAATCGTCACAACGAGGAAAAATAATGTAAAAATTATATAGAACATTAAAAATTAAATCGATATTTTAGAAAGTAAAATTGTTGAACCTTGAGATAAATTCAGTTGATTTTTGAATGAATTAATAGGTATTTATAGAAATTAAAATAACCATTAAGAATATTAACTTGGTCTTTAGAATATTATCATGCTCATTATTAATAGTAATATGACCAATAAAATGGTAATTTAACTAAGAAAATAGTGTAATGTCATGTCAATAATGTTTACCTCAAATAAATGAAGTGAATTTTAATAATAAATTTCCTGAAAATAAATATAAAAAATAAATTTTCAGTGTGTATTTCTATAGAATATTTAGTTAAAACCACAATTTTATATTACAAATTAAAAATACCTATGTTAGAAAATTATTTTGATAAAAAAGAACATCATTTTTTAAATGAAAAGGTCAAAATTTTTTAAGGGTGATATTTGCAAATTTTGTAAAATACTTCAACTCTTATTTGAATAGTAAAAATATAGTTTGTAAATTATATATATATTTTAATTACATCATGCATGTGGTAATAATGACATAATAAATTCTATAACATTTGGCTTGAAAAAAAACTCATTTAATATGTAAAGTAAGCCATTTAAAAATAATAAACTTAAATTTCTAAGCATAAGAAGTTTTTCCAAACACGAAAATGATAAATTATTCCATTAAAATAACAATTTAATTTTTAAAAAACTAATTAATTTGGTTTTTAAAATTTTTAATATTCCTAAAATCATTTTATTTTATTCAAAAATGACCTAAAATTTCTGGAATATAACTATTATGATGATTACCTAGGAAATTATTTTTATTAAATAATTTTTCTTAATAACACTCATCTTCTCAAGTATAAACACCCTCACTTAATCCCCTTAAATAACTACTTCTCTATGAGTTACCAAATCCAATAATCTACCCATATTACCTCTCTTAATCTCCATATAATCCTTATGGACGTTTTGGAGTCACTCAACCTGAATCATTCTGTAACATCCTGAAATTCTAGACGATGTAAAACTGGTGATGTGTTTGATGACTTTCATTACATGTGACCCCTAATGTAAAAAAACATCAACATATTAATATAAGAATTTTAATTAATCTAAAATAAATATTAATATGGTTAACCATTAATAGTTATTAACTTTTGAAGATAAATAATTAATATGAGTTAATATTGAAAAGGGTTATTTTCAATAAAATATGTTTTTTATATTATATATTTTATCTTAAAAACTAAATTTAAAAATTATATAATTAAATTCGATAAAATAAAATTGATTTTTTTAAATTACTCACTTCAAAATTTAATTAGGATTAATTTTTATGGAAAGGTTTATTTCTAGTCAAAAAATACTCTTTTTACAAAAAAACATATTTTTTATGGTTTTATCATTATGTAAGAATATCATAGAAGATTAATAAGTCTTTTAAGTAATGAAATATGTTATTAAATAAATAAACAGTTCATTTCAAAATATTATTTGAAATTTTAATTTTTATGTGACACATTTTAAAAACTAATTTAAAATTTTACATTAATAAAAACTACTTTCGATCTTTTATTCTGATTAAATGTTTAGATGGTGAAATTCTGTTTTGGATTGGTTTTAGAAACACATAAATTTTATTTGTTTTATAATAAAAAAACATATTTCTTAAAAATTTATTATTTATGATAATATTATCTTGTGCATAAATTTTGAAACATAAAAGAACCTTTTCTAAAAAAATGGTTTTACACGTTATGTACATTTATTATAAAACTGATATTTCAAACCCATAAAAATTTAATTTGGTATAATTACTTTTAAATTTTGATATCATAAGGTTTAAATTATTTAAATTATATAATATTAATTTTTTCTATTACATTTATTACTAAGAATATAAATTAATTACTATAGTAAAATTATATTACGGTAAAAGATAAAAAGCCAAAAAAAAAGTATAAAACACTCTATATTTTCTCCAAAATAATTAGATGAGAATAATATTTAACTGAAAACACTTACCATCCACATTAATCTATTTTAGATACATTTAACTCTGAATATTAATGTTACATTATTTAAAATTTTATTGTCACATCCAAAACTACTTATCTCTACACTTATAAAAATTTAACACTTTCACCACTTCAAGACTCACATATCCTTTAAATTTATTATTAAAACAATATCACCTTTCAACTCCATGAACCATATAACAGATTTATAGGATTATAAAAAAATTATATTTATTAATTTATTCATTTCCAAGGACTTTTCCAAGAGAAAATTGAATCATCAAATGTAGTTTGAGCAAAGTTGACTAAGAAAATTTACAAGGTAAGGGTTTTATATCATATTTTCCTTATTTGAGACACATTTTATTTTATTCACCTAATTCAATTTAAATTTTTTTTATAATACCTATCTAAAATACAATATCATTAATTATTTTTATCCATGATATTTTAACTTTATCTTCAATATAACTCTATTTTAAGGTGTTTTTATTTTAACATTTCTTAAGTTGTAAGGGTTTCTTTGTGACAATTTTAAATTCATGATACATCTTTGAAATTTGGCACCATAATTTATTTTATATAGTCCATACAATAAAATATTTCCATAAAGTATAATTATTATCTCTCATTTCATGTTACTTGAATTTAAATTTTATGGTAACCCTATTATTTTTATAATACCATTACCGTAAGTGTTTATGAAAACACAATTCCCATCCAATGAGTTATTATTGTACTTATTGAACAAATTTAATATATGTTGGGTATATTCTTTGTCATGACCTGTCCCTCAAGGCCCATGTCATGACTACCCCAAGTCCGCCTTCTATAATCTTGGGGCTGGTGACTAGCACTGGAAAGGCATATCCCTAAAACGGGAAGGCATTTCCTTTTTAACATGTACAGACAGGCAGTCCAAGAACACAACAAGAAAAAACCATGAGTTAAACTGTTGTAGTAAAAGTGTGATGAAAGTAAAAGGGGCTGGAATACAAGACCAACTGTAAAGTACAAGTACAACTAAAAATTAAAAATACAACTAAAAAGTATAGGATAGCTACGAGACTGTCCTTTGGAGATCCTACCTAAAGGGTAGGTACAACTCACAATCAGTAGTCCCTATGTCGCGTCACACCAAATTTTCCACCTCTGAGCACATCCAGTCCTGGTTCCCTCAGCATCGATTAACGATGTATGTCGTCTGCACAGGACACAACAAGGTGCAGGAATAGCCAGTGCAGGGGTGAGTATAACTATAATGAGTAGGGACCCCAAGACCCCTGTAGGTCTCCTAGAGTTCCATAGAGTAAAATCCACAAAGAAAGGCCTCAAACTCAAAGCATGAAGTGATAGACATCAACACTGCTTAGGTATATTGGACTTGACCTTGTATATAAAAATCATTCTTTTTTATTTTCAAAAAATCCACTTTGAGGAAAAAGTGGGAACCGAACATGACCGAAATCACCAGCGGGAAACATACTCAAAATTCAAAGAGTCCAAGAGTGAAAATTTGAAATTAGTATCATCACTGCGGGAAGCATCGCGTCAGGGAAAGATACCAAAAATCACATACCCATTGTAGTAGTGAAGAAGCACATTGAAATCACTAACGACAAAATCATTACCCCTTGTCATCGTCCCAAAGTTTTTGACCACTCCAAACATCATCATTGTAACCCTCACCGCCAGAGTTTCCACATCGCCACCAGGAAAACCACCTTCGTCATCGTCAACCATCATCGACGAAGCTAGAAATTGGGGAACAGAACCAGAACATCCACCAATCACCACCGCTGTCTTTTTATTTCCATTGTAGAACTCCAACATCACCACCACAAAACCATCATAACAGAACATCACATCCATCCGAACCTTCGACGGTGGGCCATTCTCCCTCCTGGAGACCCTACACCACTCGATCCGCACCTCCCAAAACATCTGTGAAGACCCGCACACTAGACCGACAGGGAAAGGAGCGCAGGACCAGGGCGTCAGAGTAGGGATGAGCAAATGGGGGCCTCAGTAGGGGACCAAGCCGGAAACTGCATCATTCCATTGAAACTGAGATCCAATAATAGAGAAACATAATCGATCCCAAACAACAACACCAAACCAAACCTCGAACCGCATCCTCAAAATAGAGAGTGGGCCAAACAGATCCAGAACCAAACAACACCAAAAACCAGAAACATAGATCGACATCTGCCAAACAGTATTTCGATCTTTCATAGGAATAAAAACAGCAAACCTTCAATATGGATTGAGAAGGAAATCTTGAGAAATCCATCAGACAAGAACCCAAATTCATAGGATAAATTATAAGCTAATAGGGGATCACCTGGAAAGTCACCGACCGCCAAACCTCATAACCCAAAACCTCTTTGAAACTGCCGCTCCAGATCTAACTTGGAGTGTCACGGAGGAACGAGGCGTCAGGGCCACACAAAGGTAACACCACAAAGGTAGAATTACCATAGAGGTAACACCATGAAGATAGAAGTACCACACAAGTAACACCACAAAGATAGAAGTACCACAAAGGTAACACCACAAAGATATAAGTACAAATTTAATCACACCACAAAGATAGAAGTACCACACAGGTAACACCAAGAAGAAAGAAGTACCACATAGGTAACACCACGAAGATAAAAGTACCAAACAGGTAACACCACAAAGATAGAAGTACCACACAGGTAACACCACGAAGATTAAAGTACCACACAGCTAACACCATGAAGATATAAGTACCACACAGGTCACACCATGAAGATATAACTACCACATAGGTAACACCACGAAGATAGAAGTACCACACAGGTAACACCACAAAGATGTAAGTACCACACAGGTAACACCAAGAAGATAGAAGTACCACATAGGTAACATCACAAAGGTAGATGTACCACACATGTAACACCACGAAGATAGAAGTACCACATAGGTAACACCACGAAGATTGAAGTACGACACAGGTAACACCACGAAGAAATAAGTAACACACATGTATTATCACGAAGATAGAAGTATCACACATGTAACACCATGAAGGTATAAGTAACACACAAGTATCATCTTGAAGGTAAAAGACTCATCTCACACCAGGTATTAGTGAAGTATATAAGTAAAGATGATTATTCATGAAGCTAGATTGTCTTATTCTGTCAAGAGACACTGTTTTTGACCATATGAAGGATTGATGGGTAACTAACCCCCACTGACCAACACAGGATCTAACCCACACATGATCGATATGCGCTGACCCACATCGGATCGTTGATCACTAACCCACACAGGATCAGTATGCACTAACCCACATAGAATCGTTGATTGATGACCCACATAGGATCTGATATATGGTGACCTACATAGGATTTATGTTTTTTCATTACATTACAACCAGTTATAGGATTCCTCACACCCAGTGCGCTCAAGTTCCATATAATCTGTCCCTCGAGATATCAGTAGTACCTCCTCTTCCACTATGCTCCAAAATGGATTATCCAAATGGTATGCCATGTCGTAAGGGTTCTAGAATGATAGAAGGTGCGTCAATCGGGCGCTCGATCTGTGAGTTATAAGCGTTTTATTTCTGAGGTCCCGGTTGGATTCGAGTTCAATCCAACCCGGTCATACTCCAACTATCTTCAAAACACAGTTGGAGTATAGAAAATGTAATTTCTCTCACCAAGGGTCCCAACACCATAGAAGGTTCATCAAACAGATGCTCGGATTTCAAGATATGTCCCTTTAATTATTTCTAGGTCTGGTTGTGCCCAGGTCTGATCTGACCCGGTCAGACCGACCCGACCCGACCTAGTCCGAGTCCCACCTGGCTGGACTAGGACACGGTGGGCTCGGACCGATGGGCCTTGGTCCGGCTCATCCCACAAGTGGGGCGGCCTACAAAGGGAAGCCCATCCCGTATGGGGGCGTTTCCAGCCAGGCGCATGGACCACTAGGCTGGTGGCCCGGCCCCCGGGGTAGTCGGTTCGTTGGGTAGGTGGTCTAGTCATTGTCCTCCCAAGCTTCCAAGGGGCGATGTTTCCCCCCAAAATCTTGAACAGATTGGAGGCCATTCTATTTTGTAAAAAGACGGCACCACCTTGGCATCACCCGATCACCGCAAAACCCGTCGAAGGCGCGGGTTCTGCCTCTGTCGCGGCTTCGGTCATTACCCTCTACTCGCTGGTGTTGTACTGTTCGTGCCACCTCCCTACTCACTGGCCGTACACTGGTCACGGCACCTCCCCTTATGCGGCTGGTCGATGTGTCAGCCACCTTCTCTGACCACCATAGTTGATGAGTCGTAGCCCCTTGCTCACTAGCAGTGTGCAACGGTGTGTTGTACCTCCTCCATGGTCAACCGATGCTAGCCACTCCAATGATTACCTCATCTTTGTGTTTCAGCCTCCCCTTGTGGCATGTGTTAGTGTCGCAACACTGACGATCTTCCCAAGAGGGCGCAATGGTAGCAATGTAGTGGAGGGTTCGGGCTCGGTTCATTAGGCATGCAACCTTTGCGTCAGCTCGTAATTAAGAGGGAGGATTAAAGGGTTCAAGAAATTCACTTGAATTTAAACAAGAATCAAACCCCTACATCAAGAATAATGGTGAGAATGAATTTGTAGAAGTGGTTCGGTGTTCGCCATTCTCTGCAACTAGCTTCCAACAGCACCGCTCGTATGTTGATTTTCAGTTCGTGGTTCGGTGTCACTCGTCACCGATTACCAGAACTGTCTCCGTCCTCCAATGATTTGGCATCTCTGCACTCAGTCAGCACTTTGTTGCTTGGTGAAATAGTGTTGATACCCCTCCCAAATCTCCATATATGTATATATAGGAGAGGGGGAGGGTAAGTAACGTAATTGGAAATTAATGGTGACTAGTTAATTAGAAAGCTACCTAATTCCAAAATGTTTTTGTTACTTAGATTGAAGGGTTAATCCATTTAATGGATTGACACATCACTGGCCCCACACTCCGCTTGTCCGTTGAAGGATAAGAATGAAAATAAAATAATAAAATTATTTTATTTTATTTCTTTTAAAAAGTCACAAAACTTAACTTTTTTCAGAAATAATGTTTTCAAAGTAATGTCTCCCTTAAGTGAATATTGGTGTTTCAGATTCAACAGTACCCTCAAATTTTTAATCCGAGCACCGGTTGAAAAGTTAGAAAATGCCTCTCATGCGTTTACTGAATGTATCCAAAAAAAGTTCAAAAAATTATTAACAGTCACCCTCGACTCACGCCGGGAAAGGTTAGGCTCCACCTATGGAGAAAATGACCACATGAGCTAAACAATATACTCATATTTTCAATCTGAGTAACCATTTAGAATTTATGGATTTTACAATAAAATAATTGTAACTTAATTATTTTATTTATGGCCAAAATTAACTTTCACTGGTGGCCTGTGCTAGCTAATGTTAGTATCTTCCTAAATATAGCATACCCTCAAGAGCTCAGTGGTCCTCTTGTATTTTTAATCTGAGTAACTGTTTTTGAGTTATAATCATTTGAAAAATAAAATAACTTTATTTAATTAATTTATTTATGGTTATTCCATTTTCGGGTTTTCTCACAGGAGGCCTGCACCTACTAAACCTATGTTGCGCTTAGGGTAAACCCACTATCCTGAATACAATGGTGCCCTTATAATTTTGATTCGGGTAACCATTTAAGATTAATTCCACTTTTTTAGAAAAACTGCTTGTGTAGGCTAATTAATGCTTAAAAAAACATCGATGGATCATTATGGGCACTCTGGGCCTCAGAATCACGCACCGTCAGATTTCTCCATCTCGAAATAATTCCATATAATTAAAAACATTATATGGAAATTCTAGGACATTACATTCTATACATTGATTGTATTATTTTTTATTTTCTATTTTCTTTTGAGATTAAATTTTCGACCACATAACCAATTTCTAAATGTCTATTTCTTCACGAATTTTGACATCCATAAAGGATTTGGTTAACCCAAATTTATTTTCTTTAATTAAAAATGTTATTTCCTGAGCATCATTATTTTATGTTTGATAAATAATTTCATTTTCTACTTCATATGATATTTACTCTTTTCTATGAGGTTAAAATGATGTTTTTAACTAAAATATGCTTTATTGATGAATTTAATTCTAAAAAAAGTGTGACATTATTAAGAAACAAATATCAGTTCCTTTTAAGATTTTTTTCCTCCATTTCCATGTTTATTATTCCAAAGAAATATATTTATTGTTTTAAAACTGAGATATGTGTTTAATCAGGTGACCTTTATATCTCCCTTCACGTATTTTAAAATTAAATTTTTATTATCACTTCTACAATGTGGGTTTTAAATAAATACATTTAAATATATTCAAAAGGTTTTTCATCCTTCCAATATCAAAGGTTTTATCTTTAAATAAAAAAAATTTGTAACCATTTTGTATTTTTGGGTATATTTTATTTGGAACTCTTTATAATAAGGTTTTTAAAATAAATATTTTTCCCTGTAAAAAATTTTTTGAATGGAATTTATAGTTCAATGTTCTAAAATGTTTTCTAAAAGGTTTTGTATTTTCACTTCTATTTATTTTCAATGGCCTATTTTTCATATATTGATATTTTTATCACCATATATTTTTTTATTGTAATGTGATTCTTCTTTAAAATTATATATTTTATATCCTATAATTTCTTATTTTCTTGTTATGTGATTATTTTATAAGTTTTAAGAAACCCATTATTTTCCATGGGGTTTTCATAATACGATGAATGTTTTTTAAAGTATCTTCCATATATGTCAATGTTTGATGGGTGGGGTCCTTTATATCCCTCCAAATAATTGATTAAGAATTTATATCTCAGTAGATAATTATTTTAATTCTATGTATTTCTTTTAAAAATATGAGGCATGAATATTATGTTTGTTCTCAATACGAATGATGAACAATTTTTTTGTTCGCAACATGAAATGTTGATATTTTTTTGAAATAAGATGAATGAAAATTATTTTTGATCACAACATAAATTATAGATTTTTTTTCCCAAAAAATGTGTTTTGAATGTTTTTTTATTTATAATATATTGAATGAACATTTATTTTTTTCACAACATAAATTATGGTATTTTTTTTCACAACTTGAAGTGTGGGAATTATTTTTTTTCATAACATGAAGCGTGTGAATTTTCTTCATAATATAGAGATTGAGAATTTTTTTGACAAAACATTGATCATGAAAATTCTTTTATTCATAAAATTATGTGTGACCATTTTATTTGGTCATAATATGAAGTGTTGGAAAAATATTATTCACAATATGAAGCATTTAAATCTTTTATTTCCAATATAAAGCACGGGAATTTTTTTTGTTCACAATAAGGAGTGTGAGAATTGTTTTATTCATAACATGAATCATTGGATTTTTTGTTAACAACATGAATTAAGGAACTTTATTTGTTCATTGCATAGAGAATGGAATTTTGTTTATTCAAAACATGAATCATGGTCATTTTGTTTGTTCATTAAATGATTTGTGTGTATTATTTTTTTTTCACAAAATGAAGCATGATCATTTTTTTTTTCATGAAAATATTTGTGGGAATTGTTTCTTTATAACATGAATAGTGGAAAAAAATTTTGTTCATAATGTTATTATTTTTCTATGCTTATTTTTCTTGAAATTTTCACTATTATGTTAGATCTAAAGGGTATTTTATATTCCATGCCTTGTTAATATGATAATAGTCCATAAAAATGTTTATTTTCTCCTGATTTCATACTATTTTCCATGTTATATGTTGTATATTGAAGATTGCATGTCCTTCAATCATGAAAAGTTGATAAGTCTTCCCTTAGTGAGCTTTTAAGATCACATATTTCTCATGTTTTCCTTATAAGTGTCATAAAGATGATTATAAACTATTATATGTATAAAAGTTCATCTAGATTGATAAAAATATAGATATATGTTCATAAGTATTATAAATATGTTTTTAATGTAGTTGATCCTAAAAATAATTAAATCATATGTTCTTGGTATTGTGAGATGTTTTATGAGTTGTATTTCCTATTATATTGTAATGTTATAAAAAAATAAATTTTCATCTCACTTTATATAAAATATACTGCTTAAATAAAATCTTTTTTAGAAAAATATCTCAGTTTATGGGTCCAGGGAGTCTTATATTCAAGGAATTTAGTGTCGTAAAAAATAATCCACATCAAGAAGATGTAAGGTTTCATCAACTTTTCTTCTCATTTACCGCTACTCTTCCTCAATTTCTCTTATTCATTTAAAATAAAAAACTTATAAATTCATTAAATAGTATGTTAAAATTATATTTATAATGTTTACATATAGTAATGATTATTTTTATGAAATAATTATATTTTATACTTCTCTTCCTATTTTTAAAATGTCTCATCAACGGTCAGAAAACCCCCTATATGAACTTTTCCAACTCTCTTCTTATCACTAATTTCATGTATGATTAGTATGAATTATATATATTAAATAAATAACTAATTACAATAATTTTAATCTTCCAAAATTAACTTTGATTATTTATAAATTACCTATATAAAAAAATAATGAAATTGAAACAAGACTGGGTAATTTAATAAAAACATGACATCTAAACAATTATTATTTTAAAATTAGTATTATAAATTAGAATAAAATAGTTATAATGGATCAATAATAATGTAAATGAATATAATTAAATTATAATTTTATGTTTTAAAAATTATTTTTTTATACATGGTATGTAAATGAGACGAAACATAATGGTAATTCAAGTAAGGGAATTCTAAAACACGTCTCTCTCTTTTTGGGTTATATCCACTTTCACATTTTTTTCAATATAGATATTTTCATGTGTGGTTAAAAATTACTTTCACTATTATTAAAATTTTATTTCTGGGGACTTGGATGTTTCTACCTAGTTAAAATGATTTCTAATAAAATTTTAAATATTTCTCAAAGTGACATTATTTTCCAAAACATCACATTGAATCCTACAAAGTTGTTTCTTCTCCACTCAAGAATGATGAACTTTTATAAATAAATATAATATCACATATTCAGTTTGTAACCCAAAATTTTATCCCTTAATGAATAATTTATTAAAAATTTATGAAAATCATTCCTTTTCATGGATTTATTTCATGAATATGACTATTATATGCTCTCTTTCCAGGTGGCAAGCATGATCATGTACATTTTATTATGTGACAAGTGGGACTAGAATTATATGTCACAAAAATTCATTGTGCAATGGGATATATAGCATGGTATTATGTGTATTGTGTATAAATATGATGTTATTCCTATTTTAAATTGTGATGTAATTATTTCTGCACATGTGTTATATTTGAACACGATGTTAGATTTGTTCACAACTATGTGTTGTATTTGACCACTATGCTACGATGTTTCATTATTATAAATACTCAACATTCAATGAATTTTTCAAATGATTTTAATATGTTTATGATGATGATCCTATGATTATGATATGATATTTATGATTATGGTAACCCTTGTACAATTCATTCATATCCTTTATTCCTTCTATATTATCCCTCCATTTATTGGGATTTCAGATCAACCCTTTCTTTAATGTATATCCTCTGTTGGTTACTTGTAGAAAGGAGAAAATGAGAGTTTTAGAAGGACTATGAAGAAGTAATTAAAAAAGTTATGTTTTATTATGTATAAGTGATATATTAAACTAATTTTATCAAGGTAAAAACCTTTTCATACTGAAATGTATTCCAATTAGGTTGTTTATCATAAAAATTATATGAAATTATTGTATTAAATGGTTTGTCATTATAATATTTTTTACATTAGTTATGTTTTTTTGTTATCGAGTATCATAACAACCCAATCATCACACCACCAGGAATTGTACCTCAGCTGTAACAAAATTCCTTTTTTTAATTCTGCTTACTAAGGGTTCATAATTTAACAATTTAAGAAATAATTATTTTAAATTCAAACCAAGATAACTTTATTCATTTAAATATTTGAATTAATAAACATTATTTCACCCATAATATTTTAGTACTTACTTTAAGAAATACATAACCATCCCCATTTATTTCTTACACATTAATATTAAATTTATCAGCTTACTTCTTAGAAAAGAAAATTATTCATCATTAAACTCATCATTACTAATTCAGTCTTTCCACATTTACCTTATTAACAATTCCATATAGCCCACTCCCATTTTATTTTTTTCTCAAATTTCCGCCTCATCCCCATTAATGTTTTAATATAATAACCAAGTTCATAAAGAACTAATGTTTTTAATAAAATTATAAAATATCGTCATAAAGAGACAAAGTTAGAAACAATG
Source organism: Viscum album (assembly GCA_963277665.1). Taxonomy (NCBI): domain Eukaryota; kingdom Viridiplantae; phylum Streptophyta; class Magnoliopsida; order Santalales; family Viscaceae; genus Viscum; species Viscum album. The sequence goes on along the minus strand of OY728139.1, from coordinate 124,947,839 downwards.
CCTTAATTTTATGGATTTCAACCATTCCTCTTTCTTTACCAGTTATAAGTGATAATTATTTTATGATGGTCAAAAAATATCAGTAAACAAAAAACCAAATTAATCACAATAGAAATATATCAAATAAAATTGAAGGATATTATGATTTTTTGTATGGATGGAATCACAACTAATTTTCCCAAGCTTATTATCCCATAAAATGAATGATGAGTTCAAAAGTATCCTACGTGAACTAGAGATTATCAATAATAGAAAAGGTGAAGAGATGAAGATGAAAACAATACAAAATCCATGTAAGTAATCGTAACGCATCCCTTCTGGAATACAGAGTGTACATAGGGTGAACAAGAAAAGGAAAAGTCACCTGGGTATCAAGAAATCAACCATGCAAAGACATGGACTGAATCCAAAAATAAGGGGTTGTAAGACCTCTTAAAATCACCTTAATTCCACCAAAATTTTGTGATTAAAGGTAAAAAATTAAGTAATGTTGATGTTGATTGATATTTATTGACATGTTTCAGTAGACACAATTTATTTTGTGAATAATCACATCACATCATGGATTGACTCTCTCAAACATCCACTAAAAAAGGTTTATGGATCTTAGAATCCTTCAAATAATTGGCATACATAATATATATTCCAAACCATGAACATTCACAAATTATAGTTTCATTAGATCTTCTAATACCAAATTCATAGAATGTAACATCATTCACTCAAGGAATTCACCCTATAGTAGGAATTTCAACTCTAGATGGGTCTCTTCCTCAAAACACTACTCTAGAACACATTTCACACACAAAAATCACAATATAACATACACTAGAATTCTATACTATCACAAATATAGATTAAAATGGAATAATTTTTTTAAAACCCATTTTTAAACCTCCATAAATTTTTATAAAAATGAATTTATAAATTAATTACCAAATTCATTTCAACCTTTCAAGAAATAATGACTTTTTACCAAATATTAATTTAATAATAAAAAATTATTTTCCTTGAAAACCTGTATAATAATTTATCAAAAGATAAATAGTTATAAAATTTATTGAGGTGGTAAAATTATTTCATTTTGTATGAATTAAAAAATAACATTCCCTTAAAACTTCAATAAAAGGTCTAAATTGACTTTCTTGGAAAGAATTATTTATAATCCTTTTAAACATTTGTGATAAAAATAAAAAGTAGTATAAGAATTATTTTACCAATAATTTAATAAATATAAAATAATTTTAAGAATATTGATATGGAATAGATTGATTATTTAACTAAAAGAGTAAATAAGGTAGTTTTTTCTTAAAATATCTCTTTCTGTCTTTGATCACCCAAGAGAGGAAAACATGGATAAAAATATGGAAACCCTAGAAATAAATATATTAGAATAAAATATATGGGTTTTAATAAGATAAAGAGAATATAATTCTTCCAATAAAATTTAAACATGAGAAATCATGAATAAGAGTGAGATTATAAAATAAACCCTTATTGATTTAATAACTTTTGAATTAAAATACCTTAAAAGAGAAAATGTGAATTGAAAAAAAATATCATGAATAAAGATGAATTAATGATATATGATTTTAATTTTATAGTATATAACTCATATAAAATAAACTAGTTTTGTAATATAAAATATGTCTTATTAGTGTGGAATTGAGACGAAAAAACCCCTACTCTAGAAACCTACTTGGTTAGATTCTTTGTATCCTCCAAAGTGATAAATATAAATTTATTAAATAATTTATTAAAAAACCTTTTCTTATATATTCATGTTTTTATTGTTATATTATAATCATTTAACATAAATTCATTTAATAGTTCTTTTTTACATCATCCACCTAATGTTGTTCGTCCAATTTATCAAAAAATAACTTGGTATATTAAACAAGGTTAAAGTTGTTATAAAATTATTTCAATATCTCAAGAAAGTTAATAATTTAATTAATATCATTTTAATTAATTGTATTGAATTTCAAAACCATTCTTTCAAGGTGGTTATTGATAAATGAATCTCATCGATTTGTGGAGGTGGTGTCCACACATACACATCAGTGACATTTTCATTTTCTAAAGGATGGAAGTGTAAGAAGTATAATGATATCTTATATTTCCTTATATAATTATTAATTCCATCATTATAACTATATAAAATAAGTGATGGTGAGAAATTAATTGCACTTCTAAATGGAGAGGGTAGTCTATACGTTTGCACATGCGATATTTTCATTTTCCTAACATCAAAAGGAGATCGAAAATAGATATATCATTGACATAAAAACCTTTTATTACAGTAAATATAATGATTTATTTATTTTAATATGGGTATTTAATTTTTTTATAAGTTTTAAGAAGAATGTAACATGAAAACAATAAGTAAGTAAATATAGCACTTCTTTTGGTAATCTCTTTTTCATTACACCATAAGAATTCTTAAAGTAGTATTTAGTGATACTAAGAACACTAGATTGTTAAAAAGAGAGTTGGAAAAGTTGTTTCTGGCATGTCATGGTAGAGATAAGTAGATCAAGGGGTTTGGATAAGTGAGGAGAGAGGTCCCCTTTTATATGTGAGTTAGATGGAAAACTTTTAAATACTTGAAACTTTAATATGTAATATATCTCTTAATCCAGTCATGTGGTTATAACTTTCCATTGTTTCAAAGATGATAAGGTTAAGGGTGAAATCCAACATACCAATGATATTTAATAAATATTTTTGTTCTATATTGAAGCCTTAACCATTTATTTTAACCCTTTTAATTCATTTTACCCTTAATTGGGGTGATGAATACTTATTGTGCTTATTATTTATTATAAAAAAGTATTAAGTATACCTCATTACCTAATTTAATTTTCTTGATTCCAATTATGGAATAAATTTTAAATAACTCATTTCCTAGAAGTGTTGGAAATTTAATTTTTTATGTTTTCAGAAATTACAATGAAAACTATTTTTTATAAAATTGATCTCTTAAACATTAATATTATTTTATAACAAAATAATGTAATATGTTGGTTCCCATGGAATTAATTATATTTTTTTATATTAAAAAATGTTTATTTTACATTAAAACCAAATTAAAACTAAAATTATTCTTATGAATAATTGACTAAAGGAGAAGAACTTATAATAGTTTTTATTTGTAAAAAAGAAATTACTTAGATTTATAAAATGAAAAGCATAGATTTTTAAGTTGAACATTATATTTTAAATTCATTATAAAACTTCTTAAATGAATATTTGGTCTATAAAAAGGGGTTAATAATATTTCAAGTAATTATTATATCCTAATAAAGTCATAAAAGTGATAGTATTTTTAAAATTATATATTTTAACTATTCAACCAAAAAAAACAATTATTTGTGAAAAAAATCCAAAATTCACCATAAACAAATTTTGATATCACGAATTAAATAAATGGGTTAATTTATCTAAATACATAATATAAAATGTTTGAGTTTTATTTTAAATCACATTGTTTAAAAATTAAATGTGTTTTATACTATAGATTCTTTTTAATGAAAAGAATACTTACAAAAATTTAGGCTCAGGTGTTAAAGAAACACACCTACATGGGTCAGTATAGGAGAAAGGAAGGAAGGAACTTGAGTAAGGTCTCATGAGTTACCCATATATCTGGGGTGTCTCCAGAGAGATTTATGAAATGGATGATATGTCAATATGGTTGATAAACCAATTCATTCCTAAAAATATTTCAATATGGGCCTCACTGATTTGTTACACTAGTTATCAATTTAAAAATATAGACATACATAGAAATGATAGAAACAATGATGTTATTCCCATCATCTACCTTTAACATGAACTTTTTGTATACATATGAAAATAGAAAATGTGTGCTAGACACAATAATTTTATAGGCCATGGTGTGGAGTTTAAATCTATGTCTATGTCTTGGTATAATGGTGAAAAATCATGGTGTGTAAGAGAATTTGGTGTAGCTTTAAAATAAAGAGCTCACTAGTGAAATTGGAGTTTTATAGGGCATTGTTTTCTAAGATTAGAAAAGATAAACATAATTCTATGTTGTATCTATGTCGACTGTTTTTAATAAAATTGAATTTTTTGGGATAGTTTCATGAAGTTCAACATTATAGGATACACAGTGGAAAGAATTTAATTCCATGGGAATACATCACCTACTCAAAATGGCTAGAGGAAAACACACAATGGTGATAGGAAATTTGAAGGATGTTTTTGAGTAAAATACATAAGAGTGATTCACATATGATTTTTCAGCCTAGTATGTATGAATTATATTATTCCCAACATTCAAATATTCTGATAGATCGTATGATTAATCCACTCATACAATGATGTCATTATACCCAATCAATTCCAAGTAAGATATTCATAAATGGAAACAAATATAACAGTAATATTTTTCATGGTTGAAGGATAAATAAATATTTTCTAGAGCATGTTGTTCCTTAGAGAAGTTTCAAAAGAATTAAAATATTATAATAGTTATTATATATTTGAATATTCATAGATAATTATGATACAATAATTTCCTAAAAAAATTTAGTAAAGATAAGAGTCATTGGATGTTTCAAATATTCAATGTTGTGATTTTAGAAGTGTTTGAAATACTAAATAATTTGGATATCTATAGTTATTCACTCATATGGTATCGTGAATAAAATTAGGTGTTAAAGAACTAAAAGTTAAGAAACCAATGCTTCTAAACAATATTTTCTTATATATATATATATATGTATATATGTATACATATATATATGTTTAGGTCAATGACATGTTATTTTACAGACATAATATTCTCTAAGGAGCAGAGTATCGAGGATAAATAGACCATATAATGCTTCTTATAGATAATCAATTTGTTTAAAAGAATAGAATATATATGGATCTATCAATATTCAAATTTCCAAGATTCAGTGGAATAAAGTAGAAGGGAACTAGTTTTTCTTATTGTATATTAAATAGAAAGAAAAGGTAAGTAGATATTCACGTGTTTTTCATGTATTAAGAAAAAGTATTATTTATTTTTTGCAATAATGGTAGAATAAAAAATTTATACTATGTATAAGAAAAGGATATTTATATACACTACAATGTACACAAATAAAGAGGCAGTTATTTCATAAAATTATGAAAGTAAACTAAGAGGAAAAGGCCAAGGAATAACATTAATGATAATAAAGATTCATCAATGGTGATTGAATTAGTTATTATCAACCTCTATTTTAAACTATCAGGAAGGTAGTATAAAGAAATAATGGGATGATAGAAGACAAGGGGATGAACCAAGTAGCATTGGGAGACTATAATGTAATATAAGTTCAAGGGTAAACCCTACTCATTCAAATCAAAGGTTGATACTTGTTGGTATGATGGTTTTAATGAGTTTCGAATCACACCAAGTATTATCCTTCTCACGTTAAGAGGTAAACCATATAAAAATATGTTATGCATATTCTATGGGTATTTCTAAATGTATTACATGTAATAAAGAAGGTGTTAAGATAATTTGATAGAACCATTTACCTTAACAGGTGATGAAAGTAAAAAAAAATAATGAAAAAATGGATCTAAAATGTTTTATAATTCACAAACACTGATTTACCCCCTATCATTATAGAATAAATCCGGACCTAATCCCCTAAAATTGGTATCAAAACATAGTTATTCTATGATTATATTGTATACATGGGATGTCAATTTCTTTTAAGTATTTGAGTTTCTTTCTTGATTTAACAACAAAGTATAGTTTTGGAGAAGATTCTTCCTTTACAGATAAAAATTCAATTTGGACTAAGACTATATTGAATATTAAAAAGAAGGATAAGAATATATCGAACAAGATAAACATCTTTAGAAAAATTTAAGAAGCTTCATATCTTATATAAAATTATGTTATAGTGTACGGATATTGTTTTTAAGGAGTGGAACTAGTGATTGAATCAACCACTAAGGAAGTAAGAAACCCTTCTATCTCAAATAAACCATTAAATTAATTTAATAATAAGGTTAGTAATTTATTATAATTTTTCCTCAAGAAGTGTATGTATTAGTGGGAATGGTCATATATCAACTAACATGTCAATTAGTGGTTTGAAATATTTCTTGCATTGTTTTTCAAAGAACTAGTTTCTTTGGTTTATGATATTGTTTAAATACATCAGGGATATATCACTGAGATTGAAGAAAATTTCGAAACATTGGTGAATTCATTGCAATAAAATATTCAATATTATTTAAGGATTTATAATTGATTCAGATCTAAAAAATATATGAATGTACTACATAAAGATAAGTACTCCATATTAAATGAATAGTTTCTTAATACCACAGATGAAGAGTATTAGTCCACTAATAAATGTAAATATAACATTAATACTTTGGAAAAATATAAATAGATTTGCATTGATGTAAAATATTTCCAACTTGAAGTTTAATATCATACGATAAAATAGCATGAGAGTTTTATAAATGAAAATTATGTAATGCGTGAGTAAGAGATTTATAAGGTGATAAAAATATTTAAAGGGAATGTGATCTTCCTTGAATATTAGAAAAACACTCTCTATATGATATTCCATAAAATAGAAGTAAAAATGGATAATCTAGAAATAAAACATGATGATTTCTCATAATCAATAGAGAAGGAAGTTTTTTCATAAAATGTTATGAAGAAGTTTCATGTTTTAAAGGACCACTATTATATTGAAAGAAAATTATGACATCGTATGATGATCATTATCAGGAAAAATCAAAGAAGAAGGTATCAAACATACATGAATATAATTTTTGTACTAAATATTTTTGTACAAAAACTGTTTTTTTACATAAAAAAATTAGGAAAATAGATATGAAAAATTAAAGATTATCCAACCAACCTTTATATGGTAGATAAAAGAATGATTATGAGTGTTGGTTCCCCCGGAATAGTCTAATAGGTAGTGGAAAAGGCCATCGTACATCATTCTATTAGTTTTGGAACTTTCTGATACAATGTAATGGAGAAAAAATATCATTATTTTTGGATCATTTCTTTTGGTATAATAGGTTTGGTCATAGATCATTTATTTTTTTTAGAATCCATAAATTTTTGGAATTAAATTAAAGCATGTTTCAAGTAGAGAAATACAGAGAAGATAAAACGACCACAAATTAATAAAGTCTATATAAAACAAATATAAGGGAATTTCATGAAGATTTAGTTGGTGTGTATAATAAGTGTGATCACAAATTTGGTATATGTTCATCACAGTGTTTATCAAATTAATAACAAAAATAAATTTCTCGAAAGTTTAAGAAAAATAATCATCTATCCATGGGTAGGAATATGAAGAATGATTCAAATATAACAGAACCTAATAAGATTAAAAATAATAATTAGTTATCCTTAGACTATAAGAAGAAAGAATTATGGTGCCAAATGATGATTAGGAATTTCAAGAGAAGTTCAACATTGAAGTGAACTAATTTTAAAAAAATAACTGTCAAAAATCCATTTAGAAACTCCAAATAAGTTTTCAATGATCCAAAAGATTATTTAGTCAATTGGAAAATATATTTAGGAAATTAAAACAAAATATAATAATAATAACTAAAACTCATGATAAATCAAAATGTGAAGTTTAACATGATGATCTTCAAATTCAAGATAGATTGTCAAAAAATTATAACCCAAGTGGAAAATAATAGCTATGTGGGAGAAACCAAAATTTTAGACAAAATATTAAAGGTTGTTTAACTATATTTCCATCATAATACGAATACTTGAAGATGATAAAAAATTGAAATTTGAAAGAAAATTTTTGAAAACAAAATTCCTACACATAATGAAGATGAAGTTGAAAGTATATCTACATTATCCAAAACAAATTCGGTTTTGAAAAATAAATACGGATTCATGATAAATGGATCTTCATGGTTACAGAAATCTACTCAACCTTATTGGTCTCATTGAAAATAAATAATATAGAACTTATTTCATTACCTCGTTTCCTTGTATTTTTGCGTACATTTAAAATAATTGAAGGTTATGTATAGTAACAATGGGGGAATTAGAGAAAGTGGATAAGATGTCAATTTTTGAAAGTAAATTAAAGAATTCACCATCCTAGATTGATCTCCCAAGTGATATTCTAAAGAAAATATGAGGAAAGGGTCATCATTGATGATGTTATAGTAATCATTCAAATTTAGATACCAATATAGAAAATCTAATTCTAGTTATTTCTCTACTTGGAAGACTTTGAAATTAATATTTAAAAGAGATCGACCAAAATGAAGACAATCTAGAGTGTCTCCTTAAGGGGGAGATAAGTTAAGAAAGAATAAGAAATCACAATAATTTTTATTTCATTCAGATATAAATATTATATAATTTAATTATATAAGTTTCCTTGAAAATGGAATGATTTCTTATTTTCTAATCATTTGTTACTAAAATTAAGATTGCATCATTAAGAGGGAGAAATTTATTTTAATCAATGAAATAAATCAGGAAAAATAAAGAATATTTATAGCTATTTTCTAAAACTAAATCAAGTTTAGTTTTACTTGAATTTTTCCTAATTGAGTATTTATGTGAGTGTAGAAATTCGGGTTAATATATTTTAGGAGAATGTATTTATCTCAATTGGTTTTAATGATTTCTCTTATCCTGGTAGAATTATACTTCTTATAATAAATTTAATGAGAATATTATTTTAGTTAGTATCGAATTAAATTGATAATGGATATTTTTGTGGTATAAATCAAACCCTCTTGTTTAATACAATGATCATGGATCATATAGACATAGAGTGGAATATTTGATGATACATTACTTGAGTATGAATTGATCCAAATATCTTTCAATCACTTTGTATTTATTTTCCTTAATATAGAAAGAGTAAATGAAATGAATTATTAATGAAGAAGGTGGTGGGTATAAATTGATAAATACCATATTCTAATGTATCATTTTATGCAGGAATAGACACCAAAAATGGGGGGACTTTTTACCCTTTGTGTTGTATTTTTTTCAATGGTTATTGAAGATACATTTTGATAAATTGTTTAACAAATATTTTTTATTTGTTGACAGCTAACATTTTTTTATAATGTTTTTGTTTTTTTAGAATCAGACTTAGTCGATTGTAATTATTTCTATAAGAAAGTTGAATATTGTTGAATGTTAAAACCCATGAATAATTGGGGAGAAAAGTTCGTATTCATAAGAATTTTTTTTTCTTTAGTTGGAGGATCAGACTAAGAAGAACTAGACTCAGAGTATCAGATCCATATTCATCATATTCAAATCATTGGATCCAAAATAATTAGAGGTAGAAATGTTTTTTGCTAGAATTTTATCTTTAATGTAACCAGGGAAAGAAATAAGTTGCTGAATGAAGAGGTTTTATTGTTTTTAAAGATTTTTGAAAGAATATTATGATTTTTGAAGTTATAAATTTTTCATACTTTCTAAACAAAATAATTTGATACTTTCCAGATCAAGAATTTCTCATAAATCATGAAAAATAATCATGATAAAAAAATTATAAAATGGAGGAATCATATATATTGAGTCATTTCTAGTGATCAATATATGGTTTTCATAGGATCAAGTATTATCCGGAATAGAAAATTGGATCCAAAATTTAGAATGTAGAAAAATAATGATGTTTTAAGGAGTTAAAATTTTCTAAGTGAATTCATCATTGAATACTTCCCACTATTATACAAAATAAACATAATTGGGTTTCCATCATAATGGTAAAATCAATCCAAATTGGAATTTCATCATAATGATAATTTCATCATAAAGAGTTGAGAAAGAAATAGAAATTCTAATGAGGTGGGAAGAAAACATATTTATAATATGATAATAAGGAAATGGATTTGTAATGAGATGAGAAGGAAACAGATCATAATGAGTTGAGAAGGAAACATATTCACAATTAATTGAGAATGAAATATATTCGTAATGAGATGATTATGAAGTATACTCAAAAAAATTCTAAAATCTTTATAAATAGTTGAATAGGTGAAAAAATTAAATTCAATTTTTTGTAAATCTCAGAGAAATATAAAGAGGATTTAGGAAGTTAAAGTTGATGTTTAAATGTGAGTGATCTTCAATGATTTTTAAATTCCAAGACGTGTGGAAGGTTTTAAAGTTTCTTGATTTTTTTAAGAGACACCTATAAATAATTTCTTATATTATTCATTAATTGGTAACTTTTCATTCAAGAAAAAAAGATGAATCATGGAATATATCAAGTGAAAGTCATTTTTATCTAGATATATCTTAATGAGGATCATAAATCTGATTGTTTTTTTACCGGATTGAGAAAGATCGTATTGAGAAGATAATATTTATTCAATTGGATCTATTAAATCTGACTAAATATCATATTGATCATTTGATCAGAGTTTGATTTTTGCATATTTAGAATGGTTTTATTGAATTGAGTCCATTGTAATGAAAATTTCATCATATTTAATGTTTTTCAGATTGAGAATGGTTTTATCATATTGATACCATCTTATTGATTATTTGAGTAGGGTTTGAGTAATTTATATTGAGAATGAATTCAGTAGAATATGATCATCAGATCCAACATCATCATATTGAGTGAATCAGACCAAACATCATCTGATTGAGAAAATCATATCCAACCAAAGTAGACTAAGGATTCAGAATCAGCAATTGTGGATAATTTTAAACAAATTATTTATTATTTTATTTGGCTCAATTTTTTTATAAGAAAACATTTTAAACAGATGGGAGTTAGTATAATATTTCCTATTTGGAGATAGAAGTATTCTAATGGGATTTAGAACAAGTTGTATTCACTTCTTCATAATAGTGAATTCTTGTAGACCCATGCGAGTGGCTATAGAAATGATGTTGGTTCTCACACTGAGGTAAAACATTATAAATCGTGTGTGCTTTACTTTATTTAATACTTTTTCATGCATGAGTATTTTCTAAAAGTTGATAAGTAAATAAATATTAATAAGTTATAGGTTTTAAGTATCAAATTTTTTTGAAACTAACAACAATGTGAACAACTGTTTCAACCCCCAAGTTGATATTAAATATTTTGAACTTTGGTTATCAATAAATATAGATCTTTCAATGATGTTTGATTTAAAAAAATTAGAAAGACTAATTGAGGTAAAGAATAAATCATGGAAGTTATTTGAGATCCTAAGCTTGTTGAGAATAGAATTTCCCAAATAATGGAAGCTCCAAAGAATTGTGTTACTTTATATTTAATGCTTGATGATTATAAGACACATCAAAGAATATTGGTTTTAAATTACATATCATTTTAAAAAAAAATAATGATATTTTTTCTTATATATTCATTTATATTAAAGAAAATGTGTTCAAATATTTGGTTTTCCACAGAGAGTTTATAATCATAATTTTATATCTACATAATAAATAAATTTTTGATAAATATCCAACCATTTTTATGAGAAGTTTAATGGAATTATGGATGACTTTTTGAAATGAAACTATGATAATAAGTGGCATACAGTTTTTTAATAATTCTATTTTATTACTGGAATTTTATTCCAAAAGAGGAAGAAGGCTTGTGGAAAAAAGCTAGATAACTCAAACCAGAGAATCCACCTAAGAATCCATGTAATCATAATGATACTTGGTAGATCTTGAAGATGGAAACTAGAACTGAGTATCCATGGATGTATCATAGAGGTGTAAAATATTTTACATGGGTAGGTGAGGGTAAAAATTATTTTTGTATTCATGTAGGGTTCCACAAGTGACTCATTAGTGTGTGGAGGCTCCCAATGGATTTATCAAAGTTTTTATGGGGTGTGATGGAAAATAAACTAGTGAACTCCTAAATAAGAATTGGTGTATTATTCACCCAAGTGCTATACATTTCATCCGTTTAAATTATAAACACACACTAAAGGGAAATAAATGATATTATTGTACCCATCATCTATTTCCATATTGATCTTTCTTTATGCATAAGAAAATAAAAATGCTAGAGAAAATATAATAATTTTAGAGGTTGTATTATGATGTTGAAATCCCCATATATTTAATGTGGTAATTGTGATATATCGTGGTTCTTTAAGGAATTTATTGTTTCATAAAAATGGGGAGTTCATTAGGAAAATTTGAATTTCTCAATGTAGGATAGAGGAGAGTTCTACAAATAAAAAAGATTAAGCTATGTTTCTTCATAGTGGTTTCTATGGAAACCAATGAAAGATTTAATTTCTAATATTTAAATTACTAAACACCATAACATGGTGTATCCATGTTTCCAATTTTTTAGACAGCCAATTTTTTCAGAGAAGTTGGATAAAATTCAACATGGGGAGTTACAAATCATGTATAACTTCATGGTATCATAAAACATCATTTTTCAAAACAAACTAGAGGATGACACACCATGGTGTTAGTAATTTTGAAGAATTTTATTATGATTTAACTACATATGGGAGATTCATATATGATTATTTTAGACAATTGCATATGAATCATTCAACTCCTAATATATGAGTGATATAGTGGATCTATGAGTTAACGCATCGTATGATTATTTAGTTAAAGTAAATAGATTATTGGTAAGTAATTGTTAAATGAAAAATAATATTGTGATAATATTTATCATTATTTAGGTAATATTCAGAAATAATCCATGGAGCATGTTTTTTCAAGAAGAGGGACTGAGGAAGGATTAGATTGTAATAGATCATACATGTGTGAATACAATTTCTCAAATAGTTTTGATATATTTTATTTATGAAATAAATTAATTAATATCATAGACTTTAGATATTTAAAATATTTGAGTCCATTATTTCAAAAGTGTTTGAAATACCAAATAATATAGAGCTAAAAAATTATTTTTCCACACAGTATTGTGAATAAAAAATAGCAATAAATAAAAAAGGTGACGAAATATATTTTAGTGTATAATATTCAATTATATATATATATTAAGGATTTAGAAACATTAATTTTATACACTATCTTCAATGAAGATCTAAATTTCAAGGATGAAGAGAACTGATACTTCTATTTACAAAAAACAATTACTTGGTATCAAATAATAGAAGATATATGACTCCCTCATCATTTAAATTTTTGAGATTCAAAGTAAGAAAGGGGAAAATACATTAAAGTCATTTGTAAATTGGAGAATAAGAAGAAGATAAAATACAAGATACATGTGTTGTCTATGCAGAATAAAGAATAATTATTTCTTCTTTGTAAGAAAGGTAGAGAAATATACTTAATGGTGTCAAAAATAAATATAGATTTGTGTAAACATATATGTATACAAAATAATAGGGCGTTTTTTCATTCTTATATTCAAGTAATATATGTAGAAAAATATACTTGTTTTTATTGATATCTATTAAAAATTGTATGTATGGAACTATAAAAAAAATATTATGAAAGTGTCTGAGATGGAACAAGAACTATTATGAGAGAATAATGAAACTTGGGTTTAAGGATAAACCTTGATCTTTGTACATACATGGTGATACTAGTGGGTAGTGTGATCCTAGTAATTTATGGAACATTCCAAGGATTGTCCTTCTCATTTTGAGAGGTCAAGCTCGTAAATATATATTGTGCAACTTTTTTGGGTGTGTTCAAATTTGTTTCATTAAATAATAAAGGTGAAAATATTGGATGAGAGAACCATTCACCTTAATAAGTGACAAAATCAAAGAAATAATAAAGGATAAAAAATATAAAGAGTTTTAAAATTTAATAACATTGATTCAAAACCTCTCATTATTTAATAAATCCTTAGCCCATCATCTCATATAGTTTTATTTAGAAGATATATTTTCACCATGGAGAGCAATTTTTACTCTATAATTCTAAATTAATTTTTATTCCTAGTAAGTTATTCTCTATATGGGAAGGATCATTTTAGTTACTTAATTCATTACTTATGAGTCATTTTAAACCATTACAAGGAATTACATGAATATATATATTGTAAATTTCCAAAGGTTGAAGTAATATAATGTGTATCTTCAAAACGAACCACCAGATTAAATGACCCAACTTCGGGATTAATACAAATGAATCACAAGATCATCTCTCTCCATTACTTAGTTTATTATTGTCATAATATACTCTAGGAGAAATTGATTTAATATATTTAAATATGTATTATGAATATTGTATAAACTATGTGTGGGGGTTGAAAAATCCTTTTTAGGATTTTTAAGATTTTTAGAATTGCTTTTTTCATTTATTTTTATTTTTTGTTCATTTTTTGTAGGTTTTGGTTTGATTTTAGTGTTTACAAACCTTTTTATCCTTATTGTGTACCATGGTTTGTTTAAGAATCAATTCGTTAAGAAGGAAATGATTTAAATTTATTATTTCCATTTAAATGGAAGTTAATGTGATTCTTAATTCCTACTTCTAATATGTAAATTTCATAAGAAATAGATAGATTATTGAAACCTATGTCATGTGATACTATTCAATGCTAATTTCACTTTCTTGAGAAGATTATAGACCTTATTATATAAAATAAAAATTCCTTATTTTCTTAATATACTTAATCTATTCTTTGTGAACTATAATGTATCGTAACTCTTATTAAAACATTATAAGATTGAGGTTTATATCAAGATAAATAATATATATATTTTAAAAAAATTATAATATATCTTAAAAACTAGACTTGATATCTAAACCTAAAATTTAGATAATATAATCCATCCATAACCATTTTTTAAAACCATTATATATTTAAAATCTCTAACCAACGCTACTCTTGAGTGAATTAATTATTAATGTTAAAAAAATAGTGTGGGGAGAGCTATTTTATAATCAAACATAGAAGTAATTATATAGAAATAAAGAGGTTAGTGAGTTATCCCTAATTTATTTAGAAGTTTCCAAAAGATTATTTGTAAGTAAAAAGACTCACATATTTCTCTACGTAAAAAACTATGTATAAAAAGGGTCATAAAAATAAAAAAAATGTATAAGTGATAATGAATTTGGTAAAGCTTAAAAAATATCAAAGTTTAAACCATTAGTGAAATTATGCGAATAAGAGTGTTTGGTGATTCATTGTTAGGGGACTGAGTGAGGATAGTCTTAGTGATTTCAATTCTTTAAATCACTTATTTTACATAAAAATAGTAAAATCGTCTCATTTTATAATTTTTATTTCAAAATAACCTACAAAACATTAAAAATAGAACAGAAAGAAAAAAAATTAACACTTAATTATTGTATTAAATATTCTATTTTATAATATTAATTCACAATAATCCTATATTGAACCTTTCATGAGATTTAGAATAGGAATAATTTGATAAAATACTAAGACAGATAGGGGAACCTTTTCTAGGAAGAGGATAATTATGAACTAAATTCATGGTCATTTGAACTGATCGTAATAGTTACATGTTATGACTATGATGTTACTCAACCTTTCATTAATTCAAGTCTAAATAGTCACATAATATTGACTCAAAAAACATGAAGTTAGAATTAGTGAGATATAAAATTAATTTTATTTTTTATGACTGAATATCTACCATTTATTTATTATCATCTAATGTATAATTACATAAAATCCAAATGTTACCTAAGGGAAGGAGGATAATTATTCTTCATGGGTTTGAATATGATAAATACATTTAATAATGAATATCATTTCATAAAGATCATATATAGTTTAAATGGGATTTGTGTATGTTAGGAATCTAGTGGAATAAGTGATTAGTTCTTGTAATATTAAAACATAATTTCAATTGGATATGTTGTTGAGACTCAGAAAATGAAATTCCTATTTAATAATAAAGGGATCATAAAACTATTAAAATTCAAGTAATAATGAGTTAATCCCAATAAATTTTACTTCATAGATGTGATGTAGGAAACACAGGGAATACATATAGAGATGGGTAGTTTTTATAAAACCATATAAACAATTCAGGAAACCTCATAAATATATATATAAAGATATCACCTGATCTAAAGATAGAGGGATTGACATGTGGTGATGGAAAGTGTACCCTCTTTGGAAGGAAAGGAGAAGATGGTTTGGAATTTTCATATTCTATATTGAAGGAATATAAATTCATCTTATAAACATGAAATTATTTCACAAAAACAGGGAATATTGAGGATGGTTTGGTGGAATCTATAAAAGAGAATGATATATCTATCTGAGAAATTTTTGTTACTATTTGATGTTTTTAGTCTATGATGTCCATCCCCATTTATATGAGATTTCAAAAGATGACCTAAAACCCCCTTTCAATGACTCACTTAGTGGGGGTGAACCTTAGTTTTACATTAGTCCCGAATCATAATCATAATTCTATTTTATATCATTTTTCTTTGATTAGAACTAGTGGTATAATTGAGTGACATATAATCTTTATCATCTTATTTTTTTGTGATTTTTTTACTTTTTGGGTTGCCTAATAAAAATTCTCTCTATTTTAGGGATCACCTATACAATATAATTATATTTATCTAATGGTGTGTGTATACCGATTACTTATGCATGGGTAAGAAAATAGTATTCTCATTATTTGTTTCTTAGAATTTCCTTTTCTTGAATTTTAGTTTTTCAAACATTAAGGATTTTGTTCATGATTAAAGTGTTAGGTAAATTTTAAATGCTTATTCCTCTCACATATAAAAGAGGACCAACTCATTGTGATCATAGTCACATTAGGACCCAAATTTTAACTGAAATTAAGATAATTGATTAGTGATTATAGGCTCAATTATTGAACAAAATTTATAAAGAAAATTAATTATTTTTTAGGACTATGATATTATAGTTGTATTGATTATAATTTTAATAAGTCATTGGTCATTATCTTTTAATTTTTATTTCATTTTATTTTTTTCTAGATAGTGAAAAATAAGAAAAACATTTTAAAATACTCTTAAATAGTTCTTCATAATTATATAAAATATAAAACATTAACACTAATAAAATTAATTTTATGTGTTGGACTCTTTTATATATATATATATTGAGGTTATTTTATACTAAATTTTAAACTTTGGATTTATATTAATTTTAATATGCTCCAAAATAATTGGATTATAAATATACTTCATTCATTGAAAGTGACTTTTAACCACTTTAATAATCATAATTCATTGAATATATTATTAAATTATGTTTAATTAAATGGTAATGATTTTTTTTTAGAAGTATCTATATCATGTAATATCCAAAATTGCAATTATATCACCACTTATTATATTTCATGAAATGGGTAGTGATATATCATATATTGATACCAAAAATACATAATTCATGTGAATAACACTTCCATTTAGACATCAGGTCCATAAATAGAGTGAGACAAAAATATTTATTACATTTAAACAAATTTCTTGTGATATATTTTCTTTTTTATAGAGTTTACTTAAGAATAAGAATATTATGATTGATGTTATACAATATTGATATATTTTATATTTTATTCTCAATATCAATTTTATGTACAATTATATCATATTTTATTGTATTTCATTCTTGGAATCTTATTCAACCATTTGTAACTTAGGTTCCATTAATGTGTTGTCGAATCATACAACTTACTTATAATTTTCAATTGAGAATCCATACACATTTTATGTATTAAAATTTTTATTAAGGTAACTACTTAACTATTTTATTACATATAAGTGAATAGAATTAGTTATTTCACATTAACATATTAGTATCAAGTTATATACATGGAGAAAATCAAGTGAAATCAATTAATTTGTATATATAAAAAATAATTAAATGTAAAATAATTTTTTAATAATGTTTTTCATATGTGTTGTAACAAAAAATCAGACAAAACAATTATCAATATTACATAATAAGAGAGTAGTTGTGTATCAATTAAATAAGAGATTTAAGATTCTTGCACTAAGTATTTGATAGTTTTAAGTAATATTATAGTAGTAATTTAGTTTATCAAATTTAATTATAGAAAAGTATATAAAAAATTAATTCTAAACACTCTTCGACTGAATGGACTGAAGGCAAAAAAAATTATTGATTTTTGGATAAGCCCCCTTTTAAGGGTAATGGGGGAAAACCAAGACTTCAAATACATAAAGACATTAACAAAGAACACTAAAATAAAGGGTTTTAACCCTGAAAAACTACAAAGAAGTACTTCATCCCAGAATCAACAACATTAAGGCATGACTCCGTGAAAGCACGGCTGCTCAGCAAACTGTCTCGTGCAAGAATGCACGAGCTCGGTACCGATGGCATTTCCATACCCTCTCAATCAACCAAATCTGAAAAGCCATGCACAGTGGAGATGACCAACTCTATCCTCATCTGAAGCAAAACCGTGTATATTTTCTAAGTTCCCCAAAAATCCAATTTCACCTCCACCTCCAGCAACAATCAACCAGTGACAATCCAGATTACCAGTAGACCCAACCATACTAGCAGATTCACAGCACCACCAAAAACATCCAGACAAACAAAGTCCCAACTGCACCAAAACAAACAAAATCAAAAGCTGGAACAAACTTACAGCAGCACCAACTTGCAATGCCTCCCCCCTCTAAGCCAGAGGAACCGACCCCAAGCACACTTATAACACCAGAGCCGATGATGAGCCGGGACAAATCTGCGCCGAGATCTCAGAGCCGCAAATCATGTCAAAGTCGTCGATGAGCACACCCAAACCACTGAATATGAGAACACCGGAGCCAAGGCAGACCCCGAAGCCAGAACCAAGCCACAAAAATCACTGGAATCACCAGATCTAACACCACCGAGCAAGATCCCAAATCCAGACCATCTGAAGATGACGCACGCTGACACCTAGCTGAAAACCTGAAGCAGGAACACTGAGGCCACCGCTGCTCGAACCGGATCTGAGGAGAGAACTCGAAGACGTAAGGCATAACAGAGTCGAGAACAAGGCTGGACCATTCGGATCTAGCACCCAATGTCGTCGATCCGAGGCAAGGAAGCCGATGCCGAAGTCGGGCGAGACCGGCTGGAGGGGGGGAGAAAGCACGAAGGGAAACCCTAGGAGTGCAGGAGGGGGAAGGAGTCACCGCTCAGAGGCCTTCAAACTATATAACAATCGTTATTCTAAACACTCTTTCATGGTATTAAAAACATCTTAATGAAACTTCATGTCCCTATAGGTCTCAATTTCCCACTTTGTGTCATGGAGAATTAGAGTCATTAATTAAAATGTGCACTAGTTTTCTAAGTTACCTTCATATATTATTAAATTAAATTCTACAATATATTACATTGTCTAGTTTTACTTTTTTATATCATCACTCAATCGTTATGTTAAACTAATTGGTAACCAATGAAATATAGCATCAATATCATGTAGGTCAAATAAAAATACATCCATCAAAAATTAAAAAACTAAATAGAAACGATTTCCATCCCCATATTACCTATTATGAGAAACCATTTGAGTATAATCATATTATAATATAAAATAAACTAAATTGAATAAGAAAATATGATATAAGTGAAGAATCTTGTGAAAATATATTATTCTTATTCTCTATATTATATCCCATATATCTATTTAATTTCTCTAAGTTTGAACTCTTATCTTGTTCACTTATTCTATTTGTCCTGAACCAAAAATTTATTGCATCATTCCATTTTTATTTTAAAATTTTATCTTTTATACCCATTTAAAAATATTCATTAGATTTCATGTTTATATTAGACAATTCTAAAAATATCTTCCTCTATTTGGATTTTTGAACATAGGGAAATTGTCTTCTTCAATTTCAACTTCCTCATATACCAATACATTCTATACTTTCAACAATGATCCCCATTTTTCACTTGTGGTTCCATGATCTTATATACTTTCTTATTATATTCTCACCTCAGTTTTTTAACACATATAATTCTTAAATAAAATTATCAAGAGTTTTATTGAATAAAACAAAATATTATTTTTTGGATTTATTAAACAATTTATAAATATAACATTTATATTTATTGAAAATAGAGATAGAACATTTCGATCATTGATATTTTATATACTCAAACCATCCCATATTTGCAACTAGTAGATATTCTTTATAGATCAATAGAATTTTGATGGAAGAAATACACATGTACACTCATATAAATAATTTAAATCACTCATAAAATCATGAATAAAATGACACACATTAATTAAACATTTTCATGGATAATAATAAATATATTATAGCCCATTCATGGTATTTAAAATATCATCTAAAGGTCATCCATGACATAGAACATTATTAGTTGACCCTCTTATTCATAAAATGTGATTTTAACAAAAGGATTAAAAAATAATTGAATCCTTAGGTATCATATCCATTGAAAATTTCTTATTTTGGTATATCATATAATATTTATTTTATAACTCATATATGGAAAAAATTCTTCAACTGGTTTATCAAACTTTTTAATTTTGGATAATAGAATACTTTTCTCTTCCAGCTTAAAATTTATTTTACATTATGTTCTATAGAAAATTTCCGCTTGACCCACCAAATATATCATTCTTCATTCCAATATAATAATTTAACCTCCACCATAGAGTATTTATATTAAAATGATAGAACATATATATTTTCCATAACGTTCACAATCCATGACACCCATTTGTAAAAATTAAAAGAAAACACATAATCAATTCAACCATTTCTATATAGAAATTCCTTTCTAAATCCACACATAAACTAAATTTACCTCACAATATGCTTCACATTATTTACTTAATTCAAAATCACATTTCAAGGTGCACAATAAAAACTAACATGTCAAAATAATCCATTTTCCATTATAAATCCCACTTTCAAAATATGTTTACCTTAAGTGCCTTTGAAAAAAGATTTTCACCTTTCACATAATCATAAAAACACTTCCAAAAAGCAACACAATGAAGCACATACAAATAATAACCAATTTTTGTTTGAAAATATGATTTTCATCACATATTCATGCCCAACACTTCCCAAAACATATTTATCACCACATAAAAAATTTATAAAACACGTTTATATAGCCAAAAAAATATATATCAAAACACTCTAAATATGTTAGAGTTTGGAACCACCTACCTCACACTTAGAACGTTTGGAAATTAGGGAAAAACCACAACTGCACCTCTACAAGACCCTATAAAGTGAATATCAACCAACAACCATCAATATCTTCTCCAATATCACAATATTGAGCCCAAAATTAGGTCAAACATCTTATGGAAAATAGGGACCCAAAAGAGGTAAATAAAACCCAAGAAATAGGGAAGAATCAAGAGATAAACAATTACTTGAAGATTCCTTGAAGTTCTAAGGTCAAAATCACCAACGGAATGATGCCCAAGAAGTCCAAGGAAGCTTTTAGGGAACTCCAATGGATGAAAATCACATGTGAGGCATAATGGGAGTGGTTTATGGTTAAATCATAATAAAAAACAATGATTTTTTTTATTTTTAATGGTATATACAAGTCGCACTGTTTGCTCACATTGTTTTCCAAACCATGCAGCAACTGTGTAACCCTCACTATCTAAGAGGGATATGACACTTGGTTACCCATATTGTTTGAAAAACAATACACCAACCATGTGGTAGCTATTGTCTGAAAATTCCATTTGGTCTCATGATTTCTTGGGCAAGGAAAATAGTTTCTATTAACCATGTATAAATTGTGAGCTACCTAATTTTAAGCCCAAATCCTCAATTTTTCATCAAAACATAGAGGGGAAATCCATGGTTAAGAATTGGACTAAAAATAAACAAATAAATACCTCAAAATGAAAATAAAAAGGTGAAATGTTCTTATAAATCATATCACTACACATATATAGTAGGTTAATAGTAGAATATTACCCTAATTCATTCTTATTAGGGAAATGTTTTACAAAAAAAATAGTGTACATAGAGATATTTTTCAAGGTTTTAATAAATAGATAATTAAAATAAATTTTTCTAAATATCTTCAGAAATATTTTTGAATTTTTATCATTATCCTCCTAAAAATATAAATTTACTGATGGAAAAATAACCAGTAGTTTGTATTTTTAAATCTAAATTTGGATATATAAATATTATTCTATCTCTACTCTATTACCTTCTTATTGTTAACCTAATATTATTATTGAACCATTTTATTACATTAATAAACCTGTTAAAAAATATTATATATTTTTTTAGAAATTTAACTTTTTTACACAATTTCACTCCAATGAACATCTTAATCCTTATTATAATAGCCATATTTCATTATATTGAGTTTATTTTAGTTCTTACTGGAAACCTTTCTATTCCATTTGAGTTAATCTATTATAATAACCACCCAAATTTTACATCCAAATTTTGAATTATTTTTTGGTTTTTTTTCAAATTAATCAAACCAAAAATCAATTCTTGGAATAATGGCTTGTTTATTTGAATAGATATTACCTTATTTTAATCATGTCAAGTTTTATATGCTTGTATCATTTTTATTTCATCTAGAATTTTCTCAGTTTTCTTTAATGAATCGACAGATGTTAAAGGATAATAAAATTAATTTTATTCTTGAAAACAACCTTGATAAGAATATTGTAATTACTAGAATCTAGATGGACCTATTGATATTAAATTATCAATATTTTTTCATGATAAATTTTATATTATTTTCCCTCAAGGTTTGTATGTTTTTTAAAATGGTTCAGGATTCACATACAACTTTCCATGATAAGTCCCTATTCAATTAACATCTTCCATTTTAGGTGTTTTATTTAAAGATTGGGTCATTTAAAACATCATAAAACGGATTGAATTAAATACAAACATATCCTAGTAGTAACATTATTCTTTTCTTCCTTGGGATATTTTCATCAAATTATGTCTTTTCTTGTATAATTTGATAATATGAAAAATTATATTTTCTAAAATAACTAATTAATTAACTAATTTTCTTCTAACTCTGACCACATTATATTTATATTTCAAGGATGGTATATTTTAAATTTCCTTTGATTTCACTACTATATTTTCTCTAAAATGGCCTCTAGTTATTATATATTACATATTTTATCCCAAGTATTTTAATATCATAGAATAACTGTATCAATTATTATAACAAAAATTGATTATGTGGGAATTATTGATAATATTTCTTCTATCTATATCATGATTCGTATAATGATTCATTATCATATTGAGAAAAATAGATACACTTTTCCTAATATCTATTTTTCTTTTCAGATGATAAAAAATTATAATAAAATTAGTATATATCAAAAAAAACTCTCTTCTTTTTATAACACCCAATTAAATGTTTGTTCTTCCAGGAAATGGGGGAAGTATATTAATCTCATATCATTATCTATAAACCATTTCTGATGTGACCCAGTCATTATATATATAAATATTACATCATTTTAGATGAATATTCAATATATATCACAATAATATATGCCTTGTAACATTAAAGGTTTAGTGTATTTGGATAATAGATAAATAATCTCCTTATTTATGAACAATATTTAATATATATCATACAAATTCTTCATATTTTGTAACCCTTTATACTTATTATACTTATAAACTTCATTCTTAACCTGGGGAAGTTAAACATAAGAATAGGTGAGCTCAAATGCTTTGTAATGGTAAACATGATAGATATCAATCATAAATTGTCATAAGATGATCATAAGGGTATAATAAAGTAATAAAGTGAAAATTATCAACATAAAATATTAATACCAAGAAAAGAAAATATTATTTATTTAAAATCCTAAAATATTCAAAATCCTGATTCATAAGGGTGTTAACGAATAAATCATCATTATTGAGTCGTGACATAGGCATGTGGCATCATAAGAATAAGAAATCAAAATGTTGTGAAAAACTTATTCTTAATCATGTACACACAAAACCCTATGATCATAGCTAGAATAAATCATACTGACACATCAATATGTGAAAATTTATATATTTGAAATCAATTCCACAAAAAATATTTTGAGCCTAGATAGGAATAATCATACTCACACATCAATAAATGAACATAGTTATTCACAATCACGTCTGCACTTATCATTATAATCTCATTATATATCTATATTAAATTACTTAATTCATTGGAGATATATAAAATTCTTGGCCAACCCATATCATAATGATAATAATACAAAAGTTTTCCCCAATTTTATAAAAATCATTCATCAATTAATCATAGAATATCCCATATAAAATAGATGAGTTTCATAATGATTTATTTCTAACCTAATTAACCCATGTGAAATAAATGGGTTCATAGTATCATCCTTAAAACATCATCAACTTAATCCCACCATATGTAGAAATTATATGGCATCATATAATCATATCTAAGATGAAGCATAAAAATTCTTAAATTATGTTGATATTGTTAAAAAAACATTTAGAGGGTACTTGAAACTTTCTTTGAAATAGTGTAATATATGATTTTCATTCATTGTCTTTAAAAACAAAAAAAATTGCATAATTTAAAAAAAATATCTTTAAAAATAATATAGGAAACTTATAAAAGAATTTTCAATCCAAAAAATAGTTGTGGTAGTGGTAAAAAAAAATTATGTCGTATATGTTAAGAAAGAACAATATTTTCATAGTTTTTTAAAAATTCCAAAGTGATTCATATATAACACATTTTTAAATATTATTTTTAGTCATTTTTAAATAAGTTCAAAGGTGGTAAAATGGTATTTTGAAATAATTTATGAATATATAAAAACTTAAATAAAACATTTTGATGAACATATAGATGAAAAAAAATTATATGCCAACCCAAGAAGGAATATTTTCATATTTTCATACATACATTCTCTCAAAAAAAATTAGGACCAAAGAGAGGTAAAATGTAATAATACTTGAAACTTCAAGGATTAATTAAAAGATAATAAAATATATTGTGTTTAATGGATAATGACTATATAATTTTCCTCAATGAAAATTTAACCTAGACAATCCTGAAAAGAAATGATATATAAAATAATCCCTCACCTCAAGTCTCATATTTATTTTTACATGATAAAACCTATAATATAATAAATATTGATTTATTATACCTATATTATAGATCTATATTCATAAATAACTTATTATTTATCATTCCTTTGTAATTTTCAATTTTATATTTATTAATTATTATTTATTAAAATAAACATTTGTACTACTAGAAACATGCCATATAACTACAATTTAGAAAAGTGGGTATAACCATTAAAATTGTGGGTATAGCCTATACCTGTGTTTTTATGAACCGTAGTGGATGGATCCATTCATATAGAGTTATAACTACAGTTTCTATAGAAATTTTAGGTATAGCCTAGGATATTTTATCATACCCATGGTTTTGGTAAGCTGTGGGTATATATCTATACCCAAGGTTCTCCAAACCATGGGTATAGGTAGGTGTACCCATTTAGAGAAAGTAGCCCTTACAATCTATCCTACACCTATAAATGAATTAGAAATCATGGTGCACATTCAATTCAATAAATATATTGTGTGTTTATAATTAAACAAATTTATTTCAATAATTTTCAAACCATTTAAAATACTATAACATGTATAAACATCCACACAACCAATCAATTCGTGTCATTAAACAACATTCACCTATCTCTTTACTACTAAGTAAAAAATATAGGGGATCACTATCTTACTAATTATGAACATCCTAATCCTCATCACCATCATCTATATCCTTATCACCAATAGAATCATTTAGAACATCATCATCATCATCACCACCACCACCACCACTATCACCACTGCTGTCACCACCATCAGCTTGACCACCACTAGGACCCACATTGACATCACTCGGGGCATCATTTAAAGAGTTCATTGATTCCATATATAAATCAACAGTAGTATAATCCTCTGATGTAAGTGATTTACTTGTAAATGAAATAGATTTCATGAAGTGTTCAATGATCAGTTTATTTTTTTATGATCCTATAAAGTTATTTTTTGGCCTTAGCTACTTATGAACATGTTCTTTGTAGCTCGGTGGTCTGATATGTTTGAGACGATGTTAATGAGGACCAATACCTGGTGGGGATGTTGTTGTTTTTTCTGGTTGAAATTGGACTCTCCCCTAGTTCTATTCACCTAATAGCTTACTCAAATCATCATTTGGCCTGAATTTTTCTTCTTCTTTATCATAGAGGGAATCTAAATTAGACTGTTGAAAATATAAACAAGATATTTAATTATTAATTATGTATAATTATTTTAAATATAAATAAAAAAAGTTACAATCATTTATTATGTTTGTTTATTTACTTCACTTCTATCCTTTTCCTTCATACTAAAGAAAAATAATTTTTCCCATGGAACTCAAACTTCAATGACCAATACCTCCTGTTGCAAATGACAATGATTAGAATAATACTAAATTATTGAATAATTTGAAACTAATAAATCAATAATGAATTAAATGTTTACATGTTGATGAAATCTCTAAAATGATGAAGCTTTTAAATATACATTTAATTAAAAATTTAATACTATTTACATAACATAAAAAATACATTAAATTTATAATGCTAAACATGGGTATGATATTGATTCCTCTTGTATGTTCATTTCAGTTCGATTCTATTTATTTTAGGTTATTTTGTTATTTAGTCAGTCGGTAGTTTTGATCAATTGGTCATTATTTTCATTTTTTAGGTATGGTTGTTTGGTAAATTGGTAAATTGGAAAATTGGTCATTTGGACAGTTCTCCATTTTTTCATTTCTCTATTTCTCCATTTCTCTATTTTGTCATTTGGAAAATTGGTCCGTTTAATTCAATTAGGTCAATTATTCCATTTACTCCATTTAGGACAATTAAGACATTTAGGCTAATTAGGCCATTTATTCTAATTATGCCAATTGTTCCATTTAGATCTTTTAGGTCATTTAGGACAATTATTCCAATTATTCCATTTCGGCCTTTTAGGTTAATTAGACCATTTACACCAATTAGTCCATTTTGTCCAATTTAGACCAATTAGGCCATTTATTTAGAAAATTTTGGAGAATTAGGCCATTTAGGCCAATTGGGCTATTTATTTGGACAATATAGGACACTTAATCCATTTCAGTCAATTTATGTTAATTAGTCATTAGTCCATTGGGAAATTTGGTCGTTAATCCATTATAATATTAGGAAAATTGTCCAATTAGCCATTAGAACACTAAGAAAATTGGCCATTAGGCTAATTGACCATTACTCTATTAGGAAAATTGGAAAATTAGTTCATTAGTACATCATGATAATGGTCCAATTAATCAATTAATTCGTTATTATGTTAGGCTGATTGGTCAATTGGAAATTAGTCTATTAGGTTATTACCCACTTTTCCATTTGTGCATTAGTCAATTAAGTCATTATTCCAATTGGAAAATTTTATATTAGTCCATTTTTTTCTTTAGTTCATTAGGAAAATTGGACATTAGTCCATTAGGAAATTAGTCCATTAGGTATTTAGGTCAATTGACCATTTTGAAAGTTGTCCATTAGTCCAATTGTCCATTATTTCATTAAACTAATTTGCTGATTAGGCCATTAATCCATTAGGGAAACAGGCCAATTGGCCATTAGGTAGTTAGGTCGTTATGCCAATTGGTCATTAGGTTTTTAGGTCATTATTCCATTAGGTTATTAAGTTGTTAGTTTGTTAGTTCATTAGTCCATTTGTCCATTATGCCAATTATACCAATTAGGCCAATTAGGCCATTTTACCATTAGTCCATTAGTCCAATTGGTTGTTAGGTAATTATTACATTATGCCAATTGGAAAATTGTCCATTAGTACATTAGAACAATTTTTCTTTAGTCCATTAGGCCATTAATTAAATTGGTCATTTGGATAAATGGTCGTTAGGTCGTTAGTTCATTAGGAAAATTGGACAATTGGTCACTAGGCCATTAGGTAAATTGGTCATTAGGCCATTAGTCCATTATGATTATTGGCTAATTGTTCATTAGGACATTAGGAAATTATTCCACTAGACAAATTTTTGAATTGTTCATTAGGTCGTTAGGCCAATTTCACATTAGGAAATTAGTCCAATTATCCTACTAAGGCAATAGGCCATTAGTTCGTTAGGCCAATTGTCCATTAGGCCAATAGGGTATTATGATAATTGTCTAGTTATACATTATTCCATTAATCTAATTGTCTATTTTTTCATTAATCCATTATTAAAATTGTCCAATTGGCTATTAGACCATTAGGATAATTGGCCAATTGGCCATTAGGCCATAATTCCATTAGGCCATTAGACGAATTTTCCAATTTTCAATTAGTCAACTAGTCTAATTGAACATTAGTTCATTAGGACAACAGGCCGTTAGACCATTAGGGAAATTTTTGGTTAGGCCATTAGGAAAATTTTCCAATTGGCCATTTTCCCATTAGACCATTAGTCCAATAGGAAAATTATCCATTAAACAATTGGTCATTAGGACATTAGTCCATTAGTCCAAATCTTTAATTGTCCATTAGTCCATTGGTCCAATTGGCCATTTTTCCATTAGAAAAACATGTCATTAAGAAATTAGGTTAATTGGCCAATTGTTCATTAGACCGTTATTCCAACTAAACAATAGACCATTAGTCCATTAGATAAATTGGAAATTACAGCATTGGGCCAATTGACCATTGGGATTTTAATCCAATTGGCCATCAGGCCATTAGGCTAATTTTCCATTAGTCCATTTGGCCAATTTTCCATTATTTCATTAGGAAACTAGGATATTAGGTCTTTTGGACAGTTAGTCGAATTAGGTCATTAGTTCATTATTCCAATAGGCTAATTGGAAATTAGTAAATTAGGCCACTAGTTCATTAGGTCAATGGGCCATTAGTCCAATTGGACATTTTTCCATTAGGAAAATTATCCATTTGGCCATTAGGACAATTTTTCATTAGGTTATTAGGCTAATTGGAAATTATGACATTAATCTATTTGGCCATCAGTTCATTAGTTTAGGTTCTGGGTGCAACAGAAGCACATTGGTGGGTAATCCAAAATATAATTTTTCCATTAACAATGATCAATCTGAGATCTGTCACGATAATAAAATGCTGAATCTTTGAAATAGAATGAAGAATGATATAAGTTAAGGGAGTCTCGGAACCATAGATAGGATCATCATATGTTGGTTATAATTAATTTAATTAAAATACAAGAATTGCCTTGATGAAATTATCTCTCCGTTGATGTTTCTGGTCAAAATCTGATGTAATCCATCATTACGTCAAAGAATCCAAGTATAGGATTATCTATAGGTGATCCAGATATGCTCCACATATCATTGGATGTCATCGAATGGATCTCCGAGTGCTAGAATTGAAGATTATTCACTTGGAATTTCTACTTTTGATTTCCTTCCGAGTCGCTTGCAAAGCACTCTCCTTGATTCGGTGGAGGAGGATCTCTCACGTAGCTTGAGAGTGTTCTTGGAAGAAAATAATTCTCTCTTGGATTGAGAGTTTTCTCTAGATCTGTTGTGCAGAACCCCAAAAATGGATAGGCTAATGATAATTATATAATTTGGATTTTAATTACTTAGAATAAAAAAATGAATTAATTACCCGAAATCATTTATTCATTTTATTTAATTCTTAGAAAGACCCCATGTCTAATAATAACAATTGACTATTATTATTACTTCACATGCACCTAGATAATTACACCTAATATTATTTAATTACATAAATATTATAATTTCTCACAAATCCCCAAAAAACTATACTATATGTATATTAATATAAACAGCGTGTAATTTTGTTTTTTCCATTTTCTTTATTTCCTCCAAAACATTTATTAGACCTTAAATAATGTATATTAATTTCTCAAATAAAAATCACTACATTACTCACTAATAAATATATTATTTCACCCATAATATATTCTATCAAATAACTAGTGTAAAAATAAATGAGATTAGGAATCCTTGAATACTTATTAAACCAATATTGGGAATAATATTTATTCAACTTGTTAAATTAATATTTAACTGAGATACTTGGACACACTTAGTGTGTGACCCTCTAGGATTATTTCTCAGTGGTATTAGGTGGAGCCTACCTAAATTCCAAGGTTAGCTTCTAGCAACATTCCAAGGCACCCATAGAGAAAGAAGTTAACGCTGCAATGATGTGTCACCTCCTGCGAATGCTTACCGTGTAATGTAGTCCCTTGGTATTGATATCTCGAATCAAATAGTCTTCATGCTAGTTCCATAAACGCATGTACTCGATTATTCTTTCTTAGAATTTCTATAATTGAACTTGACCATTCCTCACCATGGCCTTGTATTTATTTATTATATATCAATTCCATCAAAGGGTCTGAGATATCTACTTCTATTATGGAACATAAGAGACAAATCCTTTCTCTCATTATCTATTAATTCAGTATTACTCGTGATGCACCCAACATATCCTACCTCGTTGAAAATAGTGTTTCATCACATTTTTCATCAATACATATTAGTGTGATAGTTTTGATACCCATTAATAATAATCTTAAAGTCTAAGAACCAATACAAATGTCTGTAGATAGGAACATCCAATAACACTATGAAATGTGGATTTCCTACTGGCGGGTCTCGTTCTCATAATATCCTCCTAGATATTACCAATGGAGCACACCATGAGATGGTGACTTAATGATTTATGATTCCACACCCCTAATGAAATGTATTATTTATGTGACTAAAATAACATCATCCAGACATTGAATATATATTCAAGAATATTGGTATGGCACTTCTGGGTTCTCGTCATAACAGGGATCCACTATGACCTTTTAGTGCAACAACTATCCTTAGGACATTATCACATGCATTGTCACACATAATAACAATCAAGATGTGATAATGTATTTATTAATGAATAAAGTACAAATTATTTGGTTATAGGCCACAAACCCCAAAATACTCCCACTTGGACTAGATCTAACTGCTAAAAAACTTTAACCCGTTATCTCTCACATGATATTCATGCTTCTATTGAAATAAGACTTTAGTTATGGGGTCCACCATGTTCTCTTCCATGGAAACTCTTCTCACTATAACTTCACGCCTTTGATAGAAATACCTCAAGAGGTGATACTTTACAAGTATGTACTTTGTCTGTTGATGTGACCTTGGTTCTTTTGCAAGAGCAACCACTACAGTATTATCACAATACAATGTGATAGAATCTTTACTGCTATGCACCACATCAAGATCCTAAAAACGTTTTGAATCCCGACAACTTCCTTAGATACATAATAAGGTGCTATATATTCGGACTCCACTGTAGAATCAGTGATAACTGGTTTCTTAGAACTCTTCTAGCCCACAACTCCTCCATTGAGATAGAAAACATATCCTGATTGCGACTTCAGATCATTCTGATTTGTCTGAAAACTAGCATCAGTATACCCTCTAATGACAAGCTCCTTGTCTCTTCCATACACCATTAACATATCTTTAGTTCTTCTTAGATACTTAAGGATAGTTTTAACCGCAGTACAATACTGCTCTAATAGATTTTCATGATATCTGCCGACCATGCTCAATGCATAGGCAACATCAAGCCTGGTATATAACATGGCATACATGATAAATCCTATAGCCTAAATGTATGGGATATTACTCATTATATCTTTCTCTTGTGGTGTATGAGGAAACATTTTCTTAGAAAGATGTAGGCCATGTGACACTGAAACCAATCCCCTCTTGGATTTTTCCATACTAAATCTCTTTAGTATTTGGTCAATATATGTACCCTAACTTAGTCGAAGGAGCCTCTTAGATCTATCATGAATGATCTTGATCCCTGAAATGTAGGCTACTTCACCCAACTCCTGTATAGAGAAACACTTGTTCAACCAATCTATAACTGACTATAAAACTAGTACATCATTTCTAATAAGAAATATTCTGTCAACATATACTACTAGAATAATGACTGCATTCCCATTAAACCACTTATAAACACATGGCCCACATTCATTCTTAATGAAACCAAATTCCTTTATGGCTTCATCAAATCGATTGTTCCATGACCTGGATGCTTTCTTTAATTCATAAATGAATTTTTGAAACTTAAAAACCCATTTGGATTTACCTAGTGTCAGAAACCCTTCTATTTGTGTCATATAGACATCTTTTTAAAGGTTCCTGTTAAGGAATTCTAGTTTGACATCCATTTTTCAAATCTCATAGTCTTGGTAAGCTGCTATGGAAATTATGATTCTTATGGATTTAAACATGGAAACTGGTGAAAAGGTTTCATCATAGTCAATTCCTTGACGTCGTCTAAATCTTTCAGCCACTAGCCTTGCTTTATAGGGGATAACTTGACCTTCCATGTTCATCTTTCTCTTGAATACCCATTTGCATCCTTAAATATTTACATCAACAGACTCATTTACCAAAACCCAAACTTGGCTCTGATAAATGGAACCCATCTCAGAAATCATAGCTTCTATCCATCTTGTATCTTTTGAGCTCTCTATTACTTCCTTGAAGTAGATAGGTTCATCATTGTCTAACAATAAGGATTCACCATCCTCAGTGATTAGGAAACCAAATCTATCTCGTTCCCTTAGTTCTATTGAGCACCTACATAGTACTTGTGTTTCTGGAACCTCTTCAATGGGGACCTGTGGAACTTGTTCCTGTACTAACTCCTATTTATCATGAGCATCAAATTTGTCAATGTCAATTTTTCTCCCACTATCCTTTTTGAGGATGTGCTCTCTCTTAAGAAATATGGCTTCTCTGGCAACAATCACTTTCATGTCTGAAGGGTTATATATGTAATATCCTTTTGTTTACTTGGGATATCCGATAAAGATACACTTCATGCCCTGGAGTGCTATTTTTTTTCCTGAGAAGACCTTAAAAAATTCATTCATCCCCATACACATGTGTTCGACATAATGGATTTATTTCCATTCCATATTTCGGAGAGAATTCTATTTTCTGTCGTAGTTGGTACTTGGTTTAATGTCTATATTATAGTTTGTAATTCATATCCCCCAAAGGATAATGGATGATCTGAATGACTGGTCATCGACCTCACCATGTACAACAAGGTGAGGTTCCTCCTTTCACAAACACCATTCCACAGTGGTGTAAAAGGAAGAGTGAGATGAAATATAATCCCAGAATACCATAGAAGATCGATGAACTCTTGGTTCATATATTCTCCAGCTCGATCCGATCGAAGTTTTTTTGCCTTCCTACTAAGTTAATTCTCTAATTCATTCTTGAATTCCTTATATTTCTCTAAGGACTCTGACTTATAAGTCATTAAGTAGACATATCCCTATCTACTCAAATCATCAGTAAAAGTTATGAAGTAAGAATATTCACCTCTAGATTCTACTGGAAATGGTCCACAGACATCTATGTGCACCAATCCTAGAAACTCTGTGACCCTTTCACCTTGTCCACTGAAAGGCAGCTTGGTCATGTTACCATGTAAACAATTGTGACATCTATTAAGTGGTTTTAGCTCAGTAGAGTCTAAATAACCATCTCGGTAGAGCTTTTTTAAGCGCTAATCATTTACATGACTAAGACGATGATGCCACAACTAGGTGATGTATGAGTCATGTGAGTTTGTTTCAATATTGATTTCCAAAACATGGTTTTCATAATTTAATACACACAAACCATTATTTAAATGTGTTATACCATAACATACATTATTCTTATAAAATAAGCAACCCTTATTTCCAAATATGAAAATAAATCCATCCATATCCAAACATGATATAGAAATTTTTTTTGTAACACTAAGAACATAATAACAGTTTTGTAAAACCAAAATCATCCCAGTTGTAAATGAGTGGTAGTAATCGCTAATCGATAATACAGCCAGCCTTGCACCATTGGCAGGTCAAAGATCCATGTCTCCTCTTGCAATCTTTATAAATCTACTTCGTTCCTACATTTGAATAAATATGTGAGCCCCAAAAGCTGTATCTAATACTCAATGTGTATAAATATAAATATTACACTTGATAATGAACACACCATTGGCATCCCAATACTTTTGGGTGCAATTCCTCTTCTAGTTGTCTGGCTTGCCACATGAAAAACACACCACCTCTTTTTCCTTGCCCTACCTCTGGATCTTCCCCTTCTTGGAGGGACGGTGATCAGGGGATTCAGAACGTTTATAAGTCCTTGTCCCATTTTCCTTATCCTTCCTTTACTTATTCACAATAAGGATTATGGGTTTGTCACACCCCATGTCCTTATCTACCTGGTGAATTAAGGTTAGAAGTTCTGATAGAATCTTCTCATTTTTACTCGTGAAGTAGTTGACAATAAATCTAGATAAGGTCTTGGGCAAAGACAATAGGATGATATCTGTATGCAACTCATTTGGGAACTTAATCCCTAAGATGCCTAGGCATTAAATGCAACCAATAAGCTTGAATACATGAGTCCCAGTTGGATCAGACTCTCCAAGATTAGTTGTAAACAAATAATTGGAGATCTCATATCTCTCATGTCTCACCTTCTCTAGATATAGATCTTTAACATGAGACATCATGTTATACACGTCCATGTTTTCATGTTTCTTCAAGAGCTCATTAGACATGAATGATAGCATAAAGCATTGTGAACATGTAGATTCATTCATATGTTTCATATAGAGAGATAGTTCCTCATCACTGGCCTCTTTTCCAGGTGCAACTAGAATAATCTCCTCCAGCACATACAATTTCCTCTAGTGGAGAAGGATGACGCATAAATGCCTCTTCTATTCCTGGAAATTGGTGACGAAGAGAAGGTTTTCCTTCTCAAGTATGGTTAAAAATGATATTTTTGAAGTCATTTTCATTTTCGTTTATACAAATTAATATGAGAAAAGGATTATTACTTTATCATGATAAAACTGAGACAAATAAATAATTTAATACTTATTAGTCTCCCACTATTTTATCAAAATCCAATATCTATCACCATTAAATTCTGAATATTTTGTTGCCTAAATATTCTAGTGGAAAGGATCCATATTCCCCTTCACATTACCTCAACTATGTTTGGTAAACAACTTAAAGAGTTATAGGTAGGCAGTCCAAATGCCAACTTCATTAACTCGTAGCTCATTGATCCTATGAGTGGACTCCCCAATACCGAAATCCTTTTATTTTGGATTTCTTCAACCTTTGCCTCTTGGTCACACCAATTCCTGTTGTGGTAGTAAACCCTTGATGTGAACAAGTTAAGTCAACCCAAAACCTTGAATTAGAATTCCATGATAATTTAAAGCACCCCAATTCGGGTTGGTCAAGCACTTTGAACTATGGTTTGATCCTAAACAATCTTATAGAAGGCTGTACAAGAATTAAAATTTTCTTTGAGGGATTTTATCCCTATATATAAATTTTAATTTTATTATCTTTGATTCCAAGCTTTTTAATATTAAGAGGGATATAATTAATTGATTTACCATGTCTAAAATAATATTTATGCATAAACTGGTATTATTTTAGTTCCATTTTGCATACTTGTTTAATTGATTAATTGTGTGATAATGCCAAGACACCGAAAATAAATAAACCATGAAACTGACAGAAATAAAATAAATTGTATGATCATGAACTTGTTTTATTGGTAATATTATCTAGTGGTAGATAAAATAACCCAAGACCTAGGTGAGAAACACCTTGAACCTTTTTGGTTTGTGTTTAAATCTTTCTACATCTCTACCTTTGTTTCTCCTTGGATTGGTTTCACCTTGGCTCCTAACTTGAAATGCCTCCACTAGCATGGGATCTACACCATTACATTTTCTTTAATCACACTCGTAGGTGAGGGGTATAAATGGGTTTTATATAAAGGAAATATTGGGCACGCAGGCCCAACTTATTAATGAAGAGAAGGCTTGCAGGCCAACAAATTTAATTTAAATAAATAGATTAAAAGAAACCATTCACTTACAAAGGTCTTGGTCTAGTTAATTATCATCAATAAATGAAATAATATTTATGTATAAATAAAACTAGCATTCAATTATTTAATCATTCTTTTTTAAGATAAATCATGCTCGAATCAATTAATTATCTTTAATTAATTAATCCTTTTATCTTATACCCATTTTATGAATTTCTTGGAGATTATCACCCATAATAATTTAATGAAAATAAATTTATTTAAAATTATCATTTTATTTAACTTGTACCTTTTAGGAAGCATAGTTAATTCCTATTCATAATAACCCAATGAGTAGAACTGAATATTACACAGATGTTAAATTAAAAATATATATATATAACACCTATCACGTGTTGTGCTTCAAATTTACGCCCACACTATGGTACAGGTCTCAACGTTTTGTGGAATATAATAATAAAGTTTAATAAATCTATGTAATTTGGATGAGTACATGGCGTGTAGATCTGACTAAATGGTGTGTACTTTTGTTTACCATCCATCCGAAGTACCCGCCCAGGGACATGGTGTGTAGATGTACATTGGAAATCTTCAGAGAACACAGCTTGTTCAGTGGGACACACACCATGCAGTATCCACGTTACACAGTTTCAAGGTGGGCAAGCCATGTATGGGGTACACATTCTAACCATAACCTGAAGGGAATACACATCTTGTAAAGTGGGCCACATAGCGTGTAATCTGGAAACCGTGTGCCACCTATTCCAGGTCAACACAGAGAGTCTTAAAGACTTAGATAGAATCCAATGACACGGCCTGGTTTGGCAGACTGTCCAGATGCATGGGACCTATAATACATGATGTGTACTGTCGAATACATGTCAGGTGTTCTGGTATTGTATGACCAAGAATCTTTGTAACCTACGGATGAGATCCTCTATTTTCTTTTAATCAAAACTAAAAGAAAAAATTGCTTCTATAAAGTGAATGTGATACAAAAGAGGAGGAATAGATCTCGAGATTCAGATTTGTTGAATGATTAAATTGAATTGAAACAACTAAATTATTAAATGCTTAAATAACCAATGAAAAACTAAATAATTATAATCAATGATATAAACCCTCTGATACAACTTTTAGGTTATGATCACAATGGAAGTGAGTTGATGGGTTATCTAAAATTTAATTTTCCAATTAAAAAAAATCAATCTGAGATCTGTCACGATAATAAAATTACAGATATTCAAAATAGAACAAAGAACAAAAGAAAGGAAGGGAGTCGCAGAACCATTTATAGGATAATCATATGTTGGTTATAATTAATTTAATTAAAAGACAATAATTACCTTCATGTAATTCTCTCTCAGTTTATGTTTCCAGTCACAATACGATGTGATTCGTCATTGTATCGAAGAATCCAAGTGTAGGATTCCCTTAGAGGTGATCCACACATGATCCATGTATTTCTGGACATCGCCGAAAGTATTTTTTGGTGCTAGCATGGAAGATTATTTGCTTGCGATGTCTACCTTTGATCTCCTTGAGAGCTTCTTGCAAAGCACTCTCATTGATCCAGTGGAGGAGGATCTCTCTAGTAGCTTGAGAGCATTCTTAGAAGAAAATAATTATCTCCTTGCTTGAGTGATTTCACTAGATCTATTGTTCACAACCCCAAAAATTTCTAGTCTAATGAGAATTATATAATTGAGATTTAAATTACATAGAATAAAAAAATTAATTAATTACCCG
Organism: Viscum album; assembly: GCA_963277665.1. Classification (NCBI taxonomy): domain Eukaryota; kingdom Viridiplantae; phylum Streptophyta; class Magnoliopsida; order Santalales; family Viscaceae; genus Viscum; species Viscum album. Next base: position 124,910,159 of record OY728139.1, on the reverse strand, counting down.
AAATAATTGATTCATTTCATTTAATTCTTAGTAAGACCCCGTGTCTAATAATAACAGTTGACTATTATTATTACTTGACATGCACCCAGAAAATTACACATAATATTATTTAATTAAATAAATTATATTATTTCTTAAAATCTCTAGAAAAACTATATGGCGTTAATATTAATATACACAATGTGTACTTTTGTTTTTTCCATTTTCTTTATTTCCTCCACCGTATTTATTAGACCTTGAATAATGGATATTTATTTCTCAAATAAATATCACTACATTACTCACTAATAAATATTTTATTTTGACCAAAATATATTCTCTCAAATAACTAGTGTCAAAATAAATGTGATCAGGAATCCTAGATAAATTATTAAACCGCAATCGAGAATAATCTTTATTCAACTTGTTAAATTAATAATTAACTGAGATACTTGGACACACTTAGTGTGTAACCCTCTAGGCCTCATTATTAGTGGAATTAGGTGGATCCTGTATAAATTCCAAGGTTATCATGTAGTAACATGCCAAGGAACCCATAGAGAAAGAAGTTAACACCGCAATGACGTGTCACCTCCTACGAATGCTTACCGTGTAATGTAATCCCTTTGTCTTAATATATCTAACCAAGAAGGTTGCATGCTAGTGACATCAACCCATGTACTCAATTATTCTTTCTTTGACTTTCTAGAATTGAACTTTACCATTCCTTACTATGGCCATGGACTTATTTAGGTTATATAAATTCCATCAAAGGGCTTGAGATATCTACTTCCATTATGGAATAGAAGTTAAAAATAATTTCTATCATTATCTATTAATATAGTATTACTTGTGACACACCCAACATATCCTACATCTTTGTAAATAGTGTGTCATAAAAGTTTTCATCAATACATCTAAGTGCATGAGTTGTAATACCCATTAATAATAATCTTAAATTCTAAGGACCAATACACACGTCTGTAGATAGGAACATCCAATTACACTATGAAATGTGGATTTCCTACTGGTAGGTCTCGTTCTCATAATATCCTCTTAGATATTTCCAAGGGAGCACACCATGAGAAGGTGCCTCATGGTTTTATGACCCCTTATCCCTAATGGCATGTATTATTTTTGTCCCCAAAATAACATCATCTAGCCATAGAACATATATTTAAGAATAGTGTTATGGAACTTCTAGGTTCTCTTCCTAGTAGGGATCTACTATAACCTTTTAGTGAAACAGTTATACTTCGGACATTATCACATGTTCTATCACATAGAAGAACAATAAAGATGTGATAAGGTATTTATTAATGAATAATGTAAAAGTTAGTTGGTTCTAGGCCACCAACTCCAATAATTAGTTCCTTAGTATATTAATACATTAGTACATTAGTCCAATTGTACAATTGTCTATTTGTCCATTAGGACAATTTTCTATTTGGTAATTATGCCATCAGGGCAACTAGACATTAAGAAATTAAGCCATTATGCCATTAGTCCCCTGGGTCAATTGGTCAACTGAACATTAGGGCATTATTTTAATTTTCTTTTAGGCCATTAGGCTAATAATCCAATTTTTTGTTGGTCCATTAGTCCAATTGGTTGTTAGTCCATTAGGCCATTATTCCAATTAGCCATTAGGACATTATGCTAATTGTCCATTAGGCCAATTTGATAATACGGCATTTGGACAATTTTCCATTAGTCCATTAGTCCAGTTTGACATTAGGCCATTAGTCCAATTGGACATTAGTCAATTAGTCTAATTGGTCATTAGGACATTATGACATTAATCCAATTAAACAATATTCTATTAGGACATTGGTTTATTAGTCCATTAGGCCAATTGACCAATTATCCATTAGGACATTAGAACAATTGTACATTAGACCATTAGGAAAATTGGCCAATTGGCCATTATAACTTTTAGAAAATAGGCCATTTGGACATTAATCCATTAGGTCAACTAGTCATTAATATATTAATCCATTAGTCCAATTTTCCAATTGGCCATTAGGATAATTTTTTTATAAAAGCAGTGTCATGAATTGGTCACCCAATTCAAGCCCCCTAAAAAATTATTAAAAGAAAAAGTAACAATAAAATCATGAGGTGTTAAGAGCTTACACCGGTAGGGATTGAGGGGAATACAAGTTAAGCCCTTTGGTCCAATTTTCTATTAGTACATTAGATCAATTGTAAAATTCTCCATTAGGACATTAGGTAATTAGTCCATTAGGCCAACTAGCCATTATGCCAATTGGACAATTGGCCAATAATCCATTATAGAAATTTCCCAATTTCCCATTAGGACATTAATCTAATTTTGCATTATTCGATTAGGCCAATTGACCATTATGACATTAGGGAAATTGGAAAATTGGCCATTAGGACATTATTTCAATTGGTCTCTAGGGAATTTGGTCAATTTTCTATTGGTCCATTATGCCATTGGGACAATTAGAGAATTGGAAATTAGGTTATTAGGTCATTATTCTATTAGTCCAATTTTCCTATTGGCCATTAGGAAATTAGAACAATTGACCCTTAGGACAATAGTCCAATTGGCCAGTAGTATATTAGGACATTAGACCAATTGTCCATTTGTTCATTAGGAAAATTGGCCATTAGGTTATTAGTACATTAGGCCAATTGGCCAGTTGTACATTAGGACATTAGGATATTAGGTAAATTGGCCAATTAGTCACTAGTCTATTAGGCCAATTGGCCATTAGGTCATTTGAAAGGGGTATTTCTAGCCATATATTAATTATATTAATGATAATAAAACTTAAATTTCAGCATGAAAAGATAAATAAGTAACAATATAACTCTAGATATTATTTCTATTAATATTAAAGTACATATTGCTTCTCATGATCAAGCATTGTAGTGTTCCCCAAAGTGTAAAAATATGTTATTAAGTCGTTGTTCTTTTTGTTTTTTCCTGATGAATACAAAAAAATCAATATAAGTAATAAGAATTAAAATTTATATGAAAATGATTAAAGACTGAAAATACGTTAAACTCTTCACTCTTCCAATATGCGATTATTTTTTGATATTGTGTTGTTGGAAAGTAAGGGAATATCGGTACACCCTCTAAATCAGAAATGACTCTACTCCTCTAACCAATATATAACTCATGATTATATTATCATTATAACTCCCTAAGATCTATCAATCTTGACACCTTAGTAGATTCACCATATGAAATGTTAAATTGATGCTGAAATAAACATTTTAATTTATATAAATACAAAAATAATATAGATATAAATTTAAAAAAAAATTAACCATATCTTCGCCTGTAACGACCTGAAATTTTGAATAAATCTTGTTTCCTAATTTTATGTGTTATTTTATTTTATTTTTATACTCAATAAAAATGTTTCATTTGATAACATGAGTATAATTAAAATGAGACTGTTGGGTTTTGACAGTTATATGAACATTGGTCAATATGATCGTTGTAAACTAAAAGTTTCGATTATTGTCTCTAAATACAAGTAATTTTGGTTAATTATTATAGAAAGAAGATTTGATGGCCTCACCTAGTAGTCTTGGACCGATCGAAGCCCATCTAACAGAACTTGGGAAGGAGGTAGCACCACTGAGCTTTGCTCTGGACCAAACCCAAGCTGAACTTCATCGTGTGAAGCTATAATGGAATCGCCTTTGCGAGATGTTCAAACTGATAGAAATTACTACTCGTGCGATGTTGGCTGAGCCTCCCTTATATTCTCTCACCTTAGCACACCTTACACTTAGGTCCTACGATGGTGTGATGAGGGGCTATGTAAGGAGACCGTAACTGCCTTGTGTAATCCTTTGTTTTAAATAAAAATTGGGATTTATTCTTATGATAAAGTTTATGAATTTTCAAATGAACGGATAAATATAGTATGTATATTTTTGATGAATTTTAGAAAAAGGATATTTTAAAAATGTTTATGTAAACCTTAAATAATTAAAAATGTGTAATAATTTTCAAAAAATGGTCTTCTACAATTATGTTCAGTATAAAATTTAGAGTCTAATAAGATCAACTTCATTTTTAATGAATAGTAAATTATGAATAGTGATTTTATGCTTTGGATTGGTAATGTGACCAAATGGATTAGTAACCTCACTTAAAGAAAGTATTAATATAATCTAGGCACCTTGATTAAGTAATGTGATTCAATAAAATGGTTAAATAATGGTTTCATAAATTATTATTCAAGTATTAGTTTTTTTGAGTGAATAATGTTTTTTAATTATAAATTAAATTAAAAATCATTTAGAAAATTATTTTTATAAAATGGATTTCATTTTTGAACTCAGAGCACCGATATTATGTTATGTTAATTTTTGGGGTTTTTTCTGAAAAAATGAATTTTCAGTGAATAGTGTTTTTATTTAAAAATTAAATTAAAATTATTTAGAAAATTATTTTTATAAAATGAATTTCATATTTTTAATCAGAGCGTTGATATTTGGTTAAGGTTAAATTTTGGGAATTTTTTGAGAAAGATGAATTTTTAGTGAATAGTAAAAAAAAGCAGTTTTAGGGTTTCGGTATATTTAATGACATCATATCTGTGTCATGGTGATTTAATGAGATATTTTAAGGGTTGTCCGACCAAAGGTGATGAATTATTGTATTGGGGGAACCATGTGTCTTAACTTCATGGGAAATATCATGAGAGAGCACATGGTTTTGAAAAAACCACTTGTGAGGTGTCCCTTGGCCATTAATGCCTTGTCCCCTCACTTTCCCTATAAATACCAAGCCATCCTCTCATCCATTTCGACTCCCCACTCTCCCGAAACGAAGTTCTGGTATCTTTACCTCCCAAGGAGTCCTCCCAAGGTTCCCCCAATCCCTCAAGGTCCCAACCTTTGAGTTTTAAGAGTTACGTTTTAAGGTAAGGGATCTGATCCCTCTCTTTCTTTTCAAGTGATCTCTTTTATGTCATTTCTTTTATGATCCAGGTTCTTATGTTGGAGGAGGTTATTTTATAATCTCCTTACTTCCCTTTTCATGTTCATATAATGAGATATCCCCTATGACTCTCATTATTTCGTTTTATGAATGTTTAAGTGGTGCCGTTAGGCTGCCGAAATTTTTGTAACGGATTCTTTCTCCCTTCTCATTTTTCAAGATCTATTTTCATGTAAAGTCTTTCAAGTTCCTTTTTATTATGTTGGGGTATGATATATATTTATCATACTGGTATTTTATGATCATATGATTAGAGACCCCATTTTATCTCATCAATTCATTTTTGTTGAAGTTTAAGTGGTGCAGTTAGGCTGCCGAATCTTTAAGTGGTTCTTTCACCCTTCTCATTTTTCAAAGTTCTAATTCCATGTCAAGTCTTGAAAGTTCCTTATTATTATTTTGGGGTATGATCTCTATATCTATAATTCTTATCATTTATGTTCATATGATGAGAGACCCTATTTTATCTTGTCGATTCATTTTTTTTGAAGTTTAAGTGACGCTGTTAGGCTGCCGAAGTTTTAAGGGATTCGTTCACCCTTCTCTTTTTAAAGTTATATTTTCTGGTCAAGTTTTTAAAGTTCCTTTTCATTATGTTGGGGTATGATCTCTATATATATCATACTTATCATTTATGTTCATATTATGAGAGACCCTATTTGATCTCGTCAATCCATTTTTGGATGTTTTAAGTGACGTCGTTAGGCTGCCGAATTCTCATAAGAGAAATCTTATTTTTTGTCTTCCTTCCATGTTTTTCATTTCAAATGGTATGTCCTTCAAATTTCATTACCATGTTCATGTATCCTTAATTTTATGTCCCTCTACTATTTTAGGGGTCATTTATGAATGTTTGACACATGTCCCCTCTCTTTTTAATGTTTTCTAAAACCCCAAAACATAGCTGTCAAGCTGCAGAATTTCCGTCTCAAAATGTCTCTCTCTTTTTCTAAAGTTATTTTATTTTATTAAGTGAATACTCAAAGCTCTCTCTTCTATAGTGGTATTCACGTATATATCAAAATGTTCTATTTTAAATTCTGTAATTTACATACATGATACCCTCTCTCCCCTTCCGTGGGTTTTAAAGTGACGTAAAGATCATGTCTTTAAAGCAGTTTTTAAAACTTTATGATTATGAAATGAAACCCATTTATTTTATGCTATATGGGTTATTTATGAAATTTTTGATGATGATATATGTGTATCACATGATAATAAAGGCAAATTTAAGGGTGTACCCTGATATCACTCCAATGCATTGGGTAATGATGTAACCACTAGAGATTACAATTTTCACGATATCTTGGTGAATAACCTTGGTAATTTTCAAATGACACCTTGGGGATGGACCGTGGTGATATGTTCATGATTTTCTATGTTAAATTATGTAGCCACATCTTAAAGTAATGAAAAATATTATTTTTATTATGATATGCCACATGATTTATTTCTCATGCCTTAAATTTCTTTTTCATGATATAGTTGATGTATCTCAAGTTCACATTTAAATGTTTCTCTTGTTTCCCTTACTGGGCCTTATGCTCACCCTTTTTTTTATTTATGTCCCCAGGTTATGAGATGTAGTAATGAACCTAGGATGAAAATGAGGAGAATCCTTTCAAGTGTTTAAGAATAATTTTTTATGTTTTCATGTTTCAAGTTCCTGGTTTCCAAGACACTAAACCTTAGGGATCCTCGGTTTTGTAAAATGTAATGAAAGATTATGTGATAAAAAGGAGGGATGCTATATCGCCCATGATTTTTCCTTGATTTTATTACTAATATCCCCTCATGAGAGTGGTTACACTAAAATGATATCATTGTACTTGGATAAATTTCCCATGAAACCTCTACACTGCTTGAAATTATTACCTATCATCTGATTTTCTTCATTGTAATCCAACATTATTTGTGTTTGGAAATTCTAGGCTTTCATCATACGGGTGCACCCACATCGCCAACTGGAAGATCTGGATGAATAATATAAAAGGAAAAAAATAATTAAGTCACTGTATAATAGTAAAACAATGATGTGATATAATTTGACACACTTATAACAAAAAAACCTGATGCAGGATGCTCAATAGACTATGATGACTCTGTGGGTTATCCTAAATCAGTAGCCTTCGAATGACGTGCCTCCTATAATGCATGATCTGAGTGATCTTCTTGCATTATAATGGAAGCTGAAAGAATAAAATCATTAGATAATGTATGGATACCTTGAAATGAGGTGGTGTATACATGGAATATATGGGTAGTATGGTTGATGATACATCAAAGGATACAGATATTATAAAGGTGATAACATCCCAGGAGGTGGGGTAGACATGGTATATGAAGAATATTCTAAATGAGATGATGATGGATCCATGAGTGGGAACATCCCTGGAGTCTCAATAATAGGATAGAAATGTGTGGTAGATGGGTTGTCTACTGGTGGGTTAAGGGTGGGAACGGGTACGATGGGTGCTCTTTAGAGATCTAGGAGCACCCATGCTTGATCCTATGCTAGTAGGATGAGGAGGAGTCAACTATGGTTTAAATTAATGTCCTTAAATTTTTTTATAGATAATATGAACACGACATTATATGTGATGTAGAGGAAAACTATTACAATTACTATAGTTACTAAGGGGAGAAGAAAGAGTAATCCATGCTCATGAATCTATTGATTAGTATCAAGTAATCACTTACTCTGAAGTTCTTTAGTATATTTCATAATCTACATAAGAATTAAATGTAATTTTTTTGAAATAGTTTATAAAAATCATGCATACCACTTAGAAGTCAAATAAGTGATAAAAATTTCATAACTTGTTTTAGACATAATAATTTAAAATCAAGTTATCCATTTTTTAAACCACTATTTTAGACCTATTTTTCTAAATTGAAATAAATCTAAATAAATGTAATGAAATCTAACAATACTAAATCAAACATATCATTCCAATATGAATTTAAATTAAAGTAATTATAGAAATTCTAAACTAAGAAACTTGCATAAAAGAAAACTGAATGAACTATAAACAAATATGGTTGCTTCTATATATATTACCCCCCACTACTACATGTTTAACATCAACTTTCAAAATGGGAAAATTTGAGTCATCAAATGAAAAATTTAATTCAAAACCATTGTGAGAGTCAATGGTGTCAATTTCATCCCCCACATTATAAAAAATATAAATTGATATTACTTCATTAATGAAACTATAATTAGGTCTCATAAGATCTTTCACATAAAACACTTTCTTTTTCATTGATCACAAAATTTATGGTTCATCTATAGCTAGAAATCAACTCATTTAAATAACTATGAATCAAAATTCATCAATAAATGTTCCATTTCACACCTTTGAATCAAACCATTTACATTTCAACATAGTGACTTGTCCTTGAGAGTAGTAATCCAATAACAATATTTTCTCAATAATTCCATAATAAGACACATTTCTATATCTTGAATGACATTTTGATGTGCTCCAATAAAATACAGTTGTAGAAGTTAACGTAATCCTATCATCTGTGTTCTCATTTTCAATTATTTATTAGTTATAATGAAATTATACGCATTGATTATTAAATATTTTTATTCACAAACCAAAGAATTGGGATCAAAATCCAACACTCTTAATTCTTTAGAAAAAGATCAAATAGGTAAACTCAATACCTAAAATATAGTTGAATAATGTAATTAAATGAGTATATATATTTTAAGTTAATTAAATTAATGGTTATACATTTGATTTCAACCAAGTAAGAAACTATTGGCTATAAAAAACCTCTCACCTTATCAAAGGAAAAGATCAATGAACTCAACTTATAATTTTTTTATGTTCCCTACATAAAATAATAATAAAAGTTTATGTTATATGTGAAATGAAATTGTATGATATAACATATAAATATTTAAATTACTAACATGATATACTCATTGAAAAAAACCCAGTTAAATAAGACTGCATGATGTTCCATATCCCACTCTTCATATATTAGTGTAGCCAATGTATATGACTAAATAATTTCTCTCACTTTGGGAAGAGGTGGAAATTAGGTCTCAATTTACCCATACTTCGCATATTCATTTCTCACTGTTTGGTTATGTCTTATACTCACATCCAACCAATACATTGAAAAACACATAAATTCTTAAGCCAGATAACCTCTCACAACAGAACCTTCAGGATGATTATTGCTGCAAAAATAAGATTTCATTGTGAACAAATTTCTTCCAGTATGATACATTCATTGAAAATCAATGTGTCCCCCAAGAAGTGTTTCTTTTGAACGATGAACCATTAAATGCATCCTGAAGGTGAAAAATGATGGTGGAAATTTTTTAACAACTCACACAAAATTAATGGCACCTCTTGTTTAATTTTTATCAAGAAATACATCGATAATATTTTATCACAAAGGTCTCTAAAAAAATGGCAGATGTGAATCATTATCAACCTTACATTATCAGATAGAATATTCCGGATTAGTATTGGAATTAATTCATGAAGAAGGGTGTGATAATCATGAGTTTTTAGGGATTTTAATTTTAAATCCCTTTGGTTTACTATATTAGATATATTGATAGAATATCCATCAAGAACCTTGATATTCCCTAACACTTCTAAAATTTTATTTTTTCTTAAAGGTTTCATCACATAAGAAGTATAATGAACTTTCTATTTCTTCTCACCAATACACATAGGATGTATTTATGGTCGAATACCCCAATCCAACAAGTCCCAATGTGATCAAAATTCATATTTAGTCTTCCCCTTGAAATTTAGAATAATTGAAAGCAAAATTTCACATATATTTTTATTGATGTGAATTATGTCTAACCAATGATGTAACAAATTGGTAGAACAATATGGATAGTCAAAAAATATACTTCTCTTTTTTCAATTGCAAGTGTATTCAATGTCAATATTCTTTCTATTTATAGATTTATAAAATTTATCTAATGAAAAATTGAAATATTTCAGTTTTTTAAGCACATCATTTACTAACATATGTTGAGTTTATATTTAGTGGAAACAGTATTATCAAACCTCAAGTGATTCTTCCTGTATTGTTGATCCATTGGCATGAATCTTTGATTCCCCATGAAACTAAAAATATGATGATATTTAAGCCTTATGGATATTTTATTATTTATACAAATAAGACATGATAATTTTCCCTTCATGATCTAACCATGAATCATTTCATAATAAGGTAAATCAGTTACAGTCCATAAAAGGGAATCACAAATCAAAAGTATATTTTTTAAAGAAGCATCAAAGGTGTGCACACCCATATCCAAAATCCTCTTCAACTCTCTAATTAAAGGTTTCATGTAGACATATTATGACTATAAAAAGTTCTAGATATTAGTATAATCAAGAAATTGAATGGTTTTTTCATACACATCTATGGAGGAAGATTATAAACATGAATAAAAACTAGCCACATGCTATGAGCATTAAGCATCTGACTAAACGGATTAAAACCATCATGGGATTGACCCAACCTAAAATTATACACCTCACATGGAAAATTGGGATTTTGTGCATCGAATTAACTCTAGGATAATCCCTTTGGAGGATGAACCAACTCATCATTATGTTTAATTCTATCAAAATCATTCCATCGCATACTGGATGTTATTTCTGCATACATGAATATATTTTTAAGCATGGGAATTAATAGAAAGTTCCACAAGACTTTCTATAGCACACAAGATGGTGTTCCATCTATATTTTTCCTTTTATTTAGATTTACCACATTTTTTACAGTTATTATTGTCAGTTGTTTCCTCCCAAAATAAATTTAAATATTTTGAACAAGATTGAATTTTACTAGTAGAAAATTTGACCTTCTTAATTATCATCCATGCCATGTAATGATTTGAGGAAATATCTAGACCATTAGGAAGAAATTAAATAAAAATGTAAGAATATAATCAATGTTCATATTAAAAATTTCATACATGGTTTTTCCATGACATAATCGCATTAAAATTTCCAACATTCTCATTTTAGTACATTCTTGATATATGGGAGTTCGGGAATCATCCATTAAATTTTTCACGCTCTCAACATCATTATATTTAGTATTTTCATCATGTTTATTGATATAATTTCCATATAAAAATCTCATACTATCTCTCTCATGATAATTCATAAATAGAAACCGATCAAATATCAAAATCTCCATACCACTTATTTATTTACATTTACTAATAGTATATGATTGTCTCATATCTTCATTATGATAACAAAAATAATAATCTTTCTGAAATCTAGATTTTATTATGTGGTATATAACTTATTACTAGCTTTACCATGGTCAACTAAAATAATTATCACATTGACACTATATATGGCCTCCATATTAATCATTGTCAAATGAAAAATATAAAACAAATTCCAAATTCTTTTAAAACATAGTTGAAATTTTATTAGTATGTACATACATATTATATCCTTTTTATTACAAGAAAAAAAGTTATGTCCTAATAAAAAATTTAAACCATAATTACAATGACATCCAAATTTAAAGACAAATTAAAATTATAGTGTAGAGGAAATTAAATAAAACTAATAAGAATCCAAATTGAATACATTGTACGGTGTAAGTGACCATTATAGAATAATTTACTATCCATCCAAACCAAGGATAAGTCATATCATAAGAAAAAAGAAAGGCATACTGGTGGAAATGAAAACAATGTGTATATATTGTAATAATTAACAACTAAGTAATATTAGTATAAAAATGTGTATTTATTGTCCTTAGCGGTTTTCTCATTTTAAAACATAATTGGAGATAACATTTTTTCATGGAAGGATTTTTTTAAGGTTAAAATTACATATTTTATTCAAACATAAGTAAAATAGATTTTACATGATGTTCTATTTTAATTTAAAGTATTTAATTTGGGGAAGATCCATAAAGACTAAACAATCAATTCATTTCATCCCACTTTATAAAACCTATCCCTTACTTTGTCACTCATGAAACCTCTTAATTAAGGTAAAGTATGGTTAGATAGTTTTTAATTAATTTAACATATTGGAAATAAATAGATAACTAATCAATATATGATAAAAGAAATAAGGAATCATTCTTAAGAAAATAACTAAGTTATTCTCAACAGTTAATAAAAATAGGTGAAACTAAGGTCCATTCCATTAAAGTTTTCTTAAAAAACTAAATTCTTATGTAAAAAATTATCAATGAAAACCATGTTTCATAAAATTAATATGATCTAAAAATATTTTCATTAAAACATATATAATTATCTCATGACATTTACCAAAGGATTATATATATATTTTTACATAATAAAGGATTAAAATTATTAAACATTTGAAATATAAATATTTAATTATTTTAAATAATATTTTATCACTCATTCAGTTATAAATCATAATTATGAATTCTAAGAAAAATTATTGAAAAGTGCTATAAATATAGTAGGAAATCCTTGAAGAACCAATTATCATAGATAAAGTAATATTATGGATTTATAATAGTATAATAATGTACATCATTGTACATTTTTTCTTAGAAAAATCCGACAAATAGTTTAACTATTTTTCATGATATAAAAAATTAAATTTCAATAATTACATCCCATAACTCTAGGATAATAAAAACTATCCTTAACCCTTATAGCTAATGTATATATGATTCCCAAATCTTAAAATATATAAATATCTGAAATATTCAACTAAAAAATCTCAAATTTAAGTTAAATTCATAATAATCCCTAGGACAGTTTTAAAAATATATAAATTATAATTAAAACAATAATTTTAGGAATGTAATAGAATATATTTGTTATTTTTTAGAATATAAATTTAAAAACGGGATGATATAAGTGATGACAACATGCTCCAATAGAATCACATGCATAGATCTAATTGAAAATAATATCTAGTAGAAGGGAATATAGATTTGAAACTCACTAATTTAAGGATAAATAATATCAAAAACAAAAAATCTTTGAATTAGGGGAGAACATTGGAGAATACAATCATTTGTCTCTTGGTTGAGGGGAGAAGAAAGAACCATAGGGATAGAAATCTTACATATCTCTACCAAAAAATTTATACAAATTTAAGAATATCACTAGTCTAATTGGAGAAATGTCACCTTAGGAGATTAGGGGTGATTCCAAACTCATCGGAGGGGAGGGGATTAAGTATTTGAAATGAAGATGGGAGGGGGAGCCTAAGGGTAGCCTGTTATTTTAAGGATATATACCGATATTTTTTTTTAAAAAATGTTTTTATGGATCAAGATATACCGATGGCTTTTTAAAACCATGGGTATAGATTTAAACACAAAATATACACCCACAATTGTTTTAAACCATGGGTATAGATGTGTGGGTATTGACCCAGATTCTAATAGTGTCGGGTTAAAACCGGTCTGTTTTCTAAGCATGTTTTGGTTAGATGGTTCCATACCTTGCACCATTGTCATGTTTTCATCATCACAAGAATCATAATAATTTTATAATTATCATATTTATTCATTATATACATTATTATAACCACTTATATAAAGTAGTGATTAAAATTGAATTACTTCACTTTATGGAGATGGTAGTCCATAAGTATGCATGGTTGAGGTTTCCACTTTTTAATGGATGGAAAGAAAGAAATTTATATAATAATTGTCACTTATAGAAAAATAATTTTATCATAAATATAACATATATTCATTAAATATATCTTAATTACCATTCTATTAAATATTAAATGAACAATTAATCATATTTCTTCTTGGAGGAGATAGTTAACACATATGCTTGAGAGACATTATAATTTTCCAATGAATAGAAATTATATATAAAATGAATATAAAATTTAAATAAAAAACTATTCATAGTAAATATACTAATTACAAAATTTTAATATGGTTATATAATTTTTTGAGGAGGTTTAAAAAGAAATAAACATGACAAATTCTGGTAAGAACATATACCTCTTCTTCAGGTATCCTCTTTTGAAAAGAACCATAAGTATTCATGGATGGGTCTTTTGGGAATTATAAAACCTCAAAGTCATGATTAAGGATATTGGGAGAGTATTTTGGTTGATATTGGTTATGATAAAGGGCTCGTGTTATGTGTATATTATAGTATAGTAGGTTCCCTTTTATAAGTAAGGAGAGTTGCACACTTGTAATTATAAAGAATATTAAAATATAATAATGGAAAATTAGATAAAAAATGTATAAATATAAAATATAATATGAATTAGAATAAAAATAAATTCATGAATTTTATTTATAAAAGTTTTTTATCTCATTTTAGCCCTTATCTATTTTTTCTAACCACTCATTAACCCTTTTAACATTTACCATAGTAATGAATTTTTACATTAGTTATTATTCAAAATGAACAAAAATGAAATTTAAATCATGAATAAATTTTTATATTATGATTAAAAATATGGAAATTATTTTTTTATATTCTATTTATATATTTATTACAATTTAATTCTAAAATAATTTCACCAAATTCAATGAAACCCATTTTTAGAATAAAACTGAATTTTATTTTATTCTGTTCCAATTAAAAACAATGAGATGATTTTTAATATATTTTATTTGATATATTATCTAAAAATTGCATTTATATTATTAATTAATAATTAATAATTCATTTTTTTTATAAAAAAATATATTACGCACAATAATAACAGTTTTCTTTAAAAATGTCTCTTTTATATTTAAATGATTTTATCTTCTTTTATAACCAATTAAAAATAAATATATGAAGGATTATTTGTTTTTTCACCATAAATAACAATATATTTCATCAATATACAAGTCCATTAGTGATTAAGAAAAATAATATATAAAAAATGCAATACTTTTGAAAAATGATCTTTTAATATAACATGATATAATTTTTAACATTTAATATTAAGTAATTATTTTCGAGGAATTAATCGATAATTATTATTTAATAAAAAAATTATACACAATTTTTATAATTTATTAATTGATATTAATACCCACTAATCCAACGGCTATGTGATAGAAACCAAATTTAATAATAATATTTTAATCATGCTTTGTTTAAACTCAAAGTTGTGTGTAAAAAAATATATTAAAACAATAAATTTATTTTAAGGGAAATATATCATAAAAATTATGGGTGTTACACTTTCAATAAAACATATAAAATTATAGTACTAATGTAGAAACACTAATATGGATTCTAAAATAGTCTTTGAGTTAATAATTCCATAGATCATAGAAGCGTTTCCTAATCATAAGGTCTATTGACTAGTGTTATAGGTCTAAATTTAACATTGAGTAATAATTTACCTACTTTGGTAATCAAAATATATCATGATTGGTTTCCCTTGAAGAACTGGAATGAATATTTTATAAGTTGGGTTCCCCAAAATCCATAAATAATAACCTATAATAATTGGATAATAGTGAATGAGAAACATGACCTCCTAATATGAAAGAAATCATCCATACAAAATTAAGTCAATATCATATGAAATAATACAAACATAAATAAGGGGAAAATAAGGGAATTAAATGTACAATTATTAATTAAGATAAAGATATTTCAAAAGGGTCCACCAACCAATTTTTCACAAACTAAAATATTGGGGTGGAGACCAACTTGGTCTTATGACCTGTTCTTCCTTAGAAACCCCATGAATATCTAACAATCCCTTGGTACTTCAAATGTAGTAAGTGAACTGCATGTCCACCAAGGATACCATACTTGGAGTAAGAATATTCATACTATGTAGGGACCCACCAATGATGTATCAACTCAAAAATAAAATTACCAGGCATATGAATGAACATATATACTCATTTATATACATATATAATAAAAAAATCACAAGAACTCAAAAACCAAAATGTTCAAATAATAACAACTAGGAAACTAATGGAAAAATTAAACGTTATGTAAAGTAACTCCCTATATTATGAGGTCCCATACCTATACTATCTTCTTTGAGCATAAATATAGAAATAAGAGAAGACCATGGTAAGGAAAACATGGTGCCCATCCAAAAAAAATAAATCTCATGGAATCACTTCCCATGGATCTAGACCATTATATGAAAATAGTAAAGGGGTATACTCATTCAAGAAATCACAACCCATCCCATTTAATGTACCTAATCAATAAATTATAAATAATTTCCTAAAGAACATAAAAAACTAACTATATCAAATCAACATGCTCAATATATTTAAACGATGACCATATATAAAAAAATCAATCATAATGATCACCATGCTCAATACAATAATTAGAATACACATGATTCTCTATGAATTAGTATAATTATTTTAAATAATTCATAATTTATTGTTACATTTTTTCATGGAGTCAAACATTTATAATTAAATAATAACATTTCATTTATCCTAACAAGTATATGAGCTACATATTAACATGTCATAAATTATGAAATATTGTTCCCCTTAGTGTGTTTTAGTTACAAGTCATAAAAAACCTATATTATGGTATAGATAACATTATAACATTTATATATTCCTTATAGAAAAGGTAGTATGTATTTTAAATATAACCTTAATTGTGACTTGTTTATAATGACCTAGGATTTACATACATAAATATTACATCTCTTTAGATGGATATTCAATAAATGTCACAAAAACTCACCCGATGATCCATAAGGGTTTAGTGTCTTTTTATACTGGATACACAATATTACTATTTATTAAAATATATTCAACATATGCCATAATTATATTCCAACGTGGTACTCTTATTGTGAATAACCTACATAAAACCTTTATTTATAACCTGGGGAAATGAATCATAAGAAAGGGTGAGCTTCGATGCTCAGTAAGGATAAACAAGAGAGATATCAACATATCAAGAGAATAAGGTTATGAGAACATGAAAAAATCATTTTAAAACCATAAACATTATAAGATATATCATAATCCTGAGTCATTGAATAAATATTGGTATTTTATCAGACATGAGTCATTCGGAAATCAAATAATACAAACTAGGGGAACATAACGTTGGAATAAGGTTTAGATTTATGACATACACATATTCATAAAAAATAATTTCCATATTAATCAAGTCTCATTTACAAGGATATAATATTGTAATGGTTTCAATCCTCAAACCACAATAGTATTCATGGTTCAATTCCATGACTATCATAGAGGATAGAGTCCCTTGTTGAATTGGGTTAACTCCCAATCCCAGTCTTGTTTATCTCATGAGATATAAATCATTACCCAATGCATTGAATGTAGATATAGTTCCCACCCATCATTCTTACAAAATAACCCCCATCCTTGGTTATACCATAACTACCATCACCTACTAAAAATAAATGAAAAAAATTCATTAAAATTTCATCATAACATAACTTTTGGAAAAGAAACAAGTTTTACAATCATTTCATCATTTTATCATAGAATAACTCATGGAAAAATAAGGGGGTTTCATAATAATTCTATAATGGTATATCCCATGTAAGATAAATTGGTTTCATAAAAATCATGTCTTCAAAGACACTAACCATCCATAGAGAGAATAATAATGGTATCCTTGGATCATATCACTTGTAAATCATAAGTAACATTAAGATTTTATCTTATATGGAAAATAATTTTTATAGATCACTTGGAACATTTATTAAGGAAAATAGCCCTTCCAATTTTAAAAACACATTTTAAAACATAAAAAAATCAAAATCTTATTCCTTAAAAATAACCTAGGAAACTTTTAAAGGGGTATTTAAAAATAATTTAAAACATTTCATGAGGAAAATAAACTTTCTTTCAAACTAACTTTTTAAAACTAAAAAATAATAAAATATTTTGAAAATACTTTTCTTTGAAGATATATAACGAAACTTATAAATTAATCTTTAAAAATAATTAATTGTTTATGATGGTCTAAAATAATTCTCATTTTGTACACATTAAAACAAATATTCCATTCACGTTTTATGTAAAATCAAAATAGGCGTCCTTTTTTGTTTAAAATGGCTTGAATATTCCTCTGAAAACAAATTTTAAAATTAATAAATGGGTAGAAATGTATTTAAGAAATCATTTGGAGAATATTAAAACATTTTTAGAAAATGTGGATGTGACAACCCTAATCTTTTATTGCACAATTAAACATAATTTATTACATAAACTTCACTTGGTACAATATAAAAGATTGAAAAGTTTAGTGTCTTTGGGGATTAGAATCATTACATAACAACTTAAAACATGAAATACAACATCTTTATTGAAAACTTCCTTTACATGACCACTACATTCCCTCGTACTTAGCATTGCATGGGATAACCTAAGGACATGCATAAGAAATGGGTGATCTATAAAGCCCAGTAAGGAAATAATCATGGAATTACATGAGTAATATAATACATGTTAGAAAATAGGAATATCGATAGATAAAAATATAAGAATATACATAAATTCATGATAAATCATTATAATCATAACAAGTAAATGTGGCAACAACACTTAACATGTAATTAGCATGAGCCAAGGCTCGTTGCACATGGAGCATGAGTAAATCCTCATTGCACATGAAGCACAAGAAAAACCTCATTGAACTTGAATTATCATGAGTAAACACCCATTACACATTACGTATCATGATACTATACTTTACCCAATGCATTGGAGTTCTATAAGGGTGCACCCTTCTTAAACATTTCATTTCATGCATAAGTGTGCCACATGGATCATATAACATGGATTAATAAAAAATAATAATTTATTCCACAATAAAAAATGTGGAATTCATACATGGAACTTTATAATAAATAATTAAATGTGAATAAAGGTGAATACCCTTGATAGAAAAATGGTCATGGTATTCACTACACAATGACATTGTCTTAGAAAATCGGTGCAATTTCGGCAGTGCAATGGTGTGATGTAAGAACTTATAAAAATATTTGATGAGAGAGAAAGGGGTGTCTCGTCATATTTAAAAGGAAAGGAAAGTGAGGGGGTCATATAGATATATGTCCCAACAATTGTAATGTAATTTATATGCATAATACAAAAGGATTACTTGGATGTAAAAGAAGAGAGAGAAATTTCTTTCTGAATTTCGGCATAGTAACGGATGTACATGGGAGGCATTTAATGAGAGACAAAGGGGTCTCCCATCACTCAAAAATAAACAGGGAAGTATAGGGGAGGTGTGAATCTATACCACAACATTTATAATTGAAATTAAAAGGGCATAACAACATTATGAAAATAGGACAAAAATGAGAAAGGAAGAAAAAACCCCTTACTTGGAAGTATGCTTACAAAGCCTTGAGAGAGGCTTAAGAGAGGCTTCTTGGTAGATTGGGGAAACTTGAGAGGATTATAGAGAGATTATGGAAGAGTTTGGACGAACTCGAAAGTATTTTAGTGATGATGAAGTGGGATCTTGGGTGGGTTTATATTGGAAAGGTGAGGGAATTCTGTATTATTTTGGTTTGGGACCCTCACATTAAACTAATCCAAACCACAAACTAGATCATGGTTTTGGCCCATGGTTTTTGACCATGGTTTTTGGAAAAGGGGAGTGGAAAAAAATATTTTATGAGGCCAATTTCTTAACTTCTTAAAATAATGGGGTTGCTTATGTAGAGGTGAGTCACCCTCCAAAGGAAAACAATTTAGAAAGACAAAATGTTTAATAAGTCTTGAAGAGTCCATTAATTCTTTGAAAAATAAGTCAAAAAACCCAAAATCGAATTATTGTAATGGTAAATAATATATTGGCCTAACATAAAGCTTATAGTATTTTATTACATCACTTTTGGGTCATTATGATGACATAAAACACATTATATATCTAAACAATATTTAATTTTTACCCAAAAATTTGATTGTCTCCGAAAATTATGAAAATTTCACCATTGGATAATTTCAATGTCCTGATTCCAGAAATAATATTCATTTTATCTATGTAATTTTATAAATATGTTAATTTTCACTTTTAAAATAAAAACCGACATTTATCGAAAATTCATGGGTTTTGACAAAAATGGCTTTCAATCCTTAATAAAAATTACAATTGCATTCATAAAATTATACGATCATTTATATTTAATAAAAAATTATTTAAAAATAATAATATTTTATTAAAATATTATTTAATTAAAAAATACATTAATTTATCAAAATAGATTTCTTAGTTGAACATTAACTAAAAATACTATCTATGCTTTAAAAACTATTTAAAAATTAACAATAATAAAATGAAAGTATATTCATTATTATATTCAAAAATAATGCACATATTTATAGTGTTAATGTCTTGTTACATAACCCCTTATAACACCTGTATAAGACCGAAGATTAAGGTGTGCGATGGTGACCGACTCTTGGGGTGTCTCAGATAACATTTCTCGGGTGGTAATCTATATCAACTTCCATTTCTCTCATAGGCGGTCTCACTCAAGATTAACAAATTCAAGATCAGATTGGGCTTGGTTAAGAGTGAATCCCAATGACACCACCTCCTTTTTGAGCTCTGACAAATGGGCTTTGTATGGGGAACATCTACGGGATGAGACCATCGCTTCCTTTGTATAAGTAAATTGGCTTTGTTAAAGCCTTATATTTATACTAATCAGGTAATCATTGTTCAAAGTCTATATTAGAAATGGTCACAATTATTAACATAAAACTAAAAAAGTTGACATTTTATATAAACATTTTACATAAAGAGGAATTTAATTAGATCCAGATGGATTTCCATTAATGAAAGTTTGGTTCGTTACAATCTTCCCCCCTTAAAAAATTTCTCCCTTGAAATTTTAATTTCCCATACAAAAACAGATGTGGGTAACTTTGCTTCATTATTTCTTCCGATTCCCACGTTGCTTATTCAAACTTGTGGTTTTTTCACAACACCTTGACGAGGGGCATTGTCTTATTTCATAGAACTTTTTCTCTACAATCTAAGATATTCTATGGTTTATCCTCATAAGAAAGGTCATCCTCTAACTATACCACCTCTAAAGAGAGTACATGTGAAGGGTCCAGTATGTACTACCTTAAGAGTGATACATGAAAGAAATCATGTACTTTGGAGTATGTTCAATTATTTTTTGTGAATATATAGTTGAGGATTTTTTGGTCCGTGTATATTTCACACTTCCCCCAAAAGAGATAATGTTTCAAAATTTTAAAAGTGAAGATCACTACAGCCAACTCGAGGTCATGTGTTATATAGTTCTATTCATGAACTTTCAATTGCCTTGAAGAATAGGCCATGACTTTTTCATTTTGCATCAACACACATCCCAGGCCCTTCTTCAAAGCATCACTGAATACCACAAAAAGTTCTCCACTTGTGGGTAAAGTGAGAACGGGCACAGTGATAAGCCTCCTTTTTAACTGCTTGAAGCTTTCTTCACATTCATCACTCAAAGAAAACTTTACTCCATTCCGAGTTATCTTAGTAAGAGGGTTGGAAAATCACAATAAATTTCTCACAAATCGTCGATAATATCCAGGTAACCCCAAGAAGATACGGATATCTGTTACCAATGTTGGCCTCAGCCACCCCTCAATTGCATCTGTTTTAGAGGGATCCACAGATATCCCATTTCTTGTGATGATATGGCCCAAGAATGAGACCACCTTCAACCAGAACTCACAATTTTTGTACTTTTCATAGATCTTCTCCTTCCGCAAGGTCTCTAGTACAGTTCTTATATGCTCCTCATGATCCTCCTTGGTCTTGGAGTATATCAAAATTCCATCTATAAAGACTACCATGAATTTTTTGAGGTAATCTTTAAATAATCTATTCATTAAGTTTGTGAATATTTATGGAGCATTAGTGAGTCTGAGAGGCAATACTATGAATTCATAGTGCCTTTATCTTGTACGAAAAGCAGTCTTGGGGAAATCTTCCCTCTTCACCCTTACTTGATAATATCTCGACCATAAATCCACCTTGGAGAAGCATTGTGCTCCATGCAGATGATAAAACAAGTCATCAATTCATGGGACGGGATACTTTTTCTTTATCGTGATTTTGTTAAGCTCATGATAATTGATGAAAAGTCGCATTGACTCATCCTTCTTCTTGATGAAGAGGACTGGTGCACCCCATGGTGAAGAACTTGGGAGTATAAACCCTTTATCCAGATTCTTCTGTAGTTGTTTCTTCAGCTCCTCAAGCTCCACAATAGCCATTATATACAGATTCATATATATTAGAAATGTCCCAGCTATAAGATCAACTGAGAATTCAACATCTCTTCTAGGAGGAAGACCATGAAATTCCTCGGGAAACACTTCAATGAATTCCCTCACAATAGGCATGCCTTCAAGGATATTTTCCTCCTTAGAATCAATCATCTGGGCCAGATACGCGTGCTCATAGGGAATTAATATCCACACTAGAGATGATGAAGATAAAGAAGGTTCATCTTCCTCCGTGCACTTGTAAATAATCGAGGTTTGATTCTCCAAATGGAGAGTGATTTCCCTCTCACGAAAATTTATGTTGGCTCTATATAAGGAAATCCAATCCCTTCCAATAATTGCATCAAATTCCACCAAAGGGAGTATGAAGAGGTTCTTCGGAAAGTTCAATCCACAGATTATGATAGGGGAGGAGTTATATTCATGGGATGCAATGATTTCCCTGTTTTCCGTACTCACTAACATCTTCACTTCCATGATTTGTGGTGGTGCTGGGATTGGTCTACTAAACTTCCAAGATATAAATGAATGCATAGAACCAGAATCAAAAAGGAAGTTCTCTATTCTTGAATGAATAACTAGTGTACCTATCACCACTTCATTGTTGGGGTTCACTTTAGCAGTAGTGATGGAAAAAGCTCACCCTTGCTACCTTAGAGGTTGTTGGTTTCCTCTGAATACCCTTGGCTTAGGGAACTGATATTCAAGATGCCCTGGTTCTTTGTAGTTGTTGCAATGAACCACGTGTTGAGGTTCGAACAGAGCGTTCCTCTCCTCTGTCGCAAATGCAGGTCTTTCTTGCCGATAGTTAATAGCTAGGTACCCTTCTCTTCCATAGCTAAATCATTTCCTCATCCCCTTCAGGCAATTTCTAGGGTTGTTCTTTCCGCACCTTTGGCAAGTGGGGTGCTGGATATTCTTAGCACCATTGGATTTATCCATCGGTCTGCTAGCATTGAATTCCACATTATTCTTCTTATCCCCATGATACCCCTGAGATTCTCCGATCTTCATTTCAACCTTGAGGGCACATCGGACAATTTCCTCATAGCTGTCGAAGTCACGGATTGTCAGCGCTTTCCGGAGGCTAGGTTTCAACCCACCAAATAAATGGTCAACATTGCATTCGGGGGTAACAAAAAAGCCGGAACCATATCATGAAAGCCTTGTGAAGTTTTCATTATATGCTCCAACAGATTCATCACCTTTTTTCTTGAGTTCAAGGAAGTCCTTTTCCATATTAAGTCAAAGGGTGTGTAGAAAATATTTATCAAAAAAAATCTTCTGGAAATCCTTTCATTATAACGCCTAGATCTCCTCCTCAGGCTTCATATTTTTTATCAATGTCCACCATTGATCAGCTTCACCCTCCATACGATAAGAATCCTGGAGAACCTTCTCTTGTTCAGAAAATTTAAGGATATAGAAGATCTTTTCAATGGAGTTGATCCATTATTCAGTGATTGAGGGATCAGACAATCCATTAAAAGTATGAGGCCTTTTTCTCATGAAGCTCTCGATAGAGACTTGTTCTTTCTTGGGGGGGGGGGTTGAACATTCCTCTTGACACATGTTTATATTAAAATATTGAGTAAGCTGAGAGAGAATCATGACAAAGTTCACGATTCCCACTCCCATCAGATTTGGAATCTCATTAGTACAATTGCCACATTGATCTTCACATTGGTTGTTAGCCCAAGTCCTCCTATTATCGGTCATTAGCGGGAATAAAAGGAAAGTTAGGGGTAACACATAAAGGGTAATACAAGGACAAAACTAATGACTTGTATAAATAACTTTTATTTCCTTAACATATGAATCTATTGGCTTCATTCTATGTTATCCATGATCTACTTTCTAACATATATTCTTATGGTATTTTTTTAATTACCTTAATAAGGGTTCATACTAATCTTATGAATTTACCAAATCATATCTCCCAGGAGTGTCATAACCAAGAGTGCAGAAAGGCCCATTGTTATGCACTAGCTCCCTTCCGAGTCTATCTCAAAGCGGTGTTTTTGGGTTTTACCCCTAGGATACATATGTGCCAGAGTCGCCTCTACCTGCTCGTATCCAGACAGGTATTTATTTGCTTGATAAACCACTTACTCAATACTCACCGAAACTTAGGGAAGTTTTTATTATACTTATTATTAGCTCTAATTCTTCACTAGGGTTTTCTAATCCTAATACCAAAAATAACTAAACATATCCTTTGATACCAACTGTGACAACCTGGATCTTTTATTACACAATTAAACATAATTTATTACATAAACTTCACTTGGTAAAATATAGAAGATAGAGAGCTATAGTGTCTTTGGGGCTTAGGATCATTACATAACAACTTAAAACATGAAATAAAATATCTTTATTGAAAACTTCCTTTACATGACCACTACATTCCCTCGTACTTAACATTTCATGGGATAACCTGAGGACATGCATAAGAAAAGGGTGAGTTATAAATCCTAGTAAGTGAATAATCATGGAATAGCATGAGAAATAAAATACATGTTAGACAATAGATATATCAATAGATCACAAGAGAATTATTTACATAAATTCAAGATAAAGCATGATAATCATAACATGGAAATGTGGCAACAACACTTAACATGTAATTAGCATGATCCAAGGATCATTGTACATGGAGCATGAGTAAATTCTCATTACACATCAAGCATGAGAAAAACCTAACTGCACTTGAATTATCATGAGTAAACATTAATTTCACATTATTTATCATGATATTATACTTTACCCAATGCATTGGAGCACTATAAGGGCACACCCTTCTTAAACATTTCATTTCTTGCATAAGTATGCCACATGGATCATATAACATGGATTCATAAATAATAATCCTTTATTACATGATAAAAAAAATGTGGAATTAATACATGTAACTTTATAATCAATAAGTAAATGTGCATAAATTTTAATACCCTTGATAGATAAATGGACATGGTATTCACTACACAATGACACTAGCTTAGAAAATCGATGCAATTTCAGCAGCATAACGGCGTGACGTAAAAATTTATAAAAATGGATGATGAGAGATAAAGGGATTTATCATCATATTTACATGAAATGGATAGTAATGGGGGTCATATAGAAATATTTCCCAACAATTTTAATGGAATTTAGATTCATAATACAAAATAATTACCTAGATGTAAAAGAATAGAGAGAAATTTCTTTCGGAATTTCGGCATAGTAGCGGGTGTACATGGGAGGAATTTAATGAGAGAGAAAGGGGTCTCCCATCATTAAAACATAAAAAGATAAGTACGGGAGAGGTTAAAATACATAACCCAACATTTATAATTGAAATTAAAATGGCATAACAACATTATAAAAATTGGACAAAAATGAGAAAGGAAGAAAAAACCCTTACTTGGAAGTATGCTTACAAATGCTTGAGAGAGGCTTGAGAGAGTCTTCTTAGGAGATTGGAGAACATTGGGAGGATTCTATAGAGAGTATAGAATAGTTTGGATGAACTCCAAAGGCTTTGAGTGAGGATGAAGTGGGAGCTTTCGTGGGTTTATATAGGAAAGTTGAGGGAATTCTTTATTATTTAGGTTTGGGACCCTCACATTAAACTAATCCAAACCAAAAATCAGCCCATGGTTTTTGGAAAATGGGAGTGGAAAACAATATTTTATAAGGCCAATGTCCTAAATTCTTAAAATAATGGGGTTGATTATGTGGAGGTGAGTCACCCTCCCAAGGAAAACAATTTAAAAAGACAAAATGTTTAATAAGTCTTGAAGGGTCCATTAATGCTTTGTAAAATAAGTCAAAAAAACCCTAAATCACATTTTTTTAATGGTAAATCATTTATTGGCTGAACATAAAGCTTATAGTATTTTATTACATCACTATTGGGTCATTATGATGTCATAAAACACATTATATATTTAAACGGTATTTAATTTTTACCCAAA
Organism: Viscum album; assembly: GCA_963277665.1. NCBI lineage: Eukaryota > Viridiplantae > Streptophyta > Magnoliopsida > Santalales > Viscaceae > Viscum > Viscum album. The sequence goes on along the minus strand of OY728139.1, from coordinate 124,884,002 downwards.
AATTTGACTATCTCAGAAAATTATGAAAAATTCACCATTGCATAATTTTGACATCCTAATTCTAGAAATAATATTCATTTTATCTAAATAAATTTCTATATATGTTAATTTTCACTTTTAAAATAAAAACTGAAATTTATAAAAAATTCATGGGTTTTGACAAAAATGGATTTCAAACCTTAATAAAAATTACAATTGCATTCATAAAATTATACGATCATTTATATTTAATGAAAATTAATTTATAATAATAATATTTTATTAAAATATTATTTAATTCAAAATTACATTAATTCATCAAAATAGATTTCTTACTTGAAAATTAACTAAAAATACTATATGGGCTTTAAAAACTATCTATAAGGTAATAATAATAAAATGAAAGTATATTCATTATTATATAAAAAAATAATGCATATACTAATATTTATAATTTATTGTTACATAACCCCTTATAACACCTGCATAATACTGAAGAGTAAGGTGTGTGATGGTGAAAAACTCTTGGGGTGGCTCGGATAACATTGTGCGGGTGGTAATTTCTATCAATTTCCATTTCTCTCATAGGCGGTCCCGCTCGAGCTTAACATATTCAAGCTCGGCTTGTGCTTGGTCAAGAGTAAAGCCCAATGACACCACCTCCTTTCTGAGCTCTGAAAAATGGGCTTCGTATGGGGCACGTCTACTGGATGAGGCCATCACTTCCTTTGTATGAGTAAATTGGATTTTTTAAAGCCTTATATTTATATTAATCAGGTGATCACTATTCAATGACTATATTAGCAACGGTCACAATTCTTAACATAAAATCAAAGAAGTTGATATTTTATATAAACATTTTACATAAATAGGCATTTAATTAGATCAATAGGTATTTCCATTAATGAAATTTTGGGTCGTTATAGTGGATATGAAAGAAAATGAGTTTTTCCAATTGAAGAGAGAAATAAAGTCGATTTACACTAAAAATTATTTCTTGAATGTTGAGTACATAAAGAGAGTATAATGATGGTAAAAATTATATTCTAATGAAATAACTAGAATATAAAAAAAAATTATTTAGTTTATTTTGAAATGGATAATAATATTTCATCATTGGAATAATAAACATAAAAAATCTTGATAAATGATGAGATTATATCATAAAATAATTACCACATTGGTAACATTGAATCACAATCCCTATGAAATAAAAAAAATAAAAAAACATAAAATATCATGAAAAATAAATAAATTCATGATATTACATGTCAAAGAGGTTGTATAAATACCTTATAAAATAATATAGGTTCATAACAAGATATATGTCTCAATGAATGCAATTTGAGACAAAAAAATCCCTAACCTTTTATTAATATTTGGAATTATAAGCCACAATAAATCATAACATAAAATGAAAAATTACTTATCATGAAAATAAGGATATTCATGATATAACATGTCAAAGTTTATGTATATAAACTATATAGAAGAAACATGAGACGAATTTTAAAGTATCTGAGAAATAAAAGAGAGATTAAAAATCTCTTACCTTATGTCAGGAGTTCATTCATACATTTTAAAATGCCCTATATAATAAATATAATTTTATTATATATCAATTAAATAACCATAATTATATATATCATACCATGTATGATTTTATTATGACTTTTTATTAGTCATTTATTAAAAATTTCTTGTTAAAATATCATTTCAGATATAAAAAATTTTGTTCTTATGTATCTTTTGATTTGGTATTTTTAGTCCTCTTAATTTATCATGGTTACATAATATACATAATTATAAAAATGATATAACGATAATCTATAATCTATATATATTAATTTACCATAATCCATAAATGTTAGAGATATAAAATGAGTTACACCATTCATAAATATGGTTGGTTGTATGTATGTAAGATCCTTGTTTTCATTTTCTTGAAAAAATGAAAGAAATAAGGTCAAATAATATATTACCAATATTGAATAACTTTCCTATCTTATATATAATATATTATAATTAACTCTATCATTTTTACATTCCATGTAAAGAAAACATGAAAAATAAATCACACTGCTTCGTGAGGTGGTAGTCTGCCACACACATGAATGATGATTCTTTAACCCATTTTATGAAAGAGGGGAAGGATTAAGGTTTCCAAATTAACATAATAACGTATTATTATAATTAATGTACTTATTATTTTATATCATCATCACAAAATAATAATTGAAGGAGGCATTAGAAGAAAAAAAGTAATCACTCAGTTAGGGATGTTACTGTAACACCCCAAGTGTCACAACCCATCCCCCAGGACCCATGTCGTGACTACCCCAAGCCCGCCTTCCATAGGCCAGGGGCTGGAGACTAGCACCAATGGCATAATTACCTAAATTTGGGAAGGCATTTCCTTTATAACTGTAAACACACACACAATAGAGAACACAGCTGGATACAAAACACTAAGAAAAACTGTATAACTAGAGAGTGCTAAAAAGTAAAGGGGGGGAAATACAAGCCCAACTATAAAGTACAAGTACAATTGAAAAGGGACAAAACAGCTTAAAGATGAAAAGTAGCTCCTGGATCATCCACCATGGATCCTACCTGAAGGGTAGGTATAGATAGCCTCCTCAGCACTCCATGTTTGTCAGTCTCCTCCGGGTACCGACTTGTCATGAGGTCCACCTTCGAGCACCGTCCAGTCCTAGTACACTCAGCCTCGCTCAGCATTGTCCGTCATCTACATCAAACACAATGAGTTGCGTGAATATCTCGTGCATGGGTGAGTCTAACGATACTCAGTGAGGACCCTGAGACCCTCAAGGTCTCACAAAATCCAACAAGGATAAACCACAAGTTATGAAATCAACAGTCAAACCCACTTAGGTATATGCCCATACATATACCTAAGTTATCAAGTAATCCATATCAATCATGAGGTAAACACGAAAGTTGTGGACTCACCTCACATATTTATACAAATTATGTATAGAGATAGAGATGATCATATGTATCCACTAAATCATCTATTCTGTCGAACCCACACAGGATCCAGGAACATAAATCAGAACTGTCAAACCCACACAGGATCCAAGAAGAGTAAACAGAGCTCTCAAACCCACACAGAATCCAGGAAGAGTCATCGAAGCTGTCGAATCCACACAGGATCTAGGAACAGTCATCAGTGCTATCGAACCCACACAAGATCCAGGAACAGTCGTTAGTGTTGTCGAACCCACTCAGGATCCAGGAACAGTCATCAGTGTACATCCAGCCACGGGGTTCCGCACAAAGAATGCTTGATTCCAGGAGGATCCTCTCCTCAATCCAAGTTTCGATATATAAACTATGACAAATCCCCAATTTTATGTATCCAAAAGATCCGTCTTTTCATAAGAAACTCAACACGATAGATGGTGCATCAATCAGAAGCCCGGTCTGAGAGTTATTGGCATTTCTGTTCTGAGGGACCAGTTGGATTTATGTTCGATCCAACCTGGAAGTACCCCAACTATGTCCAAACCTTCATTGGGGTGTACCAAAAGAACTGTATTCCTCTAATGTTTTTGACGTTGTAGACAGTTCGTCAATCAGACGCCCGTAGCTCAAGTTACATGCAAAAGAGTGGAAACAGGTCAAACGGGTTCGGGTCCGGCCTGGTCGGACTGACCTGGTCCGTGGGTCCAACCCAGTCCATGGGTCCGACCTAGCCTGAGGGGGTGGCAAGGCCCACGCTAGGTCTGGCCCGCACGAGTTCTACGGCTGGCGGTCGTGGGGTCTGCCCTAGCCCCGTCGACGGGGGAGGTCATGGCCCCTGGTTCCCAAACGGCTTAGCCTTTCAGGTGAGATCCAAAACCGACACCACATGGAACTGGTCTGCATCACACTGGTGGCACGGTTGCGCCTCACCTCCTCCAGCAACCCATCTGCTCGGCCCCCGGTCCTCCTCAGGGTCGTCCTTGCGCCGGCTGCCACTGCACCGCTGCAGCCAGGCGGCCACGACCCCCTTTTTGCACCACCGCATGGCGTGGTTGCATCGCACCTTCTATGGTGACCCGGTGGCTTGGGATGCCAGTTTTATTCATGGTCGGGCATGCACCGGCCGCCACTACACCATCATGGCCCGTCGGGCGTTGTTTACTCCTCCAGCGGCGTTGTTGCACCTTCACCTTCCATGTGGTGATGGTGTCGCTCCATCAATCGGTGAACTTTCTGCAGGTCACCGGATGAGTTCTGGTGGCCCAATTATCATTTCAGAAGTGGCCGTGCATTTCTAGGGACATTGTCTTCAGTCCACAATCAATGTTGACAAGAATCGCTCATCCCTGTCTCATGTCGTGTTTATTGTCAAATTCCACAAAGAAGGCGGAGGGGTCGGGTCGTGTTTGTTTGGCCTGCACCCTCCATATTAGGGTGATACCAATCGGCCTTGGTTCTTAATCCTTTAAGTAAACAGAATAATGTGCAACAATTAACCATGGATGAACCCCTACCTCAGATTCTTTGATGTCTGGAAAGAAGATGAAGAAGTTGAAGATGGCGTCATTGGCGTTATTCAAGGACGATGTTTCCTCCCGCGTTCCGGTTGAAGATCAAAGAAGAAGATGTTCGTCATTGGTGGATAAATCATTCTTCATTCTTTGATGGTCATTCTTCGTTGGTAGAATAAGTTTCTCCAAGTGCTATCCCAACCCCTCTCCCAACAAAGGAATGGAAAATATAAATTAAATTATGTTTTAATAATTTAATTTGAATTACACCATTAATTCAAGAGGTGTTGTCATATTAAATTAAAAAGGGGGGTGGAACCATTAAAGTGGGGGAGTTTAAGATGTTTAAGCCTCGGGTGATCCCCACCACAATAAACAAGAAGGGGAGTTTAGACCTCGAGTTATCCCCACCTCCATAACCTCTCATGGGTGGTTAACGTGTGGTGGCCCCCACCTTCATCCTTCTCATGGATGTTTTAACCAACTAATAAAAATAAAGTTTACACAACCTTATTTTTATTTAATTCGTTCACTAAAACCTGAAAACTAACTTTTATTCTCGACCAACTGTCGTCGAGGTGAAAGTCTTCTTAAGAGAATACTGGTGCTGCGAGTTCAACGGTGCCTTAAGATTTCAATACCAAGCACCGGTTCAAAAGTTATAAAAACTCACTCGTGCATTTACTAAATGTACCCAAAAAGAATTTAGAAATTGATTCCAGGCACATCAGGCCCCGTAATCATGCGCCGTCAGTTTTCACGGACTCGTAAAATTTCCATGTATTTAAGAAAAAAAATCCACATAAATTCTAGGTATTTACATTCTACCCGCCTCAGGGATTTACGTCCCCGTAAGCTACAACATAAACTAAGGGAACAAGTGGGGATACTTGGAATGCATCTGAGTCTCCTGCCCCCATGTGCTCTCTTGGAGGTTCTCGTGCTACCAAAAAACGTGCCCCAGAGGTATCGACCGTCCACAAAGGACCTGATCCTATCAATCCTCAATCTCTACTGGAGTCACTTTAAAATTCTCCCCATCGTCGATGTCCATCTCTCCACGGTCAATGATGTGAGAAGGGTCGTGCACGTATCTCCTTAGCTGGGATACATGAAAGATGTTGTGCACCCGGTCCAATTAAGGTGGAAGAGCTAAGCGGTATGTCACCTTGCCGACTCTGCTGAGGACCTGAAAATGTCTGAAGAAACACAGAGATAACTTGCCACCTCAGCCAAATCTCTGTAATCCTCGTCGACGTGAGACTCGTAGAAATATGTGGTCACCATACTCGAACTTTAGAGGTATCCTTCTCCTGTTAGAATAAAACTTATGTCTTCTCTGTGCAGTCTTCATCCGCTCTTGAATGATCTGAACCTTCTCTGTGGTAGCTCATACCATCTATGGTCCCACTTGTGCTGACTCTCCAGGGTCAGTCTAACATAAGGGTGATCTACAAGTTCACCTGTATAATGCGTCTAAAGGATCCATTCCTATAGTGGAGTGATAGTTGTTGTGTTATGAAAACTCCACCAAAGGTAATTGATCTTCCCAGCTATGATCGAAGTCAAGGGCACATGCACGGAGCATGTCCTCGAGGGTATGAATAGTCCTCTCAATATGTCCATCTTTCTGAGGATGGAAGGCGGTGCTCAGATGAAGTTGCGTCTCGAAAGCCTCTTGCAACCCATTCTATAGCCGATAATTAAACCATGCATCACAATCAAAGATAATAGAAGAAGGTAATCCATGTATCCACACAATCTCCTGCACGTAGAGGCATCCCAAGCTCTCTACTGAACCCTAATCTCTGATCGGAAGGAAGTGGGCCGACCTGGTGAGTCGGCCAACAATCACCCAAATCGAGTCGTGACCCCTAGATGTACGTGGAAGTCCTTTCACGAAGTCCATGGATATCCCATCCCACTTCCACTCTGGGACCTCTGAAGGCTGAACCAAGTCTGCTAATACCTGATGCTCTGCTTTCATTTGCTGACAAGTGAGGCATCGAGAGACAAAATTCGCTACTACCTTCTTCATAAATGGCCACCAGTGCTATAGTTGAAGGTCCTGGTACATATTCATCACTCCTAGATTTACCTCTAAAGGGGATGTGTGGAACTCCTTCAACACTTCCACCTTAAGTGACACTGGTACCATTGTATGTCCTCTAAAGGGGATGACATGCTCCCCAGTTTCAGAAAATCCATCAGGTGCTTGCCTTGTGGATATCTGAGCACGTTGTGTCTCACAGTCAGCGTCCCTGCATTGCACTTCCCTGACTCACTGAAGAAGTGGGGGAGTGACTATAATAGACTAAAGGAAAGTTTCTCTATCTCTATCCACAAAGGATGTCTGCAAAGTGGCCAGCTTCTTTGTCACCTCGCCTAGAATCTGTATACCAGATCTTCTACTGAGTGCATCAGCAACAACATTCCCCTTCCTGGGAGTATAGACTATCTCAAAGTCATAGTCGTAGAAGATTTCAATCCAACGTAGTTGTCTCGGGTTTAGGTCCTTCTGAGAGAATATATACATGAGACTCTTGTGGTCAGAGTAGACTGTGAAACGCTTGCCCATCAGATAGTGTCGCCACATCTTCAAGGTGAAGACCAATTCTGCTAACTCTAGGTCATGGGTGTTGTAGTTCTTCTCATATTTTCTCAACTGATGAGAACCATAAGCAATCACTACATGCTCCTACATCAGGACACATCTGAGTCCAGTCCCTGATGCATTACAGTAGACTACGTACCCAACACCTTCCTCTAGAAGCCTCAAGATGGGGGCACTAGTCAGCCTCTGCCTTAGCTCCTAAAAGCTCTAATGACATCTCTCTGACCACATGAATGGATGCCCCTTCTTCATCAAGGATGATAGTGGTGCTGTAACTCTGGAGAAATCTAGCACGAACCTCCAGTAGTACCCAGCCAAACCCAAGAGACTTCGTACCTCTGTCACACTCCTGGGTGGCTCCCAAGAAAGTACTGCCTCAATCTTCACTGAATATATTGTAACTCCATCCTCCAAGATGACATGTACCAAGAAGTGAACCTCTCAGATCCAGAACTGGCACTTCGAGAGCTTACCATAATTATGGCGCTCTCGAAGTGTGTCCAGTACTACCTGCAAATGGTAGGCATGCTCCTCCTCAATAGTCGAGTAAATCAGAATGTCTTCGATGAAGACTATGACAAATCGATCAAGGTATGGCTGAAAAAACATGTTCATGAGTCCCATGAACACCACTAGAGCATTGGTTACGCCAAAAGTCATAAACAAGAACTCATAGTGGCTGTACCGACATCTGAAGGCCATCATGTGCACATCCTCGTCTCTAACTCTTAGATGGTGATAGCTTGATCTATGGTCTATCTTTGAGAATCACCATCCTCCATTCATCTGATCAAATAGGTCATCAATCCTCGGGAGTGGGTAATTTTTCTTCAAGGTCACCTGGTTCATGCGATGGTAGTCGACACAAAGCCTCAAGCTTCCATACGCCTTCTTGAAGAACAAAATCGCGGCTGCCCAGGGAGAAACACTGGGCCAGAATAATCCCTTCCCCTTTAAGTCCTCTAGATGTACCCGCAGCTCACAAAGCTCAGTGGGAGCCATCTGATATGCTTGTGTAGATATCAGTGAAGTCTCGAGGTACAGGTCAATGTAAAAGTTTACCTCTTTGTGAGGAGGTAGACCTGGAACATTATCAGAGAAAACATCTGCGTATTGGTCCTCCACCACAGGATAACTCTGACTATCCACATCAACTGCTCTAAGGGTATGGCAGGCCAACTGATGAGTGATTCGTTGTTCCCTCCTCTAAGTAAGTCTGTCCTATTCTACAAAGGCTCCCTTCTCACCGGTGAATGTGGACCTGGTTCCATCCGTGCAGACACACCGCACTTTGCGCCTAATACAGTCGATCTGAGCATGGACTGAAGATAACTAGTCCATACCCAAGATGAAATTGTAAGGCCTTGATGCCGCTATGAGAAGATCCCAACCAAATCTCTCACCTCCTAGAGTAATCTCACACTACCAGCACCAGTGCGTGGTCATTGAGTCTCCTCTCGTAAGAGTCTCTAGCCATAAGAATTGAGCCAATGGTTTCATCAGAATCTCTGAGCTCCAAATGAGGTTTATGGAAATGAAAGATTGACTGGAACCAGTGTCTATAAGAACTGCAGCTCTGGTGGATTAGACACAGATCATACCTCAAATCATCTCTGGAGCACCATGATTTTATGCCTCAGCTTCCTGAAGATGAGCTCTCTCATGTCCACCTGCTCCCTACAGTCGGGGTGGACCTCCTGGTGGTGGTGGTGGTGGTGGTAACACCTCGTAACAAAATCCACCGCTAGTTGCATGACCATCTCTTCTGCCATCATTACATATTCCCTGCGGATCACCTCAATCAAACCTCTGCCTCTACCTGAGAGGTCCCTTAACTGTCTGTTGATCATCCAAATGGAGGGTCTGACAGTCATGATCCATGTCACCCTACCCACTGCATATGAAACACTAACTATTCCTTGAATGATTGGATCTGTCTCGTGTACCTCGTACAACCGAACTCTTGTCTTGAGGTCGTCCATTGGATTGTATGGTGTGCTTGTACCTCTACGACATATGTCTGCTTCCAACTGCAGAAGACTCCACTATGTGATGCCTATTGGTGGGTCTCACAACTGGTAACTGCTTAGCGAGGAAACTCTCCACTATGAGGGCTTGGTCCAACACCCCCGCCTATGTCAGGATGCTAAGGGAGATCATTGAAGCTCTGATCTCTCGCCTGAACCCCTGCTCGAAGGTCCGGGCCCTAAAAATGGGTCCTGAACAATATCTATGGAGTAGCACGAGTGGTCGGTGAACCTCACTGAGTACTGTGCCACTATCATGATACCCTACTGTATATGAAGTAGCTCCAGTATTCGCAAAACTCATAGGGTGGGTGGGACAAACTCCGCCCGAAACAGGCTCTCAAAGTCTTCCTAGAGTGGTGTCTCCTCGTCATGCACCTAGAGCATCTGGCTCCACCATATGCCTACTACATCCTGAAGGACACTCGCGACAAGGATCACCATAAGGTCTGCTGGTGTCCCTACTAGTCTGAAGACTCTCACCACAGCCTCCAGCTAATCCTCACCTGCCTGTGGGTTCGTCTCGCCCTAGTACCTGAGTGGTATCTGCCACTGGAACTCGTGCAACGCGCTCAGGAAGTGTGCACTCTCTACTTCTATGGATGGTGGAATCAGTGGCCCAACGGGTAGTGGTATCATTGGTGCCTCCGCTGTGATAGGGCCCTACACCAAGGCCTCGTCACTCAGTTGGATGACATCTTGTACAAAGCCTCGAACCCTGGATGGCTGTCTACGTGGAGGAATCCTATAAAGAAATAGGTGATCCATGGTCAAAAAGTTATACTTGGTGAGATGACTCGAAGATATCACAAAGAAAACTCTTCAAAACACACATTCCATCAGTGTTTTTGTGCATTGAGTCAGAAATCAGAAGTCAGGGTCCTGGTGTAGGGAAACGTCTACCGCCGCACCAACACTAGACTCCCTGAACTAAAAACCACACTTAGTACCCTTAAAACTATTACTTCACATAAAAGGTCAGAGTCCTAAGTTTTGTGGTAGAACTGACTCCTCTGATACCAATTTTTCATGACCCGTCCCCCGGGGCTCGTGTCGTGACTACCCCAAGCCCGTCTTCCATAGGCCAGGGGATGAAGACTAGAACCAAAGGCATAATTCCCTAAATTTGGGAAGGATTTGCCTTTATAACTCTAAACACACACATAACAGAGAACACAGCAGTATACAAAACATTAAGAAAAACTGTATAACAAGAGAGTGCTAAAAAGTAAAGGGTCCGGAAATACAAGCCCAACTGTAAAGTACAAGTACAACTTAAAAGGAAAAAAATAGTTGAAAGATGAAAAGAAGCTACTAGATCATCCACCACAGATCCTACCTGAAGGGTAGGTACAGATAACCTCCTCAGCACTACATGTAAGTCAGTCTTCTCTTGGTACCGACTCGTCGTGAGGTCCACCTTCAGGCATCGTCCAGTCCTAGTACACTCAGCCTCAGTCAGTGCTGTCCATTGTCTGCATCCAACACAATGAGGTGCGGCCATAGCCCATGCAGGGTCAAGTATAATGATACTCAGTAGGGACCCCAAGACCCTCAAGGTCTCACAAAATCCAAAATGGATAAACCACCACAAGGTATGAAATCAACTGTTAACCCCACTTAGGTATATGACCATACATATACCTAAGTAATCAAGTAATCCATCTCCATCATGAGGTAAACATGAAAGTTACTAACTCAAATCACACAGGTATACAACATATGTATAGAGATAGAGATGATCAAATGTAGCCAATGAATCAAATATTCTGTTGAACCTAGATAGGATTTAGTAACAGAAATAAGAACTGTCGAACCCACATAGGATCTAGGAATAATAAAGACAGTTTTCAAACCCACACAGGATCCAGGAATAGTCATCGAAGCTGTTGAACCCACAAAGGATCCAGGAACAGTCTTCAGTGCTATCGAACCCAGACAAGATACCAGAACAGTCTTCAGTGCTATCGAACCCACTCAGGATCCAGGAACTGTCGTTAGTGTAGATCCAACCACAGGGTTCCGCAAAAAGTATGCTTGATTCTGGGAGGGTATTCTCCTGAATATAAGTGTCGATACATAAAATTACATTAATCCACAAGTTTATGTATCGAAAATATTTTCCTTTCCATAAAAAACTCAACCTGACAGGGGGTACGTCAATCGGACGCCCAGTCTGAGAGTTATTGGCATTTCTGTTCCGAGGGCCTGGTTGGATTTACGTTCGATCCAACCCAGATGTACTCCAACTATGTTAAAACGTTAAGTGGGGTAAACCAAAATAACTGTCCTCCTCTAAGTTTTCCGTCACCACAGATAGTTCATCAATCGGATTTTCCGTCACCACAGATAGTTCATCAATCGGATGCTTGTAGCTCAAGTTATGGAAAAAAGAGTGGAAACAGGTCAAACGGGTCTGGGTCCGGTCCGGCCTGACTCGGGTCTGGACTGGGGTCCCACCCAGTCCATGGGTCTGACCCGGTCTGTGGGTCCTACCTGGCTCGTAAGGGCGGCCCATCCCACGCTGGGTCTGGCCCAGCCCACGGGGGCGGCCCGGCCCGCGATAAGTTTGGCCCGCGTGAGGCCCGCAGCTGGCGGTCGTGGGGTCCGCCCTAGCTGCGTCCAAGGGGGAGGTCGCGCCCCCTGGTTCTCGAATGGCTTATTCATTCAGAAGAGATCCAAAACCAGTTCCACGTGGCACTGGTCCGTGTCACGTGGGACCCACACAATGGGGTCCCGCTGCTCCCGGCTGGCTAAGCGGCCAGCCGCCTACCGCGCATCACGGTTGTGTCACGCCTCCTCTAGTGACTTAGGGGCTTAGGCCGCTGGTCCTCCTTGCGGTCGGACTTGTTCCAGCTGCCGCTGCACCACCACGACCAGGGGCCCGCGACCCCCTTTTTGCTCCACTGCGCTGCGCGGTTGCGCCGCGCCTTCTCTGGCGACCCGGCAGCTCAGGCCTCTGGTTTTCTTCAAGGTCAGGCTTGTGCGGGCCGCCGCTACACCACCACGGCCCGTCAGTCGTGGGTTACTCTTCTGGCGGAGCGATTTCCCCGCCACCATCCATGCGGTGATGGTTTTTACTCCATCTGTCAGTGAACTTTCCGCGGGTCACCGGACGAGTTCTGGTGGCCCGATTCTCATTCCGGAAGTGGCTACGCATTCCTCAGGACGTCGCCTTCGATCCGCAATCAACATTGAAAAGAATCGCTCATCCTTGTCTCATGCTGTGTTAAGCATCAAATTACACAACGAAGGTGGAGGGGTCGGGCCATTTTTGTTTGGCCCTCACCCTCCGTGTTAGGGTGATAACAAGCGGCCTCAGTTCTTAATCTTTGAAGTAAATCGAAGAACGTGCAACAATTAACCAAGCATGAACCCCTACCTCAGATTCGATGATGTCGAGAAAGAAGATGAAGAAGTCAAGGATGACGTCATCGACGTTCTTCAAGGATGGCACTTCCTCCCTTGTTCTGGTTGAAGATTAAAGAAGAAGATTTCAAACGTTGGCAGATGAATCGTTCTTCATTCTTCGATGGTCGTTTTTCATTGGGAGAATAAGTTTCTCTAAGTGCTCTCCCAACCCCTCTCCCAACAAAGGAATGGCCAATATAAATTAAATTATGCTTTAATAATTTAATTTGAATTACACCATTAATTCAAGAGATGTTGGAATAATAAATTAAAAGGGGGTGGCACCATTAAAGTGGGGGAGTTTAAGAGGTTTAAGCCTCGGGTGGTCCCCACCACAATAAACAAGAAGAGAAGTTTAGACCTCAAGTGGGCCCCACCTCCATAACCTCTCATGCGAGGTTAAGGTGTGGTGGAACCACCTTCATCCTCCTTGTGGATGTTTTAACCAACTAATAAAAATAATGTTTACACAACCTTAGTTTTATTTAATTCATTCACTAAAACCTGAAAACTAACTTTTATTCGCCACTGACTGCCATCCAGGTGAAAGTATTCTTAAGCGAATACCGGCGCTGTGATTTCAACGGTGCCCTCGGATTTCAATTCTGTGCACCAGTTCAAAAGTTATAAAAACTCACTCATACGTTTACTGAAAGTACCCAAAAAAACTTCAGAAATTGATTTCGGGCACACCGGGCCTCGGAATCATGCGCCGTTAATTTTTGTGGACTCGTAAAATTCCCATGAATTTATGAAAAAAAATCCATGTAAATTCCAGGTCTTTACACCAAGATTCCATGGTATGTTTCCCTTTGAATAATGCAATATCTTGCATTGTACGCAACTTCGAGATTCTAACACACTGCAACCAATCAAACTGGCCGTTATGAATAGTAATACCAACTTTTTGAAATTTTATAAATTTTATCATTCAAAATGGACTTCATTTTTCGATTTGAAATATTGAAATTAGATTAGGGTGAATTTTTGGTATTTTTCTGAAAACATTCAATTAATGATGAATAGTAAAAAACACTACGTTATTGGTTAAAACCGAATTTTTATTTAAATAAATATTAATTTTCTTTAAATTTGTTTTAGGTCAAAATAGATACATAATACCTATATAAGTTCAATATAATTCATTGGATTCATTTTATAATAATCTTAGATATATAAAATTTTTATTGAACTTTTTACCATCTTTTATCCACCTCCTAGGATCATTTGTAAATTTACATAAAACTTAATTTTACCACTTCTGTAAGTTGAATTTCAAAAATATGAGAGACACAGTAAATATCAGTATGTAAAATGTGGTCCAATAAGATGATATCATAATTACCATAACACATGTCTTAATTCTATTGGATAAGTTTAATTCGACGAAAAACAACCTTATAAATAAAATATAATCTCTTTTGGTCCACTTAGTTTAGATTATGATATTTATTATTATTTTATTTAAAGAAGAGTTAAAAGAGTTAAATTTAAAGTTTAATAAATAAACCATTTTTAATATAGGGTTAGACACAATATAAATTAGACTATAAATATTCATTAGAAAGATAAAACGATTTCCTACATAATGGTATTTTATATATAATTTTATAGACATTAAATAATTTAATTTATTTATGACACAATGATGATGCAGTAATTACCTTATTAAAAAAAGATTAAAATAATTGATATTATAAGTATCCAAATAAATATAATTTGATACTTTTGATGAATTAGACTAATCTTATAGGTTACTATGACATGTTGGGGTTGTTTAAATAATTTTTTTTAAGTAATAATGTTGTTATGATTTTCACAAAAATCAAATACTAAATAGTTTCAAAATTGACATAATTGAGTTTTTAAAACCAATACTATATTATTAATGGATATAATATTCCTAAAAATATAAGGTTTTACCAAAGGACGTAGATAAGGTTATATATATTAATAATGAACCACTTGGGGTTCTGTTGGAAGTTTATAGTAGTTTTATTAACCATATAATATAAAAATACAAATATACATGGTAAATGACAAACTATTTAACTAAGAGTTAAATCTAAAATATAAGGTTAATGTGGTGACCTAAACCTGTCTAAAACATATTGGTTGAGAGGTTTTCGACCCATCCCAACCTTATCCTATAAATAAATCATTTTGGATCCATTATAAACTGAAAATGAGTTTATTATAAAATAATATTTCAAGCTTTTCCTAAAGAGACCCTCACCTCTCTTATAAAAGGGAACTTCCCATTCTCTTAATTTCACACCCACAAAGCCTTTTGCCTCATCCAAAAACTGACCAAATATCTTCCTAGATTTCCTCTCTTCATCCTAGAGTCCTTACATTGGTCAGAACGCCAACCTAAGGAGCCCTTTTTGATCAAATCAAAAGGAATAACCCAGAGAAGAGGTGAATATTTCATCACCTCTTTCAAGTTCTTTTCTTCAACCACTTCCTCTTTATTTGTTGTTTCCATTATAAAATAATAAGTATAGTATCTTATATATACATTTATGTTATTATAAAAAATTTACAGCCATATTCATTATTTTATCCATCATATGAATGACAAATTCACCATACGTGTGTACGTACAGCTTTCTATCTCCACGTCGGGGTGTAGTTTGTTATTCAAACACATCATTATTTGGATGGGTATAATAATGAGTATAAATAATTTAAATAATAAATATAACATGTTAATGATTTTTTATATATGATATACCATCCAATTTCATATGACTTCACCATCAATATAATGATATTGTCGCTCGTGCGTACGTACGAATTACCGTCTCCATGAACGTGATGAGATTCATTCCCCATCGTAATCATTCCTGAATAATTTTCATTTTATGATTAAAAATAATGTTTATGATCATAATATCATTCTGTATATGAATCAAATACATCCTATTCATGACAAAAAAGTCTTATGTAACTAATCATATAAAGGAAAATGAATCAGTTAACACCCAAAATGATGATACTACTAAAATATTATTAACAAAGAAATATTATAGGATCATATATGATATCATATTTATGTACATATTTCTTGTATAATTTAATAACAATTTTTTAACTATTATTCATAAGGTTAACATACCCTTGACCAAGGAAAAGTAAAGGTAAATTTCATGATCTCTTTATTATCTGAGGTTGTTTTTATGTAAGTATCTATTGGGACATCTTTATCATCCCCATATGTGTTTTTTTAAAACTATATTTCAAAAAAAATTTAATATTTACTAGACTATGGGTTAAAGTTATTTATACCCTTATTTGAACTTATATGTTTTGAAAAGAATCTTTCCGTCATTTTCCAAACAAGGTACGTTATGAACTTTTCGACAAAATTTAGGTAAGAATTTTTTTTAACTTATATAGAGGGTGCAGCTATTTTCCACCATTATAACATTATTGTAGATTCCCTTACAAGATTATAAGAATATTTTAAAAATAAATGTTTTCTTTTATAATTATGTGACTTTTAAATGATTTCAAAATAGAAAGAGATATTTCCCTCAAATAGTTTCGATTTCATCTATGTCAATATCCTTTGATAAATTTTACACTTGTTTTAAGTTGATTTATTATGATACAAATAATCCATATTGTATTTAAGGTTTTGTAATATTTTTTACTATGGATGAGATATTTTTTTACCATTCATGTTTTATAGTTAAATTATTGACATTTCGTATGCAATTTTTAATATGAATGTTTATGTTATGTTTCAACCTTTTCATATGAGGAATGTATTGGTATTAGTATGTGACAGGTGGATCTCACTACAGCTCCTTGATGAATGGGTAGGTATCATGATTCAAACTAGTTTCTTGGAACAAGGCCTTGAAAAAATCTTATTTGTAGTCTTGGCACAAGGCAGAGACTATGTGGTTATGAAGTCTGCCATTTTCCATTCCATCATTATGAAAGTGGATATTGATATTTCATGTCATTATTCGACTAGTAAAATATTCATGTGAATAAGTAAGTGGAATTATTTGATTTTATATTTGCCATATTATGCTGAATTTTAAGTTTAAAATGATTTTTTTTAGTCTTATACATTGCCTTAAATGTTTATGCCTATTTATAAAAGGTTCCGCTATATTGTTATTCTTACTGAGCATCTGATCTCACCCATTTATATGTTTTATTTTTTCCACGATGTGAAGAAGTATTTTATGGTTGACCTGTAGGGATAGGATAAGGATTTAGGTGTGTTCAAAAGGGGACAAAATTTTGTTGATGTTTTTATTTCATGATGTAATGTAAAAATTATGAATGTATCTAGTACTTCCAAGTCTACTAAACTGATTTTCCTTTTGGGATTTGATCCCTTGTTATCATGCCAATGATATGTAATAATGCACCAAATCTGGGTAACTCGGGTTGGGGCATTACAGTTACCTCTTATTTGGACAACTTTCTTTGGTTTTCTACAAAAGGCTTCTTAGGTAAGATTTGTGACCAAAAAATATATATCATATGGGAGGAGTGAATTAAGGAAGTTATTTTTTTAGATATTGATTGAACCAATGGATTTTTGAAGTGTGAAGAGGATATGAGAGGGGGTATCCTTTTATAAGTGAGGTGAGAGACACGCTTCTAATTTTTAAAAATAAAATGGTTTACCAACATTTTTCTCATGAAAAAAGGCTAAATAATATTCCATTATATAACCATGAAGGTATAGGGTGTAAATATGGAAATCCAATGTTTTTTGGACATGTTTTGGGCAAATTTTTACCCATATGTTTTTAGTTTAACCCATGATAAACCCATTTTTACCTTAACTACTATAAAATATATGTATTGTTTTTAATATTAATTATGTTAAATAATTAATTTTAAATTATTATATAATTTAAATTTTGATAATTCCAAATACGGAATCCATTTTTCCCAATACAACTAATATAATTTTAAAATTTTAATTTAAAATTAAACCCGCGGATATGACGAGAAAGCAAGTTTTCAATGGGAAACTTTTTATAAGCAGAGAATGTTTTATCATAAAAATTAAATTTTAGAATGATCTGAATGAACTAAATGTGATTAATTTATATATAATTGAATAAATATTACTTTTAAAACCATTTTAATACAATTTTTAGGTTTTTAAATGCTTCAATGGAAATGACAATTCTTAATAAAAATCAATATGTATCATTATTCATTAATAAAATATCTTTTAATAAAACTATAAAAAAATAAATCCAAATAAAATTTTTACATGATGATTTAAAAATGAATTTTATTTTTTAAAATATATTTTCTAAAAGTGGAAAAAAATAATTTTAAAATAATTGTGCAAAATGCAACAAAACATTTTTAGGAAAAATATAGTTTTTATGTATACAATTGGATTTATTCTTATCACTTTTCTATAAACTCATAATATTTATTTTAAAATTTTTATTGAATATATAGTATATAAATTTCATTAAAATCATTCACCAAAAGTGATTTTTTAAATTTACTGATGTAAACCACATTTGTGCGCATAAAGATAGTTTTTTAGAAAAATATTTCATTTATTTTAAAATGGTTCTAATTTTAATTTAAAATGAATTAGTCACCAAAAAATTAATTTTATATACATTTTTAAGTAATTTATATTTTTAATTTATTTACTCTTATTTATACCCATCATTCCATTTTCTAGTTGATAACTATCATATTAAATAATAAAATTTTAATAGTTTTTCATGTTTTATTTAAACTCGATGTTCCATGTAACGTAATCCGAACCCTACATTACATGTAATGAAAGAAAAAAATGTTGTGTGTAATACAAGATAAACTCAATGTTCCATGCAATGTGAGATAAATTCATTTTTGTGTATAATGAAAAATATCAAAAATATTAAATTTATTTGAAAACAATATTTCAAAAAATATCATGGTGTTTCATTCTATGTCATTTTAATAAATTATAACCTCACAATTTAACTTATACTTGATAAAAAAGGTTTTAAAATTTGAAAATATCATTCTATGAAACCCACATTATAAAAAGGTTTAATAAAAATTTCTCTTAAAATGAGAGAAAGGGAAGTGAGAGTGTCTTCTGAAATAAAACTTAATATGTTTCTAAATAGGATATCATATGTGGAAAAAATATTTAGAATTAGAAGAAAACCATAAATCTCAAATAATTATAGAGAATGATAGAAATAATTGATTTCAAGAAAGTGAATGATCTAGATAAAATCAATAATAACAAAAATGTAAACCAAAAGGTGAAAAGGATTATATATATCATCAGTAATAATAGTAATAGGATAATGTTTTATTTGAAGATACTTTTCTTAATGTGGT
Organism: Viscum album; assembly: GCA_963277665.1. Classification (NCBI taxonomy): domain Eukaryota; kingdom Viridiplantae; phylum Streptophyta; class Magnoliopsida; order Santalales; family Viscaceae; genus Viscum; species Viscum album. Next base: position 124,865,127 of record OY728139.1, on the reverse strand, counting down.
GTAATTTTTATGAGAAGAAATAATTACTTTAATTCATTCTATTTCATATGGACAATCTAATCATTTGGTTATTCTTCAATCAATATCCACATAATATCTTACTTTAATAAATAAAGATGACATTTTTTTATACCTGAATCACTAGTGAATCATAAGACCCATAAAATAATGATAACTCATTCCTCCTTTATCTAGTTATTATCAAAAAGATAATTGTTGGAATAGGTTATCCAATAACATCAAAAGTTTAACTTATTCCATTTAATGAGTAATTATCATTAAGGATCCTCTTAGTCTAACAAAAATTTAAATACAAAAAAATTTGAAAGAATGTCACTAAATTTCCAAAACTCAACTTAACATTAATCCCCCAAATATCAATAAGTATATCTTAATTTTAAAACGCAAAATATGTGAATAAATTGATCATATATTCTCTTAAAGTAATGTAATAACCATAATTACCATGAAACCTCAACGAAAAAAATGATTCGGCATTCTTAAATAAAACCACATATTATTTAATATATTCCATAAATCCAAAAAATATTAATATCCATCATAGATGACATAAAATACTTTTTCAACTAATAATTAATCATTTTTTGGTTCATCAATAAAATACAATTTACTTTATCCATATCAATCATCTCTTTATAAAAAATAAACACCATTTTGTCAATATCATAAACTTATTCAGGGTTATATTTCCTTAATCATGTGTTTTCCATAAAATATCCCCTTTCTATTAAATAAAATTTTCAGATTATCAAAACAATTCAACAAATTATTTAAAATTGATAATGAAAAATATATATATATAAATACATATATAAATTTTATGATTTATATAACATAATACTTAAATTGCCATGAAAAAAACATTAACCATTCCACTTCATTATTAAACCATTAACTATGATTCATCATCTTATTCCATGACACCACTTTCCTTTCATATTTTTTGTGGAATCTTTATTATTAGTAGTATAACCATTACTCATACCACCTTGATAATTCTTATCACAGAATTTCCCCCTATGACTTTTATTCATATAATTTACATTCTTTCCACATTTATAACATTTCATCATTAATGATTACTTAGGGAAACCATTATGATCATACATGACATTAAATGAACTTTTCATTTTTTCTTGGAAATCGCTTACTCCAGGACCTTCTTCCTTACATATAGAAAATCTTCACATTCCTTTGATACATTCCTTTGAGTGCTTCTTCCAACATTATTGATATATGGAAAACATAATCTTATTTCATCCATGGTCTCCACCAACCAAACCCTCAATGAACTTTATCCTTGTCTTCTTTTGTCAGTCTGAGAGTTGGTTAAGGTGTAAGTTATTAATCATGTAACGTGATAATTGATTTGGAATAATCATATTATCCTTCACTCCAGTTATCATCCCATTTGGTTTCTCATCAACACATTGCAAATAAAATTTAATATTAATCCAATTCCTTCGAGTTATCACCATTGACTAAAACCAAAATACAGATTGTGGGTCATAATATTCATAATGGTAAACCAAATAATCATTAAAATTCACTTATTGTATGTGTAAATCATGACACCTTATCTTCAATGTATAGAGCCCTAGGCTTAACATTGGCCATTCATGGTCCTTATTTAAATATTTCATAATAGTTTGTAAATATTTTGTGAATTTACAAATAATATCCACTGGGAGTGTCAATCCAACTCTATAGAAAGGAATACTCTCATTTAATAGGTTATAATTGAGTCCAAATCAATATTTACTTTTAATATTTATTACCCCTAGGTAACTATATTCTAGATCTACATCCACATATAGTATATATACATAAATTTAATTTATTAAAAACTACTCCCTCTATAGTTTACCAAAATTACAGGACATGTTCCTATAATTTACCTCAGCTTTAAACTTATCCTTAGTCATATCACTAGAAATATATTTAGAAATATCCCTAGGGATCTTAATAATTTTTTCTTATCCTAATTACTAAATTTTAACTAAACATATACTTTAATACCAACTGCATCGACCTAGGATTTACATACATAAATATTACACCTTTTTTGAATAATATTCAATACATGTCACAAAAAAATTCTTGAGGACCATAAAGGTTTAGTGTCTTTAGAGACTATAGATACAATCTTATTATTTCTTGATATATATTAAACATATCCCATAAATATATTCAAACATAGTACTCCTCTTAGACATGCCCTACTAAAAACATTTCATCATATGCTTGGGAATAGAAACGTATGAAAGGAAGATCTTAGATTCTAAGTAAGGGTAAAAAAAGGTGATATAAACATATCATGAGAATAAGGGTATGAGAAAATGATAATAAATTTTGAAAACTATAAACTTCAAAACATAGATCATAATCATGAGTCATGAAATAAATATAATTTTTTCATAAGACATGAATCATAAGGAAATCAAATAAAATGAACCATGAGAACATAACAATGGCATACGGAAAAGATTTGTGGCATACACATAGACATAAAACATCATTTACAGAGTAGTCAAGGATCATTTATAAGGTTATATTAGTGAAATGGGTTCACCCCCCAAAATCTCATAGTATTAAAGGTTCACTCCCATGACTATAATTGGTGGATAAAGTCATGTAATTAACTAGTTTGACTCCCTATCTCATTCCTTTTTATCTCATGAGATATCAATTTATACTAAATTTATTTGAGAGAGATACTAGTCCCACCCATCTTAGTTATAATGTAACCACTATCCTTGGCTATTACAGAACCACCATCACATAATGAAAATAATATATATGTGTTCCAAAATATCCTAAATCATTCATCGTATCAAAACCCCTGAAAATAAGTGGGTTTCATAAACATTTCATCATAACATAAACTATATAAAATAAACATTTTTTCTATTCATTTCATTATTTCATCAAAGAGTAACCCACAGAAAAAGAAGTGGGTTTCATAAGCATTTTATCATGGTATGACCCATGAAAGAGAAATGGGTTTTATAAAAATCATTTTATAATAAACACAAACCATCTATATAATAAATAATAATGGTATCCTTGGATCATATCCTTATAAAATCATAAGTAACACCAAAGGAATTCATCTTAGATGGAAAATAATTTTGAAAAATTTAATGGAATATTTTATGAGGAAAATATCTCTTCCACGTTGAAAAACTAATTTAAAACATAAAACATTTTTAAAATATGATTCTTTAAATATAAACATGGAAACTTAAAAATGAGGTTTTAAATTCATTAACAAAATTTCTTGAGGAAAATAACCTTTCTTTTAAAATAAAATTTTTAAATTGAAAATTTTTAAGACAATTTGAAAATGCATTTATTGGAAAATAAACATTGATAATTATAAATTAATCTTAAAAACAATTATTTATTGATGATGGATGAAAATATCATTCGAGACGTACACATTTAAAATATATTCCCTTCACATTTTTTGTAAAAGCCAAAGATGCAAAGTTTTTTTTTTTGAAAATGACATGATCATTCCTTTGAAAACACTTTTTAAAAATAAAACATGGGTAAAAATTTATTTAATAAATCCTATCTAAAATTTCAATACATTTTTAAAATTTTATTTTAGAAAACATGATTATTGAAGAAAATTTGGTTTTTTATGGTAGAGATAAATAAATTTTATTTATTTTAAAAACCTTCCTTTTGAATATTGTGAACATAAAGAGAGGAAAATAAAAAAAATTATACTCATGAAATAACCAAAGGATACAAAAATTCATGATTTTATTGAGAGATGGATCATAATATTGCTAATTATAATCATAAACATAAACAATCCTGATAGATGATGAGATTTTACAATAAAACCATTACCACTTTGGTAACATTGAATCAAATGAACAATGAAAGAATAAAATTTTATGAAACATAAATATCATGGGAATAAATAAATTTATGATATTACATGTCAAATGGGTTGCATATATACCCCATAAAATAATATATGTGCATAACATGACATATTTCTCAAAGAATGAAATTTGAGATAAAAATCTTTTACCTTTTTAGTAATCCTTTGAATAGTAATTTCCTATAAATAATAACAAAAAAATGAAAGTTTATTTATCATGAAAATAACTATATTAATGGTATATAATTTCAAACTTTTATTATATATACCTCAAAAAATAAATAAGTGGTGAAGTTTAATATGTCTCTCATAAATAAAAGAGATACTAAAAATCCATTTCATTAAGTCTTGACTTATTTTGTACACATTTGAAACTCCCTTATAATAAACATAAATTTATTTTAAATATATTTAAAAACAATAATTATATATATCATATAATAAATGATTTTATTATGTCCTTTTATTACCTATTTATTAATAATTCCTCGTCAAAATATTTTTTCGAATAACAACCACTTTGTTTTTTGTGTTTGTTTTGATTTGGTATTTTTGGTCCTCTTACTCTGATCATTGTTCCACTATATATAGAATGATAAATAAAATCTAAATAAAATATATATTCAGTATATAATGTTTAAAATTTTATATTTTTATAAAATGTATTTTTTTAGTCTTGTTTCTTTAGTATCTTGCATTAAACACAACATCGGTTTGGCTTACATTGCACGCAACTATGAGTTTAAACGAAAACATGAGACACTATTAAAATAAAATGACCCTTATAACTTAGCTATTAAATTATATATTATGAATATTTTTAACTAAAATATAAAAATATATGGTTTACACAAATATAAGATGAATTTATTGGCTACTGATTAATTATAAATGGAAATATATATCAATTGATTATAATGAAAAAATATATTTTTATTATTATCTCAAAGTCCTTTTGTCTTAATAAATTAAATTAATTGAATTATATTAATTAAATATATTTTTTATATTCTTGATAAAATATTTATTATATTCATCCAATAGATTTTATAAGTAAAACATACGGAAAAAATTCAATTTCATGCATAAAAACTATATTTTTTAAAAGGGTATTTTACCGCCTTCTAATGGTGAAACCATTTTAAATAAAAATTTTGAGACTTTTATAGTTTTTATATAAAACAATAAGCATTTAATTTTAAATTGGGATATAGAAATTTACATTGGTTGAATTTTTTGTATTTTTTAATATGTTTCATGTTTTGATGAATAGTAATAAAATATGCATTTTAATATAAAACAACATTTTCATCTAAATAATTTATAGTTTTAGAATATATTTTTAAATGAATTTAAATTATAATTATATCATATTTTTATCATTTAATCCAATTTATTTCATTGGAATAAATTTCACGTTGAATTTTGATATAAAAACAATTTAGTCTTTTTAACATTTTTACTTTTAAAATTCATCTTCCCATTCCGTCGATGAGATTAATTTTAATTTATTTACTAAAAATTCTGTGTTTTGAATTTGGAAAAATGGATTCTATATTTGGAAACATTGGGTACAAATTATGTTAATAGTTTAATTTTATTTTTTGGTAATTATGATTAGTAACTTTAATAACTTTTTATTTACATGATAAAAGCTAAATTAAGTAATTAAGTGTAAAAACTAATATTATAATATTATAAAATTACCCTAACACTTTTCATAATTTCATTGTATGAGTTTTTTTCTAACAAAATAATCCTTGGTCTGAAATTATAACCTTTTTAAGAAACTTGGATGAGATTATGACATTTATTATATTTTATTTAAAAATAATTTAAAGATGTCATACTCATGTTTTTTGTAAATATATCAATTTTAATATGGGGTTATATAGAGGATATTTTCAACTATAATTATTAATTTTAAATCTAGTGTTTTTTATTTATCATGGAAATTTATTTTAATTTTATAGTAATTAAATAATTTCCTTAAAGGCTTATATAATGAAGATGCAGTAATTATTTAAGTAATTGAAATATCTAATAAATTATATTCAAAATAATAAAATAAATATTATTTTATATAATTAATGTCAAAAAATAATTTTATTGACTAATTTTATATGTAGGGATAATTTAATATTGTTTTCATGAATATATCAGATTGTTATGATATTTATAAAAAAGACAATTGATGAATAGTGTCAAAATTGACACTAATAATATTTTATCAAAATAATAATTTATTAAATAATATTAAAATCATATAAAATGTTTAAAAATACAAAATAATTATAATATTGTCTAATATGTTATAAATTACTCATTTAAGGTCTAATTGACACCACATAAGTAAAAAATTCAACCTTTTAATGTTGATAAATTTGTTACTTTAGTTAAAATTGAAATAGGTTAACTAAGGGTTAATCAAAATGATGAAGTTTAAAAAACAGCCAAGATTTGTCAAAAATATATTGTTTTATGAGATTATGACACTATATTGTATTATATTTTAATTAATATCATTTTTAGGTTTTTTTATAAATATTGAATTTATTATAAATTAATATTTTCTGAAATTCCAAAAGTGCCCCCACCTCAATAATAAAAGGAAACCTCATCCCTCACTTATACACAACACTTTGAGCCCTCAATATTATCCATCCCATGACCATTTCTCTTCTACATTTTCCTATCCACATTCTCTAGGTTCTTCCCTTCTCAAAGAACCAACTCCAAAGTCCTTTAGAAGATATCAAAAGGAGTCATTTTGAAGAATTTGTAATCAGTCTAACAGATAACTCTCTTTTCCTACTCTTCTATACATCATCTAAATCAATTATATATATCATAAAATAATAAGTTTGTAATAATAATTATTCTGAAATTCTATTATGATTATTTACACACCATTATACAACCCCTTTTCCATCGAACAAGAAGTGAAAGTATCATTCGTGCGTACATACGACTTACCATCTCCACGTAGCGATTAAATTAATTTTCCATAAACATATTTAATGAGTGAGAATTATGATGGGTTTAATATTTATATATGATATTTTTGACATAATTATACTTCTATAATGATAATATCAAATCTACCTTTTTCATTTAATATTTTTGGTAAATGATAATGTTACTCGTGTGTACGTATGGCTTACAATCTTCATGATGCGATGTGATTCTCTTTTCATATATATTTCACATGGATGGTAATAAGGATTAATTTTATGAATATATATGATATATTTAATATAAAAATGATAATATAATGATAATATATCATATTAATTTCTTTATTTTAATATAATAAGAAATTAAAAACAGCGTTCATGCATACATACGACCTACCATCTCCATGAACTGTGTATTTTATTTTCTAACACTAAATTTTATGAATAAAAAAGAATAAAAATATACTGAATATGTATATATGTATATGTCATGGTTATCAATCTGTAGATGATTAAATCAGGATCTATGAAAGAGTTCTTAGGATAAAAAATCAAAACATGTATGAAAAACAAAGTGGTTATTACCCAAAACATAACTTTAACATGGAATTGTTAATAAAAGAGAAATATAAAATCATAAGTAAATCATATATGTTATTATATATATGAATATTGTTATATTTTATATTTATAATAATTGTATATTTATTATATTGGAGGGTTTAATATTTATGAAGGTATTCAACACTTAATGTAATGGAATTTTATCTCAATTTTTATTTTTAAGAGATACATGACATATTCACTACTCACTTATTTTTTGTGGTGTATATAATAACATATGACATGATATATCATTAATTTTATTTATCTAATAATATTAAAATCGTTAATAGATGTAATTATTTCATGGGGTTCATGATTCTAAAATTACTTTATTAGTAAAATGATTTCTAGTCTCACATTTATTTCTGTAAGGCATATGCCATATTCACAACTAGTTTCTTCTACATGATTTATATATTGTACATGAATATATTTTATGAGTATTATCCAGAATATTATTATATGTTCATATCCTTATAGTTTTATTTCATTCAAAAGGCATATAATTTTGTTGATTATAAAGTGATGAGTATTTATTTCGCAATCTCTTCAATATTTGGGATTGTTTCATTTTAAGTCTACATTGGGAAATATTTATAATCAATTTCCATGTTTTATAAGTATGTTTTCAAAAACTGTTTTACTATTCTAATATGTATTTTAAAAGTCATTTTCCCATTTTTCTAAATTTTTACTACATGGTTTAAAAGGAATCTTTTGTCATTTTCCAAATGAGGTACTTTGTGAATTTTAAAGAAACAGTATGAGAAAAATGTTTTATTTTAACTTATAAGGAAAGAACATATTTTTTCTCCATCATGATGAATTAATTATTTGAAGCTTCCTTTATAATATTATAAGTTTATTTTCAAATAAAATATTTTCTTTTAAAATTTTATACAATTTTAAGAAAAAAAAACATTTTCAAATTAGAAAGGATATTTTTCGTCAATAGTTATTTTCAAGTGATCTCTCAAAATTATTTTCAGTATAAGATAAAAATATTTGATGTTAATTATGTTTTACTAGGGTCATTATTCAATGATACCATTCTTGTTATTTCTAATAATGGATTATGTTTCTGATGGAATGATTTTTATGAAACCCATTTATTCTTTATGGGTTATGTTATGATTTGATGATGTTTATGAAATCCATTTCATTTTCTGGGTTCTAATATAATGAATGATTCATGTTCTTATGGAACACATATGTATAGTTTTAAATATTTAACAAGTGGGACCTATATCTCCCTCAAATCCATTGGTAAATTAAAAATGTTCTATGAGCTAAAAAGGGTACACGAGAGGTCATACTAAGACCTCAAAAAGAGGGTACATGGGAGTTTATCCTAAGATCAAAACAAAAGGGTACAAGGGATGACATCTTAAGTCTGCTAAATATGGGTACATTGGGGTCATCCTAATCCCACTACAAGAGGGTACACAGGATGTCATCCTAAGCCTAAAACTTAATGGTACATGGGATGCCATCCTAAGACTGAAGTAGGTACACAGGTCATTAACTCAAGCCTAACATACTATGAATGACTTGGAATGGATCATTCACATAATATATTATAAGATTAAGTGTATGGTATAATTTCTACATATTATTCCATTTTTATACTCTCATGTATCGTGGGATTTTATTTTATTATTATTCATGTCTTATGATCTACTAATATTTATTCCATGCCTCATGCATATGATCTTTCATATGTATGGTATGATCTTAAAATGTTATGCTCATATTTTCGTACCCTTATGTTCATGTTATACTTATGTATCTTCCATGTTTAACCTTATTGGGAATCTAAGACCACCCTTTTCTTATGTTTTCTTTACTTCAGTTATAAATATAGGTTTTAAGTAGGAGTATTTAAAGGGAATATATTTTTGGGAAATATTAAAGATAGTTCACCAAATTAGAAGAATGTGTTCCAAGTTTCCAAATGCAATAAAATATTATGGATCTTGGGCATATTTTTATGAAATGAAATGAATATTAATTTAAGAATATGTAACATACAGATACTAAAATCCCAAATCATTATATTTATCATCATAGCAATGTTTTATTCAATATTTGGAAACTAGGATGAGAAAAGTTTAGTCAGATCCAAAGGGATATTTCTAAGGATATTTATAGGTATGTCTCTAAGGATAAGCCTAATGTTTCATAGAAAGGTGTCATAATTTATAAATCCTATAATGGATTTTCCATGATTATATGGTTATCTACTATAATAACATTTTCTCACACTATGCTTTCTAGTTTTATTCATTGGAGGGAACCAGAATTTACTAGCCTAACATTGAATATGGTAGACAATTTGGGGATTATGGGAAACATATTTGGATAATGACTAGAGAGAAATATATTTTGATTATGCCAAGTCAACTATCATGATATATTATTAACAATGTGAACTTTTGTTGTATTACTAATACATAGAATAAGAGGAAGATGGAATTTTATGAATGTTCATATGGTCAGAAACATAGATGAAAGAATATTAATATCTCTCAATGTCAAGAACAAGTGAAGCAGAACCTTGAGGAATATCTCAAATGGAGGGGAATATGTTATCTTTGTAGGAAAAAAGGTTATAGAGTGATGAATTTTCATGGAGATCAATATATTATCTGTGGTGAACTTGTACATTGCCCAGCTCAATTCCCTCACCTAATAATTTACATCTAAATAAATTAAGGACCTATTATATGAAAATCATGTAAGGGGATGGATTTCAGTTTTTATGTATTTAGATTAAAAAATTATGAAATATATAAATATTGTTTAGATTATGTGATTTTTTCACTAAGGATTTATAAAAATATATTGAATGGTTCTAATAGACTGGAAATGTGATTTAATAACTTGGTGAAATTTTTACTAAGGGAAGATAAACCCTAATTTGTTCCTGGTCTTAAGATAATGATGTCTAGACAAAGATATATTGTACATGAATAAGTAAATTGGATGGTACTGATGACCTTGGAACTAATTAAGGATTTATTAACAAGAGGGTTATTCGATCATGTATTATATTTAAAAAAAATTGGAATTAAGGGATATATCCAATAAAGTCTAGAATAAATAAGAATACTTGTTTTCAATAATAATTTATTGTAATTTAGGTATTTACTTTGTTTTAAGAGAATTCTGGATGAACGTATTCACATGTCTGGTATGTAAATAAATAAGATATATTTTATGATATAAAAGGGATCAATGATAATCTTTTTTTAAAAATGTAGTGACCTTATGTCCAGATTTTTGGAATTTTATCATTTGTAAGTATTATAAGGTTAAACTTTTATGGAATGGTTTATGTTAAACATTGGATGAGGTTTTATATATTATTGTTTTATCTCTTCATGTGAGGAATTATGCATATTTTATAACTTTCACTATCCTTTTGTTGAAAAAAAAGATATATCAAATGAACTATAATTCTATTTATGGATCCCATGACCTTATAACACTATAGGAATGACAAATACAACTTTATTTCTTGAAATAAGTGATGAAGTGGAAATTTATCAAAGTGCAACAAAGGGTGAGTTTTTCCTAAAACCAAGTAATTATATCTTCTCATGAAAATTATTTAACATTAGAAAAAGGATTTTGAAAGAAAATTTTGTCCTATTATCATCATTATTGATGATATCAATGACCTTGTTCACACTTCTTTAGTTTATTGTTTTTTGATTGTTAGCTTTCCCTAGATCACCAACTTTCTTATAATAGGTGATATATATCAATTTCTATAATTATTTATGAATTTCCTCCATGCCAAAAACATAACCAATGTTTTCTTATGTAGAAATATAGTTATGATTTAATTTGGATTACCATTATGTTTCTAAATTTCCTTTTTAAAAATGTGTTTTATTATTCATTTTTAGGATGTGGGTTTCTATAAAAGGAACCTTCAAGTATTAAAAGATTGATAACCCAGAAGAATTTAAAGGGTGAAATTTATTTCAAGGTGGTATAATTTGAAACCCTAAGATTTTTACAAAATATATCTTTTTTAATCTGATTTATTTTGTATCTTTCATTATACACAACACCAGTTTAACTTCTATTTCATGCAACTGTGAGTTTAAACAAAATTGTGAGACGTAATTAGAATAAAATAAATATTATAACATATTAATTAAATTAGATATTATAAATATTATTAAATAAATTATGAAAATATATGTTTTACATAAATATAATATTAATTCAATGGTTACCAATAAATTTTAAATGAAAATATATATCAATTGATTATAATAAAAAATATTTTTATTGTTCTACCAAAGTAATTTTTTATTAATCAATTAAATAAATTAAAATTAATGAATTATATTAATTAAATATATATGTATATATTCAATAAAATATTTTTTATATTCATTAAATATATTTTATAGGCATAAGATAAGATAAGAACCCAATTTTCTGCATAAAAACCTCTATTTTTTACAAGGTAATTTTGCCACCTTTTAATGGAGAACCCATTTTAAATAAAACATTTGACAATTTTATAGTTTTTATATGATAAAATAAACTTATTAATTGAAATAAAGATATTAAAAATATATTTTAGTTTATTTTTTGGTATTTTTCTGAAAAGTTTGACGTTTTCATGAATAATAATAAAATATTTCATTTTAAATAAAAACAAATTTTTCTTATAAAAAAATTATAGCGTTAAACTATAATTATAAATGGTTTTAAATTATAATTATATAAAATATTTATCATTTAAAACAATTTAGGTCATTTTAATCAACTTAAAATTTTATTTTAATATAAAAACATTTCAATATTTTGAATGCTTTCACTTTTAAAACGCATTTTCTCATTCTGTCTATGAGATTAGTTTTAAATTAATTACTAAAAATTATATATTTTGAATTTCGAAAAATTAAGTAAATATTTTTTATCATTGGTTTTAAATTATGTAAATAGGTTTCTTCTATTTTTTAGCATTATGAATAAGAACTTTAGTAACTTTTTATTTACACGATAAAAGGTAAATTAGGTAATTAAGGGTAAAAACTAATATTATAAATATTATAAAATTACAGAGATATTTGTCCTAATTTCATTATATGAGTGGTTTATCCCAAAATAATAATTGGTATAAAATTATAACCTTTTGGATCAACTTGAATGAGAGAATGGCATTTATTGTATTTTATTTAAAGAAATGTTAAATATGTCATACTCATGTTTATCTTAACTATAACAATTTTAATATAGGGTTATATAAGGGATATGTTTGACTATAGATATTAATTTTGAAGATAGTTTTTTTTATCCTGGTAATTTATTTTAATTTTTTATGAAATAAATAAGTACTTTAAAGGCTTATATAATGATTGTGCAGTAATTTTATAAGTAATAGAAATATCAATTAAATGATATTTATAATATTAAAATAAATATAATTTACATAATTAATCTCATAAAAACAATTTATGGATTAATTTTATATGTTAGTGATATTTTAATAAATTTGGTTCAAAGATATCATGTTGTTATGATATTTTTAAAAAGACAATGAATAAATTAAAAATTAACACTAATGATATTTTATCAAAATATTGTTTTATTAAATTATATAAAAATCATAAAACCTATTTAAAAATAAAAAAAATTATAATATGGTCTTATATGTTATAAATTTCTCATTTATGTTCAAATTAACATCAAATAAGTAAACATTATAACCCTTTAATAATGACTAAATTGTTACTTTAGTTAAAATTACAATAGGTTAACTAAGGGTTAATGAAAATGATAAGGTTTAAAAAATACCAAGATTTATAAATAATATATTGGTTGATGATATTATAACATTATATCATCCTATAGTTTAATATATGGCCTTTTGGAGGTATTTAAATTGATATTCAATTTATTATAATTTAATATTTTTTGAAATTACAATAGTGCCCCACACCTCAATCATAAAAGGGAACCTCATCCCTCACTTATTTACATCATTTTGATCCATAAATATCATCTATCCAATTAAAATTTCACTTATCCATTTACATATACACATTATAGAGGTTATGGTATTCCCAAATGACCAACTCTAAAGTCTTTTAGAGGAGATCTAAAGGAGCGGTTTCAAAAAAGAGGTAATCACTCTAACTGATCAGTCCATTTTTCAACTCTTCTATAACTCTTCAAAATATATGTAATATATAATAAAATAATAAATACGTAACCCTAAATATGATAATATTTTATTATTATTATTAACACAAAACTTTACTTCCCATTTCCTATCAAACAAGAAGTGAAAGTATCGCTCGTATGTACGTACGGCTTACTGTCTCCACAAAGCGATACAATTCATTTTCCATCAACATATTTTATAAGTGGAAATTATGATGGGTGTAATGTTTATATATGATATTTATTACATAATTATACTTATTTAATGATAATATCATATATTTATTTTTATCATCAAATATTTTTTAGAAATGATAATGTCGTTTGTGCGTACGTATGGCCTACCATCTTTATAATGCAATGTTATTCACTTTTCATATATATATCACATGGGTGGTAATAAGGATGAATTTAATTAATATATATGATATAATTAATATAAAAATTATTTTTTAATGATAATATATCATATTATTTTCCTTCTTTTAATATGATTAGAAAGTGAAAATAGCGTTCATGCGTACTTACGGTCTACCGTCTCCATGAACGGTGAATTTTATTTTCTACCTCGAAATTTTAGGAATCACCCTGAATACATTTATACTAAGTATATACAGATATATTTTTTTATAATGATTTATATTATTAAATAATTATCTATGAAATAGTACCAAGGATAAAAATACAAAACATATAAGAAAAACAAAGCGGTTATTACCTGAAACATAAATTTAACATGGAATTGTTAATAAGTGAGAAATTTAAAATCATAATTAAATCGTATATGGTATTATATATATGAATATGGTTCTACAGTAGATTTATAATAAACTTATATTTATTATACATGAGGTTTTAACATGCACAAAGGAAGTCAAGACTTAAGGTAAGGTAATTTCATCTAACTTTTTATTAATGTGAAATACATGCCATATTCACCACTCTATTTTTTTTATTGTGTATATACTGACCTATGAAATGTTGTATCATTAATTTTAATTTTTAATTATATTAAAAGCTTTAATTTATGTATTATTTCCTAGGGTTCATGATTCAAAGGTTACTCAAGTAGTAAGGGGATTCTAAGTCTCACTTTTATTTCTGTGAGACTTCTGCCATATTCACCACTTGTTTCTTCTACATGGTGTATATACTACCCATGAATGTCTTTTATGAGTCTTATCCAGAATATAATGATATTTTTATATCCTTTCAATTTTATTTATTTCATGAGGAATATGATTCTACTGATTATAATATGATGGGTACTTATTTCACAATCTCTTCAATATTTTGGATTGTTTCATTTTAAGTATCCATTAAAGAATATTTATAATCCATGCCCATGTTTTATAAAAATGTTTTAAAAAATGTTTTACTATTAGCCTATATATATATAACGTCATTTTTACCCATTTTTTACATTTTACTAAATGGTTTGAACGAAATATTTTGTCATTTTCCAAATAATGTACATTGTGACTTTTTCAGAAAAAGTATGAGACAAATGTTTTCTTTCAGCTTATAAAAAATGAAATAAAATTTCCACTAACATGAAACCATAATTATTTGAATATTACTTTACAATATTAAAATTTTATTTTCAAAGAAAATGTTTTCATTTACAATTGTGTAGAATTTTATGAAAAGAAAATGTTTTCAAAGAAGAAAGGATATTTTCCTCAAGAATTATTATCAAGTGATCTCTCAAAATTATTTTCCATATAAGATAACATTATTTGATGTAAATTATTTTTTATTGGTGATATTCTTCAATGGTACCATTATTATTCTTTTTAATAATGGTTTTTGTTTATGATGAAATGATATTTACGAAACCAATTTTTTTGTGGGTAATGTTATGATTGAATGATGATTATAAAACCCATTTCATTTTGTGGGTTCTGATATAATGAATAATTTATGTTCTTATGGAACACATATATATATTGTTTCCATTATCATATGGGTGGGACCCATATTTACCAACAATTAATTGCGTAATTATAAATGTTTCATGAGCTCAAAAGGGTACATGTTTGGTTATCCTAAGCCTGCAACAAGAAGGAACATTGGAGGAAATCCTAATACTGCAACAAAAGGGTTTCACGGGAGGTCATCCTAAGCCTTCTACAAAAGGGTGAAATGGAGGTCATACTAAGACCACTCCAAGTGGGTATGTGTGAGTTCATCCTAATCCCAAAACTAAAAGGTATATGGGAGTATATCCCATGCCTGAAGTAGGTATATAGGTTATTAACCCAATCCTAGCATACTACGAATTTATTGGTATGAATCATTGACATGAAATATTTAAATATTAAGTGTATGCCACAATTTAAATGTGTTATGACACTGTTATACTCTCATGTATCTTGTGAATGGATTTACTTATATTTTATGTCTTATGATATGATAATATTTAAGCCATGACTCATGCATGTGATCTTTGATATGTAGGTTATGATATTCAAATGTTATTCTCATATTTTCATGCCCTTATGTTCATGTTATGATAATATAACTTACATGTTTACCCATAATAAGAATATGAGCTCACCCTTTTTTTATTTTTTCTTTCCTCAAGTAGTAAAAAAATTAAGTAATATTACTAAAGGGAATGATCTTTAGGGGAGATGTTGAATATCTTTCACTAAATTAAAAGAACGTGTTATAAGTTTCCAAAGGTGCTAAAATATTATGGTCCTCATGCATGTTTTTATGAAATGTAATGAATATTAATATAAATAGATATAATATAAATTTACTAAAATTCTTTTTCATTATAATATTTATTTAGATTAATCCCTTAAAGTTAGAGATATAAAATAAAATACATTGTTTATGAATACAGTAGGTCATAAATATGCATGAACGTTGTTTACATTTTCTAAATGGAATGAAAGAGAGATGGGTAATGAATATACTAATAATATATAATAATTTTTTATTCTATATATAACACGTAATTTTAATTAAATCATACCTTATTTTATTCAATTTAAAATGTACTTGAAAAAAATCACATTTCTTCGTTAGGAAGTAGTCCTCCGTATACATGGATGAAGATTTAGTATCCCATTTTATGGAAGAGGATAAGTATTTATGTTACTAAAATAACATAATAACATCTAATTACATTTAATATAGTTATATTATTATATAATCATTCTTAAATAATAATTTAAGTTGTTTTTTGAAGAAATAAAATAAAACTACCACTTAGAACCTCTTCTACGAAAAACTTCTCTTGGTTTACACAGAAAGGATTATTAAGTTCTATTTAGGACAAAATTAAAGATTTTAATATGAGATTATAGAAATTGGGAAGTGATTTTGGTATTAAATATCCTATACAATGTGTTTTATAAGTTTTAATATGAGAGTAGAGGGGTGACCTTTTATAAGTTAGTTGAGTGGAACACATGTAATTTTTTAAAAGACAAAGGTGTACCAAGATTATTCTCATGAAAAAAAGGATAAATAATAGTAAATTATATAAAATATAATATATAATGTTTAAATATGGGAATCCAATGGTTTTTGGAAATGTTTTGGGTCATTTTTAACCCTTATATTTTCAGTTTAACCCCCAATAACCCCATTTTTACCATAACCGTAGTAAATGGTTTTTACTACTTCTACTATTAATTATAGTACATTTTTAAGTTGAAAACATTACCTAATATAAATTATTTTGATTCAAAATATATAAACCTTTATTCAAAATTAAACTCACCAAATTGAAAATTTCAATTTAAAATTTAACTCATATATGCGATGAGAAAGCAGGTTTTTAAAGAGAAAACTTTTATAAGTAGAGAAAGTTTTCATATCAAAATTAAATATGAAATTACTTAAAATGACCTAAATTAGATCAATAGATATATAATTGAACTAATTTTACTTTTAAAATTTTCTTAAAACAATTTTTATGTTTTTTAATTCTTCAATAGAAATGATAATTTTTAATAAAAATTATTATTTTCACTATTCATTAAAAAATTACCTTTTTTGAATGTTTTCAAAAATTCAATCAAAAGATACTTTTTTACATGCTAATTTAAAAACTTAATTTCATTTTTTCAAAAAAGAATTCTAAAATTGAAAAAAATAATTTTAAAATAAGTTCACAAAATGTGACAAAACACATTTTTGAAAAACAAATACAGTTTTTAAGCATAAAATTGGATTTATTCTTATCTTTTATATAGAAACAAAAAAATAATAATTTTAAGAATTTTATTTAATATAAAATATATAAATTTTATTAATATAATTCCTAAAAAATAATTTTTAAGAGAATTTGTGATGTAAAACATATTTGTACACATAAAAAATGTTTTTAGAAAAAGAATTTCTTTATTTTAAAATATTTATTATTTTCATTTAAAATTAATTAGTCAAAAAATAATTCATTTTAAAAAAAAAATTAAAATAAATATTTTTAAACATTAGTTAATCTTATTCATACCCACCATTCCAAGAGCTATGTGATAACTATCATATTAATAATATTATTTTAATAGAATATCAGGTTTCATTTAAACTCATTATTGCTTGTAAATCAAGCCTAACTCGGTGTTGAGTGTGACACAATCCAAACTCATTATTTCTTTTAAAAAAATCTAAACATAGTGTGTTTTTCAATCAAAACCACACTGATTATTGTGTATAATTAAAAATATTGAAAAGAATAAATTTCTCTGAGAAAACATATTTTAAAAAATTTTCAATGTGTTAAATTATTAATTAACTAGGAAAAAGGATACTTATATTCTGGTTGAAAAAATAATTACTCTTAGTGAATAATATATAGATTAAAATAGGACACAAGTTTTGTATCTAAACAAATGTTTAAAAATGGAATTATTTTTTGGATATTTTTTCTTATTTTATACTCATTTAATGGAAAACAATATAAGGAAACAATTAGTAATAATTTATAACATTTTCCAAAATTAAAATATTAATAAAAAATAAAATATATATATATTGTTAAAATATATACTTTGTTAAAATATAATAAAATTATTGTTTCTATAGAAGGACCAATTTCATAAAAAATAACAAGACTAACACATAGAGTAAACCAAAATAAAGGTTACTACATTATTGAAAATATGCAATTTATTTTTTGTAAACTCTATATTTTTTTAGGTAAAACCATGATTTATAAAGATAGATATAATATGAACCATATCAACTCATCCTACCAAGAAATATCAATTATGTAACACCTCTATATTCTATTATAAATTTTTTATTAAATTTAATCTCTTTGATAGTGTGTGATACACGCAACCCCGAGTCTAAAAGAACTATAATATATAATGTCATTATAAACTATGTTTTAAATTGTTTTGTATGAATAGTAATAAATAAATTATTAAAATCATAAGGTTTACACATATATTAAATAAATTCATTGGTTATCAATTTCGTATAAATGAAAAAAAAAGTAAAATAAATGTTTTTCTAAAAATAATTTTTTTCACGTAGTGTTCTTTTATTCAAGTAATCACAATTAGTGAATTATTTTTGATGAGATTTCTATATTATATATTCAATAATATATATTATTATTCATTTAATATTTTTTTATAGGTTTAAATAATAATAATTTTAGTTTTATTCATAAAAACTATATTTTTATAAAAATAGGTTTCATCACTTTTTCATTGGAAAACAATTTTTTCATCGTGATTAAGTTTTTAAATTTAAATTAAATTCTTCAATTATTATGAATTAAATTTAATAAAATATATTTAATTTTTGAAATAATAATAATAAATATTATTTAATAATTTTACCTAAGTTTTTTATCCTAATTAATGGAAAAGAAAAAAAATTAATTACCATGATTAAGGATAGAAAAGAGTTTTTCTGGTTACTTGTTATTTTGTTAAAATTAATTTTATATACCCATAGGATTTTTAGGAGAAAAATTAGATTTAATTTTTAAAATCATTTGGTAAAAATTATCTAATAATTCTAATTTTTTTAGTCTTACAGGATAAATCACTAAGGTAAAAAAATAGTTACAGTGGTGAAAATAAAAATGGTAAAAGTGAGTAACCTTCACAGTAAAGGGAATAATATGTTTGAAAAAATTTCATTTTTTAGTGTTAAAGGTGTGTGCTGACCTTATATTAAATTTAATGCCTTATTTATCAAGTTTATAAGCACATTTTTTATAGTGACTTCCCTTGGTTGAATTGTTTTTTTTATTTTAAAAATGCCACTCCTCACTTACAAAATGAAACCCACTGTCAACTTTTCTGAAAACATAAAAGTCCTTAGTTTATTCATAAATTACTTACCAAATGACTTCCTTAAATCCCCTACCATATACTAGATAACGTTTTTTATAAAACCCTCTTCTGTATTATTATAGTGAAAACCTATAAAGGTTGTCTCAAGAAGAGGCATCATTCTTAACAGAGCATTTTTGTTTTATTTCCTCTTCTACCTCCATAAAATATTATTCAAATATAATAAAATAATATCTCTAGTATATTCCATATACTAATATGCTTTTTAATTAATAAAATATATTTAAATCATCTTCATTCAAATGGGAAATGAAATTATTGATCGTGTGTACGTTAGACTACCAAATCATGAACTGGTGTAATTCATTTTCAATCACCACTTCTAAAGGATTGATAAAATTATGGATTTAATGTTTATATATATTATATTTAAGATGTTATTATACTTATTTAATAAAAATATCACATCTACCTTCTTGCCTTGCAATCTATTGTAAAAATAATGTCACTTGTGCATACGTGTGGACTACTACCTCCACAAAGCGATGTGATTGGTTTTTTATTTCCTTTTTACATGGAAAGTAATAAAGAAATATTTATTGAATATATATGATATATATGATATAAAAAATATTTTTTAAAGGTTAAATATTATTTACCTTTATTTTATTTCATCCATCAAAAAATGAAAACAACATTAATGTGTGTGTATGGCCTGCAGTCCCCATATATGGTGTGATTTATTTTTCAATATATACATTTATGGGTGACTATAAATATGTATATGATGAATATATTTTATATTTATATCATGATCAAAAATATTTTTATTAGTAAACCATGATCAAAGTATAGGTTCAAAAACTATTAAACCAATACATACATGAAAAATGAAGCAGTTATCACCTAGAAGAGTAATTTTAATAGATAATTGTTAATAAATGGGTGATAAAAGGTTATAAGTAAATTATATATGGTATGGTATATATGATAATGGTTCTAAAATATATTTATAATAATTTTTTTTTTATTATAAAGGAGTTTGGTACACATACGAAGTAATTCATACATGAGGTAAGGGATTTTCATCTCACTTTTACTTTTGTGAGACGCATTCCATATTCACAACTTATTTCCATTATATAGTGAATATATTTCCTGAGAATAAATTTTATGATTATTATTATGAAAATTTTGGGTATTTACATATCCATATAATCCCATTTTTTTCATATGGATTATGAGTCAAAATTTACCAAAATGGTAAAGGGATTTAGGGTATGATCTCATTGTTTATCTTGACTATTTTTTATTATGATTATAATGAAGATATTTATTAGTCTACCTCTCAATAATATTATTAATTTTATTATACTATGGTTTTTTCTATAAATTACATTTTTTTCCTTCCATTTTATTCTCCTTATGTACTCAGAAGTCCAAAATAATGTTTTTAAGGAAAACAAACATTATTTTTCTCTTCAGTGAAATATCATTTTTCTTCCATATCCATTTTTTCTAAAAATGTTCCCAAGAATGTTTTTAATATTCCTCCATGATTTTTTACAAAATTTAACCATGTTTTAATATTAAAAAAATTGTTTAAAATTTATTTTTTTTTAAATTTCTAAATGAGGTATTTTTTACTTTTTATTAAATATGTGAAAGGAATATGTTTTTTAATGTACATGGAATGAGTGGAAGTTTCTGAGTTTATAACCACATAATTAACTGAAGATTAATTTTAAAATTTCCAAATTAATTTTTTAATAAAATTATTTCTTTAATATTTGGGAAATTTTAGATTTAAAATTAATGATTTCAAATTGTAAATGATATTTTGCTTAAGGCGGCCACTCCCTGGCAATGGAATTGGAACAGGTTCGAGTCTCGCCACTCTCGAATTTAGATGGGGACGAGCGGTGCGCAGGTGGTGAATGGGGCCCAGAATAAGTGTGGCGTGGCAATCACCAATACCTCGTTACCCACAACTCTTTTGAGGTGAGATGAGCCCGTAATGGGCGCTAACCCTATGTCTCTCTCCCGGTCGTCGCCGCCCATCGCCTCGGATCGGCTCGGCTCACCACCTCGGCGATGATCGACTTGCTTGCGGCGTCACTCTCTCTCTCGCGGCGATGTCGTGCGACCTCGTGGATCCGTCTTCATCGGCTTTCCTCATCGATGTTGGCTTGCCTACCGCCTCACTCCCCTTCGCTAGATAGGACTTCTTGCGGTGGCACGATGTTGGCTCCGTGGTCAGTTTCTAGTTGTCACGATTGAGGGTTGCAACCTCGTCGTCAGTGTGTTCGCTGGGTGGTCTGCTGCGGTATCTGAGTTTTTGAAGGCAGCGACGGGATCTATGTGCTGGTTTGTGTTTAGATTTGTTTGTTGTTGCTCGCGTGCTCTTCCGGTTTCTGGTTTTTTGTTGAAATGTTGTAGATGAATCTGCTCCGGGGATCCCCTTGACTTGCGTTGCGCGAAGGTGGTACTGCTTTCCGGCGTTTTGAGGGGTGGGATTCGACTGCCGAAGGTTCAACATCGATGGATCTTTTCTATTTCCTGCTGGTTTCTCACCTTCGCGGTGGAGCTTTGTGGTTCAGGAATGCTTGAAGGTTCTGGATCTGTTTAATAGATGGAGATTTGGTTTGCTGCCCAATTTGTGGAGTCGTGTTGTGCATCTGCGTCTCATCGTGTTCTCTGTCGGCTTGAAGTTGTGATGTGCAATGAACTTGAAAACGATGAAAGTTTTTCGCTGGCTTCGGGCTGGGAATCGGAGTGGTGTTCGGCCTTGCGATTTCAGATCTGGTTTCAAACCAGATCTTCTGTGCCGATGGTTGTGGATCGCTCCGAGGGCTGGGAATGGGATTTTTGGATTGGCGGTCATCACGGCGTGTTGTAGTCATCGTTGGCGGGGCTTCGGGATGCAACGGGGTTGACAACGGCACAAGATATGGTGATGTTTTTCACTTTTGATGGGTTTTCCCTCTGGGATCTTCTATCATGTCATCTGATGCTTTGGGTGCGTGTCTCTAAATGGGTTTTGTCCCACTGGTCCTACGGGCTTGTAATGGGTTTTACCCTACACAACTCAAAAGGGATTACTGTCTTTTTTTCTTTTTCTTTAATAAAGGGGCTTGACCCCAAACCTTTCTGATGATTCAATGATACCAACCTTTTATTTTCTATGGATGGTATATGATTATGATATTGATAATACTATGAAACTTCTTCCCTTTTCACTGGGTAACATCATGATCCAAGTCTGGATGTCATCCAACCTAACATCTGAACCTGTATGAGATGTGGCCTGAAGGGTATTCTCAATCCCCATGAGTTGGAAACTAGTGTTGGGAATAAAATTAATCAAAAATTTAATGGTTTTTTTAAAAAAACCCAAGATCATATAAACATACTAAACACACAAAAATAAATCATCAACTGAACATAAATAAATATAAAAAACTTATCTAAACACAACAAATTCTGAAAAAAAAAACTAAACTAAATACAAAAACAAGACCAGCACATTCCAACAAGATCTATACATGACCTCTTGGTCACCACCATCTACAAAATCAACCTGTTCCAAGAGAAACTAAACAAAAAAAACATTACCAACAAAACAGCTCGAGTCTACCAACGTCGAGTGGCACAAGTAGGGTATAAGATTAAATATATCAATAAGTAATAACTATATATTCCATGAATTTTATTTCTTAAATCCATCCACAAAAATAGGTTTAAAATATATTTATAAAATATGCATTTAAAATATTTCTATACAGTTAACATAGTTTTCTGCAAATTCTTTTTTTTAAACAACACACGCAGCTTTTCCGTAAAAAAATTGTTTCACTCTGCACAACCCATCTCAAATATGATACCCAAATACAAATCAAAACCAGATAACCAAAAAAGGGTTGTGTATAAAGTAAAGTAAACCAAACAATATGTACAACTAGCAAAGTAAATTTCCAACATGTATCAGAAATAAACATAAAAAACATATTGATAATAATGGTCACATCCTAAAAATGTCTAGATAAATACCAAGACATACTCATATCGGACTCACCTATGCATATGGTGCATATCCATAATCAATAACCAACTGGCCACTCTAAACAATCCAATTCATTGGCACACCCCCATCTAGTCCCATCATGTCAAGAGGATACCAACATATCTAATCGGGGTTGGAAAAAACCATCAATCGACCATCTAGACGACGCCTAGAAATCCCATGATAAGAATAATAATACTTAAAATAAATATGGTATAGAAAGGATAACCAGTAGAATCCTCATTTATGATCCATTAGAGAATAAATTCATCACATATTCCAATAAACTGAATACCAACAATGTTCCCATGCATTATCAACTACAGAGGAGTCAATCCAAAGGTATAGTGGTCTCAAAATATAATCCAAGCATCCCAACTATGACAACCCTGCTTTTTATTACAACTTAAACATGCTTTATTACATAAAACTTCACTTGATCCAACAAAGAAGATCGAGAGGTTTAGTGTCTTTGGGTCTTAGGATCATTACATAAAAACTTTAAACTTGAAATACAACATCTTTATTGAAAACTTCCTTTACATGACCACTACATTCCTTCGTACTTAGCATTGCATGGGATAACCTGAGGACATGCATAAGAAAAGGGTGAGTTATAAAGCCCAGTAAGGGAGTAAACAATGAATAACATGAGGAGTGAAATACATGTTAGGAAATAGGCATATCAATAGAGCATAAGAGAAACATGAACATAAAGGCATGATAAAGCATGATAATCATAACATGGAAATGTGGAAACAACACTTAACATTGAATTAGCATGAGCCAAGGCTCATTGCACATGGAGCATGAGTAAACCCTCATTGCACTTGAAGCACGAGTAAACCCTCATTGCACTTGAATTAGCATGATTCAACACTCATTGCACATGACTTATCATGATACTATACTTTACCCAATGTATTGGAGCGCTATAAAGGGCGCACCCTTCTTAAACATTTCATTTCATGCATAAGTGTGCCACATGGATCATAAAACATGGATTCATAAAACATAATCATTTCTTCCATGATAAAGGAATGTGGAATTCACACATGAAACTTTATAATCAATATGTAAATGTGCATAAAGGTGAATACCCTTGATGGATAAATGGGCATGGTATTCACTACACAAAGACATTGGCTTAGAAAATCGGTGCGATTTCGGCAGCGTAACGGCGTGACATAAGAATTCATAAAAAGGTTGATGAGAGATAAAGGGGTTCCTCATCATATTTACATGTAATGGACAGTAAGGAGATCATATATATACATGTCCCAACAATAGAAATGGAATTTAGATTCATGATACAAAAGTATTGCTTGAATATAAAAGAAGAGAGAGAAGTTCCTTTCGGAATTTCGGCATAGTAACGGGTGTACATGGGAGGCATTTAATGAGAGAGAAAGGGTTCTCCCATCATTCAAAAAATAAGAGGGCAGTATGGGGGAGGTGCGAAACCATACCCCAACATTCATAATTGAAATAAAAAGGGCAATACAACTTAAAGAAAATTGACAAAAAAAAGAGAAAGGAAGAAAACCCCTTACTTGGAAGTGTGCTTCCAAAGGCTAGAGAGAGGCTTGTGAGAGGCTTCTTGGGAGCTTAGGGCACCTTGAGAGGATTCTAGAGAGAGTAGGGCAGAGGTTGGACGAACTTCAAGGGCTTTGAGTGAGGAGGAAGTGGGAGCTTGGGTGGGTTTATATAGGAAAGGTGAGAGAATTCTTTATTATTTAGGTTTGGGACCCCTTATATTAAAATAATACAAACCACAAACCATCCCATGGTATTTGCCCATGTTTTCTAGAAAAGGAAAGAGGAAAACAATATTTTACAAGTCCAAGGTCCGAAATTATTAAAAAATTAGGGTTTCTTATGTGGAGGTGAGTCACACTCCCATGGAAATTAATTTAAAAAGACAAAGTGTTGAATAAGTCTTGAGGGCTCCATTAATGCTTTGAAAAGTGAGTCAAACAAACCCAAAACCTCATTATTTTAATGTTAAAACACATATTGTCTGAACATAAGGATTATGGTATTTTATTACATCACCATTGGTTCATTATGATGTCATAAAACACATTATATATTTAAATGGTATTTAATTTTTACCCAAAAATTTGACTGTCTCAGAAAATTATGAAAAATTCACCGTTGGATAATTTCGACGTCCTGATTCCAAAAATAATATTTATTTTATCTAAATAATTTTCTAAATATGTGAATTTTCACTTTTAAAATAAAAACCGACATTTATAAAAAAATTCACGGGTTTTGACAGAAATGGCTTTCAAACCTTAATAAAAATTTTAATTGCATTCATAAAATTATAAGATCATTTATATTTAATAAAAATTAATTTAATATTAATAATAATATTTTATTAAAATATTATTTAATTCAAAAATCCTTTAATTTAATAAAATATAATTCTTAATTAAATAATAACTAAAAACACCATTTGTACTTTAAAAACTAATTACAATGTATCAAAAAAATTATATTCATTATTATATACAAAAAATAATGTATATGAACATGGTACTACTTATTTGTTACATAACCCCTTAAAATAGCCGCATAAGACCTAAGGGTAAGGTGTGCGATGGTGACAGACTCTTGGGGCGGCTCGGATAACATCGCTCGAGTTGTAATTTCAATCAACTTCCATTTTTCTCGTAGACGATCACGTTCGAGCTTGACTTGATGAAGCTCAGCTTGGGATTGGTCAAGGGCAAAGCCCAAAGACGCCACCTCCTTTCCGAGCTCCGACAAATGGGCTTCGTAAGGGGCAATTCTACTAGATGAGGCCATCGCTTCCTTTGTCTGAGTAGAAAATTGGTTCGTTAAAGCCTTATATTTAAACTACCCAGATGATCACTGTTCAACGGCTATAAAAGTAACGGTCACAAATCTAAAAAAAAAGTTGATATCTTATAAAAACATTTTTCATAAAGAAAAATTTAACTGGATCAAGAGGGATTTTCCATTAATGAAATTTTGGGTCGTTACAACATTCCCCCCTTAAGAAATTTCGCCCTCGAAATTTTCCTTTTCCCACACTAAAACAAATGTGGGTAACTTAGCTTCATCATATCCTCCGACTCCCAAGTTGCTTCTTCAAACTTGTGGTTTCTCCACAACACCTTGACGAGGGGCATTGTCTTATTTCGTAGAACTTTTTCTCTACGATCTAAGATCTTCACTGGTTGCTCCTCATAAGAAAGATCGTCTTCTAATTGTACCACATCGGAAGAGAGTACATGTGAAGGGTCTGGTATGTACTTCCTTAAGAGGGATACATGGAAGAGATCATGCACCTTGGCCATAGTAGGTGGAAGTGCTAGTCGATAGGCCACAGCCCCAACACGATCAAGAATCTCGAAGGGGCGATGTACCTTGGACTTAACTTCCCTTTCTTTCCAAACCTCATGACCTTCTTCCACAGAGATATGCATAAAAACACCATGTCTCCGACTTTAAACTCAAGGTCCCGTTGACGATTATCTGCATAACTCTTCTGCTGACTCTGGGCTACCTTGATATGCTGCTGAATGGTTTTCACCTTCTCCACCATTTCTTCGACCATTTCTGGTCCAAGCAGCTTACGTTCACCGACCTCATCCCAACATGCCGGTGTTCTACACCTTTTCCCATACAGGGCTTCATATGGTGCCATTTGGATGCTCGAGTGGAAACTATTATTATAAGAGAACTCAACTAGAGGAAGATGTTGATCCCATCCTACTTTAAAGTCCATTGAGCACGCTCTCAACATATCCTCAAGTGTTTGGATAGTCCGCTCGGATTGGCCATCAGTTTGAGGATGATAGGCCGTACTGAAGTTCAGTTCAGTATTCAGAGCATGTTGAAGACTCTTCCAAAACTTAGAGGTAAATCTTGGATCTCGGTCAGACACAATAGATAGTGGTACTCCATGCAACCGTACCACTTCCCTGATATATATCCGTGCCAGTTGATCCAAAGAGAAATCTTCTCGAATAGCAATGAAGTGTGTAGTCTTTGTAAGACGATCCACAATAACCCAGATTGCATTGTTGCTTTTGGATGTCCTTGGAAGTCCAGTGACGAAGTCCATGGTGATGTTCTCCCATTTCCATTCTGGTATGGGCAATGGTTGCATAATCCCCTTAGACTTCTGCCTCTCTGCCTTCACTTGCTGACACACCAGGCACTTTGATGTATATTCAGCGATCTCCTTCTTCATATTATCCCACCAAAAGTTTTCTCGGAGATCTCGATACATCTTTGTGCTCCCTGGGTGAATAGATAAATTTGAACTATGTGCATCATCCAAAAGTTCCTTCTTCAGCTCCGAACTTGATGGAACACATAGTCTTTTCCCAAACCGCACAATTCCTTATTCATTAACATTAAACTCTGAGGATTTTCCCTTTTTGATAGCTTCAACTTTTTCTTGGATTCCTGCATCACCCTTTTGAGCATCCTCTAACCTTTCCAAAAGAGATGGGTGAGAAATCATTTGTGAAAGGATTGATGATGTTCCCTTCTTTATGATTCCCACGTCCATCTTCATCAAGTCTAAGAAGATTGGATCCTTCTCAATTCTCATCATTGATAGAATTGCTGGATCCTTTCTACTTAGGGCATCTGCCACCTTGTTCGCCTTCCCAGGGTGGTAATGTATTGAACAGTCATAGTCCTTGATGAGCTCTATCCATCTTCTCTGGCGCATATTAAGTTCTTTCTGTGTGAATATATATTTAAGACTCTTGTGGTCAGTATATATCTCACATTTCTCTCCATAGAGATAATACCGCCAGATTTTCAAGGCAAAGATCACCGCCGCCAACTCCAGATCATGCGTTGGATAGTTTCGCTCATGGATTTTCAACTGCCTTGAGGCATAGGATATCACTTTATCATTCTGCATCAGCACACATCCAAAGCCCTTCTTCGAAGCATCACTGAATACCACAAAAAGCTCCCCACTTGTGGGTAAAGTGAGCACGGGTGCAGTGATAAGCCTCATTTTCAACTTCTTGAAGATTTCTTCGCATTCATCACTCCAAGAAAACTTTACTCCCTTTCGAGTTAGCTTGGTAAGAGGGTTGGACAATCGTGAGAAATTTCTCACAAATCGTCGATAATATCCAGTTAACCCCAAGAAGCTAAGGATATCAGTTACCGATGTTGTCCTCGGCCATCCCTCAATTGCATCTGTTTTGGAGGGGTCCACAGATATCCCATTGCTTGTGATGATATCGCCCAAGAATGAGACATCCTTCAACCAGAACTCACACTTGTTGTACTTGGCATAGAGCTTCTCCTTGCGCAAAGTCTCCAGTACAGTTCTTAAATGCTCCTCATGGTCCTCCTTGGTTTTGGAGTATATTATAATATCATCTATAAAGACTACAATAAATTTATCTAAGTAATCTCTAAAGACTCTATTCATCAAGTCCATGAATATTGCTGGATCATTGGTGAGTCCAAAAGGAATTACTATGAATTCATAGTGCCCGTACCTTGTACGAAAAGCAGTCTGGGGGATATCTTCCTTCTTCACCCTTACTTGATAATATCCTGACCGCAAGTCGACCTTGAAGAAGTATTGTTCCCCATGCAGCTGATCAAACAAGTCATCGATTCTTGGGAGAGGATACTTGTTCTTTATCATGATTTTGTTAAGTTCACGATAATCGATGCAAAGCCCCATTGACCCATCCTTCTTCTTGACGAAGAGGACTGGTACACCCCATGGTGATGCACTTGGGCGTATAAACCCTTTATCCAGATTCTCCTGTAGTTGTTTCTTCAGTTCTTCAAGCTCAACCATAGCCATTCTATATGGAGTCTTGGATATTGGTAGCGCCCCAGGTATAAGTTCAATTGAGAACTCAACATCTCTTCTTGGAGGAAGACCAGGAAGTTACTCTAGAAATACTTCAGCGAATTCCCTCACAATAGGCATTTCTTCAAGGGTGGTTTCTTCCTTGGACTCAATCATTTGAGCCAGATATGCGTGCTCATAAGGCAGTAATATCCATGCTTGAGATGATGGAGCTAAAGGAGATTCATCTTCCTCCTGACACTTGTAAAGAATCGGGGGTCGATTCTCCATATGGAGTGTGATTTCCCTCTCCCGACAATTTATGTTGGCTCTATATAAGGAAAGCCAATCCATGACAAGAATTGCATCAGATTCCACCAAAGGGAGTATCATGAGGTTTGCTGGGAAATTCAATCCACATATTATAACAGGGGAGGACTTATACTCATGGGATGCAATGATTGCCCCATTTTCCGTACTCACCGACATCTTTACTTCCATGATTTGTGGTGGTGCAGGGATTGTTCTACTAAACTTTTGAGATATAAAAGAATGCGTAGAACCTGAATCAAAAAGTACGTTCGCTATTATTGAATGAATAACTAGCGTACCTGTCACCACTTCATTGTCGGGGTTCACTTCGGCAGAAGTGATGGAAAAATCTCTTCCTTGCTATCTTGGAGGTTGTTGATTGCCTCCGATAACCCTTGGATTAGGGCACTGATTCGCAAAATGACCCGGTTCTTTGCATTTGAAGCATTGAACAACACGTTGAGGTTCGAACGGAGCGTTCCTCTCCTCTGTCGCAGCCGCGGGTCCTTCTTGCTGACAGTTAACAGCTAGGTGCCCTTCTCTTCCACACTTGAAGCATTTTCTTGTCCCCCTAAGGCAATTTCCAGGGTGCTTCTTTCCACACTTTTGGAAAGTGGGGTGCTGGAATTTCTTAGCGCCGTTGGATTTATCCATCGGACCACCAGCATTGAAGTCCACCTTCCGCTTCTTGTCCCCATGATACCCCTGTGATTCTCCGATCTCCATTTCAACCTTGAGGGAACATCGGACAATTTCCTCATAGCTGTCGAAGTCACGGATCGCTAATGCTATCCGCAAGCTAGGCTTCAGCCCACCAAAGAAGCAGTCAACCTTGCATTCGGGGGTAACGACAAAGCCGGAAGCGTATCGTGCAAGCCTTGTGAAGTTTTCCTCGTACGCTCCCACAGATTCCTCATCTTTCTGCTTGAGGGAATGGAAGTCCCTTTCCATCTTAAGACGGAGGGTGCATGGAAAATATTTATCGAAAAACATCTTCCGGAATACCTTCCATTCCAAAGCCTCGATCTCCTCCTCAGGCTTCGTATTTTTTATCAATGTCCACCATTTATTAGCTTCACCCTCCATACGATAAGCCGCAAGGAGAACCTTCTCTTTTTCAGAGCATTGGAGGATGGAGAATATCTTTTCAATGGAGTTGATCCATTGTTCAGCAATCGTGGGATCGGATGATCCACTAAAAGTTGGAGGCCTTTGTCTCATGAAGCTTTCAATAGCAACTTGTTCTTTCTTAGGGGGGGTTGAACGTTCCTCTTGACCAGTGTTTCTATTCAAAACTTGAGTTATCTGAGAGAGAAGCATGACAAAGTTCGCGATTCCCGCTCCCATTGGATTGGGCATCTCATAAGTACAATCATCACACTGATCTTCACAACGGTTGTTAGCCCGAGTTCTCCTATTACCGGCCATTGGCTGGAATAAAAGGAAAGTTAGGGGTAACACATAAAGGGTAATCCAAAGACAAAAGTTGATGACTTATAAATAAACTTTAATCTCTTTAACTCATGAGTCTATAGGATTCAATCCAGGCTTTTCATGATCTTCCTTCTAACATATATTCCTAGGGGCATTTTTCCCTTAATAAGGGTTCATACTAAGATTGTGAATTTATCAAAACATATCCCCCGGGAGTGTCGTAACCAAGAGTGCAGCAAGGCCCGTTTTCATGCACCAGTTCCCGTTCAAGTCTAGCTCAAAGCGGTGTTTTCGGGTTTTACCCCTAGGATACATCTGTGCCAGAGCCGCCTCTACCTGCTCGTATCCAGACAGGGATGTATTTGTTTGATAAACCACTTACATAGTATTTACCAAAACTTAGGGATGTTTTTATTATGCTTAGTCTTGTATCTAAGGCTTTACTAGGGTTTCCTAATCCCAAAAATAACTAAACCTATCCTCTGATACCAACTATGACAACCCTGCTTTTTATTACAACTTAAACATGCTTTATTACATAAAACTTCACTTGATCCAACAAAGAAGATCGAGAGGTTTAGTGTCTTTGGGGCTTAGGATCATTACATAAAAACTTTAAACTTGAAATACAACATCTTTATTGAATACTTCCTTTACATGACCACTACATTCCTTCGTACTTAGCATTGCATGGGATAACCTGAGGACATGCATAAGAAAAGGGTGAGCTATAAAGCCTAGTAAGGGAGTAAACAATGAATAACATGAGGAGTGAAATACATGTTAGGCAATAGGCATATCAATAGAGAATAAGAGAAACATGAACATAAAGGCATGATAAAGCTTGATAATCATAACATGGAAATGTGGCAACAACACTTAACATTGAATTAGCATGAGCCAAGGCTCATTGCACATGGAGCATGAGTAAACCCTCATTGCACTTGAAGCACGAGTAAACCCTCGTTGCACTTGAATTAGCATGAGTCAACACTAATTGCACATGACGTATCATGATACTATACTTTACCCAATGCATTGGAGCGCTATAAAGGGCGCACCCTTCTTAAACATTTCATTTCATGCATAAGTGTGCCACATGGATCATAAAACATGGATTCATAAAACATAATCATTTCTTCCACGATAAAGGAATGTGGAATTCAGACATGAAACTTTATAATCAATATGTAAATGTTAATAAAGGTGAATACCCTTGATGGATAAATGGGCATGGTATTCACTACACAAAGACATTGGCTTAGAAAATCGGTGCGATTTCGGCAGCGTTACGGCGTGACATAAGAATTCATAAAAAGGTTGATGAGAGAGAAAGGTGTTCCTCATCATATTTACATGTAATGGACAGTAAGGAGATCATATATATACATGTCCCAACAATAGAAATGGAATTTAGATTCATGATACAAAAGTATTTCTTGAATATAAAAGAAGAGAGAGAAGTTCCTTTCGGAATTTCGGCATAGTAACGAGTGTACATGGGAGGCATTTAATGAGAGAGAAAGGGTTCTCTCATCATTCAAACAATAAGAGGGAAGTATGGGGGAGGTGCGAAACCATACCCCAACATTCATAATTGAAATAAAAAGGGCAATACAACTTAAAGAAAATTGACAAAAAAAAGAGAAAGGAAGAAAACCCCTTACTTGGAAGTGTGCTTCCAAAGGCTAGAGAGAGGCTTGTGAGAGGCTTCTTGGGAGCTTGGGGCACCTTGAGAGGATTCTAGAGAGAGTAGGGCATAGGTTGGACGAACTTCAAGGGCTTTGAGTGAGGAGGAAGTGGGAGATTGGGTGGGTTTATATAGGAAAGGTGAGAGAATTCTTTGTTATTTAGGTTTGGGACCCCTTATATTAAAATAATCCAAACCACAAACCATCCCATGGTATTTGCCCATGTTTTCTGGAAAAGGAAAGAGGAAAACAATATTTTACAAGTCCAAGGTCCGAACATATTAAAAAATTAGGGTTGATTATGTGGAGGTGAGTCACACTCCCATGGAAATTAATTTAAAAAGGCAAAGTGTTGAATAAGTCTTGAGGGCTCCATTAATGCTTTGAAAAGTGAGTCAAACAAACCCAAAACCTCATTATTTTAATGTTAAAACACATATTGGCCGAACATAAGGATTATGGTATTTTATTACATCACCATTGGGTCATTATGATGTCATAAAACACATTATATATTTAAATGGTATTTAATTTTTACCCAAAAATTTGACTGTCTCAGAAAATTATGAAAAATTCACCGTTGGATACTTTCGACGTCCTGATTCCAAAAATAATATTTATTTTATCTAAATAATTTTCTAAATATGTGAATTTTCACTTTTAAAATAAAAACCGACATTTATAAAAAAATTCGCGGGTTTTGACAGAAATGGATTTCAAACCTTAATAAAAATTTTAATTGCATTCATAAAATTATAAGATCATTTATATTTAATAAAAATTAATTTAATATTAATAATAATATTTTATTAAAATATTATTTAATTCAAAAATCCTTTAATTTAATAAAATATAATTCTTAATTATATAATAACTAAAAACACCATTTTTACTTTAAAAACTAATTACAATGTATCAAAAAAATTATATTCATTATTATATACAAAAAATAATGTATATGAACATGGTACTACTTATTTGTTACATAACCCCTTAAAATAGCCGCATAAGACCTAAGGGTAAGGTGTGCGATGGTGACAGACTCTTGGGGCGGGTCGGATAACATCGCTCGAGTTGTAATTTCAATCAACTTCCATTTTTCTCGTAGACGATCACGTTCGAGCTTGACTTGATAAATCTCAGCTTGGGCTTGGTCAAGGGAAAAGCCCAAAGACGCCACCTCATTTCCGAGCTCCGAAAAATGGGCTGCGTAAGGGGCAATTCTACTGGATGAGGCCATCGCTTCCTTTGTCTGAGTAGAAAATTGTTTCGTTAAAGCCTTATATTTAAACTACCCAGATGATCACTGTTCAACGGCTATAAAAGTAACGGTCAAAAATCTAAAAAAAAAGTTGATATCTTATAAAAACATTTTTCAAAAAGAAACATTTAACTGGATCAAGAGGGATTTTCCATTAATGAAATTTTGGGTCGTTACAACATTCCCCCCTTAAGAAATTTCGCCCTCGACATTTTCCTTTTCCCACACTAAAACAAATGTGGGTAACTAAGCTTCATCATATCCTCCGACTCCCAAGTTGCTTCTTCAAACTTGTGGTTTCTCCACAACACCTTGACGAGGGGAATTGTCTTATTTCGTAGAACTTTTTCTCTACGATCTAAGATCTTCACTGGTTGCTCCTCATAAGAAAGATCGTCTTCTAATTGTACCACATCGGAAGAGAGTACATGTGAAGGGTCTGGTATGTACTTCCTTAAGAGGGATACATGGAAGAGATCATGCACCTTGGCCATAGTAGGTGGAAGTGCTAGTCGATAGGCCACAGCCCCAACACGATCAAGAATCTTGAAGGGGCCGATGTACCTTGGACTTAACTTCCCTTTCTTTCCAAACCTCATGACCTTATTCCACGGAGATATGCGTAAAAACACCATGTCTCCGACTTTAAACTCAAGGTCCCGTCGACGATTATCTGCATAACTCTTCTTCCGACTCTGGGCTACCTTGATATGCTGCTGAATGGTTTTCACCTTCTCCACCATTTCTTCGACCATTTCTGGTCCAAGCAGCTTACGTTCACCGACCTCATCCCAACATTCCGGTGTTCTACACCTTTTCCCATACAGGGCTTCATATGGTGCCATTTGGATGCTCGAGTGGAAACTATTATTATAAGAGAACTCAACTAGAGGAAGATGTTGATCCCATCCTCCTTTAAAGTCCATTGAGCACGCTCTCAACATATCCTCAAGTGTTTGGATAGTCCGCTCGG
The DNA here is from genome assembly GCA_963277665.1 of Viscum album. Taxonomy (NCBI): domain Eukaryota; kingdom Viridiplantae; phylum Streptophyta; class Magnoliopsida; order Santalales; family Viscaceae; genus Viscum; species Viscum album. The sequence continues at coordinate 124,829,623 of OY728139.1, read as the reverse complement.
ATTGGCCATCAGTTTGAGGATGATAGGCCGTACTGAAGTTCAGTTCAGCATTCAGAGCATGATGAAGACTCTTCCAAAACTTAGAGGTAAATCTTGGATCTCGGTCAGACACAATAGAGAGTGGTACTCCATGAAACCGTACCACTTCCCTGATATATATCCGTGCCAGTTGATCCAAAGAGAAATCCTCTCGAATAGCAATGAAGTGTGCAGTCTTTGTAAGACGATCCACAATAACCCAGATTGCATTGTTGCTTTTGGATGTCCTTGGAAGTCCAGTGACGAAGTCCATGGTGATGTTCTCCCATTTCCATTCTGGTATGGGAAATGGTTGCATCATCCCCTTAGACTTATGCCTCTCTGCCTTCACTTGCTGACACACCAGGCACTTTGATGTATATTCAGTGATCTCCTTCTTCATATTATCCCACCAAAAGTTTTCTCGGAGATCTCGATACATCTTTGTGCTCCCTGGGTGAATAGAGAAATTTGAAATATGTGCATCATCCAAAAGTTCCTTCTTCAGCTCCGAACTTGATGGAACATATAGTCTTTTCCCAAACCGCACAATTCCTTCTTCATTAACATTAAACTCTGAGGATTTTCCCTTTTTGATTGCTTAAACTTTTTCTTGGATTCCTGCATCATCCTTTTGAGCATCCTTTAACCTTTCCAAAAGAGATGGGTGAGCAATAATTTGTGAAAGGATTGATGATGTTCCCTTCTTTATGATTCCCACGTCCATCTTCATCAAGTCTAAGAAGATTGGATCCTTCTCAATTCTCATCATTGATAGAATTGCTGGATCCTTTCTACTTAGGGCATCCGCCACCTTGTTCGCCTTCCCAGGGTGGTAATGTATTGAACAGTCATAGTCCTTGATGAGCTCTATCCATCTTCTCTGGCGCATATTATGTTCTTTCTGTGTGAATATATATTTAAGACTCTTGTGGTCAGTATATATCTCACATTTCTCTCCATAGAGATAATGCCGCCAGATTTTCAAGGCAAAGATCACCGCCGCCAACTCCAGATCATGCGTTGGATAGTTTCGCTCATGGATTTTCAACTGCCTTGAGGCATAGGATATCACTTTATCATTCTGCATCAGCACACATCCTAAGACCTTCTTCGAAGCATCACTGAATACCACAAAAAGCTCCCCACTTGTGGGTAAAGTGAGCACGGGTGCAGTGATAAGCCTCCTTTTCAACTCCTTGAAGCTTTCTTCGCATTCATCACTCCAAGCAAACTTTACTCCCTTTCGAGTTAGCTTGGTAAGAGGGTTGGAAAATCGTGAGAAATTTCTCACAAATCGTCGATAATATCCAGCTAACCCCAAGAAGCTACGGATATCAGTTACCGATGTTGGCCTCGTCCATCCCTCAATTGCATCTGTTTTGGAGGGGTCCACAGATATCCCATTGCTTGTGATGATATCGCCCAAGAATGAGACCTCCTTTAACCAGAACTCACACTTGCTGTACTTGGCATAGAGCTTCTCCTTGCGCAAAGTCTCCAGTACAGTTCTTAAATGCTCCTCATGGTCCTCATTGGTTTTGGAGTATATTAGAATATCATCTATAAAGACTACAACAAATTTATCTAGGTAATCTCTAAAGACTCTATTCATCAAGTCCATGAATATTTCTGGAGCATTGGTGAGTCCAAAAGGCATTACTATGAATTCATAGTGCCCGTACCTTGTACGAAAAGTAGTCTTGGGGATATCTTCCTTCTTCACCCTTACTTGATAATATCCTGACCGCAAGTCGACCTTGGAGAAGTATTGTGCTCCACGCAGCTGATCAAACAAGTCATCAATTCTTGGGAGAGGATACTTGTTCTTTATCGTGATTTTGTTAAGTTCACGATAATCGATGCAAAGCCGCATTGACCCATCCTTCTTCTTGACGAAGAGGACTGGTGCACCCCATAGTGATGCACTTGGGCATATAAACCCTTTATCCAGATTCTCCTGTAGTTGTTTCTTCAGTTCTTCAAGCTCAACCACAGCCATTCTATATGGAGTCTTGGATATTGGTAGCGCCCCAGGTATAAGTTCAATTGAGAACTCAACATCTCTTCTTGGAGGAAGACCATGAAGTTCCTCGGGAAATACTTCAGCGAATTCCCTCATAATAGGCATTTTTTCAAGGGTGGTTTCTTCCTTGGACTCAATCATCTGAGCCAGATATGCGTGCTCATAAGGCAGTAATACCCATGCTTGAGATGATGGAGCTAAAGGAGATTCATCTTCCTCTTGACACTTGTAAAGAATCGGGGGTCGATTCTCCATATGGAGTGTGATTTCCCTCTCCCGAAAATTTATGTTGGCTCTATATAAGGAAAGCCAATCCATGACAAGAATTGCATCAAATTCCACCAAAGGGAGTATGATGAGGTTTTCTGGGAAATTCAATCCACATATTATAACAGGGGAGGACTTATAGTCATGGGATGCAATGATTGCCCCATTTGTCGTACTCACCGACATCTTTACTTCCATGATTTGTGGTGGTGCAGGGATTGTTCTACTAAACTTTTGAGATATAAAAGAATGCGTAGAACCTGAATCAAAAAGTACGTTCGCTATTCTTGAATGAATAACTAGCGTACCTGTCACCACTTCGTTTTCGGGGTTCACTTCGGCAGAAGTGATGGCAAAAGCTCTTCCTTGCTGTCTTAGAGGTTGTTGATTGCCTCCGATAACCCTTGGATTAGGGCACTGATTCGCAAAATGACCCGGTTCTTTGCATTTGAAGCATTGAACAACGCGTTGAGGTTCGAACGGAGCGTTCCTCTCCTCTGTCGCAGCCGCGGGTCCTTCTTTCTGACAGTTAACAGCTAGGTGCCCTTCTCTTCCACACTTGAAGCATTTTCTTGTCCCCCTAAGGCAATTTCCAGGGTGCTTCTTTCCACACTTTTGGCAAGTGGGGTGCTGGAATTTCTTAGCGCCGTTGGATTTATCCATCGGACCACCAGCATTCAAGTCCACCTTCCGCTTCTTGTCCCCATGATACCCCTGTGATTCTCCGATCTCCATTTCAACCTAGAGGGCACATCGGACAATTTCCTCATAGCAGTCGAAGTCACGGATCGCTAATGCTTTCCGCAAGCTAGGCTTCAGCCCACCAAAGAAGCGGTCAACCTTGCATTCGGGGGTAACGACAAAGCCGGAAGCGTATCGTGCAAGCCTTGTGAAGTTTTCCTCATACGCTCCCACAGATTCCTAATCTTTATGCTTGAGGGAAAGGAAGTCCCTTTCCATCTTAAGACGGAGGGTGCGTGGAAAATATTTATCGAAAAACATCTTCCGGAATACCTTCCATTCCAAATCCTCGATCTCCTCCTCAGGCTTCGTATTTTTGATCAATGTCCACCATTGATCAGCTTCACCCTCCATACGATAAGCTGCCAGGAGAACCTTCTCTTTTTCAGAGCATTGGAGGATGGAGAATATCTTTTCAATGGAGTTGATCCATTGTTCAGCAATCGTGGGATCGGATGATCCACTAAAAGTTGGAGGCCTTTGTCTCATGAAGCTTTCAATAGCGACTTGTTCTTTCTTAGGGGGGGTTGAACGTTCCTCTTGACCAGTGTTTCTATTCAAAACTTGAGTTAGCTGAGAGATAAGCGTGAAAAAGTTCGCGATTCCCGCTCCCATTGGATTGGGCATCTCATAAGTACAATCATCACACTGATCTTCACAACGGTTGTTAGCCCGAGTTCTCCTATTACCGGCCATTGGCTGGAATAAAAGGAAAGTTAGGGGTAACACATAAAGGGTAATCCAAAGACAAAATTTGATGACTTATAAATAAACTTTAATCTCTTTAACTCATGAGTCTATAGGATTCAATCCAGGCTTTTAATGATCTTCCTTCTAACATATATTCTTAGGGGCATTTTTCCCTTAATAAGGGTTCATACTAAGATTGTGAATTTATCAAAACATATCCCCCGGGAGTGTCGTAACCAAGAGTGCGTCAAGGCCCGTTTTCGTGCACCAGTTCCCGTTCAAGTCTAGCTCAAAGCGGTGTTTTCGGGTTTTACCCCAAGGATACATCTGTGCCAGAGCCGCCTCTACCTGCTCGTATCCAGACAGGGATGTATTTGTTTGATAAACCACTTACTTAGTATTTACCAAAACTTAGGGATGTTTTTATTATGCTTAGTCTTGTATCTAAGGCTTTACTAGGGTTTCCTAATCCCAAAAATAACTAAACCTATCCTCTGATACCAACTATGACAACCCTGCTTTTTATTACAACTTAAACATGCTTTATTACATAAAACTTCACTTGATCCAACAAAGAAGATCGAGAGGTTTAGTGTCTTTGGGGCTTAGGATCATTACATAAAAACTTTAAACTTGAAATACAACATCTTTATTGAAAACTTCCTTTACATGACCACTACATTCCTTCGTACATAGCATTGCATGGGATAACCTGAGGACATGCATAAGAAAAGGGTGAGCTATAAAGCCCAGTAAGGGAGTAAACAATGAATAACATGAGGAGTGAAATACATGTTAGGCAATAGGCATATCAATAGAGCATAAGAGAAACATGAACATAAAGGCATGATAAAGCATGATAATCATAACATGGAAATGTGGCAACAACACTTAACATTGAATTAGCATGAGCCAAGGCTCATTGCACATGGAGCATGAGTAAACCCTCATTGCACTTGAAGCACGAGTAAACCCTCGTTGCACTTGAATTAGCATGAGTCAACACTCATTGCACATGATGTATCATGATACTATACTTTACCCAATGCATTGGAGCGCTATAAAGGGCGCACCCTTCTTGAACATTTCATTTCATGCATAAGTGTGCCACATGGATCATAAAACATGGATTCATAAAACATAATCATTTCTTCCACGATAAAGGAATGTGGAATTCACACATGAAACATTATAATCAATATGTAAATGTGCATAAATTTGAATACCCTTGATGGATAAATGGGCATGGTATTCACTACACAAAGACATTGGCTTAGAAAATCGGTGCGATTTCGGTAGCGTAATGGCGTGACATAAGAATTCATAAAAAGGTTGATGAGAGAGAAAGGGGTTACTCATCATATTTACATGTAATGGACAGTAATAAGATCATATATATACATGTCCCAACAATAGAAATGGAATTTAGATTCATGATACAAAAGTATTGCTTGAATATAAAAGAAGAGAGAGAAGTTCCTTTCGGAATTTCGGCATAGTAACGGGTGTACATGGGAGGCATTTAATGAGAGAGAAAGGGTTCTCCCATCATTCAAAAAATAAAAGGTCAGTATGGGGGAGGTGCGAAACCATACCCCAACATTCATAATTGAAATAAAAAGGGCAATACAACTTAAATAAAATTGACAAAAAAAGAGAAAGGAAGAAAACCCCTTACTTGGAAGTGTGCTTCCAAAGGCTAGAGAGAGGCTTGTGAGAGGCTTCTTGGGAGATTGGGGCACCTTGAGAGGATTCTAGAGAGAGTAGGGAAGAGGTTGGACGAACTTCAAGGGATTTGACTGAGGAGGAAGTGGGATCTTGGGTGGGTTTATATAGGAAAGGTGAGAGAATTCTTTATTATTTAGGTTTGGGACCCCTTATATTAAAATAATCCAAACCAAAAACCATCCCATGGTATTTTCCCATGGTTTCTGGAAAAGGAAAGAGGAAAACAATATTTTACATGTCCAAGGTCCGAACTTATTAAAAAATTAGGGTTGCTTATGTGGAGGTGAGTCACACTCCCATGGAAATTAATTTAAAAAGGCAAAGTGTTGAATAAGTCTTGAGGGATCCATTAATGCTTTGAAAAGTGAGTCAAACAAACCCAAAACCTCATTATTTTAATGTTAAAACACATATTGGCCGAACACAAGGATTATGGTATTTTATTACATCACCATTGGGTCATTATGATGTCATAAAACACATTATATATTTAAATGGTATTTAATTTTTACCCAAAAATTTGACTGTCTCAGAAAATTATGAAAAAACCACCGTTGGATAATTTCGACGTCCTGATTCCAAAAATAATATTTATTTTATCTAAATAATTTTCTAAATATGTGAATTTTCACTTTTAAAATAAAAACCTACATTTATAAAAAAATTCACAGGTTTTGACAGAAATGGCTTTCAAACCTTAATAAAAATTTTAATTGCATTCATAAAATTATAAGATCATTTATATTTAATAAAAATTAATTTAATATTAATAATAATATTTTATTAAAATATTATTTAAGTCAAAAATCCTTTAATTTAATAAAATATAATTCTTAATTAAATAATAACTAAAAACACCATTTGTACTTTAAAAACTAATTACAATGTATCAAAAAAATTATATTCATTATTATATACAAAAAATAATGTATATGAACATGGTACTACTTATTTGTTACATAACCCCTTAAAATAGCCGCATAAGACCTAAGGGTAAGGTGTGCGATGGTGACAGACTCTTGGGGCGGCTCGGATAACATCGCTCGAGTTGTAATTTCAATCAACTTCCATTTTTCCCGTAGACGATCACGTTCGAGCTTGACTTGATGAAGCTCAGCTTGGGCTTGGTCAAGGGCAAAGCCCAAAGACTCCACCTCCTTTCCGAGCTCCGACAAATGGGCTTCGTAAGGGGCAATTCTACTGGATGAGGCCATCGCTTCCTTTGTCTGAGTAGAAAATTGGTTCGTTAAAGCCTTATATTTAAACTACCCAGATGATCACTGTTCAACGGCTATAAAAGTAACGGTCACAAATCTTAAAAAAAAAGTTGATCTCTTATAAAAACATTTTTCATAAAGAAACATTTAACTGGATCAAGAGGGATTTTCCATTAATGAAATTCTGGGTCGTTACACCAACTCACATAAAACCCAATTTTTTTCCAAGGTTACACAAGGTACCGATCATGATTTCACATCCTAAAATTTTAAAAAAACTCCATGAAAATATCAAGTGAAAACTATGAAACTCATTTAAAAAACCAATTACATTTTCAAAGTCATTTCACACCATTTCCAAATCCAATTTAAAACACTGATTTCACATATACCATACCAAATGGGCATTTATATTTCAAATCCCAAATATTTCTAAGACAAAGTAGAAACATGCAACAACAAAATAATGCTCCAAATGGGCCTTTCAAAATTTAGAAACCAAGCCTTATCATGAAATTCCAAATAGGCCTTTATTCTAATCATTCACTAATACATATCTTAACATGTGAAATGAGAAAAGATTTGAAGACACATTTGAAACCACTTTTAAATTCACTCAACATTATAAGGCCATTTGGAAACACATTTTACACCACTTTCACAACTTATAAAACCTATTTAGAAATACGAAAAGAGGAGTGCACAAAAAAACCCAACCATTTTTTTAGGAAAAGCCTCTTCCAAATCCTCACACACACCAAACCTATTTTCAAACATACTCCACACCACTTACACAATTCATGGAACATATTTATGAAATTTAAAAAAGAATATATCATAAAAAACCCATTTCTATTAGAAATATAACTTTCAAAACATGAACATTCCAAATCACTTTAAAGAATATTTTTAAAGATACATTACTTGATTTTAAACAAATACAAAAACGTATACATAAGTTTTTCAAAAAAACCACCAATTACTACATGTAAAATTCAACATAAAATTTAAAAAAAACTGAAGTATAACCAAATGGAAGCACAACCCAAAGCACCCAATTTCACTTTAAAAACTCAATTGGAATTTTATAAAACACATTGCATACATATATGCATAATATTTTTTAAAAACCCTTTTTAAAACCATTTCTCACAAACTTTCCATCATAAAATCAACAGATAAATTTATACTAGAACTTCAAAAGCATGCCAAACACATTTATAAACATTTAGAAAATCTCAAGCATTGAATAAAATATCTGAGAAAGGAAATGGATAGAAACACCTACATCAACAATGTGTAAATGCTACCAAATTTCAAGAGAATGAATACTAAAGCTTGGGAGACCATCCGCACCCCTTAAAATCAAAGAAAACAACCCACACATTAATCCTAACCCATATGGGTCATACAAAAGAGATACCCCATAAAAAAACCAGAGAGAGGAGGAAGGGAAAAGGGAGAAATTGACCAAAAACTCAAATAAACTCGCCTTAAGACCTTCTAGGAGTTTCAATAGTGGAAGGTAAGTTGGGTAGGAGGGTCTGGGAGATCCCTATGGTGATCTTATGTTGAGAAAATGAGGAGAAACCCAAAATAGGGTAAAAAGAATATAGGTGGAACTTTGAATTTAAATATTTTAAGAATATGGTAAACTCACACAACTTTCCACATGGTCTTCCAAATCATGCGCCATCTGTTTGCACCCTACTAGAGATAAGGGGAAACCCTTAGGATTTGGACACATGGTTTCCTAAACTGTTCACCAACCATTCAAAATGCCACTTCCAAATTCCAAAACATCACTGAATGCTTTTTTTCATGTTTTTCATAGTCGTGTGTAGTCTATTACCAATTCCCTAGGAACCCACTCTCAAGGAATACAGTTCCATGGGTGAATGAACACGATTTACACTATCTGCACACCAACCATGCGCCACTTATTGTCAAGCCCAAAGTATTCATTTTTCTCAAATAACTTAAAAATTCAAAATCAGACTCAACCAAAACCTCCCTAAGAATATCCAAATCCAAGAAAGGAATTAAATAAAATAATTAACAAGGTCGGGGTGTGACAATTATACCTTATATAAACACCTTCTTACCCTAGAAAGTCACCCATCGGTATGATAAACAAAACTCGATCCCAAAATCGAATAAAGCATAGAAAAACCACAAACCTCAGGGTGAACATTCACTTCACAAGTCACACTTGACCATTTCTTGATGAAACAATAGAATGAAGAGAAATGGGATAAAATTATAGGGTTATCCTCATCATAAGTATCTAACTAACAACATAGTACAATATCAGACCGACTTAATGCTAGAACTCACAATACGAGCAAACCCAAACATTTTTGCACAATCTAAACAACACTATCACCAGAACCATGAATTTCAAAAATAAATGATATTATTGAAACAAGGGAAAACCCATGAATGTAAACCAAACCAAATAGAGAACCCAAAACAAACTACAATTATAAATCCCATAATCCCGAACATCTCCAAACAAGCGTAATTGATAACTAAAACTGATTTACAAGAGGCTCACCATTAAATGATCCAAAGAAAAAACTATAAGAAAGTAGGATCACCAATTCTCTGACAAAAAACTCTCTATGAATGAGAAACAATAATAGTAAACTTATAACCATAAAGAAAAATAAAACATAGAACTTTAACTTCCTCCACTCCAATGATGCAGAAAGAATCTAAGCCAAGGATCATCATACCCCCACCCATTTCATGACTGCATGAAAAGATTCAATCTGGGGCCTACAATTGAATTTATGATTACTGAAGCATCTGCTACCCCATATCCAAAAATAGATATCTCTTGATCAAGGCATTTTCCTCAAGAAATATTGCTTAAACATTTTCTCTTGGTTACCTAGACAGCCACAATAATGACAGGTCTTCAAAGGATTGCAACAAGATAACTTTGAGTGACCAAATGTACTGAACTAAAAATATATTCATGATTGGTCCAATAAATGATAGGCTGTTACCAATGAAAGAGTATATTAAGAAAAAAAAATTCCTCTAGCACACACCTCTCACCATATGGGGAACCTTCACGAGAACAACCTACTATCAACTTTACCCAAAGAACTGAATCAACTAAAAAAGATTTTTCTACCATCTCATTAAAATGAAGATCCTTAGATGAGAGGTCTCACTCCTTACTCTCTCTATGAAGACCATGAATAAAAATAGGACCTTTTAGTAGATCCTATGATGCTACCTCTAGAGAAAAGGAAACCAGCTCCATAAAGTGGTCAACATAGGCCTTCACTATCCACTGGCCTTATTGAATACTCATAAGCTCTTCCACTTTCTTCATATTCACCTCCTTAGGCATAAACCATTGGAATAAAGTTGTCTTAAACACTGACAACATCATCAAAAGTTGAATCAATGATGGAGTCGTCCCCTTCTGTTGATCCAAAGATGGACCCTCATAGAAACCTAGAATAGCACACTCTCTCACAGATTTGGGAGTTCCCAATGATCTAAAGATGCCCTAAACATACTCAATACATTTCACTACCTCTAAAATACCTCAATCACCACAAAATCTTGCAAAAACCCAATAAGAACTAGAAACTGGGCATGACTCACTAGAAATTTTTGGGGCCTTTCTGGGTGGAATATTCTGAAAAACACAAAGAACACAAAACCAAAATAAACATCAACCCCAAACACAATTGGAAAGAACATCTCAATCTAAAACAAAAGGATAACAAGACAAACACATACAATTACAACAAAAAATAATCTTTTCAAAAAACACCATTTTGACTTTAATTTCAAAACCACTTTCCTCCAAGGTCACTAACCAAATACCAAAATCCCTTTTTCACAAAATAGGAACCCACTTTTAAAAAAAAGAACCCCAAAATCCTTTTACCTTTCTAAAACCATTTTAGAAAAACAAATCAAAACCTTTGATTCCAAAAAATCACCCATGGAATCCTACGAACCTTCACATGTTTGTTAATCCCACTTTATATTAGACTATCCATGCATACATTTTTTTCATGAACATTATGAATCACTTTCTATTTTAAAAACACATTTATCAATCTAAAACAACTTGAAAGAAATTATTTCCATCTCAAAAACCATTTTCATTCTAAAATCCCAATCACTGCAATCAAAACCAAAAAAAACTACAACTCACATCAAATAACCAGAATGAGGAACTAGTATCCATGAAAAACCTGACAACATGTTCAGTGATCCATGCCCCAAGTAAGAATCAACAACTAAGAGTACCTTGAACTATACACTCATATTCCACATGGGTCACTACACCGCATGGGATCACAACATGACATAAGCTCACCTCCATTGTTATTTCTCATCCACACATCCAAAATCCAAAAAAAAACCTAAAATTAGAAAATACCATTGAAAACTAAAGGATCTAAACAAGAAAGGGTTTGTTGTATCCTTCCCACACCTACCTCTTGAGTCATAATGGTCCAAATATCTGATATAACTTACATAAAAAATGATAATATCCTTCTATGATACCATTTTGTCATGAACAAATCCCAGATTCCAACTGACCCAACATCAGACCCGATCTAAGACATGGCCCGAAGGTCATTCATGATCCCTATGGGCTGGAAATTAGTACCTGGAATCAAAGTAATCCCAAAGGGAATGATTTTTTCCCAAAAAAATTAGGATGAAATAAATAAATTTAACACACATCAACAAATCAACAACTGAACATCAATAAATATACAAAAATTATCCAGATACAATAAATTCTGAACAAAAAAAATTGAATACAAAACCAATAATATACTATGCCAACATGATCTTCATGTTACCTCTTGGTCACCACCATCAAAAAAACTAACATCCTCCAAGAGAAACTTAACTAGAAACCCACAAATATATAACAGCTCAGGTCTACCGAAACTGAGTGGAACAAGTAGGGTATGATCTTAAATAGCTCAGTAGGAAATCACCACAAAGTCCATAAATTTCCTTTGCCAAAACATTTCACAAAAACTGGTTTTAAATATATTTATAAAATAGTTTTTTTTTTAATTTCTATCAAGTAAACATATATTTTCACAAATTACTTATTTTAAAAATCACACACAACTTATCTTTTAAAAATTGGCTTCACTTTCCCCAACCCATCTCAAATCCAAAAATCAAATACAAAATAAAACCAGGTAACAAAAATAGGTTGTGTATAAAGTAAAGAAAACCAAAAATTGGAACAACTAGGATAGCCTATATCTAACATGCATAAGAAATAAATAGAACAAAGAGATAGATAATCATGGAAACATTATAAATATCTATAGATAAATCCCTAGATGTACTTATATTAGACTCACCATCTAAAAAATAGTGCACTTACATAGCCAATTACCAATTAGCTACTCTAAACTAGCCAATCTAGTGGAATGTCCCACCTATCCTCATCAACTAAAGGGGGGGTACCAACCCATCAAATTGGGGTCAAAAAGAAACTATCACTTGATCCTTTATATGAAACCCAAGAATCCCATGATAAGAATAATAATACTTAGCAAAACACTATATAGAATAAATTACCAAAATTATCCTCATGAACAAATCATTATAGGGGAAATGCATGCCATGTTTTAATGGACTCAACACCAACAATGTTCCCATGCATGATCCACTAGATAGGATTCAATCCAAAGTTCTATTGGTCTCATAATATAATCCAAGCATCACAACTCACATGAAAACCATTTTTCTAAAGGAAAAACAAGGTACCAATCCAGATTTCATGTCATAGGAGTATTAAAACAAAACTCTAATAATATCCCAAGTTTTAGCTGCGAAACACATTTCCAAAACCAATTACAATTAAAAATTAAATTCACACCATTTATAAATCTTATTTAAAACACCACTTTCACATGTAACATGCCAAATGGGCCTTTATATTTTAAATCCCAACTCTTCCCTTGCCAAAGTGAAAACATGAAACAACAAATGAAGCACCAAAGAGGACATTGACATTTTAGAAACCAATCCTCATTTAAAAATTCGTAATTATCCTTTACACTAATCATTCAGCAATACATATCTTAAATTTCCAAATTATCCAATAATTTGAATACACATTTGAATCCACATTTAAATTCACTCAAGCTTCCAAGGTTATTTGGAAACATATTTCACACCACTTGAAAATATCATAAAACTCATTTAGAAATATGATAAGAGGAGAACACATAAAACCCAACAATTTCAATAGGAAAATCCTCTTTAAAATCCACACACACACCAAGCCCATTTTCAAACAATCTCTACACCTCTTATACCATTCATGGAACAAATTTAAGAAACATAACAAAGAAGATCTCTAGAATAAAACCATTTCTTTAGGAAAAACCACCTTCAACACATGCACATTCCAAATATCTTCGAAGACATCTATTTAAAGAGACATAACTTCTTTTAAAAACAATAAAACAACCCATACATAGTGTCACACCACAAATCCACCAATTACTACATATAACATCCAACCCAAAGACCAAACACAAAACTGAAACATAACCAAAGGAAAACACCTCACAAATCACCCAATTTCACATTAGAAACTCAATTGGCATTTTATCAAACACCTTGAAACCATATATACATAAGCGTGTTACGAAAAAACTTATTAAAACTATTTCTCAACAAATTTACATCATAAAGTAATTTATACTAAAATATCAAAAGTATGTGAAAAAAATTTATAAAAAATTATGAAATCTCAAGAATAAAATGTAATTTCTCAGAAAGGAAATGGATGGAAACACCTACATCAACGATGTGTGAATGCTACCAAAATTTGGGAGAAGGAAGACTCATGACCGAGAGACCATCCAAACACCCTGAAATCAAAGAAAATAACCCACTCATTAACCCTAATCCTTAGAGTTTGGCCAAAAGAGAAACCCCAATAAGACAACCAAAGTGATGAGAAATGGTAGAAAGAAAAATTGACCAAAAATTCAAATAAATTAACCATAGGGCCTTCAAGAAGCTTCAATAGAGGAAAAGGGGCAAGGGAGGAGGGTCTTAGATAACCCATGGTGAACCTAGGTAGATCGAGGGTGGTGAAACCTCAAATATTGTTAAAATAATGGAGGGGAAAACATAGAATTTCATGATTTTAAGAATCTGGGAAACTCGCAAGGTTTTGCCACACAGTTTTCTGAACTATACATCAATTATGCACACCCTACTAATGATAAGGGTCACCCCTCTCTATTTGGCCACTAATTTTTATTAACTGTGTGCCAATCGTGCATAACTCCACTTTCAAATTCCATAACCCCACTACATGATTTCTATATGGTTTCCCTATCCATGAATAGGTCATGTGCCATTCCCTAGCCACCCGATCTCAAGCCATATGATTTCTTGGGTGAAGGAACATTGTTTCTCCTTACTGTGCATTAACTATTCACCACCTTCTTCTAATCCTAAAATCTACACTTTTCTCTAATAACTCTAAAATTAAAATTAATACTCAATGAGAACCAGCACAAGAACATCCAAATACAATAATAGAATTAAATAAAATAATTAAAAATGATGGGGAGTGGTAGGTTATGTTATAATGAATTTATATAATGATTTTGAAATTCAATTATACTTCTATGGGTTATTCCATGATGAAATATTTATAAAACCCATTTATTTTTCATGGGTTATGATGTGAATAATGATTTATGATCTTTTAGAACACATGTGTATTATTTTAATTATGTTATGGGTGGTTCCAAAATTATATATATCTCCAATTAATTGGGAGGAGATATATATCTTAGGACATAAATATTACTACAATGTGGAGTGAACTTAGTTCATTAAGGGACTCTATCTACTATGATAGCCATGGGGGTAAACCTTGACTAATATAATGGTTTATGGACTAAACTCATTCCACTATTATTGACTTATAAATGATTATTTACTACTAAGTAAATTATTTTCTATGTTTATTTGTATCCTACAAACACATGTCTTAGGTGTATTTTATAATCGCATGAATCATGTTATTTTTGTTCTTTATGATTCATGTCTTATAAACTGTGGAGTTTTTTTTCATGATGCAATATTATGATATATGATATATAGGGTATGGTTTTAAATTTTTATGTTCATGTTCTCAAGCCCATATGCTCTTGTTATATTTATGTGATCATTGATATCTTTCTTTTTTACCCTTACTGAGCATCTAGGCCTACCCTTTATTATGTTTCTTTTCCTTAGGTTAGGAAGAAAGGTATTATGTATGATCTGTATAAGAAGGGTTCTAGTTATGAAGAACTAAATTGTAGATTATTTAGTTCACTTATGAACTCATTATTTATGTATCAATGTTTCCAAATTTACTAAACCTATACGATTTTAAAAGGGATCGTTATGTTATGTAATGAATATTAATCTAATAAGATTTAATATATATATATATATGAAATGTAGGGGTCACTACAGTAATATCAAAAAAAGTTTTAGTTAACCTTTGAAAACTATGATGATAAAACTTTAGTAAGAACCCTAGGGATAAGTATAAGTATATGATAACATCCTAATGTTTTTTATTAACCATGGATTACCATGTTAAACATAAGGTTTCGTATATTTAAAATAAGGTTTCTTGAATTAGAGATCCTATAAATGAAGTTCCATTACTATGTATTTTGGTACTATGATTATTTTTTCTCAAAGTATGATTTTTGGTTTTATCCAATGGCTATAACATTAAACAATTGTGCTAATGTTGAATGAGATAGAAAATGTAATGATTTTCCTCCAGAGAAACCAAATGTTATGATATTTGGAATAAAAAATATCATTTTTATTTTCACACATCTTTCCCAATATATGAATCATGATGAACAAAAAAATGAGCAAAGTAGAAGAAAATATTATGTTGAGTCCTTTATGAGGTAATGAAAATATTCTTTTAGTGGGTCTACTAATCCACTAGTTTTTTACCAATCGATCAGTACCATTGGAAAAAATATTTTTCATTCCCTAGTGTTTGGAGCATGAAAATTTCATTTTTTTGTCTATTGTTTAGGAGTTGAAGCAGGTCAATGGTAGAATCTTATGAACAATATGAGGAAATATGTAGAAATTGAATCTATGGAGTGGGATGTGTTTAAGATCCTACTTTTCAATATGTACTTTCCTAATATTCTTTATATGAAAATGCAGAAGGAATTCCATGAGACAAAGCAGAAGTAAGATGAATCTATTGGAACCTATGAGGAAACTTTTACAAGACTTTTGATATATTATTATGGTATTATTATTTAACCTAAAAGTAAGGTTGATCAATTCTTCAGTTACTTAAAACTAAGTACCTAAAGAGTGTTATCCATAAGGTAATTTAGTATTTATGAAATAATTAGTTGATGTACTATAAAGGTGGAAATAGACATTAGAGTTACCCATCAAACTCATGGTTTAGATAATAAAAGAAACATATAATTCATAGGAAACACTAAAAAACAAAGAGAGATATCGATGAACCTTTATTTTTTCTCAAATTGTAAAAGGAAACATCGAGGATATTTTATTAATGGTACTGGTGAATGTTTTTAGTGTGTAAAGGAAGTTCATCATGAAATAAAATGTTGAAATAATGGGAAGAAGTTAACTAATGATGATAATAGAGAGAGATATCACTCAAATTCCCCACCCATGCTCTTGTGTTTCAAAAAAATGAGTATGGTAATTATCTAAACCAATACTAAAATAAAAATTTCAATGATTATAATTTATGGAATCAACCTTTTAAGCCTATAGAAAAAGATAAATCTCATGTGATAACTGTTACTCATGTGGATAATGAAGTGGTGAAAGGTACACTTATTATCCACTCTATAATTGATACTATATTATTTTATTCTAGATCCACCAATTATTTTATAGCTAAATAATTTTATAAAGGTATCATAATACCACCTCAATTATTTGATGTTTAATATTTTTTCAAAAAACTTTTTTATATAATGATCATATCTTAAGATTATGATTCTTATATAGATGAATTTTATGGGAATGTGCTTTAAATAAATCATTTTATTCTCCCTCTAGTTGAATTTGATTTTATCTTAGGTATGTCTTGTATTTCTCTATATATATCCCATGGAAATTTTTGAGGAAGATAAGTCACATTTTATATTCCTAATTAACCTAGGATTTTTTATTAGTGTTAGGATTAATATGAACTACCAATGGTAATTATATCCATTTTAAGGGTTCTTAATCCTATTATAAAGGGGTGTTTATCTCAAATGGTTGGGGTGAAAATCAACATGAAATATATGCCTATTGTGTGTGGGTTATTTTATGTTTTTCAAACGTATTTTTATAGTATTTTACCAAATCATAAAGTTGAGTTCTAAATAGAACTCATACTTTGTGTAACACCTACTCTAAATAATCCATATAGAATGTCCCCAATTGATATTCAAGAATTGAAGAAAAAAATCTAGGATAATCTTGATAAGGGATTTATTCATACAAATGTTTCACCTTGGGGTAAACCTATTCATTTTATTAAGAATAAAGATGTGTTGATGCGACTCTGTAATGATTATTGAGAATTAAACAATACCACAATCTGGAAAAAGTATCCTCTTCCTTTTATTTATTACTAGTTTGATCAGATACACAAAACACAATATTATTCCAAGATTAACCTTCATTCTGGATATCATCAATTGAGGGTCAACAAGTAGATTATATAAAAGACCTAATTTTGTTAAAGGTATGGGAACTATCAATATATTGTTATTCCATTTGGTCTTACTAATTTCCCCTATATCTTTATGGATTTAATTAATATAGTATTTATAGTTTACCTTGATTAATTTTTGGTAATCCATATAGATAATATTCATAAACATTCAAAGAGAAAGTAATATTATTAAGATCACTTGATAATTATCCTAAAGACCCCAAGGAAGGATAATATTTATTAAAAATTTACTAATTATGAATTTTTTCAAGAAAATGTTTCATTTTTTGGGTCAAATAATCTCAAGGGAGGGTATATATATGGATCCATCAAAGAAAAAAGTTATTGAATATTGGACCAGTATAACCCCTGTGACTAATATTTGAATTTGTCTTGGTTTGGATGGATATTATAGATATTATATGGGTAATTTATCAGGAATTTATACTCCACTAACCAAGTTAACTCAAAATGGAGCAAAGCTCCTTTGGACAAATTAATGTAAATAATATTAAGGATAGTAAGAGATGGTTAGTCAGTGCACCTATTATTATATTACCCTATAGTTGAGAATGGTTTGTAATCCAAAGTGATGCATCAAAGAAGGTACCGGGATCCATTCTCACATATAATTATAGGGTTATTTCTTATTACTCATAAAAATTGAAGGTTCATGAGTAAAATTACCAAACTCATTATTTGGATTTAGACATGTTAATATTTTCATTAAAGATATGGATGAATTATCTTAATAGATAAAGTTTTTATATATATATAAATATATTAATCATAATGGTTTAATGAATATATTCACATATAAATAGTTGAGTACATTCACTATAGGAAAATTGATTGTTCTCAGTGGTTATTTTTGGGTATGGCGGCGGTTTTAACCGCCGCTATATTCTTCTATGAAGGTTTCTTAAAACCGCCGCTAAATTGTGTGTCAGGACACAATTGCTGGCGATTAAAGTAGTTTAGCAGCGGTTTATAGGAACTGTCATAGTTTACATAGTTCTTGGTGGTTATTATGTTTTTAGTAGTGGTTTTCCTAGGGTAGGGGCTCACTTTTTTCACGGTAGTTTAAATCGCCACCAAAAAAAATCAGTCGCTAGCTGGTAAAACCACAGCTAAAAAAATCATAACTATCACGAAATACGTGCGGAAGATGGGAATTTGTATCTGTGGTTATAACCACCTCTAAATTTAATACCGTAGCAGTGGTTATAACCCCTGATAATATAAAAATGATGAAATTTAGCGGCGGTTAAAACCACCGCTAAGTATTCCAGTTACATTTAGCGGCCTTTAAAACCACTGCTAATAGAAAAATACCCACATTTAATAGCTGTTTTAACCGCCGCGAAATATTCTGGTTATGGTTAGAGGTGGTTAAAACCACCGCTAAAAATAGATTTACAAAAAAATAATAGTGTCTACAGCTTCTGTACCAGTTCCCTGAAAAAAAGACCATTCCAATAATACCAAAAAACCAACAGAATACATACTATAGTCAATATGAAAAAATATGCTTAACTAATCACAACCAAGGGAATTTTGATTCATATTTAATAAAAACATTACAAGTAGTGTGAGAAATATCTTTTTATAAAATTTCAAACTTCTTTTTGTGGACTATGAATATCTTCAACATTATCCACAAGATGAAAGTTACCCCTATAATGAGTTTGATCATTTTTTCATATATGCATGTGCTTAAGTATTGGAGACACAATCTTTTGGAGAGATTTTCATGATAGATTTTTATCATAATAGTATGAGAAATATCTTTTCTTAGAAGTACATGAATCTCAGATAAAGGTGGTGGGTAGAGTACCTTCAGACATTCTAAAGCATCTTTCTCCCACATGACTTCCCAGAGATAAAAAAAGTCAATAGTGAGGATAATCGTAACATCATGGTTACTTTTTTTATATTTTTTAAATGTTTGAGAGTTTTTACTTCAGTTTAAGGGAAATTTTATAGAAATCACAGTGTTTTTCTAGGGATTGAACTACAGAGGAGATCATTTTCACCATAAATAGTTCCACTAAGGTGTGGATAGGTTGGTTGTGGTGTGTGGGGGGGGTGCATAAAGAGGATTTTGGTGATACATCCATTTTTCTCATGGCTTCATTGTGGATAAGGGTCACAACATGGACCTTGGAGTTCTATGGTGTGGATTGGTGGGCTTCGACATTAGGGCTCGTGGGAGTATTTGGGTTATTCTTCCATTTTGGTCATGGCTTAGGAATTGTCACCTTGGTTGTGTTATGGTGTCTGAGGGTGATTGTTTTTGGGGGGTGGGGGTTTTATCAAATTTGGGGTAGTGGAATCATGGATTTGGATTGTGTCATAAGACCCCCTTTCTAGTTGTGCTCTCCAAAATAGATCTCTAGAATATATCATGGACCCTTCTATTATTCTATCAGATCTTCATCATAGATATAACTAAAATTATTATAGGATTCCTTGACCAACCTCATTATGGAAAGGTCCTTCCCATTATTCCATAGACCCCTCCCTTTTCAGTAATTCTCTGGAATTGGGTATGGGGCTGCACCAAGTTATTCTATTTTCTAGACCAATTATATATTCTAAAATACCATTAATCCCCCAAATTCTTCCATCTTTTCACTCAGTCCTTAGATGACCCAAGTATATCCCTAAGAGAAATTCTGGACCCTTTTCATTAGATTTTAACCTCGCTCTTGGGAGACCAACCCTTAACAGTTTTAGGTGAGTTTCCCTCTTCCCATGTACTAATTTTTCCCTATTCTTCACTATGGTTAAGTTGTTAGAAAGAGAATGGTTGATTCTGTTAATGCTTTGGTAGGGGACTGATGTAGGTTGTTGTGTCTAAAATATGAAACAGGCTTCATGATTCCTCGCACAATCATTTCAACATCAATTTACTTCATTGAGTATTCAGAGAGTTTTGGTATGGAAGTTTAGTTATAATTCCTCTCATTATATCTAAAAATTTTACTAATCTCCCTAGAAACTATGAAATTCTTTTTATATATCCACATTATAGGACCGACATCCCCATCACCAGTCTATAATTATTTGAAGTGGGATGTTCACCCTGGGCCAACAAACCTAATAAATTTAGGAAAAATGAATCATAAAAAAATGAATCATCATAATAAATAATCGACATATATGGTGTATACCACACTCAAGAAATCAAGACATAAAAGGAAACATCAAAAATCAATAAAATACATAAAAGAAAACATGAAAATCAAGAAAATGTTAGGTCATGAACATTTTTGGTGGAAACTATGTGCCACACATGATACATATACAAACTGACGATGAAAACATATCATCACCCACTCCACCTCCAAGAAATCAATAATACAACAAATCACTGTCTGATGATGAACACATATCGTCACTCTCTCTACCTCCATCTCCACTTACCACTACCACCTGTAAGAACATTATAATGAATATTAAACAGTGTTGCATATTTATATTTAAACTTAAAACCAATAAAAGTTTTCATACTAGATTATTTTCAATTTTTGTGATTTACCTACTCACCACCAGTCGATACAGTACCACCGGGGGCATATCTACTCATCTACTGATGTATATCAGTCAACGCTTTCTGCGAAGCGAATATCTAATCACCTACTTGTGAACTTTGTTTTGTAGAGAAACAATATCTCTCAGAGAATCTCTGGGTATGGACTGACTACAACCATGAGTATATGTAGCTGCAATCCCAGGTGGCCTGCCAAAAACCTCAAATGATACTAGTCCCAAACCCATCCTGCACAGTCTACCTGGATGCTCCTTCCCAAGGACTTTAGTAACCGGGTCATCTTGGGAGACTGAGTAGGAATTCCCAGGATTGGAATCCCATAGATCTTAAATGTTTACCTATAAATCAAATATCAATATATATTAACATAGTAAAAACAGATAATAAGTTATTATAACGAAAGAATGAGTTTATACCCCGACTTCTTTGGTAGGATCATTAACAAAACTACCATTAGATTTTTTTTGAACATCCAAACACACTTCAGTTCAGAATACATTGTGCCCTAGACTCTGTGACTGCATTAAACAAAGATAAATCAACAATTTAATATATTAAACATATAATATTGTCTTATAAATATTTAAACTAATGAAAAGATTACCAGATTCAATCTTCTTCTAGAAAAGCTTTTTGACCCCGCAGTGTGACGGATGATTTGCTTAGCCCGGCATGATGCATTCTTTCTTGAGAGATCCTAAAATAAATAAAATAAAATTTAATAGTAATGTATTCAATGTCATCACCTCTTTATATACATGTGTAAATGTAAAATGAGGTTAATATAATAATATATATTTAAATACCGTATACTTCTCATCACGATGTCTGTCCACAAAAACTTTTCACTGTTCTTTGGGTACCCCATTGGGTAGCTTCTCATAAATTTGTTGGACAGTCAAATAAGTATCGTTGACATTGCCCCACAATATCCATTTGAAGTCATTCCATTTCTTACCATGATTTTTCAACATCCACTTTCGTTCTATAACATCAGTAACTGTAAAGTGGAAAAATATCTCTATACATAAATTCATTTTGAACATATTAATAACATGACATTCAATTACACCATAATGTATTAAAATTGCCTTTATTTGAGAATAAAAAACTTCATTTTTTCAACTTGGAGCCATATTTATCCAAACATCATAATAAATAGGAAGGGAAATGGGCTCCACTGCCAGCTGTCCTAGAATTTGGCCAAGTAATCTCACAGTGTCATCCGTAGGGACCCCATATGAATCAAATGGGAAAACTATATTCTCTCAATTCATATTCCACACGTCTTAACTTTTTATATTTTTCTCCACAGTTTCAGTTTTTTCATCTTTAATGAACAAACAGTTTGTATAAAAAAAGTTCAATAAATTTATTTATATTAAAATTTGTACCTATAACAGTGACCCTCCATTATGTCTTTGATGAACTAGAAGTGGTGCATCGCCGCCCGACTGATGAGGCTGCTGAAGGGGGATTCGATGACTCAGCTTCTAAAGGGATGCTCACAGAGGGTGTAAGAGATGGTGCAGGGGGAGATGGTGCAGGGGGGCAGGCAGTTTGTGGATCAAATGTCGTAGGGAGGGAGACAGATAGATCTTCATCTATCGCAGCAGTGGATGAAATAGTATATCTCTTCCTCCTTGGAATTCCTATCATTTAATCAAATAAAATTAAGTTCAGAACATATATTTCAAAAAAAAATATGCAGAAAATAAAAATTAAAAAATGATAATAGATTCTCAGTACTAACAAACAAAATATACAAAACAATGATAATGAATGACTACACAAATGAAATAAGTGGATGCTGAATGAATAAATAATTGTACATATAATCATTTTCCTCTTCAATCATTTTTGTTTCCTGCTATGTTACTTCATCCACTTCATTCATCCTTTCAAGACTAATATTTTCAACATCGTGATGGAAAAATAATTCTGCGTCTTGTTGTTGATGAGATTCGATTTTAGAGGTCAAATCTTCCACTTCATCACCTATATCATACATATCTCTTTGTATTACATGAGAAACTACACTCCACCTTTCATCCACAACATCATTAAAATAATATACCATTTTTCTTGAGATGATAAGATATATGGATCATTTACTTCACAATCACCAACATCCATCAAGCGAGAGATGTTCACAGAAGTAAATTGTAAGTAATATCTTTTAACACCTTTAATAATATCGACCCAATTGCATTTGAATCAAACAACTGGAAAATGTCCATGGTATTTTAATTCAATAATATCAGTCATCTTTCCATAGTATTCCACTTTAGCAAATGTAAATATACCACTATTCTATGTTTTCAAACCCTCTTCTCGATCAACTGTATGAAATCTAAATCAATTCACGTTGTAAGAGTCAAACTTTCTAACTTGTTTTAAGGGACCTCGATCAAGAAACTTCAAATATTCTGAAACCTCTACTCCAGTATCAGTATTCATTATTTGAAAAAATAAATATACTTTATTATATTTAAAAAATATATGTTTTAAACTAATATTAGTATTTATTGCAAAATTTATGAACTTACACGTCCTGTAAACCATTCTACAAGATCTTTATTAACAGCTTTCGTTATATCTTTCTTGTTTCATGTTCTTCCTCTCATTCCTCTATTTATTTGTATCCACAACTCTTCAATAAATGGATCTGCAATTTCACTATTCAGCAGCACACATAAATGTGCCTATAATAATACCAATTCTTTCAGTGTCACATTTGAGGTCCTCCCAACTGATCGGCCAATAACATGAAATAGGCTTTTTCTTATGTATTTGAGATTGATTCAATGTGTCGTCAACACATAAAACTCGATTAAATCTTGTCTTAATATCATCCAAGTATCTAGAACAAAATTTAAGACACTCCTTATCCAAATAGCCTTCAGAAATAGAGCCTTATGGTTGAGCTTTATTTCTCGTGTATGATTTCAAATGCCCCAGATATCTGTGAAATAAAGTAAACATAATTATGCATTTAATTAAGTTCAAAAACTTTTTAATTAACTTAAAAACATATAAATAAAGCACCTCTCAATTGGATACATCCATCAATAATGAACGGTGCCTCTTAATTTAGATTCCTCAAACAAATGCACAGTTAAATGCATCATTATAGTAAAAAATATGAAGGAAAGATCATATACATTGTAAAAAGGGTCAATACAAACCTCTCTTGGAGGTTGTCAAGATGAAATGGATGTAGAGATTTCTTAAATTGTTTTCTGAAAAATATGCAGAATTGGAGTACAACAGCAGTAAGTTTTTTAGGCAATAATGTACATAATGCCAATGGTAGTAACTGTTGTAACAAAATATTTGAATCGTGACTTTTCAATCCATGTAACTTATAATTATTCAAGTCAACACACCTCAATATGTTACTTTAATACCCATCAGATACCTTAACATTCTTTAAAATTCGAAATAATGTATCTTTATCCCTATTTTTTATTGCAAAAATTGTCGGAGGATACTTTTCATTCTCATATGGCCCGAGATCACATTTTATGTTCATTACTTGTAAGTCTTTGCTAGCATTGAGATGATCCTTTGACTTACCATGCTCAGTAAGCAGTGTGAAAATAAAATTGTCACAGACATTCTTCTCAATATGAATCACATCAATATTATGCCATAACAAATTAAATTCCCAATATGGAAGTTTGAAGAATATACTTTTTTTCTTCCATTGTTGTGTTCCGATTTCACTTGACGTTGCACTTCTAACACATTTCTTACTATCATTCAATTGATGAACCTTCCCAAATTCTATTTCAACATTTCCAAGTTGTGTCAATATTTCAGAACTAGTTAACAACTTTGGAGGTGGTCTATGATCAATGAAACCGTTAAATTTTGATCTGTTCAGCCGAAATCTATGAGATGCATCGAGAAATATTCGATGGCACAAGAAGCACCATTTTCAACTATGAGTTAGCTGTTTGGGCTCAAAATCAAAGTTGAAAATAGGACAATCCAAACCCATTTAAGTGTTCCAACCAGATAAATTCCCAATACGAGGGAAGTCACTAATTGTCCACATTAAAGCAGCATACATTTTGAACATTTTCTTAGAAGAAGAATCAAATGTGTCAACACCATTACTCCACAACTCCTATAATTATTCAATTAAAGGTTGCAAGTATACATCAATATCATTTCCAAGCATTTGTTTTCTAGGAATAATCATCAAAATGATAAAAGACGTTTGTTGCATACACATCTATGGAGGCAGATTGTAAGGGATCAAAACAACTGTCCAAATGCTATAACTGGTACTCAAAGTCCCAAATGGGTTGAATCCATCGGTAGCCAATCCCAATCAAACATTCCTAGGATCAACTGAGAAATCTGGATGTAATGACTCAAATTTATTCCACAATTATGAATCTTGTGGATGTCCCATTAACCCATCATTATTATTATCTACAGAACGAAACTTTATGTGTTCAGTGGTTTTTGATGACATGAATAATCTTTGCAATTGAGGATTTAAAGAAAATTAATGCAAAACCTTTGCAGGTGTGTTCATTTTATTCTTCTTTATGAAAGTATGTTGATTCAGACTTCCAACATCAGCCATTGACTTCCATCTATAAGAACATTTTTTATAATCCTGTCTACTTGAATCCTCTCGCCAATAAAGCATACAATCATTGAGACACGCATATATTTTTGTATAATTCAGACCAAGCCGGTAAAAAACTTTTTTCAAATCATAAAGAGACTCGAGGCTGTTTTTTTTAGGAAATGCATCATGAAAAAATTCCAATATCATGGATATTACCTTATTTGTAATTCCACATAGACATTTTATATGGTACAAATTCAACATAAATGAAAGTTTTGAATATTTCAAACATCTACTATACAACTCTTTATTTCCATCGTCAACTAAATCATGACACGTATTTTCCTTAGTGAAGTTTTCTCCTACATTAGTCTCCACAGAATCAAGAGGACAATCCACTGATATGCTATAATCTTGATATGGATATCGTACAGTCTCAAAAACATCACTTGTCTTTTTTATATTTATAGCACCCTCATCTAGTTATTCTGATATGTTTTGATGTCGATGGTGGTCTCTTACAGTGCCGAATGCATCATTTATAAGTTTTTTCATTTCATTTTCCATTGTCAATGAAGTTGGGAAGTCATTCTGTAGATTGACATCAGCGCACAACCTTTCAGTAATGTTCGATTCTCCGTGCGAAATCCAAAACAAATATTGACCGGGGAATTGCTTCAATATTAAATGTTCGTAAACTTAATCTCTCTTCAACCATCTTCTAAATTTACATTTAGTACATGGACATCGTATTCTACCTTCAACAGATCGATTGGAAATTGAAAAATCTAAAAACTCATTCAAACCCATAATATACTGAGGTGTGTTCTTTGGTAATGTGATCCAGCTTTTATCCATGTATATCAAATTGTTCCTATATAATATTAAAAAAATTATAACACAATTTAGGTCTTGTTATTTTGAATCCCCACAAAACATGATGTTAAATTGGGACCCCCTATATTGAATATTTATGGCCTAAATTTTCATAACTCTTACACAAGAAATGTACCCCTAACGGAATTTGGAAATAATTGATAGTTTTTATATATTGAAGATAGTGAAATGTAAATGAAAAATTTTCTCTCCCTATCATTGATGATGTAGTTAGAGGGACATTGAGAACCATTTATAACATTGTAGTATGAAACTTAATAAACAAGAAATAAAAATATGAATCTAAACCCTATGAAAAATAAAATTTAAACTAAAGTAGCATTAAATTTGGAGGATGAAGAAAATGGGGGAATTTATCTCACCTATGAAATAAAAGAGAATTAATTTATTGGATTCACATTATATTGAAATGGAAAAAGTTTTCTTGGTCGAATTTAAGGAAGGATTATAAGAAAAATGCTTAAGTGGTCTCATTTACAAAACTGAAAAGCATGATAATAAGACTGGTGGAATTAGTCTTGAATAGAAAAATCATAACAAAGAGTTCATGGATAGTGCATAGTTTATATATGGAGGAAATATAAAAAAATTAGGATTACTCCCACAATTGGGTTAAAGCCCAATGACTAGGACATAGAAGATTTTAAATTTAACATTGATGAAGAAAT
The DNA here is from genome assembly GCA_963277665.1 of Viscum album. Lineage (NCBI taxonomy): Eukaryota > Viridiplantae > Streptophyta > Magnoliopsida > Santalales > Viscaceae > Viscum > Viscum album. Next base: position 124,802,459 of record OY728139.1, on the reverse strand, counting down.
ATTTACTAGTGGTGTCATATAAATTACTACCACCACAAAGGATTAGAATTAAATTAGAAGATTAGGGTGAGTGAACAAAGACCAACCACATTACTCAACTTAAGAAAGTTGGAGGTTCCCCTCTCCCATTAAATTAAATAATTAAAACCATTTTCTGAAGTGGGCCAATAGTTAGGGGGAGATATGATCCATGGGGTGGATGTGCTAATAACATACATGTTATTTAGCTAAAGGAAGATCTGATTAAAAAAATAAAAATGCATGAAATAAGTGATGTAATAATTATTTCAAGTCTCATTTGATATAAAATATGATCAAAACGTTTCATGGATGATCCTGACTCAGCAAGTGGTGTTAAGAAACCACTTTTTTTCTTCAAAAATTTATCTATAAGTTTCATGCTGAAGTAAAGTCACTTGTTGAATCTATAATTACATAAAAAAGGGATTATTCTATAATAAAAAGAGGTTTCCAAGCCTTAAATAAGAGAATAAATGATTGTATTGGTTCTTTTCACATGGGCACTCAATGTTTTAGAAAAAAGGATCATATAAGATGAATGATTGTATATGATGTTGATGGTGGATATTGGTATAGAGGTACAAGTATTTAATGAAAATCATGCCAGATCCCTTTGTAACTTAAGTTGCATTGGTTCTTTTCTAGAGGCTATTCTTTGCTTATATTCATAAATTTTGGAATTTATATTTTTTATTAATGTTATAAAGTATCGTGGGGTAAAACATTATAGTTTAATGAAAGGTTTTTTTTAGAACATAGATATTTTTTAAAAGTGTTTCATAGTTTATCTTAAAAAAGTTTGGGATGGACATTCACAAGGTATTATATATGATGTGATATAAATGGAAGTTAATAATATATTTATAAAAGTGTTTTATAAGATATCCAAAATTATTTTCAGATATGGTTTTACATATTATTATACATGATACAATATAAGGGGAAATGGAACTCTGTCTATGAGGCTTTAGGTAAAGTAGGAGATTGAAGGATTTATTCCTTAAATCCATACAAATATAATGAATTCATGGTTATATCATATTGTTTGGTATAATAAAAACAAGTATTATTATATTCCTTATTAAGGGTTGTTCATAAAGCATATTTATGATTATATATTTTTAAAACCACATAAGATATAATTAAATAAATAGAGATTAAATGTTGTTTTTATATGATAATTATCAGTACACATTCAATCAATGGGTTGTAAACTGAATTAACCATATGTTGTTTACTCATGTGTTATGTAACATAATAGTAAATGTGCAGATCCTGGGGGACATATCTAATAGATTATATAAAGGCAGAGGGTCAAAAAACTTGTGTGTATGATTCTTGTGTAAGATCTTAGATGAATATCTCATATTCTTCGGTGCTATGTTTCATCTTTTATCCTAAAACTCAAGAGATACTAGCATATCTTGGATGGATGGAGAGTACCACCTGAATGTTAGGTGACTTCGTTCAACCCATGGATACACTATATAGAGGGGAATCTTATGGATAACCTTGAGTGATATTTATCACACATAATGAATAAAGATAAAGGTTGAAACTCTTCAGTGTAAGGTATATAATAGTTTCTTCATTTTATTTATTTTTTTTATTTGGGTTTCATGCATGGTGATCATGGGTTTTTTTTGTTTCTTATTTACTATCACTACTTAGTTTAAGTGTCAAAATACCCTAGAAATTTTTCCTTACCTCCATAATCTTAGAAATATAAAATAAACCACCAATTAAATTGAAAAGATATAAAATAAAACCCAATCCATAATTCATGTAATTTCCATGCATAAGAAAAGTAGGGAAAATAAATATAAAAAGTAAACTCTAATGAAAATGAATCTAAAAGAAATTACAAGCCTCACACTAGAAATGTGTACCTCAGCCACCAAATCTCCCTCATAAACCTTAAAAACATATTTATATATGTGGGAGTAATTATATATGTATAATCTATAGGATAATCCCAAAAACCTCTCATGAAAATGTGAAATCAGAATAGTAATTCCTAAATGAATAAACATATGAACTAAATAGAACCTAAATTAGTTTAATTATCTCCCTCCTACACTAAGTTCCACTCATCAAATATCACCTTCAGACTTCCATGCCCAAAAATAAATAGTTTTCTTAATAGTGAAAGAACCAAGAAGAGTATAACACAATAAAATTAATCAAAAAAACTCATAAACCAAACCATCACATAATCATGACATAAAATAAAAAAAAATATCCCATATACAATATAAATCATGAATAGTATCCTGGATGAAAAGGTTAACACACAAACATCCAAAGAATAAAAAAACATGAAAAACCATACCTACCACTATGAAAACTGTAACGACCCGAAATTTTGAATAAATCTTGTTCCCTAATTTTGTGTGTTATTTTATTTTTTTATACTCAACAAAACTGTTTCATTTGATAACATGAGTATAATTAAAATCAGGCCATTAGGTTTTGACTGTTATATGACCATTGGTCAATATGACCGTTGGAAACTAAATGTTTCGATTATTGTCTCTAAATACGAGTGATCTTGGTTAATTAATATAGAAAGAAGATTCAATGGCCTCACCCAATAGTCTTGGACTGATCTAATCCCATCTAACAGAACATGGGAAGGAGGAAGCACCACTGGGCTTTGCTCTGGAACAAACCCAAGCCGAACTACATCGTGTGAAGCTAGAACGGAATCGCCTTCACGAGAAGTTCAAACTGGTAGAAATTACTACTCGTGCGATGTTGGCCGAGCCTCCCTCGGATTCCCTCACCTTAGCACACCTTACACTTAGGTCCTATGATGGTGTGATAAGGGTCTATGTAAGGAGACTGTAACTGCCTTGTGTAATCCTTTTTTTTAAATAAAAATTATGATTTCTTCTTATGATGAAGTTTATGAATTTTCAAATGTCTGGATAAATATAGTATGCATATTTTTGGTGAATTTTAGAGAAAGGATATTTTAAAAAATGTTTATTTAAACCTTAAATAATTAAAAATTTGTAATGATTTTCAAAAAACGGTCTTCTACAATTATGTTCACTATGAAATTTAGAGTCTAATAAGATCAACTTAGTTTTTGATGAATAGTAAATTATGAATAGTGATATTATGCTTAGGATTAGTAATGTGACCAAATGGATTAGTAATATCACTTAAATAAAGTATTAATATAATTTAGGAACCTTGATTAAGTAATGTGATTCAATAAAATGGTTAAATAAAGGTTTCATAAATTATTAATCAAGTATTAGTTTTTTTTGGGTGAATAGCGTTTTTTAATTAAAAATTAAATTAAAAATATTTAGAAAATTATTTTTATAAAATGGAATTTATTTTTGAACTCAGAGCATCAATATTATGCTAAGGTAATTTTTGGGGATTTTTCTGAAAAAATAAATTTTCAGTGAATAGTAAAAAAACAGTTTTAGGGTTTCGGTATGTTTAATCACATCATGACTGCATCATGATGATGTCATGAGATATTTTAAGGGATGGTCGACTAAAGGGGATGAATTATTGTATTAGGTGTCCCAAGTGTCTAATACCATGTGAAAATACCATGGGAAAGCCCATGGTTTTTCCAATACCACCAATAAGGTGTCCTTTGGCCATTAATGCCTTGTCCCCTCAATTTCCCTATAAATACCAAGTCATACTCTCATCTATTCGACTCCTAAGTCTCCCCCAATGAAGATATGGTATCATTACCTCCCAAGGAGTCCTCCCAAGGTTCCCCCAAGCCCTCAAGGTCCCAACCTTTGAGTTTTAAGAGTTACGTTTTAAGGTAAGGGATCCAAACTCTCTCTTTCTTTTCAAATACTCTCTTTTAAGTCATTTATTTTATGATACATGTTATTATGTTGGAGGATGTTCTTTTATATTCCTCTTACTACCATTTTCATTTTAATATGATGATATATCCCCTATTACTCTCATCATTTCATTTTATGAATATTTAAGTGGCGCTGTTAGGCTGCTGAAATTTTTGTAACGGATTCTTTCACCCTTCTCGTTTTCAAGATCTATTTTCATGTCAGGACTTTCAAGTTGTTTTTTATTATTTTGGGTTATGATCTCTATATCTATCATACTGATATTTTATATTCATATGATTAGAGTCCCTATTTTATCTCATCAATTCATTTTTTTTTTGAAGTTTAAGTGACGCCGTTAGGCTGCCGAATTTTTAAGGGGTTCTTTCACCCTTATCGTTTTCAAGATCTATTTTCATGTAAAGTCTTTAAAGTCCCTTTTTATTATGTTAGTGTATGATATCTATATCTATCATACTGATATTTTATGTTCATATTTTGAGATACCCTATTTTATCTCATCAATTCATTTTTTTGAAGTTTAAGTGACGCCGTTAGGCTGCTGAATTTTTAAGGGATTCGTTCACCCATCTCATTTTCAAGTTCTATTTTCTGGTCAAGTCTTTCAAGTTCTTTTTTATTATTTTGGGGTATGATCTCTATATATATATAATACTTATAATTTATTTTCATATGATGATATACCCTATTTGATCTTGTCAATCCATTTTTGGAAGTTTTAAGTGACATCGTTAGGCTACCGAATTCCCATAAGATAAATCTTATTTTTTTTGTCTTCCTTTCAAGTTCTTCGTTTCATATGGTATATCATTAAAATTTCATTACCATGTTCTTAAATACTTTAAATTCTGTTCCCCTACTATTTTATGTATCATTTTTTATGGGTTACCCATGTCCCCTCTCTTTTCAATGTTTTCTAAAACCCTGAAACATAGTCGTTATGCTGCAGAATTTTCATCTGAAAATGTCTTTCTCTTTTTCTAAAATTATTTTATTTTATTAGGTTAATACTCAAATATCTTTTTCTCTATGGGTATTCACATATATATAAAAATTTTAGATTTTAAATTCTGGGATTTACATACATGAAACTCGCTTTCCTTTTCCGTGGGTTTAAAGTGACATAAAGATCATTTTTTTAAAGCAGTTTTTAAAACATTATGATTATGAAAGGAAACACATTTAATTTATGCTATATGGGTTATTTATGAAATTTTTGATGATTATATATGTGTATCACAAGATAATAAAGGAAAATTTAAGGGTGCTCCCTGATAGTGCTCCAATGCATTGGGTAAAGACTTAATCTCTATAGATGACCATTTTTAACGACGCCTTAGTGAATAACCTTGGTAATTTTTAAACACACCTTGGGGATGGACCTTAGTGAAATGGAAATGATTTTCTATGTTAAATGTTTTAGCCATATCTTCAAGTTATTAAATACCTTATTTTTATTATGATATGCCTCATGATTTCTTTCTCATGCCTTAAAGTTCTTTTTCATGACATTGTTGATGTATCTCAAGTTCACATGTTAAATGTTTCCCCTTGTTTCCCTTACTGGGCCTTTTTCTCACCCTTTATTTTGATGTATGTCCCTACGTTATGAGATGCAGTAATGAACCTATAATGAACATAAGGATAATCCTTTCAATTGTTTTAGAAGAATGTTTTATGTTGTCATGTATTAAGTTCCTGGTTTCCAAGACACTAAACCTTAAAGATCCTCGGTTTTGTATAATGTAATGAAAGTTTATGTGATAAAAGGCGGGATGATATAGTTGGTATCAAAGGATGGTTTAGATATTTGTAGAAATTAGGATATGAAAACTTTAGGAATAACCCTATAGAAAAGTTTAAATATATGAAATCTTCCTGGTATTTTGGTGAGTATTGAGTAAGGGGTTGCCAAGAAAATACATCCTTGTCTGGATATGAGCAGGTAGCGGTGGCTCTGGCACAGATGTACATAGGGGTAAAACCCGAAAACATCGCTTTGAGCAAGACTCGAACGGGAACTGGTACATGACAATGGTCCTTGCTTCACTCTTGGTTACGACACTCCCGAGGGATATGCTTTGATAAATTCATAAGCTTACACTACTGGAAATTTAGGTTATAGCCACGGATCTATAGCCACGGTTTTATAGATCTGTGGTTATACTATGTTTATAGCCACGGTTTAATTAACACATAGTGGATACTCCTTTTTTTCCACATAAGAATCGGGCTCAACCCCCCCCCCCCCCATACGTAACCCATCCTCCCTTGACCTCTCTGCGCCCTACTCCTCTCTCGAGCTACTCCCCACCGAACGTCATTGTGACCTCCTCCCTCAAGCTCCTCCTCACCGAACACTGCCATGGCCACCTATTTAGGCTCATTTGTATGCATAGTTCAACTTATCTAGGAAGTATTCAGAGTTTATTTAGTTCTCTGTCAATGATGAGTTCAAAGTTAAGAAACCTATTATCTAAGAAACTCAAGTGGATTATTGTTCTTCATGTTTTATTCAAGGTTGTTCTTTAATAAATTATTAGAGGGAGTCTTGATCTATGGGTAAACTCAAGTATTTGGTTATCACTCAAATTGAGGAGGGATCAATGTGTTCTTGTTCTTTTTTTGGTGATACACTAGATATCAATATACCTATGTCATATACAAGTGAGGTTATCTAGAGCTGGTGAGGATCATCCAATCACAAAGACCATGTATCATGGTAAGGTAGAATTCTATGATTGTATTGGAGCAATTAATTTGAAATCTGATTAGGAATAGTATTCTCAGGCTTCATCTAACACTTAGATTGAGGAGGTATGAGTGTGTTCTTCTTATTTTACTAGTGAGGCATTGGTGGTCATAGTATGAATGGCACATGCAGGGGTGGTCAGCAAAACTCATGAATCATCATAGGTGAAACCTAGAGGTTGTGACGATAATTCGGCCACAAATGGCATGGTTCTATTAAAGGAATAATCCTATGATAGTTTTGGAGTAGGTAGACTATAATAAGTTACATTTTACCCATATGTAGTTTCTGAAACCTTCTCCTAATAAATCTTCAAATAAATTCAATAACAAATTTATCCTTTATAAATAATATCATCCACTATAAAAATTCTATTTCTCACAAGAAATCGAAAAAACCAAACTGATTCATAAATATTCCAAGAACCACCACATTTTTCAGGAAAATCATGGAACTCAGGAAAATCATGCAAATCATATAAACTATTTTTACTATAATCAATCCTCATTCTTGGAACTTATGTATGACTATTCGTGAATTTTTATAATTTAAAACATTTATGAATTCCCTAAACCATAATTTTAATATATTTGTTATGATTTTTTTATTAACTTGTTATTGATGATTACTTAATATCTTATGAAACAATACATATAATGTTAAGTAATTTTCTAGATTATTTATTTAATGTATGTTTATCTGCCTCAGAATGGATAGATACTAGATGTAAAAAATTGATCGGATCACTGTTGAATTTCAGAAGGAGTTACAATATTTTTTGGACTTTTCATTCACTAATGATTCAGATGGTGGATTGATTTGATGCCTGTGTTTTGATTGTGTTGGAAGACCTTGGTTAACTCATGAGGAATTGAGTTACCATATCACTAAAAGTTGTTTCCAGAAAAATTATCATGTGTGGTATCACAATGGAGAAAAAGCTCAAGTGTTGAATGGCATCGATTCAGCGGAAAAGATTGGTATGAAAAATCTGATTTTTGATCAGTTTCCTTTTGTTTCTGAAGCATGCTCCTCATGTAGACCAATGCAAGAGGAAATGAATACAGGAACACAGTTCTCATCTATTAATCAGGATGATGACGTTGAGAGTGTTATAAAGCTGATGGAAGATGAAAATACCCTAGTATATCAAGAATGTGTAAAAATGAGCAAACTAGAGTTTTTAATGCGATTATATCATGGGAAAAATGTATGGATTTATTAATACTTCGGTCGACAATATCCTTACATTTTGTAACGCCCCGACCCCAGCTACCCAGAGTCGGTGCATTACTTCGTAACATTGGCATGATCACAAAAGATCAAGTCTCGAAAGACCGATTAGTTTAGTAGCCTTGGAAACACTAGATACATTCATAATTCTTTCATTACATCAAAAATTAAACAAACTACAATAACATGGTCTTCATAGTCCACACTCATATCCTCACTGACTATTCTTGCAAGTCAGTCATAATACACTTCTTCACATCCTGGAAAATATTAAAACATTGAAAGGGGTGAGCTCAGATGCTCAGTAAGGATAACAATATTGCAGAAGCTTTTATAAGAAAACATAAGCATTTAAGGCAATGTATAACTAAAACAAAAGCCTTTTAAACTTGAACATCAACATAATATGGCAAAAGTAAAATGAAATAATTCCATATACTCATTCACATGGATATTCTACTAATCGAATAATCACATGCAAAATCACTAACCACTTTCATAATGTTGGAATGCATAATGCCAGACTATCATAACCACATAGCCAAGGCCTCGTGCCAAGACTACAAATAAGATTTTGTCAAGGCCTTGTGCCAAGACACTAGTTTGTCTCATGAGACCTACCGATGCATCGAGGAGCTATAGCGGGCTCCACCCGTCACATATTAAGTCCAATGCATTCCCATATGAAACGGTTTAAACATAACATAAACATTCGTATTAAAACTAGCATACAAAATGTCAATAATTTCACCATAAACTATGAATGGTATAAAATAGCACATCCACAGTCAAACATATCACAAAACCTTCAATACAATATAGAAGTTTTGTATTATAATAAATCAACTTCAAATAAGCGTAAAATCCATCAAAGGATGTTGACATAGATGAAATCAAAACACTTTTTAGAGAAATATCTCTTTCTATTTTTGAAATCATTTAATAGCCATATAAAACAAAACATTTTCTTGAAAATATTCTTATAAGCTTGTAAGGAAAGCTTTGAAGATTTTATAACGGCGGAAAGATTCCTCTTATAAAAAGTCAAAAAGGGTATAAATGACTTTAACCCATATTCTTGTAAATAATAAAAATGTTTTGAAATACATTTTGAAGAAACATGGATGTGGATGATAACAAGGTCCCAGTAGATAATTATGTATAAACAACCTTGGATAATGAAGAGGTTGTGAAGTAAACCCTTACCTTGTACTTTTCCTTGGTTGGGGTAGGTTAACCTCCTGTATAATGGTGAAATAATTGTTATTAAATTATACAAGAATCATATACATTCATATGATATCATATATGATCTTTTAACATTGCTTTGTTAACAATATCTTAGATTTATCGTTGTTTCGGGTGTTAACTTACTCGTTTTCTTTTATATGTTTTGTTACGTAAGTCGTGTTTTTCATGGATAGGTTGTATCTTATTCATATCCAGAATGATATCATGTCCTTAAACATTATTTTTAAATCATCAAATGATAATTATACTTGAATGGATACGACGGAGAATGAATCTCATCGCGTTCGTGGAGACGGTAGTCCGTACGTACGCACGAGCGACAATATCATTATTTTGATATTAAAATAATATATAATTGGATATTATATCATATATACATAATCATTATCATGTTATATTTATTATTTACATTAATTACATATCATTATTATAACCATCTAAATAATAATATATTGAATAACAATTACACCACGACGTGAAGACGGTAAGCCGTACGTACGCACGTATGGTGACATGTCACTCAAATGATGGGTAGAATACTGAATATGGTTGTTCCATATTTATAATAACATCACAGTATATATAAGATACTGGAGTTATAATTTTAGAATTGAAATAATAAACAAAGAGGGAGTGGAAGATGAAAGAAACTTGAAAGAGGGTGATGAAAATGTTACCTCTTCTTCGGGTTCTTCCTTTTGATTTGATAAAAAGGACTCCTTAGGATGGATTTATGAATAAATTAAAGCTTCTAGGATGAAGAGAGAGAAGTTGGGAGAGTATTTGGGCAGGGGTTGGCCGAACAAAAAGGCTTGGAAGTGTGAATAAGGTGGTAGAGGTGGGGGCCTTTTATAAGAGGAGAGGAGGGGCACTTTTGGAAAGATTGAAATGTTACATTATTTTACAATGCTTTTCGGATTCCAAAGGTCCCACACTTATATAATTCGAGGATAAGGTGATAAGGTTTCTAAATATCCTCATCCAATAGGCTTTGGACAAGTGTAAGCCTTGGATTTTGCATTATCTTCTCATTTTATTTAAATCGTTAAATAATGAGGTCATCGCTGCATCAAAATGATGTCATAAATAATTTAATTTATTTAATGTCTAAAAATTATAAAAAAATACTATGATGTAGGAAATCTTTTTAGCTTTCTAATTAATATTTATAGTCAAAATTTGGACTTGTGTAACCCCACTTAAAAACTGTTTTAGTAAAACACCTCATGTTTGTGTCAATTTAATTTTAACATTAAATAAATGTATATTAATGTCATTTTCCAAATAAAGTGGCTACATGGGGTCCCCAAGTTGACCCATGGGTTGTCTTGGTTGGCCATGACTCATCAAATAGGAGGAGGACAAGTTTCATGCTCATCTCATATTATTAAAACATTATTTGTACCTTAAACTTCACTAATTACCTCTAATCGCGATTAGGAACTTAAAAGTTACTATTCACCAAAAAATTATTTTAATCTCATTGAACCACATTTTACTTCTTAATGACAACCATGTATGTCGGATTTTTGAAAATCAAAACAGAGAAGTGGTAATATTTCATTTTAACGAAAATCAGTTTTTAACAACCACTTAGTGGTTTCACTATTCATCAAAAATTGAAGTTTTTCAGAATAAGGCCAAAATTTCACCCTAAGCTATAATTGATATTCCGAATTCAAAAATGATGTCTATTTTACAAAATTCCAAACATATAAGTTGTATTAATTAATTTTATAATTAATTCCCGCTGTTACAACAAATAGCGTGTTTTTAAGAAAAAATTTATATCAAAAGTTTGGCAATTGTTTATGTCCAATTTCAATGTTAAATTAATTATAATGACCACCATTGGATAAAATGGTAAAAATATATTCTAATTATACTTTAAAACCACTAAATATTATAATTTATGACTATAAATTATTTTGATTAAAAAAGTTGTTTGTAAGTATTTTTCACTATTCATAAAAATTTAGAAGTTCTCAGAAAAATACCAAAAATTCAACATAGGCTAATTTCAATATTCCGAATCCAAAAATGAAGTCCATTTTGATAAATAAAATTTATAAAATTTCAAAAAGTAGGTATTACTATTCACAACGGCTAGTTTAATTAGTTGTGGTGTGTGTTAGAGCTCGAGGTTGCGTACAACACAAGCTATTGCATTACTCGAAGGGAAACGTACAGTGGAAGCTTGGGGTGTTACATTCTCTCCTCCTTCAAATAATTGCGTCCTCGCAATTTCTAGGGTATTACTGCAAAAAAAGACTCGGGTGGTTTTTCATCATAAATTTTTCAGGTTCCCACGTTGCCTCTTCCATTTTATGATTTCTCCACAAAACCTTCACCAGACGAGTCGTCCGGTTTCTCAGCACCTGCTCCCTCACATCAAGAATCCTGACGGGCTCTTCACAATAGGAAAGATCGGGTTCCAGTTCTAATTCCTCATAGGTGAGTACATGAGTTGGGTCAGGCATGTATTTCCTCAATAGAGATACGTGGAAAACATCGTGAACTTTGGAGAGATTTGGCGGCATCGCCAAACGATAAGCTACAGCCCCAATACGATCTAGAATTTCGAAAGGTCCGATGTATCTGGGACTCAACTTACCCTTATTACCAAAACGTATAACTCCCTTCCATGGAGATACCTTTAGGAAAACATGATCTCCCACCTGAAATTCCAAAACCTTTCTTCTGTTATCGGCATAGCTCTTCTGCCTACTTTGAGCTGATTTGATGTGGTTTTGGATTACCTTCACCTTTTCCATTGTTTCTTCCACCAGTTCTGGTCCCACAAGTTTTCTTTCACCAACGTCATCCCAACAGGTTGGTGTACGACATCTCTTTCCATATAACGCTTCATAAGGTGCCATCTGAATGCTTGAATGGAAGCTATTGTTATAGGAAAATTCTACCAGTGGTAAATATTGATCCCACATACCCTGAAAGTCAAGAGAGCATGATCTCAACATGTCTTCTAGGGTTTGAAAAGTCCGTTCTGATTGTCCATCTGTTTGAGGGTGATAGGCAGTGCTCAAACTAAGTTCAGTATCCAAGGCCTTTTGAAGAATTTTCCATAATCTTGAAGTAAAACGAGGATCACGATCAGAAACAATCGATAGGGGTACTCCATGAAGTCTTACAACTTCATTAATATATAGTCTTGCTAGTATAGCCAGAAAATGTGCTGACTTAGTAAGTCGATCAACAATGACCCATATTGCATCATTCCTTCTAAGAGTCTTTGGTAGTCCCATGACAAAGTCCATCGTAATATTATCCCATTTCCACTCAGGTATGGGAAGAGGTTGCAATACTCCACCAGGATGTTGCCTTCCAGCTTTCACTTGTTGACAAACCATACACCTCGACACAAAATCAGCAATATCCCTCTTCATATTGTCCCACCAAAAATTTTCCTTCAAATCTCTATACATTTTGGTGCTCCCAGGGTGTATAGAGAAGTTGGAACTATGAGCATCATCCAGCAATTCCCTTTTTAGATCAGGTATATCGGGAATACAAAGTCTCTTCCCGAATTTCAAAATTCCATCCTTATACACAAAGTCCCTCAATCTTCCATCATTCACACCTTTAATCTTCTTCTGAAATTCTTCATCATTGGTCTGAGAACTCTTAATCCTTTCTAGTAATGATGGTTTGGCAACCATCTGAAAAAGCATTGATGTTTCACCTTCCCTAGTTATTTCCATGTCCATATTCACTAGATCCAAGAAAATTGGATCTCTTTCAATTCTCATCACATTCAAAACTCCATGGTCTTTTCTACTCAAAGCATCTTCCACCTTGTTTGCCTTCCCCGGGTGGTAATGTATCGTGCAATCATAATCCTTGAGTAGTTCAAGCCATCGCCTTTGCCTCATGTTGAGTTCTTTTTGTGTGAAAATATACTTCAAACTCTTGTGATCAGTATAAATCTCACATTTTTCACCATAGAGGTAATGTCTCCATATCTTTAAAGCAAAGATCACAGCTGCTAACTCAAGATCATGAGTAGGATAGTTTTGCTCATGAATTTTTAGCTGTCGTGATGCATAGGCAATGACCTTATCATTCTGCATAAGGACACAACCGAGTCCTTTCTTCGATGCATCACTATAAATAACAAACCCATCATTCCCCGATGGTAGAGTCAATACAGGGGCATTGACTAATCTTCTCTTTAGTTCTTCAAAAAATTCTTCACACTCTTTTGTCCAGACAAATTTAATCCCTTTACGTGTGAGCTTTGTCAATGGGTTATCCAATCTGGCAAAATTCTGGATGAAACGTCGATAATAACCTGCTAAACCAATAAAACTGCGTACCTCAGTTATACTTGTCGGTGCTGGCCATTCTTGGATTGCCTTGGTTTTAGAAGGATCAACGGAAATTCCATCCTTAGAGACAATATGGCCAAGAAAAGAAATCTCATGAATCCAGAATTCACACTTGCTAAATTTCCCATATAATTCAAGTCTTCTAAGAGTCTTCAGGATAATGCGTAAGTGATTTTCATGATCTTCGTGGCTTTTGGAGTATACCAAGATATCATCAATAAATACCACTACAAAGTCATCAAGATATTCCTTGAAAACTCTATTCATTAGATCCATGAAAACAGAGGGTTCATTAGTCAATCCAAAAGGCATTACTGTAAACTCGTAATGCCCATACCTTGTTCGAAATGCTGTCTTTGGAACGTCTTCCTTCTTCACACACAACTGATGGTATCCAGACCGAAGGTCAATCTTTGAAAAGTATTGAGCTCCATGCAGTTGGTCGAACAAATCATCAATGCGAGGTAGGGTATACTTATTCTTTATTGTTATAGCATTGATCTCCCTATAATCAATGCACAACCTCATAGATCCATCTTTCTTCTTAACAAAAAGAATAGGGGCTCCCCAAGGAGAAACACTAGGGCGAATAAATCTCTTATTACTCAATTCCTATAGTTTTTTCTTTAGTTCAACTAATTCCACAGTGGCCATTCTATAAGGGGTCTTCGATATGGGCCTTGATCCAGGAATTAAATCAATGGAAAACTCAACTTCTCGTTCTAGAGGATGTCCAGGTAAATCTTCCGGAAACACATCAACATATTCTCTCACAATAGGTACATCCTCTATTTGAATATTCCTTTCCTCATCCTCAGTAATTTCCTTCTCTTCCTCCCCAATAATTGAATTTAGTTGAGCTACTGGGGGTGGATCTAGATAAGAACTATGTGGCGACGATTCGGCTCTAAAGATAAGGTGTTCCTTATCATCATCATCACGAATCGTAACCTCTTTCCTCTTACAATAAATTTTTGCATCATGGTCCGAAAGCCAATCCATACCGAGGATTATATCAAATTCAATCATGGGTATGATGATGAGATCAGCAGGTAAAGAACATTTAGGTGCTCTAATGGGAACTAATCGACAAAACTTTGTTGCAACAATACTTCCCTTAGGGGTTTTGACCGACAACTCCCTTGTTAAATCAAATTGGAAATATCTAATTTTCTTAGCAAACTGGGAATATATGAAGCAATGCGATGATCCAGAATCAAATAATGCATTTGATAAACTTGAGGAAACCATTAAATTACCTGCCACCACGTCTTTCGGAGCTTCTACCTCAGCAGTAGTGATAGCATAAGCCTGGCCTTGATCCCTTGGCCTTTTCTGAGGTAAGTTCTCCTGACGCTTAGGACATTCATTTTCATAATGCCCCATCTCCCTGCAATTGTAGCACCGAACGTTGGTAGCTTCCTTCTTCCCCTTGCAATCATGAGCTTGGTGGCCTTTTTCACCACACTTGTAACAGACTCCCATTCCCTTCAAGCAAGTACCAGGATGTTTCTTCCCGCATTTTCCACAAGATGGATATTCAAACTTTCCCTTCTTCCCTTTATTTCCATTCCCAAATTGATCAGCAGGTCTCTTCTTCTCTTGCTTTTCTTTAAAGTCATAAGACTTAGAGAATTTCTTTTTCCGTCTTAATAGCGCACGAGACAATACCTTCGTATGAAGAGAAGGTTTGTGATACTAAAGCTCGACGGAGAAATGGTTTCAACCCATCAAAGAAACGATCAGTCTTACTTCTTGGGTTACGTATGTAATCTGCAGCATACCTTGCTAACCTTGTAAAGTTAGCCTCATACATTGCGACATTCTCATCCTCCTTCTGCCTCAGACTCAGAAATTTCCTTTCCATATCCGCTCGATGGTCTCGAGGAAAGTATTTTTCTAAGAACAGCTCTTTGAACTCCTGCCATTCCATGTTTTTTAATTCATCATCTTCCTTTGTGTTTTGAATTAGTGACCACCATTGATCGGCATCTCCAGTGAGGCGGTAAACTGCCATGATAACTTTTTCCCTTTCACTGCTCCCCAAAGCCTGAAATATTTTCTCTAGGGAATTTATCCATTGCTCGGCTACTAAGGGATTTGTACTCCCATTGAACGTTGGTGGTTGTTGCCTCATGAATCGATCTAACATTGATCCTCCACGCTGTGGATCAGGGTGCTCCATACGGGTAAGGTTATTATTCATAACCTGAGTAAGTTGTCCCAGTATGGTGATTAGCTGATCGGCACCAGTTGCATCACCAGCCCCACTATAATTATCTTGAGCAGGAGGGCAATCCCTACATGGAGTGCGTGCATTGATACGGTTTCCATTTCTTCCACTAGGCGCCATTTCTAAACAATGGCATAAACTAGATTAGTTTATGAATCAAAATACATAATCCCATACTTATAAAACACTTAACATAAATTGAACTATTTATGGATATAATCCATAATCATAAAAATGTTTTCTTTGAGGAAGTATATACTCGTAAACCCTTCATAATGATTTGTAAAGAAAATGAGATTTATCCTAAGCATATCCCCCAGGAGTGTCGTAACCAAGAGTGCAGCAAGGCCCGTTGTCGTGCACCAGTTCCCGTTCGAGTCAAGCTCCAAGCGGTGTTTTCGGGTTTTACCCCTTGGAACATCTGTGCCAGAGCCGCCTCTACCTGCTCGTATCCAGACAGGGATGTATTTCTCGGAAAACTCACAAAATCTCTATAATACCAAAATTCTAGGAAGTTCTTCTATACTAATCCTCAAAGTTTATCTTAGGTATATGTGCTCTAATCAGAGTTTATCTAAATCTAGCTTCCAAGGTTTGTACTAAACTTCCTCTGATACCAACTGTAACACCCCGACCCCAGCTACCCAGAGTCGGTGCATTACTTCGTAACATTGGCATGATCACAAAAGATCAAGTCTCTAAAGACCGATTAGTTTAGTAGCCTTGGAAACACTAGATACATTCATAATTCTTTCATTACATCAAAAATTAAACATACTACAATAACATGGTCTTCATAGTCCACACTCATATCCTCACTGACTATTCTTGAAAGTCAGTCATAATAAACTTCTTCACATCCTGGAAAATATTAAAACATTGAAAGGGGTGAGCTCAGATGCTCATTAAGGATAACAATATTGCGGAAGCTTTTATAAGAAAACATAAGCATTTAAGGCAATGTATAACTAAAACAAAAGCCTTTTAAACTTGAACATCAACATAATATGGCAAAAGTAAAATGAAATAATGCCATATACTCATTCACATGGATATTCTACTAATCGAATAATCACATGCAAAATCACTAACCACTTTCATAATGTTGGAATGCATAATGCCAGACTATCATAACCACATAGCCAAGGCCTCGTTCTAAGACTACAAATAAGATTTTGTCAAGGCCTTGTGCCAAGACACTAGTTTGTCTCATGAGACCTACCGATGCATCGAGGAGCTATAGCGGGCTCCACCCGTCACATATTAAGTCCAATGCATTCCCATATGAAAAGGTTTAAACATAACATAAACATTCGTATTAAAACTAGCATACAAAATGTCAATAATTTCACCATAAACTATGAATGGTATAAAATAGCACATCCACAGTCAAACATATCACAAAACCTTCAATACAATATAGAAGTTTTGTATTATAATAAATCAACTTCAAATAAGCGTAAAATCCATCATAGGATGTTGACATAGATGAAATCAAAACACTTTTTAGAGAAATATCTCTTTCTATTTTTGAAATCATTTAAGAGCCATATAAAACAAAACATTTTCTTGAAAATATTCTTATAAGCTTGTAAGGAAAGATTTGAAGATTTTATAACGGCGGAAAGATTCCTCTTATAAAAAGTCAAAAAGGGTATAAATGACTTTAACCCATATTCTTGTAAATAATAAAAATGTTTTGAAATACATTTTGAAGAAACATGGATGTGGATGATAACGAGGTCCCAGTAGATAATTATGTATAAACAACCTTGGATAATGAAGAGGTTGTGAAGTAAACCCTTACCTTGTACTTTTCCTTGGTTGGGGTAGGTTAACCTCCTGTATAATGGTGAAATAATTGTTATTAAATTATACAAGAATCATATACATTCATATGATATCATATATGATCTTTTAACATTTCTTTGTTAACAATATCTTAGATTTATCGTTGTTTCGGGTGTTAACTTACTCGTTTTCTTTTATATGTTTTGTTACGTAAGTCGTTTTTTTCATGGATAGGTTGTATCTTATTCATATCCAGAATGATATCATGTCCTTAAACATTATTTTTAAATCATCAAATGATAATTATACTTGAATGGATACGACGGAGAATGAATCTCATCGCGTTCGTGGAGACGGTAGTCCGTACGTACGCACGAGCGACAATATCATTATTTTGATATTAAAATAATATATAATTGGATAGTATATCATATATACAGAATCATTATCATGTTATATTTATTATTTACATGAATTACATATCATTATTATACCCATCTAAATAATAATATATTGAATAACAATTACACCACGACGTGGAGACGGTAAGCCGTACGTACGCACGTATGGTGACATGTCACTCAAATGATGGGTAGAATACTGAATATGGTTGTTCAATATTTATAATAACATCACAGTATATAGAAGATACTGGAGTTATAATTTTAGAATTGAAATAATAAACAAAGAGGGAGTGGAAGAAGAAAGAAACTTGAAAGAGGGTGATGAAAATGTTACCTCTTCTTCGGGTTCTTCCTTTTGATTTGATCAAAAGGACTCCTTAGGATGGCTTTCTGAATAAATTAAAGCTTCTAGGATGAAGGGAGAGAAGTTGGGAGAGTATTTGGGCAGGTGTTGGCCGAACCAAAAGGCTTGGAAGTGTGAATAAGGTGGTAGAGGTGGGGGCCTTTTATAAGAGGAGAAGAGGGGCACTTTTGGAAAGATTGAAATGTTACATTATTTCACAATGCTTTTCGGATTCCAAAAGTCCCACATTTATATAATTCGAGTATAAGGTGATAAGGTTTCTAAATATCCTCATCCAATAGGCTTTGGACAAGTGTAAGCCTTGGATTTTGCATTATCTTCTCATTTTATTTAAATCGTTAAATAATGAGGTCATCGTTGCATCATAATGATGTCATAAATAATTTAATTTATTTAATGTCTAAAAATTATAAAAAAAATAATATGATGTAGTAAATCGTTTTAGCTTTCTAATGAATATTTATAGTCAAAATTTGGACTTGTGTAACCCCACTTAAAAACTTTTTTAGTAAAACAACTCAGGTTTGTGTCAATTTAATTTTAACATTAAATAAATGTATATTAATGTCATTTTCCAACTAAAGTGGCTACATGGGGTCCCCAAGTTGACCCATGGGTTGTCTTGGTCGGCCATGACTCATCCAATAGGAGTAGGACAAGTGTCATGCTCATCTCATATTATTAAAACATTGTTTGTACCTTAAACTTCACTAATTACCTCTAATCGCGATTAAGAACTTAAAAGTTACTATTCACCAAAAAATTATTTTAATCTCATTGAACCACATTTTACTTCTTAATGACAAACATGTATGTCGGATTTTTGAAAATCAAAACACAGAAGTGGTAATATTTCATTTTAATGAAAAATCAGTTTTTAACAACCACTTAGTGGTTTCACTATTCATCAAAAATTGAAGTTTTTCAGAATAAGGCCAAAATTTCACCCTAAGCTATAATTGATATTCCGAATTCAAAAATGATGTCTATTTTAGAAAATTCCAAACATATAAGTTGTATTAATTAATTTTATAATTAATTCCCGCTGTTACAACAAATAGCGTGTTTTTAAGAAACAATTTATATCAAAAGTTTGGCAATTGTTTATGTCCAATTTCAATGTTAAATTAATTCTAATGACCACCATTGGATAAAATGGTAAAAATATATTCTAATTATACTTTAAAACCACTAAATATTATAATTTATCACTATAAATTATTTTGATTAAAAAAGTTGTTTTTAAGTATTTTTCACTATTCA
This sequence comes from Viscum album, assembly GCA_963277665.1. Taxonomy (NCBI): domain Eukaryota; kingdom Viridiplantae; phylum Streptophyta; class Magnoliopsida; order Santalales; family Viscaceae; genus Viscum; species Viscum album. The sequence continues at coordinate 124,782,950 of OY728139.1, read as the reverse complement.
TAAAAATTTAGAAGTTCTCAGAAAAATACCAAAAATTCAACATAGGCTAATTTCAATATTCCGAATCCAAAAATGAAGTCCATTTTGATAAATAAAATTTATAAAATTTCAAAAAGTAGGTATTACTATTCACAACGGCTAGTTTAATTAGTTGTGGTGTGTGTTAGAGCTCGAGGTTGCGTACAACACACGCTATTGCATTACTCGAAGGGAAACGTACAGTGGAAGCTTGGGGTGTTACACATTTATTAAGGATTAACTTTCTGATGATGCATGTATTCAAGAAAATGATTACATGGCATCAAAGTTGGTTGAAAAATTTGGATTTTCATCTAGTAAGATTCATTCTTGTCTCAAAGACTGTTGTTTTTTCTAGAAACAGAATACAGACTTGAGTTAGTGCAAATACTGTGGCACATCAAGGTGGAAGACTAATAAAGATGGATCTCAATCTTTCATACCACAGAAAGTGATGTGGCACTTCCCTTTAATTCCCAGGCTTCAAAAAAAATTTATTTCAGAACAAATGGAAAAGAATATTAGATGGAATGCTGATGAAAGAAATAAGGATAATGATGAAATTGTGCATCCTGTAGATGGTTTGGCTTGGAATAAATTTGATAGGTTACATCCTGATTTTGCAGCCGACCCACGAAATGTTAGATTCGGATTATCGTGATGGTTTCAACCCATTTCTCCAAATTCATACTGCACACAGTACTTGGCCTGTTTTCATTCACATTTATAACTTTGCTTCATGGATGTGTATGAATAAGCCATTCACTATCCGGAGTATATTGATATTTGGACCCAGTGATCCTGGAAATGATATTGATATATACATGAATCCATTAATAGAGGAGTTAAATGAGCTTTGGATTATTTGTGCACAAGCATATGATGCATTCAGAAAAGAGTACTTTATGTTTCGTGCAGATTTATTATGGACGATAAATGATTTCCCTACCTACGGAATGATGTCTAGTTGGAGTACTAAAGGGAAATTATCCTGTACTATTTGTATGAAAAATACACATTTCTGAAGATTAAAGTTTCAACGAACTTTCAGCTTCATATGGCATCGACGTTTTCTACCAATAGATCATCCATACAGGAAAAATCAGAGAGAGTTCGATAATTCCATCGAGACAGATAAGACACCTCAATGAATGTCAGGGAATGATATTGTTAAAGAACTTGATAATTTGAATTATGTTCTTGGAAAAAGTCAATCAAATATCAGAAAGCGAAAGCATGCTAATTCGAATTCCAATAGTAATTGGAGAAAGAAAAGCATATTCTTTGAGTTGTTGTATTGGTCATCGAATTTATTACGTCATTGTTTGTATGTAATGCATATTGAGAAAAAAATTTGTGAGATGTTACTTGCTACTAATTTAAATGTCAAAGGCAAAACAAAAGACGATTTGTGATGTCGCCGTGATTTGATGGATTGGGGTATAAGAGCAGGACTTCATCTTGAGTTAATTGGTCAAAATAAGTGGAAAGTCCATGTTGCCTGTTATTCGATGAAAAATGTGGAGAGAGAAAAATTTCTTTAGCTCTTGGAAAGTTTGAAGGTTTTGGATGGTTATTCAATTAATATTTCGAAAAGGGTGAATACACAAGATGTGAAACTCAAATGTCTTAAAACCCATGATTATCATGTCTTGTTACATGAGTTGATTCCCATATCCATTCTCCAATTAATTTCACATAATGTTATAGTTGCAGTGATTAAGTTATGTCAATTTTATCGAGATCATTGTGCCAAAAGATTGAGCAGATGTGTTGTTCAGAAATTGCAGAGAGATGCACCAATTATTCTTTGCGACTTGGAGAAAATTTTCCCACCATATTTTTTCACATGTATGTTACATTTTCCTGTGCATATTCCCACAGAAGTTCTCTTTGGTGGTCCTGTTTCGAGTCGGTGGATATATCCTATCGAAAGAATGATGTTTACATTGAAATCTTATGTGAGAAATAAATATCATCCTGAAGGATCTATTGTGAAATGCTATTTAGCATAAGAATGCATGGATTTCTGTTCATCGTACTTGGATAACGTCACTACGAGGTCTAATTGACTAATGAGAACTGAAGATGAGCAATATGATCCCATTGAGCCTACATTTCCTTTACTGCCCCAAACAGGGGGGATATCTAGATCGTACTCATTGTGTACTTTAAGCAGGGAAGAGTGGGAAATGGCACATCGCACAGTATTATTCAACTATGGTGTGCTTGATGATTATATCAAGTAAGTAAACTAATAAATATGTATTTCTTTCATTGTGTGATTTATTTATATCTTCTGACATTTTAATGATTTCATATCTGTAGAGAAAATTTAGAAATTATAAAAAAGAGACATCGCTCTCTCTATTAAGAGGAAGGAACTGTTGCACAGCAAAGAATTTGCTGCCTAGTTAAAGTAAAAGGTAATAGATTTCTTTTTCTTCTTCTCATAACATAATCACATGTATTTGTTTAATATTCTATGTTGGTATCTTTTAGGTTTTAACTCTACCAATGATTGAAGTATCAGATGAAATAAAAGCATTGTCCTTTGGTCCAAATGATGTGGTATGTGATGGTAAGTAAATGGTTGTCAGTGGATTTAAATTTGTTATAAATAGTTTTGCAAAAAAAATGTCAACACAGTATGACGGTGTCACGATAAGCGCCACAACAGATTGTTATGTGAGTGCATCGGACAGGCAGCCTCGATCAGAAAATATATCATATTACGGTGTTTTTGAAAGAAACATTTTATTAGATTACTATGCACATAGTCGTGTCGCAATGATGAAATGAAAGTGTTTTGATTCAATGACATGACAAAAAATGCATAATGATAACTGTGGATTTAGAGTGATTGATATGAACCACCAGCTTCATATCGATGAACCTTATATTCTTGCGTCACAAGCTAAACAGGTGTTTTATGTAAGTGACCCATTACAACCACAATTTGGTGTTACTATTGATGTTATTCCTAGACATATTTTTGAAAAAGGCATGGATGACAATGATGTTTTGGATGAACCTGTCGGTATTTATTCGAATGTTGCATTTGATGATACGGATGATGCAATTGTTAGAACAGATTGTGAACCAGAAATTGTCACAGACCCCACATAGAGTTGACACATTTGTAAGTATTTACCTGATATTATCGCAATATTGTATGTGTTTTTTTAACTTCCATACATGATATCAAAATAACTAGTATATTTTATACCATTATCGAATATAAAACTATTAATATCCTCACCAATTTATGTTTAACCACTTCTCTAGTAAATATTGAACATCGAAAAGTCTTTATATTTTATCAATATAAATATCACACATGAAAATGTATCTCATTGTTTTATGATACAATTGTTTTATTTAACATTTTGCATTATTTCTATTTATTTGAGAATATTATTTTAAATTTCCAGGTCATAATGTCTGATTTTGATGATACTAGAAGGAGTAGAAGAATACCGAGAAACAAACAATGTAGGTCTCCTCTTAGAAACAATGTAAGTACAAATTATGTTTGAATACTATGGTCTTTCATATTATTTATCTTGTTATCGTTCATTTTATTTTATCATCTATGTTATTTTAGGTTGCATCGTCGAGGAGACACTTGGATTATGCCACTGAGGATGATATTGTGGCGGGGGGTACTGATTCTATATGTCAGCCTACTACTACGCCTCTTGAGACACAATAAGGCCATCCTTCCATTATGCCACCTCCATATTATCCATACCCACCTTTTCTGTATCCCTTTTTTCCTACACCCATATCTGATGGTAGTTCTCATACTCCCATCCCTCATTTTCCATTCCCACCATCCACTGTACAGGGTACTATGCCCCCATATATCCCACCGCTATATCTATATCCCTATCCACCCTCATCTGTACAGTGTTATCCATTATTTTTTCTGCCTCCATCAGTACACTTTGCATCTACTATACATAGTACTCCTGTAGATATCTCACCTACCATGGAGGTTCCCCCCCCTCTAGACGCAGCACTTCAGGGGTCAGCAGATCCCCTATATACTGGTATTAGTTTAAACATTATTGTTACTAATTAATGATAAATTCATATATATTATTTTCTTTTATTTTTGGTTTCATGATTAGCTCCAGCCTCTACCTGACGACGAGGCCACACAAAAATGCGCGAGGTTTGGAATCGTCACACACAAATCATAGTTGATTACAATGAGGACAATGCTATAATTAATAAAAATGGCACGGAATGTAAATTTTTTATGGGAACACTTGCTAGACACATCAATATCATTCCAGTTCAACCGATAAGTTGGAAGGTAGTTGGACAACAAATAAAGGACAAATCCTGGGAAGATATTTGGGTAAGTAATGTTAATCACCTTTTATATATATATAAATTTATAATATTTTCTTAACAAATATTATGTCCATTGCAGCTTCGATATAATTTTCCTGATGGAGAAAATGAAAAGGCTGCAAGGATAATGGATTTAGGTGAAATGTGGCGAGCATACAAGTATGATTTATATATTGGTTGGAAAAAGAGATTTGGTACAGAGCTTGAAGAAGTACCGGTGATTCAAGATGGCCCAATATCACAATATAAAGAGATGATCAGCTATTGGAAGAGTCTAGCATTTAAGGTGTTTGTTAAATTTATATATATATTCATTTATTTATTTTAAAATGATTTTAAATTACTTGTTTTATTTATGTTAATGAATTTATATAATTATTTCTTTATAGGAGAAATCAAACAGAAATAAAACAAACAAGAGTGCAATGAAACACATTTATACTCGCGGACACACTTCATTACCAGATCCTGAGCAGATGCATGTAATTTAAAATTTAAAATATTTAGATTTGTTTAGTGTAATTTTTTTACTTTCTATTTTCATTTATTTATTTGTTTTTTTTTTCAGAAAAAGGCATCGAATATCGAGGGTCAGGTTCCTCGCTCAACTTTGTTTTATAGAAGCCGGAAAAAGAAAGATAGTATTGTGCCAAATACCGACACTGAGAAGGCGATTGTAAGTAAATTTCTATTTCTTTGATTTTTACTGAATTTAATTCCTTATATTATTTTATCATTTTAATTTATGTGATATATCAATCAATAGAATGCTTTAGAGGCATTGGAAGAAAAATAACCTGACAATTTGGGCCCAAATGATCATCTACATCAGGTATTAGGCGATGAGCATCGGGATAGAGTGCGTTGTCGACCTGGGAAAAAGATTTTACCATCTCGATAATGGTATACTAACGTTTCTTCGAGTACCAGTTCTTGTTTTGTCACAGTGGAACAAATGAATGTCGCAATCAAAGAAGAAAGTCAAAAATCAGAATAGGCGATAACTGCAAATATGATGAAATTAATGTCTTCCATTTCTTCTACACTTCCACCAGAATCAGCTGCAACGGTTGATACCTTTTTTATGTTGATGTGTTCTGCTAATGTAGATTCTTCTGTCGGATCCAGAGCCGGACCTAGTGCTGGACCCGGTGCTGGTGTCGGTTCGGATGCAGATCCCGATGATGATGTTGGTGGTGTGAGAGGTGGTGATTCTGTTTCTATAGGAGGTGTGGATGAGGGTTATCATGATTCTGATGATACTGATATTGAGACTCACCTTTGATATAAATTTTATTTTTAGATTGGTAATGTATGATGAGTTCTATGCATCTGATTACAATACTTTTTTTATCAATATCATTAATATTTACCATATCTTATTGGTAATGAGAATGACTACTAACCTGTAGATCTAACTTAAGCTAAATATATCTAGTATTAGATATAGCCATACCTCCATGACTTCTCAATCGATATGTTTCTTTAACTACATCAGTTAAAGATATTTATTCAAATTCAGTAGATGAAAGTGTAACAATAGATTACATATTTCAATTCTAGGAAATGAAACCTCAAAATTCAGTAAACACATTAATAGTTAAGGATTTACAATTATCAACATTAATAGTATAGTTAGCATCAACCAAACCACAAAAAATTTAAGTAGTATCCAAATTTGTACCACATAATAATGAAATATTAGAAGTAAAAGAAAGATACCTCAAGATCCACTTAAGGGAAGACCATTATAGCTGCCCTGGAGTGCCCATGAACCATCCTAGAGTGCAGATAGAAACTGAAAAATCATTTCTAGAGAAAATCATAGAATACGCTTTGCAACCAACAATGTTAGAATAAGGAATTCTAGACATAAATTCAACGTCAACTTCAGTAGTATGTGATTGATTCAAGGACAATTTAAAATGTTGTTCAAGCTGGAAATTAACAGGACTGAGAGATTCCAACATTTACCTATTTATAATGAATGCTAATGAACTTTTTACCTAGAAAAAATGAATCAAAATTGAAGAACTACTTCCATGAAGATTGTTTCAGGCCAGACCAGGATTTATTTAAATGGCATACTTTCTTTGGTTTGATCTCAGCAGGATAATCATCAAGAGGTATCATATAAATCTTTTCATTCAAATCACCAAGCTGGAAATACGTTTTAACAACTAACTTCTCTATATAAAAGTCGTTATAAGTTGCAAAATCTATCAAAAGATGAATGAAATAATGCTTAAGAAAAAAGGGAAAATAATTCATCATAATCAATTCCCTCTCTTTGAAGGATTCCCTTGGAAACTAGCCTAGATTTTTATTTGATTCACTGGCCCAAAAATATTTGAGGAGTCATGAGCATTCATGAATGCTTCTAAATCTTTCTAGAATATTAATATTCAACCTCTCTGCTAGGCTATTCTATTGGGGAGTGGGGTTCCCTAATAGTTATGTCCCTCGTAATCCCATCAGACTCACAAAACTGAATGAACTCTATAGAAAGATATTCAAGACCATTATCTATTCTTCGGTCTTAATAATATTTACAGTGTGATTTTACATTGAATATTTTTCGGTTTAAATGGTTTGGAATGCATCATATTCTTTTTATTTTCTAAATACAAACATTCTTAGATATTTTAGTTATGAAGATGATGAAATTGGATCCTCCAACACAAGAACTAGTCCTGGCTATCCCCCAAAAATCTGAGTGTATGTATTCAAGTAGACTGGAAGAATTGAAATAAGACCTATTGAAACTCACCCTCTTGGATTTTCCCATCACACAATCTCTGGAAAATGAAATATTCATAATTGTGATGTTACTCAATAGCCCTTGGTTGTTGTGTTCCTCTAAGACTTTGGAGCTGAAATTCCCTATCTTATATGCTATGGTATATTATTATTAGTTCTTGTATTGTAAACACTGCCCAATTTCCATAAATGGATCTTCCCATTCAAAATATATAACCCATTGTTTAGAGATCCTTTTATGATAATTATTGATCCTTTAGAGATCTTGAGATTTGGTCTAGAGGTAAATCCATTTTTATCTAGGACCGCTAAGGAGATTATGTTTCATTAAAGGATGGGGACCCACCATACATTAAGTAAGGTGATGATGGATTGATTATCTAACTCTATAATAATGGATCATGTTCCCTCAACCTTGCACCTATTATTTTTTCCTAAGAATACATCTACTTCTCTCTTTTTGACCAGCTCTCAAAATGACTCTCTCTGTTGGAAAATATGAAAAGAACAACTAGAGTCTAGGACACACTCTTTATTGAGTGTATAAATGGACACATTCAAGATTTAAAAAAATTTCATAGCCTGAATCAACCACAAAATATAGGTTAGTGGGCTGTTTGGATTCTAACTCACACATGAGTTTCCTACGCTCGGGCTTAATGTGCCCAGGTTTACGATAGTGAAAACATATTACTTTTCTATCCATAGAGCTTTTCCTAGATTTGGGTTATTTATTAATCTTATTTTTGTCCCTACTGAATTGTTTTTTCTTACCTTTAGTTTAAGGTCTACCCCTTGTGAAAAACTCTTATCCTCACCTTTTATTTTTGTTCTAGAATGCAATTCCTTAGACATATGGGCTGATTTGATATCTTCTAATGTCAAATAGACTCAACCATACAACATGGTCGTAACAAGTGTTCTATCTCTATTTTCAAGAGTCATTAATATGATCATTTCTGGATCCTCATAATCTACATAAACATCAATATTGTCTAAATATAACATGAATTTATTAACCTCATCTAAATGGATTTTTATAGACGTACTAGGATTCATTTTGAATGTCAATATACTTTTTTTCTTGTAAATTTTTCCTACAAATGAGGCAATCATGTAAATTTTTTCATGTTTAAGCCAAAATCCCTCAGATTGGGGTGTGTTGGGGCAGGGGGAGGGGTGTTGGGGTAGGGTGAGGGGTGTGTGCAGGTGGGGGGGCAGGGGGAGGGGGTGTGCAGGTGGGGGGCAGGGGAGGGGGTAGGGGGTGTGAAGGTGGGAGGCAGGGGCAGGGAGAGGGGGCAGGGGGTGTGCAGGTGGGGGGCAGGGGGGTGTGCAGGTGGGGGCAGGGGAGGGGGCAGGGGGTGTGCAGGTGGGGGCAGGGGCAGGGAGAGGGGGTTGGAAGGCGTGCTGGTGGGGGTAGGGGGGTGTGCTGGGGCAGGGGGAGGGGTGTGTGCAGGTGGGGGGGAAGGCAGGTGGGGGCAGGGGGAGGGGGTGTGCAGGTGGGGGCAGGGGAGGGGGCAGGGGGTGTGCAGATGGGGGGTAGGGGGCAGGGGGTGGGGGGTGGGGGGCAGGGGAGGGGACAGGGGGGTGTGCAGGTGGGGGGTAGGGGGTAGGGAGAGGGGGCAGGGGGTGTGCAGGTTGGGGGTAGGGGGTGTGCAGTCGGGGGGGTAGGGGAGGGGGCAGGGGGTGTGTAGGTGGGGGAAGGGGGCAGGGAGAGGGGGCAGGGGGGTGTGCAGGTGGGGGGGGGCAGGGGGTGTGCTGGGGCAGGGGGAGGGGTGTGTGCAGGTTGGGGGGGAGGTGGGGGGGGAGGGGTGCAGGTGGGGGTAGGGGAGGGGGCAGGGGGTGTGCAGGTGGGGGCAGGGCACAGGGAGAGGGGGAAGGGGGTGTGCAGGTGGGGGGGGCAGGGGGCAGGGGGTTGTAGTTATGCTTCTTCAAGTCTGGATCGATCATTTTGGAACTCAATTTTTTGTGATTAATTGTGCTATAGATGTCAGATTGGGGTGATCTTTACTGATTTGGAAAGCTTATAACATTATCTAAAACAATCATAACAGCATAAAAGTCTGACTCGATCATTTTGGAACTCAATTTTTGGCCCAAAGTTGTTATACTTTTGATTCTATAGAATTAGATTTTATTTCTTTTATTGTTTTAATAGTTTTGATTGTGTTTATTTCTGGTTTTTTGTATGGATATATAAGGATAAAGTTTATCAATCAACTTGATGGTTTTGGGGGGCTAAACCACCAGATTCCCCTTAGGATCCATCCAGGTTTGTTACCATTACAAAAATCCTAATTTTCTCAACCTTATTTAATTCAACCTTTATGTTCAATGGTTCTTCGTCTTTTTTAATCGTAATTTTGTGCCCTAATTTTATTCTGATTCCATTATTTTAAATGCAGTTTGTGTAGCTTTTAGAAACTTTATCTTCATTAATAATTTTAATTTTTATAGTAGTGTCAGTATATTTTTTCACAGTAATTTTGTTTTAATAACTTAACTATAGTAGCATGCTTTTTTTTGAATTACTTATGCTTTGTATTTGCAATCTCATTTTATGTCCTTGATTACCCACTTTAATGTTCCACTACCTTTCTAAGTAATAACTACTACACTTTTTTTCGTTTTTAGGTGCATAATGGATTCATTTTAATGATCGCATGTCCAAATACATAATGAATACATTTTCAGGTATTCCTATTTTTTATGAATTCATTCTCAAGTACACCTTGAATGCATTTTTATCTGGAGGTATGTTTCTTTCTCATTTCAATGTCGTTTACTGTATGCAATTGAATGGATTCTCGTTATGTATACTAAATATTCTTATTTCTCCCCCCATTGAGGTTCATGAAGTGATACTTTTCACTCTCCTGGGGTCTCTGATTCATTTAGCAACATAGTCCTCTTCTTCCCCATCATGTGATGTGTTCTATGAAGTGCATTATAATATTCTAGAGCCTCCGGTTCATGGATCATACCCTCCTATTGATTCGTATAATTCCATTGAATTCATGGCCCTGACTGGAGATGATAATGTCCTATCTTCTCCAATGTGAGGTATGTGAAGGAAGATGAAGTCCTTCATCCCCCTCCCAAGAGTGTTGTGACATCATCAATGAAAAAGAATAGGATTTTTTCCAATAAACCAAAAAAAAAGAGATGTTATTGTCTTCCATGACTAACCCCTTATACATCATGATTTTCTCCATAATATTGAACTCCAGGGGTTTGGGATACCCAAACCAAGGTGAATATAATCTCAAATTTATCTGGAGCAAGAAGATTTCCATGTTAGCAGTTTGGGAACCCAAACTCAAGGTATATTCTATCAAAGATGTCTCTAGAAAATTACATGTGTCTAATTAAATGCATTTTAGTACAATTAATATTAATATATGGATTTTATGGGACAAGAACCATGAAGTGGAATTCATTGATGCTTCCCATCAAAAATCCCAAGCAAGAGTTTTTGTAGATGTTATTAGCTGGAATGTAAGAGGAATTAAAAACATAATTAATTGTCCTACATTTATTGTAGTGGTTTTTCAAATTCAAACTATAAGGAGTTTAATAAATTATATGGGAAGTAAAAATATCTAGGCTTGGGGTTTACATTTATGTTCTCCATATGCATCTCCATCTTTTAAGACAAAAGATATGTGGCGATTTCATATTCCACCAAACCTGCCCTTATAACCCACTACATCTCATTTCTCTATATGTGTTACATTTACATAACCTTGATATGATATTGATGGATTTTTTTATCTAACACTTATTAAGGCCATTATTCTGAGTTCTTACCATTAGTTTTTTAAACTTTATATGATTTCATTTCATAGTTTAATATAATCTTCATATTTTTGAATCATCTCACATTTATATATTAATTACAACATGTATTAGAAAACAAAAAAAAATTCTGTTTGTAGTTGCTGTATACATGACTTGTTGTTTGCAGTTATTGTTTGTAGTCTGTTTGTAGTTGCTGTAATAAAATGGAATTGAGTCCGTTTGAGTCATGTATACATGACTTCATTTGCTTAATTCTATATTAAAAATGATATTTTTTCACTTCTATATACATGACTTCATGGGATTAATTCTATATAATTATATTTCTGATAAACATTGTTAATTTTTAATTCACATTGATATTTACATGTTCATCAATGATGCCTGTGTAAAAATGATATTGTTTACAGTTGTTGATTTTGTCAAGTACATCATCTGGCCGAAAGATGCTACCCCGCAGATGTCGCTGGGTCGGGCCAACACGCCGTGGTCACGCCATGATTTGGCCCTGCTCCAGCCACATCCATCCCACACCAGCCCCCTTCCACCTACATTTGTATTCTCCTTGGACAAATCATCCATTATGCTATTTCTTGCCTCTATTTTCACATTCAATCAAGGATTGTTGTCATGAATCTAAGTTTTTCTCATTCTTTCATGATATAAGAACTGATCCTTTTATATTTATCACTTGGCTTAGAATTATTAGGTTTATTACCCAAGGATGTATGATCTACCTTTTTTAAAAACTTCTTGGGAATAGTGTTTCTAACATCATTTTTTTAGAATTTTCCAAAGGAATTTTTCTTCTATTTTTCATCATCGGTGGTCTTTATTATCCATTTGTTTTTAACACATTCTTAGATGAGCATGCTCCATTCTAGTGACCACACTCAATTAAAATACAATAGAGATCTTAAATCAAGAAGTCACCCAAGTTGAATCATTACATGTTTTTAGGAAAATAAGAGTAGCTACCACACAAACTAATGATGATAATATTACTAACAAAAAGACTCATAATTGTGTCAAAATAACATTAATTGATCCATTATTTTTTCACTGTAAGCTCGTGGAGGAATGTGACAGACTATCCTGATAAATCCATTGTTACTCATGCATATTTATCTATTACCCATGGTTTAAAAACAAATTCTATACAAATATGGGTGTGATTAAATACTCAGAATCCATCCATGGGGGTGCAGGGGGACTGGTGCTGGCTGGGGGCAAAACTTTGATCCATTTACTATCCAAAACAAACATACTCGTTTATGGACTCGCATCTTTAAACTCAATTGGATATATTGGCATCCTATAATTTTATGGGTATTGCATCCTTAGTTTAAAATACCATCAAAATTGATAACCAAACCAAAAATCCAAGGTATGGTCACTTTACAAGAGTCTTGTTGAAGTTGATATGGCAGGTACATTGGTAGAGCAAGTTGTTATTACCATAATAGATGATAGATTTAAATAATACATTGTTTATGAATGGAAGCCTATGTTTTGTGATGGTTTTAGTCTATTTGGAAATCTCTTATCTGAGTAAAATCACTCAATGGTCTATGAAAAATGCGATTTGAAGGGTCATGTTGAGGAAACATGCAAAATAGGCCTAGAAAATGTCAAGGGGATGTCTCATGATATTACTTTCACAAACTCTAGTGCAGGATCCAACTTTTATGGTGAGGAACATAATCTGGACTCACAGCATACAGATGGACTGGATCCTGATTTGGTTTCACTTATTGACATTGTTTAGTTAGAGGGGGCTAACAAAGAGGTTCTCCTCTAGTATTCAGTTAATCCATTTATGGTTGTTGACATGCAGGATATATGCATTGGTTTACAACATGAGGACTCAATAAATCAAATGCAGTATCATGATGATTTCAATCCAGACAGTGTGCCTGAAGATATCCCAGTGTCCTATGTGACTGCCCAGCCGCATCAGCTGATTGTGGTCTCTAAACAGGCTTATAAGGCCCCAACTAATTATTGTTTGGAATAGAATGAGTAGACCCACAACTCAGGCTAGGAAATACACGACTTAGACCAGGCTCTTGATGGAAAGCAGGAGAACTTTAGAACTACTAAATGTGGCTCTGATGAAGTTGTCCCAGACTCACAAATGCCTACTGCGACCATTCCTATACATAAGGTGAAAATCAACAATTCTGGGTAGGACCTATATGGTTCGGGCGAGTCACTTGGTGGATAGTAGGAGAACCTCAGTGCTACTATATATGGCTATGATGAAGTAGTCCCAGACACATAATTGGGTAGTGCTGGTTCTGGGCATGCATCTACCTTTCCTAATTCATATTTGGTTGGATAGGATTCTCATAAAGGGGACTCTTTTACTCAGGTAGAGCCTGTGAAATAAAGAAAAATGCGAGTTTCAAGAGCCGTAGATGTAGGCATTTCTTACTCTCTAAAGAAATTCTTGCCTCTAAGTGGGAAATCATGGGTGGAAGATATAGATGACAGTGCTCCATCCAAAGATATAACAATTTAAATAAATGGGAAGGATGAATCTCCCCCTTCCTCTAGGGAAACTGATGAATGTCTTGAGGATAAGGCCTCTAAAGGCAAGGCTAAAGAGAACACTAAATCCAATAAACTGAGCAACATGAAGAAAGGGGGCCTTATACCAAAGGCAAGTCAACTCTTAATAAATGAATATTTTTTCTAGAATTTCCATGGGCATGGGAACTCTCCCATAGTCAAAGCCCTTAGGCACATTCTTATGACCAACAAACCTTTAATGATTAGCATTGTTGAACTAAAAATGAAGTTCTCAAGTTGGAAAGCTATAAAATGGTCTTCAATTGGATACTCACCAATCTCATAACATGTGAATGAAAATGCGGATGAGGATTTTGTTGGATTGGTGTTGCCCGATCCGGTTGGGCCGAATGCTTGTGGCCCGCAACTGTCGTGGGTCGAACCACGTAAATCATTGTGTCCCTTGCTTTCTTTCCTTCATTTTTCCTCATTTCTGTCATTGTGTCTCCCGGTGATTCCGCAACAGATTTATGGGTCCTCAAGCATGAAAGTGTTCATGTTCTTTCATGCACTGATGATCATCAGAGTGTCCTGGTTGATATGGTGTTCCATGATATTGGGATATCTATAGTCTTTGTTTATGCCTCTAACTCCTATCTCAACATAAGGGAGCATTGGTAGGATATCACTTATACTTCTAAGCAAATGTCACACAGCTGGATGTCATTGGGTAATTTTAATACTGTGCTCGGACTAGAGGAGAAAACTGGTGATAACTTTAATAGGATGGCAGCTTCTGACTTCCTTTCTTGCATTGAAAATTATAGGCTAGTTGAAGTGACCACTATGGGGTGATTACACCTGGAGAAGGTACACCATTAATGGGAGGCAAGTCAGCAGTATTGATAGATGCTTGGCCTGCATCGATGAAGGGAATGAGCCCTTGATTATTTCTGGACTCATCTTACCAAAGCATCACTCTGATCATAATCCATCCTTATTGATGTATGTGCTAGAAATTTGAGGTCGTATCCTTTTCCTTTTAGACATAACAACTCATGGATTATGTGCAGGGGACAGGGTGAGGGGGCAGTTGTGGTTTGCTGGGGGTAGGGGGGTTTGCAGTGGGCTGGGGGGAAGTGCAGTGGGTAGGGGGAGTGCAGGGGGCAGGGGGTGTGCTGGGGGTAGGGTGTGTGTGCAGGGGGGGATGCAGTGGGCTGGGGGGAGGTGCAGTGGGCAGGGGGCAGGGGTGTGTGCAGTGGGCTGTGGGGAGTGCAGGGGGCAGTGCTGGGGAAGGGGGCAGGTGGGGGCTGTTTTTTTATGGAATGGGGGGACATATAGACATGGATTAAAATCGTGGAAAAGGCCTATAGCCACAGTTTTAAACCGTGGAAAAAGGCTGATAGCCATGGTTTTAAACCGTGGCTATATATACTGCCAGACTTAGGATTCTTCCACGGTTTGACAACCGTGGCTATAGGGTGTTGCGACGGTTCAAATCATGGCTAGAGGGATATAGCCACGGTTCAAACCGTGGATATAGGGATATAGCCACGGTTTAAGAAACCGTGGCTATAACCTATAGCCACGATTTTTGGACCTATATCCACTGTTCCAAACCATGGCTATAGCTTTATTTTGTAGTAGTGTTAGTATGGACCATTATTAAAGGAACAAAGATAAAATAAAGTAAAGATTCACATAAAAATATATGATCATGGATAACCTAGATTGGGACCTAGGAGATCACAAGTTAGGGTATACTTTTCTTCTACAAGTTTATCCTTCTATGCTTTAAGTTTCCTTTTCATGATTATTGACTAATTATTTAAGCCCCCTAATTATACGTTTTTTTTAGTTAATGGCGGGAAATGGAAGAGCATGTCCCAATGACCAATGTGATAGTAAATGTAACGATTTCCCTATTAATGTGACAAAGATGATGAGAGATCAAGTTGAACATATTTTGATTATGCCAAACCAGCTATCAAAATCACAATTAATAATTGGTACCAAGTTGAATGCCCAAATTCATCAAGGAAGAAGAAGGAAAAGTCTCAAGGAGGTTTATCTGATAAAGTTGATAAGGGAAAGAAGACCCAATTTATTTTTTGAAAAAAGTGTGGGAAGAGGCACCAAATAGAATGTCACAAAGGAACCGGGAGATGTTTTAATTGTTGGAAGATAGATCATAAAGTAGCCAATTGCTTTAAAAAAATGGATAATGTGATGAATGGAGATAAGGTTCATTCTAATGTACCTTTTACATTTCTATGTCAAAAATGTAGAGAAGTTAGACATTATCCAAGGCAATGCTCTCTTGGAATGGATGAGAAGCATGATGAGCATCAACAATCTTAGAGGACAAGGGAACAATTCAAGTCCTATGATGAGATGGATCATGATGACTAAAGTACATGTAACTTCTTTGCAATAATTGTCTTTGTCATGTTGTATTTTAGTACGTGCTCTATGATCATATCTTTTATGTTTTCTAAGATTATCGAGTCACTACCTAAGATAGTTTTATATCATTAAGAAAAACATCTATTGTTATGTACCACATGTTGATGTAGTGAAGCGGTTCTTCTTTAAAAAAAGAGGTGATTAGGGGATTAAAAGATGATTATTATTTTGGAAGATGTTCACTATTTTGGGAACCCTATTTAATCGAGGTAAATAGATTACTACGGTATTTTCTTTGAGGAGTAAAATTTGACTTATATTTTTGAGAATCGATGAATTTAAGGTGAACTTATGGTAATTTAGGTTATATATGGAAATGATTAACCTATCTTGGAGAAAATTTGATTAGGTTAGTTACTTTTGTTGTAAGACATTAAGAGTGGTCGGTGTTGTTTGGAGATGAATGACAAAGTTTATCTTGGAAGACTATGTTATCAAATCCTTCTTGTATTTGGGTTTCAATATTAGTTTGGTTTATTTTGAGGAATTTTAAGGATAGTTGTTTATGGAATGGTCTATGATGAACTTTGGGTAGTACCGTGGAATTTTGAATATTTAAAGTAGTTTCCCTTCCTCTGGGGTTATTTCTTTTGGAAGAGTTGTTTTATCTTACCCTTTCTGTTTTTGGGATAATGATTAAAGATAGAAGAAATAGATAGTTAATCTTTTGTGGATTATATGATTCTCTAGAAGATGGTTCTTGTGCTTTTGATGAGACCAAGTGTTTTTTAATTCTCATCGTTGGGAGAGAAGATTAGTTTTGTTAGAAACTTATTAAAGGGTGAAACTGTACTTGAAGGTAAATATATTTCCTTGTGTTTTTATTATATATAGTAAATGAATTCCTCAAAACTATGAAAAGGAATGTAAAACAAAAATTTTGTCTATTAACGTTTCCTACTGGGAAATCAAATACCGTTTTACCCAACATAAGTTTGTTATTTTCTTGTTGTTAACTTTCTCCTAATCATGTTTTCTATAACTCTCCCTAAGAACTTGACCCTTTGGTTTCTACTCCATGTCCATATTTTCCTACATGGAATCCTATAGTGGGTTAACTCGGGTGACCTTTGAACTTCCATTTCTTTCTTTTAAAGTAATAGTTTTACTGACTCATTTTCCAGTGTGGTACTTTCAATGAAATTTCAAAACCCAATTTTAAAAATTGTGAGGACGCAATTTCTTAAGGGGGGAAGATTGTAACGACCCGAAATTTTGAATAAATCTTGTTTCCTAATTTTTTGTGTTATTTTATTTTTTTATACTCAACAAAACTGTTTCATTTGATAACATGAGTATAATTAAAATGAGACCATTGATTTTTGACTGTTATATGACCATTGGTCAATATGACCACTGGAAACTAAACGTTTCGATTGTTGTATCTAAATACAAGTGATCTTGGTTAATTAATATAGAAAGAAGATTCTATGGCCTCACCCAGTAGTCTTGGACCGATCAAAGCCCATCTAACAGAACATGGGAAGGAGGTAGCGCCATTGGGCTTTTCTCTAGACCAAACCCAAGCTGAACTTCATCGTATGAAGCTAGAACGGAGTCACCTTCGCGAGAAGTTCAAACTAATAGAAATTACTACTCGTGCATTGTTGGCCGAGCCTCCCTCGGATTCTCTCACCTTAGCAAACCTTACACTTAGGTCATATGCTGGTGTGATAAGGGGCTATGTAAGGAAACTGTAACTGCCTTTTGTAATCCTTTATTTTAAATAAAAATATTGATTTCTTCTTATGATGAAGTTTATGAATTTTCAAATGTCCGGATAAATATAGTATGCATATTTTTGGTGAATTTTAGAGAAAGGATATTTAAAAAAAAATTATGTAAACCTTAAATAATTAAAAATTTGTAATGATTTTCAAAAAATGGCCTTCTACAATTATGTTCAGTATGAACTTTATAGTCTAATAAGAACAACTTAATTTTTGATGAACAGTAAATTATGAATAGTGATTTTATGCTTAGGATTAGTAATGTGACCAAATGGATTAGTAATATCACTTAAAAAAGTATTAATATAATTTAGGCACCTTGATTAAGTAATGTGATTCAACAAAATGGTTAAATAATGGTTTCATAAATTATTAATCAAGTATTAGTTTTTTTGGGTGAATAGTGTTTTTTAATTAAAAATTAAATTAAAAATATTTAGAAAATTATTTTTATAAAATGGACTTTATTTTTGAACTCAGAGAATCGATATTATGTTAAGGTAATTTTTGGGGATTTTTCTAAAAAAAATGAATTTTCAGTGAATAGTAAAAATATAGTTTTAGGGTTTCGGTATGTTTAATGACATCATGACTGCATCATGATGATGTCATGAGATATTTTAATAGATGGTCGAATAAATGGGATGAATTATTGTATGAGGTGTCTTAAGTGGTAGATACCATGGGAAAATACCATGGGCAAGCCCATGGTTTTGCCAATACCACCAATGAGGTGTCCCTTGGCCATTAATGCCTTGTCCCCTCACTTTCCCTATAAATACCAAGCCATCCTCTCATCCATTCGACTCCCAACTCTCCCCCAACGAAGATATGGTTTTATTACCTCCCAAGGAGTCCTCCGAAGGTTACCCCAAGCCCTCAAGGTCCCAACCTTTGCGTTTTAAGAGTTACGTTTTAAGGTAAGGGATCCGAACTCCCTTTCTTTTCAAATACTCTCTTTTAAGTCATTTCTTTTATGATCCATGTTCTTATGTTGGATGATGTTATTTTATATTCATATTACTTACCTTTTCATTTTCATATGATGATATATCCCCTATTACTCTCATCATTTCGTTTCATGAATATTTAAGTGGCGCTGTTAGGCTGCCGAAATTTTTGTAACAGATTCTTTCACCCTTCTCATTTTCAAGATATTTTTTCTTGTCAAGTCTTTCAAGTTATTTTTTATTATGTTGGGGTATGATATCTATATCTATAATACTGATATTTTATTTTCATATGATGAGATACCCTATTTGATCTCATCAATTCATTTTTATTGAAGTTTAAGTGACGCTATTAGGCTGCCGAATTTTTAAGGGGTTCTTTCACCCTTCTCATTTTCAAGATCTATTTTCATGTCAAGTCTTTCAAGTTCATTTTTATTATGTTGGGGTATGATCTCTATATCTATAATACTGATATTTTATTCTCACATGATGATAGACCCTATTTGATCACGTCAATTCATTTTTTTAAGTTTAAGTGACGCCGTTAGGCTGCCGAATGTTTAAGGGATTCGTTCACCCTTCTCATTTTCAAGTTTTATTTTCTGGTCAAGTATTTCAAGTTCCTTTTTATTATGTTGGGGTATTATCTCTATATCTATCATACTGATAATTTATGTTCATATTATGAGAGACACTATTTGATCTCATCAATCCATTTTTGGAAGTTTTAAGTGACGCCGTTAGGCTGCCGAATTCTCATAAGAGAAATCTTATTTTTTTGTCTTCCTTTCAAGTTCTTCGTTTCATATGGTATATCAATCAAATTTCATTACCATTTTCTTAAATACTTTATATTCTATTCCCCTACTGTCTTATGTATCATTTATGAGTGGTTGACCCATGTCCCCTCTCTTTTCAATGTTTTCTAAAACCCTGAAACATAGCTCTTATGCTGCAGAATTTTCGTCTCAAAATGTCTTTCTCTTTTTCTAAAATTCTTTTATTTTATTAAGTGAATACTCAAATCTCTTTCTTATATATGGGTATTAACATATATATAAATTTTCTATTTTAAATTCTGGAATTTACATACATGAAACCCACTTTCCTTTTTGTTGGTTTAAAGTGACATAAAGATCATGTCTTTAAAGCAGTTTTTAAAACGTTATGATTATCAAAGGAAACCCATCTATTTTATGCTATATGGGTTATTTATGAAAAGTTTGATGATGATATATGTGGATCACATGATAATAAAGGAAAATTTAAGGTTTTTCCTTGATAGTGCTCCAATTCATTGGGTAATGACTTAATCTCTAGAGATGACCATTTTTAACGACGCCTTGGTGAATAACCTTGGTAATTGTTAATGACACCTTGGGGATGGACCTTGGTGAAACAGAAAAGATTTGTTTATGTTAAATGTTGTAGCCACATCTTCAAGTTATGAAATAAGTTATTTTTATTATGATATGCCTCATGGTTTCTTTCTCATGCCATAAAGTTATTTTTCATGACATTGTTGATGTATCTCAGGTTCACATGTTAAATGTTTCCCCTTGTTTCCCTTACTGGGACTTCTGCTCACCCTTTCTTTTGATGTATGTCCCCAGGTTATGAGATACAGTAATGAACCTAGTATGAACATAAGGATAATCCTTTCAAGTGTTTAAGAATAATATTTTATGTTTTCATGTATTAAGTTCCTGGTTTCCAAGACACTAAACCTTAAAGATCCTCGGTTTTGTATAATGTAATAAAAGCTTATGTGATAAAAAGGCGGGATGCTATAAAAACCACTGGTGGAAAGGGAGGGGATCCAACCTAGGGTAGGAACTTGACAGGTTCGGGGGGATAAGGTGGCGTCATGGGTTTCGGGGGGATAATGGGGGTCAGCGAAGACGGGCGGTGAGGTCACCGGTGGCAAGGTAGGGGAGCGGACCTAGGGTTGGGGCTCAACGGGGTCGGGGGGAGAAGCCACGTCGGGGGGAGAAGGGGTCAACTCGGGTGTGGGGGGTGTCGCGACTGTAAAAAAAATAAATGGGTTTAGCGGTGGTTTTTAATAAACCTCCCTGAAACCATTTTAAGAAAAGTTTTCACGATGGTTTTGTAAACCTCCTCTAAAAGATATCCATTAAATGTGAT
The DNA here is from genome assembly GCA_963277665.1 of Viscum album. NCBI lineage: Eukaryota > Viridiplantae > Streptophyta > Magnoliopsida > Santalales > Viscaceae > Viscum > Viscum album. Next base: position 124,762,198 of record OY728139.1, on the reverse strand, counting down.
TTATGTTGTAGTGATTCTAGAAAAGATTGTTGAAACTCATTAAAGATTTTGACTACTTAATATATTACCACCCTAGGAAAGTGAATACGGTGGTAGATTATCAAACTCAAAATGATCATGCTAGATTATCTGTGATGAGGATAAAAAAAGATCCAATATTTTTATATTTTCAAATGATGGATCTTGAAATCATGAAGAAAGGGGGAAAATGTTCTCATTCTCAAATGAGTGTTCAACCATCTATCTAAGTCAATATTAAAGATACATAGAAGAAAGATGTATAGTTATTAAATAAGGTAAAAAATATTCTTGAGTTCAATTATAATTGTGATGGAATGATAAGGTTCAATAACATTTTATGTGTTTCATACATAGAATATTTTAAGGATTTGTTGTATGTGGATCATATTTTATCATTCTTAATGCATCCTAGAAGTAAAAATATTTATAGATATATGAATGATTATTTTTTGGGGGATATAATGAAGAGAGATATTTCAGAGTATGTATATTGAATCTTACTATGTAAAAATGCTAAGGCTGAGATACTAATGTCTAAGGGGATGTTTCAATCATTATCCATACCTAAATAAAAGTGGGAAAACATCACCATTAATTTTTTCATCATAATACCTAAATCGTTTAATTTCATAATGTTATTTGGGTTGTATTCAGTCTATTTAAAAATTTCTGAAATCTCATTTCTATAAAAGAATATTTCTATATTAACTAGCTTTCTATAATATACATTAATGAAGTGGTAAGGTGCCATGGAATACCACATTCCATTGTATCTTATTGGGATACAAGGTTTACCTTGAGGTTCTAATAAAGTATTCGTAAGTATCTGGATACATAATAGAGTTTCAAAATTAATAATCATCCTTAGAAATGTGGTTAGTATAATAGGACTATTAAAACCCTAGAGTATATGTTTAGATCTTTTCCTCTCAAATTAAATGGTGGTTAGGATAGACACATTCCTCTAGTCCAATTTTCTTACAATAATAAATTTCACTCGAACATTCATAAGGATCCTTATGAATGCCACTATATAATAAAGTCTAGAACTTTAATGTATTATGACAGAGTCAAAGAAAGAAATCAATTGGTAGTTGAGCTCACAATGTAAATGGGAGAGAAATTTCGAGTCATTCAATAGTAGAACAAGTCATATTTGATTCAAGATAAAAGTTTTACTAATAATATTTGTTGATATTTTGAGTTTAAAGTTAGTGAGAAGGTGTTTCTATGAATTTCTATATATAATAAGGTTACAATATTCAAGAATAAATGAAATATGATCCCTATTTATATTTTCCACTTTAATATTATTGATCGAGTAAGTAAAATAGTTTATCTCATGTCACTTCCACCAAACCCTTCACAAGTTCATAATGACTTCCTTGTATCTCTCCTAAGGAAGTTTATACTTGATCCTTTTCATTTACTAAACTTAGATTTCATACCACTAGATAATGGTATTTCCTATGAAGAACTACTGATATAAATCTTGGATCACAGAGATAATGTGATACAAAAAAATACTACTTGTCTTCTTAAAGTTATTTGGAGAAATCAAAAATTCAAATATGCTACATGGGAACCTGAGAATATGATGAAAAATATATATCATATTTTTTTTACTAGAATAATAGAATTTTTAGGGTGAATTTTTTTTAATGGGGGTTGAATGTAATGCCCAGAGATTCTATCATATGTTTTTCTAAATAAATTTAACCTCTTTGATATCTTTTGAAAAAATAAACCCTAAGTCAAAATGAACCATAATATACAAAACCATTATAACCTAGTCTTTAAATTGGTCAGTATGAATAGTAAAAACTAAATTCTGAAAATTATATGGTTTACACATGTATAAATTAAATTCATTGGTTATCAATTGATTAAAAATGAAAATAAAAATTAGTTGAATGAAAAAGAAATGTTTTTTCTAAAAAAACATTATGCATGTAATGTTTTTTTATTAAATTAATCACTATTTTTGAGTGATTTTAATAAAATTTATATATTATGTATTCAAAAAAATTATTATTCATCTAATAATTTTTCACTTGGCATGGTATAATAAAAAATCTTATTTTATGATTAAAAAATATTTTTTATAAAAAATGGTTTCGTTGCTTTAACTCGCTAAATTTAGAATTTATTATTTTCACTATTAAAAACAGTATGAGAAAAAATAAAACTAATTTTTGAAATCATAATTTAGAAATTATATTAAAATTAATTCTCAAGAATCTTTTAAAAATATTATTTTTTTATGAATAGTATAAAATATTGATTTTTGTTAGACTTTATATTTCATTTAAAGAACAAAAAAATACCATTTAGATTTAAAATAGATTTAAATTTTTTTGAAAAGTAAAATTTGTTTAATTTTGTTATCATTAATCCAATTTAAGGCATTGTAATCAATTTTATGTTTAATTTTGATATAAACTCTTTTTAAACTTTAGAAACTTTTTTCTCTAGAAAATACATTTTTCATCCAAGTTGTGGGTATAATTTTAAATTAAATTCTTCCAATTCTATGAATTGAGATTGATGAAATGGATTCCATATTTTGAATCAGAATACTTAATATTTTTTAATAATTTCAACTTAAATTTTTCTCAAAATTAATAGTTAAAACAGTAATTATTAATTATCATGGTTAATGTTTAAATGAGTTTTTGTGCCTTAGATATGATTGTTTTAAAATTTATTTTACAAAAACATAGTATTTTTATTTTATAATCTGAATTACATTTTCATAATTAGTGGTTCCAAGTTATCTAATAAGTATCATTTTATTTCTAGTCTTAAAGGATAAATTTCCAAAGTTAGAAAACTAGCTACTATGGTGAAAACTAAATTGGTAAAAGTGAGTAACCTTATAGGTAAAGGGAATAACATGTCTAAAATATATTAAATTATTAGTTTTGTAAGTTTTTTTCAACATTATATGAGATCCACTACATTATTTATTTAATTTAGTAGGAACTTTCTTTGATATTGACTTCCCATTATTGAATAGTTTTTGTATTTAAAAAATGTCACTCCTTCTAACTTATAAAAGAGTACCTCCCATCTTTCTTTATTGATAGTTAAAAATATTTTTGGTACAGAAAATTCCATCAAAAATATCTTAATTAATTCCCGTATCTTGTCCTGTATTACTTGGTTTTATTATAAAATCCTTATAAGAAGGTTATTGGTTAAAACCTAAAGAGGTTGTTCAAGGAAGATGAATCATTCCTAAATCAGTGTTTTTGTTTTATTTCTTCTTCAAACATCTTAAAATATTCTTAAAATATGATGAATAATAACATAATGTTATTCCATATACTAATATTTATTATTATAATTTAATATCTTATATCCATATCCTATTCTATAAAATGGGAAACAAGATCATCAATCATGTGTACAGAGGACTACCACCTCACAAACTAATGTAATTCATTTTCTATCACCAACTCTCACATATAGATACAATGAGGTATTTAATGTATATATAGGATATTTATGACAAAATAAAACTTCAATAATTATAATATCACATCTACCATATTATCTTCAAAATTATTGGAAAATGATAACATCGCTTGTGTGTATGTGTGGATTTCCGCCTCCACAAGGCAATGTTATAGGTTTTTTGTTTTATTTCGAAAATAATAGTAATAAAGATAGATTTAATGAATATATATGTGATATATATTATATAATAATTATTCTATAATTGTTAATTATTATTTAAATTTCTTTTGATCAATCCATAAAAAAATTAAAAAAAGTGTTCATGGGTATGTACGGCCTACCGTCTTCGTGAACGGTGTAATAAATGTTTCTATATATACTTTTATGGATGATTATAAATATGTATATAATGAATATATATATGATATTTAAGTAATGGTTAACATTATTTAGTTTATGTAACCATGATAAAAGTACAAGGACCAAAAAATGAACTAAAACATACATGAAAAACAAAGTAGTTATCACTGACAATAGTAATATTAATAAAACATTGATAATAAATAGCTGAAAAAAGGTTATAAGTAAATAATTTTTTTTTGTGATATATAAAAATTATTATTATTTTTAATATATTTATAATAAATATATATTTATTATACAATATTTTCAGTTATGTATATAGGAAGTCGAACCTGAGGTATGGGATTTTTGTCTCACTTTTATTACATTGAGACACGTGCGATATTCACCACTAATTGTTTATGTGATGTATATAATGTCCATGAAAAGATTTTTTTTATGATTATTATGAAAATTATGGGGATTTACATATCCATATATTTCCATTTTTTCATGTTTCTTATGATTCAAAAGTTACAAAATTGGTAAGGGATTTATGTTACAGTCTCATTGTTTAACGGGATTTTTTAAATTATGATTATGATGATGAAATTTATCTATATACCTCTCAATAATATAATTAATTCTATTATACAATGTATATTTATGTAAAGTAAAATTTTTATTTTCATTTTCTTCTTTTATATACTCAGGAGTCCAAAATAATGACCATAAGGTTATGATAACATAATCAATTACATGTTCCTTACATAAAAGATTCATACCCAGAAAAGAAAATATCATTACTCCAAAATCAGGGAATATCTAGAATCATGATTCATAAGGGTTTTAAATAATAAATCACCATTATTGAGTTTTAATATATGAATATGGAATTATATGTATAGTAAATCATAATCTAGTGAATAACTTTATTTGAAATCAAGTCAACTTGTAATATTATCAGCATAGCCAGTAGCAATCATACTCGCATATCACTCTGTGAACACGGTTATTGTAAATTATTTCCATGAATAATATTATAAGTATAGATACAAACAATTAAACTCACACGTTAATATTTAAACAAATATATTCACAATCATGTCTACGAGTATCATCATCAACTCATGATATATCTATATGAGATTACTCAATGCATTTGAGGGATATATAATAATGGGACCACCCATATAATAATGAAAACTATACATAATTATGTCACAATATCATTAAAAATGATCAATTCAGAAAATTATAACCCATGTAAAATAAATGGGTGTCATAAAGATTTTAACATGGATTAATTAATCAATGGGAAAGAAATGGGTTTTATATAATCAACCTTAAAACATCATCATCATAATCTATCCAAAGAAATAAGGTATAGAGTATCATAAAATAATATCCCTATTGAACCAAAAAATCCTTAAAGGATGCTTAAATTGATGTAAATAAATCTTTAAAAGAGTATTTGTTCACTTCATTAAGAAAAGAAAAAAAAACTTTTCCTTTGGTATCTTTAAAATTTTAAAACTGCAATAATATTGAGAAACTGATTTTTTTTTAAATAATAATAGAAACATATAAAATAATAAAAACATAAAATAAGTTCATGATGGTGGGAAAAACCATTCCTATCATGTATTTTAGAAGATAACATTATTTTTACACTTTTATAAAAATTCAAAAGTGAGTTATACTTAATTTTTTAAAAAATATTCATTTCAATAATTTAAATATAATATTAAACGTATTAAAAATAATCTCAAAATATTATTTATAGATAAAAATTTCTATAGAAAATTGAGAACAATGTCTTGGAAGAAAAATTTTGTCAACCAAAGAAGAAATATGGTGGGATTTTCTTAAAAAAAATACATATAATTATAAGTGAAATTGTATTAATACTTGAAAATTTTGGGAATAACCAAAGGATATTAAAATATATTGGTTTTAAAGGATAATTATTTTATAATTTTCCTTAATTGAAATTTAACATATACATTTCATAAAATAAAATCTATTATAACCTAAACCCTTACCTCAAGTCATATCTTTCATTGTACGCATTAAAACCTCATTGTGTAATAAATATAGATTTATTATACATATATTACTGAACCATATTCATATATGAATTAAAATTTATAATTCCTCTACTATTTACAACTATCCTTTTATTAAAAATTCATTATTAAAATGAGCATTCGAGTGAAAACTTACTTGTTTTATGTGCATGTTTCAGTTCAATGCTTCAATTCATTAAACCTTTCCCATGGTTTCATAATCTATGAAATAATAATAATTTCATATTTATCATATTTATTGATTTTATAAACTTTTATATCTATTAATATAAATAAGTGATAAAAATTAATTGTATCACTTGGTATAAATGGTGGTTCGTACGTACGTACGGGTGATGTTTTCAATTTTCGATGAATGGAACGAAGGAAAAAATAATAATTCATAAATATCATAAATATATATATACAAACATAATATAATTATTTCATTATTACTATCAATATAAAGAGTGAGTTAAAAATAAATCACATCGCTTCGTGGTGGTTGTAGCCCATACTTATGTATGAGCAACGATATCATGTTCCAACAAATGGGAAGAAGATACAAAATGACTATAAAATTAACATAATTTTTTTTCAAATAAAATTATTCTGGAATGTTAAAATGGTTATATAAAATATTTAGGTGGTTTAATAATAATGAAACATGAAAACAATCAATAAGAAAATATATCTCTTCTTTGGGAATCCTCCCTTGAAAAGAACTTTAAGGATTCTTCGATGGGAATTTGGGAACACCAACACCTCTAGGTAATGACTAGTTATTTTGAGGGAGTATTTGGATATATATTTTTTGAGGTAAAGGGATCAATATTTTTCAATAATATATGGGTTTAGTTTTTCCTTTATAAGTGAGAGGAGCAGCACACTTGTAATTACTAAGAATATATAAACATAAAAAGAGTAACTCTTATGGGGGAAGTGACACAACAATTGTCTCATGTTTGAATATATGAACATATAGGATATAAATAATTTCATTAAATATTATTTTGAAAAAAATTGGTCATTTTAACCCTTATTTATTTAGTTTAACCCCGCGCTAACCCATTTAACCTTTACTGTGGTAATGAATTTTTACCTTTGTAACTATTCATAATGACCAAAATGAAAGTGAACCCATTAAAAAAAATTAAATTATGATTCCAACTATGGAAACAATTATATAATATTCAATTTAATGAATTTTCATAAATTCATTTTTAGAAAATTGTGCAAAATGAAATGAAAATCATTTATAGAAAAATGCATTTTTAAGCATAAAAATGGATATATATTCTTAATCTTTTCTAAGTAAAAACAATTAGATGAATGTTAACATATTTTATTGATTATATTATATACACATTTAATTAAAATTATTCATAAATAATGATTCATTAAATTTATTAAGATAAAAATAAATTTCATGTAATAAAAAGTGTTTTTTGAAAAAATATCTCTTTTTACCTTCAAATGCTTTTATCTTTATTTCTAACTAAAAAAATAATCTATTTATGAATGATTTTTTATTTTTTTCACATTAAATACAACAATGTTTAATCAAAATTCTAGATCATTAGAGAGAAAGTCACACAATATATTGAAAAAAATTACACTTCGAAAATATTATTTTTAACATAAAATTATATTATTTTTAACATTTAAAATTGATTGCTTATTTCATAGGAAATAATAAATAATTATAATTTAAGTAAAACTTTTAAAAATACTTTAAATAGTTTATTTAGTCCTATTAATTCACACAAATCTAATACGAAGGTGATAATAGTCACATTTAATAATAATATTTTAATCGTGATTCATTTAATTTTGGTGTTGTGTGTAAATAAAGATATAAAAGACAACAAATATCTTTAAGGAGAAATATAACATAAAATTTCATGGTATTACAATATAAATATTTTATACCTTATCTATTATGCTTGTAATTATTATCTCTATAAATATAAAACCTATGGATTTTCATCCTCTAGAACTCCAGAACAAACCTCACCTACTCTCTAGATTTTATTTATATCTTTTTTTGGTGTGAACCTCAATCCTTCTATTCCTCTCCCAAAACTTTCATATAGATTTGTTCAAATTTAAGTAGAATTAGAGAAATCTTAATTCTCAAGAAATTTTGAATATATGATGCCTCCATTCAGATAAAATTATATTATAATTGATTCCTTTCCTTAATCTTTATTTTCCACCAAATTTAGGTCATTCCTTAATACATTCTCATTACAGGAAACATCTATACTTCTAATTATTTTTATATTGTCACCACCCCATAGAAAAAATCTATTATGTTCATCTCCATAGAGTTTAAAGAAACATGTGTGAGACATTTATTTAAGTTTGTATCTATCTTTAACATCCACATGTATATAAGATAAACTTTTAAAGACTTTAAGGTGATAAAGTTATAGTGTTTTCACCATTCATAGAGTTTAGGGAAATTCTTATCACATTAGTGTTGAGGGGATAAAATTGATTAAGTAAGTTATTGTACTCACTGATTTTAAACAATATTGATTAGGAATTATTGAATAAAATTTTATATATCATTCCACTTCATTTAAAATATGATTCATCTATTCAAATACACCATTTTTCCCTTGTTCATGAGGTATAGTCTTCTCGTGCCCAATCCTTTGCTTCAAAATATATTCCAAAAAAATTCTTTTGGTATACTCACCTTTATTATCTAATATATAGCATTTATGATTACATATTGTCTCCCTTAGAACCATATATTTTCATAGGCTGAAAACTAAAAACACTTTTAATTTATATTTGAGGAAGTATACCCATGCTTTCCTTAAGGAGTCATCACTGGGTGTCAAAAGGTATTGTGACCATCCATGATATTTCTTTGGGGAATTTTCCAAGAGATCCATATGAAAAATCACTAGATTTTGGATTTTTACTATTCTTCTTCTCAAATTATTTCTCATATTTTAATATTTTCAAATAGTGAAAATTATGAAGTCTTTAGGACCTATCATTATCATGCCATTATCTAATAAAAATTTAATACCTTTCTCACTGAGGTACCAAACTCATTAGTTCCGAAAATATTAACTTCTAAAAGTTGAAGTCTTTTCAAGTGTATCTCCCACTACACTTTTAGTCAGATATAGTGTGTCATCTTTTACACATCTAGCTATGGACAAGGATATCTATGTAATGTTTTAAACTCCATTTAAAAAGTTATTTCCAAATAGTTATTCATTAAACAATCCAACTAAAATAAAATTCTTTGATAGAACTAGAATATATCTGACACCTTTCATATCAAGGAAATTTTTATTTTTCATTTTTAATTTCATATCCACCTTTCCCATAATGTCAATAACTTCATCATCCACTACTCTTCCTTACATTCCAATAAAAACAATTTCATGAATCCCTTTTCACCTATGGGGTAGAAAGATGCCTCAAAATATATAATTCAAGAATCAAATCAAGTGTTAATGATCAAAAGTAGATTGAAACTAATTTCATCTGATGTATTCATGGAACATAATCCTATAGATGTTGATATTATGAAATTTCCTTTGTTCTCATGTAAACTTTCTTAAGGTGAATCATTTTCACATTATTTCATAAAGATATATATATTCTAATAGATTTACCTATACTTCTCCATTTTGACTTATCTTTTGATATTCTATGACTTATATGATTAGTAATGAACCCATTTCTATCTATATTGAATTCAATTATAGAATATTCTTAAATCTCCCTCCTCTAAAACTCTTCACTAAGAATCATGTTCTATACATTATTAAATACCAAGTTACCTTTTTCTCTAGATTTACTCACTGCTACCACCATTTCATCCAAAATATTCTATTAATGATAATTATAATAATATAGCCCAAAAATAATCTATTAAGGTTACCTTCACAGAATCAAGTTGGCTCTAGATCAATTTCAATTTGTTCAAATGATATATTTAAAATATCCCTTCTGACTACCTCATACTAAATAGTCATCGCATCAAGAACAATTTGTTAAGTGTTGTATGCTTATCATATATATCATATAGGGATTCCATTAACCCTTTTATAGTATTCTTCTCCCAAATGTTTAGGGCCATTTTTTGGGATAATAATATCTTCACTAGACCTAAGGCATTCCTATTTATCCTTTCTCATTATTCACTCACTATCACCTCTCATTTAATACCTTTGAATATAATTTCTAGATCTTTTGATTGAGATAATACACCATCTACAACCTCTAGAAACTGAAATCCATTATATAAAATCTATTGATATTGACATTTATATCTTCTAAATAAAACACCATCTGACACAATAAATCCCTCTGAATGGAAAAAAATCTGATAAAGAAAAAAATTTCTAGATTTATTGTTGGGTATGTTATTGAATATCCAATAAAATATAAGAGAATAACTACTCTGATAAAAAAAATTAGAATCCCACACCAACTTCACACACTAGATGTTAAGTTAGTAGAATCATGTTAGTGGAAAAAACTCTATAAGAAAATCAATAAACTTTAATGTACTAAATCTTATCATAATCTCTTTATACAAATCATCATAATGAGTTTGACACATTCATCCTTGTTTACTCAGATCTCAAATAATCATCCCAACAAAACATAAAAGAAGAAAATAAAGTAATAAAAGACACAAGAGGTTTTTCATGGTTAAGAATTTCATTCTACATCTATGAAACAAAAAATTATAGCATAAACTTCATTGAAATTACAAGGTTTTAGTCATTGTGACTTGGAAGTCACATAGATCACTAACTCAAGTAATCTAAAAAATCATTAAGTGATCCTACCCTCTTTTTATAAAGGGCCACATCCATTCAATCAGTTGCATAAAATCTATATAATATTGGAGGTATATTTTTTCATTATGCAACTACTGATCTCTTCTATAATTTTTCACCAATGCCACTAAACATTGATAAATGGGTAGTGATCTTACGCCTCACTCATGTCCCACAAACTCTATCCTCAGAGTGATTCAAATTTAGTGAAAAAATTCCTTATGGAGAACTTACATTTAATAAAATTTCAATGAGTTAACCATCATGATCACATCCATAACTATTCTAAAATTTTCAATAACCTCACCACCAACCAACTAAATGTGTATTATCAATGATCTAATAGGGACAAAGGATTTTCCAGAGTTCCTCCATCAATAAAATAATTCTAGCTCTTGGAGAGTCTATATAATCTCAAAAGTAATGATGTTTGTAATTTTAGTGTTTTTTTCTTTTAGTGAGATATAATATGTTTGTATAATTAGTGGTGGTAGAGTGAGGTGGAAAATAAATCATAGGTGGAAGAATCAAATAGTGATTAGCGATTAATAATTTCATGGAAGTAACAGTGGTAGTTACTCCTTATGGAAAAACTCTTAGAAGGGGGTTAGGGGGGGAGGCTACATCATACAAGTGAAGACTAATTCCCTTCATTAAGTCATGTAATAGATGGAACATCATCTCCAACTAGCAATATTGGGACACCCCCAATGTCACTTATGTGTATGTATTTGTTCTATTAATTATTCCCTTGAGTTATAAGGGTTTTGAGTTGAAATATTTTTGGATTTATGATATTTATAAGGATGAAAGGTTTTGTAAACTATATAGGTAAACCATGTCGGTAAGGGGATTTTGATTCAAGTATAAGATGCATATTTTGGGCACAATGTTGTAAATTGTGTAACATAACAATGTATTTTTCTATAAAATGGGTATTTTGGTATTCTTAAATTATTTTTTCTAGAAAAATCCCCAATTTATTTACTGATTCCTTTAAGACACATCTAGTGGATTTTTATCTAACTCCTTTCTCCTCATCCTTTATTCCATGGTATCCTAATGTTGGTTTTCAAGTGATATTATTTAATAACCTCCTCTTTTATCTTATTTTCCTCTTATTATATTCTTATCCTCTATTATTAATCTTTCTCTTTACTCTAAATGAACATGGTATCAAAACCCAAAATTATTTATTATATAAATAATAGGTATTGTTATGTTTAGGTCATGTGAATCTCATCTCTAATCTTCCTTTATTTATTGAATGAACATTTTTTTTCTTAGATTAAGGTGGGTATTTTTGTGTAATTTTATTAATTTGACAAGGAACTTGATGCTTTTAATTTATAAACTCATTTACTATCAAATTAATTCTTATATTTATTATTCTTCAGGAAATTATAAAATAATTTATATTTTAATATATTTTTTATTTGAAAAAATGTAGTTTTCATGGAATTTTAGAACATTCACTTTAAATCCATTATTCATGAGCTCTATGTGTTCAACAAAATTTCTTTGATATCTTTTATAAAATAATTTTTGGCTAAAGTGATGTTTCCAATTTGGATTGATTTATAAATAGGGTATTTTAAGGTTTCATGTTTTGTTTTATATCAAAAAGGTGTGTTTGGTATTGATGTGGGTTTATTTTTACATAGTTTTACCGCATATTTTTATTTAATTTTTAATAATTTAACTAATTAATTTTACATGTTCTGATAAATATTCATACTATTGTTTTTTTATTATGAAATTCCTTAATTTATAAATTTTTATAGTCAATTATGTATTTTTATTCTTTAAAATAATTAATTTATTCTAAATAACTTATCTAATTTAATTATTTCTCAGTTAGTGTTGTCAGTTCTTAATTTTCCTAACATTTTGATAATATGGAATGTTTTATTATTTAATTTATTAGTCATTTTATTTGAATCTATTAACTTAGTTTTTAATTTAATATTTTATCCTCTAATTTATATTCCTTATAATAAATTAACATTTTTAATTATTATGTTTAATTATCTTGGTAATTAATTAAGTTAATAATTTGAGTTATAATTTAATAAAATAGTGTGTTTTTTAATTTAAAGTATTCATCTAGTTATTTAATTAATTAAGTTAGAGTTTTAAAACATTAATTAATTAATCCCAAGTATGATGTTAAATTATTAAGACAATGACATTTGTTTTGAGTCACCTATGCTTTCCTTCTTCACTCACTATAGACCCTTTAATATATTTATATAACAAATTTTAATTTTGGTATTTTATTAACATAGTTTAATATTAATATATTTATTAATTTAAGTGTCCACAATTAAAAACTTGAATTGTTACTTTAAAGTTTAAAATTTAATAATAATCTTGTCTTAAATTATGTTTTTTAGTATTGTTCTAATTTTTTAATTTTAATCTTTGTATTTTGGATTTTATGTTTTTAAATATAGTTAACTGATAAATTATTTTTAATCTTTTTATTTAATTAATTTATGTTTTAATTTTAAGTTGAAGTATGCAGTTTAAATTTTTTTATCACTATTTGTTCATTTGTTTTATCCTGCTACCGTTAGTTATTCTTTTAGTCTACTACCGATGCAGATGCACATCGGCATCGGTTTCACCTTGGAAATGGTGTCGGTATCACTTTTCAATGGAATTGGTGACTCCCTTCTTTTTCATTTCTAACTAATGGTGTATTTATTTTTATTTTTTTAACTAACGGTGTTTTGTTATTTTTTCTTGTTTCCACCGATCCATTTTTTATTTATCGGTGCCTCACCCCGGCTATTTTAGGAGAACGGGTTTTTTTTTAGTTTTTTGGGTTTAGGGTATATATAATTAGGATATTGGGTTTGTTGAGCGCCACATGAAGTGGCGCTCAACACCGTGGGTGGCTAGCGCCACTTCAATTGGCGCTTTACCACCCGGATTTTTTTCTTTTTTTTTTGTTTTCTCGTTTATTTTGGTTTTTTTTCTTGTTTTTTGTTTTTTGGTTTTTTTTTCTTTTTTTTTTCTTTTTTGGTATTGTTTTCTTTTTTTTCCACCCCTCCCTTTTATTGTTTTTTTTTTGTTTTGTTTTTTTTTTGCACCTCATCATTTTATAATAAATAATTTCAAAATAAATAAATAAAAATTTAAAAAAAAACTTATAAATATGTATTTAAAAATGTTAAATTAATTATTATTATATATATAAATATATTTATAATTATATAATTATAAAATTATATTTATATAGTTATAAACCTTATTTAATTATTTAATAAAATAATGAAATAAAACTTATATATAATTATTTATATAAATTTATAAATTTATATATAATTTTGTAAATAAAAAATATGTATTAAATTAAAAATATGTGGTTTATTTATATTTATATAGTTATATTATATAAAATATAAGGGTTTTTTTCGATTTGTGTGTTTTATTTATATATTTACATATAAATATTATAAATATTATAATTATAAATAGTTATATATATGTCTGTGTATAAATATAATTATGTATATATATAATTAAAAATAAATATTTATAAATATAAATCTATTTATATATATTTTTTAAATTAAAAATATATTTGTAATTATATAATTATAAACTAATCTTTATAAATAAATAGTTATAATTATATAAATATAAATATATTTATAAATATATAAATATGAAAATATTGTTACATATACATTTAAAATTTATTTATAAATATATTTAATATTCATATATAAATATATATATATATATATGTAGAATTATATTTAGAATTATATTGTAATTGTAGTTATACTTATATATTTATAATTATATATTTGTACATATATATATAATTTTAAATCTATAATTACTATTCTATGTTTACATAGTTATAAGTAATTATTTATAAAAAAAATTCAAATATTGTTAAACATATAGTCTTTCAATACCACATACTTGAAACTTAAAAATGTTTCAAGTATGTGACTTTGAAAGCCTATAAAATATAATCTATATAACCAATATGAATGAAACTTAAAACATGTATTAAAAATATACTAAATAGATGAAAATAAAAAAATTACATAAAAAATGTCGATAGAAAATATTTTATAGGCTTTCAAAACCACCTAGTTGTAACTTAAAAATGTTTCAAGTATGTGACTTTGAACGCCTATAAAATATAATCTATATGACCAATATGAATGAAACTTAAAACATGGATTAAAAATATACTAAATAGATGAAAATAAAAAAATTACGTAAAAAATGTCGATAAAAAATATTTTATAGGCTTTCAAAACCACCTAGTTGAAACTTAAAAATGTTTCAACTATGTGACTTTGAACGCCTATAAAATATAATATATATGACCAATATGAATGAAACTTAAAACATGGATTAAACATATACTTAATAGATGAAAATAAAAAAATTACGTAAAAAATGTCAATAGAAAATATTTTATAGGCTTTCAAAACCATCTAGTTGTAACTTAAAAATTTTTCAAGTATGTGACTTCGAAAGCCTATAAAATATAATCTATATGACCAATATGAATGAAAATTAAAACATGGATAAAACATATAATAAATAGATGAAAATGAAAAAACTACGTAAAAAATGTTGATAAAAAATATTTTATATTCTTTCAAAACCAACTACTTGAAACTTAAAAATGTTTCAAGTATGTGACTTTGAAATTCTATAAAATATTATTATTTAATATACAATAATTAATTAGTTAGTAATATAATTATTAATTATTATTTTTCATTATTATTATTAATTATTAATGGTTAATTATTAATTAATTAATTACAAATTAGTAATTTACATTTATAAATATATTTATTATTATAAAATTATAAATTTAATGTTTTTAAATATTTAAGTAGTCATGTAAAATATTTTTTGTTTACTATATGTATGTTTTTCTTTTCATTTTTCAAGAAATTATCAAATTTTTAGTCAGTGTGACAAATTTTGTTTATATTGTACTTGTACTTTATAATTTAATAGTTTATTTAAATCAGTTTGTATTTATTATATTTTTGATTTTCTTATTATTTGACTTAAATAACAATTACTTATCATAGTGAATAAGTTTTTTAATATATACAACATTACATCAAAAAACATCAATGACGATGCCCCCCGGTACCACAACGCGGTATCTAAATATCACGTCCTCACCGTGTTCGACGTCCGTGTCGTTCTGGTGTCCTCTCTGCAGGTTCCTCCTCTTCCGGTGCTTCTGGTGCCTACCCATGGTGCTGTGTAGAGGACTGACCAAAACCATGTGAGGAGGATGCCCCAAAATCATATGGGGTGCCATATGGCTCTGAAGCTCCTATAAATGGTAGAAATGGAGTACTGAAGAAGGCCTTGTCGGGAGGAGAGGGGGCCGCCATAAGCTGTGTCACTGCACCCAGATCGAAGTCCATAGTAGTCTGCGGAGACGCCATATGTGGTATATAAGCGTCTCCCTGCTGTGCAAAATCATCAGTCGGCTGGGCCGGATCGTCTCTCTGTGGTGCGACGACATCTGCAGGAGCTGCTCTCGGATGTCAATGTCGTCGCCTCTGCCCCTCCGGATGTGCTCATCTCGGTCGTCCAGCTGGCGGCGGCGGTGGCGGTGCATCCTCCTCAGCAGGCATAGCAGGGACATCGTCATCCTCATGTGCTTCTCCCTGAAGATATGGATCAGGATATATCTGTGGCTCCTCATCAAAAAAACTGTCACGTATCAACCGGAGATGATCCAATAGAGCCACCACATCCTGATGAACTACCTCCTGCAGAATATATGCATGCTCCTGAGGCTGTGTGGAATGTGAAAGCTGACCAATGGCATCTGCCTGCAAATGAAATAACAATCAAATTAATATCATAAATATAAATGAGTTAAAAAATATTAATAAATCTTAGTAAACATACCAATCGCTGAATGCCAATCCCCTGACGTGTAAGGTGGATGATGGTGTGACGTCGATACCAGTGTGCATAATCTCCCTAATCAGATAAATGAGAGTGTGATGTGGTATATCCATGTGGAAAGATACTGGATCGAGCACGCCTGTCCCAAAGCTGGATATAAGATGCATGATGTCGCCGCCAGTCTGTCGTCTGTCTACCTATAAGCACAATCGAATGTAACTCGGTAGACTGTCGTAGTGCCAAGGGGATATGCTGTATAAAACCGAACAGGCGCAAGACCCGGTCTGGCTGGTGTCACTCAATGATGTGGAAGTGAATGAGTGTCACCACTGCAGCACGATCTCCATCCATAGCTGTGCATTATAGTGGAAGTGATGCGTAGACATAACCTGTATAAGGAGTCCATGAAACCTGAAATGTAAACTCAAAAAATAATTCATATAGTAGCATGACAATTTTACTGAGATTATATTGAAATAACTTAAAATAGTGATAACAAAACAAATTCTCCTACAAAAAAGTATTGTTTAACTTACATCAGCTGGCACTATAGCATCGAATATCTGTCTGAAGCTGTGCACACTATGTCTCGGAGTATGTGCAAACTTCTGAGACTGACTCCACCTAGTGAAAAATGAGTAATCTACGATAAGTTTATAAAAAAAAATAACAAAAGTAATAAATAACCGAAAGTAATGACGTAGACATACCATCGTCCCCGAGGACAGTCCTGAAGTAGCTCCGGTGCAAGCGGTGCGACAACTCGAGGAGCGATGCGTGGAAAACGCTCCCAGGCCCCCATCTATACTAACACCATGCAACCTGCAATCTGATGTAAATCGTCCTGACAACTAGTGAAGAGAGATCTGTACAGATGTGCTAATACAGAGGACCCCCAACTGCATGTAGCCGTCTGATCCAGATCCTCAAGTAATGGGAGGTACATCATGTGTACCAAAGCGGTGGAGTAGTCGACGCACAACATGCCTCCGAGCAGCCGCAAAATGTATGCACGTGTGTGCTGAAGAAGCGTATCCTCATCTGTATCATCTGGAATGACGTCAAAATGTTGATCAAGCCACTTCATGCACAAACGCGAACCCTGGAGGACACCCCGTGCGCCGATGACGTCAATGCCTAGCAACCTCTGTATGACTGCAGCCCAATCGCCAGTACTGGCACCCGTAACAGCATCTCCATGGATAGGTAACCCCAGCACGTAGGCAACGTCCTCTAATGTAATAGTCATATCCCCCTCTGGGAGATGAAACATGTGTGTCTCTGGCTGCCATCTCTCAACCAACGCAGCTATCAAATGATGGTCGATGGTCTTGAAGTCACACAAAGCAACTCCGTAAAAGCTTGCACGTCTAAGGTAATGACAAATAGCCGCCAGCGGTGCCTCATGATGGAAACGATGCGCTATCCAAACATGAAGATGTCTAACAGGTCGTCGCGCCAACACATTGCACGACACGATGCGCTCTCCGAACATTAAGATTGCCTTTTTCATCGACTCATTCTTGAACTTATTTCGAAAATTGCTGGCAATGTGTCGAATACAGTATCGATGATGGGCATAGGGTGGTCTCCACGAAAGACCCTCAGACTGTATCGCCTCCTTGATTGCACGGTGGCGATCAGAAATAAGACAAATCCCTTGTGCATCCGTAACAAACTCTCGGAGACATGCTAGAAACCAGCTCCATGATGAGAAGTTCTCTTTCTCCACAATTGCAAATGTTATAGGTAGAGGGGATCGATTTCCATCTTGTGTGGAGGAAATCAATAAAGTTCCTGTATACTTTCCATACAGAAATGTGCCATCAATCTGTATGAACTGCTTAAAATGTCTAAAAGCCGCCACACATGGTAAAAATGTCCAAAATAATCTATCAAACACAACCATTGAGCGGTCAAGTTGGTTCTATTGGTTAACATATTCAATAGTATGTAACCGATAGACTATTTGATTATTGTGGCGTAAAAGCTCTAACAGTTGTGGTAAAATTCTATAAGAGTCATCCCAATCACCATACACTTTCACAATAGCCTTTTGTCGTGCTGCCCATGCCTTCCAGTAAGAGATTTGATACCCAAAAAGTTGTTTGACTCGCTCAATGACTAGAACCACAGGGACATCTTGACATGCTCTAATCATTTCAAAAATAATAGTTGAAACAAAATCAACATCTAATGAAGACTGTTCATGTGCCAAGCTTGGGTTCACACAAGTGTGTGGAGTAAATCTAGTGATGCGCCAGCTGTGAAAAGTGTTATCAATAATAGCTCGCAGAGGCATTTGACAGTTCGATTCATATTTGTCACAACGGATGAAATAGTAAGATGTCTTTGACTCTTCTACAACATATGAGTAATGTCTTTCAATGTGATATTGTTTTATCACATTTTTCATTTCTTCTTTGCTCTCAAACTCTCTGCCAATATACATAACACCGTTATCTGACACTCGATTTGTGCCACCAATGATTCCTGGAAATTCTGAACTAG
Organism: Viscum album; assembly: GCA_963277665.1. NCBI lineage: Eukaryota > Viridiplantae > Streptophyta > Magnoliopsida > Santalales > Viscaceae > Viscum > Viscum album. Next base: position 124,743,045 of record OY728139.1, on the reverse strand, counting down.
GAGTAATAACTGAATAATCAAATTCTGGCAAGCGATTCATGCCTTCAGTTGACCATGAATCCAATAGTGGAGGATGGTTCAATGGTCGGTTGAACCTCACATGAGTTGGTGTAGACTGATCTTCCGCATGCTCTTCTTCTTCTTCAACTTCCTCTTCGTCTTCTTCTTCGAAATTGTCATCATCCTCAAATTCATCAACCAATGCATCTAAAGTATGTGGAGGAATATCCATTGAAACTGTGGCCGATGGAAATGATGGAACAACTACCGATGCTGATGGAACTTCTTGATGTGAAGGAGCATATGACATAGTCTCATGAATTCGAGATGGGTCAACTTCCAATGTTGATGGAACCTCCATTGTAGATATAGTGACATACAACTCCATCATTTGATTCTCAGTTATATACTTAACCAATGAAAGTATATATTCCCAATCATCATCATCATTTACCGGATAGGGCACATGCCAAAACCTATCTATAAATTGGAGATGTCTGAATGTGATGGACTCTATCACTTGATTCCTCACCAGTTTTAACTTCTGATGAATTTTCATTTGCACAGCTTCCAAAGTAGTACATCCTCCAAGCATCACAACAGCTTCTGCATGTATATTATAACTACATCCTTGTTCTGTCTCAATTATTTGACTGTTGCAATAAATATAGGCGGGGACCATCTTTTTTATCTAAAAGAAACCATTGTTATTAATTAAATCTGATTAAAGAATCAATTTTTGTATGCATGATTCTGGTAATTTAGGCTGGAATCCTAATCCCTCCACCAAATCAATATGTTCAAACCATATTTATGTGTAACTATTTACACAACCCACAAGTTTGTGTTACTTACCCAAAAATAGAAGTCAAACATATTTATACATATCTACATGCATTATATGCATGAGGTACACGAACACGTCATGTAAAAGCATAGAGTTATATGAAATTGAAAATCTCCACATGAGTAAGCCTGGAGCGATAGATAGCCAACCCCATTAACTTTCCTAGCCAAGGCAAGCCTCCAGGAAAGTAGGTGGTCCAACCCAAAACCCCTCTACCTGGGGATACTTTACTCAAGAGAGCAATCATTTCATGACAACTCTAACACTTAATATGCAAAAAATATATTGAACTACTAAATTCAAGTTCATAACTTCAATTAAAAACCGAGGTCAAGGTAGATTGGAAACTAAATTCATTATCATACCTAGAATGTAATGCAAAGGTATATTCCAGAAGCAATTTACTACTACTTCTCTAATTAATATAACTACTTCGCTGATTAATATAACTCCTTTGCTGATTAATGTAACTCCTTCACTGATTAATGTAACTCCTTCGCTAATTAATATAACTACTTTGCTAATTAATATAACTACTTCGCTAATTAATATAACTACTTCGCTAATTAATATAACTACTTCGCTAATAACCTCATAATAATTAATTAATAACCTAATAATAATTAATTAATAACCTAATTACAATTAATTAATAACCTAATAACAATTAGTTAAGAACCTAATTACAATTAATTAATAACCTAATTACAATTAATTAACAACCTAATTACAATTAATTAACAACCTAATTACAATTTATTAACAACCTAATTACAATTAATTAATAACCTCATAATAATGAATTAATAACCTAATTATAATTAATTAATTACCTAATTATAATTAATTAATTACCTGATTATAATTATTTAATTAAATTATATTTATTAATTACTAAATTATTAATTATTAATTAATAACCTAATTATAATTAACTAGTTAGCTAATTATGATTAATTATTTACCTAATTATGATTGATTAATTACCTAATTATGATTAATTATTTACCTAATTATGATTGATTAATTACGTAATTATGATTAATTAATTACCTAATTATGATTAATTAACAACCTAATTATGAATAATTAGTAACCTAATTAAAATTATTTAATTACATAATATTTATTAATTAACAAATTATTAATTATTAATTAATAACTTAATTATAATTAATTAATTACCTAATTATAATTGATTAATTACCTAATTATGATTGATTAATTACCTAATTATGATTAATTAATTACCCAACTATGATTAATTAATAACCTAATTATAATTAATTAATAACCTAATTATAATTAATTAATAACCTAATTATAATTAATTGTTTACCTAATTATGATTGATTAATTACCTAATTATGATTAATTAATTACATAATTATGATTGATTAATTACCTAATTTTGATTGATTAATTACCTAATTATGATTGATTAATTACCTAATTATGATTAATTAATTACCTAATTATGATTCATTAATTACCTAATTATGATTCACTAATTACCTAATTATGATTCATTAATTACCTAATTATGATTCATTAATTACCTAATTATTATTAATCAATTTCCTAATTATGATTATTTAATAACCTAATTAATTAATAAATTATTAATTCTTAATTAATAACCTAATTATAATTAATTAATTAGCTAATTATGATTCATTAATTATCTAATTATGATTAATTAATTACCTAATTATGATTAATTAATAACCTAATTATGATTAATTAATAACCTAATTATAATTAATTAATAACCTAATTATGATTAATTAATAACCTAATTATAATTAATTAATTAGCTAATTATGATTAATTAATTATCTAATTATGATTGATTATTTACCTAATTATGATTGATTATTTACCTAATTATGATTGATTAATTAGCTAATTATGATTCATTAATTACCTAATTATGATTGATTAATTACCTAATTATGATTAATTAATTACCTAATTATGATTAATTAATTACCTAATTATGATTCATTAATTACCTAATTATGATTCATTAATTACCTAATTATGATTATTTAATAACCTAATTATGATTATTTAGTAACCTACTTATGATTAATTTATTACCTAATTATGATTAATTGATTACCAAATTATGATTCTTTAATAACCTAATTATGATTAATTAATAACCTAATAAGAATTAATTAATAACCTAATTACAATTAGTTAATAACCTAATTACAATTAATTAATAACATAATCACAATTCATTAATTACCTAATTACAATTAATTAATAACCTCATAATAATTAATTAATTACCTAATTATGTTTATTTAATAACCTAATTATGATTAATTAATAACCTAATTATGATTAATTAATAACCTAATTTTGATTAATTAATTACCTAATTACAATTAATTAATTACCTAATTCCAATTAATTAATTACCTAATTACAATTAATTATTAATGTAATTATAATTATTTATTAACCTAATTAGAATTAACTATTAACCTAATTATGATTAATTAATTACCTAATTAGAATTAATTAGTTACCAAATTATAATTCATTAATTACCTAATTATAATTACCTAATTATAATTACCTAATTATAATTACCTAATTATAATTACTTAATTAATTAAATAACTATAATCTTTTCATTACCTAATTATATTTAAAAAAACTATACTATTTATATAATACAAATATTATAAACTACTTCTATAAATTAAACAACTAAATTATTAAATCAAAATATTAAATAAATTTAAAGAAAGATTTACCTCAAATTTGTGGAGACGTAGCTACGCAGATAGAGCGACCGGGGAGGCAAGGCAGAGCAACCGGAGAGGCAAGGTGCAAAGCAGAGATTTTTAGAGAGATAACTTTGAGAGAGAGAGAGAGGAGGGGAAGTGAGGGGAAGATGAGAAATGGGGTGGGCGAGGGGCATGTTTATAGGCGGGGGTATCTTTCGGCGCCACTTCAAGTGGCGCTGACTATACAGGGAGTAAGGGGGCAGCGCCACTTGAAGTGGTGTTGCATGGTTTTTTTTATTCCTTCAGTGCCACTTCAAGTGGCGCTGAAGGCTTCTTCCGTCGAAATGGTCGAGCGCCAAATCAAGTGGCGCTTGGCCTCCTCTTTCTTTGAGCTCCACCTCATATGGCACTCAATAACCCCATTTTCCTATTTATAGATAAATTCATTTTTAAGCGTAAAAATGGATATATATTCTTATTCTTTTCTTAGTAAAAACAATTAGATGAATGTTAACATATTTTATTGATTATATTATATACACATTTAATTAAAATTATTCATAAATAATGATTCATTAAATTTATTAAGATAAAAATAAATTTCATGTAATAAAAAGTGTTTTTTGAAAAAATATCTCTTTTTACCTTCAAAGGCTTTTATCTTCATTTCTAACTAAAAAAATAATCTATTTATGAATGATTTTTTATTTTTTTCACAATAAATACAAGAATGTTTAATCAAAATTCTAGATCATTAGAGAGAAAGACACACAATATATTGAAAAATATTACACTTTGAAAATTTTATTTTTAACATAAAATTATATTATTTTTAACATTTAAAATTGATTGCTTATTTCATAGGAAATAATAAATAATTTTGAATTAAGTAAAACTTTTAAAAATACTTTAAATAGTTTATTTAGTCCTATTAATTCACACAAATCTAATACGAAGGTGATAATAGTCACATTTAATAATAATATTTTAATCGTGATTCATTTAATTTTGGTGTTGTGTGTAAATAAAGATATAAAAGACAACAAATATCTTTAAGGAGAAATATAACATAAAATTTCATAGTATTACAATATAAATATTTTATACCTTATCTAATATGCTTGTAACTATTATCTCTATAAATCTAAAACCTATGGATTTTCATCCTCTAGAACTCCAGAACAAACCTCACCTTCTCTCTAGATTTTATTTATATCTTTTTTTGGTGTGAACCTTAATCCTTCTATTCCTCTCCCAAAACATTCATATAGATTTGTTCAAATTTAAGTAGAATTAGAGAAATCTTAATTCTCAAGAAATTTTTAATATATGATGCCTCTTCAGATCAACTTATATTATAATTGATTCCATTCCTTGATCTTTATTTTCCACCAAATTTAGGTCCTTCTTTAATACATTCTCATTGCAGGAAACATTTATACTTCTAATTATTTTTATATTGTCACCACCCCATAGAAAAAATCTATTATGTTCATCTCCATGGAGTATAAAGAAACATGTGTGAGACATTTATTTAAGTTTGTGTCTATCTTTAACATCCACATGTATATAAGATAAACTTTTAAAGACTTTAAGGTGATAAAGTTATAGTGTTTTCACCATTCACAGAGTTTAGGGAAATTCTTATCACATTATTGTTGAGGGGATACAATTGATTGAGTAAGTTATTGTACTCACTGATTTTAAACAATAGAGATTAGGAATTATTGAATAAAATTTTATATATCATTCCACTTCATTTAACATCTGATTCATCTATTCAGCTAAACCATTTTTTCCTTGTTCATGAGGTATAGTCTTCTCATGCCCAATCCTTTGCTTCAAAATATATTCCAAAAATTTTCTTTTGGTATACTCACCTTTATTATCTAATATCTAGCATTTATGATTACATATTGTCTCCCTTAGAACCACAGATATTCATAGGCTGAATACTAAAAACACTTCTAATTTATATTTGAGGAAGTATACCCATGCTTTCTTTAAGGAGTCATCACTGGGTGTCACAAGGTATTGTGACCATCCATGATATTTCTTTGGGGAATTTCCCAAGATATCCATATGAAAAAGCTCTAGATTTTGGATTTTTACTATTCTTCTTCTCAAATTAATTCTCATATTTTATTATTTTCAAATAGTGAAAATTATGAAGTCTCTAGGACCTATCATTATCATGCCATTATCTAATAAAAATTTAATACCTTTCTCACTGAGGTACCAAACTCATTAGTTCCAAAAATATTAACTTCTAAAAGTTGAAGTCTTTTCAAGTGTATCTCCCACTACACTTTCAGTCAGATATTGTGTGTCATCTTTTACACATCTAGCTATGGAAAAGGATATCTAAGTAATGTTTTAAACTCCATTTAAAAAGTTATTTCCAAATATTTATTCATTAAACAATCCAACTAAAATAAAATTCTTTGATAGAACTAGAATATATCTGACACCTTTCATATCAAGGAAATTTTCATTTTTCATTTTTCATTTCATATCCACCTTTCCCATAATGTCAATAGCTTCATCATCCACTACTCTTCCTTACATTACAATAAAAACCATTTCATGAATCCCTTTTCACCTCTGGGGTAGAAAGATGCCTCAAAATATATAATCCAAGAATCAAATCAAGTGTTAATGATCAAAAGTACATTGAAACTAATTTCAGCTGATGTATTCATGGAACATAATCCTATAGATGTTGATTTTATGAAATTTCCTTTGTTCTCTTGTAAACTTTATTAAGGTGAATCATTTTCCCATTATTTCATAAATATATATAGATTCTAATAGATTTACCTATACTTCTTCATTTTGACTTATCTTTTGATATTCTATGACTTATATGATTAGGAATGAACCCATTTCTATCTATATTGAATTCAATTCTAGAAGATTCTTAAATCTACCTCCTCTAAAACTCTTCACTAAGAATCATGTTCTATACATTATTAAATACCAAGTTACCTTTTTCTCTTGATTTACTCACTACTACCACCATTTCATCCAAAATATTCCATTAATGATAATTATAATAATATAGCCCAAAAATAATCTATTAAGGTTACCTTCACAGAATCAAGTTGGCTCTAGATCAATTTTAATTTGTTCAAATGATATATTTAAAATATCCCTTCTGACTACCTCATACTAAATAGTCATCGCATCAAGAACACTTTGTTAAGTGGTGTATGATTATCATATATATCATATAGGGATTCCATTAACCCTTTTATAGTATTCTTCTCCCAAATGTTTAGGGCCATTTTTTGGGATAATAATATCTTCACTAAACCTAAGGCATTCCTATTTATCCTTTCTCATTATTCACTCACTATCACCTCTCATTTAATACCTTTGAATATAATTTCTAGATCTTTTGGTTGAGATAATAAACCATCTACATCCTCTAGAAACTGAAATCCATTATATAAAATCTATTGATATTGACATTGATATCTTCTAAAGAAAACACCATCTCACACAATAAATCCCTCTGAATAGAAAAAAAACTGATAAAGAAAAAAATTTCCAGATTTATTGCTGAGTATGTTATTGAATATCCAATAAAATATAAGAGAATAACTACTCTGATAAAAAAAAAATTAGAATCCCACACCAACTTCACACACTAGATGTTAAGTTAGTAGAATCATGTTAGTGGAAAAAACTCTATAATAAAATCAATAAACTTTAATGTACTAAATCTTATCATAATCTCTTCATACAAATCATTATAATGAGTTTGAAACATTCATCCTTGTTTACTAAGATCTCAAATAATCATCCCAACAAAACATAAAAGACTAAAATAAAGTAATAAAAGACACGAGAGGTTTTTCATGGTTTAGAATTTCATTCTAAATCTATGAAACAAAAAAATATAGCATAAATTTCATTGAAATTACACGGTTTTAGTCATTGTGACTAGGAATTCACAAAGATCACTAACTCAAGTAATCTAAAAAATCATTAAGTGATCCTACCCTCTTTTTATAAAGGGCCACATCCATTAAATCAGTTGCATAAAATCTATATAATATTGGAGGTCTATTTTTTCATTATGCAACTACTGATCTCTTCTATAATTTTTCACCAATGCCACTAAACATTGATAAATGGGTAGTGATCTTATGCCTCACTCATGTCCCACAAACTCTATCCTGAGAGTGATTCAAATTTAGTGAAAAAAGTCCTTATGGAGAACTTACATTTACTAAAATTTCAATGAGTTAACCATCATGATCACATCCATAACTATTCTAAAATTTTCAATAACCTCACCACTAACCAACTAAATGTGTATTATCAATGATCTAATAGGGACAAAGGATTTTCCAGAGTTCCTCCATTAATAAACTAATTCTAGCTCTTGGAGAGTCTATATAATCCCAAAAGTAATGATGTTTCTAATTTTAGTGTTTTTTTCTTTTAGTGAGATATAATATGTTTGTATAATTAGTGGTGGTAGAGTGAGGTGGAAAATAAATCATAGGTGGAAGAATCAAATAGTGATTAGTGATTAATAATTTCACGGAAGTAACAGTGGTAGTTACTCCTTATGGAAAAACTCTTAGAAGGGGGTGAGGGGGAAGGCTACATCATACAGGTGAAGACTAATTCCCTTCATTAAGTCATGTAATAGATGGAACAGCATCTCCAACTAGCAATATTGGGACACCCCCAATGTCACTTATGTGTATGTATTTGTTCTATTAATTATTCCCTTGATTTATAAGGGTTTTGGGTTGAAATATTTTTGGATTTATGATATTTATAAGGATGAAAGGTTTTGTAAACTATATAGGTAAACCATGTTGGTAAGGGGATTTTGATTCAAGTATAAGATGCATATTTTGGGCACAATTTTGTAAATTGTGTAACATAACAATGCATTTTTCTATAAAATGGGTATTTTGGTATTCTTAAATTATTTTTTCTAGAAAAATCCCCAATTTATTTACTGATTCCTTTAAGACACATCTAGTGTATTTTTATCTAACTCCCTTCTCCTCATCCTTTATTCCATGGTATCCTAATGTTGGTTTTCAAGTGATATTATTTAATAACCTGCTATTTTATCTTATTTTCCTTTTATTATATTCTTATCCTCTATTATTAATCTTTCTCTTTACTCTAAATGAACATGGTATCAAAACCCAAAATTATTTATTATATAAATAATAGGTATTGTTATGTTTAGGTCATGTGAATGTCATCTCTAATCTTCCTTAATTTATTGAATGAACATTTTTTTTCTTAGATTAAGGTGGGTATTTTTGTGTAATTTTATTAATTTGACAAGGAACTTGATGCTTTTAATTTATAAACTCATTTACTATCAAATTCATTCTTATATTTATTATTCTTCAGGAAATTATAAAATTATTTATATTTTAATATATTTTTTATTTGAAAAAATGTGGTTTTCATGGAATTTTAGAACATTCACTTCAAATCCATTATTCATGACCTCTAAGTGTTCAAAAAAATTTCTTTGATATCTTTTATAAAATAATTTTTGGCTAAAGTGATGTTTAAAATTTGGATTGATTTATAAATAGGGTATTTCAAGGTTTCATGTTTTGTTTTAGATCAAAAAGGTGTGTTTGGTATTGATGTGGCTTTATTTTTACATAGTTTTACCGCATCGTTTTATTTAATTTTTAATAATTTAACTAATTAATTTTACACGTTCTGATAAATATTCATACTATTGTTTTTTTATTATAAAATTCCTTAATTTATCAATTTTTATAGTTAATTATGTATTTTTATTCTTTAAAATAATTAATTTATTCTAAATAACTTATCTAATTTAATTATTTCTCAGTTAGTGTTGTCAGTTCTTAATTTTCCTAACATTTTAATAATATGGAATGTTTTATTATTTAATTTATTAGTCATTCTATTTGAATCTATTAACTGGGTTTTTAATTTAATATTTTATCCTCTAATTTATATTCCTTATAATAAATTAACATTTTTAATTATCATGTTTAATTATCTTGGTAATTAATTAAGTTAATAATTTGAGTTATAATTTAATAAAATAGTGTGTTTTTTAATTTAAAGTATTCATCTAGTTATTTAATTAATTAAGTTAGAGTTTTAAAACATTAATTAATTAATCCTAAGTATGATGTTAAATTATTAAGACAATGACATTTGTTTTGAGTCACCGATGCTTTCCTTCTTCACTCACTATAGACCCTTTAATATATTTATATAACAAATTATAATTTTAGTATTTTATTAATATAGTTTAATATTAATCTAGTTTTTAATTTAAGTGTCCACAATTAAATACTTGAATTGTTACTTTAAAGTTTAAAATTTAATAATAATCTTTCCTTAAATTATGTTTTTTAGTATTGTTCTAATTTTTTAATTTTAATCTTTGTATTTTGTATTTTATGTTTTTAAATATAGTTAACTGATAAATTATTTTTAATATTTGTATTTAATTAATTTATGTTTTAATTTTAAGTTTAAGTATGCAGTTTAAATTTTTTTATCACTATTTGTTCATTTGTTTTATCCTGCTACCGTTAGTTATTATTTTAGTCTACTACCGATGCAGATGCACATCGGCATCGGTTTTACCTTGGAAATGGTGTCGGTATCACTTTTCGATGGAATCGGTGACTCCCTTCTTTTTTATTTCTAACTAATTGTGTCTTTATTTTTATTTTTTTAACTAACGGTGTTTTGTTATTTTTTCTTGTTTCCACCGATCCATTTTTTATTTATCGGTGCCTCACCCCGGCTATTTTAGGAGAACGGGTTTTTTTTAGTTTTTTGGGTTTAGGGTATATATAATTAGGATATTGGGTATGTTGAGCGCCACATGAAGTGGCGCTCAACACCGTGGGTGGCTAGCGCCACTTCAATTGGCGCTTTTCCACCTGTATTTTTTTTCTTTTTTTTTGTTTTCTCGTTTATTTTGGTTTTTTTTCTTGTTTTTTGGTTTTTGGTTTTTTTTATTTTTTTTTCTTTAATGGTATTGTTTTCTTATTTTTTTTGCACCCCTCCCTTTTATTGTTTTTTTTTGTTTTTTTTTCACCTCATCCCTTTATAATAAATAATTTCAAAATAAATAAAAAAAATTTAAAAAAAAAACTTATAAATATGTATCTAAAAATGTTAAATTAGTTATTATTATATATATAAATATATTTATAGTTATATAATTATAAAATTATATTTATATAGTTATAAACCTTATTTAATTATTTAATAAAATAATGAATTAAAACTTATATATAATTATTTATATAAATTTATAAATTTATATATAATTTTGTAAATAAAAAATATGTATTAAATTAAAAATATGTGGTTTATTTATATTTATATAGTTATATTATATAAAATATAAGGGTTTTTTTTCGATTTTTGTGTTTTATTTATATATTTACATATAATTATTATAAATATTATAATTATAAATAGTTATGTATATGTGTGTGTATAAATATAATTATGTATATATATAATTAAAAATAAATATTTATAAATATAAATCTATTTATATATATTTTTTAAATTAAAAATATATTTGTAATTATATAATTATAAACTAATCTTTATAAATAAATAGTTATAATTATATAAATATGAATATATTTATAAATATATAAATATGAAAATATTGTTACATATACATTTAAAATTTATTTATAAATATATTTAATATTCATATATATATATAGAATTATATTTAGAATTATATTGTAATTGTAGTTATACTTATATATTTATAATTATATATTTGTACATATATATATAATTTTAAATCTATAATTACTATTCTATGTTTACATAGTTATAAGTAATTATTTATAAAAAAATTCAAATATTTTTAAACATATAGTCTTTCAATACCACATACTTGAAACTTAAAAATTTTTCAAGTATGTGACTTTGAAAGCCTATAAAATATAATCTATATAACCAATATGAATGAGACTTAAAACATGTATTAAAAATATACTAAATAGATGAAAATAAAAAAATTACATAAAAAACATCGATAGAAAATATTTTATAGGCTTTCAAAACCACCTAGTTGTAACTTAAAAATGTTTCAAGGATGTGACTTTGAACGCCTATAAAATATAACCTATATGACCAATATGAATGAAACTTAAAACATGGAATAAAAATATACTAAATAGATGAAAATAAAAAAATTACGTAAAAAATGTCGATAAAAAATATTTTATAGGCTTTCAAAACCACCTAGTTGAAACTTAAAAATATTTCAACTATGTGACTTTGAACGCCTATAAAATATAATCTATATGACCAATATGAATGAAACTTAAAACATGGATTAAACATATACTTAATAGATGAAAATAAAAAAATTACTTAAAAAATGTCGATAGAAAATATTTTATAGGCTTTCAAAACCACCTAGTTGTAACTTAAAAATATTTCAAGTATGTGACTTCGAAAGCCTATAAAATATAATCTATATGACCAATATGAATGAAAATTAAAACATGGATAAAACATATACTAAATAGATGAGAATGAAAAAATTACGTAAAAAATGTCAATAAAAAATATTTTATATTCTTTCAAAACCAACTACTTGAAACTTAAAAATATTTCAAGTATGTGACTTTGAAACTATATAAAATATTATTATTTAATATACAATAATTAATTAGTTAGTAATATAATTATTAATTTTTATTCGTCATTATTATTATTAATTATTAATGGTTAATTATTAATTAATTAATTACAATTTAGTAATTTACATTTATAAATATATTTTTTATTATAAAATTATAAATTTAATGTTTTTAAATATTTAAGTAGTTGTGTAAAATATTTTTTGTTTACTATATGTATGTTTTTCTTTTCATTTTTCAAGAAATTAGCAGATGTTTATTCGGTGTGACAAATTTTATTTATATTGTACTTGTACTTTATAATTTAATAGTTTATTTAAATCAGTTTTTTTTATTATATTTTTGATTTTCTGGTTATTTGAATTAAACAACCATTACTTATCATAGTGAATAAGTTTTTTAATATATACAACATTAAATCCAAAAACATCAACGACGATGCCCCCTGGTACCACAACGCGGTGTCTGAATCTCACGTCCTCACCACGTTCAACGTCCGTGTCGCTCTGGTGTCCTCTCTGCAGGTTCCTCCTCTTCCGGTGCTTTTGGTGCCTCTCCATGGTGCTGTGTAGAGGACTGACCAAAACCATGTGAGGAGGATGCCCCAAAATCATATGGGGTGCCATATGGCTCTGAAGCTCCTATAAATGGTAGAAATGGGGTACTGAAGAAGGCCTCGTCGGGAGGAGAGGGGCCGCTATAAGCTATGTCACTGCACCCAGATCGAAGTCCATAGTAGTCTGCGGAGACGCCATATGTGGTATATAAGCATCTCCCTGCTGTGCAAAATCATCAGTTGGCTGGGCCGGATCGTCTCTCTGTAGTGCGACGACATCTGCAGGAGCTGCTCTCGGATGTTGATGTCGTCGCCTCTGCCCCTCTAGATGTGCTCGTCTCTGTTATCCAGCTGGCGGCGGCGGTGGTGGTGTATCCTCCTCAGCAGGCATAGCAGGGACATCATCATCCTCATGTGCTTCTGCCTGTAGATATGGATCAGGATATATCTGTGGCTCCTCATAAAAAAACAGTCACGTATCAACCGGAGATGATCCAATAGAGCCACCACATCCCGATGAACAACCTCCTGCAGAATATATGCATGCTCCTGAGGCTGTGTGGAATGTGCAAGCTGACCAATGGCGTCTTCTTGCAAATGAAATAACAATCAAATTAATATCATAAATATAAATTAGTTAAACAAAATTAATAAATCTTAATAAACATACCAATCGATGAATCCCAATCCCCTGACATGTAAGGTGCATGATGGTGTGACGTCAATACCAGTGTGCATAATCCCCCTGATCAGATAAATGAGAGTGTGATGTGGTATATCCATGTGGAAAGATACTGGATCGAGCACGCCTGTCCCAAAGCTGGATATAAGATGCATGATGTCGCCGCCAGTCTGTCGTCTGTCTACCTATAAGCACAATCTAATGTAACTCGGTAGACTGTCGTGGTGCCAAGGGGATATGCTGTATAAAACCGAACTAGTGCATGACCTGGTCTGGCTGGTGCCACTCAACTATGTGGAAGTGAATGAGTGGCACCACTGCAGCACGAGCTCCAGCCATAGTTGTGCAGTATAGTGGAAGTGATGCGTAGACATAACCTGTATAAGGATTCCATGAAACCTGAAATATAAACTCAAAAAATAAGTCATATAGTAGCATGAAAATTTTACTGAGATTATATTGAAATAACTTAAAACAGTTATAACAAAACAAATTTTCCAACAAATAAGTATTGTTTAACTTACATCAGCTGGCACTATAGCATCGAATATCTGTCTGAAGCTGTGCACACTATGTCTCGGAGTATGTGCAATCTTCTGAGACTGACTCCACCTGGTGAAAAAAGAGTAATATACGATAATTTTATAAAAAACAATAACAAAAGTACTAAATAACCGAATGTAATGACGTAGACATACCATCATCCCCGAGGATAGTCCTGAAGTAGCTCCGGTGCAAGCGGTGCGACAACTCGAGGAGCGATGCGTGGAAAATGCTCCCAGGCCCACATCTGTACTAACACCATGCAACCTGCAATCTGATGTGAATCGTCCTGATAACTAGTGCAGAGAGATCTGTACAGATGTGCTAATACAGCGGACCCCCAACTGTATGTAGTCGTCTGATCCAGATCCTCAAGTAATGGGAGGTACATCATGTGTACCAAAGCGGTGGAGTAGTCGACGCACAACATGCCTCCGAGCAACCGCAAAATGTATGCACGTGTGTGCTGAAGAAGCGTCTCCTCATCTGCATCATCTGGAATGACGTCCAAATGCTGATCAAGCCACTTCATGTGCAAACGCGAACCCTGGAGGACACCCCGTGTGCCGATGACGTCAATGCCTAGCAACCTCTGTATGACTGCAGCCCAATCGCCAGTACTGGCACCCGTAACTGCATCTCCATGGATATGTAACCCCAGCATGTAGGCAATGTACTCTAATGTAATAGTCATCTCCCCCACTGGGAGATGAAATGTGTGTGTCTCTGGCCGCCATCTCTCAACCAACGCAGCTATCAAATGACGGTCGATTGTCTTGAAGTCACACATAGCGACTCTGTAAAAGCCTGCACATCTAAGGTATGGACAAATAGCCTTCGGCAGTGCCTCATGATGGAAACGATTCGCTCTCCGAACATGAAGATGTCTAACAGGTCATCGTGCCAACACATCGCGTGACACGATGTGCTCTCCGAACATTAAGATTGCCTTTTTCATCGACTCATTGTTGAACTTCTTTTGCAAATTGCTGGCAATGTGTCAAATACAGTATTGATGATGGGCATAGGGTGGTCTCCATGAAAGACCCTCACACTTTATCGCCTCCTTGATTGCACAGTGGCGATTAGAAATAAGACAAATCCCTTGTGCATCCTTAACAAACACTCGGAGACATGCCAGAAACCAGCTCCATGATGAGAAGTTCTCTTTCTCCACAATTGCAAATGCTATAGGAAGAGGGGCTCGATTTCCATCTTGTGTGGCGGCAATCAATAAAGTTCATGTATACTTTCCATACGGAAATGTTTCATCAATCTGTATGAACTGCTTGCAATGTCTAAAAGCCGCCACACATGGTAAAAATGTCCAAAATAATCTATCAAACAAAGCCATTGAGCGGTCAAGTTGGTTCTGTTGGTTAACATATTCAACAGTTTGTAAATGATAGACTATTTGATTATTGTGGCGTAGAAGCTCTAAAAGTTGTGGTAAAATTCGATAAGAGTCATCCCAATCACTATACACTTTCACAATAGCCTTTTGTCGTGCTGCCCATGCCTTCCAGTAAGAGATTTGATACCCAAAAAGCTGTTTGACTCGCTCAATGACCAGAACCACAGGGACGTCTTGACATGCTCTAATCATTTCAACAATAATAGTTGAAACAAACTCAACATCTAATGAAGAGTGTTCATGTGCCAAGATTGGGTTCACACAAGTGTGTGGAGTAAATCTAGTGATGCGCCAGCTGTGAAAAGTGTTATCAATAATAGCTCACAAACGCATTTGACAGTTCGATTAATATTTTTCACAACGGATGAAATAGTAAGATCTCTTTGACTCTTCTACAACATATGAGTAATGTATTTCAATGTGATATTTTTTTATCACATTTTCATTGCTTCTTTTCTCTCAAACTCTCTGCCAATAAACAGAACACCGTTATCTGACACTCGATTTGTGCCACCAAAGATTCCTGGAAATTCTGAACTGGGAGTAATAACTGAATGATCAAATTCTGGAACGCGATTCATGCCTTCAGTCGACCATGAAGCCAATAGTGGAGGATGGTTCAATGGTCGGTTGAACCTCACATGAGTTGGTATAGACTGATCTTCTGCATGCTCTTCTTCTTCTTCAAATTCCTCTTCATCTTCTTCTTCGAAATTGTCATCATCCTCAAATTCATCAACCAATGCATCTAAAGTATGTGGAGGACTATCCATTGAAACTGTGGCCGATGGAAATGATGGAACAACTACTGATGCTGATGGAACTTCTTGATGTGAAGGAGAATATGACATAGTCTCGTGAATTCGAGATGGGTCAACTTCCAATGTTGATAGAACCTCCATTCTAGCTATAGTGACATACAACTCCATCATTTGATTCTCAGGTATATACTAAACCAATGAAAGTATATATCCCCAATCATCATCATCATTTACCGGATAGGGCACATGCCAAAACCTATCTATAAATTGGAGATGTCTGAATGTGATGGACTCTATCACTTGATTCCTCACCAGTTTTAACTTCCGAGGAATTTTTATTTGCACAGCTTCCAAAGTAGTACATCCTCCAAGCATCACAACAGCTTCTGGAAGTACATTATAACTACATCCTTGTTCTGTCTCAATTATTTGACCGTTGCAATAAATATAGGCGGCGACCATCTTTTTTATCTAAAAGAAACCATTGTTATTAATTAAATCCGATTAAAGAATCAATTTATGTATGCATGATTCTGGTAATTTAGGTTGGAATCCTAATCCCTCCACCAAATAAATATGTTCAAACCATATTGATGTGTAACTATTTACAAAACCCATAATTTTGTGTTACATACCCAAAAATAGAAGTCAAACATATTTATACATATCCACATGCATTATATGCATGAGGTACATGAACACGTCATGTAAAAGCATAGAGTTATATGAAATTGAAAATCTCCACATGAGTAAGCCCGGAGTGACAGATAGCCAACCCCATTCACTTTCCTAGACAAGGCAAGCCTCCAGAAAAGTAGGTGGTCCGACCCAAAACCCCTCTACCCGGGGATACTTTACTCAAGAGAGAAATCATTTCATGACAACTCTAACACTTAATATGCAAAAAATATATTGAACTACTAAATTCAAGTTCATAACTTCAATTACAAATCGAGGTCAAGGTAGATTGGAAACTAAATTCATTATCATACCTAGAATGTAATGCAAAGGTATATCCCAGAAGCAATTTACTACTACTTCGCTAATTAATATAACTACTTCGCTGATTAATACAACTCCTTCGCTGATTAATGTAACACCTTCGCTGATTAATGTAACTCCTTCGCTAATTAATATAACTACTTTGCTAATTAATATAACTACTTCGCTAATTAATATAACTACTTCGCTAATTAACATAACTACTTCGCTAATATCCTAATAATAATTAATTAATAACCTAATAATAATTAATTAATAACCTAATTACAATTAATTAATAACCTAATTACAATTAGTTAAGAACCTAATTACAATTAATGAATAACCTAATTACAATTAATTAACAACCTAATTACAATTAATTAACAACCTAATTACAATTAATTAACAACCGAATTACAATTAATTAATAACCTCATAATAATGAATTAATAACCTAATTATAATTAATTAATTACCTAATTATAATTAATTAATTACCTGATTATAATTATTTAATTACATAATATTTATTAATTAATAAATTATTAACTATTAATTAATAACCTAATTATAATTAATTATTTAGCTAATTATGATTAATTATTTACCTAATTAAGATTGATTAATTACCTAATTATGCTTAATTATTTACCTAATTATGATTGATTAATTACGTAATTATGATTAATTAATTACCTAATTATGATTAATTAATAACCTAATTATGAATAATTAGTAACCTAATTAAAATTATTTAATTACATAATATTTATTAATTAACAAATTATTAATTATTAATTAATAACCTAATTATAATTAATTAATTACCTAATTATGATTGATTAATTACCTAATTATGATTAATTAATTACCCAATTATGATTAATTAATAACCTAATTATAATTAATTAATAACCTAATTATAATTAATTAATAACCTAATTATAATTAATTATTTACCTAATTATGATTGATTAATTACCTAATTATGATTGATTAATTAAATAATTATGATTGATTAATTACCTAATTATGACTGATTAATTACCTAATTATGATTGATTAATTACCTATTTATGATTAATTAATTACCTAATTATGATTCATTAATTACCTAATTAGGATTCATTAATTACCTAATTATGATTCATTAATTACTTAATTATGATTCATTAATTACCTAATTATGATTAATCAATTACCTAATTATGATTATTTAATAAACTAATTAATTAATAAATTAATTAATTATTAATTAATAACCTAATTATAATTAATTAATTAGCTAATTATGATTCATTAATTACCTAATTATGATTAATTAATTACCTAATTATGATTAATTAATAACCAAATTATGATTAATTAATAACCTAATTATAATTAATTAATAACCTAATTATAATTAATTAATAGCCTAATTATAATTAATTTATTAGCTAATTATGATTAATTAATTAGCTAATTATGATTGATTATTTACCTAATTATGATTGATTATTTACCTAATTATGATTGATTAATTAGCTAATTATGATTCATTAATTACCTAATTATGATTGATTAATTACCTAATTATGATTTATTAATTGCCTAATTTTGATTCATTAATTACCTAATTATGATTCATTAATTACCTAATTATGATTATTTAATAACCTAATTATGATTATTTAGTAACCTAATTATGATTAATTCATTACCTAATTATGACTAATTGATTACCTAATTATGATTATTTAATAACCTAATTATGATTAATTAATAACCTAATAAGAATTAATTAATAACCTAATAAGAATTAATTAATAACCTAATTACAATTAATTAATACCCTAATTACAATTAATTAATAACATAACTACAATTCATTAATTACCTAATTACAATTAATTAATAACCTCATAATAATTAATTAATTACCTAATTATGATTATTTAATAACCTAATTATGATTAATTAATAACATAATTATGATTAATTAATAACCTAATTATGATTAATTAATTACCTAATTACAATTAATTAATTACCTAATTCCAATTAATTAATTACCTAATTACAATTAATTATTAATGTAATTATAATTATTTATTAACCTAATTAGAATTAACTATTAACCTAATTATGATTAATTAATTGCCTAATTAGAATTAATTAGTTACCTAATTATAATTCATTAATTACCTAATTATAATTACCTAATTATAATTACCTAATTATAATTACTTAATTAATTAAATAACGATAATCATTTCATTACCTAATTATATTTAAAAAAATATACAATTTATATAATACAAATATTATAAACTAATTCCATAAATTAAACAACTAAATTATTAAATCAAAATATTAAATAAATTTAAAGAAAGATTTACCTCAAATTTGTGGAGACGTAGCTACGCAGATAGAGCGACCGGAGAGGCAAGGCAGAGCAACCGGAGAGGCAAGGTGCAAAGCAGAGATTTTTGAAGAGATAACTTTGAGAGAGAGAGGAGGGGAAGTGAGGGGAAGATGAGAAATGGGGTGGGCGAGGGGCCTATTTATAGGCGGGGGTATCTTTCAGCTCCACTTCAAGTGGCGCTGACTATACAGGGAGTAAGGGGGCAGCGCCACTTGAAGTGGCGCTGCATGGTTTTTTTTATTCATTCAGCACCACTTCAAGTGGCGCTGAAGGCTTCTTCCGTCGAAATGGCCGAGCGCCAAATCAAGTGGCACTCGGCCTCCTCTTTCTTTGAGTGCCACCTCATGTGGCGCTCAATAACCCCATTTCCCTATTTATAGATAAATGCATTTTTAAGCATAAAAATTGATATATATTCTTATTATTTTCTTAGTAAAAAAAATTAGATGAATGTTAACATATTTTATTGATTATATTATATACACATTTAATTAAAATTATTCATAAATAATGATTCATTAAATTTATTATGATAAAAATAAATTTCATGTAATAAAAAGTGTTTTTTGAAAAAATATCTCTTTTTACCTTCAAATGCTTTTATCTTCATTTCTAACTAAAAAAATAATCTATTTATGAATGATTTTTTATTTTTTTCACATTAAATACAACAATGTTTAATCAAAATTCTAGATCATTAGAGAGAAAGACGCACAATACATTGAAAAATATTACACTTTGAAATTTTTATTTTTAACATAAAATTATATTATTTTTAACATTTAAAATTGATTGCTTATTTCATAGAAAATAATAAATAATTTTGAATTAAGTAAAACTTTTAAAAATACTTTAAATAGTTTATTTAGTCTTATTAATTCACAAAAATCTAATACGAAGGTGATAATAGTCACATTTAATAATAATATTTTAATCGTGATTCATTTAATTTTGGTGTTGTGTGTAAATAAAGATATAAAAGACAACAAATATCTTTAAGGAGAAATATAACATAAAATTTCATGGTATTACAATATAAATATTTTATACCTTATCTATTATGCTTGTAATTATTATCTCTATAAATCTAAAACCTATGGATTTTCATCCTCCAGAACTCTAGAACAAACCTCACCTGCTCTCTAGATTTTATTTATATCTTTTTTTGGTGCGAACCTCAATCCTTCTATTCCTCTCCCAAAACTTTCATATAGATTTGTTCAAATTTAAGTAGAATAAGAGAAATCTTAATTCTCAAGAAATTTTGAATATATGATGCCTCTATTCAGATCAACTTATATTATAATTGATTCCTTTCCTTAATCTTTATTTTCCACCAAATTTAGGTCATTCCTTAATACATTCTCTTTATAGGAAACATTTATACTTCTAATTATTTTTATATTGTCACCACCCCATAGAAAAAATCTATTATGTTCATATCCATGGAGTATAAAGAAACATTTGTGAGACATTTATTTAAGTTTGTATCTATCTTTAACATCCACATGTATATAAGATAAACTTTTAAAGACTTTAAGGTGATAAAGTTATAGTGTTTTCACCATTCATAGAGTTTAGGGAAATTCTTATCACATTAGTGTAGAGGGGATACAATTGATTGAGTAAGTTATTGTACTCACTGATTTTAAACAATAGAGATTAGGAATTATTGAATTAAATTTTATATATCATTCCACTTCATTTAACATTTGATTCATCTATTTAGCTACACCATTTTTCCCTTGTTCATGAGGTATAGTCTTCTCGTGCCCAATCCTTTGCTTCAAAATATATTCCAAAAATTTTCTTTTGGTATACTCACCTTTATTATCTAATATCTAGCATTTATGATTACATATTGTCTCCCTTAGAACCATAGATTTTCATAGGCTGAATACTAAAAACACTTCTAATTTATATTTGAGGAAGTATACCCATGCTTTCTTTAAGGAGTCATCACTGGGTGTCACAAGGTATTGTGACCATCCATGATATTTCTTTGGGGAATTTCCCAAGAGATCCATATGAAAAAGCTCTAGATTTTGGATTTTTACTATTCTTCTTCTCAAATTAATTCTCATATTTTATTATTTTCAAATAGTGAAAATTATGAAGTCTCTAGGACCTATCATTATCATGCCATTATCTAATAAAAATTTAATACCTTTCTCACTGAGGTACCAAACTCATTAGTTCCGAAAATATTAACTTCTAAAAGTTGAAGTCTTTTCAAGTGTATCTCCCACTACACTTTCAGTCAGATATAGTGTGTCATCTTTTACACATCTAGCTATGGACAAGGATATCTAAGTAATGTTTTAAACTCCATTTAAAAATTTATTTCCAAATATTTATTCATTAAACAATAAAATGAAAAAAAATTCTTTGATAGAACTAGAATATATCTGACACCTTTCATATCAAGGAAATTTTCATTTTTCATTTTTAATTTCATATCCACCTTTCCCATAATGTCAATAGCGTCATCATCCACTACTCTTCCTTACATTCCAATAAAAACAATTTCATGAATCCCTTTTCACCTATGGGGTAGAAAGATGCCTCAAAATATATAATCCAAGAATCAAATCAAGTGTTAATGATCAAAAGTAGATTGAAACTAATTTCAGCTGATGTATTCATGGAACATAATCATATAGATGTTGATCTTATGAAATTTCTTTTGTTCTCATGTAAACTTTATTAAGGTGAATCATTTTCCCATTATTTCATAAAGATATATAGATTCTAATATATTTACCTATACTTCTCCATTTTGACTTATCTTTTGATATTCTATGACTTATATGATTAGAAATGAACCCATTTCTATCTATATTGAATTCAATTCTAGAAGATTCTTAAATCTCCCACCTCTAAAACTCTTCACTAAGAATCATGTTCTATACATTATTAAATACCAAGTTACCTTTTTCTCTAGATTTACTCACTGCTACCACCATTTCATCCAAAATATTCCATTAATGATAATTATAATAATATAGCCCAAAAATAATCTATTAAGGTTACCTTCACAGAATCAAGTTGGCTCTAGATCAATTTTAATTTGTTCAAATGATATATTTAAAATATCCCTTCTGACTACCTCATACTAAATAGTCATCGCATCAAGAACACTTTGTTAAGTGGTGTATGCTTATCATATATATCATATAGGGATTCCATCAACCCTTTTATATTATTCTTCTCCCAAATGTTTAGGGCCATTTTTTGGGATAATAATATCTTCACTAAACCTAAGGCATTCCTATTTATCCTTTCTCATTATTCACTCACTATCACCTCTCATTTAATACCTTTGAATATAATTTCTAGATCTTTTGGTTGAGATAATACACCATCTACATCCTCTAGAAACTAAAATCCATTATATAAAATCTATTGATATTGACATTGATATCTTCTAAATAAAACTCCATATGACACAATAAATCCCTCTGAATGGAAAAATAATCTGATAAAGAAAAAAAATCCTGATTTATTATTGGGTATGTTATTGAATATCCAATAAAATATAAGATAATAACTACTCTGATAAAAAAAATTAGAATCTCACATCAACTTCACACACTAGATGTT
This sequence comes from Viscum album, assembly GCA_963277665.1. NCBI lineage: Eukaryota > Viridiplantae > Streptophyta > Magnoliopsida > Santalales > Viscaceae > Viscum > Viscum album. The sequence goes on along the minus strand of OY728139.1, from coordinate 124,719,832 downwards.
AAGTTAGTAGAATCATGTTAGTGGAAAAAACTCTATAAGAAAATCAATAAACTTTAATGTACTAAATATTATCATAATCGCTTCATACAAATCATCATAATGAGTTTGACACATTCATCCTTGTTTACTCAGATCTCAAATAATCATCCCAACAAAACATAAGAGACGAAAATAAAGTAATAAAAGACACAAGAGGTTTTTCATGGTTCAGAATTTCATTCTACATCTATGAAACAAAAAATTATAGCATAAATTTCATTGAAATTACAAGGTTTTAGTCATTGTGACTAAGAATTCACATATATCACTAACTCAAGTAATCTAAAAAATCATTAAGTGATTCTACCCTCTTTTTATAAAGGGCCACATCCATTCAATCAGTTGCATAAAATCTATATAATATTGGAGGTCTATTTTTTCATTATGCAACTACTGATCTCTTCTATAATTTTGCACCAATGCCACTAAACATTGATAAATGGATAGTGATCTTATGCCTCACTCATGTCCCACAAACTCTATCCTGAGAGTGATTCAAATTTAGTGAAAAAAGTCCTTATGGAGAACTTACATTTATTAAAATTTCAATGAGTTAACCATCATGATCACATCCATAACTATTCTAAAATTTTCAATAACCTCACCACCAACCAACTAAATGTGTATTATCAATGATCTAATAGGGACAAAGGATTCTCCAGAGTTCCTCCATCAATAAACTAATTCTAGCTCTTGGAGAGTCTATATAATCCCAAAAGTAATGATGTTTGAAATTTTAGTGTTTTTTTCTTTTAGTGAGTTATAATATGTTTGTATAATTAGTGGTGGTAGAGTGAGGTGGAAAATAAATCATAGGTGGAAGAATCAAATAGTGATTAGCGATTAATAATTTCACGGAAGTAACAGTGGTAGTTACTCCTTATGGAAAAACTCTTAGAAGGGGGTGAGGGGGGAGGCTACATCATACAGGTAAAGACTAATTCCCTTCATTAAGTCATGTAATAGAAGGAACAGCATCTCTAACTAGAAATATTGGGACACCCCCAATGTCACTTATCTGTATGTATTTGTTCTATTAATTATTCCCTTGAGTTATAAGGGTTTTGGGTTGAAATATTTTTGGATTTATTATATTTATAAGGACGAATGGTTTTTTAAACTATATAGGTAAACCATGTCGGTAAGGGGATTTTGATTCAAGTATAAGATGCATATTTTTGGCACAATTTTGTAAATTGTGTAACATAACGATGAATTTTTCTATACAATGGGTATTTTGGTATTCTTGAATTATTTTTTCTAGAAAAATCCCCAATTTCTTTACTGATTCCTTTAAGACACATCGAGTGGATTTTTATCTAACTCCCTTCTCCTCATCCTTTATTCCATGGTATCCTAATGTTGGTTTTCAAGTGATATTATTTAATAACCTCCTATTTAATCTTATTTTCCTCTTATTATATTCTTATCCTCTATTATTAATCTTTCTCTTTACTCTAAATGAACATGGTATCAAAACCCAAAATTATTTATTATATAAATAATAGGTATTTTTATGTTTAGGTCATGTGAATCTCATCTCTAATCTTCCTTCATTTATTGAATGCACATTTTTTCTTAGCTTAAGGTGGGTATTTTTGTGTAATTTTATTAATTTGACAAGGAACTTGATGCTTTTAATTTATAAACTCATTTACTATCAAATTCATTCTTATATTTATTATTCTTCAGGAAATTATAAAATAATTTATATTTTAATATATTTTTTATTTGAAAAAATGTGGTTTTCATGGAATTTTAGAACATTCACTTTAAATCCATTATTCATGAGCTCTAAGTGTTCAAAAAAATTTCTTTGATATCTTTTATAAAATAATTTTGGCTAAAGTGATGTTTCAAATTTGGATTGATTTATAAATAGGGTATTTCAAGGTTTCATGTTTTGTTTTAGATAAAAAAGGTGTGTTTGGTATTGATGTGGGTTTATTTTTACATAGTTTTACCGCATCTTTTTATTTAATTTTTAATAATTTAACTAATTAATTTTACACGTTCTGATAAATATTCATACTATTGTTTTTTTATTATGAAATTCCTTAATTTATCAATTTTTATAGTTAATTATGTATTTTTATTCTTTAAAATAATTAATTTATTCTAAATAACTTGTCTAATTTAATTATTTCTCAGTTAGTGTTGTCAGTTCTTAATTTTCCTAACATTTTAATAATATGGAATGTTTTATTAGTTAATTTATTAGTCATTTTATTTGAATCTATGAACTTGGTTTTTAATTTAATATTTTATCCTCTAATTTATATTCCTTATAATAAATTAACATTTTTAATTATTATGTTTAATTATCTTGGTAATTAATTAAGTTAATAATTTTAGTTATAATTTAATAAAATAGTGTGTTTTTTAATTTAAAGTATTCATCTAGTTATTTAATTAATTAAGTTAGAGTTTTAAAACATTAATTAATTAATCCTAAGTATGATGTTAAATTATTAAGACAATGACATTTGTTTTGAGTCACCGATGCTTTCCTTCTTCACTCACTATAGACCCTTTAATATATTTATATAACAAATTTTAATTTTAGTATTTTATTAACATAGTTTAACATTAATCTAGTTTTTAATTTAAGTGTCCACAATTAAAAACTTGAATTGTTACTTTAAAGTTTAAAATTTAATAATAATCTTGTCTTAAATTATGTTTTTTAGTATTGTTATAATTTTTTAATTTTAATCTTTGTATTTTGGATTTTATGTTTTTAAATATAGTTAACTGATAAATTATTTTTAATCTTTGTATTAAATTAATTTATGTTTTAATTTTAAGTTTAAGTATGCAGTTTAAATTTTTTTATCACTATTTGTTCATTTGTTTTATCCTGCTACCGTTAGTTATTATTTTAGTCTACTACCGATGCAGATGCACATCGGCATCGGTTTCACCTTGGAAATGGTGTCGGTATCACTTTTCAATGGCATCGGTGACTCCCTTCTTTTTTATTTCTAACTAATGGTGTCTTTATTTTTATTTTTTTAACTAACGGTGTTTTGTTATTTTTTCTTGTTTCCGCCAATCCATTTTTTATTTATCGGTGCCTCAACCTGGCTATTTTAGGAGAACGGGTTTTTTTAGTTTTTTGGGTTTAGGGTATATATAATTAGGATATTGGGTTTGTTGAGCGCCACATGAAGTGGCACTCAACACCTTGGGTGGTTAGCGCCACTTCAATTGGCGCTTTGGCACCCGGATTTTTTTTCTTTTTTTTTATTTTCTTGTTTATTTTGGTTTTTTTTACTTGTTTTTTTTTTGTTTTTTTTCTTTTCTTTTTCTTTTCTGGTATTGTTTTCTTTTTTTTGCACCCCTCCCTTTTATTGTTTTTTTGTTTTGTTTTTTTTTTTGCACCTCATCCCTTTATAATAAATAATTTCAAAATAAATAAATAAAAATTTAAAAAAAAAAACTTATAAATATGTATTTAAAAATGTTAAATTATTTATTATCATATATATAAATATATTTATAATTATATAATTATAAAATTATATTTATATAGTTATAAACCTTATTTAATTATTTAATAAAATAATGACATAAAACTTATACATAATTATTTATATAAATTTATAAATTTATATATAATTTTGTAAATAAAAAATATGTATTAAATTAAAAATATGTGGTTTATTTATATTTATATAGTTATATTATATAAAATATAAGGGTTTTTTTCGATTTGTGTGTTTTATTTATATATTTACATATAATTATTATGAATATTATAATTATAAATAGTTATATATATGTGTGTGTATAAATATAATTATGTATATACATAATTAAAAATAAATATTTATATATATAAATCTATTTATATATATTTTTTAAATTAAAAATATATTTGTAATTATATAATTATAAACTAATCTTTATAAATAAATAGTTATAATTATATAAATATGAATATATTTATAAATATATAAATATGAAAATATTGTTACATATACATTTAAAATTTATTTATAAATTTATTTAATATTCATATATAAATATAAATATATATATATATATATAGAATTATATTTAGAATTATATTGTAATTGTAGTTTTACTTATATATTTTTAATTATATATTTGTATATATATATAATTTTAAATCTATAATTACTATTCTATGTTTACATAGTTATAAGTAATTATTTATAAAAAAAATTCAAATATTGTTAAACATATAGTCTTTCAATACCACATACTTGAAACTTAAAAATGTTTCAAGTATGTGACTTTGAAAGCATATAAAATATAATCTATATAACCGATATGAATGAAACTTGAAACATGTATTAAAAATATACTAAATAGATGAAAATAAAAAAATTACATAAAAAATGTCGATAGAAAATATTTTATAGGCTTTCAAAACCACCTAGTTGTAACTTAAAAATGTTTCAAGTATGTGACTTTGAACGCCTATAAAATATAATCTATATGACCAATATGAATGAAACTTAAAACATGGATTAAAAATATACTAAATAGATGAAAATAAAAAAATTACATAAAAAATGTCGATAAAAAATATTTTATAGGCTTTCAAAACCACCTAGTTGAAACTTAAAAATGTTTCAACTATGTGACTTTGAACACCTATAAAATATAATCTATATGACCAATATGAATGAAACTTAAAACATGGATTAAACATATACTTAATAGATGAAAATAAAAAAATTACGTAAAAAATGTTGATAGAAAATATTTTATAGGCTTTCAAAACCACCTAGTTGTAACATAAAAATTTTTCAAGTATGTGACTTCGAAAGCCTATAAAATATAATCTATATGACGAATATGAATGAAAATTAATACATGGATAAAAAATATACTAAATAGATGAAAATAAAAAAATTACGTAAAAAATGTCGATAAAAAATATTTTATATTCTTTCAAAACCAACTACTTGAAACTTAAAAATGTTTCAAGTATGTGACTTTGAAATTATATAAAATATTATTATTTAATATACAATAATTAATTAGTTAGTAATATAATTATTAATTATTATTCGTCATTATTATTATTAATTATTAATGGTTAATTATTAATTAATTAATTACAAATTAGTAATTTACATTTATAAATATATTTATTATTATAAAATTATAAATTTAATATTTTTAAATATTTAAGTAGTCGTGTAAAATATTTTTTGTTTACTATATGTATGTTTTTCTTTTCATTTTTCAAGAAATTATCAGATGTTTAGTCGGTGTGACAAATTTTGTTTATATTGTACATGTACTTTATAATTTAATAGTTTATTTAAATCAGTTTGTATTTATTATATTTTTGATTTTCTTATTATTCGACTTAAACAACAATTACTTATCATAGTGAATAAGTTTTTTAATATATACAACATTACATCCAAAAACATCAACGACGATGCCCCCCGTTACCACAACGCAACGTCTAAATCTCACGTCCTCACCGCGTTCGACGTCTGTGTCGCTCTGGTGTCCTCTCTGCAGGTTCCTCCTCTTCCGGTGCTTATGGTGCCTCCCCATGGTGCTGTGTAGATGACTGACCAAAACCATGTGAGAAGGATGCCCCAAAATCATATGGGGTGTCATATGGCTCTGAAGCTCCTATAAATGGTAGAAATGGGGTACTAAAGAAGGCCTCGTCGGGAGGAGAGGGGGCCGCCATAAGTTGTGTCACTGCACCCAGATCGAAGTCCATAGTAGTCTGTGGAGACGCCATATGTGGTATATAAGCATCTCCCTGCTGTGAAAAATCATCAGTCGGCTGGGCCGGATCATCTCTCTGTGGTGTGACGACATCTGCAGGAGCTGCTCTCGCATATCGATGTCGTCGCCTCTACCACTCTGGCTATGCTCATCTCTGTCGTCTAGCTGGCGGCGGCGGTGGCGGTGCATCCTCCTCAGCAGGGACATCGTCATCCTCATGTGCTTCTGCCTCAAGATATGGATCAGGATATATCTGTGGCTCCTCATCAAAAAAACTGTCTCGTATCAACCGGAGATGATCCAATAGAGCCACCACATCCCGATGAACTACCTCCCACAGAATATATGCATGCTCCTGAGGCTATGTGGAATGTTCAAGCTGACCAATGGCGTCTGCCTGCAAATTAAATAACAATCAAATTAATATCATAAATATAAATGAGTTAAACAAAATTAATAAATCTTAGTAAACATACCAATCAATGAATGCCAATCCCCTGACGTGTAAGGTGTATGATGGTGTGACGTCGATACCAGTGTGCATAATCCCCCTGATCAGATAAATGAGAGTGTGATGTGGTATATCAATGTGGAAAGATACTGGATCGAGCACGCCTGTCCCAAAACTAGATATAAGATGCATGATGTCGCCGCCAGTCTGTCCTCTGTCTACCTATAAGCACAATCGAATGTAACTCGGTAGACTGTCGTGGTGCCAAGGGGATATGCTGTATAAAACCGAACTGGCGCATGACCCGGTCTGGCTGGTGCCACTCAATGATGTGGAAGTGAATGAGTGGCACCACTACAGCACGATCTCCAGCCATAGCTGTGCAGTATAGTGGAAGTGATGCGTAGACATAACCTGTATAAGGAGTCCATGAAACCTGAAATGTAAACTCAAAAAATAAGTCATATAGTAGCATGACAATTTTACTGAGATTATATTGAAATAACTTAAAATAGTGATAACAAAACAAATTTTTCTACAAAAAAAGTATTGTTTAACTTACATCAGCTGGCACTATAGCATCGAATATCTTTTTGAAGCTATGCACACTATGTCTCGGAGTATGTGCAAACTTCTGATACTGACTCCACCTGGTGAAAAAAGAGTAATCTACGATAAGTTTATAAAAAACAATAACAAAAGTACTAAATAACTGAAAGTAATGACGTAGACATACCATCGTCCCTGAGGACAGTCCTGAAGTAGCTCCGGTGCAAGCGGTGCGGCAACTCGAGGAGCAATGCGTGGAAAACACTCCCAGGCCCACATCTGTACTAACACCATACAACCTGTAATATGATGTGAATCGGCCTGACAACTAGTGCAGAGAGATCTGTACATATGTGCTAATACAGCGGACCCCCAACTGTATGTAGGCGTCTGATCCAGATCCTCAAGTAATGGGAGGTACATCATGTGTACCAAAGCGGTGGAGTAGTCGACGCACAACATGCCTCCGAGCAGCCACAAAATGTATGCACGTGTGTGCTGAAGAAGCGTCTCCTCGTCTCCATCATCTGGAATGACGTCGAAATGCTAATCAATCCACTTCATGCACAAACGCGATCCCTGGAGGACACCCCGTGCGCCGATGACGTCAATGCCTAGCAACCTCTGTATGACTGCAGCCCAATCGCCAGTACTGGCACCCGTAACTGCATCTCCATGGATAGGTAACCCCAGTATGTAGGCAACGTCCTCTAATGTAATAGTCATCTCCCCCTCTGGGAGATGAAACATGTGTGTCTCTGTCCGCCATCTCTCAACCAACGCAGCTATCAAATGATGGTCGATGGTCTTGAAGTCACACATAGAGACTCTGTAAAAGCCTGCACGTCTAAGGTATGGAAAAATAGCCGCTGGCGGTGCCTCATGATGGAAATGATGCGCTCTCCAAACATGAATATGTCTAATAGGTCGTCGCGCCAACACATCGCGCGACACGATGCGCTCTCCGAACATTAAGATTGCCTTTTTCATCGACTTATTCTTGAACTTCTTTCGCAAATTGCTGGCAATGTGTCGAATACAGTATCGATAATGGGTATAGGGTGGTCTCCACGAAAGACCCTCAGACTGTATCGCCTCCTTGATTGCATGGTGGCGATCAGAAATAAGAAAAATCCCTTGTGCATTCGTAACAAACTCTCGGAGACATGCCAGAAACCAGCTCCATGATGAGAAGTTCTCTTTCCCCACAATTGCAAATGCTATAGGCAAAGGGGCTCGATTTCCATCTTGTGTGGCGGCAATCAATAACGTTCCTGTATACTTTCCATACAGAAATGTTCCATCAATCTGTATGAACTTCTTGCAATGTCTAAAAGCCTCCACAAATGGTAAAAATGTCCAAAATAATCTATCAAACACACCCATTGAGTGGTCAAGTTGGTTCTGTTGGTTAACATATTCAACAGTATGTAACTGATAGACTATTTGATTATTGTGGCATAAAAGCTCCAACAGTTGTGGTAAAATTTTATAAGAGTCATCCCAATCACCATACACTTTCACAATAGCCTTTTGTCGTGCGGCCCATGCCTTCCAGTAAGAGATTTGATACCCAAAAAGCTGTTTGACTCGCTCAATGACCAGAACCACAGGGACGTCTTGACATGCTCTAATCATTTCAACAATAATAGTTGAAACAAACTCAACATCTAATGAAGAGTGTTTCTGTGCCAAGATTGGGTTCACACAAGTGTGTGGAGTAAATCTAGTGATGCGCCAGCTGTGAAAAGTGTTATCAATAATAGCTCGCAGACGCATTTGACAGTTCGATTCATATTTTTCACAATGGATCAAATAGTAAGATCTCCTTGACTCTTCTACAACATATGAGTAATGTATTTAAATGTGATATTGTTTTATCACATTTTTCATTGCTTCTTTGCTCTCAAACTCTCTGCCAATATACAGAACACCGTTATCTGACACTCGATTTGTGCCACCAATGATTCCTGGAAATTCTGAAATTGGAGTAATAACTGAATAATCAAATTCTGGCAAGCGATTCATGCCTTCAGTCGACCATGAAGCCAATAGTGGAGGATGGTTCAATGGTCGATTGAACCTCACATGAGTTGGTATAGACTGATCTTCCGCATGCTCTTCTTCTTCTTCAACTTCTTCTTCATCTTCTTCTTCGAAATTTTCATCATCCTCAAATTCATCAACCAATGCATATAAAGTATGTGGAGGACTATCCATTGAAACTGTGGCCAATGGAAATGATGGAACAACTACCGATACTGATGGAACTTCTTGATGTGAAGGAGAATATGAAATAGTCTCATGAATTTCAGATTGCTCAACTTCCAATGTTGATGGAACCTCCATTGTAGCTATAGTGACATACAACTCCATCATTTGATTCTCAGGTATATACTTAACCAATGAAAGTATATATTCCCAATCATCATCATCATTTACCGGATAGGGCACATGCCAAAACCTATCTATAAATTGGAGATGTCTGAATGTGATGGACTCTATCACTTGATTCCTCGCCAGTTTTAACTTCCGATGAATTTTCATTTGCACAGCTTCCAAATTAGTACATCCTCCAAGCATCACAACAGCTTCTGGATGTATATTATAACTACATCCTTGTTCTGTCTCAATTATTTGACCGTTGAAATAAATATAGGCGGCGACCATCTTTTTATCTAAAAGAAACCATTGTTATTAATTAAATATGATTAAAGAATCAATTTATGTATGCATGATTCTGGTAATTTAGGTTGGAATCCTAATCCCTCCACCAAATCAATATGTTCAAACCATATTGATGTGTAACTATTTACACAACCCACAAGTTTGTGTTACTTACCCAAAAATAGAAGTCAAACATATTTATACATATCCACATTCATTATATGCATGAGGTACACGAACACATCATGTAAAATCATAGAGTTATATGAAATTGAAAATCTCCACATGAGTAAGCCCGGAGCAACAGATAGCCAACCCCATTCACTTTCCTAGACAAGGAAAACCTCCAAGAAAGTAGGTGGTCCGACCCAAAATCCCTCTACCCGGGGATACTTTACTCAAGAGAGCAATCATTTCATGAAAACTCTAACACTTAATATGCAAAAAATATATTGAACTCCTAAATTCAAGTTCATAACTTCAATTAAAAACCGAGGTCAAGGTAGATTGGAAACTAAATTCATTATCATACCTAGAATGTAATGCAAAGGTATATTCCAGAAGCAATTTACTACTACTTCACTAATTAATATAACTACTTCGCTAATTAATATACCTCCTTCGCTGATTAATGTAACTCCTTCGCTAATTAATATAACTACTTTGCTAATTAATATAACTACTTCGCTAATTAATATAACTACTTCGCTAATTAATATAACTACTTCGCTAATTAATATAACTACTTCACCAATAACCTCATAATAATTAATTAATAACTTAATAATAATTAATTAATAACCTAATTACAATTAATTAATAACCTAATTACAATTAGTTAAGAACCTAATTACAATTAATTAATAACCTAATTACAATTAATTAACAACCTAATTACAATTAATTAACAACCTAATTACAATTAATTAACAACCTAATTACAATTAATTAATAACCTCATAATAATGAATTAATAACCTAATTATAATTAATTAATTACATAATTATAATTAATTAATTACCTGATTATAATTATTTAATTACATAATATTTATTAATTAATAAATTATTAATTATTAATTAATAAATTATTAATTATTAATTAATAACCTAATTATAATTAATTAGTTAGCTAATTATGATTAATTATTTACCTAATTATGATTGATTAATTACCTAATTATGATTAATTATTTACCTAATTATGATTGATTAATTATGTAATTATGATTAATTAATTACATAATTATGATTAATTAATAACCTAATTATGAATAATTAGTAACCTAATTAAAATTATTTAATTACATAATATTTATTAATTAACAAATTATTAATTATTAATTAATAACCTAATTATAATTAATTAATTACCTAATTATGATTGATTAATTACCTAATTATGATTAATTAATTACCCAATTATGATTAATTAATAACCTAATTATAATTAATTAATATCCTAATTATAATTAATTAATAACCTAATTATAATTAATTATTTACCTAATTATGATTGATTAATTACCTAATTATGATTGATTAATTACATAATTATGATTGATTAATTACCTAATTATGATTGATTAATTACCTAATTATGATTGATTACTTACCTAATTATGATTAATTAATTACCTAATTATGATTCATTAATTACCTAATTATGATTCATTAATTACCTAATTATGATTCATTAATTACCTAATTATGATTCATTAATTACCTAATTATGATTAATCAATTACCTAATTATGATTATTTAATAACCTAATTAATTAATAAATTATTAATTATTAATTAATAACCTAATTATAATTAATTAATTAGATAATTAGGATTCATTAATTACCTAATTATGATTAATTAATTACCTAATTATGATTAATTAATAACCTAATTATGATTAATTAATAACCTAATTATAATTAATTAATAACCTAATTATAATTAATTAATAACCTAATTATAATTAATTAATTAGCTAATTATGATTAATTAATTAGCTAATTATGATTGATTATTTACCTAATTATGATTGATTATTTACCTAATTATGATTGATTAATTAGCTAATTATGATTCATTAATTACCTAATTATGATTGATTAATTACCTAATTATGATTAATTAATTACCTAATTATGATTAATTAATTACCTAATTATGATTCATTAATTACCTAATTATGATTCATTAATTACCTAATTATGATTATTTAATAACCTAATTATGATTATTTAGTAACCTAATTATGATTAATTCATTACCTAATTATGATTAATTGATTACCTAATTATGATTCTTTAATAACCTAATTATGATTAATTAATAACCTAATAAGAATTAATTAATAACCTAATAAGAATTAATTAATAACCTAATAAGAATTAATTAATAACCTAATTACAATTAATTAATAACATAATTACAATTCATTAATTACCTAATTACAATTAATTAATAACCTCATAATAATTAATTAATTACCTAATTATGATTATTTAATAACCTAATTACGATTAATTAATAACCTAATTATGATTAATTAATAAACTAATTATAATTAATTAATTACCTAATTACAATTAATTAATTACCTAATTCCAATTAATTAATTACCTAATTACAATTAATTATTAATTTAATTATAATTATTTATTAACCTAATTATAATTAACTATTAACCTAATTATGATTAATTAATTACCTAATTAGAATTAATTAGTTATCTAATTATAATTCATTAATTACCTAATTATAATTACCTAATTATAATTACCTAATTATAATTACTTAATTAATTAAATAACTATAATCATTTCATTACCTAATTATATATAAAAAACTATACTATTTATATAATACAAATATTATAAACTAATTCTATAAATTAAACAACTAAATTATTAAATCAAAATATTAAATAAATTTAAAGAAAGATTTACCTCAAATTGGTGGAGACGTAGCTACGCAGATAGAGCAACCGGAGAGGCAAGGCAGAGCAGCTGGAGAGGCAAGGTGCAAAGTAGAGATTTTTAGAGAGATAACTTTGAGAGAGAGAGGAGGAGAAGTGAGGAGAAGATGAGAAATGGGGTGGGCGAGGGGCCTATTTATAGGCGGGGGTATATTTCGGCGCCACTTCAAGTGGCGCTGACTATACAGGGAGTAAGGGGGCAGCGCCACTTCAAGTGGCGCTGAAGGCTTCTTCCGTCGAAATGGCCGAGCGCCAAATCAAGTGGCGCTCAACCTCCTCTTTCTTTGAGCGCCACCTCATGTGGCGCTCAACAACCCCATTTCCCTATTTATAGATAAATGCATTTTTAAGCATAAAAATTGATATATATTCTTATTCTTTTCTTAGTAAAAATAATTAGATGAATGTTAACATATTTTATTGATTATATTGTATACACATTTAATTAAAATTATTCATAAATAATGATTCATTAAATTTATTAAGATAAAAATAAATTTCATGTAATAAAAAGTGTTTTTTGAAAAAATATCTCTTTTTACCTTCAAATGATTTTATCTTCATTTCTAACTAAATAAATAATCTATTTATGAATGATTTTTTATTTTTTTCACATTAAATACAACAATGTTTAATCAAAATTCTAGATCATTAGAGAGAAAGACACACAATATATTGAAAAATATTACGCTTTTAAAATTTTATTTTTAACATAAAATTATATTATTTTTAACATTTAAAATTGATTGCTTATTTCATAGGAAATAATAAATAATTTTGAATTAAGTAAAACTTTTAAAAATACTTTAAATAGTTTATTTAGCCCTATTAATTCAGACAAATCTAATACGAAGGTGATAATAGTCACATTTAATAATAATATTTTAATCGTGATTCATTTAATTTTGGTGTTGTGTGTAAATAAAGATATAAAAGACAACAAATATCTTTAAGGAGAAATATAACGTAAAATTTCATGGTATTGCAATATAAATATTTTATACCTTATCTATTATGCTTGTAATTATTATCTCTATAAATCTAAAACCTATGGATTTTCATCCTCTAGAACTCCAGAACAAACCTCACCTGCTCTCTAGATTTTATTTATATCTTTTTTTGGTGTGAACCTCAATCCTTCTATTCCTCTCCCAAAACTTTCATATAGATTTGTTCAAATTTAAGTAGAATTAGAGAAATCTTAATTCTCAAGAAATTTTGAATATATGATGCCTCTATTCAGATCAACTTATATTATAATTGATTCCTTTCCTTAATCTTTATTTTCCACCAAATTTAGCTCATTCCTTAATACATTCTCATTAGAGGAAACATTTATACTTCTAATTATTTTTATATTGTCACCACCCCATAGAAAAAATCTATTATGTTCATCTCCATGGAGTATAAAGAAACATGTGTGAGACATCTATTTAAGTTTGTATCTATCTTTAACATCTACATGTATATAAGATAAACTTTTAAAGACTTTAAGGTGATAAAGTTATAGTGTTTTCACCATTCATAGAGTTTAGGGAAATTCTTATCACATTAGTGTTTAGGGGATACAATTGATTGAGTAAGTTATTGTACTCACTGATTTTAAACAATAAAGATTAGGAATTATTGAATAAAATTTTATATATCATTCCACATCATTTAACATCTGATTCATCTATTCAGCTACACCATTTTTCCCTTGTTCATGAGGTATAGTCTTCTCGTGCCCAATCCTTTGCTTCAAAATATATTCCAAAATTTTTCTTTTGGTATACTCACCTTTATTATCTAATATCTAGCATTTATGATTACATATTGTCTCCCTTAGAACCATAGATATTCATAGGATGAATACTAAAAACACTTCTAATTTATATTTGAGGAAGTATACCCATGCTTTCCTTAAGGAGTCATCACCGGGTGTCACAAGGTATTGTGACCATCCATGATATTTCTTTGGGGAATTTCCCAAGAGATCCATATGAAAAATCTCTATATTTTGGATTTTTACTATTCCTCTTCTCAAATTAATTCTCATATTTTATTATTTTCAAATAGTGAAAATTATGAAGTCTCTAGGACCTACCATTATCATGCCATTATCTAATAAAAATTTAATAACTTTCTCACTGAGGTACCAAACTCGTTAGTTCCGAAAATATTAACTTCTAAAAGTTGAAGTCTTTTCAAGTGTATCTCCCACTACACTTTCAGTCAGATATAGTGTGTCATCTTTTACACATCTAGCTATGGACAAGGATATCTAAGTAATGTTTTAAACTCCATTTAAAAAGTTATTTCCAAATATTTATTCATTAAACAATCCAACTAAAATAAAATTCTTTGATAGAACTAGAATATATCTGACACCTTTCATATCAAGGAAATTTTCATTTTTCATTTTTAATTTCATATCCACCTTTCCCATAATGTCAATAGCTTCATCATCCACTACTCTTCCTTACATTGCAATAAAAACAATTTCATGAATCCCTTTTCACCTATGGGGTAGAAAAATGCCTCAAAATATATAATCCAAGAATCAAATCAATTGTTAATGATCAAAAGTAGATTGAAACTAATTTCAGCTGATGTATTCATGGAACATAATCCTATAGATGTTGATCTTATGAAATTTTCTTTCTTCTCATGTAAACTTTCTTAAGGTGAATCATTTTCCCATTATTTCATAAAGATATATAGATTCTAATAGATTTACCTATACTTCTCCATTTTGACTTATCTTTTGATATTCTATGACTTATATGATTAGGAATGAACCCATTTCTATCTATATTGAATTCAATTCTAGAAGATTCTTAAATCTCCCTCCTCTAAAACTCTTCACTAAGAATCATGTTCTATACATTATTAAATACCAAGTTACCTTTTTCTCTAGATTTACTCCCTGCTACCACGATTTCATCCAAAATATTCCATTAATGATAATTATAATAATATAGCCCAAAAGTAATATATTAAGGTTACCTTCACAGAATCAAGTTGGCTCTAGATCAATTTTAATTTGTTCAAATGATATATTTAAAATATCCCTTCTGACTACCTCATACTAAATAGTCATCGCATCAAGAACACTTTGTTAAGTGGTGTATGCTTATCATATATATCATATAGGGATTCCATTAACCCTTTTATAGTATTCTTCTCCCAAATGTTTAGGGCCATTTTTTGGGATAATAATATCTTCACTAAACCTAAGGCATTCCTATTTATCCTTTCTCATTATTCACTCACTATCACCTCTCATTTAATACCTTTGAATATAATTTCTAGATCTTTTGGTTGAGATAATACACCATCTACATCCTCTAGAAACTGAAATCCATTATATAAAATCTATTGATATTGACATTGATATCTTCTAAAGAAAACACCATCTGACACAATAAATCCCTCTGAATGGAAAAAAATCTGATAAAGAAAAAAAATTCCAGATTTATTGCTGAGTATGTTATTGAATATCCAATAAAATATAAGAGAATAACTACTCTGATAAAAAAATTTAGAATCCCACACCAACTTCACACACTAGATGTTAAGTTAGTAGAATCATGTTAGTGGAAAAAACTCTATAAGAAAATCACTAAACTTTAATGTACTAAATCTTATCATAATCTCTTCAGACAAATCATCATAATGAGTTTGACACATTCATCCTTGTTTACTTAGATCTCAAATAATCATCCCAACAAAACATAAAAGACGAAAATAAAGTAATAAAAGACACAAGAGGTTTTTCATGGTTCAGAATTTCATTCTACATCTATGAAACAAAAACTTATAGCATAAATTTCATTGAAATTACAAGGTTTTAGTCATTGTGACTAGGAAGTCACATAGATCACTAACTCAAGTAATCTAAAAAATCATTAAGTGATCCTACCCTCTTTTTATAAAGGGCCACATCCATTCAATCAGTTGCATAAAATCTATATAATATTGGAGGTCTATTTTTTCATTATGCAACTACTGATCTCTTCTATAATTTTGCACCAATGCCACTAAACATTGATAAATGGGTAGTGATCTTATGCCTCACTCATGTCCCACAAACTCTATCCTGAGAGTGATTCAAATTTAGTGAAAAAAGTCCTTATGGAGAACTTACATTTACTAAAATTTCAATGAGTTAACCATCATGATCACATCCATAACTATTCTAAAATTTTCAATAACCTCACCACCAACCAACTAAATGTGTATTATCAATGATCTAATAGGGACAAAGTATTTTCCAGAGTTCCTCCATCAATAAAATAATTCTAGCTCTTGGAGAGTCTATATAATCCCAAAAGTAATGATGTTTGTAATTTTAGTGTTTTTTTCTTTTAGTGAGATATAATATGTTTGTATAATTAGTGGTGGTAGAGTGAGGTGGAAAATAAATCATAGGTGGAAGAATCAAATAGTGATTAGCGATTAATAATTTCACGGAAGTAAAAGTGGTAGTTACTCCTTATGGAAAAACTCTTAGAAGGGGGTGAGGGGGGAGGCTACATCATACAGGTGAAGACTAATTCCCTTCATTAAGTCATGTAATAGATGGAACACCATCTCCAACTAGCAATATTGGGACACCCCCAATGTCACTTATGTGTATGTATTTGTTCTATTAATTATTCCCTTGAGTTATAAGGGTTTTGGGTTGAAATATTTTTAGATTTATGATATTTATAAGGATGAAAGGTTTTGTAAACTATATAGGTAAACCATGTCTGTAAGGGGATTTTGATTCAAGTATAAGATGCATATTTTGGGCACAATTTTGTAAATTGTGTAACATAACAATGCATTTTTCTATAAAATGGGTATTTTGGTATTCTTAAATTATTTTTTCTAGAAAAATCCCCAATTTATTTACTGATTCTTTTAAGACACATCTAGTGGATTTTTATCTAACTGCCTTCTCCTCATCCTTTATTCCATGGTATCCTAATGTTGGTTTTCAAGTGATATTATTTAATAACCTCCTCTTTTCTCTTATTTTCCTCTTATTATATTCTTATCCTCTATTATTAATCTTTCTCTTTACTCTAAATGAACATGGTATCAAAACGCAAAATTAGTTATTATATAAATAATAGGTATTGTTATGTTTAGGTCATGTGAATCTCATCTCTAATCTTCCTTCATTTATTGAATGAACATTTTTTTTCTTAGATTAAGGTGGGTATTTTTGTGTAATTTTATTAATTTGACAAGGAACTTGATGCTTTTAATTTATAAACTCATTTACTATCAAATTCATTCTTATATTTATTATTCTTCAGAAAATTATAAAATAATTTATATTTTAATATATTTTTTATTTGAAAAAATGTGGTTTTCATGGAATTTTAGAACATTCACTTTAAATCCATTATTCATGAGCTCTAAGTGTTCAAAAAAATTTCTTTGATATCTTTTATAAAATAATTTTTGGCTAAAGTGATGTTTCAAATTTGGATTGATTTATAAATAGGGTATTTCAAGGTTTCATGTTTTGTTTTAGATCAAAAAGGTGTGTTTGGTATTGATGTGGCTTTATTTTTATATATTTTTACGCAATCTTTTTATTTAATTTTTAATAATTTAACTAATTAATTTTACACGTTCTGATAAATATTCATACTATTGTTTTTTTATTATGAAATTCCTTAATTTATCAATTTTTATAGTTAATTATGTATTTTTATTCTTTAAAATAATTAATTTATTCTGAATAACTTATCTAATTTAATTATTTCTCAGTTAGTGTTGGCAGTTCTTAATTTTCCTAACATTTTAATAATATGGAATGTTTTATTATTTAATTTATTAGTCATTTTATTTGAATCTATTAACTTAGTTTTTAATTTAATATTTTATCCTCTAATTTATATTCCTTATAATAAATTAACATTTTTAATTAATATGTTTACTTATCTTGGTAATTAATGAAGTTAATAATTTGAGTTATAATTTAATAAAATAGTGTGTTTTTTAATTTAAAGTATTCATCTAGTTATTTAATTAATTAAGTTAGAGTTTTAAAACATTAATTAATTAATCCTAAGTATGATGTTAAATTATTAAGACAATGACATTTGTTTTGAGTCACTGATGCTTTCCTTCTTCACTCACTATAGACCCTTTAATATATTTATATAACAAATTTTAATTTTAGTATTTTATTAACATAGTTTAATATTAATCTAGTTTTTAATTTAAGTGTCCACAATTAAAAACTTGAATTGTTACTTTAAAGTTTAAAATTTAATAATAATCTTGTCTAAAATTATGTTTTTTAGTATTGTTCTAATTTTTTAAATTTAATCTTTGTATTTTGGATTTTATGTTTTTAAATATAGTTAGCTGATAAATTATTTTTAATCTTTGTATTTAATTAATTTATGTTTTAATTTTAAGTTTAAGTATGCAGTTTAAATTTTTTTATCACTATTTGTTCATTTGTTTTATCCTGCTACCGTTAGTTATTATTTTAGTCTACTACCGATGCAGATGCACATCGGCATCGGTTTCACCTTGGCAATGGTGTCGGTATCACTTTTCAATGGCATCGGTGACTCCTTTCTTTTTTATTTCTAACTAATGGTGTCTTTATTTTTATTTTTTTAACCAACGGTGTTTTGTTATTTTTTCTTGTTTCCACCGATCTATTTTTTATTTATTGGTGCCTCACCCCTATTTCCATATATGAGTGTGTCATTGACTTACCGATGAAATCCTTCTATTGGTGTCACCGATAGCAATCTCACTGATACATTTCCTCTCACCGACAGTCCTGCATCCTCATCTCCACCTACTGATATCATTGAACCCCTCTTCCTCTATCGGTGATACACCAGCACCACACCTATCAGTTTCACGGTTTTATACCGATACATTGTTAGTCTCTTCTATTTCTTCACCTGAAACAATTCCTAGACCCACTTTTCTGATTGAAACTCAAAACCAACATTATCTTAATGAACAGCAGACTCAACCGGAAATTGAACAAAATCACCAACAACCCTAGATCTTAAATCGACGCCGCTCTCTACAAATTGCTTCGCCTTTCCAAGGTCGAACCTTTGCACTGTCACCAAAGAAGCTCTACTTGAAGTTGCCGCAAAACCTATAACACCCACTGGACTTCCCTATCATGCGTTTTCAGACCAAATCATGAGTCCTCCTGCCATCTGCTGAAGGGAGATTCTGTTGAAGGAGACGTCATAGGTTGAAGAGGAGAAGCTTCCATCGCCTGTAGGATTCACTATCTTCACCCCTGAAGGAAGCCGAGACCCTTGCTGTGTGTTGTAGATAGTGAAGTTGAAGCTGCTGGAACAAGATTTTGAAGCCTGATGAAGTCGTGTCGTTGGCCGATTTGGGATGTCGCACCTTTGCTGTATATGAGGAGGCCAAACCAAGATCACTGAAGGGAGAAGTCCTTGCGCTGGAGTCGGGTGAAATCACCATCATCCCAAGCTGGAAGAATGGAGGTGCCGCTCGGAAGCTTCGAACTCACTTCCCCTTTATGCGCGCTGAATAGAAGATAATAATATAATCAAAATTTTAAACTTTAATAATTATAAATATATAATAAATAAAAGATATTTAATATTCATAAAATTGAATTTTAAATTTAATTGACTTTAATAAAACTTTAATTAACTAAATAAAATAATAATAACCACTAAATTAAATTTAAATAAAATATTATTTAATGGTTCATATTAAATAATTGTTTAACAATAAAATATATAGAATAAAATATTTAACAATAATTTATAATAAACTAAAATAATTAAATTTAAATAGTAAATTATTTAATATTCGAAATAATAATAAAATTAATCATTATAATTAACTTTAATAATATTAAAAAAATAACTTCATAAAATAATAATATTAAAATTAATAATAATGAAATATAAAATTAATTATTTTTTTAAACTTAAATGGTAATAATAATTGATTAAAATTCTTTTAACTAACTTACTTAACTTAACGCTACTTGAACATTTAATTAATTGTCATAACTTAACGTTTATAATAAAATAATAATAATAATTTTTATAAATAAAACTAAATTAACAATAATCTAATTTAAAAAAATTAAGAAAGTTTTACTAACCACTTACTAATAATATTATTTAATGAATAATATTAAATGTTAATCTTAATAACTTAATCTAACTATTAATTTAATAATTTAATCTAATACTAACAATTTATAATCATTAAATAATTATAATGATAACTTTAATAATGATTTATTTTTAAAATTAAATTAATAATAATTATCAACTGAAACTTTTATTAATTAATAACAATTTTTTATAAAATGATTATTTAATTAATTTTTCTTCATTTTTTAATTGTTTTGTTTGTTTTTTCCAATTTTGGTTCAAAGAAAAGATGAAAACACGTCCGCATTCATTCAACTAACTCACAGGGAGTTATTTACATGGGCAGAGCTAGCGCAATGTGTTAGTCAGGAAAAAATGCATGTGTGGGGTGCACAAGTGAAGGACACTTGATGTTGGTGGAAAAGAGGGGGTGACATGCAGCAGATGATGGGTGATATTTAAAGAAGAGCAGCAATAGAATTGGGGGAGGCTCATGCATTTCACTATCACACCATTTTGAGAGCTAAGACTTCCAGGAGCAGCATTGGAGACCCATTGATGGTTAAGGGGCCTAAAAGCAGAGCATCACTAAGGGATTTCCATTTCCCTCTTGTACTTAATTTTACAATACTCTGTAATCGAATGTTTTCAACATTTAAATTAATATATTCAGAGGATAATTCTTTCTAGCTCGGTAATTATAATTCAAATGGATTTTACATTTTTCAGTATCATTATCAATTGGTGATATTGATTTTTGATTCTTTGTTTAATTTTTTCACTCTTCAATTGTTTTCAAAATTAATAAATTCAATATCTACTGGAAAGGTATACTTTGAATTCATTTATCGAGGCTTTTAATGTCATTATCTTTGGAAATTTTATAATGAGTTTATTTCCAAATGTTATTTTTTTACTATCATTAGCAGTTAGTTGATTTAGTAGTGGCGAACTCCAAGAGTCAATCTACTGCATGTTGAGTCTCCTGGTGAGGGGGATTCTTCATCTTGTCTTTGATGAGTGATTCAATATGAAGTGTTGAATAAGTAAATCCTTTTAATCACCATTTCATAATTCCTGAGTGACTACTTAATCTTCACTCACCTGCATTGTTGCTTTATATTAATTCAGTGTATCCCTTTAGGTTATCAGTACATTATTGTAGGATTTAGTGTAAGAGTTAGTGTAATATTTTATTCCTTTTCAATGATTTTGTTATCATTATCACTATCTCTAAAACAAAATAAAAAAAATTGAAAAGTTAAAAAACTATAGATATACTTACCTCACTGCTGACAACGATGAGGATTTCAGTTTTAAAACCTTAGAATTCCCTCACCTACCATCTCTATGGATCGAGCCTTCGCCATTATGCTAGTGTAGGTTAATAAATTTAATTTTGAGGGTTGTGACAACCTCTGGCCTCATTATAATTTGGAATCATTGCTAGGGATGGCACACGCTGTGAGTTTAGTTTAGAAAAAACATAAAAAACATATAAAAATCTACTTTGAAAAAAAGTCTGTAAAATTGAACTTCACTCTTATTTGAGCTGATTATAGAGAATTCTACTAGGATTTTAGTGTGTGTTTAATCTAAACATTTAAAAGAAAATGGAATGTTTTGAAGGCCCAAATTATCACCATGGACCTTATTGTGTTTGTTGTGGAGATTATGGACATATTTCCTAGAGGTGTGTTTATAACCATCCACAAAAGTTTCATCACATTAAAGTTAATGAACAGAACTTTGAGCCCAGTCCTGACATCCTAGAAAAATTAAGTCAAATTTTATCAAAACTAGTTATTAGAGAAATTGTTTAGAGTACTCAGTTAAATAAAACCCATGAAACTCAAACTAAATACACTCAAGAGGAAGATAAAATAATGAAAAGACTGGAAAACATGCTCTTGGAATTACAATAAAGGGTTAAAGAAGAAGAATAACTTGAAGTGAATGAAGAATAAAATGGTTATAAAAAATTTGAAAATCAAGTTAAAGAGGAAAGTGATAGTGAAACTGGGAATCAACATTTTATTTCTAAAAAATCAAAAAACGTTGAACTAGATCTGGAAACAATTAACTCGCTAAATCAAGAACAAAACATTGAAAATCCCAAAATGAACTTTAATGAATATGTGTTGAATTTTTTTCAAAATAAACTGAAACAAATTGAAAAAGATTTCCTAGTTCTCTTAATAATTCCTAATTTTGAGAAAAATCACAGTTTTAGAAATTTTTATAATGAATTCACTTGGTTTGAAGTCAAAATTGAAACAGAAAACCTGAATTTAATAAAAATTCCCCAAAATTTTTTACTTTTTAAACAATGATCCTGAACTTGGTATTGGATATAATCTAGATCAGAACATTAAACTAGATAATACAAAATCTGAAATTTTTGAAATTGAACTGAACACTTCTTTTCCAGGTTTTGAAACTAAAAACCCATTAATTTCTGAAATATTGTTAGACAAATAAGTTGAGAAAATGTTTTTAGAAGAGAGGCTAACTCTTTAGTTTTCACTACCAAATTTTAATAGTCATCACTTTTTTGAAATTTTGTGTAGATAAATTGGATGCAGTGTTGATTTATTAAGGGAAGATTGTTTAAATTTGAAAAAAAATGGAAACTGAATTTCTTTAGATGAATTGAACAATTGTTTTCCGATTTATGAATTGCAATAGTCAACTAACATTGTTTTAAAATTTGAGCTTCTTGAACTTGAAAATAAAATAGAGATTGAGCACAAAATTGATGATGGTAGCAGAATTGATTTGTTAGAAGTAGTAAATGTTGAGTGTGAGTTAACTGATGGGGAACTTTTGGTATAGATTTATAAAATTTTTAAACCTAAATCTGTTAGTGATAACATTAATTCTCTTCCCTTTATGTCACTTCTTTCCTCGAATGAGTTGGGTTATGAATCTTCCAATGAAGCTGATAGTAGTTTAGAGGAGTAATTAAACTTGTCCAAAATGTTGTTTTTTAGTATTTTTATAATAAACCACTTTTAAGGGGTTAGTGGGAACCCACATGCCTTTCACACTGAATAGAAAAACCAAAAACCCATTACATTAAAACCCCATCAACCCATTTTCAAATTTTAAACATTCAAAATTCAAACATTCAAAATTCAAATCCAAAAGAATCATTGTCACCTACTGCAGATTAGGCACATCGAGTATAGTGCATCCATTAACATTGCCGCCTCGGTCCAATCACCTGACCTCCATCACTGCTATCCCTACAACCCATCAATACTGTCAATAACAGAGTCTACACCCACACAAACAAAGCTATGGAAAAACTGAACCCTTCATCGAGTTGTTCCTCGAACATCGACCCATCACTCGTCATCTTCATCACCTTCGTCTTGATGAGAACCCCAAACATCCCCAGCCAAGGACTATCATCAACATCGTCATGCCATTATCACGCGTAACATCATAATGAAAAATAAACATCGAAAAAAAAGAGACCCAGAAAGACCATAATTGGAACTCATCGCTTCATCAAACCACCATCAGAGTAGAACCAACCACATCAAATGAAAATATCATCAACTCACTGTAGAATATAACTCGAATAGCATCCATCAAAGCCAAAAACGAGTGAGATACAATACCATGATGCTGAAACCGACCACCGTCATCGATAACCTTAACCAGCCACTCGAACTCACAACCCAAAGAAAGAAGATGACCACTGCGCTGCTCTGCCTAGGAGAGATCAGGGGAGTCCCAAAACAAAATCAGAGAAACTAACAAATCGAGACAGGATGAAATACTGGTAGAACCTCTTATTGACACCATCGCGTCGTCATCGCCTTCAATGCAATATCATGAACATCACTAACATAAAACGGATCTCATACGCAGACATGAAAACCCTAAGTAAACGAAAACAAACACCATTGAATAAGTGATGCACTAGTCATGCCAATGACTGCCACACCCCACATCCCAAAGTCTCACCATTTCCACCACACTCGATCCACCTTGGAGGGGCACAGAAGAATGACTGACCAGAGCAGGGAAGAAACGATCGAGGGCTTCGAGCGCCAGCACCGTCAGTGAGGCAACAGAGCAGAACTAGACGATGCCAAAAATATAAGGTTAGCACCCGAGTGAGAGGAAGCTGAGAAACTATTAATGTTGAGGGTTGATAAAGATAGCTTTGAGGACAATGCCACCCCCTTATAGGCACTTAATTCCTTGATGGAACTTATTAATAACATCATTTGTGTCAAATCTGAATATAATATAGAAGTGTACAACACTATAATCACAACTATTAAAGGGTGTTTCTTGGGGTGTTTTACTGGCTATGAGAGTTTAGTTTCAGTTTTTATATGTTTTTTGGCCCAAAAATTTCATTTCTCTGTTAAAAACATTTGGGACAAGCACATGTGGTGGTTCTTATTAAGGAAACCACATCCACCTAGTGACCACAGTTTGTTCTAGGTGAGTCTAGATAGGGACTCTAAATCTAGAACTGCATGGGCGGCAACCCATGATTTATCTTGTTTTCAATAAAATAAAAAAATTGATTAAATAAATTCTAACTGAAGACTTAAAAATTCAGTACATCATAGGAGTCAACCCATGGTTCTTGTTTTGTCTTTTACTTTTGTCAATTATTTGAATAAAGAAATGCTTACAAGCTCTGTGTTTTATAGATACTGTTGTTGGTGTCTTTAAGGGAGTGGAATTCCCTTGCTGAAGGATTAATGAAAAACCATTTCAGGGAAGTGTCTTAATTCCTATATTCATTTTTCTTTTCTAGTTTATTTTAATAAAAATTCACTGTTAAGTCCAAGTTACTTCTATCATGGATTCATTGACTCCCTGATGCACCTGATCCACTGATACAATGCTATCAATGGCTCATTATTGTTGCTGTCAGTGACTTATTGATTGTACTACCAGTGAGACAGTGAATGTTACTTTAAAAAAATCTTGTACTGAAACAGAAATTCATCTGCATATTTTTTTTAAAAAAATATTCTTGTTTTGGAATGAAATTATACTGATTTCACTAAGTTGAATAAAATAATTCTGCATGTTCCTCACTAAAAATTTAATTTCACTATTGTTAAAATAATTCCACTGCTTCAAATGAAGTGTGGGGGGATTCGTGTAGGTTAGTTCGTGTATTTTTATTGAATCTTCTTTTATAAGGGGTGTTAGGAATGATTCCTTTTTGTGTTACTGAACATCCAATTGAATCATATTTTCTGATTTTCCTTACACCCAATATATAGTTCACCCACAATTTATATGATATTTCTTGAACTGAATTTAAAATCTTTGTTACTGTATTTAAGGATAATGTATGTTCTTGCTTGTGAACCTGGTGTTAAGTTATTCATTTTAGAAAATAATATTTTTCAACTTCAAATAGACCCTTTATACATTTCATCTATCTATAAAAATACAAAATCTATTTTGAACTATAACTTTAAAATTGTTCTTCTCCATATTTGGAAGTTAACATTGGGGAAAAAGTTGAGTTTTAAGTGTGGGGAATTAGGGGGTAAATTTTTGACTGTGATGAACTGTGATTTAATGTGTTCCCGTCAATTCCCACTTCAACTTTTTTTTTGGTTAAAAAATGGCTAAAAGTTTTCAAAATTCGTTCATAATTTTTGGCATTACATTGTACCCAATTGGGTCTTGCCTTTGGATGATGCATGTTTGGTAGTATAGATTTGTTTTCTTTATGAAATTAATGAGTATTGATGATTTCATAGTGAAAATGTTTAGTGGTTTAATGAATTTTTTTTAAGAACTACTTTTGAGAGTGATATGGGTTACCTATTTAGTAGAGTTATGATCATAACCCTTGGAATTGGAAGTTTGATCTTGACCCTAGGGGACTCATTTTTCTTTTAATTATTAAAAGTAATCACCTTAGTGGGCCAATGTAATTGGTTTTTATATAAATCTTTTGAAACTAGAGTAGTTTGGGAATCTGGGATCCCATGATGAATATCTGATATCCTAGATGTTGGGTGAATTAATATTAACCATATGACCTTTGTACACCTTGAATAAGTGTAATTTTATAGTGTTTAGCCCAAAAAACATGGCTTGGGAAAAAATAAAATAAAGTGTATAGGCTCAAAAAAGAGTTCATTAAGGTGAGGGGAATGATGAACACCAAATGAATAAGGTAAAAAATGTTTATATGGGAATTATTTAGGTTGTATTGATACGGTGATTCACACACAAAAAAAATATTTATTTTTGGAACCTAGGTAAAAAGTCAAAGTGAAAAATTACTACTGTTAAGTTCTGAATTCCACAGATATTTAACTTGTCATCATTCTTGATTTCAGCTCTTCAGTTTGGTTTGGAATGAGTCACCATAAAGGTTTACATATGAGGCAAGATGATTTCATTGATAGTTGATTCATTTCCTTCTTGATTACCACTTGATATATTGTTAAGGCAAGACTAGTTTTAAAAAAATCATTTTCAAAAATACTAAATCAATTTCCAGTCCTTTGTTTTAAAAGTGTTTGATATCTTATATTTTGGAAAAAATAAAAAATACACTCACATATATTTTTCAAAGATAATAAAACATGAAATTGTTTGAGGACAAACAATGTTTAAGTGTGGGGGGATTTGATGCAGCTTTATTTTTACATAGTTTTTCACATCTTTTTATTTAATTTTTTACAATTTAACTAATAAATTTTTACATTTTTGATAAATATTCATACTATTGTATTTTTATAATGAAATTCATTAATTTTTCAATTTTTAGAGTTAATTATGTATTTTTATTCTTTAAAATAATTAATTTAATCTAACTAACTTATTTAATTTAATTATTTATCAATTAGTGTTGTTATTTCTTAATCTGGTTAACATTTTAATAATATGACATGTTTTATAATTTAATTTATTAATCATTTGATTTTAATCTATTAACTTAGTTTTTAATTTAATATTTTATCCTCTAATTTAAATTCATTATAATAAATTAACATTGTTAATTATTATGTTTAATTATATTGTTAATTAATTAACTTAATAATTTGAGTTATAATTTAATGAAATAGTGTGTTTTTTAATTTTAAGTATTAATCTAGTTATTTAATTAATTATGTTAGAGTTTTAAAACATTAAATAATTAATCCTAAGTATACAGTTAAATTATTAAGACAATGACATTTGTTTTGAGTCACTGATGCTTTCCTTCATCACTCACTATAGACCCTTCAATCTATTTATATAAAAAAAATTAATTTTAGCCTTTTATTAACTTAGTTTAATATTAATATAGTTTTTAATTTAAGTTTTAATAATTAAAAACTTGAATTGTTACTTTAAAGTTTAAAGTTTAATAATAATCCTGTTTTAATTTATGTTTTTTAATTTGGTTCTAAATTTTTAATTTTAATCTATGTATTTTTGATTTTATGTTTTTAAATATAGTTAACTGAAAAATTATTTTTAATATTTTATTTAATTAACTTAAGTTTTAATTTTAAGTTTAAGTATGCAGTTTAAATTTTTTGTATCATTATTAGTTCATTTGTTTTATCCTACTACCGTTTGTTATTATTTTAGTCTGCTACTAATGCGGATGCACATCGGCATCGGTTTCACCTTAGCAATGGTGTGGGTCTCACTTTTCACTGGCTTCGGTGACTCCCTTCATTTTTATTTCTAACTAATGGTGTTTTAATTTTTGTTTTTTAACTAATGGCGTTTTTTTATTTTTTATGGTTTCCACCGATCCTTTTTTTATCTATCGGTGCCTCACCCCTACTTCCATCTATTTGTGATTCATTGACTAACCGATGCAATACTTCTATCGGTTTCACCCTGTCACCGATAACAGTTACCCTTCACATATTACTGATATATTTCCTCTCACCGATAGTCCCACATCCTCATCTCCACCAACTGATATTGATGCACCCATCTTCCTCTATCGGTGAGACACCAACACCTCACCTATCGGTTCCATGGCTTCATATTGATACACCGTCGGTCTCTTCCATTTCTTCACCTATAATGATTCCTTGACCCACTTTGCTGATTGAAATTGAAAACCAGCAAAAAGTTAATCATCAACAGACTCAACCATAAATTGAATGAAACCATCAACAACCCTAGATCTTGAATCGATGTCACTCTTTGAAAATTGCTTCGACTTTTCGAGGTTGAACCTTTGCACTGTCACCAAAGAAGCTCTACTAGAAGCCATCGCAGACCCTCAAAAACCCACTGGCTTACCTTATCACGCGTTGTCGGACCAAATAAGGAGTCCTCCTGCCATCTGCTTAAGGGCTCCATTGTTGAAGGATACATCGCGACTTGAAGAGGATTAGTTGTCATTGCTTTTAGGATTCACCATCACCACCCCTGAAAGAATGTGAGACTCTAGCTATGCGCTGCAGATAGTGAAGCTGAAGCCACTGGAACAAGTTCTAAAGCCTGAGGAAGAAGCACTACTGGCTAGTCTGGGATGTCACACCTTTGTTGTATAGGAGGAGTTCGAACCAAGACCACTGTAGTGAGAAGTCATTATGATGGAGTTGGTTGAAATCGCCATCATTCAGAGATGGAAGAATGGAGGTGCTGCTGGGAAGCTCTGAACTCACCTCCCCTTTGTGTGCACTAAACAGAAGATAGGGGGAAGGAACTATATAAAAAAATTAAAGTAAAACTAAAATAAAAACTAAAGTAAAATAATAATAAAATCAAAATTTTAAACTTTAATAATTATAAATATATAAGAAATAAAAGATATTTAATATTTATGAAACATAATTTTTAATTTAATTATTTTTAATAAAACATTAATTAACTAAATCAATTAATCATAACTTCTTAATTAAATTTAAATAAATTATTATTTAATGTTTCATATTAAATAACTGTTTAATAATAAAATAGTTAATAAGAATTTATAAAAACCTAAACTAATGAAATTTAAATAGTAAATTACTTAATATTTGAAATAATAATAAAATTAATAATTTCAATTAATTTTAATAATATTAATAAAAATTAATAATTTAATAAAATAATTACATTAAAATTAATAATAATTAAATATAAAATTAATTATTATTTTTTTAAC
Source organism: Viscum album (assembly GCA_963277665.1). Classification (NCBI taxonomy): domain Eukaryota; kingdom Viridiplantae; phylum Streptophyta; class Magnoliopsida; order Santalales; family Viscaceae; genus Viscum; species Viscum album. Next base: position 124,690,199 of record OY728139.1, on the reverse strand, counting down.
TTAAATGTTTATAATAATTGATTAAAATTATTTTCACAAACTTAACTAACTTAAAGATACTTAAACATTTAATTAATTATCAAAAATTAACTTTTATAATAAAATAATAATAATAATAATTTTTATAAATAAAACTAAATTAATAATAATATAATTTAAAAACATATTTAAGAAAGTTTTAATAACCAGTTACTAATAATATTATTTAATAATAATCTTAAATATTAATCTTAATAATTTAATCTAACTATTAATTAAATAATTTAATATAATACTACTATTTATAATCCTTAAATAATTATAATGATAACTTTAATAATAATTTAAGTTTTAAATTAAATGAATAGTAATTATCAACTAAGACTTTTATTGATTAATAACAATTATTTTTTATAAAATTATTAATTAATTAATTTGTCTTCATTTTTTTAATTTTTTTGTTTGTTCATTCCTGTGCAGTTTCAAAGAAAATTTGAAAACACATCTACATTCATTCAACTAACTCAACAAGAGTTAATTATAAGGTCAAATCTTGTGCGACGTGTCAGTTATGAAAAAACGCACATGTACGGTGTACAAGTGAAGGACACTTGAAGTTGGTGGAAAATAGGGGTGACATGCAGCCGATGGTAGATGATATTTAAAATAGAGTAACAGAAAAATTGGGGGGAGGCTCATGAAATTCACGATCACACCATTTTGAGAGAAAAGAATTACGGGAGCAGAAGAGGAGACCTATTGGAGGTCAAAGGGCCTGAAAACAGAGCATCGCTTAGGGTGTTATATTTCCCTCTTGTACTTAATTTTACAGTACTCTATAATCAATTTTCTTTCACCATTTAAATTAATATGTTCAGAGGATAATTATTTCTAGCTTGGGAATTAGAATTCAACTGGATTTACCCTTTGATTTCTTCACATGATTTACATATTTCAGAATCATTATCAATTGGTGACATGGATTTTTGAGTCTATGATTAATTGTTTCACTCTTCAAATTTTTTCAAAATTCATAAATTCAATATCTACTAGTGAGGTAGATTTTCAATTCATTTATTGAGTATTTTAATGTCATTAACTTTGGAAATTTTATGGCGAGTTTATTTCCAAATATTATCTTTTTTACAATCATCTTCAGTTTGATTGATTCGGTAGTGGCGAACTCCAAGAGTCAATCTAATGCCTGTTGAGTCTCCTAGTGAGGGGTATTCTTCATCTTTTCTTTGAGTAGTAATTCAATATGATGTACTAAAGAATTCAATCCTTTTAATTAGTATTTCATAATTCCTTAGTGACTACTTAATCTACGCTCTCTTTCCTTGTTGCTTTATATTAGTACATTATATCCCTTTAGGTTATCTGTACATTAGTTTAGGATTTAGTGTAAGAGTTAATTTAAGATTTTGTTCCTTTGAAAAGATTTTTGATCTCATAATCACTATCTCTAAAACAAAATAAAAAAAATTGAAATGTTAAAAAACTATAAAGATGTTTACCTCACTCTTGACAACAATGAGGATTTTAGTTTTAAAACATTAGAATTCACACACCTTCCTTCTCAGTGGATCGACCCTAAACCATTGTGCTAGTGTAAGTTAATAAATTTAATTTTGAGGGTTGTGATGACCTCCGGCCTCATCAGGTATGTAAAGTAATGTTGTTGGATTTTATTATTCTCATTATTATATATTTTTGTTACTTTGGTAATAGTTTATTTCTAAATCAATTAAAATATTTTTTATATTTTTTATTCTTTGTTGATTTTTAAATAAATAATTTTTAGTTTTTATATTTTTGGGAAGACTAATGGACCATTTAACATAATAATAAATATTTTTTAATATATTTTACACCCTTAATTTTACTACCCCATTGTGTAATGTTTCTATTTGAGCATAGAAATTCTGAGAAGTAAATTGTTTATCAATGGATAAAAATGTGAAACAGATGGTTTCCTTGAAGGGTTTTCAAAGGTGAAATATTCAATTACTTTATATATTGTATTGATATTATGTTTTGATATCTAATTTCTCTTCTCACCTCCATTAGAAATATTCATGGGATACTTGGTTAGATAAGTGAGAATTAAACAGATGAGTGTTGTACTAAATGGAGATTGAAATCTATCTAGTATCATCTAGTTTATTTTATACCCTGGTTAATGGGTTTCCACCTGATAAGGATAGTTTATAGTAAGTTATGGGTTATTTTCTTTAGAATTCATTGTAAGTTGGTATATGGTTCCACCCAATCCCATCTAATATTTTCTCCTTATAACAAAAGGTTTTTACTATAATGAATATCACATGAAATTGGTTCTTATATTGTTTGTTTATGATGATTTTTATTATTTTATAATTTTTTACTTCTATATTTATTATATTATGTCACTTATTTTTAGTTTACAATGTTGGTTATTTTATTATAAAATCTAATGATGTTGTTAAATTATCATTATTTTATTCTAGATTCATTATTATACTCCCTTTATTAATGTTTCATTTATACCATTCTCATTTTAATTTGTTGCTTATGACCTACATTTTAGTGTTTTCTCATTTTCTTTATTTTGGTTATATTTCTACTATGTTTTCAAATAATTTAGAAAGAAAAGTAAAATATGGAAGTTAGTTTTCATTATACATCTTCATAAATAAAAATAACTTCTTTAATTAATTCAAAAGTGTAACATCATGCCCCATCACATTGGCTTGAGAGGGTGGAGGAATTATACTTGACTTTAAGTGACGTTCCCAGGTGTCAATGGCTGGCAATAAATTCCAAGGGCTTTAAGAATCGTTGGGGAATGGTTTTCCCTTAAGATAAAATCAACTAACAAAAAATTCAATTACCAATAAAGATAAATGACTCATGTTAAAAAAAAAACCATCCCATACATAACCAAGAGACATCCAACTATTCTATAAAAATTTCTGAATGTCAATACAACCAAATCAAAAAATTAGAGTACCAAGTGGAAGAATACACAACAAGACCCCCAAACAACTAGGAAACTATCTATATCTCCACACCAAGCTCCATGATCCATACACCAAAACACCAACAAAGAATCATGTCAAACTGCTACAAAAAATGAGATGTGTGTCGCTTACCTGCATCCTAAAATACTAAATCTACAAAAGCACCCAGTTTCCAAAGTAGAGGTGAGTAATAATTCTCAGTACGATTTCCCCAAATGACTTCCCTATACATGCCACCAGGATAAAACCATTATCCCAATTATATAAAAAAATTATATAAAACAATCAATAGTGAAACAATTACCATAAGTCAAACACACCATTTCCAAGCCACACTTACCATATCCATACTAGAACAACCATTTCTATCTTTAATAGAAACACACACCAAAGAAAAAAATACGATGGAACTTCTCGTCCAAACCCGTTTACTACCTTCCCAATCAAGAGGTACTTCTCGCCCACTTGTCCTTGATGGTGGCCCTTTCATCCACTCTACTTCCTCTTTTTATAGTGGTACTTCCCACCCACTTCACGTCATTCCAAAACAAACATACCATGAACAAGCCACTAAACAAACACATAATCCACCAAGACTACGACAACATGTCAATAACCATTTCATAATCAAACAATCCTTGAAGATTCATCCATTCCAAACCACCTTTAAATAAAACCATATTTTTATTGAAAACCATTTTTCATTATCCAAACCAAGAAACAAATTTAAAATCTACTTTTTAAAATCACACAGCAAAACCCCTCTTCAAACAATACCCTATTTCACCCAAAAATCCCTAAATATTCACACTATGGGTTTCCACCAAGCTTTTTCACATTATATTCATAATTAATTTCAAGAAAAAGAAATTAATCAGAACCAAAGCCACTAGTTTTGACCAAGTGGAGTCAAGAGAGAAGTCTCCTGCCTTTAGGGTTCCGGCGAAATCGACCCACAAGCAACCCCACCACAAATCTGATGAACACACCACCAAAACCACTCTAGATACTCTTCCCTATCATCAAAAATCCCTAAAATAATAACTTTAGGATACAAAAAAACCTATATCTACACATAATGGATGTAGAACTAGAAAACTGAGAGAGAGGGAAGAGTAGATCTAGAGAAACCAATAGAAGATACTTAACCAGGAGAAACCACCTTCAAAACACCTTGAAACCCCTTCAAAATCACTTCCAAAATGGGTGGGAGATCCCTACAAACCCTTAAGAACTAAAAATAATGAGTGAGGCTCGAGTGGGAAGAAGTTTAGAGTGAAATAGGTAAATCCTTAGTGAACTCGGATTTAAAAATCCCCATTTTAAGTGGCTACACAGTTAGCCCGCATGGTTTGGAAAACCATGATCTAACCATATGCACACCACTGCCTCAAGATAAGGGGTCATGCACAGTTGTCTTTCATGGTTTGACAAACCATGCACAGACCGTGTGAATCCCCCTATCTCCCCCTTCACGATTACCTAGAAAACCTGCACGGTTTTCCCTAAATGTGCTCAAACCGTACACCCTTAGAAAATCCTCCAAACTTATTCAAATCTATTCCAAACTCTCCCAAACTCTTCCCAACTCATACCAAGAACATTAATCAAATATAAAGGCATAAAAAAGGATAAATACCTCAAATTAGGGGTTCTACATTCTCCCCACCATTGGACTTTGTAAGAATTTGGATCTTCATTTCTGGTATGGATCTTGATTTTGGGTTGTTTTTTAGGAAAAATGAAGAATTGGGAGTTTACTGTGTATACGTTGTGTACATTTGGGTACACACCATATACACATTTTCTATGTGTAGTCATGTATTAGTCAGGTAATGACTGGGTACATGGCCATGTAGGTGACCTGTTGGATCACCAAAATTAGGAGCCAGTTAAGGCTAGTACACGACGTGTACATTAAATGAACACACCGTGTACTTTTCTTTTTAATTGATTAATTGGAGTGGTGTAACATATAATCTACATAAATCTATTCAACTCCACATGTATCTAATAGGAGAGTGATGAATGGACAAGAAACCTTCAAATCCTCCCATTCCTACATCTAAGCTCTAATTGAGATGTTGTCGGGTGTGTTGGATTCCCACCAGTGAGTTTTCTCTTCCCCTAGAGCATCTATTCTTGATTTCTCCTCTCTATTGATTTATACAAGGTTGAATGGTTTTAACCTTTTTCTAGATCTACATTTTTTAGGCTAATTCAAGGGATGATGTTCAACTATAGTGATCTCCCGACATCGAGGTATGTAGTTTTCACCTTACCTGGATTGTATTTTATTATATGTGAAAAAAGTGATGAATACCCATGTTTAGGTTATTGAGTGTTTTCGAATTTAACCCTATTTAATACCTATTATGGTTTTTTTATTGATAAAGGGTAATTTCTTAAGCATAAGGTTTAATACCTTGATTATGGATGTATTTCCCATGTTTGTTTGATTATGGATATTTGTTCTATAATTCCTGTTAGGCTTGCTTGTTCTCCATGCTTCATTTTATTTGGATGGCGTTACTATTTATATGATATACATGTGTTTTGCATTGTGAAAGTATGACCAAGGGGAATTGATTTTGAGAGATTCCCAAGGTAGGGTCATTTATTTATAATTTATTATTATGTTCACCAAGAGGTATTGATAGTGAGAGCTATCCGGTGGTCATAGACCAGAGGGGTATTGACCATGAGAGATACCTCAAGGGTTATTATTAAATGAAAATTGACCCATATACATTGACTATGAGAGCTTCCAAGTGGTCATTATAGTTATTTTCTGTTATGGAGACCAAAGGGGTATTGATTGTGAGAGATGACCAGGTAATCATTTGTAAATGTTTAGTGCTATATGGGACCAAAGGGTTTAGACTGTGTGAACTTTCCCAGAAGGTAATTATATTATTTATTGAATTGAGGATATATTAAACCAGAGGGGTTAAACTGTGAGAACTTTCCCAGAGGGTTGCTTTTGAATGTTTCAGGAATCTGACAAGCTTTCCAAACCAAAGCACAAGCTTGTACTCGGTCTTACTTGTTTGTTAGATGGTCTATTGAGACATCTGTTTTGCTATTATACAGGGGGATACAAAGATTAGGATAGATCCAGAGGTTACATTATTCAATGGTTTGAATTATTAATAAATGAAAATCAATGTAATTGAAAACTGTAGGATTTTTTACTTTTGAGTAATTCCTAGTTTATTGCTTCATTTTTTCATATTTTCTACTATATATATTCCATGACTTTTAGGCATAGATCTTTTGGTGGTTGCCTACTAGTATTCATCTCACACCCTTTTTGGGTCATTCTTTTAGACCCAAACAGATTATATTGTTGCGGGTATAGATAAGGGAATGCTCCCTTATTCAACTGGTACATGATTATTGTGGAGCTGGATAGCATGGGACCAAGTTGAGGCTTGCAATGTTGTTGGAGTTTACTGTATTCTACACTTTGGTTTCAGTATTTTATTTCCAGCATTTTAACTTGTTTGGATACTTTCCTAGATACATGTGACATGCATCATTTATTTATATATATGTTGTATTTGTTTACACTATCAGTCTTTTGTTGTTTACTTCTATAGTATGGTATTTCCACTTCCGCTACTATGTACTATTTATTTCCACTGTGTTACTCTACCAATGAAGGAATAGATTCCCCATTATCACACCCAAGTCCATAACTGCTAGTTGGTAGCCTCTGGTGTTTGGGGAAATGTGCTTGAGGCCATGTGACCAACTAGGTACGGGGCACCTTTGGGAAGAACCTGGAACTCAGATGTTACAAAATGGTATCAGAGGAGTTTATTTTCTGCTTTGTCTTAATATTTGGATCCTATATAAAGTGATAGGAAGGAATGGGTAGTTGGTAATAAGTTTTTCCCTATAGTAGCTAACCCATGTACATGGAAAATCCAAGTTACCTCGAATATTGGAATTATTTTTCTAGTTTTTCAATTTTTATAGTTGATTTGATTTCACTATTGGGTGATGCACTTTATTTTGTACTATTATGATTTATATCATTGTGGTTATATTTTTGTTGCAACCTGATGCGATGAGGGTATTCCATCTCATGCATCATATAGGCACCTGATAGAGATCAAATTCCATGCATTTTTTCCTGCCATTTAGGGTGAATTATTGATTGAATGTTGTTGTGATAGATGTTGTGCTATATATGCATGTTGTTGTGATAGATGTCATGATATAATTCCTGCTACTTTGATAGGGTGTTTAAAATTGTAAAGTATCATTTGTATTAATTCCAAACTTTAGTCCCTATGGTGTTATGATCCCTCTTGGATCAGAATTCGGTGGATCATGTTTGAACATTAAAATGAATTTTTTGAAGTTATGATAGAATAAGGATTCCAAACTTTGATTTGTGGGAGTATGGGATCTCAAAGGTCATAAATTTTAATGACTTGGAAAAAATTACATGTTTTTAAGGGTTCCAAAACCGTTTCAGAGGCCTATTATTCAGAAAACCAGACAACATGACATGTGATATTATGAACACACGCCTTGTTTTCTTTTGTTTTGGAAGAAGAAACTTTTCTCAAGTACACTTCATGTATCGTATGTACACGTTGTGTAGTTCTTGACTGTTTGAATAACTCTGTGAGTAGAGACACAAGGTTGGTAAACCTTTGGTTGTACATGCCATGTCTTGTTATACATTTCATGAAGTTATCAACCATGTATTAGGACATCTGACCAAAGACATGGGTGGATGAAACTTTTGGTAGAACACACTGTGTCCCATTTATACACACCATGTAGAGTCAACCATGTACTTGACCATGTGAATAATGACACTGACAGTTAGAAATTAAGTAGTACATGTTTTGTCTAGGGTGAACACGTTGTGTAGTGTTACCTAGGAGAGAATTGTGTGGTTAGATCCATGTATAAGTACCTCGGTAGGAGGGAGAATATTAGTACACATCATGTCTCAGGATAAACATGTCATGTGTATGGGTGTTACATGACCAGGTTTGGAAGCGGTACACACCATTCTAAAAGCTAAAGGTAACATTCCGTGTAGGGGTTATAGATGTTGTGTAACCCTGTTTTGTAAAACTTGAATGTTTCTTCTCCTATTACTTTATTTCACTTTTAAGTTTTTGTCCTTGATAATATTGAACTAAGGTGTGAGCTTGACCATTCATAGTAATGTTACCAAGACGTCCTCTAGTTGTATGTCAGATATGGGGAAATGATCAGACATTATAAATGGTAGATCAAGGACTGCGAGCAGAACCTCCCACTATGCTTGTCTTAGAACTAGCTATTATACTAGACAGAGGTTTTGATGCACAGTTCCATGAATGATTTTTTAGGATGTTACATAATTTCCATAGAGCAGCGCATCCTACCCCGACTATGGTAGAGTTGACGAGGGTGTTCTAATATCATCATCCTCCCACTTTTTTTAGGGATGGAGGACCACAGGATGTAGATTCATGGTTTGATGACATGATTTATATCTTAGAGAATTTGGAGACGCCTTCGGAGAGGAGGGTGAACCTCATGGCGTATATGTTATGTGATTATGACAAGAGATGGTGGGATGTTATCTTACAGGCGAGTCATCATTAGGATGTGTCTTGGGAATATTTTTATAGGATCTTCTATGGTTACTTCTACCCTAAGACGGTGAGGGACGATCAAGCCTGAGAGTTCATGAATTTGTAGTAGGGATATCTTTCAGTGATGGATTACTCCTCTCATTTTACATAGCATCAGCACTTTTCAATTGTTCTGGGAGGCGACGAGTTGTCTTTGGCTAGGTGATTTGAGTATGGTGTTGTGTATGACATCTGATCACAGGTGAATTTCTTCAGGCTAACTTCGGTTACTGTTATAGTGAACTAGGCACTAATTACTGAGAACAGTCTGAAGGAGTTAGGAGTTGTGAGCCAAGGCAATTCAGCATCCAAGGTTGGTACTATTTAGACAGATAGTAGGAAGCGCCATAGTGAGATTTCACATGACATTTCTTTAGGTAGCCATGTGGTATGCTACCATTGCGGGAAGAGTGGTCACACGAGACATCAATTCCCAAGAGACCCAGTTGAGTTCTGAAATTACGGAAATATGGGTAATCTTCAGCATTTTTTCAGAGTTTTTTCACCAGTAAAGAGTGATATGGGTTCTATTATGGCTCCACATTCAGGAGTAGGACCACCAGTTTCTCATTAGTCAGGGAACTGGAGTTCGTCATTCCATTTAGGCCAAGGAGGCGGTTATGGCCATGGTAGCTAGACTTCAGGTTTTCAGTGACAACAGGGTGGATCAGCTCAGGGTAGTTAGGTAGGGTCAAAGGGTCGCAGTACAGGTCAGACTTTTGTAGTGGAGTAGACCCAGCGGGAGCATGATCTCAAACCCTCTATAGTTAGAGGTGCGATTCTAGTTTCCTCAGTTTTAGCTTCTGCTCTTTTTGATACAGGGTCTTCCCATAGTTTCATATCTATTGTTTTTGTGGAGAACCTCAGGCTCTGTATATTTACTTCTAAATATTTTATGACACTATACACTCTTTAAGGATTAGGATAGCTTGTGTATTTCATTGCAAGGAGTTCACTCTTGAGGTTAGAGGGTGTAACTTCTTATGGGACCTCTATGTCTTAGAGATGACAGGCTTCGATTTCATTATTAGAATGGACTGATTGGTGTCTTTCCAGGCCTTTTTTGATTGCTATCATTGTAGGGTGAGCTTCACATCACCATAGGGCAGGTCTTTTCTATACAAGGGCGAATGGGATGTCCAGGCGAGTATAGCTTGACCTGAGCATCATGGTTTGGGAGTAATTACAGCCCGGATTTCTAGTTTATATCTGTATGACCAGGGGACTTCACAGATGGACTTTCCTATAGTGGTGGATCATTTAAGAGATGTATTTCGAGATGTCTTTACAGGTTTAGCTCCATAGAGAGAGGTATAGTTCTCTATTGATCTTGTTCTAGGGGTGCCAACGGTGTCCATTTATTCTTATAGGATGGATACACCAGATTTACAGGAGCTCAAGAAACAGTTAGAGGAGTTACAGGAAAAGGATTTATTCTAACCCAGTATTTCTCCTTGGGGTTTTACTATCCTTTTTTGTGAGGATAGTGGATGGTACACTCAGACTTTGTGTGGATTATCAGAAGCAGAACTAGTTAATGGTTAAGAATTGATATCCCTTGATGAGGATTAATGATCTCTTTGATCAGCTTCAAGGATCCTGGGTGTTCTTGAAGATTGACTTGAGATCTGGTTATCAACAATTGTGTTTTAGACCATTAGATATACCTATTACATCCTTTAAAATTGGGTATGGTCTATACGATTATTTTTTTATTCCGTTCAGTCTCACAAATGTGCCAGCTGTTTTCATGGCACTGATGAATCGAGTGTCCCATCCTTACTTGGATTCCTTTGTGGTACTCTTCATGGAAGATATCTTGGTATAATCTCACACTCGACATGACCATTCCATACATCTTGAGATCATTTTGAGTGCAATAAGAGACCATAATTTATATGTTAATATCTCAAAATTCCACCTTTTGATGGACCAAATTCAGTTCTTGGGTCATGTTATCTCAAAAAAAGAAGTATTAGAAGACCCAGAGAAAGTGAGACTAGTAGTTTCATGGGAGAATCCCAAGAACACCTTTGAGTTATAGAGTTTTCTTGGGATGGATAGTTATTATAGGTTATTTATATGGGACTTTTCACACATAGTAGTTCCACTGACTTTCCTGACTAATATGGGTAAAAAGTACTTGTGGAAAGATTTTGGTGATTCAGCCTTTCAGGAGTTTAAAGGGAAATTGACTGCAGCACCGATATTGATTTTTCTAGAGTCGGGAAAGAGTTACACTGTTTACTATGATGCATCATGTATCAGGTAAGGATCGGTGATTTTTAAAGGGTAAGGAGTCATTGAGTATGAGTCTCGGTAGTTGAGGCCACAATAGAGAAATTACCTAATGCACAATCTCGAGTTGGTTGCAGTTGTTCATGCTTTAGGCTGTTGGAGAAATTGTATTTTTGGAGAGAATTTTGTAGTATACACTAAAAAAAGTCTCAAGTGTATCTTTACTTAGTTTGATCTAAATTTGAGATAGTGAAGTTTGGTTAAGTACCTTTAGTCTTTTGACTTTGAGCTTGCTTACATGCCTGGGAAAATCAACGCAGTGGCTGATGCGTTGAGTAGGAGAACTCAGTACATGTCGTCCATGAATCTAGTAGTGAGTGGAAGCTTATGGCTATGTTCTATTTGATGAATTTTGAGGTGCACTGTAGATAGGGGTATACGATTATTTCTTCTGTATCTATTACCTCTACCCTACTGGATCGAATACGAATGAGGCATCTATCAGATTCTGAAGTCCTAGTCCTACGAGAGAGTATGTTAGGACATAACTCTACTCCTGGGTGGCCTATAGGTGATGATGAGATATTTCATTTCCATGTAAGCTTATGGGTGTCAACAGACATTCATGAGGAGATGATGCGAGATTTTCATTCCTCAGTTTAGGGAGTTCATCCTGGTGTCACCAAGATGTATCGAGATCTACACCATTAGTATTGGTGGCCAGGTATGAAGAGGGATCTTTTTGGTTTTTCTATGAAATGTTCCACCTATTAGCAAGGGAAGGCAGAGCATCAACGACCATCAGGTCTTTTACAGTAGTTACCCATTCTCGAGTGGAAGTGAAATGATGTCACGGTGGATTTTTTGACGGGTTTACCAAGGATGCCTCAAAGAAATGATGTAGTTTGGGTTGTTTTTTATAGACTCACAAAGGGTGCACATTTCTTTCCAATCAAGGAAACCTTCAGTGTTGATGATCTTAGAAGTTTGTATATCCAAGAGATTTTATGTTTGCATGGGGTTTCTAACTCTATCATTTTAGAAAGGGACACCCTATTTACTTATCATGTCAGGAAGGGACTACATAGGGCTTTGGTTAAATAGGTACTTCTGAGTACAGCTTACCTTCCCCAGATAGATGGACAGTCCAAGCACATGACTCAGGCTTTTGAGGACATGCTTTGAGCATGAATCCTATATTTTAGGGGCTCTTGGGAGAGACATATACCCATAGTGGAGTTTTTCTACAATAATAGTTTTTATTTGACGATTCAGATGGAACCTTAAGAGGATTTGTATGGTAGGCCATGATGATCACCCCTATATTGTCTGGAGGTAGGAGAGGCAGCAATGTTAGGACATCATCTTGTCTAGGAGACCACTGAGAAGGTGGAGTTTAATCAGAAGAGGATGGATACTGCATAGTCTCTGTAGAAATATTATGCTGATCGACGGAGATGACCTCTAGAGTTCTAGGTCAGAGATATGGTTTTCTTACATGTCACACTGAGGTTGGGAAAAAGAGGATCAGGATATAGGAGAAGCTTTCACTGAGATACATCAGTATGTTTGAGGTTTTGGAGAGAGTTGGTTTGGTTTCCTATTAGTTTCAGTTACCTCATAGGTACCAGAATTTGAATAAAGTATTCCACATTTCTCATCAATGGTGTTACTTTTCAGGTTTGTCTCATGTTTTTCAACCTGTGGAGATTGAGTTAGAGGTGGATTCATCCTTTGAGTAGTACCCTATTCGAATTGTGGATCGCAACATGAAGGTTAACCAGGGTCAGTTTGTTCATATGGTATGGGTGCTATGGCAGGATGGGCGAGTACTGGATGAGGCTTGGGAGAGGGAGGCTGATGTATTATCATAGTGGCCAAAGTTGTTTAAAGTTTCTTCTTCACCACCCTTGGAAGGTAAATTCAGGGATGAATTTTTTTAAGGAAGGATGTTTGTAAGAACTCGGATCTTAATTTTTGGTATGGGTCATGATTTTGGGTTGTTTTTTAGTAAAAAGGAAGAATTGGGAATTTTCTTAAGTACACACCATGTACTTTTGAGTACGCACCATGTACCCAATTTTCACATGTAGACGTGTACTGGCCATGTAATAGATGATTACATGGCCATGTAGGTGACCTAGAAGTCCTCTTAAAGTAGGAGAAGGTTGAGGCTAGTACACAATGTGTACATTAAATGAATATGCCATGTTATTTTCTTTTTAATTGATTAATCAAATTGGGGTTGCATATAATCTCTAGAATTATCTTCTTCTCCCCGTGTCTCATACATGAGATTGACGAACGAATGAGAAACATTGAGCTCCTCCCATTCCTCCATCTGATCTTCGATTAAGACGTCGTTAGGTGTGATGGATTCCCACTGGTGAGTTCTCTCTTCCCTTAGATCCTCTCTTCCTGATTTCAACTATCTCTTGAGTTATCCAAGATTGAACTATTTTAACTTTTTTATAGATCTACGTCTTTTTAGGCTAATTCGAGGGACGAAGTTAAACTATACTGATCTCCCAACATCGAGGTTGGTGGTTCATGCCTTACTTTTATTGTCTTTGGATTATATATACTAAAAGTGATGAATACCCATGCTTAGGGTATTGCGTGTTTTGTAATTTAACCCTGTTTAATACCTGCTATGGTTTTTTTGATTGAAAAAGGGTTATTCCTTAGGCGTAAGGTTTAATACCTTGATTATGGGTGTGTTTCCCATGTTTTTTTTAATTATGGCCATTTGGTATATAATTTTTATTAAGCATTCTTGTTTTCCATGACTCGTATTCTTAGGAGGGAGTTATTTTATTTATGAGATGCATGTGTTTGGAATTGTGAAAGTATGAACAAGGAGAATTTACTATGATATATTCATGAGGTAGGGTTATTTGTGTATAATTTATTGTTAGGTTGACCTAGAGGTATTGACTATGATAGCTATCAGGTGGTCATAGACCATAGGGGTATTGATCGTGATAGCTACCCCGAGGGTCATTATTAAATAAACGTTGACCCAGATACATTGACTATGAGAGCTTTCAGGTGGTCATTATAGTTGTTTTCTGTTATGGAGACCAAAGGGGTATTGATCATGAGAGCTGACCAGTTAGTCATTTGTAAATGTTTAGTGTTATGTGGGACCAAAAGGGTTAGACTGTGTGAGATTTCCCATAAGGTAATTATATTATTTATTGAATTGATGATATATTAAACCAGAGGGTTTAGACTATGAGAACATTCCCATAGGGTTGCTTTTGAATGTTTCATGAATGTGACAAGCTTTCCAAACCAAAGCACAAGCTTGTACTCGACCTTACTTGTTTGTTAGAAGGTATTTTGAGGCATTTGGTTTTCTATTATCTAGGGAGATACAAAGCTTAGTCTAGATCTCATGGTTACATTATTCAATGGTTTGAATAACCAATTAATGAAAATGAAAGTAATTGAAACTCTAGGATTGTTTACTTTTGAGTACTTCCTAGTTTATTACTTCATTTTTTCATATTGCCTGCTATATATATTCACTGACTATTAGGAATAGATATTTTGGTGGTATCCTACTAGGATTCGTCTCACACCCAGTTTGGGTCATGATTTTGGACCCAAACAGATTATATGGTTTCAGGTATATATAAGGGAAAGCGCCCTTCTTCATCAGGTACTTGATTATGGTGGAGCTGGAGAGCATGGGACCAAGCTGAGGCTTACAATACTGTTAGAGTTTACTTTTTTTTGTCCATTAGTTTCAAAATTGTATTTCCAGCATTGTGACTTGTTTGGATACTTTCCTAGATATAGGTGACAAGCATCATTTATTTATATATATGCTGTAGTTTTTTATACTATCGGTCTTTCACTGTTTACTTCTGTTGTATGGTATTACTACTTCTGATACTATGTACTATTTGTTGCCACTATGTTACTCCGCTAATGAGAGAATATTTTCCCCACTATCACACCCAAGGCCCTCACTGCTATTTAGTATCCTCTGGAATTTGGGGAAATGTGCTTGAGGACATGTGACCAACCAGGTATGAGGCACCTTTGGGTGGCACCCGGAATTGGGACACTATAGACTTTCCTTCCTCAAAAAGAAGATAACCATCTCTTTATCGAAAGTGCTTAGGACATTGCTCGACCATATATTTCTCTCGCTCCCAAGTCTCCTCCTAAATCTAACCATGCTACCATAAAACATGAACTAAACTGATGATTTTACCATTCAAGACATTATCTTTCCAATCCACAATCTACACTGACACGTGCACCAAAGAAGCATCCATTTCTAGCTCAGCATGATCCCAACAAATCACATGGTCATGATTCAGATGAAACTTTTTTAACTGTGACACATGAAACACTTTGTGCACCACACCAAACCTTGGTGGAAAATTGAACCAATAATATACCTCTCCAATCCACTCAATTATCTCAAAATGCCAAATATACCTTGGAGATAACTTACCCTGATTTCCAAACTAACAATGTCCTGACCTATGAGAGGTTCTAAAAAACACATGATCACCCACCTCAAATTCCAATGGCCTTATATGATGGTTTACATACGTTTTTTGAATAATTTGAGCCGTCTTCATCCTATTTTTGATTAAATTGATTTTATCTATAGTCTCTTGGAAAAGGCTCGGTCTAATCATCGAATTCTCACCAGTTTCCACCCAACACAGTGGAGAATGAAATGGACACCCATACAATGCCTCAAATGGAGCCATATGTACTGAATCTTGATAACTTTTATTATAGTATAACTCCACCCAAGATAAGTTCTCTTCCCAGAAACCACCAAAATCTATCACATAATCCCTAATAATATTCTCTAAATATTATATCGTCCTCTCAGATTGGCCATACATCTAAGGATGATATGTCGTGCTCATCATCAACTGTTTCCTTAGGTACTGCTATAAGGATTTCCAAAAATGGGATTTGAACCGTGGATCTCTACATGGTACAATAAAAAATGGAACACAATGAATCTTTACCACTTCTTGGATATAGATTTTGGATATATCCTCTACCATAGGAGATTCACAAATAGGGATGAAATGGGCCGACTTTGTGAGTTGATCCACAATCACCCATATGGCATCGTGATTCCTGACCATTCTCAGAAGTCCTATCACAAAATCCCTCTCTATTTGATCCCACTTAAAAATTGGAATAGGCAAATATTGCAACATTCATGTTGGTCGTTGATGCTCTTCCTTGACTTCCTGAAAAGTCAAGCATCTAGAAACAAACTCGTCCACTTCCCTTTTCATACTAGCCCACCAAAACTATGCTTTCAACACCTTATACATCTTCTGAATTCAAAGATGGATAGCCCACCTCGAATGATAATAATCCCTAAGAACTTCCTCTAGAAAAGCCAATGGTTACACCATCTGATTTTGAAAACACAAAACTAAATTCTCATTTAGTTCCCATCCTGAAATGGTCTCCCTGGCATTGAGTTTTGACCTCATTTCCATACACTCATAATCATATTACTATGACCATTTAATCATGCCAAAAAATTCAGGAATTAACAAATCCAGAAAGAAGATCGGTATGTTGCCCTGATCCTCTCATTCCAACTGCATGTCGGCTATGACCGACATCAACTACCACTAATCTGATGCTTGTTTCACCACCTGAGCATATGATTTCCTACTTAATGTATCTTCCAAAAAAATTCCCTTAACCAGTGTGTACATAAAGTCAAAATCAAACATCTGGAGATATTTTGTCCATTTTTTCCTCAAGTTCAAATCTCTTTGTGATAAAATATTCTTCAAACTCTTGTGATTGGTGGAAACAATAAATTTCTCACCAAATAGATAATGACACCACATTTTTAAATCATGAACCACTAGCACCAACTCAAAATCATGTTTTGGGTAGTTATTCTCCTAAAACCTCAACTAGAGTGATCCATATGCAACCACATGATCCCCATGCATGATAACACATCCCAATGTTTATCCTGATGTGTCACAATACACCATGTACCCTTTCCCAGCTTCAAGAAAAAACAAGATTGGTGCTGATGTAAGGCGACCCTTTAGCTCTTCAAAGAATTTCTAACACTACTCATCCCATTGAAATGGGATATTTTTCCTTTTCAAATATGTCATCGATGAATCCAATCTTGAGAAATCATGAAGAAAATTTCAAAAATTTCCAGCTAGGCCAAGGATGCTCTGTATCACAAAAACAATCCTTGTTGGTTTCTAGGAGATAATAGCCTCTATCATTTTCGGATTAACTGAATAATCACTATTAGAAATAACATGGCCAAGGAAATGAACCTTCTATATCCAAAAGTTACACTTTAAAAATTTGACATACAACTGATGATCCCTTAAGATACCCAACACTAATTCCAAGTGCTGCTCAAACTCTACCCTTGTTCTCGAGTACAACAATATATCATTAAAAAATACCATCACAAAAGAATCAAGATATATCTAAAATACCTAATTCATCAATTCCATGAACATCAATGATGAATTTGTTAGATTTAAGTTCATAACCACATACTCATAATGTCCATATCTACTTCTGAAAGCTATTTTGGGGATATCCTCCTTCCTTACCTGCAATTGATGATTTCTTGACCTCAAGTAAATCTTGGAGAACCACTGATATCCCCTCAACTGGTCCAAAAAATCACCAGTGTGTGTAAGTGGATATTGATTCTTTATCATAACCTGATTAATTCTATGATAATAAATACAGATCTGTAGAGTTTCATCCTCCTTTTTAACAAACGAAACTGGTGCTTCCCATGAAGACATGTTAGGCCAGATGAACCCTTTGTTTTCTAGATCCTCCAACTATACCTTTAATTCTTTCAATTATTCTAGTTCCATACGGTAAGATGTAAATGAGATAGTACTGGTACCCAGGAGAAGATCAATCATAAAATTCACTTCTCTCATAGGTGGAACCCTTGAGAATTATTTCAGAAAGACATCCAAAAACTGATCCACAACTATTGAAAGAACACTATTCTTAACACATTCCATTAATTCCAATGATAAAGTCACTAACTGATATGATATCATTCCAAGAGCTCATTCTAAAAAATATTTTTCCCCTAACTTTTCATTCTTCACCCCTATAAAGATATGTTCAACGTCATCATCAATCATAAAACCAAGTGTTCACACATAGTAGTAGATGTGGGCCTTAAACATCATCAAACAATCCATTATTAGGATTATGTAATAAGAATCCATATCAAGAACTGAGAAATCCCACATCAATTCAATGTCATGCACAACTAATCAATACACTCTACAAAGGAAGGCTCGAGACTCTCTTTCACCCAGAAGAGTTTGAAGTTTCAAATCAGAAGGCATCATTTCCACATGTAAACCCAACAAATCAACAATGAGAGAAGTAATAAAATAATTTAAAGCTCCCAAATCAAGCAATATTTTCATCAAGGTAGAATTTAAAAGAATCGTACATCGCACTGTGGATGTTCCCGACTGATTTTCCATCATAAACTGTTTAACTTCAAACAATTTCTTTCTTACCACACTCTGATCTTTATTTCCATATTAAGGAGTCATGGTGTTCCTTGAATCACCATGAATAACTTTACTATACTATCAAGGGGTATGTTTTCCCCCATCCTGTATAGTGATAAGAACCCTATGACCCCTGAGGAGTTTCACAAACACTCAACCTCAGAGAATTCCAAAAATAATTATAAATATGCCACATCTACTTACAATTATGACATGATCAAGGATGTTCCATATAATCCTGCTTGATGTTTCTTATAGAGACACACTGAAAAAATCCCAGCTTAATTTTATGCTTCAGAGGAAGATTCACTAATCCTACCATCATATTTTGAGTCGTATTCCCACCCTGAAAATAATTTTCTTTCTTTTTCTTGAGCCCAGCATTCAAGTTCCCACTATTTCCCATGGGTACAAACATGCTTCTCATACCTATAGCCCACAAAAGATCTCGTTCATCCCCTGTATCTCTATTCACCATTTTTTGTAATCAACTATACACAACACTGCTATCTTGGACCGAATTTCCTACCTCAACCCAACTTCAAAATTTTGTTCATTCAATGATGTGCTACCTTCCACCTCAGGTGAAAACTACACTAAGTTCATAAAATTAGTCACATATTCCATTACTGACAAGTTCCCTTGACTAAAACTGAAAAAATATGTTGTGCGCTGAATTTTGAACGTATGAGGGTATAATTATATGTCAAACAACTCCTAAAAATCATCCCATATCACACCTTGGTCCATCCCAGCTTGTAATTCCATCTCCCACCATTTAAGGGAAGATATTCCAATATATACATAGATAAATTCACTTTCAGATATGCCTGTGTTCCCAAGAAGTCAAAGATATTATTCATTCTATCTAGCCATGCTTCAGCCCTTTATGGCCATGAACCACCCCTAAAGATGGGTGTATTATACTTTTGAAATTGAGCTACATGATCCACATGCTTTGGTTCATCCTCTTTATTCCTACTCTCTATAGCCTGTAAAGCTTTCACTATACTCTACACTAGCTACTGGTTCACTTGAGGCTCAGGTGCAACCACAATTTCAGTATCTTACTTCAGTTGGTCTCTACAACGCCAACCCGATGCCATTTTTATCAATAAAAAACAATCACTAGTCCGACTCCCTTAACAATAAAGGGTATAAAATTTTTAAATTCAATAAATAACAGTTATCAAAACCAGGTTTTCCACAAGTTCAGATTTCCCATTTTTCACTATTTTGAAAAATCCACAATGTTTTGAAAATCGACCCAATTTCAAAATACCACAAATTTCCATGTTTCAAATCCTTCCATTTTGAAACCCAATTCAGATTTTTAAAATCTGCAGATTCATATCACCCCATAAATCATTATAGCCTAATGAAATATGTATCCTAGTGGGAAGTCATTTCTACCATGCATGTCATGCTCATCCCATTGGATACACCCATGACAATGAGATATCCAATGCCTATAAGTGTCTCAAAATACTTATGTACCCAGGTCCATGGTAACTTGAAGTTCATTATAAAAGGGTTATTTATGTCCTTTTATGCTATACATTCTAGGTTTTGACAATCATACACCTTGATACCATCTTGACTAAAGGAATATACCAAGAGAGAATGTTAACATAAAGACCAACAATCAACACCAAAGGACCGAACAACTAATCTCAATTTAAATACAAGGACTTAAAAAACGGATATTCACTTGTAACATCCCACCCCATAAAATTGTCTTGAGAGGGAGGAGGAATGCTACTTGGCCTTAGGCAACGTTTCCAGGGTACCAAAGGATGAAAATAAATGCAAAGGGCTTAAAGAATAATTGGTGAATGGTTTTCCCTTAAGATAAAATCAACCAACAAAAAATGCCATTACCAACAAAGCTTCATGATGAATGTCAACAAAAAAACCCAACCCATACATTACCAAGATACAACCAACTATTCCATAGAAATTCATGAATTCCAATACAAGAAAACAAAAAATCAAAGTACCAACCAGAAGACTACAAAACAGGGCCTCAAACTAGGACACCATCCATAGCTCCACACCAAGATCCATTCTTCAAGAACCAAAAAATCAACAATACATCATGTATAACCACTAGAAAAATGAGATGCTTTACCCTTACCTATGTCCCAGAATACTACATCTGAAAAATCACCCTAAGTGCCAAATCAGGGGTGAGTAATAATACTCAGTAGTATTTCACTAAATAACTTACCTACACACGCCACTTGGATAAAAACATTAGCACAATTATATAAAACATTTTATATAAAACAATAAGTATTGAAACAATTACCACAAGACAAACACACCCTTTCCAAGACACCCTTACCATATCGATACTAGCGCACCCATTTCCATCTTTCATAGCAACACACAACAAATAAAACAAACATGGTGGAACTTTCTATCCAACCCCATTTACTACCTTCCCAATCAAGCGGTACTTCTCTCCAAACCTCTACCCAAATCATCACAAGCACTTTAAACACATAAAAGGCATAAATAAAGGCTAAATACATCAAACTGTGGGTTCTACAAAAAGTTTTCTTAAACAATTTCCTTATCTCGTTGAATTTATTCAAAGATTTTGAAGCTATTTTTAAAAATAAAGAAGATGCATGTTATTTATTTTCATCACTCATTCTTATAAAGTGAAGAGATGGTTTTATAAAATGTCTTTAAAGAAGGATTTAATTATTTTCTGATAAAATGAATTGTATAAATTATTGGAGTTATCCTACTCAAAATCCACTCACACACTATATATACACCTCTATGTGTATATAGTCACTACTGAAAATCGGTCCTTTAATAGATCAAATAAAAGCTTTTTATCAGTGCTATTGAAGTGCTGATAATGTAATCGATTTTAAAGGGTTATATTTAATAGAACTCATAAAAAATAACTAATAAAGTCCACTTTATTAGTGCTAAAAATTCCTTGATAAAGGGGGCCATTATAAGCGCTTTTTTATCACTGATAAAGGGGGGCATTATCAGTGTTTTTTTAGAACTATTAAATGCCACCTTTATCAGTGTTTTTTAGCAATGTTAAATACACCTAATAACAGTGCTAAAAAATGAGTTGACAAAGGACCCTCAAATAAAGGGTATAATTTTTTTCATACCCCCCTATCATTTCCCACCCCCTATTTATCTGTTCCCCCTATCAATGCTTCCCCCACCCCTTTATTAGTTCTTTAGTATTTGCCACTGCCTCTAGTGAGTTTCAATCCTGCGACCTCCATCTTATACATCAGTTCCTTTTCCACTCCCCTATGTTATTTTTTCCATTTTATGAAATTTATATATAATTATATTTATATTTTTTTTATTTTTTTATCCATATATTTATATATATATTTGTTTTTATATATATTTATATATAAATTTGTTTATATATATATATATAATTAAATAAATATTTATTTATATACATTTTTTAAAATGGATATTAACTCTAAAAACCCTTAAAAGGCAAAAAAAAACATTAAGAAACTCTGAAAACCCTAAAACCCATAAGAACACTAAAATGACCATAAATTCTAATCTGAGAGTATGTTTTATCTCCAAAACCAATAAAATCAAATATCATAAAATGATATTCGATATGATATGTGGTACAGGCCAAATGGACACCAAGATCGGATGTTATACTCATTTAAATTTTAAGAAATCGGGGTCGATGACTAAAAACTCCATTTTAGAGGCCTTTTGGGCCTTTTGGGGGTTCAAAATAGTAAATATAACGTAAACATCATTCTTATACCCTATTTATCCTATATATCATCTTCAGATTTGATTTGGTATATGGTAGAGCCCAAACAGACACTGGGATCAAAAGTTATGGTCGTTTAAAGTTTGAGTTCAGTTTATAACTATTTTGAAATTGTAATATATTTTATTCTTTTGATTATCACATGATTTAAATATCATTTAGTTTTATATCATTCCATAATATTTGATTTTACTGGTTTTGGAGCTGAAATGGACTCATGGATCGAAATTTATGATCCTTTTAGTGGTTTTGGGTTTTTAGGGGCTTTAGGGGTTTTAAGGGGTTTTCACATTAGATGAACTTTCAAATAGACATAACTTCTAAACTGGATGTTATTTTCTTCCTCTACCACATTTCAAATCGAATATTATGACAAGTTATATTCCTCAGTGACCCACAAGAACACTTGATCACCTCTATTGAGGACAAAGAAGGACTAGAATACCTCCAAATGACCATAACTTCTGCTACGGGTGTCTCTTAATGAAATATATATTTTTCAAAATATATCATTTATCATCGCTAGTAAAAAAGAACTAATAAAGGGAGGGAATTTATCAGTGCTTCAAAAAAATCACTGATAAAGGCCACCCTTTTGTCAGCACTTTTTTAAAAGCGCTGATAAAGACCCCCCTCTATCAACGCTTTTTTAGAAGTGCTAATAAATGGTCTTTTTATCTGTGTTTTTTTACTAGCACTGATAAAGGTGGACTTTATCAATAGTTTTTTTACAAGTGATGATAAATTACTCACTATAACAGTAATTTTTTACATTGTTAAAGACCACATTTTACAATGCTAAAAAATCATTGTTAAATACCCCCTTTAACAATGCTAAAAAAAGGGACGTTAAATACCCTTTTAACAACACTTTTTTTAGTGCTGAGAAAGGGTGTTTTTAACTATCTTTTAGAAAGTGTTGTTAAAACCCTAGTGTTGGATAAAATAATTTTTTAGTATTGATTTTTTTATCTATAATTTGGTTAAGTATGTCCTAGAATCTATATTGGGTTTCCAACCATTATCGTTTTGGAAATTTTTGGAAGTTAAGATGTGGTGGTGACCTTGGTTCACATGGATATAGCATGTTTGGTACTTTGGAACTCATGTATTATTCTTGATTATGTCATGTATTAGACACATTAATATTCTCATTTTTTTGGTCTCTTGGTATTGAAACATATCGTGTGAAGAAATTATTTCATTTTTGGAGTAATTACTTTGTGAGATTTATTAGATTTGTTATTATTTTTATACCATGTTTTGTTTAGAAGTTAAATGAAAAACCTTTATTTACATATAATTTAATTACAATGTATATATACTTAATAATTGATTCTTAGTAAGATTATAATGTTACATTTCATGGATTCGTAGTGTGAAATCATTCCCAAAGTGTATTTTTGATACTCTTAGAAATTTTTTTCTAGCCTAGGGAAATTGGAAATGAAATCTAAACCTTGTGGGGTTTTGTCACTGGTGACATACCAAGTTTACTTGGGTTATTTCATTAAAACAAAATTTGATGATATGTGGGAAACACATATTTATAGCCTATAGTTCTTATCCCAAGTGTAAAATTACTATGAGTAATTGATATAAGGTTTGGTTATCATGAGCCCGACCCTTATAGAGTGGGAATGAAATTTCAATGAACTGTGTGAAATATTCTAGTTCATTACAGTAAGATCTCACGTTGATCATGTCATGACACACACATTATGGTCCAAGGATGTGTGGAAGCAACCATGGGTTCCATGTAATGTTCCCTCTAGACACAGCGTGGCATATATATATTTATTTATTGGAAAAATTAGAAATGTTTCTCCTTGTGTATGATCTCAACAAATGAATTATCCATTTTACTTTTTTTCACATATATCATAATGGAGCGGTTTCTAATATTATATGAGATCCTTAAAGTTTGTTTGTAATTTAAAATATTTTGACACTGATTTTCATTATGGTTATTATAGGTAATGTTTCGAGAGTATTATTATGTTTATATTCAACAATATAACACAATGGTGTCCTATTTTGGGAATATAAATCTCCTAATATTATATTTGTTTCTAAAATATTATTTTGGATGAATAAGTGTTCAAGTTTACTCTAACAACAATTTTGGTAGCTACAACACAAGAGGATATCCTAGTGGGACCCATGATCATGATTATGTTAATAATAACTCATATATAATGGTTATTTGTAATCAACTAATAAATTTAAAAAATTCTTCATGATGAGAAAAAATGATGAAGCTTCACTGGTTCATCACTGATGTGTTTTGATGACTTTTGTGGGTTGAGTAATTATAATTACAAACTTTCGAGATTAATGATGTGTTTTTATGTGATTTTTCAAGGAAATTATTATCACAATTTATTATATTATATAATTCATGTGCTTTTTATGAATGGAGTATAGTTTTATACCATTTTGTAGTTAACCAACAGTCCAATACATAATTATGATTTTATAATTGATTTCTAAAACAATTGGATTTGATATACTTTTTTACCAACCAGATTAACTATAGGTGATGACCTAGTGAGTTACATCACCCCTAGGTATTAGTGTTGATAACATTATAGCCTTACAATAATTTAGACGACTAAGGTATTTTGACACATGGATATGCTTCATATATATATTGATGTTGTTGGTGAGAGGTTATGTTACATTATGATAAAGGCGTTGGAAGCTAATATAGGGATATTTTTCTCTTAAGGACAACTTCATGAATGTGTTGGTGTATTCTCATTAGTAGTTTTATGTTATTTTAAGGATAACATTTCAATGGACCGTATCTTTGAGTTCTTCATGGAGTGACCCTAATATTAGGACAAAATATCTTGTATAAATCTACTTAGAATTGGATAATGTGGAGTGTCATATCCCTATGTAATCATTCCCTTACAATATTTAGTGATATTACATTGCATATTAGTGTATTTCGGTATTCCTTCATGGACTACATCCATTATGATATGTGATCCTCTACCGATTGACAAGTGTATTTTAGGCACTCCTTCACATCCACTAAGACTCGGCATTGTATGATCCATTATTGGAACTAAAGTTGGTGTTGGTTGTTTTTATTAGATAAATAAGAGAGGTATTGAACTAAGGTTTTTAGAATAGTGGAATTGTTTTCTATCAGTCTTGTATGTAATCAAGTGTTTTAGATGATATTTGTCATAACATAGAATTTTTAGATACTTGGACAAGACTTGGAAGAGATTGAAGGTTTTATGGAATTATTTCTACCAAATGGTGGCCAATCATGATTAAACAGTGTATTCCATGCCATAAATATGTTCCCATAGGATTCATTTTCTAATATTATTGGGATATTGGGTTGTAGGGCATCAGCTCACACTATAGGGAATAGAATCATAGCATGGTGATGACCCCATTGAATTTTGGTATTATACTATGTATTCTACATGAAGATATCAAACTACAATATAAATATTCATACTAAAACAGTTGATACATAAGATTAATCTGAAAGATTTGTAAGAATGAGAAATAATGTAATTCCTGGCCATGAAAAATTAATGTAACAATATTTTATGACATATGTCTGTTTCACAACATAATGTGTGACATACCACCAACCATACCACTGACTAGTCCCCAGATCAGTGGTCACCACGTGGCATCAAGAATGAATCCCCATACACCAGAGGTTTTTGACTACTGGAAAGGACCTGAGATGTTACTATAGTGATATTATTCCCCTATTATCAGAGTGCACAAAAAAATTAAAATAAAATAAATCATATAAAAATCCAAATAAACATCACAACCATGGAAAATTCTAATGAAACAAATACAGAATCACATGCATAATTAAATAGAATTTTGATACATACCAAATAGGATCCTTCATGGGTGGATCATGTATCAGAATTCCTAAAATAATAAAAAACTTAAGGCCAATGGCCCATCTCCTACTAGTCCTCAATCCTTCTAAGTCCTATCATTCATACACTACCCAATTATTTTAATAAAATACTAATAAATATATGTTCTTTCCCTAAACCTGTCACTACAATAAATAACAATGACTTCTCAAGTACCTAAGTGCCATGGTGGCCTAAGCAGGGTGAGAGTATAAGTCAGTAATCCACCACTTACGGAGTCCCTAGAATAACCAGTCTAATAAATAAGTGCATTCTAGGAACTATAAATAAACAATTTAAACAATTTAATTATATTAAATAATTTAAAATTAAAACATTACATAACCATCAGTGTCTGGGATCTGCTAAGACACCTGATATTGGTCTATACCATGTCAATTTTTAGGTATATCACCTTAATAAACCATACCTAAATTATCCAATTTCAGGGTGTATCTGAGGATGAAATAATGACCAATCCAACATTAACTAACCACATGGAATCTAGGAGGTTATCCCAACATTCCCTAGTATCATGGAGTGTTATACAAAATCTGATCTCTCATCCCTGCATTCCATAGTCATTGGGGATCACATATAATCTAGATGCTCATCTAGGAATTCTAATGGAATCTAAGATCTCATCCTAGAATTTTCCATCATTAGTCGGAACACATAATACAAGTACTCATCCTATCATTACCATGGAATCTGAGTTCTCATACTAGCATTCCGAAACATCAGGTATCTTATGAGGTCCAAGCACTCCTCCTATCATTACCAAGTCATTATTAATTAAATGAAATTTAAACACCCATCCCAGAATTCCAACTCATAAATAAATATATGGAATATAGAAACTAATCTTAGTATTCCAACGTATTATATTTCATATCTAATTTGGTCACTCGTCTTGAAATTTCCCACTTTCATTATTCATATCAACCACTTTTCCATTATTTTAGGCTTTGACTAAGTAAATATAAAACTATTTATCATTGATGTGGTTCATATCATAAATTGTAATTTTCTATTTTAATTTACCAATAACCATATAATTTACTATTAAATATACTCAATCAATTACATAACTTCAATTTGGATTTTATAAAGTTTAAACATTTTTTCAAGGAAACCAATCAAATACACCACGTCAATTATCATTTGACCACTTCAACTCTACTTTATAAATTTTAGGAATTTAAAACCATTTCATTAATACTACCAATATTTAATCCCAAATTTTACTATTTAAAACTTTCTAAGACATTGGTTTTGATTTAATTAAAAATGGAAAATCCAATATCAATTATTGATTATTGTGAAATTCTATTTCACATCTGTTAATTCAAATTAAATTACCTCATTCACCAATGAAAACATGGTTAGGGATTTAATAACATTAATAGTCTTCAAGTTAAATCCACTACTAAGTAATTATACATGGAATTACCTATTTATAAGGTTACATTCATGTTAAATATGCCATTTAACTAAGATAAAATCAAATTTAAACATTAAATTTTAAATTGAGTCAATGCATGGTGAAGTCTGGATGACTAAACCATGCATGAACTCTAAAATAAGGAAATAATATTGGTTAAATTAAAGGGATATCCTAAATTATCATCACATAATTCTACACATCCACTCTCATCTTATGGTTCGACCTGGAATGGAAGAAATCAATGAAGTATACACTAGCCCTATAAATAGGGTATATTAGATTAAAACATAGAGACACCAATTGATAGTGGAGGAAAATAAAATAGAATTAAAGAGGACTCATATCCTTACCTATATATCATAGATTCCATATATGGGAAAATAAACAGACCCCAAACAAAGGGGATCCACCATGGTGGATAAAGAGAATGAAATCCCCTCTTAGGCACTTCTATTGGCCATGGGAGGGGGATAAACTTGAGTGAGGGTTTAAAGGGGTGGCATGGTAAAATTATTATGTTTCCCCTATTTTAAAAATTCCCCTGAAGGCACTAGATAGATAGTATTAGAAGAGAGGATACCTCGTGAATCTAGTAGGGCTTCTTGGATTTTTGTGAGGCCACTAATGATTGGGTGGATACTAAAGCAGCCTGACCAACCCTGGTCTCCCTCTAGTGCTCTCTTGAACCCCCATTCAAACATCTAACTTTAATTCCATTTATAAAATGGATCCATTGAGGGGTTACATACCTAATAATTATATTCCTAAATCCAGTTAAAAATAAGACTCATCCACTAAATGAAAAGTCAAATTTTCTATTAATATCCAAACACCCACATAGGAAAGGTCATTACAATCTCCCCATCATAACACTTATATTCCTTGATAATTCCTTGTGTTCATATGTTTCCCTATCTCTTTCTACATTATCCACCAAAAAAATTTTAATATCCTTGATCCATTACCAAATTGTTGAAATATAACCAAGTAACAACCTCCAATTCAAGGTGATCTGACCACCAAAACTCAATCCAACACCCATCTTCATAACTAAAACACCAAGTTAGGACTTACCAAATCCCATATATCCCAAAAATAGATGGTTTTATCATTAAAATACCCATAATTCCTATGGTTATCCCACCCCCCCATAAAATTTATATTATAACCAACATTTTTTATGTTTTCGTTCCTCATCCATCAGAAAGTCATATTGAAACACTTCTCCTAACTTCCATCTACGCAACAAGCATTGTTTCAACTCACCAAATCTAAAAATGAAAATTAATATTGGTAAAAAGCTGGAACCTATCCTCTTTATCAAATTCTAAACATGTATGGACACATACCCTCTATATATGCATAATCTAGACCTATATCATTTTCCTTAAAAATCCTAGTTTGATTCTTGAAACAAACCTGTAACTCCAAAAGGACACATCAGATGTGTTTTTCAATGTAGCACGTCCAACTCTATATGCGAAAGAAATTCCAACCATCCTCAGTTATATCATATCAAAACTGATATACTCCAATTGCTGAGGCGTTACCAAATTACCCAATCACAATACTTTCATTCTTAGAGGAATTCAGTAATTATCTGCACACACATAATGAATTTTGTCCCCAACTCCCAGTGTGGACCTAGGGTTAGATCCTTAATTGTAAAAATCATAATTGTTTCCTAACATATATATAGATTCATCCCTGATCCAAGAACCCTCATGTTAATTTAATTCCAACTTGAACCTGAATTCAATACTCAATCTCAATTTACAACAACATATGACTTTGTATTTGTAATCCCTTGAGAAATATAGGTACACATATCTTTTTCTACACACTGGTATCCTAATTCTACCATGATGACTCAAAAGTCAATACCAAGCTTTAGAGACCCTTACATTATAATGGTCACACACCTATAACCAATAAATCACTCCCCATTATAGGATTTTCATTATTTTCACATCATAAGTGTAACTAGAAACCTATATGTCCCATGTTCCATCCACCAGATAACTCAAAGATTAGATGTTACTGTTTTTCTCCCACTATATAGGAAAAACAAAAACCAACTATTTACAATCCTCAACCTTCAAAAATAGCAACCATGGTATTCATAGATATTTATTCTATAACATGAGTCTCTCTCTCTCTCTCTACATTAGATAATGGTGAACTCCCCATCATACGGCTTCACTTATACCACTCTTATAGCATAACTCAATAAGACCAAAACCCAACATATGTATGATGCTCATCCCAATCCATTCTCATTACATCCACTGGCTGGTAGATTCTTCTTCTAGGTCAACCCTAATTTTTTATACCACTACACTCTAATCCCTTCATGAAATTTCCCCTCCTTATAGGGACATCTTAGCACTTATTCAAATGCCCTGATCCTCCCTACTTGCAATCATCTCATCAACTCTCGGTCAACTCTAATTAAGGGAGACTCATCAACTAAGACACACCATAGCCCCAGGACCCTCTTATAATCAATCAAAAACTAACATTCATGGTGGAACTATAGCCAACGCAGTTATCAAGATCCTATAAGAACCTAAACACCTGTAAATAGAACCTTAGGCGGTCCATTATATATATGTTTTAATCACCATGATCTCATCAAAACCTCAGGGTAACACACTCCCCCACAACCATTTTTCAACCTGACTCATAAACCCATCATTCACACATCACTGATTATAGTCTCATGCCCACTCAAACATCTGACCATGCCTCTTGGCCTGTTTGTCTCATCAAATTTAACGCATCCTCAATTTATTCACCCAACAAACCCAACATTCCTCAATAGTAAAAACTAACCACATTTCCACTCATCATCCTGCATATTTTTCCAATATCAAAAGCATCTTCTCGTGATCTAATACCCCTACACCACTACCAAGGGTTAGTATTGACCATTATATTGAATAACATGTCAAAAGATTGTAGGGTTAAGCATTTGAATGATCATTCCACTCCAAAACTAGTGAAAAACCAACCTTAAAACCAAATAACAATCACCCAAGGCAGTTCCCTTTAGAAAAACACCCAAATCATAACTATGAACATTCAAAAAACTCAATATCACCTTCCATGCATTTACCATACATGCCAAAACACATAGACCTACTTTGCATTCCTAAATCAACCATAACATCGAGTTAACACATATTGATGTCACCCAAGATCAACAAACCCATTGATTCAACACCATTTTGAGATATGTGATAAATATTTTTAGGCCCTCACACCTAGGCCCATAGATCAGGAACCACACAAACCACTACTCATGAGCAACGCTCATACCCCCTTTCCAAAATACATGATATTCAATGCACTAAGGATGACCACACACTCTAAGTCCCACAAACCCATATATACACATCCATTATCAATGGAAATATGAGTCATATAACCTTCTCTATGGTCCTACACATACCAAAAGGTCACAACCCACAAAGGTTATAAGCAATATAATATCGATATTCCACATCCTCAAGATCGCAACCCAACTGATGGTTCAGTTGGAAACATCCAACTATCTAGCACACTCAAACACATCAAGGTCTCAAAACTCATATCCATGGGTCCCACCACCTATTCCATACCATAATATTTTATGGTAAATTTCTTTTTAAATAAATTCATTAGCTTGTTTTGCACGCAACACTGAGTCCGAGTGAACCATGATCTATCAAATTAGCCTTTTAAAAAGTGATTATTAATAGTATTAACCAAATTATGAATATTATAAATTTTATTTTTAAAAATAAACTTCAATTTTGAATTAAAAATATAAAATTTGTCTTAGGGTGATTTTTTTTTATTTTTCAAAAAAGTTTCATTTTTGATGAATAGTGAAAAATACTTCATTGTTGTTAAAACCCAACTTTTTCATTTAAATAATTATTTTAATTTAAATAGATTTTTATGTAAAAAATAGAAAAATAATACATATATTAAACTAATTTAGTTCATTGGAATTTTTTTTATAATGTAATTAGATATAAAAATTTATTGAACCTTTGAACATCTCTTTTACTCGCCTTCTCGCCACATCCGC
Organism: Viscum album; assembly: GCA_963277665.1. Classification (NCBI taxonomy): domain Eukaryota; kingdom Viridiplantae; phylum Streptophyta; class Magnoliopsida; order Santalales; family Viscaceae; genus Viscum; species Viscum album. The sequence goes on along the minus strand of OY728139.1, from coordinate 124,658,550 downwards.
AAGATTAGCGTTAAACTTAATCTTAGCATTTTTGTGAATTGAAATTAAAAATATGGACGTAAATGGTTGTAATTATTATGAAATTTCTAGTATAATAGTATCAACTTAATTTTTTATTTCATAGTAACTTTAGTAATTTTTTATTTATTTTCCACAATTAAGAGTAAATCATGTAATTAAAGGTAAAAATAATATTATAATATTTAAATTTCACCCTAAAACATGTCCTAATTTCATTGGATAAGTTTTCTTGACCAAAATAAACCTTATTCTAGAATTATGATCCTTTTTAATCCACTTGTGTAAGATTATGACATTTATTATACTTTATTTAAAGAAGAGTTAAAAATGTTACTCAAATATTAATAACAATATCATTTTTAATACGAGTTTATATAAGTGATATGGTTGACTATAAATAGTATTTAGAAATATAAAATATTTATCTACATTATGGTATTTATTTATAATTTTAAAAAATAAATAATTAAATTAAATGGTGACATAATGATGATGCAATAATTGATTTATTAAAGGAAGAATCAATTAAATGATATTAATAGTATTAAAATAAATATAATTTGAAATATATGATTCAAAACATGAATTTTTTTGGATGACTTAGACATGTTAAGGATGTTTTAATGTAGTTTTTTCAAAGGAATCATGTTTTTATGATTTTTAAAAAAAAATCAAGTAATAAATAGTGTCAAAATTGACATAAATGAGATTTTAAAATAAATAATATTTTATTAAATGATATAAAATACATAAAAATACATATTTCAGAAAAATAACTATGATAATGTTAATTATGTCATAAATTATCCAAATTTTTTTCTTTTTTCATCTTATAGTAACTATATTAACCCTATAGTGTAAAAATACATGTAGTCATGATAAGAGTTAAATAGTTTAACTAAGGGTTAAAGTCAAAATATAAGGTTAATATTTTTAAATATACATGTATAAAATTAATTTTTTGAGTGTATTTCAACTAATAATCATATTATACTCTAAAAAACTCACTTTTGATATATTTTAAATCAAAAATAAATTTATATTAAATTAATAGTTTTGGAGTTTCCAAAAGTGCCCCTCCTCTCTCTTATAAAAGGGAACCTCTCCTTCTCTTTTATTAAAATATATAAATACCATTGTATTATCCAAAACCTTCCATTTCCCATCCAAACATCCCTAAATTCATTCTATAGTTCATAATTTTGGCATAAATTCAACCTAATAAGTATTTTTGTACAAATCAAAAGGAGATACTCGAAGAAGAGGTAATTGTTTTACCAAATCAATTCAATTTTTTTTATTATACTTACACTTAGTAGGTTGTTTCCTTAATAAATTAATAACTATAGTATAATATATATTCTTATATGTTATTATGACTATGGGACAACCATATTCCTCTTTTTATCCATCCTACGAATAACAATATCACCATGTGTACGTGCATACGGCTTACCATCTCCATATTTTGGTGTAATTATTTTTCATTACCACATTATTTGTATGAGTATAATGATGAATATAATGGATATAAATAATAAATATTAATTTATATCTATTCTTTATAAGTAACATATCATCCATTTCCTGTCCCCTTTACCATTATGGGAATGATATCATTGCTTGTGCGTACGTATGGCCTGCTGGTTCCATGACACGATGAGATTCATCTTCCACATTAAGCATTAAAGAATGATTTTAAATATATATATATAATAAATAAGTATGATATATATGAAATAATAATGCTACTATAATAATATATATATATACATACATGTCATTTACTTTCTTCCATTCAATACGATAAGAAAACGGAAACAATGTTCATGTGTTCGTACAACCTACCATCTCTATGAATAGTGTATTCTATTCCATATGTTATATAAATATATATATATAATGAATATATATTATATATAAATCATGTTTAAAATTCAAGAATTAATTAAATCATGGTCCAAGTAATATAACTATTTAAAACATGTACGATTAACAATACGATTATTACTCAAAACGTTTCTTTTAGTAGGAATTGTTAAGAAACAGATAATATAAAGTTATAAATTAATTATATATGATATCATAAATATTATTATGATTTTTTTACAAGTTAATAATATGTTTAAAACCACTATATAAAATTTTCAGATACGTACAGAGGGAATCGTACCTATGGTAAGGGTTAATTTCGCAATCTCATTATTATCTGAGGTTGTTTATATGTAAAGTATCTATTATGGCATATTTATCATCCATGTCCATATTTCTTAAAAAATAAAAATATTATTAATATTTATCTAAAATTATTTAAATTTATTTATACTAATTTTTGAATTTTTATAAAATTATTTGAAAATATTCTTTCTGTTTTTTTAAATGAAGTACTTTATGACTTTTTCGACAAAATAAGGAAGAAATGTTTTTTTAACTTATGCGGCGTGAGAGGATTTCTCTGACATCATGACACCTTAACATTTTGAAGTTTCCCTTACAATACTATAAGGTTATTTTTAAAACCAATGTTTTCCTTTATCATTGTGTGTCTTTTAAAAGATTTCAAAGTAAAAAAATGGGTTATTTTATTAGGAAATTTTTAATGGTTTTATTAGATTATTTTCATCTATGTCAACATAATTTGTTGAATATTATGTTTAGTTGAGGTTTATATCTTAAGATATCATTTACCATATTCCCTTGAATGGGTTATGATTTATTTTGATTGTGGATGTGTTATTTTGATACCATTCAAATCTTATGGTTTAAGAATTGACATTTTATATGCTAGTTTTAATACAATTATTTATTTTGGTTATGATTTACCCCTTTCATAAGAGGAATGCATTGGACTTTTTAAGTGTCAGGTGAGGCCCTCTATATCCTCTCAATTCATTGGTAGGTCTCATTATACAAATAATTTTGGGTTTTGGCTAATGTCTTACCTAATTATGTATGGTATCTTGGCTGAAGCATTGACAGTATGTTTACGATGTCCCACATTATGAATTCCCTCTTAATGAGATTAGTTATTGATATTGCATGTGATTATTATACTAGTATAATATCCATGTGTATGTTTATATGGAAATATTCGATTCATTTTTTCCATATTATGCTTACTATTTCATTTAAAAGGCTTGTGTTTTTATTATACACCTTGCCTTAAAATTTTATGCTTATCTATGATAGTTTCTACTATATTGTTCTCTATTACTGAGCATCTGAGCTCTCCCCTTTCTTATATTTTACTTTCTCAAGATTCCCAGATGTGTATTATGACTGATATATATGTTTAATCTAGGAGAATAATGGCATTATCAAAGGATTATTTATTTCCTATTTTATGTTTTTAATTGTAATGTAATGTTCATGTATGTAATATATTATTCAAGATAGATAAACCAATCGGTCCTTTAGGATTTGATTGCTTTTAATCATTTAAATGTATTTAAATAATGCACCAGCTCCGGGCTTCTAGGGTTGGAGCATTACATTTGGTATCACAAGAATTTTAGTAATAACCTTGGAAATTAGATTTAAAAAACATATATTAGGGAACATCACCCTAATATAGGCTTTGAGGATAATTATAGAAAAACATCCTATATTTTTAGTCAGGTAGAGATTATGTGTGCATTCCTAGAAATACATCTCTCCTTGGATACTACGATTGGATGCAGTTATGGTACAAATTTACCAAGGATTAATAACTCCAAAAGGTTTTCCAGGGCTGACTTAGGGTAACCCAGTACACGACAATGAGCCTTACTGCGCACCTGATTTGACACTCCTAGGGGATATGATTTTGATAATTCAAATTATCTATAAAAACTATTATAAAATATTTAAAATTAAATATTTCCTCAAGGAAACCATGTTTATGATTTAGAGATTAGTGAAGTGGCACTAAAAGCACATAGTTTTTCCATAACTTTTTAATTAGTTTCTAAAAAATAAATGAATAATTTTTCACTTTTTACTAAAAAAATGCACATTTTTATTTTTAAAAATAAATTTATTAATTAATAAAATTTTAAAAATTTATTTATTAATTAATCAATTTTTATAAATAATTATGTAAATTTTAGCCTTTAAAAAAATTAATTTATACTTATTAATTTTTATAGTCTTTTAATTTACTAATTAGTTTAGTTGTTCTATCCTGCATCACTTTTAAATAATATGACATGATTTTTATTTAATATTTTTATTTGTATTTAATAAATTTAGTCTTTAATTTAAACTTTCCACCTTTTAATCTTGAATAATTAAAATAAATTAACTTTATTAATCATTTCAATCTAATTTAGTTGATTTCATCCTATAAATTTAATTTAATAGTAGTTGTTATACTTAATAATTTAACTATTTAGTTTAATAATTTAGTCAGTTAAGAATTTAAGTTTTAATTTGGTAAACTAATGTGTTTTTTATTTTAAGTGTTCATTTAGTTATTTAATTAATTAATTTTGATTTTTAAAAATTTAAAATTTTAATTTTATGTATGTAGTTTAAAAAAATGAAGTCTCTGACATTATTTTTAGTCATTCAGTCTCACCGACGCACCCCTACTTTCTATTTCCACTATCATTTATTCATTTTATACTTTTTCATTTTTTTAGGATTCACCGAAACAACCCTTCCCTTTGATTAAATTACTAATTTTAAATTTTAATATTTTTCTTTTATCTTTTTCAATTTAGTTTAATTTTAATTCATTTAATTAATTAAAGTGTTAATCTAGTTTCATTTTATTTAGTTGACTTTATTTTAGTTTTTAATCTTAGATTAAGTTTATTTTAGTTTTATATTTTTTAATTTTTAGTTAATTAATTGTTTATACTTAATTAATTTAAGTTTTTTACCTTTTATTTATTTAATTTAATATTTTGTTTTGCAGCCATCTTTTTTATGAGTCACTGATGCACTATATTTTTACACATTTGGTGAGACCGATGTGCACCATTTTTTTCATTCTGTTGGTGAAATATTTATCACCGACACCGATGCAGTTCCTCTATCATGATACACTAACAGTCATATCTTAACTCCTACTGATGTTGTATTGGTCCCTCCCTTGTGTTGGGGAGAATCTCGATTCCAGACCGAAAATTGCTTGCCAAAATATTCGTGAGAAACTCGTCGAAATATGGAAGCGATATATGAAGAATAAATAAATCAGCACGCAAGACTTTTTTAACATGGAAAACCCCTCTGATGTGGAGGATTAAAAAACCACGGGGAAATTCCAAAATATCCACTATGAATCAAAGAATACAAGAATTCAAGTAATTCATGAACTTGAATTACAAATGAGAGAGCGTAGAAAACCTGTGTGAAAACCACACCCTGATACGCCTCTGCCTCCTCTCTGATAAACAACCCACTGACTCCATGTATCAGAAGATCAATCTATGACAAAACGTCACCCTTCTGTCGAAGAAACATCACTACCTCGAAGATCTTCACTCGAACATGCATCAGCCTCACGCCATCTTGCGGCTCCTGAATGATCTTTCCATCCTGATGTACCACCAATCTTCAATCGGGACACGCTACTTGATTATCACAATCAAGAAGACTCTTGATACATGGCTTAATCATTAATCACATCACTTTGGCTTCACACTTGTTGAACACCAAGATGCCACACATGCTACCGCCGACGCGGTAGCCCCCTTCTTACTCTCGGTGGACTACATCTTGAGCAGCTCTCTAGTTTTCCACCAACAGCTTACCATTTTAAAACATTCGTTGTTTCCTTTTTCAAATACAAATAAGATATGAAATATTATATCTTATATCTCAAAATCACCATGTATCTTCCATATTAATATTTAAACACTTATCTCATCTAAATAGATAAAAAAAGATATATATCCCCATGAGATACACATGTAGCCTTATCTGTGTGATATGATAAAAGATATCTCAAATTCCAAAACATATCTTATCTTAAATCTGGAAACAGCCATGTGTGGGCTGAACCCTAACAATATCCCCCTTCATCCCATCAAATGGAGATACCATCCAACAAAGTCAGTTGGACCAAAAACATGTTGGTATCACACCAACCACTATCCTCTGTAGGAAAATGATGACCCCTTTTTGCAACTCTGGCAGAAACCCGACTAATCCCCTTGAAAAAGAAACTAAAACGCCAAAGTCTTCATCATACCTGTGTCTACACCACCAATACCAGAATCAAAAATTTCTGGATCCCTCAAAATCATGATCGCCACAAAATCTAAAGCACCTGAAGGAAAAACTTTCTCCCCTTGCTCAAAATCCTGAGCAGCAAATGCATCACCTCAATCTTCAAAAATTAATTCTTTCTTCACCAGTCACAAATTCTGAAGAAAAGAATTAGGTGTAAGATCTGGAAAACCTCCTTCAACCTACTTTCCAAAACTTATTCTGCCTCATGCACGTGCCATTGATCCTCTTTAAAGATTCCAAAAAAAATTCTCACCACAAATTGCAAGCCCAAACCATCACCTCCGATGCCACTTGTTGGGGAGGATCTCGATTCCGGAACAAAAATTTCTTGCCAAAATATTCGTGAGAAACTCGTCGAAATATGGAAGCGATATATGCAGAATAAATAAATCAGCATGCAATATTTTTTTAATATGGAAAAAACCTCCTATGCGAAGGATTAAAAAACTACGAGGCAATTTCCAAATATCCACTATGAATCAGAGAATAGAAGAATTCAAGTAATGTCTGAACTTGAATAACAAATGAGAGAGCATAGAAAACCTGCGTTAAAACCACACCCCAATACACCTCTGTCTTCTCTTTGATAAACATCCCGCTGACACCATGTATTGAAAGATCAATATGTGAAAAAACATCACCCTTCTGTCGATGAAACGTCACTACCTCAAAGATCTTCACCCGAACATGCATCAGCCTCACACCAGCTTGCGACTCCTGAATGATCTTTCCATCCTGATGTATCGAAGATCTTCAATCGGGACACGCCGCTTGATTACCGCAATCAAGAAGACTCTCAATACATGTCTCGATCATTAATCACGTCACTACTGCTTCACACTTGTTGAACATTGAGATGCTGCACATGCTGCCGCCGACGCGGTAGCCCCCTTCTTACTCTCGGTGGACTACATCTTGATCAGCTCTCTAGTTTTCCACCAACATCTTTCCCTTTTAAAACATTCATTGTTTCTTTTTTCAAATACAGATAAGATATGAAATATTATATCTTATATCTCCAAATCACCATGTATTTGCCATATTAATATTTAAACACTTATCTCATCTAAATAGATATAAAAGATATATCTACCCATGAGATACACAAGCAGCCTTATCTGTTGATATGATAAAAGATTTCCCAAATTCCAAAACATATCTTATCTTAAATCTGGAAACACCCATGTGTGGGATGAACCCTAACACCTTGCTACCAACACTGATTGTCAGTGTCGGTCTCATCGATACCCAGCCTCTCTTCCAACCTTCACGCACAGCCTGAGACCAACACCCCTGCAAATTCTTTACTATCGACACTAACCGTAGGTTTCATTCTCACCTTCATCTCCATTCTTTCCATCACACCGATGTTTACCCAAATCATCTCACTGATATCCCATATTTCACCATCTCACTGACGCATCCTCTCATCTCGCATAAGTGGGACCGGCACTACCAATTCTTCATCATCACCTACTTCTACCAATCTAAATCCAGACTCAATCTCAACCGTTCTAACTTCATCAAACCAGATTCGAACCAGACTCTACTCAAACCAGATCAAGATATAAAAACTCAGATTTAGATGAATTCAAACCCAGATCTGAAACTAGTAGAAATCGAAGTCACCGCTGAAAGGTTGTGTCATAAAGAATGGAGAGGAACCATCCTGGAGCTGCTTCGTGAGGAGGACTCGATCTGGACAAACTCACCAGCCACCTGCCAATGTTTTTGGATTCACCCTGTGCTGTGGATTTGATGTAAAGGGAACCCGAGCTAGTTACCTAGGTAGGAGATTTCACAATCGCTACTACCAGAGGATGAACTTGGCAGCGTGGATGAAGCCGAAATCCCACCTTGCGTCGTGGAGAAGATGATGGGGGGAGGAAATAAAAAATAATAATAATAAAGTAAAACCAAATAAAAATTAATTAAACAAATATAATATGAAAATAAAACCAAATAATAAATATTATTATTATAAATTACAATAAATTACAAAAAATATAAATAAATAAATAAAATATAAAATAAAATATAAAATAAATTAATAAAAATTATAAAACTAAAATAATAATAATAATAATTTATAGATAAAAATAATTATTAATTTTAAAGAAACAAAAATAAAATAAGTTAATTTAAATTAATACTTTAATTATAATTTAACTTCTTAAATAAAATAATTAGAATTATAATAGAAAAATTAATAAATAAAATAATGTAACTATTTTAATTAAATAAATAATACTCTAATAAAATAACTAGTTACTAATAATATTAATTTAATAAAATAATAAATTAAAATAAAATTAAAATAAAATTTTAATAATTTAATCTAATTTTAATTTTCAAACATAATAAATTAATAACTATAATAATAATATTTAATTAAGGAATTGATTAGCTTAATAAAAATAATAACTCCTAGTAATCTTAATATAATAAAAATTCTAATTCGATAATACTAAGTAGATAATCGTTTAATTAATAAAAGTTCTATTAATAAATTATAATAATTATAAACATAAATATTTATTAATTAATAACAATTAAATTTTTAATACATAATATAACTTTAATTAAAAAATAATAATATTTAATTAATCCTTTTATCGTGTTTTTAACTTCTTTTTGTTGTTCTCTGTTATACAGATTCATTTCGGAGTTTAAATCCTGTCCAAATTCATGCTAATTAATTAACTAAAAGTTAGTTACAAGGTTGATTCAAAAATGTCGTGTGATTCACGAAAAAGCGTACATGTGCTATTACATGGTGAGGAACACTTGATGTCGCTGGAAAATAGGGGGTGACAAGCAGGAATGACAACAGGTTCAAAAGAGGAAGTACCAGGATTTTGGGTAGGGACAAACCATTCACAACTCACAACTGATCTCACAGAGAAAGAGAGAAGATAAGATCCGTAGATAGCCATTTATCGAATATCTGAGGAGTATAAGGAGTAGAGCAGGACAACTAATTATAGTTCGTAGGGGAGTTCTCATATTTTCAAGTTGGAGGTCATCATGGCCCCCAAAATTAAATTTATTACTCCTACACTAGCACAGTGGTACAGGGTCAATCCACAGGGAAAGCAGGTGAGTTTTCTAAGGTTTTATTCAAATTAAACTCCACTTTTGTCAACAGTGGAGGGGTTTTTTTATTTTTCTTTTAACTTTTAACTTTTTTTAATAGCTGTTTCTTATTTAAAGTGAACAATAAGAGAAACAAAGTTATTCAAAGAAAAAAAATCAAAAACTAAAAATAATGATAAACTAAGAAATATAGTAAACTCATACAAAGAAAACCATATACTAAACTAAAGCAGCAATGTTAAAGGATCATAGATCAAGAAAAAAATAACACTCAGAAATTCTAAACTTGCTGGTAAAAAAATAACTCTCCACTAAAATTTATTGAATCAAACCTTAAGAGTAGATTGATATATCTTCCTCACTAGAAGATACATAAAACAGAGGTATGACTTTTAGATTTTTCCACTCCAAAATTAATCCACTGCTAAAAAATTGAAGAATAATATAGTTAAAATAAAACTTTCCATAAAAATCCAATTGTAATGACATTAATGTTTCGAAAAGATGATGATCAAGTTCAATATTGCCAATTGAAATTGAATCAATTAATTTTTTACAGGAAGGTGTGAACAATTTAAATGAACATCAGAACTAATCTCAGTGATCAATTATGATGCCAAACAAGAGAAAGTGAAGAATTTAAAAGATAAACCAAACATGATTAAACTCATGGGCTAGAAATTCAGCCTATAATCATAATGAAATTTATCATTGAAAAAATCCAAAAATAGAGTACAAGAATTAAAGAAATAGGAGAAAGAACTCCCAAGTGCTGCTTTGTCTTCATGCTCCTTAATCTCCAGTGTTGCTCCTGCACTGCTCTTGGTACTCCCAGGAATTTTATACTCTCAAAAATATGTGTGCGTAAAATTCATAAAGAGAGACACAAAAATTCTGCTGCTACTCTTCCTTAAAACCCACTGTCATCTATTGAATGTGACCGCCACTTTCCATGAACTTAAACTCGTCTTTTACTATTACACCGCACACGTGTGTTTTTTCGCAAACCACACGTCGCATTAATTTTCCCTTGTAACTAACTCTTGAAGAGTTAGTTGAATGCACTTAGACATTTTTAAGGCCTTGGTGTGAACCTGTATAGATAAAATGGAAATTAATTAAATTAAATGTGTTAACTTATATAAATAAATAATCAACAGATTAAATAATGTAAGATTAAATGTTATTTAGTTTAAATTAATAGTCATTTTCTATAAATTAATTATAATTATTTTATTTGATAATAAACTTATTTTATTTAATGTTGATAAATGTTAATATTTATTTAATTAATTTACTTCCACAAAAGTTATTAATTTATTAAGTTGATAACTTAATTAATTTTAATATTATTAATAATTTTCATTAATTAGTTTATTATTATAGTTTAATATTTATATGTTTTATTATTTAATTAATATTTTTAGTAATTAATAATCATATCTTCATTATATTATATCATTATTTACTTAATTAAATTAATTAATTTAGTTAAATTATTAATATTTTCATAATAATTATAATTATTTTATTATAAAAGTTAAGTTATAAAAATTAATTAAATGTTAAGGTATTATTAAGTTGATTGATTTCATTAATCATTATTAAAATTTATGTTAAATAAGTTTTATTAATTATATATTTCATTAAATTGTTGTTAACTTTAATGTTATTATTTTATTAAGTTATTTATTTTTATTTATTAATGTTATTAATGTTAATTATAATTATTAAGTTTATTATTATTTTAAAATTTTAATTTTTCACTATTTTAAATTAATTATATTAGTTTGTTCTAATTTTATTTATAAATTATTAGTATTTTATTTTATCAATAAATTTTATTGTTAAATAATTATAGTTATTTAATATGTAACATTAAATTATAATTAGTTTATTTTAATTTGATTTATAAGTTATTAAAAATATATTTAGTTTAATAATGTTTTATTTTAGTTAATTAATTAAATAATTCTGTTTTATTAAAATTAATTATCTAATATTTATTATTTATTTGTAATTAATATTTTTTTATATTTTAATTTAGTTATTATTTTAGTTTAAGTTTTTATTTAAGTTTTCATTTAATTTTTTCTTAATATTATTCTCTTCCCCTCCCCCAATTCGGCGCAGCCCTAGGGGTCTTCTTTGGCGTTGTAATCCAGCCGACGACGCATCGGGGTTCCTCCATGGCGTGGCGGTAACCTTCGAGGTTCGTGCAGCTTGGGGTTTCTTAATTGTGGTGGTAGGTTCGACCAACTAGGCTCCTCATCTACGGCTTCAGGTTTCATTTACTACAGCACACAGCTCGGAATCCTCCTCTTCCTATGCCAAGCAGTTATGGCTTAGTCCACAGTGCAATTATATAACTCCACTGGAGCCTATGTGATCCTAATAAGTAGTTCAACTTCTTCAATTAGCGGTGCAAATGGGATCTCCATCGGCGGGTCGACTCTAGATCTAGGGTCGTTGATTGTTCTGTTCAATTCCTGTTTGAGTCTGTATGTTGATTAACTTTTGTTGAGTTTGAGTTTCAATCGGAAAAGTGGGTCGAGGATTCTCTACAGGTGAAACTGTCGGTATGAGGGTGAATGAAACAGGGGAGAGGTGTCATTGGTTTAAGGTTGATTCCCCTATTAGTGATGAGGTGGGAGGGCTGGAGTATGACATATGGTGTCGCGAGATTGTAGGTAGGAGGTGGAATCCATGGGTTGTGCTATCATCATCGGTGTGTAGTAAGGTATCAGTGATACCGTGAGGAAATGATCAAAATCGGTACCTCAAAGGAACTACCAGTAGCATAGGAGGTGGAATGGAGGGATGCGTGTCGGTGTAAGGTTGAGAGACTGATGGGGAAAAGAGGGATCGGTGAGACCGATAAAAGAAAATAATGCAATGGTGAAAAAGTGAGGTTGTTGGTGTGTCGGTAACTCTGATTGTGAGGAGAGACTGACGTTGATGGATTGTGAAACTGATTCCTATGTGCAACGGTATTGGTGGCACCGATTAAGAATGGTGACACCATTGATCAAAAGTGAAAAGGGAGTGGGAAGCAGTGTTACTAACTTGCTGTAAAATTTTAATCAAAATTAATTACTTAATTAAATTAAATAAAAGCATCTAAAACATAGACTTAAATTAATTAAAATACTTAATTGATTAATTAAATAAAAACATGAAAACTATAATAAACTAAAATAAAACTAAAATAAGTTAACAAAAAACTACAACGGGTTATTAATTAAATTAATTTAATTATAAAAATACAAAAGTACATATATTTTGTAAAAAAAGAAAAAATAAATCATTAAATCATTAAAATTTAAAAAAATGTGGAAATACTATGTAAAAATTAGGCCACATCAAAGAAGATTCCATGCCTCATATGTGAAACTACTTAGTGACACATCTCAATTCAAACCTAAGATCTAAATCCAAGAGTGACAATAGGTTAAATTTATGTGGAATTAATAACATAACCAATGAAACTTTGTACTTTGACTCATCACCTAGGTTCCAAAAATAAATATTTTTAATGAATCACCTTATTGATACAAACTAAATGATTATCAAATAAACCAATTGCCCCCTTCTTCATTTGGTGTTCATCATTCCCCTCACCTTAATGAACTCATTTTTGACCATAGACACTTTATTTTATTTTTTCCAATCCATGTATCATGTGTAAAGCACTGTGCAATTCACTTATTAAAGGTGTACAAAGGGATTATAGTAAACAGAGATGCACCCAGCATCTAGGGTCTCAGAGATTCACTGTGGGATCCCAGATGCCCAAAATACTTTAGTTTTAAAAGATTTATATAAAAATCATTTACATTGTCTCACTTAGGTAATTAATTTAATAATTAAATTTAATATTAGTTCCCTTGAATCAAGATCAACCTTCTAGTTCCAAGGGTTATGATCATAACTCCACTAACAGGTTACCCATATCACTCTCAAAAAAAGTTACTAAACCAAATTTCTATTAAATCACTAAGTATATTCACTCAATAATCATTCAACTTTATCAAATTCAGATTCAAAAAAGTATTAACTACTATTCATATGACATCCTTAAGCAAGACTCATTTGAGAGATTTTGTAAATCCAGAAATTGTGAAATAAATATTGAAAACATTTAACCATTTTTTACAAAATATATTTTAAGTTGTAGTGGGAATTGATGGGCTTACATTTAAGCACAGTTAATCTTAGCCAAGAATTGATCCCCTCCCCCACACTTAAAACCTAATTTTTCCCAAATTTGAATTCTAAAGTGAAGATTTACAATTTAACAAATAAAATTAAAAACCGATTTTCAATTTAGTAGATTTATGACATGTATCAAGGGTCTCATTGAAGTATAAATAATATTGTTTTCCACAAAGATTAATTTCCAATAGGTATTCATCCAAAGGCATGCATAATCATTAAATCTAGTGAATAGTTTCAAAAACATATCAAAAGTATCATGTAACTTGTGTGGGTGCACAGTGAATTGGGGTGAAAGCAACTTCAGAAAATATAATTTAGTTGAATGTACAATAAAGCAGACATAGGCACTCTAAACACCCCAACCTAATGAAAATTCAAAAATCCATCCTATATGTACCCCCCCCCCACACACTTAAGTTCAAACAGTGAAGTGGTTTTGATAACAATGAAATTTAGTTTTCAGTAGTGAGGTATATGCACAATTTTCAGTAAAAATACAAGCAACATACTTTTAATGCAAGTAGAATTTTTAAAGCATCAACATGTTGAGCCGATTTTTTTTAGAAGTAACAATCATTGACACGCCATTAACAGTTTATCAGCAAGTCATCATTGAGATGACTCACTGACAGTATTTGAACAGTGGTTCAAATGAACTATCAATGACTTTTATAGTGAAAGTAACACGAAGCATAAATAAATGTAGATATAAAAAATGAAATAACTTCCCTGACTAAATTTGTTAATATTCAGCATGGGAATTCCACTCCTCTATTGAAACTAATTAGCAGCATCCTGAAAACACAGAGCATGAAAACCAAAAACAAATATCCATCAGAGATATAGAATTCATAAAAAAGAAAAGAAACACTTTATCCAAAACAAAAACAATATAGAAATGTAAACAAAGAAAGAGCATGGGTTGACTCCCATGAAGCACTGAATTTAAAGTCTTCAGTTATACTTTATTTAATTAAATTTCTTTTATTTATTAACATAGAAAAACCCATGGGTTGCCTCCCATGCAACGCTAGATTTATAGACCCCAACCAAACTCACCTAGAACTAACTGTAGTCACTAGGTAGATGTGGTTTCCTTAATAGGAACCACCACATGTGCTTGGCCCAATTGATTTTAATTTAAAAATAAATTTTAGGGGAACCAAGGCTTGGAAAAACAAAAACCAAACTCTCATGAACTGAATGAACCCATAAGTAGAACCCTTTAATAGTTAGGGGCATGGTGTTTTCAACTTCCAGATTATATTCCAATTTATCAAGAATTGAATTAAAATGAAACAAAATCATTGAACTAAGTGATCCTAAGGGCGTGGAATTTTCCTCAAATCTATCTTTATGAACTTAAAAATTATCAGGTTTAAATTAAAGGGTGATTGTGGGTGAATTATGATTTTCAAGTTCATGAATGATGTCAATTAAGTGCTGAATAGAATCATGTAAATTGGAGCTCAAGTGTAATTCCTCCTCAAAACTACTATCAGCTTCAAGGAAAGCTTAAGCATTTGACACAGTTGAGGATTGAAGTGACAGACAATGAATAGAATTAATTTTATCACTAATAGATTCATATTTAGAAATGTTATAAATCTCGTCCAAAAGTTCATCATCAGTTAAATTTCACTAAACATCTACTTCTTCTGATAAAACAATTTTGCGTCCATCATCTAGTGTGTGTTCAACCTCTACGTCAAGTTCTTGTTCAAAAAGCTCATTTTCTAAAACATTGTTTATAGTGTGTTGAAAAAGGTTCAGTTTAGGAGAAGAAATGTTCAATTAAGATTCAATAAGCTCATGTTCCAGATTTATCATACTCAAAAATTTATTCCCAGTTATGACATCACTACTTTTAATCTCATTACACAAAGTTTTAGAAAATTTAAGACAATGTAAACATGGTAGTGAAAGTTCATTATTCAACTTTTCTTCAAAAAACATTACCTCAAATTATTCATCAAAAAATATTTCAAAAATTATTGTGTTTCCTATTTCAAAACATGGAAGCGTGGTTTTTCACTCAGGATCAAAAACTTCAAATTCCATATTTTCTAGTTTATTATTCTTTTCCAGATTATACCTAATTTCAAGTTCATATTCAGTGTTTATGATTTCAATAAAGTTGGGTGAAGAGTTCTTGACATTAATTTTTTTTTATTTCCATGTTCTCTTCAACCCGCGTGATTTCATTTTCAAAACTCTTAAAACAATGATTTTTCTCCAAAGTAGGAATCATGAAGAGAATTGGGATTTCTTTTACAATCTGTTTCGGTTAATTTTAAAAAAAAATTCAACTAGCCTTCATTAAAGTTCTTTGTGTAATTTTAATTGTTATTTTATTTGTTAAATGAGTTCGTTATTTCAAACATTAGTTCAAAAGAATCATATTTTTCAAAGTAAAGTGTTGTTTCCATATTTCATTATCACTTTCCTCTTCAAATCCATTTTCAAATATTTTATAAGCACTTTTCTTTTCACTCAGTTTCAACTTATTCCAGTTATTTAACCCTTATTTTTAATTCTAAGATCATATTTTCTAATCTTTTCATTATTTGATCTTGCTCTCATGAATATCTAAGTTGAATTTCATGGGTTTGATTAAACCAGGAATTCCAATCATGCTCCTTAGAATACAATTTGGTTTCAATTAATTCAAGTTTATCTTAGAATTCAATATTAGACTCAAATTGTTAATTTTCTTCAATGTAATCAATCTGTTCTGGCTGGTTATAGACACACTACCAAGGAGTGTGCCCATATCAGTCACAGAAATCACAATGAGGCCCAGGCCGATTCAAGATCTCATGTATTTCCATTTCTTTATAACAAAAACAGGTTAGACACACATCCAATTTTCAAATAACAATTTCTTTTTTGAAGTTCAAAACAACCAGCAGATTCAAGTTCATAGATTTTTTTTAAAGAATATTTTTTTATATGTGTTTTTATTAAAATATTAGACTCTCAGTGCATACCTTCCCTGACAATGACACAAAATTTTGATCCAAGTTGTACGTCGTCATGGCCCTCAAAATTAAATTTATTAATCCTACACTAGCATAGTGGTGCAAGTTCGATCCACATGGAAGGTAGGTGAGTTTTTTAAGGTTTTATTCAAATTAAACTCCACTATTGTCAGTAGTGGAGGGGATTTTTTTATTTTTCTTTTAACTTTTTAATTTTTTTTTATATTTTTGTCTTATTTAAATAGAATAGTAAGAGAAATAAATTTGACCAAAGAAGAAAATCAAAAACTAAAAATACTGATAAACTAAGAAATATAGTAAACTCATACAAAGAAAACCATATACTGAAATAAAGCAACAAGGTTAAAGGAGCACAGATCAAGAAAAAAATAAAACTCGGAAATTCTAAACTTACCGATAAAAAAAATAACTCTCCACTGAAATTTATTGAATCATGCCATAAGAGTATATTGATATATCTTCCTTTCCAGAAGATAAATCAAATAGAGGTATGACTTTAGAGTTCACCATTCCAAATTTCATCCACTGATAAAAATTTGAAGAAGAATACAGTTGAAATAAAACTCACCGTAAAACTCCATCTGTAATGAAATTAATGTTTCAACAAAATTATTATCAAGTTCAATATCACCGATTGAAATTGAAGCTTTGAATTTTTTACAGGAAGGTTTCAACAGTTTAATTGAACATCAGAACTGATCTCATTGATCAATTTTGATATCAAACAAGAGAAAGTGAAGAATTTAATAAATAAACCAACCATCTTAAAACTCTCACTCTAGCAATTCATCCTATGATCATAATGAAATTTATCATTGAAAACATCCATAAATAGAGTACAAGAATTAAAGAAAGGGGGGAAGAACTCCCCAGGTGCTGCTTTTCCTTCAGACTCCTTAGTCTCCTGGGCTGCTCCTGCGGTGCTCTTGGCTCTCCTAGGATGTTTCCACTCTCAAAAAGATGTGTGTGTCAAGTTCAGAATAAGAGAAACCAAAATTATACTACTACTCTCCCTTAAAACCAACTGTCATCTACTGCATGTCACCACCACTTTTCACTGAATTAAACTTGTCTTTTACCATTGCACCGCACACATGTGTTTTTTCCAAAACCACACATCGCATTAGTTTTTCCCTTGTAACTAACTCTTAAAGAGTTAGTTGAATACACCTCGATGTTTTTAAGACATTTGTGTGATCTTGTATAGTTAAAACAAAAAGTAATTAAATTAAATATGTTAACTTATATAAATAAATAATCAATATCTTAAATAATGAAATATTAAATTTTATTTATTTTAAATTAATAGTCATTTCCAATAAAATAATTATCTTTATTTTATTTGATAATAAACTTATTTTATTTAATGTTGTTAAATGTTAATATTTATTTAATTAATTTACTTCGACAAAAGTTATTAATTTATTAAGTTAATAACTTAATTAATTTTAATATCATTATTAATGTTTATTAATTAGTCTATTATTATAGTTTAATATTTATATATTTGAATAATAAATTAATGTTTTTAGTAATTAATAATCGTATCTTTATTATATTATATTATTATGCACTTAATTAAATTAATCAATTTAGTTTAATTATTAATATTGTCATAATAATTATAATTATTTTATTATAAAATTTAAGTTATAATAATTAATAAAATGTTAAGGTATTATTAAGTTGATTTATATAATTAATCATTATAAAAATTTAAGTTTAAGAAGTTTTATTAATTTTATATTTCATTAAATTATTGTTAACTGTAATGTTATTATTTTATTAAGTTATATATTTGCATTTATTAATGTTAT
The DNA here is from genome assembly GCA_963277665.1 of Viscum album. Taxonomy (NCBI): domain Eukaryota; kingdom Viridiplantae; phylum Streptophyta; class Magnoliopsida; order Santalales; family Viscaceae; genus Viscum; species Viscum album. The sequence continues at coordinate 124,640,177 of OY728139.1, read as the reverse complement.
TAATGTTAATTATAATTATTAATTTTATTATTATTTTGAAAATTAAATTATTTACTATTTTTAATTAATTAGATTTGTTTATACTAATTATATTTATAAATTATTAGTATTTTATTTTATCAATAAATTTTATTGTTAAATAATTATAATTATTTAATATGAAACATTAAATTATAAGTAATTTATTTTAATTTGACTTAGAATTTATTACAAACTTATTTATCTAATAAAGTTTTATTTTAGTTAATTAATTAAATAATTCTGTTTTATTAAAATTAATTATCTAATATATATTATTTATTTTCAATTAGTATTTTTTTATATTTTAATTTATTTATTATTTTAGTTTATGTTTTTATTTAATTTTTTTTAATATTATATTCCTCCCCTTCCCCCAATTTGGAACAACCTTAGGGGGTCTTCTTTGACGTTGTAATCTAGCTGATGGTGCATGGGGGTTCCTCCATGACGTCGTGGCGATGGTCCAGGTTCATGTAGTTCATATTTTTTTACTTGTGGTGGTGAGTTAGACCAACTTGGATCCTCCCCTGCGGCTTCAGGTTTCATCAACAGCGGCGCACGGCTTAGAATCCTCCTCTTCTTGTACCCAGCAGTTCTCTCTCGATCCAAAACACAAATCCACATCTCCAACGGAGCCTCTATGATCCTAAGCAGCATGTCTTCTTTAATTTACAATGCAAACAGGATCTATATTTGTGGTTTGACTCTAGATCTAGGGTCATTGATTGTTTCGTTGAATTCCTGGTTGATTTTGCATATTGATTAACTTTTGTTGAGTTTGAGTTTCAATCGGCAAAGTGGGTTGAGGATTCTATGTAGGTGAAATTATCGGTATGAGGGTGAATGAAACAAGGGAGAGGTGTTTTTGGTTTGAGGGTGATTCCGCCGATGGTGATGAGGATGGGTGGGCTGGATTATGACAAATGGTGTCATGAGACTATCAGTAGGAGGTGGAATCGGTGGGCTGTGCTATCTGTGTCAGTGACACTGATGAGGAAAGGATCGGTATCGGTAGCTCAAAGAAACTACTAGAAGAATAGGAGGTGGAAGGGAGGGATGCACATCAGTGTGAGGTTGAGATATCGATGTGGAAAAGAGGGATCAGTGAGACCGATAGAAGAAAATAATGCAATGGGGAAAAAGTGGGGTAATAGGTGTGTCGGTAACTCTGATAGTGAGAAGAGACTAACACTAATGGATTGTAAAACCGATGACTATGTGAAATAGTATCAGTGGCACCGATTGTGAATGGTGACACTACTGAGAAATAGTGGAAATGAAGTGGGAAGCAATGTCGGTGACTCACTGCAAAATTTTAATCATAATTAAAAACTTAATTGAATTAAATAACAGCATCTAAAACTTAGACTTAAATTAATTAAAATACTAAATTGATTATTTAATTAAAAACATAAAACTATAATAAACTTAAACTAAAACTAAAATAAGTTAACTAAAAACTACATTGTGTTATTAATTAAATAAAAATGAATCATTGCAATTACAAAATTAAATTATTAATTGAAAACACTTAAATTAATAAACTGAATTAAGATAAAGCTAAATCAATAAAATGTTAAACATAAAATTTGTTAAATAAGTTTTATTATAGGGATAGTGGTGAGTGAGAGTGTACCACGTTGGTGACAAAATGGGTCACCGTTAGTGGAAAAAGAAAGTAGGGGAGTGTAACGGTGGAATCATTGAATTAAAATTTAATTTTCAAACAAGGAACTAAAGTATTAAATACTTAAAAGGATAAATTTCTTAATTAAATAACTAAATGAAAACTTAAAATTAAAAACACATTAAATTATTTAAATTATAAAAATATTAAAAACTTAACAAAATAATCAAAGATAGAAATTAAAAAAGTTAATTAATTTTAATGAATCTAAATTAATGGATAAATTATTAAATTAAAAACTAAGTAAGATAGATACAAATAAAATAATTTAATGATAATTTAATAATAATATGAATTTATTAAAATGCGAGAATATTTAAAATAGCACTAAAAATTGATGAATTAAAAGTTCAGAAAAATTAGCAAGAAATAATCAATCATTTTAAGGACTAAAATTATGTAATTAATTATAAAAAATTATTAATTAATAAATTTATTTATAAAAATAAAAAAGTACATATATTTACTAAAAAGAGAATAAATAAATCATTAAATCATTAAAAAAATAAATAAATAAAATTGGGAAAAACTATGTAAAAATAATGCCATATAAAATTACCCCACACTTAAGCATTGTTTGTCCTCAAACAATCTCATGTTTTATTATCATTGAGAAATAGAAAAATGTTTTAGGATTCAGTTCAATATGTAACATGTTGAGTAATTTGAATCATAGGACAGAAACATGTCAAACGAATTTTGAAAAGAAATTTTCAAATTTAGTCTTGGCTAAAATAAATACTCAAAGGGTAATCAATATAGAAAAGATTATTATATCAAAGAAGATGTCCTACTTCATTTGTGAAACTGTTTAGAGACTCATCTCAATTCAAATCTAAGATCTAAATCCAAGAGTGACAACAAGTTAAATTTATGTGGAATTAAGAACTTTACCAAAGGAACTTTGTACTTTGACTCGTCACTTAGGTTCTAAAAATAAATATTTTTTTATGAATCACTTTATTGATACAACCTAAATCGTTACCATATAAACCAATCTCCCCCTTCTTCATTTGATGTTCATCATTCCCCTCACCTTAATGAATTAATTTTTGACCATAGATGCTTTATTTTATTTTTCCCAATCCATGTATCATGTGCTAAGCACTATGAAATTCACTTATTCAAGTTGTACAAAGGGGTTATAGTAAATAGAGATGCACCTAGCATCTAGGGTCTCATAGATTCACTGTGGGATCCCAGATGCCCAAAATACTCCAGTTTCAAAAGATTTATATAAAAATCATTTACATTGTCTCACTTAGGTAATTACTTTAATAATTAAAGTTAAGATTAGTTCCCTATAATCATGATCAAACTTCCAGTTCCAAGGGTTATGATCATGACTCCACTAACAGGTTACCCATATCACTCTCAAAATTAGTTCCGAAACCAAATTTCCATTAAATCACTAAGTATATTCACTCATAAATCCTTAAACCTTATCAAATTCAGATTCAAATAAAGTCTTAACTATCAATAAAACATCATACTTAATAAAGTCTTATTTGAGGGATAATGTAAAGCCTAAAATTGTGAAAGAAATTTTGAAAACCTTTAACCATTTTTTACAAAATATATTTTAAGTTGTAGTGGGAATTGATGGGCTTTAATTTAAGCACAGTTAATCTTAGTCCATAATTTACCCCCCCCCCCCCCAACTTAAAACCTAACTTTTTCCCAAAGTTAAATTCTAAAGTGGAGAAGAACAATTTAACAAAAAAAATTCAAAAAAAAATCAATTTAGTAGATTTATGACAAGTATCAAGGGTGTCATTTATGTTCAAAGAATATTGTTTTACGCAAAGATTAATTTATAGCAGGTTCACATCCAAAGGCATGCATTATCCTTAAATCCAGTGAATAGTTTCAAAAACAGCTCAAAAGTATCATGTAACTTGTGTGAGTGTATAGTGAATTGGGGTGAAAGAAAATTCAGAAAATATAATTCTGTTGAATGTAAAATAAAGCAGACAAAGGCACTCTAAACACCCCAACCTAAAGCATATTCAAAAATCCATCCTACATGTACCCCCACACTTAAGTTCAAGCAGTGAAGTGGTTTTAATAACAATGAAATTCAGTTTTCAATAGGGAGTCACAAGCACACTTTTTAGTAAAAAGACATATAGCAGACTTTTAATGCAAGCAGAATTTTTAGAGCACCACCATGTTGAGCTGAATTTTTTAAGAAGTAAAAATCACGAACACATTGTTAACATTTTATCAGAAAGTCACCATTGAGATGAATCACCGCCAGTAGTGTGACTGTGGGTCAAATGAACTATCAGTGACTTTTATAGTGAATGTAAGAAGGAGCAGAAATAAATGTAGAGATAAAAAATGAAAGAAATTACCTAACAAAATTTGTTAATATTCAGCATGGGAATTCCACTCCTCCATTGAAACCAATCAGAAACATTATGAGACCACAAAGCATGTAAACCAAGAACAAATATTCAGTAGAATAAAAGTATTCAATATAAATCAAAGCAACACTTTATTCAAAATAAAAACAATACAGAAATGTAAACAAAGAAAGAGCATGGGTTGACTCCCATGAAGAACTGAATTTAAAGTCTTCAGTTATAATTTATTTAATTAAAATCTTTTCTATTTATTAACAAAAAAACTATGGGTTTCCTCCAATGAAGTTCTATAATTATATTTCCCATCTAGACTCACCTAGAACTAAACGTAGTCACTAGGTGGAGGTGGTTTCTTAATAGGAACCACCACATGTGCTTGGAATAATTTTTTAATGGAGAAATGAATTTTGTAGGCACCAAGAATTAGAAAAATAAAAACCAAACTCTCATCAGCTGAAAGAACCCCTAAGTAGCACCCTTTAGAAGTTGTGGGCATGATGTTGTCAACTTTCAGATTATATTCATATTTATCAAGAATTGAATTCAAATGAAGATACAACATTGAACTAAGTGGTCCTAAGGGTGTGGCATTGTCCTCAAAGCTATTTTTCTCAACTTTAACATTAATAGGTTTAAATTCAAGGGTGATTGTGGGTGAATTTTGATTAAAAGGATCCTGAAGTAGATCAATTAAGTGATGAATAGAATCAGATACATTGGATCTCAAGTGTAATTATTCCTCTAAACTACTATCAGCTTCAAGGAAAGATTCAGCACCCGACTCAATTGAGGACTGAAGTGACAGATAGGGAAGAGAATTAATTTTATGACTAACTAATTCAGATTTTACAATGTTATAAATCACTTCCAAAAGTACCTCATCAGTTAACTTGCACTCAAAATCTACTGATTCTAATAAAACAATTCTGAATCCATCATTTAGTGTGTGTTCAACCTCTACTTCTAGTTCTAGTTCAAAAGGCTCATTTTCTAAAAAAATGTTTATAGTATGTTGGAAAAAGTTTAGTTTAGGAGAAGAAATTTTCAATTTAGCCACAAAAATTTTATGTTATGGATTGATCATTCTCAAAAATATATTCCCAGGTATTACATCACTACTTTGAATCACATTACACAAAGTTTTAGAAAATTTATTACTATGTAAACAAGGTATTGAAAGTTTATAAATCAACTTTTCTTCAAAACACATTACTTCAACTTCTTATTCCAAAAATATTTCAGAAATTATTGGATTTATAGTTTCAAAACATGGAAGAGTGTTTTTTAACTCTGTCTCAAAAACTTCAGATTGCATGTTTTCTAGTTTATTATTATCTTCCATATTATACCCATTTTCAATTTCAGATTCAGTGTTTATGATTTTAGTAATGTTGGGTGAAGAGTTGTTGATGTTAAATTTTTTGATTTCCATGTTCACTTCAACCCAAGTGATTTTATTTTCAAAACTCCTAAAATAGTGATTTTTTTCAAAGTAGTAATCGTGAAGAGATTTGGGATTTCTTTTATAATTCGTTATAATTCATTTTGAAAATTTTCCAACTCATCTTCATAAGGGTCCTTTGTGGAATTTTCAATGTTATTTTCTTTATTTAATGAGTTGGTTGTTTCAAAATTTAGTTTAATAGAATCATATTCTTCAAAGTAAAAGTGTTGTTGTCGAGTTTCACAATCACTTTCCTCTTCAACTCCATTTTCAAATCTTTTATAAACACTTTTCTTTTCAATCAATTAAACTTATTTTGGTTATTTTACCCTTATTTGTAATTCTAAGATCATATTATCTAATCTTTTCATTCTTTGATCTTTCTCTTATGAATATGTAAGTTGAATTTCATGGGTTTGATTAAACTAGGAATTCCAAGAATCCTCCATAGCATCCAATTTGTTTCAATTAATTCATGTTTACCTAGGAATTTAGGATTAGACTCAAATTTTTCATTTTCTTAAATGTAATAAATTTCTTATGTCTGGTTATAGAAACATTGCCAAGAAGTGCTCCCATAATGGTCACAAAAATACCAATGAGGCCCAGGTTGATTCTAGTTCTCATGTATTTCAATTTTTTTATAACTAAAACAGGTAAAACACACATCCAATTTTCAAGTAATAGGTTTTTTTAAGTTAAAATAATAAGCAGATTCATGTTCGTAGTTTTTTAAAAGAATATTTTTTATATATTTTATTATGTTTTTTCTTAAAACCCTAGACTTTCAGTGCATGCCTTTCTCGGCAACAGAGCCAAATTCTGATGCAATCTATATGTCTTCATGACCCTCAAAATTAAATTTATTACTTCTAAATTAGCACAGTGAAGTAGGGTCAATCTAAAGGGAAATGAGAGTTTTTCTAAGGTTTTATTCAAATTAAACTCCACTGTTGTCAGAAATGGAGGGGATTTTTTTATTTTTCTTTTAACTTTTTTATTTTTTTTATATTTGTGTTTTATTTAAGGCGAAAATTAAGAGAAACAAATTTCACCAAAGAATCAAATCAAAAACTAAAAATACTGATAAACAAAGAAATACAGTAAACTCATACAAAGAAAACCATATAATAAAATAAAGCAGCAAGGTTAAAGGAGCATAGATCAAGAAAAACATAACACTTATAAATTCTAAACTTGCTGGTAAAAAAATATCTCCCCACTAAAAGTTATTGAATCACACCTTAAGAATAGATTGATAAATCTTCCTCTTAAGAAGAAACATCAAATAGAGGTATGTCTTTTAGATTTCACCACTCCAAAATTCATCCACTCCTAAAAATTTGAAGAAAAATACAGTTGAAAAAAAACTCTTCGTAAAACTCCAACTATAATGATGTTAATGTTTGAACAAAATAATGATGAAGTTCAATATCATAGATTGAAATTGAAGCTTTGAATTTTTTACAGGAAGGTTTCAACAATTTAATTGAACATCAGAACTGATCTTGTTGATCAATTTTGATATCAAACAAGAGAAAGTTAAGAATTTAATAAATAAACCAACCAAGCTTAAAACTCTCATGCTAACAATTCATCCTATGATCAAAATGAAATTTAGAATTGAAAACATCAATAAATAGAGTACAAGAATTAAATAAAGGGGGAGGAAGAACTCCCTAAGTGTTGCTCTACCTTCAGGATTCTTAGTCTCTAGGGATGCTCCTATGCTGCTCTTGATTCTCCCAGGAAGTTTCTACTCTCAAAAACATGTGTGCATCAAGTTCAGAATGAGAGACACTTAAATGCTGCTCCTACGCTTCCTTAAAACCCATTGTCATCTACTACATGTCACGACCACTTTTCACCAACTTAAACTTACCTTTTATTGGTGCACCGCACACGTGTGTTTTTTTGCAAACCACACTTCGCATTAGTTTTTCCCTTGTAACTAACTCCATAAGAGTTAGTTTAAGGAACCTAGATGTTTTTAAGGCCTTGGTGTGAACCTACACTGTTAAAATAGAAAGTAATTAAATTAAATATGTAATGCCCTGACCCCAATTACCCAGAGTCGGTGCATTTTTACATAACATTGGCATGATCACAAGGAAGATCAAATATCAAAAGACTAATTAGTTTAGTAGCCTTGGAAACACTAGATATATTCATAAGTCTTAAATTACATCATAAAAATGAAGACTAAAACAACATAGTCTCCATAGTACACACTCATATCCCCACATACTATCCCAGCTTGTCATTCATAAATTATTTCTTCAAATCCTGGGAAAAATAAAACATTGAAAGGGGTGAGCTCAGATGCTCAGTAAGAATAAAAATATAGAAAAAACATTCATAAATAAGTATAAACATTTAAGGCAATGTATAGCTAAAACAAAATCCTTTTAAACTTGAACTTCAGCATAATATGGCGAAGATAAAATGAAATAATTCCATTTAATTATTCACATGGATATTCTACTAGTCTAATAATCACATGAAATATCAATAATCACTTTCATAATGATGGAATGCATAATGCCAGACTATCATAACCACATAGCCAAGGCCTCGTGCCAAGACTACAAATAAGATTTTGTCAAGGCCTTGTGTCAAGACACTAGTTTGTATCATGAGACCTATTGATGCATCGAGGAGATATAGAGGGCTCCACCCTTCACTTACTAAGTCCAATGTATTCCTCATATGAAAATTTTGAAACATAACACAACCATTCTTATTACAACTAGCATACAAAATGTCAATACTTTAACCACAAACCATGAATGGTATAAAAATAGCACATCCACAGTAAAACATAACTCATTTGATACAATATGGAATATTTTATTATATCATATTATCCTCAATCGATAATAATGAAGGATATTGACATAGATTAAAATAATCATCAAACTATTAAGAGAAATATCCCCCTTTTTCTTGAAAACATTTAAAAGTCTCACTATTTTTCAGGAAGCCATTTAAAGTAGATTTTTGAATCAAAGTGTATCATACCACTTTGAAACTATTAAAAGTAATTTTAGTTTTAAAACATTAATGTCCATATAAATAAATCTTTAAAACCATTTTTAAAACATGGAAATTAATGATAAAGATTTAAAAGAATAAATCTTCAAAACATTCAAAAATGATATTTTAGTTAGAGTTTCTAACCAAAGGAGAGACACTTTAATACAAATAATTGAGGTGATAAAAACTTTTTAATATCTTGAGAATAAAGGGATTCATGATATACTATGTCAAAGTACATTATATACACCATATAAAAGTTATTTAGTGTATAACAACAAAGGAGTCTCAATGGAATGTAATTTGAGATGAAACTTATTATAAAGACTGTATCCTTAGGTTAAGGATAAATCAATGGCATAATTATGTGTGAAATATATAAATACACTCAATATGATTGGATATTCAGTGTAAATCAATCAAAGGAAATTCACACATATTCTTGTAAAAACAACACCAATGAATTAGATGTTAACTCAATAAACGGAGATTGAGTTAAAATTACTCTTATCAAGTTCGTACCGATGACTATAGAATTTATCAATGGAGTGATTATGTGTATCAAAAGTATATCCACAGAATGGGAAGTGGAAATTATGACATAATCAAATGAATAGTGATTCCACACATAATCTTGCTGTAAAATAATCGATGAAGTATGCGTAAAGCCGAATGAGTGGAAATTGAAATTTCAAATTACCTTATTGATTTGGTAACTTATGAAACATATACCCATGAAAGAAGGATCATACAATGATGATATAAATATAAATGAATTAAAGCATATTACACAATGAATACAAACATGGGCAGTACACACACCACATGCAATAAATAAGTGGTGAACAATGGAAATCCCACAGAATTAAAAGTGGGATAAGAATACTTATCATGTTATATTTATTATTTACATGAATTACACATCATTATTATACCCATCAAAATAATAATGTTTTAAATAACAATTACACCACGACGTGGAGACGGTAAGCCGTACGTACGCACGTATGGTGACATGTCATTGAAAGGATGGATAGAATAATTAATATGGTTGTACCGTGTTTATAATAACATAAAAGTATATATAATATAATGGAGTTATTATTTTAGAATGGTAATAACAAGGAAAGAATAAGTTTAAGAAGAAAATAACTTTAAAGAGGGTGGTGAAGACATTACCTCTTCTTCGGGTTCTTCCTTTTGATTTGATCAAAAGGGCTCCTTAGGATGAATTTCTGAACAAAATAAGGCATCTAGGTTGAAGTGAGGGTATTTGATAGAGTATTTTGGCAGGGGTTGGTCGAAAAAAAAAGGCTTTGAAGGTGTGAATTAATGATAAGGGGGAGTTCCCTTTTATAAGAGGGGTGAGGCGCTCTTTAGGAAAATCTAGAAATATTATATTATAATAAATTCATATTCGGTTTATAATGGCTCCAAAGTAGATTATTTAAAGATTAAGGTGGGGATAGGTCTAAAACCACTAAAATAATAGATTTTAGACAGGGTTTGGTCATTATATTAACCTTATATTTTAGTTTAAACTCTTAGTTAATTAGATTGACAGTTACCATGTCACTTTGTATTTTTATATTATATAGTTAATAAAATTACAATAAACTTCCAAGAGGCCACCAAGTGGTCCATTAATGATAAACTTATCATTATATAAGTCTCTTGGACAAACCTTAGATTTTTATGAATTTAATATGAATTAATAATATAATATTTGTTTTAAAAACTCTTTTATGTCAACTTTGACACTATTCAATAATTGATTTTTTTAAGTATTAAAAACTTTATTAATTCGAAAAAAATTCATTTAATCAATCCTATAATGTCATATTAAGCAATAAAATTAATGTATGTCATCAAAACTCTCAAATTATATTAATTTTAACATTTATAATACCAATTATTTTATTCTTTCATTAATAAGGAAAATATTGTATCATTATTGTGTCATATATAATATTAATTATCAAATGTCTAAAAATTATAAATAAAATACCATTATGTAGGAACTATTTTTATATTTCTAATGAATATTTATAGTCGAAAATCCAATATATATAATCCTATGTAAAAAAAATTTCTAAAAGATATATGCTTATGTCATTTTTGTATTTATTTTAACTTAATTAATATAAAGTGTCATTATCACTTACAAGTGGCTCCATGGGGTCCAAAAATCAACCCAAAGATGCCAATTGTCGGAAATGTATCAACCAATAAGGTTAGGACATGTTTTAGGTTAATTTATGATTATTATAATATTATTTTTTACCCTTATTTACCGGATTTACCCTTTAACCATGGTAAATAAAATATTTACGGAAGTAATTATTCAAAATGTCTAAAAATAAATGTTACCTATTTACAAAATTTGTACATCCTGATTCAAAATATTGAATCCATTTTTCCAAATTCAAAATACATAAGTGGCAGAAATTAATTTAAAATTAATTCTCGTTGTTAAAACAAAAAACGTGTTTTTAAGAGATAATAACTATCAAAAGATTGACACTTGTTTATGTCTAGTTTAAATGTGATGTTATGTCAAATGACCAAAATTTTATTAAATGGTAAAAATATATTCTAAATATACTTTAAAACTACTTAAATTAAAAATTTATCACTATTAATTATTTTGATTAAAAAAGTTGTTTTTAATTAAAATTTAGTAATTTTCACTATTCATCAAAATATGAAAGTTATCCGAATAGTACCAAAATTTCACCTTAGGCTAATTTCGATATTATGAATCCAAAAATGAAGTCCATTTTGAAATATAAAATGTATAAAATTTCAAAAAGTGGGTATTACTATTCATAACGGCTAGTTTTATTAGTTGTGGTGTGTGTTAGAACTTGAAGTTGCGTACAACACATGCTACTGTATTATTTAGAGAGAAGCGTACCGTGGAAGCTTGGGGTGTTACATTCTCCCCTCCTTTAATAAATTTCATCCTTGCAATTTTTAAAATTGGGCTTCAGAATATAATGGAAAGTCCCTCATCGGAAAAATAGTCAATAAAACTATCACTTTAAAAGAAAGAAAGAGAAGTAGAAAGGTTACCCGAGATAACCTATACTAGGATTCCATGTAGAAAAACATGGATATGGATAATAAAATAAGTGTCAAGTTATGATGGATAGGGATAGAAAACATTATCAGGAGAAAGTTAACAATAAGAAAACCACAAACTTGTGTTGGGACAAACGGTCAATAGTCTCCCAGTAGGAAAAGTAAACGGACAACATTTTTTTGTTTTAAGTTACATTACATAAGGACGGGGAATTCATTTAGGAGATTGACTAAGAAAATAAAGAGATATAATTACTTTTTATGTAGAGTTTCATTCTTTAATAAATTTCTACCATTAACTCATTTTTTTAAACGATGATTATTCAAGAAGACTTGGTCACACTGGAAGAGCTAGAATAAACTTCTATAGAATCACATGATTCACGCAGGATAAAATATATATTTACATTGTCTTTAGAGATTAATCAACACCAAAATGGTTAGTACAAGATCTAATGATCCCCCAAAAGGATATTACTTGATAGAAATAAACACTAATCTTAATTTCTAAAATCAATACCACAACGATAAATAAATACCATTCAATAAACAATTGTCCTTAAAATCCTTCAATATAATCCAAACTAATATTGAAACCCAAAACTTAGATGAATTTGGTTATGTAGTCTTCCATGTTAAATTATATCTCCAAATTACATCAACTACTCTTAAAGTCACATACTTAAAAGTAAATAACCTAATCACATATTCTCTATTATAGGTTAATCATTTCCACAAATAACCCAAATCACTATAAATCCACAATAAAAACGTAGATAAAAATCCACCATTACTCCACAAATGAAACCCCATAGTATTCTATTTTCCTTGGGCATATAGTGTTCTCAACAAAGCGAACATCTTCCAAAATAACATTTATCACTTAATCACCAAATCATTTTCCTATACTAAGGGTATTCATTTGATAAGACATAAGAACCCAAATAAACTTATTATTGATCAATAAAATCATTTAACTAAAAATAATTAGTCACACTATCCAGGGACTTCACGTAGTCCAGTGGTAGGTGATAAATCCCAATGGCACTTTGGTTGTGGGTTTGATTCCCACAGCTTCGTCCGACGCGACGGGTTGTCACACGGTCTATGTGTTTTCCTTTTTCAAAAACTATATTTTATAACATTACCAAATTGAGATAAATTCCTCAAAATAACCATAACATAATTTAACCACAAATTTTATATCATACCTTTCATTTTCATCCCAAATTATAATAACTTATAATTTTCTCAAACCCAATGATCATATAAAACCAAATGGTTATTTATAACTATATCCACAAGAGAAAAGATCATTCTTCCTCAAATATCATTCTCACATGGCAAACTGCAGGGTTACAAATACAAGAAAAATTATTCCAAAGTAAACTCATCAACAAGGAGCACTAATACTTTTTAAAAATTTCTCCAACCATTTATTTCCACATAGCTTCTTATTTGACCAATAAAATATCCTATAGAATAGGGAATTCCCTCGGGTAATGTCCAGGTCCCCTACATTTGCAGCAAATGATTGTAAATGGATTCTTGGGACCATTTTTATCTTATTCCATAGTACTCTTCATTTTTTTTGGAAATTCTTCACTTTATATCCTTCCTTCCCGCACGTAAAACATTTCTATGTCCAATTGAGACACTTTCCTGGGTGTCTCTTTCCACATTTCCTGCATGATGGAAATTGAGGATTCCATTCTCCATGGTCTCCACTGCTAGAGCTCTTATCATTCATCACCATTATCTTCTTTGTTGAGTCCGGGAATTGTTTTATATATATATTGTTGATCATATTTTTAGAAAACTGATTTGGAATGAACACGATATCTTTTACGCCCATCAATATTCCATTTTGTTGCTCATTTCCACCAATGTTTCCACCTTGTACATCATTCTCAAAGTTACTATGACTTCCTTGGACTCCAGCCATTGACGAAAACCAGAAAGCATTGTGTGAGTAACAATAGTCATAAAATCATTTAGAGAATATCATGACACCATATTCTCAATTTGAAACACCTTAGGACTAACCAAGGTCATTTATTCTCATCTTATATTAAAATACTTCAAATTGGTTTGTAAAGAAAATGTAAATTATTCTAATTATATCCCCCAGGAGTGTCGTAACCAAGAGTGCAACAAGGCCCATTGTTGTTCACCAGTTCCCATTCGAGTCTAGCTCAAAGCGGTGTTTTCGGGTTTTACCCCTATGTACATCTGTGCTAGAGCCGCCTCTACCTGCTTGTATCCAGACAGGGATGTATTACTCGGAAAACTCACAAAATCTCTACAATACAAAATTATAGGAAGTTCTTCTATACTAATCATCAATGTCTATCTTAGGGATATGTGCTCTAATCAGAGTTTATCTAAATCTAGCTCCCAAGGTTTATACTAAACTTCCTCTGATACCAACTGTAACGCCCCGACGCCAGTTACCCAGAGTCGGTGCATTTTTACATAACATTGGCATGATCACAAGGAAGATCAAATCTCGAAATGAAGGATATTTACATAGATTAAAATAATCATCAAACTATTGAGAGAAATATCCCCCTTTTTTTTGAAAACATTTAAAAGTCACACTATTTGTCAAGAAGCCATTTAAAGTAGATTTTTGAATCAAAGTGTCCCATACCACTTTGAAACTATTAAAAGTAATTTTAATTTTAAAACCATAATGTCCATATAAATAAATTCTTAAAACCATTTTTAAAACATGGACATTAATGAGAAAGATTTAGAAGAATAAATCTTCAAAACATTCAAAAATGATATTTTAGTTAGAGTTTATAACCAAAGGAGAGACACTTGAATACAAATAATTGAGGTAATAAAAACTTTTTAATATCATGAGAATAAAGGGATTCATGATATACTATGTCAAAGTACATTATATACACCATATAAAATTTATTTAGTGTATAACAACAAAGGAGTCTCAATGGAATGTAATTTGAAATGAAACTTCTTATAAAGACCGTATCCTTAGGTTAAGGATAAATAAATGGCATAATTATGTGTGAAAAATATAAATACACTCAATATTATTGGATATTCAGTGTAAATAAATCAAAGGAAATTCACACATATTCTTGTAAAAACAACACCAATGAATTAGATGTTTAACTCAATAAACGGAGATTGAGTTAAAATTACTCTTATCAAGTTCGTACCGATGACTATAGAATTTATCAATGGAGTGATTATGTGTATCAAAAGTATATCCACAGAATGGGAAGTGGAAATTATGACATAATCAAATGAATAGTGATTCCACACATAATCTTGGAGTAAAATAATCAATGAAGTATGCGTAAAGCCGAATGAGTGGAAATTGAAATTTCAAATTCCCTTATTGATTTGGTAACTTATGAAACATATACCCATGAAATAAGGATCATACAATGATGATGTAAATATACATGAATTAAATTATATTACACAATTAATACAAACATGGGCATTACACACACCATATGCAATAAATAAGTGGTGAACAATGGAAATCTCATGGAATTAAAAGTGAGATAAGAAACCCCTTACCTTGTAATTTTCCTTGGATAGGGGTAGGTTAACCTCCTGTATAATGGTTAAATAATTGTTATTAAATTATAAAATAATCATATACATTAATATGATATCATATATGATCTTTTAACATTGATTTGTTACTAATATCATAGTATTATTGTTGTTTCGGGTGTTAACGAATTCGTTTTCCTTTATATTATTTGTTATGTGAGCCATATTTGTTATGGATGGAATGCATATTATTCATATCCAGAATGATATCATGTCTATAAAAATTATTTTTAACCATAAAATGAGAATTATACTTGAATGGATAAGATGGGGAATGAATCTCATTTTGTTCGTGAAGATGGTAGTCTGTACGTATGCACGAGCGACAATATCATTATTTTGATATTAAAATAATATATAATTGGATGGTATATCATATATACATAATAATTATCATGTTATATTTATTATTTACATGAATTACACATAATTATTATATCCATCAAAATAATAATGTTTTGAATAACAATTACACCACGACGTGGAGACGGTAAGCCGTACGTACGCACGTATGGTGACATGTCATTCAAAGGATGGATAGAATACTTAATATGGTTGTACCATGTTTATAATAACATCAAATTATATATAATATACTAGATTTATTATTTTATAATGGTAATAACAAGGAAATAAGAAGTTGAATAAGAAATGAACTTTAAAGAGGGTGGTGAAGACGTTACCTCTTCTTCGGGTTCTTCCTATTGATTTGATCAAAAGGGCTCCTTAGGATGGCATTCTGAACAAAATAAGTCCTCTAGGTTGAAGTGAGGGAAGTTGAGATAGTATTTTTTTAGGGTTTGTCCGAACCAAAAGGCTTTGAAGGTGTGAATTAATTAGAAGGGGGGTGCCCTTTTATAAGAGGGGTGAGGGGCTCTTTAGGAAAAGCTAGAAATATTATTTTATAATAAATTCATATTCGGTTTATAATGGCTCCAAAGTGTATTATTTAAAGTTTAAGGTGGGGATAGGTCTAAAAACACTCAACTAATATATTTTATATAGGTTTTGGTCATTATATTAACCTTATCGTTTAGTTTAAACTCTTAGTTAATTAGATTGACATTTACCGTGTCACTTTGTATTTTTATATTATATAGTTAATAAACTTACCATAAACTTCAAAGCGGCCACCAAGTGGTCCATTAATGATACACCCATCATTATTTAAGTATCTTTGTCGAACCTTATATTTTTAATAATTTTATATGAATTAATAATATAATATTTTCTTTAAAAACTCTTTTATGTCAATTTTGACACTATTCAATAATTTATTTTTGTTAAAGTCTTAACAACTTTATTAATTCAAAAAAAATTCATTTAAACAATAATATAATTTCATATTAAGCAATAAAATTCATGGATGTCATAAAAAATTTCAAATTATATTAATTTTAACATTTATAATACCAATTATTTGATTCTTTCATTAATAAGGAAAATACTGCATCATTATTGTGTCATAAATAATATTAATTATTAAATGTCTAAAATTTATAAATAAAATACAATTATGTAGAAAATACTTTTATATTTCTAATTAATATTTATAGTTGAAAATCCAACATATATAACCCTATGTAAAAATTGTTTTTCTAAAAGATATATGCTAATGTCATTGTTGTATTTATTTTAACTTAATTAATATAAAGTGTCATTATCACTTACAAGTGGCTCCATGGGGTCCAAAAATCAACCCAAAGATGCTCATGGTCGGTAATGTATCAACCAATAAGGTTAGGACACGTTTTAGGGTAATTTATTATTATTATAATATTATTTTTTTACCCTTACTTACCGGATTTACCCTTTAACCATGGTAAATAACATATTTATGGAAGTAATTATTCAAAATGTCTAAAAATAAAAGTTACCTATTTACAAAATTTGGACATCCTGATTCCAAATATGGAATACATTTTTCCAAATTTAAAACACAAAAGTGACATAAATTAATTTAAAATTAATTTCCGTTGTTAAAACAAAAAAACGTGTTTTTAGGAGATTATAACTATCAAAAGATTGACACTTGTTTATGTCTGATTTAAATGTGAAGTTATGTCCAATGACCAAAATTATATTAAATGATAAAAATATATTCTAAATATACTTTAAAACTACTCAAATTCATAATTTATCACTATTAATTATTTCGATTAAGAAATATGTTTTTAATAAAAATTTAGTAATTTTCACTATTCATCAAAATATGAAAGTTATCCGAATAGTACCAAAATTTAACCCTAGGCTAATTTCGATATTCCGAATCCAAAAATGAAGTCCATTTTGAAAGATAAAATGTATAAAATTTCAAAAAGTGGGTATTTGCATTCATAACGGCTAGTTTTATTAGTTGTGATGTGTGTTAGAACTTGAAGTTGCGTACAACACATGCTACTGTATTATTCAGAGAGAAGCGTACCGTGGAAGCTTGGGGTGTTACAAAGTATGTTAACTTATATAAATAAATAATCAAAAGCTTAAATAATTTAAGATTAAATGTTATTTAGTTTAAATTAATAGTCATTTTCTATAAATTAATTATTATTATTTTATTTGATAATAAACTTATTTTATTTAATGTTGTTAAATTTTAATATTTATTTAATTAATTTACTTTGACAAAAGTTATTAATTTTTTAAGTTGATAACTTAATTAATTTTCATATTATTATTAATATTTATTAATTATTTTATTATTATAGTTTAATATTTATATATTTGATTATTGAATTAATATTTTTAGTAATTAATAAACAAATATTAATTATATTATATCATTAATTAATTAATTAAATTAATTAATTTAGTATAATTATTAATATTTTCATAATAATTATAATTATTTTATTATAGAAGTTAAGTTATAATAATTAAATAAATTTTAAGGTGTTATTAACTTTATTGATTTAATTAATCATTATTAAAATTTAAGTTTAATAAGTTTTATTAATTATATAATTCATTAAATTATTGTTAACTTTAATGTTATTATTTTATAATGTTATTTATTTTTATTTATTAATGTTATTAATGTTAATTATAATTATTAAGTTTATTATTATTTCGAAAATTAAATTATTTACTATTTTAAATTAATTAGATTAGTTTATTAAAATTTTATTGATAAATTTTTATTATTTTATTTTATCAATAAATTTTATTGTTAAATAATTATAATTATTTAATATGAAACATTAAATTATGATTAATTAATTTTAATTTAATTTAGAAGTTATTACAAACTTATTTAGTTTAATAAAAATTTATTTTAGTTAATTAATTAAATAATTCAGTTTTATTAAAATTAATTATCTATTATTTATTATTTATTTTTAATTAATATTGTTTTATATTTAAATTCAGTTATTATTTTAGTTTAAGATTTTATTTAATTTTTCTTTTAATTTCTTTTAATATTATATTCTTCCCCCTCCCCCAATTAGGCGTAGCCATAGGGGGTCTTCTTCGGCATTGTAATCCAGCCGATGGCGCACAGGGGTTCCTCCACGGCAAGGCTTGGAATCCTCCTTTTCTTTCTCCCAACAGTTCTACCACCGTCCACGATGCAAATCCATAGCTCCAGTGGAGCCTCCACGATCCTAAGCAGTAGCGCGGATTCTTCATTCATCGGTGAAAACATGATCTCCATCCGAAAGTCAACATTAGATCTAGGGTTGTTGATTGTTCCGTTCAATTCCTGGTTGAGTTTGTACGTTGATTAACTTTTGTTGAGTTTGAGTTTCAATCGGCAAAGTGGATCAAGGATTCTCTGCAGGTGAAACTGTCGGTATGAAGTTGAATGAAACAGGGGAGAGGTGTTGTTGGTTTTGAGGGTGATTCCACCAATGGTGATGAGAATGGGAGGTATGGAGTAAGACAGATGGTGTCTCGAGACTGTTGGTAGGAAGTGGAATTGGTGGGTTGTGCTATCGGTGTCAGTGTGTACTGAGGTGTCAGTTGTACCGATGAGGGAAGGATTGGTATCAGTGGATTAAAGGAACTACCGGTATCATAGGAGGTGGAAGGGAGGGATTTGAATAGGTGTGAGGTTGAGAGATCAATGGGGAAAATAGGGATTGGTGAGACCGATAAAAGAAAATAATGCAATAGTAAAAAAGTGAGGTCATAGGTGTGTTGGTAACTCTGATATTGAGGAGATACTAACACCGATGGATTGTGAAATTGATACCAATGTGAAACGGTATCGGTGGCACTGATTAAGAACGGTGACACCGCTGAGAAACAGTAGAAAGGAAGTGGGAAGCAGTGTCCGTGACTCGTTGTAAAATTTTAATCAAAATTAAAAACCTAATTTAGTTAAATAACACCATCTAAAACTTAGACTTAAATTAATTAAAATACATAATTGATTAATTAATTAAAAACATAAAACTATAATAAACTTAAACTAAAACTAAAATAAGTTAACTAAATACTACAATTTGTTATTAATTAAATTAAAATTAAGCATTGCAATTAAAAAGTTAAATTATTAATTGAAAAAACTTAAATTAATAAACTGAATTAAGATAAAAATAAATCAATAAAAGATTAAACATAAAATTTGTTAAATAATTTTATTATTGGGATAGCGGTGAGTGAGAGTGTACCGTGTCAGTGACTAAATGACTGTTAGTGGAAAAAGAAATAAGGGGAGTGTAACAGTGGCACCGTTGAATTAAAATTTAATTTTTAAATAAGGAACTAAAGTATTAAACTCTTAAAAGACTAAATTACTTAATTAAATAACTAAATGAAAACTTAAAATTAAGAACACATTAAATTATTTAAATTATTAACTTATTAAAAACTTAACAAAATAATCAAACATTGAAATTAAAAAAGTTAATTAATTTTAATGAATCTAAATTAAGGGATAAATTATTAAATTAAAAACTAAGTAAGATAGATTCAAATAAAATTATTAAATGATAATTTAATAATAATATCAATTTGTTAAAATGAGATTAGATTTAAAACGACACTAGAAATTGATAAAATACATGTTTAGAAAAATTATTAAGAAATAATTATTCATTTTAAGGACTAAAATTAAATAATTAATTATAAAAAATGATTAATTAATAAATTTAACTATAAAAATACAAAACTGCATATATTTAGTAAAAATAGCAAAAATAAATAATTAAATAATTAAAAATTAAATATAAAAACGTGGAAAAACTATGTAAAAATAATTCAACATCATCATACTACCCCTTTATTTTCTCAATTTCTATTTTTATAACTGAATGTTTTCTTTTTCAAATAAAAATTTGATTTTAGGCTTAATCTTAGTTCCAGGGATTGTCTTTTTCTGCTGGTTATCTTCAATTTACCTCTTCACTTGTTATTTTAATTCTTTCATAATTGATCTATGAGATCAATTATGAAACCAGTCAAATGATTTGTACCACTTGCACATAATTTCAAAACTCCACGATCATTCAGTGAGTCTAATCATGGATACAATTTCTAATGCTTTTAATTCAAAAAAACTTCAGAACATATGGTGAGTTTGTTCTGTTGTAATTTTCAAATATTAATCTCGTAATTGAACTATCTTGGAATAATGAACTCCAAGATTGATTAGTTTGAGTAAATTATCTCCTGGTGAGGGAAATAAATCATTCCTTTTTTAGTGGTATGTTACAACAACATTTAAGTGATTAAGAATCCTTTCCAAACCAGTAGAATAAATTTTCCTTGGACATATCTCTTGATTGTTCATATTTTAGCATCTATTGTTTCTGTTGTTCATTAATTCCTGGTCTTAGTTTACTATTATCCCATAGATCATCATAGTTTAGTTTAGACATAGTTATCTTTAGAAAAAAGATATAAAAATTTAGAAAAGTTAAAAATATAAAAATATATATAAAGTTTACCCTAATGCTGATAATAGTGGGGTGGTTGGAAAACACATAGAATAAAGTTGGTCAATCTACCTTCCCTATGGGTTCTAACCTAATAGACACTATACATTAGTTAGTAGGAAATATCAAAAGATTTAAACTTTTACCCAATTTCAACAATAGTTTGGTCAATTATTCATACCTAATTTTTCAATTTAGCTTATGTGATTCACTAGTTTTGTGATTATATATTATGTTTCATAATGTTATGATCTAATATGGTGCATTCCATTATTTAGAAATGGATCCTAGTGGAAGGAATGAAAACCATATCAATGAACATAATCCATGTAATGATTTCCCTCCTATGAAAGATAATGATTTTGGATCTAGAGTTTCAACTGGTGTCGAGCAACTTATAACTATACTTGGACTTTTAACTCAGGTTATGAATAATAACCTTATCTGTATAGATCATCTTGATCCACAATGTAGAGGAACAATGTTATACCAATTCATGATACTACAACCTCCAACATTTCATGGAACTACAAATCCATTTATATATGAAGAATGGATAAATTCTTCAGAGAATATATTTCTTTCTTTGAGAAGAAATGAAAGGGAGAAGGTTATCATGGCAGTTTATCATCTCTCGGGAGATGCAGATCAATGGTGGTCACTGATTGAAAACATGAAATGGGATGAAGAAATTTCTATTATGGAATATAAGGATTTAAAGGAATTTTTCTTGGAAAATTATTTCCCTCATGAACAGAGAGTGGATATGGAGAGACAATTCTTGAATTTGAGAAAAAATAAGGATGAAAATGTTGCTAAATATGAAGCCAACTTCACAAGACTATCAAGTCACGCTACAAAGTACATATGTAACTTAGGGATTAAGATTGATCGTTTAATTTATGGGTTAAATCAATTTATCCAAAAGGAATTGGTCTCCCAAACTTTCTCAGCATATGAAGATATAGTCTCATGTTCTATCAAGATAAAGAAATACTTTTCTAAGTCTTATGACTTTAAGGGAAAGAAAGAGAAGAAGAGAATGTTGGAGCAAGAGATGGATAAATGGAAAAAGGGAAAGAATTATTTTTCTATATGTGATAATTTTGGGAAGAAACACCCTGGTTCTTTCCTGAAAGGAATGAGAGTTTGTTACAAGTGTGGAGAAAAGGGACACCAGGCCCGTCTTTGTAAGGGAAAGAAAGAATTTTTAAATGTGCAATGCTATAATTGTAAAGAGATGGGACATTATGAAAATGATTTTCCAAATAATCAAGGAAATATAGCTATGAATAAGCAAAGGGAAAAGGTCGATATTATGTTGTTACTACATTTTAAGTGGAATAATTAATGTATTTGTGTTTTTGGATTCAATAATAATGTTTTTATATTCTTTTTATAAGAATCATGTGATATATAAGGATTGTACTAAAATATTTTTTCTTTAAGTAATTGGAGGCATGAAAGTTTTCATTAAGGTTTTTAAGGTTATCAAATATTTGGTATGGGTCAATAAGAGTTTCACTACATTGTTTTAGGAATTTTATGTTATGATTGATTTTAGAAATTTAAATACCTTTCTAGACTATTAATTTGGTTAGAAGTATTTTGGAAATGTATTAATATTTGAATGAAGTACATTGAATATTGGATATTATTGTTTGAGGTTAAAGTATGATTTATTGGATACTTTGGGAAAACCTTATTGGTTTCAGTAAACATTTAGAGGATGAAGGTAATACTTGTAGGCCTTATGATTTATCAAAAAGTGCTTCAGGTGTGAAAAAATAATTTTGAACTTTCATTTCCAGATGTAAGGGATGAATTGAAAATAGATCGAAGCACAACCAAAGAATGAGATTAAGTTTATAACATGGAAAGAAATAAAGTAAGTGCTTATCTGAATAGTAAAATAATTCCTCAACTCCAGGGAAAGTATCTTGAAACCAAAAATTCTATCCTAGTACTTTTTCCAATAAATCAACTGGTCCCTTAGATCATCATAGATTCATATCATTGTGATTGTTAACTTTCTCATAATCATGTTCTCTATCACTCTCCATCATAATTTGATGGTAAATTTTTTCTTATTTTATCTCCATGTGTTTCTACATGGAACCCATCTATGTGTTATCTCTAGTAAACTCCATACTTCTATTTCTTTATTTTAAAGTGTAAGTTTTATCAACCCTTATTATGATGTGGTGTTTCAATAAAGGGATTTTGAATAGTTAAACCATAGTTACCAAACTTTAAATCAAAAATTGTGAGGACATGATTTATTGAATGAGGTGAGACTGTAACACCCTGAGATTTCACGGTACGTTTTTTTAAATAAATTCAATATCTTGTGTTGCATGCAACACAGAGTTCGATCACACCATGATCTATCAAATTAACTATTTAAAAACTGACTATGAATTATATTAACCAAATTATGAAATTTATAAAAAAATTCAAAATAAAATTTATTTTTTAATTCAAAATATCAAAATTATCTTAGGGTAATTTTTTGGTTTTTTTTGAAAAGTTTCATTTTTTATGAATAGTGAAAAATATTGCATTGTTGTTAAAAAATGAATTTTTAATTTAAATAATTATTTTAATTTAAATTGATTTTGAAGTCACAATAGATAAATAATAAATATATTAATACAATTTAGGTCATTGGAACTATTTTTATAAAGGGATTATATATAGAAATTTATTGAACTTTTGAACGTTTATTTTACCCGCCTTCTCGCCACATCCGCAGGATTAACGTTAAACTCAATTTTAAAATTTCTGTGAATTGAATTTTGAAAAATGGGCATACATGGTTTTAATTATAATTAGTTTTTTAGTATAATATAATCAACTTAATTTTTTGTTGAATAGTAACTTTAGTAAATTTTTATTTATTTACCATGGTTAATGGTAAATCGGGTAATTAAAGGTAAAAATAATATTATAATTTTTAAAAGTTAACCTAAAACCTGTAAAAATTTCATTATATAAGTGTTTTTTGGCCAAAATAAACCATATTACATAATTATGATCTTTTTAATCAACTTGTGTTAGATTATGACATTTATTATATTTTATTGAAATAAGAGTTAAAAATGTCATACTCAAATTTTATTGACTATATTGTTTTTAATATGAGGTTATATAAGTGATATGTTTGAATATAAATATTATTTACAAATATAAAATGTTTATCTACATCATCGTAATTTATTTATAATTTTATAAAATAAATAATTAAATTAAATTGTGACACAATGATGATGTAGTTACTGATTTATTAAAGGAAGAATCAATTAAATGATATTAATAGTATTAAAATAAATAAAATTTGAAATATTTGATTCTATACATGAATTTTTTGGATTAATTTTACATTTTAGGGATGATTTAATGTAGTTTTTTCAAAGGAATCTAGTTTTTATGATTTTTTTAAAAAGTCAAGTAAAAAATAGTGTCAAAATTGAGATTTTAAAATAAATAATATTTTATTAAATGATATAAAATTTATAAAAATACATATTTCTCCAAAATAACTAGGATAATGTTAAATATATTATAAATTATCCAATTGGGGTTCATTTGGCATTTTATAGTAACTATATTAACACTATAGTGTAAAAAGACAAGTAGTCGTGGTAAGAGTTAAACTATTTAACTAAGGGTTAAATCCAAAATATAATGTTTATATTGTGACCTAGACATGTATAAAATTCATTATTTGAGAGGATTTATACCCATACACATATTATACTCTAAATAACTCACTTTGGATCTTTTTGAAATCAAAAATCAATTTATATTAAATTAATAGTTTTTGAGTTTCCAAAAGTGTCTCTCCCTTCTCTTATAAAAGGGAACCTCACCTTATCTTTTATTCACATATCTAAATCCATTTGTATCAGAAAAAACCTACCCATTTCTACTCAAAACTCCCTTAACTTAATCCTAGATCCCATAATTTGGTCATAAATCCAACCTAATAAGTCCTTTTGTACAAATCAAAATGAGATACTTGAAGAAGAGGTAATTGTTTTACAAATTCAATTCAATTTATTTTCTTCTTCTACTTACTATTCCTATATTTTTACATAATAAAGTAATAAATATAGTATAATATATATTCTGAGTTTTTATTATGATTATGTTATAACCATATTCCTCTTTTTATCCACCATATGAATAACAATATCACCATGTGTGCGTATGTACGACTTATTGTCTCTACGCTTCGGTGTAATAGTTTTTCATTACCACTTTATTTAGATGGGTATAATGATGAATATAATGGATTTAAATAATAAATATGAAATTGTATTGGTTTTTTATAAGTAAAATACCATCCATTTCCTTACCCCTTTACCATTAAGGGAATAATATCATCACTCGTGTGTACATACATCCTATCGTCTCCACGGTGCAATGAGATTCATCTTCCACATTAAACAATGAATAATGATTATAAAAATATATATAATGAATAAGTATGAGATATATAATATAATAATGATACTGTAATAATATATATATATATATATATATATCATTTACTTTCTTCCATTCAATGCAACAAGAAAACGGAAACAACGTTCATGCGTCCGTACGACCTACCGTCTCCATTAACGGTGTATTCCATTCCATTTATTATATAAATATATGTATTTATATACTTAATATATATGATATATAAATAATTTTTTACATTCAATAATTAATTAATCATGATCTAGGTAATATAACAATTCAAAACACATACAATTAACAAAGCGATTAGTACCCAAAACATTTCTTTAACTTGTAATTGTTAAGAATCGGGTAATATAATGTCATAAATGAATCATATATGATATAATAAATAATATTATGATTCTATTAAAAGTTAATAATATTTTTAAAACCACTATACATGATTTTTTTCCACGTACTAAGGGAATCAGACCTATGGTAATGGTTAATTTCACAATCCCATTATTATCTAAGGTTGTTTAGACGTCAATATCTACTGTGACCTATTTATCATCCATGTACATATTTCTTAAAAATGTTTTTAAAAATATTCTTACTATTTATCAAAAATTATTTAAAGTCATTTATACCCTTTTTTGAATTTTTATAAAACATTTTGAAGAGAATCTTTATGTCATTTTCCAAATGAAGTACTTTATGACCTTTTTGAAAAAATAAGGAAGGAAATTTTTTTTAACTTATACGGCATGAGAGGATTTTTTCACCATATTTACACTATAACATTTTGAAGTTTCTCTTGCAATATTACAAGGTAATTTTCAAAATAAATTTTTTCTTTTATCATTGTGCGACTTTTAAATGATTTCAAATTAAAAAAATGAATATTTATCTCAAGAAATTTTTAATGATTTTATTAGATTATTTTAATCTATATCAACTTTCTTTATTGAATATTATGTTTGATTGAGGTTGATCTATTAAGATATCATTTACCATATTACCTTGAATGGTTTACGATTTAGTTTGACTATGGATGTGCTATTTTGATACCATTCATATCTTATAGTTTATGTATTTAGATTTTGTATACTAGTTTTAATTCAAGTGTTTATGTTGGTTATGATTTACCCCCTTCACAAGAGGAATGAATTAGACTTTGTAAGTGCCTGGAGAGGCCCTCTATAGCCCCTAAATGCATCGGTAGGTCTCATGAGACAAATAATTTTGGGTTTCACTAATGTCTTACCTAATTATATATGGTTTCTTGACCGAAGCCTTGATGGTTTGTTTAAGATGTCTCGTATTCAATATTACCTCTTTATAAGATTAGTTATTAATATTTCATGTGATTATTTTACTAGTATAATATCTATGTGTTTGTTTATATAGAAATATTTGATTTATTCTTGCCATAAAATTCTCAATATTTTGTTTAAAAGACTTGGTCTTTTATTATACACATTGACTTAAAAGTTTATTCTTATTTATAATAGATTAATCTATATTTTTACCATTACTAAGCATCTGAGTTCACCCCTTTATTATGTTTTACTTTTTCAGGATTCCAAGATGTGTGTTAAGACCAATATGTTGGGTTAAGCTAGGAGAATAATGGCATTTTTAAAGGATTATCTATGTTTTATTTTATGTTTTCAATTGTAATATAAATTTCATATATGTAATATATTTTCTATGATTTATAAACTGATCAGTCCTTCGGGATTGGATTCCTTATAATTATTCCAATGTATTAAAATAATTGACTGGATCCAGGCTTCTGGGATCAGGGCATTATAATTTGGGCTGTCTCACTAGCCAAACTACCGGTACACAGGTTCCAAACATAAGAATAAGGGACACCTATCACTACAATCCTTAAAAGTCCCATCATTTATTATTTATCCTTAATTAAAATCCACCATTAAAAACCCAATTATTAATATTTAATAAATAATAATTATTCATATAGATTCAAAGTTTTAATTATTCATCATTTATTTGGATAACATATTTTTAGTCTGGTTAGATAGAATTTTATTCAAAAGTTATGAGGGAAAATGCATTATAAGTTGCTTATGGGCCCTTTATTTAACCAAAACCATGAATTTAATTATTCATTTAAACATGCATACTAACCATGATCCACCTAAGGAGTTTTCCAAGAGGATTAAATACCAAAAAACAGGCTTTTATTAGTGCTAATAAAGACCTTTATCAGCGCTAAAAAGCACTGATAATAGAGCTGCTATTAAAGGGGGTCCCCTTTATCAGTGCACCGAAAAGTGCTGATAAAGTCCTCATTTAACAAACCTTCAATTATCACTGATAAAGTGTTCCTTTATAAGGGATATTTGAAGCTTTGATAAAGGATTGTGTGCCTAGGTGTGTTGTTTATATAATAGCACACCTAACTAACCTGCAATTGGCAAAAAATAAACAGCACCAAACCAGCAAAAATAACCAACAAAAACCAGAAAAACCTACAAAAAAAATAACCACCCGTAGTATATACAAAAGAACCACATACATGATGAAAATTATGAAAAAAAGTAGTACACACAAAGTTTTGGAAAACAATGCGATATACATTTAATTGACATCATGAATACAAAAATATTCAATCATGGTATATACCAAAAAAATACTTCTATATACATTTTGAATAAATGTTTTATAAAATTAAATTTTCAATTATCTAACAAATAGTTAAAAACATTAATTTTTTCTCTTTTTACAAATATGGTCCCCTCTATAAAATGTCCCCTAATGGTAAAAATCACCGAAAAAATCATCCCAACTTGATAAAAAGGTTCCACCTATACAAGAAAACAAATATTACGTTAGTAATACTATAAAGAAATAAATTAAACATTAATATGAAGAATACATTTAAAAAATGTGAATTTTTATTAAAATTGACACATTTGGAGTTATACCAGTCATATTGTGCATCATATTTAGGTGAGGTTGATTCCTACACATCAAAAATAATTGAGGCATTATTTCACTAAAGTATAAAAACAATCAGAATGAATTTCCTCAGTTTTTAGTATGTCAGTTGTGTTTTTTACTAAAATGTCATTTCAAACCAAAAACATGCAATTTTAGTCATACAGTCACATCATGCGTCGGTTTGACATGAGACTACTTCATACACATAAAAAATTTCTTACAAATTGATGTCCTTAATTTGGAATACAATCAGAGTGAGTTTGTTCAGTTTCTAGTGAGTGACACGCTTTGAGATAAAATGTCAATTTTAAACTGATAGCAGACACTTTTAGTTATACCAGTCACACCATTAATTGGATTAAGGTAGAGTTGATTCCTACACATCACAACTAACTTATGGATCATTTTCCTAAAATATAAAAATAATATGAATGCATTTTATTGGTTTTCAGTATGTTAGTTTTGTTTTTTTACTTGAATTAATGTAAATTTTAAATAACAAGACACATTTTGAGTCATACTGGTGAAGTCATGCATCATATTAAAGCGAGGTTGATTCCAACACGTCACAAATTACTAAGGGATAGTTTTCCTAAAGTATCAAAACAATCGTAATGCATTTACTTAGTTTTTAGTATGTCAGTTGTGTTTTTTTTACTAAAATATCATTTCAAACTAAAAACATGCAATTTGAGTCATACCGGTCGCATTGTGCGTCGGTTTGATGTGTGACTTCTTCATACACATCAAAAATTAATTAATAATTATTTTCCTTAATTTGGAAGAAAAAAGGAGTGTGTTTGTGTGGTTTTTAGTGTGTGGCACATTTTGAGTTAAAATGTTAATTTTAAACTGATAACAGACACTTTTAGTCATACGAATCACACCATTCGTTAGATTAGGGTGAGGTTGATTCTTACACATCAAAAATGACTCATTGATAATTTTCCTAAAATATCAAAACAATCCAAATGTGTTTTCTCAGTTTTCAGTATGTCAGTTGTATTTTTTTACTTAAATTAATGTCAATTTTAAATAACAAGACCCATTTTCAGTCATACCAGTTAAATCACGCATTGGATTGAGGTGCGGTATATTTATACACATCACAAATGACTGACAGATCATTTTCCTAAAGTATCAAAACAATCAGAATGCATTTACTCAGTTTTCAGTATGCCAATTGTGTTTTTTTACTAAAATGCCATTTCAAACAGAAAACATGAAATTGGAGTCATATTGGTTGCATCGTGTGTTGTTTTTATGTGATACTAATTCATAGAAATCACAAAGGACTTACAAATTCTTTTCCTTAATTTGTATGACAACCAGAGTGTGTTTGTTTGGTTTTCAATGAGCAACATTTTTTGAGCTAAAATATTAATTTTAAACTAATAGCGGACACTTTTAGTCATACCGGTCACACCGTTCGTCGGATTGAGGTGGGGTTGATTCCTACATGTCAAAACTGACTCATGGATCGTTGTCCTAAAATATCAAAACAATCCAAATGTAAAGACCCATATTTTTTCATGTATTTGTTTTAATTATAAAGAAATATTACAAGTCCGTGAAAATTGACGGCGTGTGATTTCGAGGTCCGGAGTCCCCATAATGAATTTCTGAATATTTTTTAGGTTCGTTCAGTAAACGCGTGAGTGGAATTTTGTAACTTTTGAACCGGTGTTCGGAATTTAAATATGAGGCCACTTTTGAACTCACAACACCGATATTCGCTTAAAGATACCTTCACCTCGACTGCAGTAGGTCGAGGGTGGAAGTTAGTTTCCCAGATTTTCGTTGGAGAATTGAAAAAAATAAAATAAATAACTTTTATTTTATTTTTCTTGAAACATCTAATTTGAAATTTGGTGGGGACCACCCGACCTTAAAACCTTGTAACTCTTGGTTTCCCCAATTGATGTGCCAACATTAATTAAGTAAGTAATTAACTCTTGAACTTAATTAAGTTGGCTCCTCACCTCATGTGGTGGGGGATCATTGGAAAAGAAAATAATTGGGAGAGCCTTTGGAAGAGAATCCTCCAACGAAGAACAAACCTCCGATGAGGACGACGCACGAGCTCAGAACGGGAGCGTGTTGTGGGAGCAACGAACATCGGCGTATTCATCTTATTCCTCGTGCCAACTCCAACGAACAAACAGGGTAGGGAAGTGTTTATATTATTCATCGTGGTTTTACGTTGATTCAAATCCTCTTGAACCTGCTATCGATCAAACGTGGAGGTTGCGGGCTAAACAGACACGGCATGATCCCTCCTCTCCCTCTATGTTGATGTGTTCTTCACGGGTAGATCGACGGTTGAGTGGAACCCAACCATGAAACTGACGACTGATGCCGGCAGGGTATGGGTGGCGGCTGGCACATCGGTCAGCTGTGATGATGGTGGCGGCGCAACCGCGCCACCGAAGGAGGCCACGGCCCGACGGCCGCGGCGGAGGAAGGTGGCGGCCGACAACCACCTAGCCACGTGGAACTAAGAAGGCATGCGACTGTGCCACTGGTAGCGAGGGAAGTCGCGGTCCATTAGCCGCGGTGGAGGAAGGTGGCGGTCAGCACCCGACCAGCCATGTGGAACTAGGGCGGCGTGTGTCTGCATCGCTGGCTGAGGAGGAGGGCGCGACTATCGAGTCACAGTTTCACATTAGGGCGGTCGAACACTGGTCGGCTGCAGGAGGAAAGTGAAGTCATCATTCCACTGAAAGTGGATCCAGAAAGAACCGCCAACCGGCCATGTCATGCCAAGAAGGACTCGCTCCAGTGGGTCCCACGTGCCAGCAGACCGAACGGTCCATTGAACCGTTCGAAAAACAGGGGGGCGCCTCCCCCCGGTGCAACTAGGGTGGGATCCACCATGGCTGGCCGCACCCAGTTGGGCGGACCACACTCATCCGGGTGGACCGCACCCATCTGGGCAGACCGCACCCAGCTGAGCAGGCTGCACCGAGCGGGCCACGATGAGCGGGCCACACCCAGCGGGCCGCACCCAGCGGGTCGTGCCCAGTGGGCCACGCCGAGGGGTTGGGTCACCCTTTTTCGGGCCAGACCCGAACTGGGTCGACCCCAACCAGGTCAGGTCGGCCTGACCCGGATGGACCGGATTCGGGCCTATTTGGACCTAGATATGCCTTTTTGGCCATATCTTGAGAACCAGAAATCTGTTTGATGAAATGTCTACGGAACCAGAATCCTTGGATCGAGACGGTCCTTTTTGGTATACTCTACTTGAGTTTTGGATAAAGTTGGAGTATGGTCAGGTTGGATCAAAGCTGAATCCAACTTGGCCCTCGAGACTAAAAGGCTAATAACTTACATATCGGGCGTCTGATTGATGCGTTGTCTATCGCATTGGGTCCCTTATAATGTGACAGACCTTTTTGAAACTTCTTAGTGGGAATTTGTGTCAATTGATGTATTGACCAAAGTCTTGAGGAGCGAAACCTCCTAGAATCAAGCGTGCTTAGTGCGGGAACCCTGTGGCTGGCTGTACTTGAGGAGTCTTCAGATCCTGTGTGGGTCATCTTCAGATGATGTGTGGGTCGGCATCTACAGATCCTATGTGGTTCATCTCCAGATCCTATGTGGGTCATCTTCAGATCCTATGTGGGTCATCTTTGATCATGTCTGGGTCAACAACAATGCTTCTTAAATAAGTAAGATTATTTAGCAATACTCCTAATCATCTATACTTCCGTACATAAGTTATTCCAAGTGTGAGCTGAGTCCTTAACTTTTTGGTAATCTACTGTGTAGTGTTTCCTTTGTGGTACTTACCTTTTTGTTACACTTCTATGTGGTGATAACTTTGTGGTATTCTTATGTGTGGTGTTACCTTTGGGGTACTTACCTTTGTGGTGTTACCTTCATGGTATTCATTCCTTCGTGGAATAGTTGTGCTTTTGGCTAAAGAGTTGGGCTTTGTGTTTCCCCATGATCGAAATGGGTATACTTGATAACTTATGTATATGTATGGGAATATACCTAAGTAGCGTTGATTATTGCTTCATGATTTGTAATTGTGGTCTTACTTTGTGGTTTATCCTTTGTGGATTCAGAGATACCTTTGGGGGTCTCGGGGTCCCTACTGAGTATCGTTATACTCACCCCTTCATGGGATATGCCCGCACCTTACTATGTATTGTACAAACAACGGACATCGCTGATCGAGGTCAAGGGTACCTGGTCTAGAGGCTGCTCAAAGGTGGACATTAGACGAGATGATCCACAGAGATGACCGATCGAGAGTTTTACCTATCCTTTAGGTAGGATCCTTGGTGGGTGTTCGTAGGATCTGTTTTCAGTTTTACTTGTACTTTCTAGTTGGGCATGTATTCTGGCCCCTTTACTTGTTGTACACACCCAATTTACTATATAGTTTACTTTGTGCTTGTATCTTGTTGTGTTCTTGGTTTGTGTGAGTTTACAGGTTTAAAGACAATGCCTTATCAGTTTTAGGGATATGTCTTTTCGGTGCTATTTGATAGCCCCTGGCCTATGGAAGGCGGGATTGGGGTAGTCACGACACGGGCCACGGGGGATAGGTTGTGAAAAATTGGTATCAGAGGAGTCAGTTCTACCAAATAACTTAGACTATGATCTTTTAATTGATAATAGTGTTAAGTGTTATGAGTGTGATTTTCAGTTTGGGGAATCTAGTGTTGGTGTGGTAGCCGATGTATCCATACACCAGGACATTGACTTCTTATTTCTGACTCAGTGCATGAAACCACTAATTACATGTGTGTTTTTGAAAATTTTTCTTTGTGATCTCTTTGAGTCAGCTCACCAGGTATAACTTTTAGACTGCGGTGCACTTTTTTTTAGGATGACTCCACGCAGACAACCAACCAGGGTTCTAGGTAGAGTATGCGATGATAGCCTACCGAGGGATCATGATTCAGTGTAAGGTGCCCTTTTGGCAGTTATACCATCAGGTGGTGTACCAGCAACACCACTACCCGTTGGGTAGCCAATGCCACAAGCCCTAACAACATAGGGTGCATACCTATTGAGCACGTTGCTTGAGTTTCAGCACCAGAGGCCACCAAGGTTATGGGGAGAGATAGATCCACATGCGACTGATGACTATCTAGAGGTTGTGGTTAGAGTTTTTCAACTGGTAGGGACACCAACTGATCTTATAGTGATTCTTGTCGCCAGTCTTCTTCAGGTAGGAGTGGGAAGATGGTGGAGCATGATGCTCCAAGTTCATGATGAGGTGAATCTCATATGGGTGGACTTTGAGAGCCTTTTTATTTTATAGTTCGTCCCAGTGACCTTATTCTTTGTGTGTATACATGAGCTTCTCCACCTGCAGTAAGGCAGCATGAATGTGGCTCAGTATTCAGCGAGTTTCATTGACCTCTCGCGCTACTCCACTAACATGGTGTGGGACCCTTTCTTCAGGGTCCAAAACTTCTAACAGGGGTTCAGATGGGATATTATAGCTTTAATGATTTCTCTCAGCATCCCGACGTAGGTGGGGGTGTTAGAGAGAGCACTCTTAGTAGAGAGATTCCTTTTTGAGCAGTCACCAGCAGTGAGACCCACCACCGGACATCATGTAGCAGAGTCATCTGCAACTAGTAGCAGACAGATGACACAGAGTTCCAAGAGGATCATACCTTCAAGTGGACAACCATAGGATACAGGGTCGGTTGTGCGGGGATCTCGAGACAGAGCAGGACAAGAAAGGAGAAGGCAGTGTTACGCGTGTGGTGGGCAGGGTCACATGGCTCGCGACTTCCTGAACTTCCTTACGGACGACCAGTAGATAGTTGAAGGACCGCCTAGGCAGAGTCTAATATTCGATCGAGGAGGTCTACAGGCAGCAGGTGGATGTGGTAGAGGAGCTATCTGTGCAGCAGGCAGTGGGCGGTGATTCGAGGTTCTATCGCCACCACCACCAGGTGGTCCACCCTGAACACAGGGAGCAGGTGGACAGGGACGAGCTCAGCTGAGGCCTATGAACACGGCACTCCAGAGATTATACGATTTATGATCTATGTCTACTACACCTTAGCTGAATTACTTATAGACATATGTTCCAATCACTATTTTATTTCCACAGCCCCCGTTTGGAGGTCAGAGATTCCGGTGGAGCTGTTGTCTAGATCCTTACAGCTAGAGACTACTACGGGATAAGATTCGATGATTACACACTAGCGTTGATAGTGTGAGCTTACTCTAGGAGGCTAGAGCTTCGACTGAGATCTTCTAGTAGCAGCGTTGAGGTCTTACGATGTTATCTTGGGTATGGATTGGTTATCTACAGTCCAGGCTCGGATCGATTGTATTAGGTGAAAAGTGCGGTGTGTCCGTGAATATGGGACCAGATTTTCCTTCACTGGTGAGAAGGGAACCTTTGCAACACATGATGTACTTACCCGGAGGAGGGTGAATCTGATCACACATTAGTTGGCCAGCCTTACCCTTGGAGCTGTTGATGTTGGGAGTCTAAGTTATCCTGTAGTGGTGGACCAGTACGCGGATGTTTTCCCTGGTGATCTTTCGGGTCTACCTCCTCGCAGAGAGGTGGAATTTTATATCGACTTATACCCTGGGATGGAACCGATATCTACACCAGTATATCGGATGGATCCCGCAGATCCTTGAGATCTGTGAGTATAGATGGAGGACTTTCATAAAAAGGGGTTCATTAGGCCCAGTGCTTATCCTTGGGCAGCCCCGATTTTGTTTTCCAAGAAGGAGGATGGGAGTTTGAGACTCTGTATGGACTATCGGTGCCTGAACTAGGTGACCATGAAGAATAAGTACATATTACTAAGGATTTATGATCTTTTTTTATCAACTGAAGGGGGCATGGTGTTTTTCGAAGATAGACCTCAAATCGGGCTATCACTAGCTCAGGGTATGAGATGAGGATATGCAGAAGATGACCTTCAGATGTCGGTATGACCACTGTGAGTTCTTGGTTATGCCATTAGGCCTAACCAACGCCCCAACAGTGTTCATGGGACTCATGAAAAGGGTCTTCCAGCCATACCTTGATCACTTCGTAGTAGTATTTATTGACGACATCCTGATATACTCAGTTATAGAGGAGGATAAAGACTATCATCTGCAGACAGTTATGGACACACTCTGAGAGTACCAACTTTATGGTAAGCTCTCAAAGTACCAATTCTGGATCTGAGAGGTTCACTTACTAGGACACGTCATCTCGGAGGATGGAGTTATGGTGGATCCAATGAATATTGAGGTTGTGCTTGCTTGGTAACCACCCAAGAGTGTGAAGGAAGTGCAGAGTTTTTTGGTTTTGGCCTGTTACTACCGGAGGTTTATGCCTGACTTTTCCAGAGTTTTGGAAC
Organism: Viscum album; assembly: GCA_963277665.1. Taxonomy (NCBI): domain Eukaryota; kingdom Viridiplantae; phylum Streptophyta; class Magnoliopsida; order Santalales; family Viscaceae; genus Viscum; species Viscum album. The sequence goes on along the minus strand of OY728139.1, from coordinate 124,604,277 downwards.
CCTTATCAGTGTTGACCCAGAAGGAGAAACCCTTCATGTCGTCGGAGAGATATTAGCGTAGTTTCCAGGAGCCGAGGCAGAGACTGAAGAGTGCCCCCATCTTGAGGATACCAGAGGAGGGCGTTGGGTACGTAGTATACTGTGATGCATCAAGGACTAGGCTCGGATGTGTCCTGATGTAGGAGTAATCAGTGATTGTTTATGGTTCTCAACAGTTGAGACAACATGAGCAGAACTATGCTACCAATGAACTAGAGTTATAAGCAGTGGTCTTTTCCTTAAAGATGTGGCTACATTACTTGATGGGTGAACGTTTTATAGTATACTTTGATCACAAGAGTCTCAGGTATATCTTGTTTCAGAAGGACCTGAACCCGAGACTACGGCATTGGCTTGAGTTCCTCCAGGACTATGACTTCGAGATAGTATATACTCCTAGGAAGGGAAATGTTATAGCCGATGCACTCAACAGGAGATCTGGTATACAGTTTCTAAGTGAGGCGACAGAGCAGCTATCTGCTTTGTGGAAATCATACATGGATCGAGATACAACAGATTATCTTCAGTCTCTGACAGTCACTCCCCCACTCCTTCAGTGAGTTAGGGAGGCATAACTTGGGGGCACTGACTGCGAGGCTCGATGTGCTTAGATATCCATAGGACAGACACCTGATGGATTTTTTGAACTGGGAGCATGTCATCCTCTTCAGAGGGTGTACTATGGTACCGATGGCACTACGAGAGGAAGTGTTCATGGAGTTCCATACGCCCCCTCTAGTGGTACATCCAGGAGTGGAGAAGATATACCAGGACATTTGGAATTAGCACTGGTCGCTGGGAATGAAGAAAATAGTGGCACCGTTTGTCTCACGGTGCCTCACTTGTCAGCCAGTGAAGGCAGAGCATCCGATTTTAGTAGGATTAGTTCAACCACTAGTGGTGCTAGAGTGGAAGTGGGATGGAATTTCCATGGACTTCATGACCGGACTTCCACGCACGTCTAGGGGTCATGATTCTATTTGGGTGATCATAGAATGAAACACCAAGTTGGCCCAATTACTACCTATCATAGAGTAGGGATCAATAGAGGTATTGGGACGCCTCTATGTACGAGAGATTTTACGACTTCATGGAGTTCCTTTGATGATTGTCTCTGATCATGATGCATGTTTTACTTCCCACCTATGTAAGGGTTTAAATGAGGCGTTCAGCACTCAGATTTGATTGAGCACCAACGGATGGTCAGACAGAGTGGACCATTTAGACCCTTGAGGACATGTTGTGTGCTTTCATCCTTGATTTTGGCCACAGTTAAGAGGATCAATTACCCTTGGTGGAGTTCACATAAAATAACATCTATCACTCTACCATCAGTATGACACAATTTTAGGAATGGTATAGTTGACCTTACAGATCACCTCTATGCTAGACTGAGCCAAGGGAGTCAGCACTCATGGGACCAGAGATAGTGCACACTACCAAGGAGAAGGTACAGATCATCTAGAAGCAGATGAAGACTGCACAGAGAGGGCAGAAGTCTTATGCTGATAGGAGATGGAGACCTCTACAGTTCAAGGATGGTGACCATGTCTTCCTATGTGTCTCACCTCGATGAGGTTTGAAAAGATTTGGTTAGGGAATAAAGTTATCTCTAAGGTTCATCGGACCTTTTGAAGTCCTCAGCAGAGTTGGCGAGGTGGCTTACCACTTATCTCTTCCACCTCATTTGCACTGGATGTGCGTTGTTTTCCACGTGTCTCAGCTGAGGAGATACGTACATGATATTTTGCACGTCATTGATTGGGGTGAGTTGGACATCGATGACGGGGCAACGTTTTCGGAGGTCCCAGTAGAGATTGAGGATCAACAGTAGAGTGTCCTTTAGGGGAGATATATACCTCTGGTGTGCATATGTTGGTAGCACAGGAACCTCCAGGAGAGCACATGGGAGAGAGAGGCTCAGATCTATGCTTGAAATCCCCACTTGTTTCCCTAGTTAGTGTCTTGGCTTTTAGGGACGCAAATCCTTGAGGTGGGATGAATGTAAAGACCCGGACTTTTCAATGTAATTTTTTAATTATATAGAAATATTACGAGTCTGTGAAAATTGAAAGTGTGTGATTACAAGGCCCGAAGTTCCCGAAATGAATTTATGAACATTTTTTCAGGTACGTTTAGTAAACGCGCGAGCGGCGTTTTGTAACTTTTGAACCGGTGCTTGGAATTGAAATCTGAGGTCACCGTTGAACTCACAGTGCCGAAATTCTCTTAAGGAGATGTTAACCTCGACCGTAGTAGGTTGAGGGTGGAAGTTAGTTTTCTAGATTTTTGTAGGAGAATTGAAAAAAATAAAAAAATAACTTTTATTTTATTTTTCTTGAAACCTCTCATTTGAAATTTGGTGGGTACCACCCAACCTTGAAACCTTGTAACTCTTGGTTTTCCCCAATTGATGTGCCAACATTAATTAAGAAAGTAATTAACTCTTGAACTTAATTAAGTTGGCTCCGCACCTCACATGGTGGGGGGATCGTTGGCAAAGAGGGGAATTGGGAGAGCCTTTGGAAGAGCATCCTCCAACGAAGAACAAACCTCCAACGATGAAGACACATGAGCTCAGAAAGAGAGTATGTTGTGGGAGCGACAAACGTCATCATCTTCATCTTCTTCCTCATGCCAACTCCAATGAACAAACGAGGTAGGGAAGTGTTTATATTGTTCATCGTGGTTTTACGTTGATTCAAATCCTCTTGAACCACCTGTTATCGATCTAACATGGAGGGTGCAGCCCAAAAAAACACGGCATGATCCCTATGCTCCCTCTATATGTGTTCTTAGTGGGCGGAATGACGGTTGAACAGAACCCAGCCATGACGCCAGCGACCGATGCCTGCAGGGTATGGGCGGCGACTGGCACACCATTCGACCATGATAACGGCGGCGGTGCAACTGTGCCACCGAAGAAGGCTACGGCCCGTCGGCCACGACAGAGGAAGGTGGCAGCCAAAAACTGCCAGACCGCGTGTAACCAGGGTGGCGCACGACCGCGCCACTAGTAGTAAGGGAGGCCGCGACTCATTAACCGAGGAGGAGGAGGGTGGCGGTCGGTACCCCAGCTGGACGCATGGAACCGGGGTGGCACACGTCCGCGCCGCTGGCTAAAAAGGAGGTCATGACTATCGTGTCACGACGGCACACCAGAGAAACCAACAATCGTCCGGCCATAGGAGGATAACGGCACCGTCGTGCCGCTAGAAGTGGATCTAGCCGGAACCGCCGACCGGCTGCGTCATGCCGAGCAGGACCAACTCTGGCGGGTCTCGCATTCCAGAAGACCGAACAGTCTATTGGACCATTTGGAGAACTGGGGGAGCCTCCCCTCGGTGCGGCTAGGGTGGGCCCCACCATGGTGGACCGCACCCAACCGAGCGGGCCACACTGAGCGAGTCATGCCCAGTGGGTCACGCCCAGCGGGTCGGGTCACCCCCTTTGCAGGTTTGGTCAAACTGGGTTGGTCTGATTGGGTCGGACTGAACCGGGGCCCATTTGGACCCAGATACGCCTTTTTGGCCATATCTTGAGAAAGGGCGTTCATTTGACGAATCGTCTGCGGCACCAGAAACCTTGGATCGAGATGGTCCTTTTTGGTATAATGCACTTGTGTTTTGGATAAAGTTGGAGTAAAATTGGGTTGGATCGAACCCGAATCCAACCGAGCCCTTGGAACTAAAAGGCTAATAACTTACAGACTGAGCGTCTGATTGACGCGCCACCTTTCATGTTGGGTCACTTATGACATGAAGGACCTTTGTGATACTTCTTCATGGGACTTTATGGCTGTTGAAGTATCAACTGATGGCTTGAGGAGAAGAACCTCCCAGAATCAAGTGTGCTTAGTGCGGGAACCCTGGGTCTGGCTAAACTTGAGGAGTCTTCAGATCCTGTGTGGGTTATCTTCAGATCCTGTGTGGGTCAGTATCTCCAGATCCTTTGTGGGCCATCTCTAGATCTTTTGTGGGTCATCTTCAGATCCTTTGTGGGTCATCTTCGATCCTTTGTGGGTCAACACTAGAGCTTCTCGATGAAGTAAGTTGATCTATAAATATAGATGATCATCTATGATTCCATACTTAAGTTATACTTGGTGTGAGATGAGTATTTAACTTTGTGGTAATATATAGTGTGGCGTTACCTTTGTGGTACTTACCTTTTTGGTACACTTTTGTGTGGTGATACCTTTGTGGTATTCTTCTGTGTGTTGTTATCTTTGTGGTACTTACATTTGTGGTGTTACCTTCATGGTATTCATTCCTTCCTGGAATATTTGTGCTTTTGGATAAAGAGTTGGTCTTTGTGTTTCCCCATGATGGATATGGGTATAATTTATAACTTAGGTATATGTATGGGCATATACCTAAGTAGGGTTGATTGTTGCTTCGTGCTTTATAATTGGGGTCTTACTTTATGGTTTATCCTTTATGGATTTAGAGAGACCTTTGGGATTCTCAAGGTCCCTACTAAGTATCGTTATACTCACCCCTGCACGGGCTACGCCTGCACCTTACTGTGTCTTGTGCAGACAACGAAAAACACTGATCGAGGTCGAGGGTATCGGGTCTAGAGGCTGCTCAGAGGTGGAAATTAGAGGAGACGATAGACAGAGATGATTGTTCGAGATATGTACCTACCCTTCAGGTAGGATCCTTTGTGGGTGTTCGCAGGAGCTATTTTCAATTTTACTTGTACTTTCCAGTTGGGCTTGTATTGTGCCCCCTTTATTTATTGCACAGACAAAGTTTACTATATAGTTTACTTTGTGCTTGTATCTTGATGTGTGCTTGGTTTGTGTGAGTTTATAGGTTTAAAGGCAATGCCTTCATAGTTTTAGGGATATGACTTTCTGATGCTAGTCGCCATCCCCTGGCTTATGGAAGGCAGGATTAGGGTAGTCACATCATGGGCCCTAGGGGATGAGTCATGACATCGAATGTGTTTTCTCCTTTTTTAGTTTTTCAGTTGTGTTTTTTCACTTGAATTAATGTTAACTTTAAATAACAAGACACATTTGAATTTATACCAGTGATATCGTGTGTTAGATTTAGGTGAGGTTGATTCCTTCATGTCACAAATGACTGATAGATCATTTTCCTAAAGTATCAAAACAATCGGAATGCATTTCCTCATTTTTCAATATGTCAGTTTTCTTTTTTTACTAAAATATCATTTTAAACTGAAAACATGCAATTTGAGTCATACTGGTCGCATCGTGCATCGATTTAACATGAGACTACTTCATACACATCACAAAGGAATTATGAATCATTTTCCTTAATTTGGAATACAATTAGAGTTCATTTTCTTGGTTTTCAGTGAGTGACATGTTTTGAGTTAAAATGTTAATTCTAAACTGATAGTGGAAACTTTTAGTCATACCAGTCACATTGTTCAATGGATTGAGGTGTTTTTGATTCCTACACATCAAAAATAACTCATGGATAATTTTCCTAAAATATAAAAACAATCCAAATGTGTTTTCTCAGTTTTCAGTATGTTAGTGGTGTTTTTTACTAGAATTAATGTCAATTTTAAATAACAAGACACATTTAGAGTCATACCAGTGACATCATGCATCAGATTGAGGTGAGGTTTATTCCTACATGTCAAAAATGACTAATAAATCATTTTCCTAAAGAATTAAAAAAATTAGAATGCATTTCTTCGGTTTTCAGTTTGTCAGTTGTTTTTTTTACTAAAATGTCATTTCAAACCGAAAACACCCAATTTGAGTCATACCGATCACATCATTTGTCAGTTTGAGGTAATAATGCTTCATAAACATCAAAAAGGACCTACCAATTGTTTTCCTTAATTTGGAAGACAATCGTAGCACATTTTTTGTTTTCAATGAGTGGCGTGTTTTGAACTAAAATATCAATTTTAAACTGATAGCAGACACATTTAGTCATATCGGTCACACTGTTTGTCGGATTGAGGTGGGGCTGATTTCTACACATCACAACTAACTCATGGATCATTTTCTTAAAGTATCAAAATAATCTGAATATGTTTTATTAGTTTTCATTATGTAATTTGTGTTTTTTACTTGAATTATTGTCAATTTTAAATAACAAGACACATTTGGAGTCATACTGGTGACATCATGCTTCATATTGAGGTACGGTTGATTACTACATGTCATAAATGACTGATAGATCATTATCCTAAAGTAACAAAACAATCAGAATGCATTTATTATATTTGCAGTATGTTAGTTGTTCTGTTACATGAATTAATGTAAATTTTACATAAAGACACATTTGGAGTCATACCGATGACATTGTGATTTGGATTGAGGTGAAGTTGATTACTACACATCACAAATGACTCGTAGATTGTTGTCCTAAAGTATCAGAACAAATTTCAAGTACATTTTTTTGCCTAAAAATCAATGCACCCATTCCTCTAAAACCTAAAAAAGATACCTGGCCTACTCAATATGATCAATCTATCTAGTTTATAAGGATTATGAAAAAAACCTTTGATCCCTATAAAGTTGACATAGAATAACATCCTTCTTTTGTATCATGGCTTTAGTCAACCCAGTGAAGAACCAGCTGTCATAAATTCCAGACCTCCAAATGAATATATGATAGTTCCTTCTTCATTGGGTAGACTAAAGATGAGAACTTCCAATATTTCATATCACATTGATTTTTTTGGAGAAAAACACTTCTTGTTGTTGAAAACAAGAAGAGTGGAGTAAGATCCTATGTCTGTTATGTCTCAAGATGTAACAACAAACTCAAGGGATGGGGAAATACGTTCTGGATATTTGTAATCTTTTGTGTTCTATCAACAAAACACATACCCTGTAAATGAGGACCACCAATTTCATTTAAAAAACCAATTAACATGCAATTCATTTAGTTTTCAAACAAGGAACACCAATGTCCATGATTTTTAGTGGGGAATTTAGCCTATAAAATCACAACATTACCTTAAAATAAAGAGAAATATAAGGCAGACAAGATTATTAAATTTGAAATTATTTGATAAGTTTTCCATCTTCATTATATATTTTTACATTCTTCCATTAGGTATGTTTCCCATTCATTTCTAAGAATATCTATATCATCTTGTGAATATGACTATTTTCAGTAGTCATGGTAGTACTGAAAAAATATAAATACACAAAGGATTAATAATTATTTTAAATGAAATAGAAATTATCTTCAAAGATACCTATTCAAGGATGTTGGTTTGTTCATGGAATATGATCTATTTCATATATTTACAAACATAATAACCGCAGTCTTTTCCTTTTGTTTGTTTCAGGCACTGCGGATACATTGAGAAAAATAAGTAATTTTTTATATGTGTTTGTATAGTGAAATATTATTTTATATACACTGATACTTATCTAGTCGTAGTACTTGTCATGTTTATTGTTCTTTTCTCTTGGCCTTATTCCCTGATGTAGATGATATTCAAGCACCACTCTATCATAATAGAATCTTCATAAAAATAGAAAATAAATTATATAACTAGATTTTTGGTTATAAAATGTAGGATGTAATGTCTTAAAAATTGACAAACGCCATCATGTGTGGTTGGTTTTTTGGATATCTATGCATTAAATCCAGAAAAAAAAAATCTTTGTAGTATCCAATTTGACCGCAATGAGCATCCAATACTGCCTAAGAACACAAAAAATAATAAGTATTGAAAGAAATTAAAATATATTTGATACGATTAAATTGTAGAGTTTTACCCATGAATCGTTGGTATTAAGAAGAGTCTTTCATCTATAATTTTTCTATTAAACAATTTGAGTAGTCCTGTGACTATTTCACCCTCTTTCTTGGAAGTTATATATTCTTGTTCTATAAAGGTTATGTAAGGACTAATGAGTCCAAATTTTTGTTCATGGGAAAATCCCTTAATTATTTTTTCAAATATACGCCTGTGAAAACTATGAAATGTATTTAGTCATAATTATCATAGTATATCATCTTTTGGAAAATCAAATCATGAAAAAATACCCCATGTAAACATTTACAACTAATCCACCAAACCAATCATAGTCGAAGATTTCAGTTTCACTCTCAACACCAATGAAGTCTAGATCTTCCCCTCTGTACTAATTTTCTTCATAATCAATTATGTGATTAACTATATCTTTCAAATTTATATCCACAATGATAATAAATGTTGATATAGAATGGGGGTTTAAGGTGATTTGGGTAGATCATTTTGATCTATTGGTTGATCCTTGAGATGGTTTTGAACCGGCCTTTCATTTCACCCCTTCCCTTTGTCTATCTATAATAACATGCATTGGTTTAGACCTTTTTTTATTAAATGTTTAAGTTTTAGCATGAAAATTAAATTGGAAATGAATACCTCATTGTTGACATGTTTTTTTACAATATGTTCCAACCTTGTGATGACTATTCCAAGAACTTGTTCAAATGTATGGATATCTTCATCATCAATTGGAATAGGTAGCTCATCACATATCTCTAGGACTATAGTAATTGACACTCTGACATGATCTGTTGGAATTTTTCTATTGTGTAGCACGTCATTATGTATATTGAACATTGTATCCCTCACTAAAAGGTGATGGGTGGGTGTTGATAGATATAAATCATAGTCATTTTCACCCTGTTGAATATTAATACAGGAAAGGTATCAGTGTCTAGTGTCTCTCTAGTTCACATTTCTCAAAAACAATTATTATAAAATTGACTACCTCAGTTAAGAATTGTTTTTGAGGGGAAAGGACCACCTCAAAAATCATGGGGGTGGGTCATTCTCTTCACACGCTGGTTATTCTAGAGTATTTTCTTCTATTTTCCTCCCCCATAAAACTTTCTATCATCTCTCTATGGTATTGTAATTCATTTGAAACATATCTAATGTTTCTCTTATTTTATTCATTTACTCAGTTTTATGCTCTGCTTATTTTTTTCTCAAAATATGTTTGGGGTGTCACCCTAAAACCCACACCTCTGATGCGACCATACTTTTCTAGATACTTCAAGGCCACTGAAAGTATTTCTGCATCCAATGTGGGTGTTGTTGATTTTTGTGACTATGTAAGATAAAAAATATAGAAAAATAAGTAATCATTGTTGTGTAATATAAATTTAAATGAAAACTAATTTTTATTATTTCATACTTACACATATTTCCCACACTCTTTGTGTATTTTCATCTATTAGTTTTCCATATTTAGTTACATGTGCCTCCTTCCATAGCACATGGTATAGGATGGAAGTGGTTGTGGATTTGGACTCTTCAAGATGCATATAAACAAAAAAATATAGTTATTGGGTTGTTTTATGTCACATAAAAGTATTATGGTAGATTTAAATATGTACCAATTTTTTTCAAGTGAAGTGTATCCCATCCTTACTTTACGATAGGGGTACACTGGTTTTGAATCCTGTTGTTTGTTTTTAGCACCCAGTTGTTGTTTTGTAAATAAAACATTATCAATCAAAGTGATAAATATACATACCATCAAACAATGTATTACTAGACACAATTTACCTGAAAAGACTACTTCATATGATTTCCAGTAAACACATCCCATGAATCTTGGGTTATCAGGTCTTCATAAATAAGAGGTGGGTGTGGTTTTATTTTCCCTTCAGCATCATTAAGATGATGTTTCATTAAAAGTGTTTGAAAACTCATTTGAATCCTTCCAAAAACCCTTAAGACACAGTCTTTGTGAGAGTCATCTACTATAAATGCACTCTAAAAGATATGATGAAGTGTGAGTCAATGTTTCATTATTTAATTTTTTATTAAATTAAAGAAATGATATCATAATGTTACCGTAATATCTCCCCACATCAATGTCTTAATCTTAGCCACAACATGGTTCCATGAAGTTACATCAATCACCACATGTTATCGAGGGATGATTCCAATGTAACTACAGAACAAGTCCTTGTTGGGGTTAACATGTTGTCCCCACTTATTCTATCCAATCTCATATTTTATGACTTTCTCTTTAGCCTTAATGATTTTTGTTAATACCATCAAACTATAATGCTCTTATTTTTTCTATGTCACCAGTGTTTTGTCACCTTCCATTTCCTCGGATCCACCATCATTAATACATTTCTCTAGATATGGAGGGCTAGCATCGACATGTTCAGATGGTGGTTGTACCTATACACTGAGATCAGTAATTGGCTGAGAAACGTGTTGTTCGTCTGCACTACGAGTAGCAGCAGGTTGAGAAACCTGTTGTGCCTTGGGATTGGGAGCATCATCACATACAGACTTCATTATCTGAAAATGTGGTTTAACATTTAATTTAGATAACATAAAATCATCAATGAATATATATTAACATAAGGAAATAGGTTGAGAAATTTTTTTTTTGTTTTCACTGTGATCAGCAGTAGGTTGAGAAAACTGTTGTTCTTGGGGATTGGGAGAATCATCACATGCAGAATTCATTGTCTGCAAAAGTGGTTTAACATTTAATTTAGATAAAATAAATGTAGTAGTGAATAGATACTAACATAAAGTAACATGATGTATATTAGAAAAAAATATATAACCTGATTATTGAACACTCTTTTTTAAGGTTGAAGGGATTTGACCCCTATATCGACTATCCAAATCCCTTCATTGTGGTATCCTCTAATATAAAAAACACCATCTACACTGGGACCATTGTGAAATGACTGCAATGTCCCAATGAAAGGGTCATCCTTTATTGAATTTTCATCTAACTCTTCAATGGTTTTGGTTGATAATAGAACAATTTACCAGTTTTGGTTTGCGGTATTTGGAAGATAAAATACTTGTACTGCCTGTGATTCCACTATAAATGGTTTGTCTTTGTACCCTTACTTACTAAAATCAACATTCACAAATCCCAACTCATCTATTTTAATATTACTTCTGTTATCAACCCTCTTTCATTGAAAAGTTGGAACATTGAATGTTGTATAATCCAACTCCCATATATTTTTATGATGCCAAAAGATGACATATTCTCATAAATTTGATTTTTTTCCTTAGCACCAGAAACATGCATTGATTTAGCCAAAAATGTAACTCCAATATTATATCTGGTATTTTCTTCATCATGTTCATTAGTATAGAATGTAAAAACATTAATTACATAAGCATTGTATGATAATACGCACACACTTGGTCCTCAGGCTATCCATTGGAGTCATTTTGAAATTAATTCTGGATTTTCATTTGACTCCTTAAAAACATGGTTCTAAAACTATCTTATAAACTATTGATTATGTTTATTTGATATCCATTTTTCATCCCTTGATGGATTTGAATTCCTAAGAATTTATTTGTGGGTTTCAATAAACGATTCAATGACCAAACAATTATGAAAAACATAAAGGTGGGTCTGCTCCCAATCTGTAATATTGATTATAATGACAACCTTTCTAGAAATTCCTTAACTTGAAAGTCTCCTAGTGTGATGAGATTTTGTTAGACCAAATATTTTCACACTGGATAGGTATTCGGTATATAATTCAACAGCTTCCTCAAAAATATATTTCTCTATAATACAACCCTCTAGACAACTTTAATTTTTGACATACCCTTTAAAAATATTCATATACCGTTCAATGGGGTACATTTATCTATAGTGCACAGACCACACAACCAAATCTCTCACACCAAGTAAACCATCAAATGAAACATCATATTAAAAAATGTAGGTGGGAAAATAATTTCCAATTCAAATAATATGATGATAATTTCTCTTTCCATAGTTGAAAATTTCGTTGGGTCTTTAACTTTTCTAAATATAGCTTTGAAGAAGAAATATATATTCATTAATGTATGATGGCCAATCTTGGGAAAAATTCAACGTAAAGCTATAAGAATTAGATCTTACATCAAAACAAGAAAGTCATGTGATTTTAGACCTTTAAAATTTAAATCATGCAATGAGATGATGTTCTTGATATTTGATGAATACCCCTCTGAAACCTTTACGTTATTCAAGAAGTTGAAAAATTGATATCTCTTTGGCCATGAAAGAGTGTAAGTAGTAGGAGGAAGAAATGTTTGTTTTTCACCCTTCATTGGTGCCAAATCTTCTTGTATTCCCATATCAACCATGTCCAACCTATCCTTAATTTCATCCTTTGTTTTGCTGGGTGAATTTAGAAATGTGCTGATAACACTATCACATATATTTTTTCAATATGCATAACATCAAGAAAATTTATGACGTACAGAAAATTATGGTATGGTAATTCAAAAAAACTGATTTCTTTTTCCAACCAGTTTTTGTAAGGTTTTTTGAAAATGGTTTACCAAAATAAGTGTCCACATATTTGACTTTATCAAATAGTTTATCACCTATTAGTAGAGATTGTGGTGTATGTTCTTCTGAACTTCCATCGAATGATATCGCCCAATATCGGTACTTATGACATTGGGGTAGAAATATGTGATGCCCTAGAAACACAATTTTTGGTGAATGTTTCAACCTAATTTATTGTGTACCTTGTTCGCATATGGGACACCCAACAGTTCCCTTTATTATATATCTTGAAAAAAATATATAAGCATGAAAGTCATTTCTCATCTCATACAACATGGCTCTCAATGTGAAATCTTCATTTCTATAATCATCACACATCGTAACACATGAATATCACAATAATTTCAAATCCTTGATCAATGGAGCCAAATAAACATCAATATCATTACGTGGTTGTTTTGGTCTTGATATAAGCATAAAAAACATGATGTGTTTTCATTTCATGCATTACCATAGTGGAAAGTTATAATTTACCAACATATTTGGCTATGTACTTTGAGTGCTTCTTTGAAAACCAAAAGGATTCACTCCATCTATAAATAACGCAAGACAAAGGTTTCTCGGCTCATTTCCAAAGTCAGGATACAAATGATCAATTATCTTCCACTGGGGAGAATCTACTGAATGTTATAGTTTTCAATCTTTATTTATTATTCTTGTGTGCCACATCAATTTACCTGCAGTCTACTCACTTCCATATAGGTGCATGAACATTGGAATTATTGGAAATTACCATGAAAATTTCATAGGACCGGACTCATCTTTATTGTATTGAGAATCACCACACTTTGGGCATTCTCTAAGTGATTTGTGGTCCTTGCAAAATAGTATACAGTCATTTGGGAAGGCATGTATTCTTTCAGAGATCATACCCATTGAGCATAGAATTCATTTTTCATCGTATGTTTGGATTTGAAGCTCATTATCTTTTGGGAGCATGTAATTCAAGAGAGAAAGTAATTCCATAAAATTGGCACCACTCCATCCATTTCCTAATTTTAAATTATATAGCTTCAGTATAGATGACAATGTTGTATATTTAGTTCAACCATCATACAATGATGTCTTTGCAAAACTCTTTAACTGCTCAAACAATTTTGGGAAATTACAAAGATTATCTTCAATTGTACTTGTCATTTAATTAATACAATATTCATCATCATGCACATATGTAATCACATCTTTGATACAATATTATTCATTTTCCACACTTTTAATCATATCAAATGATCCATAAAACATAGTGTTATCCCAACCACTAGCTACATTCGCTTTTTCCCTATGTTTATTCCAAAATTTATAATTTCGATCTATTCCATGACAGATCAAGAATTCTTATAACTCCTCTAGATTAAATATTATTGAATAAAAACAGAGTAAACAAATAAAAAGGATTTTATAAGGATCATATGCATGATCTTTTTCAAACTTGATGAACACTTTCACTCTATCTTCATACTCTTTTGTCAGATGATTGACATCCATCCATTCTTTATTCATATCCATACTATTTGATTCAGTGATATTAATATTTAACAAAATCACTATATGTAATTGTCACTTCCCTATATCTAGACAATGAAAATCATTGATGTCTGCACATATTATATGTCTCATAACACCCCCTATCTAGCTCTGATCACTAGTTTTTAGAGTTCATCCCATAAAACTTATGGACTGGCCAACCCATCACTGGTGGGTGAACCCCTTTTCTAGTGTTCTGACCCCCTCACTAGATACTCAAAACTATATTCAGATTTAAATTTATGATTAGATATTAACACCATCACACTCACTCATGAACATAGAAACTTTCTTACTTATTCACATGTATTATTAAGAGTAGATCTTAAAACAATAACACCCACCCTTTTTGAACCTATAGTCTTACTAACCTATTCACATAACATTTATTTAACATGATATATAATATTTTACCCAATGAATTGGTAGAAAATATAGGTACTACCCATATCATAATACATAAATTTGTTTTCCACTTGAAAATAAAACATTCATTATCTCATAAAGAACCCATATCAAATGGAGAAAATAAATTCACAATGAAGAAGAGAACCATGTGATCAAGGAAAAATATAATAGTAAAGAAAACCAATATTAATAATTACACTAACAAAACAAGCATAAGGGGGATGTAATCAATATAATAATTTAATCCTATATATACAACCACTGATTAAGGAACAAAATGTTGTGGGATATACCCTAGGTACTGGTGTGTGATAATCCAAAATGGAACTATAAATACATATAACAATATCTGATATAGGTTTCATCCAATAATAACACAATCCACCTAGTGAAACCATACTTAACTCGTCATAATTGAACCTTCCCACTAGACTTGTCTTAAACACAACTAGGGGACCATAGAAGTGTGTGTACCAACTAGGGTAGCACAAATCAAGACCTCCCACCGAGACACCCAAGTTACCATAAACAAAAAACCATGGAGTTGAAAAATAAATAAAGATAATTATCGAAAAAAATGTCACTCACCTCACCTCCAACACCATCACATATAACATCCCATTTTCACATCATACAACTATCATATAAATAATCAATAACCCATAACTAGTGAAACACGTATAGGGGAAATCATTAAGGGGCACATGATAAATAAACCATTTACTTTTTAAATTGAAAAATGGGTCTTCACATGAAAACAAACTTAGTATATAGAGTCTCACTAACCTTATTTAAAGTCTTATCATTTCAATGATTTTGGAATCACTTGAAAGAAATCCATTTTTCTTTCGAAAACATTCTCCAAGCACATGGAAAATTCCTTTGAAAACCCAAAAAAAGTAATAAGACCAAAATTTACTATAAAAACATTTAAATAACCCTATTAACCTTTTCAAATATTCTTTTCATGAGAATTAATCTAATTTAAAAATAGTACATGAAATTATTATGAAAACCCCCTTATACCTAGCCTATAATTTAAGAAAAAAATTATTATTTCACCCAAGAACCCATATATTAGTATACTTTATTTTAAAGTACATTTATAAATTTTACACATTCCATGAATTATAAAATAAAGATAAAAGAAACACCTACTTTAAACCTAATGGTAACCAATACACAACATGTCACCTTCCATGGAAAACACTCAAAAAACTTAATCCCTAAATCCTCATGAAAAATGAATTTCAGTTCTTGGGAGAAGTAGAAACCTATGGGAAATAGAGAAGATAAGATTTATGGGGGAGATAAAAGAGAAAAGTGGTAAGAATGATTAAAATGGAAAAATAATTTACTTCTTAAATAATTTTAAAAAAATAACATAACACGAACTTAAAAAATCATATAATATTATAATTCTCATTTTACAAAATAAATCATATCATAATAACTTATAAATTGTGGCTAAAATATCACTACATGGAAATAAATCCTAAGATGATAAATATAGGTGAAAATACAAACCTTTCCACAAAAACTTTTAAAACATTAAAGTGAAAATTATATTTAATTTTTTTAAGGGAAATAGATTACTATTGAAAAAATTATTATAAATAGTTCCTAATAAAAAGTTATGAAATAAACCCAAAGGTTATAAAAATGATAATTAAAAATACTATAAAAATGTTTACTTTTAATAGAATCCTTAATAATTCAAACTTGAAAATGACATAATGTATTCATGGGGAAAGGACTCTGTAATGTGGTAAATAAGAGACCCCTAAGTAATAGTATTTTAGGTGTGGGAAATAATCAGTTAATTTGGGGAACGATCTATGGCCTAACAAGGGATGAGTTGTGTGCTGATGAAATCCAAGTTTGTAAATTCATTTTGAGTGTTAGCTCATCATGATAGTTTTTATTTTGATTAATGATTAGTTGTGGTTCACAAAAATCCTATAATTTTTTTTGTCACTAACAAACCCATGTGAGGATGTGAAGAGACAAAGTGTAAGAGTCATGTTTGGGTAAGTGGACGAGTACTTGAGTTATTCCATTGGGTTCAGTGATGTGATCATGTATGGAAGTTGTTCGAAATTATCGTGAGTGTCAATATTCAACAAACAATGAAATATGTTCTGGCTTATTTTTTGGTAGTGATGGAATTTCTTAGTTCACATTGGTAGTGGTGTGTAGGTGAACCTAACATGTATGTAGAGGTGGTTGGTTTTGTGTGTGCACATAATTGGATGAGTTACACTGGTAAATTATAGATACTCATGTAAGGGTATCAATTATAAGAGATCAATAATTAATCAACGATGTCAACCTATAGAGCAGGGCTTGGGTTGTTAGGGGAACCTAGTGATGGGAGATAATATGGTTATTCACTTAGTTTATGGGTTGAATCATGTGACAAATCATAATGAAGTTTTATTTATACATCTACACTTGTGAAAGTAATAAAAATTGGTATTATTGATTGTGAACATGAGAGGGACCCAGTGTGTGAGTTGTTAGTAGAAAATCCATTGATTCAGTAGTTATCAGGTTGAGTTTAGTGTAAGAAACCTTAGAGTGGGTGAAATTAATCAAAGAGTGGTTGGTTACCATTTATATCAGACAATGTTCTTATATTGACTGATTATGGATACCTTTATATTTCTCCTTGGAGGATTAATCTTTCTTGCAGGTGTCACCTTGGTTGGGAAATCAGTGATTATAGAGGTAGGGGAAGTTGGCATTGCGGTTTGTGGGACCATTAGAGATAGTGGACTAGATCAGGATGGTGTATTTCTAATTGGATTCTCCTCTATGACATTGAGGTGTGAATGATGTGTTACATGTATCTCAATTTAGAAAGTATGAGTTGGATCCTTCATATGTGATTGATAATGAAGAATTTGATTTGGAGGCAAATTGATCGTTTGATAAACATATACTATGAATTATTGATTAGATTGAAAATGTATTCATAAGGAAGACAGTGCCTAACAATTGAGTGTTTTTGAATCATGGGTGTATTCAAGAAGAATATTGGAATTGGGAGTCTAATGTGCAGTCTCAGTGGCCCAAGATGGTCGAGAAAAACCTCTAGAGACACTTCTTAGAGTTTATAAGTCCTTGTAGGGGGATATTATAATGGACTTGGACTTTCTATGTGTGTTATTCCTTATTTTCATCCTTTCTTTTGTGTGTGTGTGTGACCCAAGAGACCTCTATTTATAAGACATGCATTTGTGTGTGTGTGTGACCCACGATACCTTTCTTAATTTGACATTTTTATTCATGTGTATAGATCAATAATTTCCTTTTTATGTCTTGTATTTGTATATATGTTTATACATGTAGACTTATGTTATTTAGTATCACGGTGACATATAGACCCTTCATGGATTGGTTAATTCCTTAGAGGGGTATAATGTGAAATGTGATGAATGATTATTATGGTGGTGTATTGAATGAAAAATAGTGGGACACGATATCCTTGTAGATGGACCTAATACTATAAGCAAGGCATGATGGACTTGTGGCCTGACCTAACATAGTTGGTGGGAAATTATGGAATTATGTCTTGACTAGCGATAATTGGTGAGGCATGATGGACTTATGGATAAACCAAAATCATGATGGAATTATGACCTATTATGTGACATGAATTATCCATATGTACTATTATGAGATTCATGGAAACCAGGTATATCTTTTCTTCTGATATGAAGTCGAAGCTAGTAGGGTTGGGGTTCATGGCAGTCCTGTTAGAACACGATGACACAACATGAAATTTTTTTACTTTTGAACATACATTATTATCATAATATACACTTATATATAACTATTTATCTTATGTTAAAAACATATAAATGGTTCCCTACTAATTTTTATACTCACACCCTACACTGGAATCTCAGTGCGTGTGCAGACTTCTTTAATCTGGATTTCAGATGAGGGTAGTGTCCTTGCTTAGGGAAATTATACTAGAGGAGTAGGTTAATCGAGGTGATATCATGATAGACTCTAGGATCCATATAGAGATACCTCTTTATTTTTTTATTTTCCCATGTTTATTGTTTATGGTTCTACCATATATTGGGGCCTCTCGACTTATTGCGCTGGATATTGTATGTCATATTTTTATAGCATGGGTTGAAGTTTTTGTTATATGATCTTATTTTTCCTTTTAGGTTCTCGTTTTTACTTTAATTATTATTTCTAATATTTTTTTACTCTAATTATTATTATTTTCTAAGGGGATAGTATCCCCATGATTCCACTTATGCCCACACCACTGGTTGGAAGCATATTTTTGTATAGGGAAGCATACATGAGGTCATGTAACACTTTAGCTTAGTCCTGGTGATTTAGTTTTGGGTGTTATGGAGGTCAATTGCTAAAAACATTCATCGATAATGGAAACTTGATAAATGTATAACGTTTTTAGTAAATGAAGTTTAAATACTTTGAAGACTATTACTTTTAAAAATAATTTTTATAATATAAACATAAACAATACATAATTTTTTCTTTAAAATAATTGGAAACAGTTTGAATACATTTAATTTATAAATGAATATTTAATAATATAACCATGAAAAATACATAAGAGTAATAAAAAAATAGTAGTGCATGATAAAAAATTTATTTTTGAATATATGGAAAAATATTTTCATTTTTGTATATAACCATGATGAAAACCTACATTGCATTGAAGATTTTTAAATAAACCAATTCAAAATATAGTATAGGAACATTGAATTTTACCAAATATAAATAGTGCACAAACATGGACCACAAATGACCACGATTTTCAGTGGGGCATTTAGCCCGTAAAATTCACAATATCACTATCAATATCAAATAATAAGTGAACCCAATGAGAAAGAGGAGAAAACTAACCTCAGAATGAGATGGAGATGTGTTCGTGGTGTAGGAGAGGCGCAACGGAGGAGAGGCACAGTGGAGTAGATGTGTAGAGGAGGAGATACAATGGAAGAGGAGATCTGTGGAAGAGGAGAGGCACAGCAAAGGAGAGCCACTAGAGGAGGAGAGGCGCGATAGAGGATAGTCGTGCGGCGAAGCTCGGTTTGAGGCGGAGGAGGATTCGACAGCCAAGGAGGAGGAGTAGGAGGTAGGAGAGGAGGTAGGAGAGGAGGGAGGAAAGGAGGTAGCGACAATGGTACTAGCAGTGGCAGGGATCAGCTTCTGCAAGATATTGAAGGGTGCGAGGAAGGAGGAGAAACTTAGGGTTTATTTATAAAACCTAGTGATACTTTTATCAGTGCTAGATAAAAATCATTGATAAAAGTATGTTTTATCAGAACTAAAATTGGAAGTGCTAATGAAACATGCCTTTATCAATGCTTTTTTAGTGATGATAAAGGCTCATCTTTATAAAAGCTAAAAAAAGCTGATAAAGGCCCATATTTATCAACGCTTATTAATTAGAAC
The DNA here is from genome assembly GCA_963277665.1 of Viscum album. NCBI lineage: Eukaryota > Viridiplantae > Streptophyta > Magnoliopsida > Santalales > Viscaceae > Viscum > Viscum album. The sequence continues at coordinate 124,584,557 of OY728139.1, read as the reverse complement.
TAATAAAACATATGATTTTTTCATAATTATAAAATTATAACCAATATATTTATTACATTTATAGTTTTATAAATATATATATTTAATATATTTAATATATTTAATATAATTTAATAATTTAAATTATAATTAAATATATATATATATATATATATATATATTTGTGTTTGTGTTTGTGTTTTTGTATAAATTATAATTAAATGTATATATAAATATATAATTTTATAATTTAAATCATAATTAAATATATATAAATATAAATTGATATATTAATTTTAATCTTAATTTCCTAAGTATTTCAATATATATATGTGTGTGTCTGTGTCTGTGTATACATTCATTAAAACATATACTTATAAATAAATATATGTATTTAATAAATATATATTTATCATTTAAAAAAATTGTCATTTTATTATTATTTAGAAAATTTTATATTTAATTAGTTATTTATAATTATAATTATATATAATATATTAAAAAAGTATATAATTATATATAACTAAATATTTATATTTTTAAATATAATAAATACATTTATTATTTATTTAAATATATTTATCACGATTTTAGGTATTTATGAGAAGATAAAGCTTCATATATATAATAAATGAATGAATACTCCAAGTATATATAGTACTATAGTATATATGACCAACATTAGGGTAAAAAATGAACATATATTTATGAGAATATGAACGTACACATCAATTGACACATTCATTTTGAAGCATAAATTTATTTAAATATATATATATATTTAATAAGTATATATATATATATATATTAAAAAGTATTTATATATAATATTATAAACATATAGTATAATAAATATATAATAAAGATATAACTAAAACTAATAAACATAATAAACAAAAATAAAACATAAACATAAAAAACATAAAAAATGCATTTTTTCTAATGTATACATATAAACATTATTTTTAAATATAATGAAAATGTTTTTATATAAATTAATAATATTTTATATTAAAAACTTTTATCAGCGCTATTATTAGTGATGATAAAGTCTCCTTTTTATCATCACTTTTTGTTAACACCGATAAAGGGTAGATTTATCAACACTTTTTTCTTGCACTGATAAAAGTGCCCCCTTTATCAGCACTTTCTGATTAGTGCTAATAAAACCTCAGGGCTTCCATTATCTGCATTTTTGGTAGTGATTCCCATCATATATATATATGTGAAAACAATTTATAAATGGTTATAGACACATTAAATAACCAACCTTGCTCAATTATTCAAAACCATAGGAATATATAAATCACCAAAATACATAATCCAGAGAAAATAAATAATGAACTGGCACATGTGAATCCTAGGTAGATATAAATCATAGGAAACATACATATTACACATAAATCTTATGTTTCTAGTATGATTCATGAATGTACACACCCTCTTCCCATACTATCAAAGAGTAAAAAATCCATAAATCAATAACATCACACCCAAGTGTGCAACTCATGGTGGAAGTCATTAAATGGTAAAATAATGAAGAGAGAATAACAATTCTAATCTTTGGAAACTTAGATTTCCACCATACGTGGGGATACATCTCCCAAGAATGATCACATTACCAAAGAACCAACACGATCCTAGTATTTTTTTCAACCATTCCAATGTAGTAAGATAAAAGAAAAGATATTACATACCACATTGTCACATCCTACCACCGTGAACTACAAACCGGTGCTCAGACCAGTTATTTCCATGTGACCTGTGTTATGCCTCCACATAGTTTAGAGGCTACAAACTAGTGTTCATGGCTTGTGAGGTTATGATGGGGAGACTATACCCTCATTATTATAGTGTGCAACAAAAGGTAAATAAAATAAATTAATTATATATCTAGATAGTAACTACAACCAATGAAAATTATAATAAAAAAATAAAACATCACATATAATAAAAAATGAATGTTTGATACATATCAAACCAGATCCCCCATGGGTGGATCATACATAAGAATTCATAAAAGAACAAAAAAAGGACAACAAGCTATCCACAACTGGTCCCTAGTATTTCCCAGTCTCATCATCCATACCCTTCCCTAGTTTTTTATGTCCATACCAATCAACATTGGTTGTTTCTATAAAACTTTCATTACAAAAAATAATAATAGTGTCTTATCAGGTACCCAAGCTCCATATTATTCTGATTAGGGTGTGAGTATAACTCAATAGTCTTCCACCAATGGTGTCTATAAAATAATCAATATGACAAAGAAGTTCATGTGAGGTGCACTAAATAAACAATTTAATAGTCTAAAATAATTTAAAATAAAAAGTAAAAAACCAATTATGTGTAGGATCCACAGTGACACCTAATATTGGTTCATACCATGTCAATCCTAAGGTCTGTGACCTAATTAGTCATACCTTCTTTATCTAAGGTCGGGGTGACTATGAGAATTTCCCAATGACTATTCTAACCCTATGTAAACATGAGGAATATAGAAGTTTATTCTAGAATTTTCTATTATAATTAAGTGTCATAAAAAATCTGAGCTCTCATCCCAGCATTCCTCGGTCATCATTCATCACACAAAATCCAAGTGCTCATCTTGGAATTCCAATGGAATTTGTGCTCTTATCCCAGCAGTACCCAACCTCAGTCATCACATGGAATCTAAGTGCTTATCCTAGAATTCCTATGGAATCCAATAACTTATCCCATCATTCTTAAACCTCAGGTATCTTACGAGGTCTAGGAACTACTCATACCCTTCTTAAGTCATTTTTAATTAAATGGAATATGGGTGTTCATCCTAACATTACAGCACACCAAACATCATATAGAATCCAGGAAACCCTCCTGGTATTCCTAAGTAGTGTATGTCATTTGGAGTATGGGTTCTCATACTAAAATTTATCTCTTTATTCGCATCAATAACTTTTTTGTTTTTTTGAGGATTTAGCTAAAAAGACATAACTTCAATTATCACTGAAAAGGTTAGTCTCAATTTATATTTTGGGATTTACCATTTTACTTTACCAATAACCATATATTTCACTATTACATAAACCCAATCTATTATATAACCCCAATTACTATTTTGTAATTTTTTAACATTTTTCCAAGGCAACCAATAAAATAAAACACATCAATTATTATTTCACCAATTAGACAATATTTTATAAGATTTATGATTTCCTGTCCATTTATTTAATATCACCAATACACAAGCCCATATTTAACAATTTCCCTCTCACTAATATATTAGGTTTAATTCAATTAAAAAATGAAGATCAAATTTCAATTATAAATGGTTGTGAAATTCAATTTCACAACCATCAATTCAAACCTAATTACCTCATTAACCAATGAAAACATGTGTTCGAATTTAGTAACATCAAAATACTTCAATTTAACCCCACCTATAATTAATTCCACTTGGAATTAATCATTTTAATGGTCAAAGACATGTTCAATGGCTCCTTTAACTAAAGAAAACTAAAAATAAATCATTGAATTTTAAATTGAGATGACACATATCAAAGATGAGATGATCACACCATGATTGATATTAGAAACAAGGAAGGAATATAGGTTAAATTAAAGATACTATTTAATTTAGCCTCATAGAAGTCTACTCATACACAATCAACTTCTGTTTCAACCTAGAAAATAAATATTCAAAGAACCATACACTAGCACTAAAAATATTGGCATTAGATTAAAATAGATAAACACCACTAGAACATGCAGGAAAATAAAATATAAAAAATATAGAATCATATCCTCAACTAGAGATCTCCAATATCATAGATTGAATAAGAAATAGACCACATATTAAGTAGATCCACCATGGTGGATGAATAAAATGAAATCCCCTCTTGGATAGTGCTACTAGCCATGGAAGGATGCTAAACTTGAGTGGGGGTTAAAAGGGGTAGCCTAGTAAAATTATGGGCCTGAAACTATTTTAAAAATTTCCCTTAGAGGCCACCTACTGGCCATTATGGTGCCACTGGCAAGACATTGAGCCAGGTAGGGCTACCTAGCTTCAGGCAGGGACACCGACAAGCTAGTGGCTACTACAGTAGCCGGACCAGCCTAAATCTCCCTCAGGTGTTCTGTCAAACCCCCAGTATACCACCTAACCTTTATTCTATGTCTAAAATAGATATATTTAGGGGTTTTATACCATATAATCCAAATCCAAAAGATATTTGTGAATTCAACCCCTGTACGGAGTGAAAACTAAAAATTTCTCTTTAAATCAATTCACTCATATGGGAATGGGAATTACACAATGCATGTATCATGTCACATAAGTGATAAAGAAAAAATTCCCCACATTACAACCCACATGGTTATTCTATAGAGGGAAATTTTTTTATAGAATGTATTTAACTCTTAAAAACTCAAAAAAATAAGGTAATGTTGCAACCATAAAATCATGCTAAAACAAGTATAAATTTTTGAGGGGATTTGAAAATGTCACACTATGAAATTTTAGAGGTTAAAATTAAATATATCACCGATATTTCATGGATATGGATATTTACTAGAGACCATGCCATAGGTAAGAACCTAATAGGGAAGAGTTAGAGTTTTAAAGACTGTTACACTGCAATAAATTTGATCATTCTATAAATTCGGTAAATCCAGGAAGTTTTAGATATTTTTATCCAACCAAAATTTTATGGAATATTTATTGACTTTGAAAAACTTAATTAAATTTTTATGGGTAATTTTAAGACCCAATTAGACTAATACATGTGTTATATTCTTAGAGAACAGTTTAGGAAGATTTAATTGTTATATTGGAGGAATAAATGGAGATGATAAGAAGAACATCATTAACAAATCTTGTAGACTTCATAGAGCTTACCACTATGATTAATTTAATTGAATATCTAGAGTGGAAAATAATAAAAAAGAACAATGAAAACACCCATGTAATTTTAGTTTTTATTTTTTGTGAATAATTCTAGTGAGTGGTCATTAAGTCATAAAATCCTTTTAAATCTTCTTTGAAGCAATGAGTGGATAGGGAGAAAGATGTGGTGATCATTGGATTGATAGAAAATATTTTTTTAACCATGTAATCATTTTTAGTGAGTAGTGATATCCAATGGAATTCCATAACAAGGTCATAGTATTCTCTAGGGAGTATCCCTCAGTAGTGAACCACGTATTATATTCATGTCACTATATTCGTTTTTCTATATCCGGATATTTTGTGTATGTGGGGTTGACAGGTTTGATGGTCTGTTTATAGCATAAGAAAAAATCCTTTTAAAAGATGAGAAATTATATACGCCTTAATTCATCCCTCCCACAATTTGGGTGTTTTTGGTTCTATGATTGCAATAAGTGATGTCAAATACATAGGGTTCAATATTTTTGAATCTATTAATTTTGAATTTCAATTGTGGAGAATTTATAAAGGGTCTATATTGGGTCTGCATGACCCTCCATCAAAATATGGTACGCTTTAGTTCACTGCATCATGGGTTTGTTCTTTAGTAGGGATCACTACCCAATAGGTTGTCTCACTACTCATCCCCCTCTTAAAAGGCCTTTTCATAGGGTGGGAGATGGATGGAAATTATACATCATTCCCAACACCCCTCCAGTCTTCGATGTGGGATAGGGAAACAAGTTTCACTCTGTGACACCCATATGTCATGCCATGAAACCCCTAAAACCAACAACCCCAATCCATAGGGCTACATTTTATTAATTTTGGGCTCCAAAAATATTCCCTTTAGTGTTTTAAATATGAATCAAAGTATACTTACCTCCTATAACACTAAATGTAGGATCTATATTGGTGATTCATGACCCTCCATCATAATATTTTCTGCTTTGGTTCACTACCTAAAAGGTTTGTTATTTAGTAAGGATCACTTCTCACAAGGGTGTCTCACATCCCAGCCCCCTCTGAAAATTCCTTATGATGGGGAATGGTGGTTGGGGCTTATGTATCATTCCCTAAACCCCTATAATCTCTGATGTGGTATAGGGAAACAAGTGTCACAGCGTGACACCCATATATCACGCCATCACACCCCCGCATCCAACAAAATTGATATATAGGGCTGCACCACCTTCATTTGGGAATCCAAAAATGTCATATATAAAAAAATGAGTTCATATATTTGACCGATAAAACTAACAAATATGGAAGAATGATATCTTATTTTCTATCTCTCAAAATCAATGTATATTCTACTATTATTCATGTAATACAATCTAGTGATGTTATAATGTTAATTATGACTAAACTAGATAGTAAATTACTTGAAACTAATTAATATTCACAAAATTTTCTATTCATAGCATTTTCAAATGAAATATATATGAAGGTGATGAATTTAACTTCAGATAAAGTAATTTGGGATAAATTTTCCAATATCTATGAAGGAGGTGCTATAGTAAAATAACCATGACTACAAGTGTTTCATAACAAGTTTTATGATTTGAAGATGATACCAAATGAGAAAATTGATATTTTATTTAACCATATAATTAATATTTTCGGAGTTATCCATGGAGGTTGGGATAAAATTAAATATTTTAAAATGTTAAAATTCCTATAATATTACCACCAGTGTATAATATGAAGGTGTTATCACTTGAATTGTGGAATATTAATAATTTATTCTTAATGGTATTCATAGTAATCTTATGTCATATAAAACATAGGTGAATTTGGAGAGCACATAAATTCATCCATTAAAGACTATAGAATTAAAATTCTTGGAAAACCTTGATAAACGTGATGTTGGAAATGAAGTAGAAGATGTTAATGATGATTTTTTTTCACTAGAGACAAGAAAGTTCAGGTGATGTAAAGGGATTTATAAATTTCAGCTACCTATATAGTGTTTTAATTAGGGAAATTTTTTGAATATTACAATGATATTTCATATTAATTCTTATATAAAATATAAAGCTGAACAGACCCCAAAAAATGTATTGTAAATGTTTTCTAAAAGGAAATTTTAAATTTAGAAATATATAAGGGAGATAGTTTCAACAGAAAATATTCATTAGAAAATAAGTAGAATATTATGAGGAATTATTTTTAGATTATGATAATTAATTTATCTCTTATATTGATAAATTTGTGATGAAAATGGTTGAAAATAAAAAATATGAAACTATAGAAGAAGAACAATCAAAAGAAATTAGTGATTCAAAAGTAGATCTTAAAGGTGTTATTGGGAATCTTGATCTAAAGTGGGAGAAAAATATGAAAATTAGTGAGTTAGTGATGGAATATTCAGTGTATTTTAACCAAATCAAATTATAAATTACCCAGTTAGAGAAGGTAGGGGAGAAAATTGGGCCACTCATACAGAATTTGAAGAACTAGTGAATTTTAAGGTAAAGATTAAAGAAAATGAAAAGGTGATTGATAAATTCAAGGATTCTATTTAAGAGATGATAAAAAGTGATTAATCACTTGAAGAATAATTTTTGATATTAAAATATAAACTTTAATTTGAGGAAAAATCATGTAGTGAAAAAAAGTTTCAATTTGGAAAGATCCCAAAAAAAGAATTGACGGAAATAGTAAAAAGAGGTACTAAGAGTGTTGAGAAAATTATAAGTGAATAAAGTCATATGAATATGGGAAAATGAGTAATTGGTTTTTAGGGAGAGAATTTTAAAACTAGAGGATTTTTTATAATAGAAATATGTAAATACAAGGTTCCTGATAACTCTGAATCATTGATAATTTAACGACATGTGATTTTAAACCTTTAAATTAATACTAACTTCAATATATTATGTCACATGAAACATAAAAATAGCACAAAACACAACTAAAATGAACCATTAAATTTTAAAATTATATGACAAATATATTCATTAGAAGATAAAAATAAAATAATCAATCAAAATAATTAAATATTTTTTTCCATGATTAGTATTTTAAAAAGGATGTCTTTTGAAAAACAATTTAAAAACATATTGTATTTTATATTAATAAATTAAATTGATCATAGTTAAAATTAAATTATATTAGATAATATTTAGATTTATAAACTAATATTTCAATATTCGATTTATATAAGATAATATTAATGCACTTGATGTTTTAAAATGGTCATTTTTTAAAAAATCATTTTTTTCTTTATTTATTATATTTTCATTTAAAATAAAATTTTAAAATAGTATATTTGAATTTAAAAAAATGGAAAATTATTTTTAAAATATAATATGTTATAATTATATTAGAGTGAATTTTTAGAATTTTTATGAAATAATTCATTTTAGGTGAATTGTGAAAAATATAGTTTTCACCAAAAATGTAAATTTAAAGACTTTATAATTATTTAAAAACAACCTATTAGTGTATAAAACCTTTATATTTATCAAATATGTATATATGGCGTTAAACTAAAATATTTTAAATACAATTTTGAATTTATAAAACCTATATTTAACATTTTAAAAACCTAATTAATATTTTCAAATAAAAGAAACTTTTTTTTTATCTTTTCTTGTAATTGAACATTATTTTGGTAAAATAAATTTTTCTATTGACTCGAAAGCCACATAATTTTTTTTTATTTAATAAAACAATCTATTTTATAAAAATAAAATTCTTTAAAAAATTTATTCTATACAATAAATTTGATCTTAAAAATATAAATTTATTAAAAATGGGGTTTTACACATCAAATGAGATACTCTTAAAATTATTTTTTCTTACACATAGACATTTTATCTGATAAAATGGATTTAATATTTCAAATAATTAAGGAAAAATTATTTAATGAGGTATAATCTATTATTATTCATTAAAATTAAACTACTTAGCTAAAAATTATGTACCCTGGAAAAATAAGAAAAGGAAAAAGTGAATGTTCTAAGAGTAAAGTATTTAAAAAATGTTTTAAACATGTTTTAACATGAATATTTGAGGTATGATATACCATATATCATAACCCACTCCATTGTTATCCATTTTTCATCCTTAATGACATTTGAAACATGTGGTCACTTTATATTAAGTTGAAATATTTAAAAACAGTGTCATTCTAACCACTTTTAAAAGAGGCCTCCCATAACCCCCTCAATACCACCCTAAAAATTGGTATTACACTTTAAAATATTCTATTGATAATAAATTAACTTAAGACCTCCATTTTTTAGTAATACCTTAAGGGAAACACAAAGATTACAACATGACTACTTTTTTTTACTTATTTTCCTTTCTAAATTATGTTTCCAATTTATAATTTTATTATTATTATAGAATTAAATAAGTATTGTTTTTATATAAAATATTATTATGATAGTTTAATAACTATTAACCAAATTTCCCCTTTTATATTAATAAAAATAAAACTGTCATTCGTTCATTGTGCAGACTATCACCTCCACGAAGTGATGAATTCCTTATTATCACCATTGTCTCTACTCATGGATTATAATGGTGAAATTGAGGAATAAAGGGAACATGAATAATAGAATTATTATTATTATTAAGAGAAAAATTATAATCAACTTTATTTCCCACTCATTCATTGATACATGAAAATACTAATCATGTGTGGTGCGGACTACCGCCTCCACAAAGTAACATATCTCATTTTTCATCTAGTTTCTTATTTATTAATACCAATTTAAATATGATTAACCTTAATAAAAAAATTTAAATTATATAATTATTATTATTTAATAATAATGTTATTCCCAAAATAATCAACTACTATAATCATAATTGTCCATTAAATTATGGTATGTTCTTGTTGGGCTTGGTTTGACCACCAACTTTAACCATGTTATAAAATAGTATCATGGGTGACTATGAGAACTTAAATAATGATAATATATTATATAAACATATATATATATATAATATTATTATTTTGGTTTTGGATTTCTAATACTAAAATCAAACTCCTTCACTATAATATCACCACTTGTTTGTTAAAAAACCCCAATACATGCTCATCACTATGTTCATCTTCAAGGAACAAAACCAAAAATCCCATAGAATGAACTTATATCATTATAAATAGATATAAATAATCAATATCAATACCTTTAATGATATCACAATGATGAAATTTTGTATAATAACAAATACCAACAATGGTATCATGAAAATACTTCAAAACGATCAATAATACTCATACATAATACTGAAAATAGATAATAACTAATTAATATAAAAAAATAATGATTATAATTGAGTAGTATAAATGTTAATAGTTATGAATAAGGTTATTAAATAAGTTATTAATATATTTATTAATTCTACATATAAGTTTAAATCATGTTTGTGTAAATCAAGATAAAACGTATGAGGTTCGTTGTCTCAAATTTAATTTCTTAAGAAAAAATTCATATTGTGCACCATGACAACTTTAAAATGGTTTTATTACTACCTAATGAATATATTTTACCATATTAATTTAATTTATATGGTTTTAATATACATATTGTGTTATTTATTTAAATAGGTTTCGATTCAAAGGATATCAAGGATGTAAGTTTTATTGTTAACTCAACTCCCTCTGTTGAGTTATAATGTTTCCTCTTGAGTTTATTTCTTCCAAGATTGGTTTCTTCCACCTTCTGTGTTTATTTCAAGGTAACTTATACTCCTCTATGGTGGTAAATTTACATTTATTTTTTATCTTTTACCTTGATAAAATTTCATTCACAAAAATTATATCATTTTTTAGAATAATTTGCATCCTCTTTAATGATGGTTTCCACTCATATTATATATTTTCCTTTCCCACCAATTTTATCCATTATAATTATGTAAATAATTATGTGACCACTTTATTCTTATTCTCTAATTTTAAAAATGATGTTTTTTACTCATTTTATAATATGGATATTTAACAAATATATTTTAATAAAATTTAAAATCTTTTATATCCTTTCAAATAAAATGTTTTATTTTCCACCACACATGTATTTTGATAATATTTAAGTATTTTAAAGGAACTATTATAGATTTTTTTTTCAAAAAATAAAAAAATTTCCAAATATTGCACTTCATATTTTTGAAAATAACTTTTGAAAGGACCCACAACTTTTCCTTTTTCTTAAAATATTAAAAAAAATCTAAAATATCCTTTAAAGTTTTTACATGTGAAAACATATTTCTTCCACATTTTTTATATTATATAAAACTTTATACACACATTTTCATTATTTATAAAAGAAATTATATTTCTTATAGTTTTATAAAATATTTCTTTTAAATTGCTTTCAAAAAATCTAAGATATTTCTTATTTTCAAAGTGATTTTTCTAAAAATCCAAATAATTATTTTCCATATAAGTCATTTCCCTTTGATGTATCTTATTATTTACTAAGAATATTAATAAAATAATATTATCTACCTAATTTCTCTATATATATTATGTAACTTTCATTTATTGAAGGTAATTTACCTGTAAAATTATTGAATAACTTTAGATACCCTTTTATTTTCAATGGGTTAAACACGTTATGATTATTGATAAAATTATGAATTATTTCCTTATGTGTAACCATTTTAAAAGGATTTTAAACCCATTTTATTTATCATGGGATATTTATGTTCTAATTAATGAAACCCATTTTCTTTTCATGGATTCTTTATGATGTGATAAGTGAATTATTTTTAAGTGGCGCATGTAAGTGTGGATAAATGAATGGTGGGGTCTTATATCACCTTATAATTAATTTTTTAAAAGCTTATATCTCATGAGTCATGTATACGTGAACAAAATTTATTTTCTCACAATAATGGGTACAAGTATGTGACTCATAAAGTTAATGTTTCTCTATACTAATTTTTTTCCATATTTCAAAGTTATCTTGATGTTACACACTCATGGACTATGCTTATTGAATATTGATTCAAAACTCTTTTGATTCATTACATTTTCATAATTCCATGTTTTATTATATGCACTTTGTTTTCTATAAATTTATTATGTATCCAGATTATATCCATATTCTCATCTTATTCTTGCTTATGATTTTCAATTATTATCTCTTATGTTTAACCTTACTAAGAATTTGAGCTCACTCTTTATTATGTTTTCTCTCCCAAAATTATGAAGATAAGTGTAACCAATGGGAAGTATATAATGGAGTCTTTTATGGTTCTATTATTGAGAAATGATTGCAAGTTCTATAAATTTTCTTATATAACTAGTCCTTAATGACACTAAACCAAAAGGTTCTCTGAATTATGTATGATTATTGTGAGATGTAATATTAATGAAAAATTTGTGAAACTTTGGCTTACATAATCTTACTTGGTATGAAAACTAATTAGTAAAACTATGTGTTTTTAGCACCAAACTCAGAAGTATGAGTCTAAGTCACCTTATACAACTTCTCAAAAACCCAAGAAGTTCCTCAAAGGATAGTTATATATGGATAGATAATGGGAATATATTTCCTTTTATGGAGTTCCAATTTTGTGGCTATCCTGTCTATATAATAACTTATTTAAAGGGGGTGAAAATCTACTTTAAAGGAGAATCACCTAAGAATAAATAAAATAATATGATAACATATCATACACTTTATTAAAGTAACACTTTTATGGATATTTTTATTATTGTTCTAAATTTGGTCATAAGGTTGTGGATTTTAGGCAACGAAGGATTCTAAATTTATCCTATAAAAATAAAAGGTGAATGGATGTAATGAAACAAAATATAATTCCTATATAGAATAGTTTTTTTCCATTGTAGGAAGAATATTATGACCTCACTACTTATATTGAAAGAAATTTGGAGTGATCAGCCCATGTTTCAACCCAACAAAGCATCTCTTGGAAGTAAAAGGAGAAGAATGTGAAGGAAATCTTGGCTGAAATTTCTCTCAAATAAATAAAGAATAGAAGCACCTAGGTTCTTGATAGTGGATTTCTATCCAAATAAAATAAAATATAAAACTATTGAATAATATGAAAGGATGTATTTATGGCATTATTGTTTGAAAAAAATGGATCATTAAAAATAAATGGAAGTAGAAAAAATAAGGCTAGATAGAAATGAATTGAGGAATAGGGAAGTTCACTATGTGAATGGTCTATAGAATAATATTTTAAGTGTGGTTTAACATTTTGAATTGAGAATTGAATTCCCATTCAGTCTGAAGGTATTATTTATCAAAGTTAAGTCAAGAAATTCTTTTATGAAAAGTTAGATAAAATATTACCACTTATGTCAAGTGGATAACAAAATAAACATGTTTATCCTTATGGTGGGAAAATAAAATGATCTATGACATAAAAATATTGAAAATATTCATCAAAACATCATAGAAAATTTGTAAAAATAGAGTTTATGGTTGAGATTACAAATAAAATATGTGATTTGGAGAAGACTTTTAATGCTTTTGTAAGTGGGAACATTGTGATAAATCCTTATCGGCTAAAGAATAAAAGACCATAAAATATATTGGTCCCAATTCACACTAATGTATGTATTCCCATGAATATTATAACAATGGTGAGATATATTTAATATAATTTTTTTTTATTATAGTAGGATGAATTTTACCATGTTTGTGTAGGAAAAATGGAGGTAATTGATTATATAAAGTGGTTTTAAAGGAGAGCTAAAAATGAAACTGAAAGAATGATCAAAGTTTTTTAATTAGTCAATAACATTGGTTATGCCTCCAATGAGGTAGAAAGTTATAGGGAAAACATGGAATTAAACATGAAGTTTCATTAAATTTTTCTTGGGTTTCATCCCCCGTTCCTTTTGACCCCCCTGCTCTGAGATGTTTTTGATTTTCCTGCAATTTCTTTGTCGATCCTTTGATGTTTGGTCAGTTTTAGAGTGATTGTTCTATTTTGGGGGTTGGTGTTGGTCTAAGATGATGGATTTTTTATAGTATTTCTAAAGGTGATTTTTGTCCTATAGTGTTCAGTGGGGTGTTTTTAGTTGATAACAATGTTGCTTTAGCGGTGATGATGATATGGACTTTTGTGTCCTACCTCGTTGGTGATCTGGTAGATGAAGGGAGAAGATGGCTGGTTTGAGGATGCTTCAGCTTTCATGAAAGGCGACGACGATGGTGATTTTTGGAGTGTTCAAAAGCAACGTGATGTGAATGATGGTGATGTTGATCCCAGGATTCAAGGGATTCACGAGGCGTGTACCTGGTGAAGATTTATTTTGCTTTTGATTTTGAATTTTGAATTTAATGATCCCTCTGTTATGTTTTTGATTTTTTAATTTCATGACCGGTGATGATTTGGAAAATGTTTGGGTTCCCATTTACCCCCTAAAAGTGGTTTTATGAAATAAAAAAAATGATTTGGAGGTGGAAGTAGATGATGAACAATATGGAAAAAATATTAATATTAAAGAGTGGAATCTCTAAAAACTATTGAAAGGAATTTGTATTGGTGGAAATGTACACAAATAATTTGGATTTACAAATCCCAAAAGAGAAAATGATTCCATACAAAATGTGGCATGAGAGAAATCAAACATAAATATTATTTAATGTGATTGTAAGAAAGTACTATATTCAGGGCAAGGAATGAAATGAACACAAATATAGAGATACAATGGTTGAAGGGATATTTTTATTCTAATCATTCAAAATTAAATCCTATAAGTTATTTTTAAAAATATTTAACAAGATAATAGATATAAATAATGTAAAAAAATTAATATAAGGCTAGAAATAAATTTGATATTCTATATTTTAGTGAAACTAGTGAAGAAGAAGAAGTAGTGATTGATATAAATTCTAGTGGATTGAATAATTAGATCTATGAATTTGATTTTGGGATTCAAAACCATCTAAAAAATAATGTAATAGATAAGATACAGTCAATGAATCAAAAGTAATTGGTGGTAAATCTAATCCAACACAAACATGGATGATGATGAATTTTGTTAACACTATTTTATTATCCCAAACAAAACCATCACTATTTGAAGAATAAAAAATGAATCATGGATCAAGGGAATGAATGAGTATTTGTTTCAAATATAAATGAATCAAACTTGGGAACTATTTAAGAGACCAATGGAATATAACATCAATAGAACAAAGCGAGTGTTAAAGAACAAGTTTCATGAATATGGGTGATGGGTCTAAAATAAGGAAAGATAAGTGTGAAATGGATATGAACTAGTAAAGGTTAATGATAATGAGGAAACCATTACACAAATAAATATACATTAATAAATAAGTAATTTTCTTACTATTTTAATTCAAATAAATTTTACAATCCATTTAGTTGACATCAAGATGTTATTTCTAAATGGAGTTCTTGAGGGGGAAGTATATATAGAATAATCAGAGATATTTGTAATTATACATGATTAATCAAATGTATAATGATTGAATGGACTATTATATAGTTTTAATAATTCACATTAGGTTTAATATACTCAAAAATATATATTCTTGATGAAGCTTAAATTTATAAGAGGTTGTTTAAATCATAATTTTTATTTTAAATTAATCAAGGAAGAGTAGTTCATATTATTAGTTTATATTGAAAATAATATATTTTTGTGGTATAAATTTGAAATATGTGGGTGATTATTGATGGTTAATTAGATCATATATTGAAAATTTAATGATTGAAGAGATAAAATATTTCACCAGGTTAAAAATATATAAAAATAAGGGGTACAAATCTATTTTCCAAGTGAAATATATTAGGGAACTATTGTATAAGTTTAAAATGCATGATATAAATCTAGTTTAACATCAATTACAGTTGTTACCAAGATTTAAAGTAATTAAGATAAGAAATCCATTGATCTCACACTTTATAAGAGGATGATTTGATATATTTTATATCTCATTGAGATGAGGATGGATATTTCCTATGCTACTGATTTTGTTACTCGTTTTCAATGTTTTCCCAAGGCTGAACATATCATGGCTATGAAACAAATCATAAGGTTCATTCAAGTAACAATTGATCATAGTTTTTTTATTATGTATAAAATAAATAAAAAAACTTATAAGTATTTTAAAATGAGGATTGATCTAAATATATTGTAGATATAAAATCCACAAGAGAAAGACAATTCTTTATTGGTATAAAGTGCATTTTTTTGTTTAGAAAAAAATTAAGGAAATTACTTCCTTTAGTATGGTTGAAGTGGAATAAATTTCATCCACAAAGGCATGTTCCCATCTATTTTGGATGAAAAACAAGGTGATCTTGAATAATATGTAAATATTCCCATGGTAACCCATTATAATAATAAGAGTGCAATTGAGTTAATCAAAAATCTGGTACAACATTCCCTTAAAAACATATTAATATATAGTATAAATTTATTAAGGATAAGTTTTATCACAAGTTCATCAATATATATAATATTGGTATTAATCAATTATTTATAAAAATATTCAAAAAATCATTTTCTACACCAATATTAGAGAAGCATCAGTAGAATCTTGGTGTTCAACCACATCCCATTAATTGAAGTGGTTTAAAAATTCTCATATCCTCAAAAAAATATAATGTCTTTATTGGATACCTATTTTCTACAATACATTCTAATTTGGGTTTATTGTTAAAAGGGTGGAAATGGTATGTGATTGGTGGTATTCAGATGATATTCAATTTCACTTCTTAAGTACAGTTATCATCTCAAGGGGGGTCTTGCCTTTGAGGGGGGATATTTGGTATAAAGATAGGGGAATAAATAATCCATGGGGATGTGAGATTAATGAACATTAAGAGAATGAAATATGATATTTTTGATATTTTATAATTTATTAACAAGTGATATCAATTGTTACGAACCTAGAATGAGTAGAATTTCATATGTAAGCATATAATTCTCTCTTGGTATTTTATTACATAGATCGTGGATCATGTATACATAGAGTGAATAATGGGTTATTTTATTTATTTACTAGTATTACTAGAGTGTAATTCAACTTAATACACCTGGGGTTTCCAATAAACCCAAAAGGGGATAATGTAAGTTCCATGGTTTTGAATGGTTTTGTTTTTGGATAAATTGGATAAGTATATAACTGTGCTATTTATATTGGTAGAAGTGTTTTGTATGTTATCAATCATGGTTAGAATCAATTTTTTTAGGCGTTATTTATAATATCACATGATTTAGACACACTTAGAGATACTAGGAATATCATAGAGTTTATATCAAGTTTTTTATACCTAAAGGAGGTCAATCACGGTGTAATGGTATAGTACACACCATAAAGTTGTTTTCGTAGGAGTAATCCTCTAATGGTATTGAGAACTCAAATAAGAAGGCATCAAGTCACATGTCAAGGAAAAGATTCATGGTGTAATTAACAATACATGAAATTTGGGTTACATATTATCTTTATTGGATGAATATTTCATTATATAATATACATTTTCATGCCACAATAGTTGATATATAATATTAATAAAACATAATTACTATAATGAGCCACGGTGCAGTGTATAGCTATGAAAAATTAATGCAATGATGTTTTATGAGGCATGTATGGTTAATGTTTTGGTGTATTTCTATCACATTTTAGAATTTTTGAATAAAATAATCACCATTCCAATACCTTAATGCATACACCATAGAGGGAATTTTTTTTGACAGAATATCTTGAACTATTCAAAAACTCAAATAAATAAGATCACATTGGGACCTGAAGATCAATCAATAACAAGTAGAAATTTTGATGGGATTTGATAATATATCAACATGGTATTTTATAGTTTTAAATAAGGGATATCATCTGGATTTCATAGATCTGATTTATGACTATAGATCATATCGTATTGGGGATTATCATGATGAAACCTAAGAGTTTCAATGCGTTTCACACTGTAATAATGGTACTCATTTTATAAATTAGGTATATCAAAAAAGTTTGACAAATTTTAATCAATATAGAATTTTATTAGATCATACTTAACTTTGGAAAACAGAATTGATGTTTTATGGTTGGTTTGAAGACTCAAATAGAGGAATTCGTGTGGAAAATTATGCAAAAAAAATGGGAAGGCTTAATTTTTAATGTTCAAGGAATCAAGGGAGTTAATAAGAAGGAAATCATTGATAGATTTTATATAATTGAGGGAGATTAATAATGTTATTAATTTCATTTAAGATATATATTTAATAAGAATAAAAAAGTACAATGATAAAACCCACGTGGGTTTGGTGTTTATTCTTTCTGAATAATTCTTGTGAGCTATCATCAAGTAGTGTAATCCTTAAAAATATCCTTTGAATTAGTGATAGGATTAAAGGAAAGAGGGAGTGGACCTTAGATTAATAGATCATATTTCCTAAACATTTTAATCATCTATAGTGAGTGGTGATATTACCTAGTACATTAACACAATGTCGATGTATGCTCCTTGGAGTTTCCATTAGTGGGGAACCATGTAGAATCTTTATATTATGGGATTTATTTTTCTATATCTAAATGTTAAATTTGTGTGAGTTTTATAGGTTTTAAGGGTTCTTTCCAAAATTATAATAATATCTTGTAGAACATGAGAAAAACTATAAACCCTAATTCACCCCCTTCATACTGCGTTTTTAGACTTGTGGTTGTAACATATTCCATAATGGGATTTTTTATTCCTTTTTCACATTTCCTTATAACATATATTGATACCCTAGATTTTTTCTATTGATCTCCAATAGCTAAGGGTGAGGCCGGTTTGGACCCAGTTATAGTGTTCATATCTTTATGAGCTTTATTACTTCAATAGTGATTTATTATGGTGAAAATTGGTATGGTTACTTCATGATGAGTAAGGCCTTTGGATAATTAATTTTTCTTCAAGAATATATGAACTTGGCCTAATATATATGATGATATTTTTATGATGAGATAATATCCTATCTGATATTTTTCTTAGGTTAACCCTAGGTGGTGTTGAGTTGTAAGTTCATGACTGTATATTATGATTTCATATGTTTTTATTATTATGCATGTATGATCTCAAATTTCTATTATTTTAGTGATTAGTATGTGTAATTTGGTCACTGTTTTCAACCCTAAAAGTACACTTTTGTGGTGACATACATATGGTTTTTCACACATTTGACCTTTTATTAGAGCACAATGAGATTTTTAGCAAGTGGTATCAATTTTTATAGGTGAACCAGGTGATGATCATTAGAGGTGTCTTGATAGAGTAGTCTTAATATTTTAATTTATAAGTTTAATTTTAGTTTTCATTCATGGACATTATATTTTATTCAGTCTTTTATACTATTAGTTAATGAGTTTACCAATTAATCAACACCTGGTTTTTTGTTACAACTATTATATTATAATTATAAACTAGAACTTAACCTTTAATATCTTCATATATTAGTATTATTTTTGGTTTTCCATATACATGTTCATGAATTTTAAATTTATTTATGGATGTATCTTGTATTTGTTGTGAATATTTGTGTTTTTTATTACAAGTTCATAGTATAATTTCTCTCAATTTTTTGTATTTGTTATCTTTTTTCTATTAACCAATATTTAATCTATTAAAAGTTTACTTTCGGATCCATGCACTATAAAAAAATAGATTAAAAAATGAAAGTAGAAAATAAAATTTAACATTATAATTTATTTGGTTTTGAAAGAATATCTTACATATGTGTAGGGAATAAAAAAGTTACAATTTATGGGGAGGGTCATAAGGATTTTCAATAAAACAGATCCATATATATTATAAAATCCAAGATCATGTTTAGTGATTGAAAAATCAGTGTGTATTAGATCAATATATTGACTTTTTTCCACATGTAATAAATATTTCAACTCCTTCACGTATACACCAAATGAAAAAATTTAACTTCCATATATCCATAAATGTCATGCATGGAAAAAAATTATTCCACTCCATGTGTACCCCAAATGATATTATAATTCTAACTATGTGTTTTATATGAAATCTATATTAAATTTTTAATAAAAATCCTACATGTACCTCAGAATCTTTTTCAAAACAATAGGGGGCCTCTTGTAAAGAGAAGTGTTTTATGGGTTGTGAAATTTAGAAGGAATTTGAATTTTTCCCCTATAGTAGGGGTTATTTGAGAGATAGGATTTAAATTGGTATTATGAGAGTTATAATATCTCAAGGAGAAGTTTATATACATGGATCAAGGCTCGGTAGTTTTATTGTGTGCTAAAGTTAGTGTGGGAGTGGGTTATGGTTAAATCCCCTAGTCTATTGTTTTTTACTATAAACAGCCAGTCATGTCGTGAACCATAGGTCATCCTATGGTGGTTTACTATAGGGGTTGTGGTGTGGTGGGGTTTATAAATGTTATAATATGATATTAGGAAGTATGTGTCAATTTTTGAAAATATTAAAGCCATATAGAAAGGGTTTGGGGTCTCAAGTGTGGATCTACAATAGGAGGTGTCATGTCATGACCCACATGGTTCTTTATATAATTATATTTGTACAAGGGAAATCCCCTATGCCTGGGGTTCTTAGGTTGTGACCTAATTGGGTTGTTTGAAGATATATTTGGGTGAGTCATAATCATACCATGAATCTCATGTTTCTGTATTAACTGGAACTAAGATTATTTTTTTAATAGGGGAAAACTAGTAAGTAACTAGTTGGACCCCTTGGGTTTTTTGATGAACAAGCTACATGAGAGAGGTTATTTTGGATATTCCTCAATAATATCTTACTTCTAAAATCCCCACCCTAATCTAGTATGTTATTGGAATTTTTTATGTAAATGCGAGTTTATTTTAATCCTCTTATTCATTTCACATGGTTTCTCCTTCGTCAGCTCAAATCGAGTTCAACCCATGCTAGAGTTTTATAAAATGTTTTCCTCAGATTATGGTGTAAATTGTCTAATGTGCTGGGTATTTTGATCAGCATGGATATAGTAAATCCCATGATTATTAATTCATTTCATTTCCTACCATTTTTAGAGGTATTTTACCGTATATATTTTTCTAGGGTCTATAGTGAAATTGGGTAAATTTTCTCCCTATACTAAAGGACTTTATATTTTTTATTATATTTATAAAAAAAAATATTTTTAACTAGGTATAGAGGGAATTTTCAAATAAACCGTAGGATCAAAAGGTATAAATTCCTTGAACAATACCTAGGAAAAAGGCCAAGAGTCACATAGGCCTTGAACAACAACACATAGACCCAACATGGGGACAACCCCTCCCACCCTTACTACTATCTACCTCTATAATAACTACTTGAAATCACATATTTGATCCACTATCACTACCCCACATAAGAGAAATAAATATGTGTGGGATCATCCTCTCCAAGATAACCCTTACACATCTAACCATCTTTGATTTGACAATCCCTGAACTATATTTCACTCTACCAGACTTAAAGATCCTACTATATAAAACCCATGGGTCACTGTGCATGGAATAAAGGCCTTGTGGACCAAAGTCCCAATGGAAGGAAGTCTTAGTGTCCGAAGTCCCAGATACTTGGCTCAAAATCCCAATTTTGATGAATATCACTACTACTATAGTACCCCATTATAGTACCTTTTATAGTACCCACATTTCTATTATACCATGGAAATCCTTCTACTGTCTAGTTTCGAACTTGGGTCTTTGGTGAAATATTATGGGGTGCTTACCACTAATTGAAAGTACAACTAAAAATTGGGTTAAATTAAAATTTTAATAGGATAATTAAATTTGGAATTTTGTGTTCCTTAGATCTGGATACATGTCTGGAGTGGACCACACCTCATTGCTCAAGGGTTTGGCGAACATATGTTTCTCTATGAGTGTTAAGAAATTACTCATATTTAATTTACATTATGAAATTAATTATTAATTATTATAAATAATTGAATTGGTTGTTGTGGCTTTAAGAAAGTGCTCGGAAGATGATATGAGGCTTGGACGATCTTGGTCTAGATTGGTCAGTCTTTCTTAAAGGAAATAAAAATATGAATTAGGTTGGTGGTCCTTGAGCATATCCCTTAATTTTTATTCATTTTTTTATATTCATTTGATATGTGGTCTCACCACTAAGGTTGATCAACCATATATTTAACAATTAGTTTTTTTAAATACCTATGAGTAGAATGGAAGTATCAAGGGATATTTCATACCTCTAAACACTAGCTTGATTCCTCATCCACTGATGGGAAATTGATTTATTAGAAATATGTGTGATGTAATGTGTATAACCTATAAGGGTAACAATGATATGAGAATGAAACTTACTAGGAAGGGATAAGTGCCTTTAGTTACCTTGATGATAAGTGAGTGATGAATCAAGAATATTTGGCCAATGTTGGTAGTTATGGAGCTATGATATACTATATATATTTCATGGTAGTTGATTTTTAAATTCAGGTGAGTATTATTCCCCCACTAGTATGTGAGTAACTCGTTGGGTAAACCCTAGGTAGAATTATGATAGGTTGGATGAGTGGACAGATCGAGGATTTCTTGGGAAATGATATGGGCATTATGTCGTCTCCCTAGTGTGACGTTGTTATGACATTTCCTATGAGTTCAATGGTTCCATGAGGTGAATAGAGTGATGATGGTGGATGTTATACCCTCTAAATGATAGGCTTTCCCAAGAGATGAGAATATGATATAGGAAACCACATAGCTTGTCCCAACTATGATGAAACTTTGGGGACCCAGGTGTGTTCCTCTATTTTATGTTGACCCTAGATTGGGTTGATTCCAGTAAACTTGTATTTTTATCTTCAGGTGTCACCTTAGAACCCAAATATCAATAGGGATAACCCATTATGGCTATAGTGACTCGGATGGATTGTAAAACTTATATGGAAATATTGAAATTTTATGATGGTTTATTACTTTTATCAACCACATATTTATTTATTATGATTTGAAATATGAAAAGTGGGACACTCTACCCTCCCCCCACACCCTCCCCCAGAGTTTATAAATGGTATTCGTAGAAATCTTCTTAGGAGATGGTGATCTTTACCTGATGATGTAAGGATTATTTGGACACTTATTAGGATATATAGGTTATTTATAATGACATATGTATTCCTTGGATACTTTTAAGGATTTAATATTTTTTCCTGAGGATATATGGATTCCTAGGATACTTCATAGATTTAGTGGTTATGTCTAATGACATATAGATTCTTGGGATACTTCCTAGGATTATGTGATTTCATTTGGGAATATATAGTTTCCTAGGATACTTAAAAGGATCTGTAATTCAAGCCTGCTACTATCTAGGAATATTAATATGTTTCTTAATATATGGCATTGACACCTGATATTATATGAGATCCCTAGGATACTCTCTAGAATCTAGTGTTTACACTTGATATGTATCAAGTATATTATTAAATGATCATGATGGGATACTCTACCCACCAAGTGATTTTATATACTTATGATGATATTATGGGTATTCATTTACTTTCCCATGGAATGATTATACCATGTGGTTAGAGACATTAGGGAACTGGTCGAAGAAGGTATGGTAGATCTTAGGTGACACCTTAGAACATGAGAATCAATAATTTTTATATTCTTTCATTTATTTATTCATTTAATCATATAATACATGAATATATATATTTAATGGTTATTATAGGGACTTAATTATTGGTTCCCTACAGATTTTTACTCAAAACCTTGTTTGGTGTCCATGGAACTTGAATACCCAAGCAAATCTCATTGTTTCTAGGTTCTGGTAGGACAAAGTCCCAGTATTGGATAAATAAGCTGGTATATGAAAGGTGTTATCATGGTCTCTCTCAAATGATGTGTGGTTTTTGGTTATAATTAAAGAATATACACACTATATATGAGTCTTACAATGTAGAGTCATCCTACTCTTCACACTTATATGAAATTTTTGGATAAATTGGGATATTAATAGTGAAATCCATCTCTCGATAGTTGATGTTGGATTTATATAAGGAAAAAGAGTCTATCCCCAATATTGCATAAAATTAAACTAAAGGATGTAGTACAATATTTTATTGAAGGTTTCAATCCACAAACATTTACCAGGGTTGATTTATATACTTTGGGTGCAATAATTTCTCCATTTTCTATCCTCATAGATATCTTAAACCCCATATTTTTATGTGATGTTTGAATAGTTAGAATAAAATTGTTTGATATGAAAGAATGTGTAAAATATAATCATATAGGATCATGAATGAATAATGAGCACAATTTCACAATCTAATTATGGTTCTCTCATTTACTATATCCAAAATAAACTTAGGGACGAGAATTGTTAAACTAAAAAACAAGTAAAAATGAAAACTATGAATATAGAATGAATAATTTATAAATTAAACATATATCCTAACTTATGAGTCTCTATGATATAATATAGTTTATTTATAGTAGTATTTCCTATTATTATTTTTAACCTAAAAATCTATTTGAGTCCTTTATAATGGTTCATAAATATTTTGTGAATTTTTCAAAGAATATCCCCTAGGAGTTCCAAATTAGGAGTGTAGTAAGGGAGAGAAGGTAAAAAGACATAGGCCTTTTTGGAAGGTTATCTCTCATTAGGCCACTAGGGTTTCCTCCCTCTCACCACCTCCTTATTCTCTTTCTTCTTCCCCTCTTCATGTCTCTGATGCAATATATCATGAAAATTAGGTCAACTCTTTATCGTAGTTTATTTTTCCTCCTTCGGAGCCACATCTTCTTTTCCTCTATGTGTGTCGGTTCTTGTTGAAGTTTGGTTTTTCTGGTTCTATGTCATTTTGATGCTCCCTTCCTCTTCGTGGCCCCTAACTACCATTATCGCATCTGTTATCATAAGAATATTTTTTATAAAACCCCCTCTTGGTTCGCCACAAAGATACTCCAATGGTTTGGTTTTTTGGTGGTAGTGGTTCCCGGTGGCTTCTCCTCATGGGATCGATCAACCTCCTCTGCTCATTCCACCTTTACCATTGTTCTATACCTCATTTCCGGTAAGTATGAATGAGTTTGTGGTGTCTTGGGATGATGTTGGGATTTTTTTCAGTGTCAATGTTTCGTGGTGGCTAGTTTTGTTCATCACTATAGTTGTTTTTTAATCAAATGATCTGGAAGAAGTTTGGTTTTCTATCCTCATTGGTTTCCTTTTTCACTGGTCAGTGGTCCTTCAATCTTTCCCTCCTATTTATGCTTTTTCGGCTTGTTGGTCTCTATCTCTCTATTGTTGGTTCTGAAGAAATTGGTTCATGATCAACCTGATAGTTGTCTTTACCTGATTAGGCCTCCCCTATCCAAACATTTCCCTGACCTCTAGTTTCTTCTCACCAAGATATGTCAAAATGGTGTGATGGATATTGGTGAGGTTTTGGGATGGTGTTGTTTGTGTGGTGGTTTTCACTTCAGGAGGAGCAAACTGGAAGTCGGTGTTCGAGTTGATTCTAGTTTGGTGTATATGCCTGATTTTGATGATTCTTTTTGGAATAGGTGATCTGATGGTAGATTTTATATTCATAATGGTGATGGTGGTTTTTAATGGATAAGTTTTAGTGTGTTTATAATTTTTAATAGTGATTTCATTGATCTTTTTCCGGGTCCTCACTGGTGTTGGGGTATGGATACTGATGTATGGTTCGTAGGGTGTGCATCTTGAGTTGGTTCGTCTTCTGTGATGACATTAAAATATGATGATTTTTTTTAATTTGAATTGGTTGGATATGTACTAGGTTTTTTGGCATTCATTTTTATTTTGGTATGATGTATCCTCTTTGGAATGGAACGGTGGTAGCTATGAGGTTCCCACTCATCCATAAATGTGGTTTTTATTCAGAAAATAAAAAAACAGATTGGTTTAGTGTGAGGTATAGCCTATTTTTCATATACTAGGTGATAATCAATTCAACTCCCAATGTACCCTTTTCATGGTTATTACCCCTATGTACAATTGTTTCATAGCCACATTCACTTATAGTATCCAGATAGGGATGTAATTTCTTAGAAACCACTTCCTCTATACTTCACCAAAATTCTTGGATATTTTCTCATACATAAACTTATCCTTAAGGTTATCAATAAATTATTCTAGTCTTAATACCCAAAAAACTAGACCATCCTATAATATCAACTATAGTGACCAAATCCATTACACATATTATTACATTATTTTTATTATAAATACCCACTAAATTCAACCAAAGGATTGAAAAGCCTAGTTTATGTAGAAGACTAGGTTCATAATATATCAAATTAAAACTAAAATAAAAATACTTTATTTTAATCTCTACAATGATCTCTTAAATACCTTTTACCTCCTAAAACTACATAGGATAACCTGGTGAATTTATAAAATAAAGGGGCAAGCTAAAAACCCTATAAGGGAATAATCATGATAATGAGTTATAACATGTGATTCAAAGACATAAAATTATATCATAAAAGAGAAGGTTCATGAATAATAAAAAGGGATCCTAAAATAAAGAACATGATATCATAAGACTGTGGAAACATAGGAAATTAGAAGCAATATAAAACATGACATAAGCATAATTCAAGGCTAACTTCCAAGACAACATCAGATAGTGGACAAAGCCCCATCATAGATTAGTTCTACTCCTTAATCCCATACATAACATGTCATGAGACAAAAAAAATACCCAATTCATTGGAGATCTATTTAGTATCACCCATCATAACATGTATATGCTTATGTTCATTACAAATAGAAACAATGATAAGGCATAAACATGAGAAATACCCATGGAAAAAAATGGGTTGCATAATCTTTCCTTGTATAATAATTAAAATAGATTTCTTAATGAATGCATTCGAAAAATTAATATAAGGAATATATCACCCCATCAAAGAATGGAAAATTAGGTCGGTATATATATGAGATACATATATATATATATATATATATAATTTAGAATAATTACATAACATTAAAGGGATAGAAAGTGATTTTGAGAGTGTCATGACCCAACCTACCAAGGCCCGCCTGGACAACGACATTCTGAGTGTGACACACCGAGCCCACCTCCAACAGACTAGGGGATAGAAACAATAATCGAGAAGTCATAAACTGAATTGGGAAGCCTTATACTAATTTACCTATATACATGCACCCAACCATATCCATGCAAAAGTGGAGAGGAATAATAAAAGACTGCAACATCTAGAGCAAAATCATGTATGAAATAACCACTAGGGAATACATCAGAGTATGATAGTATATAGATAAATAATAAAGGTGGAAAATACACACCCATACTATAAATGAAGTCCCATAATGACAACAACTAGAAAGAAGTAAATATAGAGAGACTCTGGATCCTTATCTCCAAATCCAACAACTGAACATGGCCAAGGCACCCAAGTACTATAATGATCCACCAACATCACCACCAATCTAGCCATAATCTATTTAAGAAGAAACAAGTGTGGGTAGAACCCATGTTGGGGTGAGTATATACATACCTAGTACAATGCCCTGAAATCCATAAAGGGAGAAATAGAAATATTCAATAGCTATCACAACCCAATGAAGGCATATCCATCAAAATATAAGATAGCAACCATAATAATAACCCAGATACGATCAGAAATAATTCCAAACAAAAGAGAAAGGGGATATCCATATCCATATCATAGATAATAATAATGAGTCTTCCTATAGTTCTAATGGTCTATATTTGATGCCCATCATCTCGCATATCTATATAAGAAACTATGTGGAGGACCTACACATCACCACTTCTCTAATGCCTGGGGAGGGGGGGGATCTCCAATAGAGGACCCACATCCTATTGTGATTGGGGGTTTCTCTTAGTAGATAGAGTACCCACTCCCTAATGTTTTATTAGGGTTCCTCTCAGAAGATACATGACCTATATCCTAGTGTGTCAGGGGGATTCTACTCAGTAGATAGAGGAATCACGCCCTGGTGCGACAAGGGGTGTCAATCAATAGATTGAAGACCAACTCCCTAGTGTGACAGGGGGTTCCACTTGATAGATATAGAACTCATGCCCTAGTGTGAAAGGGGTATTCCACTCAACCTACTAAGAGAAAATGGGGGCCTACTCCCTGGTGCAACAGGGGAGTTTTCAAACCTAAATTCTCTCAAGTGATCGTGCCTAATCATTATCATTATTCAAGGGTATCATGAAGAAGAATCATGCTATCAAAACCTCATGTCATATCTCAAAAGACACTATAAAGGTTTCCATATCATTCTATGTGGAATGCTACTCAGGATAGGCTTCTCATGGAGAAACATCTGAGTTCTAAAGAAGTATATATGGAAGGTATAAGAATCTGAGGGAGGCACACGGTGTGTACTTAGGGTCACAATTTGTATACCATCACCTTTTCACCTTGACAAGTCCTTTCCTACACAATTATTTGTTGGACATGTGGAACTACAAAGAATTTACATGTGGTACATGGTGTTTCTTGAACACACTGGGCCTTACCCATTCACCTCATTACATGACCCTATAAATCTAGTCATTCTTGTGTACTTCTAGTCGTTCCCATGTACTTAAAGCCACACACATGTATTGAGTCCATACCTGAGTTTTAAGTTGTTTCCATGTACTTCTCATCATGCTTATGTGCCTTGTCATGTCTATTCCCATGTAATCATAGATAAAATACTAATCCACCAATGCCAATTCACATGGTGTGTATTGTCTATACAAGTCATGTGATACATATCTTCCCAAACACCTTAGTATTCATAGTTAGGGGATTACATGGCATGTATTCCTAGACTACAAAATTTGTAGTATGGTTTTTAGTAAAAACCTAGGGAAACCTTCATGGTCATATTCACACCACATTCATCGACATTCTACCTCAAATCTTTCCAAGGAGTGTGGATCTGGGACCAACCATGCCTAATCTCTCACCTATGACTGGATTCTGACCACCTTAACTCATACAGGACAATCTTGCCTCACCTAACCTCCCCCGATTCCACTCCAGATACTAAATCTCAAATTTTTAACCCACATATCATATCCAACCTCTATCTAACAAAAAAAACCATTATTCCATTATTCTTCCATTCAACCTCCATGAATCTAGGGGGTTTCTCATGTTTAAACCCTCCCCAACTATATCGAACGACAAGTCCATAGGCTAGCAGTGAAGAACGTAAATAACTATGGGGTAAAAGCACAATAATGATGTAAATACATTGTTGGATAATGTGATGACTTCCAATAATCATAATATTATGAAATATTAGGAGAATCATGGCATCACGAATTATAAATTATGGTTTGGCCTCAAGAAAAGAATGGAAATCACCGGCACAAGAAAGTAGATAATAAATCCATGATTAATCTTTAATCAAAGGGTTAAAACCAAAAAAAATCCTAACTTGATTATAGATTGATCATTGGTGAATATTTCATCCACTAGTGATGGAGAATATTTGTTTTTTTCACTCCTTAATTCACCTTGATCCGAGAAGTTTTATTCTCCAATCCTGATCTGCCAAAAAATAACATTTCCATCCTGTCCT
Organism: Viscum album; assembly: GCA_963277665.1. Classification (NCBI taxonomy): domain Eukaryota; kingdom Viridiplantae; phylum Streptophyta; class Magnoliopsida; order Santalales; family Viscaceae; genus Viscum; species Viscum album. The sequence goes on along the minus strand of OY728139.1, from coordinate 124,555,123 downwards.
ATAATCTCAAATGGTTATGTGGATAACCCTACAGGTTTTCCATAACATTGTATTTATAAGGTAGGTTTATTTTTAGGTAATTTAAATGAATTAATTAAATTAATTTATTAATCTACTCAACACACCCGCTAATGGCCTCCACAAACATATATTAGATATTGATCAACATTATCTCACACCTAAGAAAAACCCTACATTATAGATTTAATAACGGTATCATATTTCTAATCCAAGAATCCATTCAGGAGTTATTCCATTAATTACAAAAAAACAATCATATGTGATATAATATATTTAATATTTTTACTATATCATTATCGGTCCTCCCAAGGCTGTGACATTTTGTACCGACTAAGATCTGGACTTCAAAAATGATCCACAAAATATTCTTACAAGGAAAAAAATTCATTACACTCCCTAAAACTTAATGTATTTTCATACTAAAAATTTAAACCCTACTCACAAGTGGGGATAATGAGAACTCATTGGGGTCTCTCATTCCCACGATTTATCCTGAATATTCTCATTCTTTTAACAAACATGCACCCATGGGAAACACTTTTCCATGAAGGGTTTTCTTATACTAGTTCTCAAATTCCACTGGGTACCTATAAAATGTAACTACACCGACAATATATATCTAACCCTAGTATACATCATGTAATGAGTCATGCACATATCTTCACAGTTGTGAAACAAGGAAAACACTAAGAACCTAACATAATTTTGGTTATAGGGTCATGTGGTACACCACCTCACTACCCAATGCAGTATTATGAAAAGGGGATAGGAACCCTAAAGACAGTCTTCCACCCAAGAACAATATTTATAATCCATTTTAAAGAGATATATATCAAAACTCTAGATCTCCTCACCAAACAACAAATTCCACTATCGTCATCCCACAAGGGACCCTAGACATTTTCAGGTAGTCCTCATTCACCCTTGGATGAACTGAAACTTTCTCAACCATCGTAGAAAATCACTCTCATACAAAAATTTCTATCTCCCCTAGATATAAATAGTATAGTGGTCACCTATAGAATCTCCCATACACAACATCAAATGGCGCTACACTGATGTTATATTGGTAATTTTTGTGATACGTAAACTCTACTGATGGTAGGCGATCCTCCAGCTACCACCAAAACTAACAAGAAAATAAAAAGCACATTCACCAGAACCCAAATAGTCTTCTTACCTAGCCACCCACCTAGGGTATAAACACCATGATCGACCATAATCAAGACCCAAATTCCTTATTAATCCTCTATATAATCATTACATGAAGTGATAATCAAAGACTGAAACTATCTTTGAGGTAATTCCTTGAATACAGAAAACCTTCTATACACAAAAGTGTCCCAAATACCCACTAATATTTACTCTTGTATGGTTAATAAGTGGCCCAAATTGGTGGTTCAATTTATGATCACTTTGATAGCATCATAACCTCTTTCTAATCACGTAATCCCCATCATGAAAACAACAAAGATACCATACCATTTCCACTTCCATCTGGGAGCCCTGAAATTCACTTAAAATATGAGAGACATAGAGAGTAAACATAGAAACAATATTTAATAACCTTGTCCACAAATCCTATTACCTAAGTATCCTGATACACCCATACCTATCCATGGTGTACAAACATGGTTAAAAACCTCCTTAGTACCTCCTCTCATAGCATGACTGGTGTAATAATCCATCCTTGAACAAGGATGATGTTCTACCCAACTTTTGAAAATATATAATGACCATATCCAGTGGATATATGGTCATGATATATCTCATAGTTGATATCTCTAAGATAATCTTCCCTAACACGCTAAAAAAGTGTTGGAGTATCAACCATCGACTGGAGGTAAGTTTCATCATCTTCATTCTAAAGGGAAAACTATAAAGATTTCAACTTCTCTATCACCTCACTAAATAAAATCTAATGAAGTTTTTTTTAACCATATACTTCCACAACCAATCCTTTAAGAGGATCTCCGGATAGTATTACCTCAACCTTTTTTGGGTCCACTATCACTCCCATATTTGAGAGGACATATCAAAAGAAGTGGACGCACCTAATCTTGTACTATATCTATGAGATATCCCCATAAAATTAGTAATCTCATGTCATGTATTGAACCATCCTAAAATGTATCATACACTCCATTTATAATGTTGAGTACACGGGGATTTTAGTGAAGAGGAGTACCATGAACTGATCCAACAAGGGTTAAGTATCTGATTTATAAGTACCATAACCTGTGATAAGGGATTCAACATGCAGAAGAGTATAACCAAGAACTCAAATAAATCAGAGTGAATCTATAAATCTATGATAATTACATCCTCCTCTCACACCTAAATATGTTGATTACCCATCCTGAGTTAAAAACTCCAAAGACCACTTTTCCCCAAACCAATGTTCGAAGAAGTCATCGATTCTCATGGGTTGATCCTCCCTCATAAAATTCAACTAATTTAGGTGATTTCAAACCACACCTAACCTTAAACTCTAAAACACCTCTTAGGAGAAAAATACGGGGCTTCATGGGTGGGCACTCTGGGTGTAACAAGACCCTTCTCTACATACTCCCCAATTACACTTTCAGATATTACAGATACATACGATCATCCAAAATGATAGCACATATATCAGGTTATCCCTAGTGTAATTATATATAGGAAATAAAATATCAATGGGGAGGTAAACCTATAAATTCCTTATAGAACACATCACCATAAATCTCCAACATCGCAGAAACTGAAAGTTCATTGAATCTGCTACTCCAAGGGCCATACTAGCCAACTGATAAGGAATTAGTTGTGTCCTCTTTCACAGAAGTTCATCCTTCTCTATTTGGAATTAATTTTTACCAAATAAGGGTAAATTATGTCCCATTAAATTGGGTACATTACAACCCACATTAGTAGTATTCAACTGGGCATGAATAGTAGGAAACCGGTCCAAACTGAGGGAAACATTATAGGGTCTCACTGCCGAATACAAAATAATTCCACACTAGGCTCTCTCTCCGGATAGAGTTAGTTAACAATGTCATTAAAAGTGTTTTATCACTAATCATACCTATAGGATCCTCCAATAATAATGGTTGAGCTAAAATTATTCACTAGTATCACTAGGCCTCAAACAATGTCAATGTCCATGGGAATATGGATTGCGACCATGTACCAAATATGCAACTAGAGTAGATAAGACACAGGTCGTACATCGATCACACCCAGATACTCAGGGTAATACGCCTCTAATAAACCAAGGCCTAATTTTACACCTTATAAAATAAAATGGACTCAAACAAACAAGTTAAAGGAACTCATCCACCATACCTTGACACTATCCAGTTTGGTTGGAACTAGCTATCCTGTACATTTTTAGATCACATCACAAGAAAACATCTTGGTGGGGTAATAATATCTCTTAATTTCATTTACAAATCCATGAAATGCATCACCAATATGGGGTCTCTACCAATACCTTGTGTCACCCTAGATAATTCTTGTTTCCAAGAACACCACTAATAGGGGTCCAATCCAAGTGGTAATTTTTCACCACGAGCTCGTACAAATCCTCTAATTCCTGGTAAGGGGGTCTGGATTACCAAAAATCCTAGGAAATATCTATCTTGGGAACTCAAGATGAAAAATGAAAATTGGTGTGTCATCTATCAATACCACTAGAACCAACCGGTACTTTATAAAGAAGACAAGTTTACAAACATGGCCATTCAGTTGGTGAGGATCCACACAATCTAGAAAACGCAAACCACTGCCTCAAGTTAATCATTCATTGCCTAATTGTTTGAATCATCGTAACACTTGAGTGGTATCTGTTTTAGGAAATTACACAACATTCCAAGACTATGTTCGTCATCAACCTATCATGCTAGAGACATCCAGTTCTCAACATGTGATCAGACACCTTGACCACTGTAGGTGGTTCCATTAACTTCTCAACAAGAAGTAGCACTACTCTCTATCCTCCTGTAGAAAAAACCTAATGAATGGGTCCCTAAACTGAGGCCTCATTGCTTAATTGGAAATTGTCCCAACACTAGCATCGAATCCAATTTGGATATCATCATGTATGAATCATTAAATCTATCAAGAAGAAACATGGCTCAAGAGTATACCTAGGGAGATGACTCAATAAGGACATAAAATTAAAAATTTCCAATACTATATGATGCATGTACCTATGTTTTCTCACCAACCAGTGTCTACATGTATTGATTCAACAGGAATTTTATCAGTATATGACTCGCACCCTAGTATGATAGGGGGTTCCACTCAATAAATAGAGGTCTTCCCAGATGAATAAGGGGGTTGAAACTCAACAGATAGAGTACCTTCACCCTGTTGCAACATGGGTATTCCACCCAGTAGATAGAGGGATCGCTCTCTAGTGTGACAGGGTGGTTCCTCTCAGTGGATGGAGGACTTGTGCCCTAGTGTGACATGGGGTTCCACTTACTAGATAGAGGAATCATGCCCAAGTGTGATAGGTGTTGACACTCAACCAAAGTATAGAGCATGGGGGATCCACACTTTGGTGTGATAGGGGGTTTTAACCCCATCATCTTTTTAATGACTCTTCCTGGTCACTAACATCGGTCAATAGTCTCCTGAAGAAGCATCATGCTTGACAAAAACTCATGTCGTGTCTCAAAATCCATTTTGAAGGCTTCCATCACATTCCATATGGAAAACTACTCTGCATAGGCTACTAATAAGAAAACATTTGAGTTCTGAAAAAGGAGATATGGAAGGTATAAAATCTGAGGGAGGTACACTATGTGTAACTAGGGTCACACAGCATGTACATAGGGTCACACAGTAGGTACCCTCACCTTCTCACCTAGTTGTGTCCCTTCCTTCACTTTTAGTAGACATCCATGTGGAACTATATTGTGTGTACACATGGTACATGGAATGTAATGGCCACCCGAGGCCCTTCATGTTCACATCATCCCATACCCATGTACATATGGGTCGGCTCATGTACTCCTGTTCATTCACATGTACTTCCAGCCAAGGCCCTGTACTGATGCCATGTTTGAGTACCAGTACATGCTTCTATACTCCAAGAATTTTCTATGTGCCTAATTGTGTCCAAGATTGTGTACTCCCGAAGTATATACTGAGCCTCCAGTACTAGGACACATGGCATGTATGGTCCATACAAAATATGTGATACTTATCTTATCCAAAATCCAAGAATCTATATCCAGGGAACTACACAATATATGTTCCTTGAATACATGCCCTATAGTCAAATTTTTTCAAAGAAACCTAGGGAAGCCTTCACACATATTTTCACACCATCGATGCATCCATTTCCACCTCAAATCTTATTGGAAATGTAGATCTAGGGATTACAATGCTCGATCCATCATCATTAGTTGGATTCTTTCCACAAGAACACATGTGGGATAATCCTATCACACCACAAGTCTCTAGGTGACACTATAGATCCCAAAACATCAAATCTTTTACCTGAATCTTGTATTCAACCTCAATCCACTGAAAAAATATCAGTTTGTTTTTCTTTCACACAACCACCAAATATCTAGGGGTTTGATTGCGCTCAAACCTACCCCAAAAATGTAAAACTGTGACCCCATAGGACAACAACAAATAATGTGAAAAAAGGTGGGGTAAAAGTAAAAGAATATGGTAAATACATCATTTTCTGATAAAATCATGTCCAGTGATCACAATATGAGTAAAATAGGGGTGAACTATTTCATAAATAATTATAGATCAAGGATTGGGCTTATGTATAGAATGTAAATCACCAGAAAAATAAAGAAGATAGTAAATCTATTATTAATCTTCAATAAAAGGGATGAAACCACAAATAATGAGCCTTACCACAATTATGGATCAATCCTCGGTGAACAGTGTGTTTGCTAGCGATGGATAAGAACTAATGTGTTCACTACCTGGCCCTCAATACACCTCAATATGATCGTCATCATTCACCAATCCCAATCCACCGATGAATAATTATTACCCCATACCCTATAATCTCCTAGGGATATGTGGCTAGCCCTAGATATTTTCCATAACATGGTACTTATAAGGGAGTTTTAGGTTTACGCCATTTAAATAAATAAATTAAATTAATTAATTAATCCACTAAACACACCTTCCAACATCCACCTCAATCGAATGCCTAACACCAACCAAATTTAGGTAGCACCTGGGGTAAACCCCACGTTCTTGATTAAATAATGTTCACATATTTTTGATCTTGATTAATTCCATTAATTCTAAAAAACTTCTCATGTGTGATATAATATATTTAATATTTTTTATATATCAATATTGAGCCTACCCGAGCCCTAAAATTCTATGTCAACTCATAACCTATATTCAAAAAAATTCCCTTAAATATTTGAAGGTCTTATAAGTAAAAAAACATAGTCTTTAAAAATATATACAGGTTATAACCCAAATAAAAAGAGTTGTTTAGATAGATCCATTACCGTATGTCCTATGGTCGATCTACACTTTCAATTATCATCCTGGATAATCAAATTAGATTCATTAATTACTTAATTAAGATACTTATAATTATATATTTTGTTTAATTTTATTTTATTATGTTCATTTATAACCGTTTTAATGAGATATAAATTTTAATTTCATCATTACAGGAACGTCAGTTTCATGGTTCCAAGGTCGGATCACTCATGGATAATTATTAAAGTCCTTCTCAAATGGTAGTACTACTCCAAAAATTAATATGAAATGGTATTCATAACTTAAAAAAAATAAAATGGTCCCAAATACCCATATGTGTTCCGAAAAAGTTATTATTATTTTAGTAAAAATATTAGCATTATGTGGTTTTTTCATTTAGACAGTTTTACCGACCACTATGAACTAGTTTCATTTATTTTATATTATAAAAATATATTCCTTCTAGAAAATAAAAAAATATATATTATACAAAATTATTTTTAAAAAATTATTTTTAAATTTAATCCTACCTTGAAGGTGACACTGGAAAATAAAAAGTCACCATCCATGAAGGTGGTGAACCGGCATAATATAAACAATGGTTTTATTTTCTTAGATTAGAGGAGTTTAGAAAGGTGTGGATGGTAGATATTACATTAGAAATATAAAATTATCGTATATATATGATATTGTATTTATTATTCCATATTGTATAAGGTAGATGAGGAGAGGGTATAAGAATAAATGAATTTAGAAGTGGTAAATTGAGAATATTGCCTCTTAAATGTCACCTCGTTGAGATACTCTGTAAGGCACTTTAAATTGGTCTTTTTATGATACCGGTGGAACTAAGATGTGGGGGAGAGGATTCAAAAAGTAATTTTGTAGAAATTTTGAATGATCCAAGGCTTAAAAGGTGGTAGGGGAAGGATGGTATTTATATGGGGAGGAGATGGGTGTTTGTGATTATTATATTCATTAGTTTATTATTATTTTTATAAGCCTATCAATAGTATTTATTATTGTGAATATATAAATTAAATGGTGTATGTGAGTTTAAAATAATGGGTTATTACATCATCTATGACAAAAATATTTTTGTATATATCTTTAATATTAAATAATGTATATCACTATTCACAAAAAAATCAATTATTTTATAAAATACAAAAAAATCACCCTAACCATTTTTAAACATGTATATTTTAAAAAATAAATAATTTTTATGAAAATAATATGATAAATATGAGAAATATAATTTTTAATTAAAATTCTCACTTATTTGAAAATAGCTATTTTAATATTATGATCAATTTTATGACCCTTAGAGAAATTAATTATGTTCCCTAAAAATTTATCTTATCATTATACAAAAACATAAAACTAATTTTATAAATCCATTTTATTAAAATAAAATTTCTTTTAAATCATTATATTTATTATAAAAGTGAAATTAAAACATTTATGTTTTAAAAAAATACATACACATAATTTATCACTATAAAAAATTATTTACATATACCATGATATAAATATACCATATTTTAATTTTATAATATACCAAAATATTATTTTTTTCACTTCCATGGGTGAGGATACTTTGCTAAAAATTGGGTTATAGTTCCTAATGTTCAGATTATTATTCCAATGGTCAAGTTACCATTATAATTTTCAAATTACTATTCCAATAGTCAAATTTGTAATAGTCATATGGGTTCCCTTATTTCTATAAATACCACATATTACATTAATTCTTCATTCACTTTTATTTTCTTTAAAGTTAATATATATTTTAATTTTCAAGATGAATATTGTGTAAGAAATATTATGCTTAATTTTTACAAATTTGTTCTTGAGTTAGGTTATTCTAGTTGATTGAGAATATCCAAATTTTCATATTTTAGTTATCATGTATTCTATTTTTTATCATCTTGTAATATTTTCAATTATTATGGCCATTTTTATTACATAAATTTAATGATCGAATTATTATAATTAAAATTATTTGGTTTTATCATGTGTTGCATATGGATTATGCTACATTACTAAATATTAAACAATTATATATCTAGAAGTGAAATTATATTGATAACATTCTAGTTCTTTATACACGCATTTATCCATATTTCACCATTTTTTACAACATTTTACTATTTTTACCAAAAAAATTACTGAATTCCCCAATTAGCTAATTTTAACATCTTGATTCCAAATATGAAATCCATTTTAACAAATTCATTAATTAATTATATACAATTTATTTTCACATAAGGATGATACATTATATAGAAATGTATTTTTGAAGTAAACACTATTTCATTTATAAAATAACTTACACTTTAATACTAATTAACCCCTAAATAAAAATCCCCTTATCACACCAACACAGTACCTAAGCATATGTAATGGTTGTATATTCATGCAAAATCTCATCCAACATTGATGTGGTAATGATTTCCAATAACTTGAAATTCAATCACTGGAAATAATACTCAAAAATCAATTGTTAAAGTTATTATTTTTATTTTTAAAGGGGGGATCCTATTAATGTTACATACTTTATAGGATTAGAAAAATGAGCTTCATAATGGGTATTCTTACTCATTGTGGCCATGGTTTCTCCCTTCTACATCAGTTATCTCTCATCATTGCACTTAATATACACTAATTCCAACTGTAATTGTACAACATCTACATTATAGATGATCATAATTCCCAGTGGTCATAATGTCCAATAGTCATAATTCCCAATGGTTATGTAATTACCATATTTACTCTTTCTTCCTATAAAAATTTTCAAACCAATCCCCTAAATAATACTTCTCATTTTAGTTCTTCCAATATATCGATTTCATAAATTCTATTATTTTGATTTTGTATTATTATTATAAATATGTTATTTATTTTATAATATGAGCTATAAGACATCTACATTAAATTTTTACACTTTAATTTTTTTCTATTGTACAGTATTATCTATAGCGGTTTTAATAAATTTTTATCTTCAATTTTTAGTATTTAATTTACAAAAAAATATACTTATTTATTACTATAATTTCTTGATTATTACATTATCTCCCCCTTATAATAATTTCATCCTTAAAATTTTAAATCAATTCATAAAAAATGAATATAAGAATTTATCTTTGAATTATAGGGCTCTCATGTTGCCTCTTCTAGTTCATGATTCCTCTAAATTACCTACACTTGTCAATTTGGTTGATTTCACAAAAATTTATCTCTCATGTGAATAACATAAATTAGATCTTAATTATATGTTAGGATACAACTAGACTTGATCCACCAATATAACATAGGAAGGTTCTATAATATACTTACTTAGAATTAAAGATGTAATGTACTTGAGATAATATTTTTGGCATGCCTAGATAATATGCCACCACCCATATCTACTATAATATTTAAAATGGACCAATATACCTTAGAAGTAGATACCCTTTATTTTCAAATATCATAATAACTTTTCATGGAGATGTATTTAGGAAGAAATGGTCCCCAAATTGTAATTCCACATCCTTCTTTCAGATTCCAACATAACTTTTCAATCTACTTTCGATTTCATTGATATGATTCTGGATGGATCTCATCTTCTCTGTTGTCTCTTCAACAAGTTCTTGAACCAATAATATATTTTCTCTAACATTTTCCCATTATATCAAGGTCCAACATCTCTTTCCAAATGAGGCTTCATATGGTTCCATTTTTATTCTATAGTGGTAACTGTTACTATATGTACACTCTGCTAAAGGTAAATAAAGATCCCAAATTCCTTGGAATTCAAGAGAGAAAGACCTCAGTATATCCTCCAATGTTTGGATAGTCCTTTCATATTGTCTATCCATTTGAGAGTGATAGGTTATGCTAATATATATATATATATATATATATATATATATATATATATTTAAAGACTTCAGGAGACTTCTAAAAATTTGATGCTGACATTGGGTTATGATCAAAGATTTTGAGAAGAGTTTTCCATGATGTCTCGAACTTTATATATACACAACATAGTATGAAGATCTAGAGGAAAATATTCTCAAAATCATAGGAAATAATCTAACTTTGTAAGATGATCTATAATGAATCATATTTTATTATGGACCTTGAATGTATTAGGTATCCCCATGATGAAATACATATTAATATTATCCCATTTCGACTTTATTATAGGAAAAGTTTGTATAAATTATTTGATAAGTGTCTTTTAGCCTTCACTTGTTGGAATACTAAGCATCTTATAGTGTAATGTGCAATATATAATTTTATATTTTCCACCCAAAATGATCTAGGATATACCTAAACATCTTGGTTATTCTATGATGTATATATAATCTTGACCTATGAGCCTCATCCAATAGATCATTCCTCATATCTAGTATTTATGGAACTCATAACCTCTTATCGAACATTAAAACTATATCATCACCAATATTAATATCTGGTAATTTCAAATTCCTTACCTATTTCATCTTATATTGTAGGTTCATATCATTATTTTTAGATTTTTTAATCATATTCAATAAGAAATGTTGAGTAATTACATGGAATAAGAATGATTTTCCCCTTTACATATAATACCTAAATCCACTCTTAAAAAATCTTTGAGAATTGGATCATCCTCCACCCTCATCATGGATAAGAAACCACAGTATTTTCTACCCAATTAATATGAAACCTTGTTCTCTTTCCCATGATGGTAATGTATATCAAAATCATAATCCTTGGGTAGTTATAACCATATCCTTTTCCTCATAATAATATTTTTATAAGTAAATATATATTTTAAGCTCCTTGTTTAGTGTATATATCACATCTATCTCTATAGAAAATATTCCTACATATATTTAGTGAAAATATCTCTACTACCAACTCTATATCATGAGTTTGATGATTAATCTCATATAGTTTCAATTATTTTGATTCATAATCCACCAATATATCATTTTTAATTAGAATAAATCTAAGAACTTTACTTGATTCATTACTATAAATCAAAAAACCTTCTTTATTATAATGATGAGTTAATATAGGTTCCTTTACTAATATTGTATTTAATTCCTCAAATATAACTTCACATTCCTTTTTCCATCTGAATTTGACCCCCTTATGTGTAAAATTGGTTAATGGATTATCTAATCTAGAAAAAATTTCAAAAAACCATCAATAGTATCCAGATAAGATAAAGAAACTATATATTTTAATTATTCTTGGGGAATGTGTACATTCCTTTAAAACCTTTGTTTTATAATGTTCAGTAGATATATCGTACTTTGAAATAATATTTCTATGGAAATAAAATGTTTAAATCCAATACTCACATTTAATAAATTTCCCATATAACTCTTTTTTCCTCTAAACCCCAATCATGATTTGAAAATGAGATTCATGGTGCTCATAAATCTTATAGTATACAATAATATAATCAATAAATACCTCTAAAAAATTATCAAGATAATCCTCGAATACTCCATTCATTAAATACATAAACACTTAAATTGTATTTGTCAAACTAAAAGGAATTAATGTGAACTAATAATCACAATACATCATACAAAATACTATAATTGGGAAATCCGGGAAGGGGTGAATTTCTAGGTACTATAGCAGTACTATAGCAGGGCACTATAGAAGCTTTGAAACTGTAGTAGCGGCGACACTGTAGAGGTGGAGGGACTGTAGAGGTACTGTAGCAGCGCGGGGACTATAGAAGTATTGTTCAGCGAGGGGTCCTTTGGGCCATAAATGGGATTTCAAAGCCTTTTAATCAGGCCACTTGGCCTCGGGCCTTCGGGCTATGTAATTAATCACCCTCTACCCAGTCTAAAGAGGTATTTGATTTAAAATATTAAATTGAGGCTTCGGCCCCAACCTTTAAACAAAAGCTAGAATAAAGATAAATATTTGAGAAAAATTGATCCCCTTAAACTTGATCAATGAGATCAATAATAAATGTTAATTGTTACTTGTTTTTATAGTAATTACATTGATTTAACTATAATTATTTCATAACCTCGTTGAATTTTCCTTCTTCACGAATAAAAATGGGGTTTTCCAAGGGGAAACACTTGTATGAATTAATCCTTTATCACATAAGACTTTTAATTCCTTCTTTAAATCAACTAAATTCACTATAGATATTCTATATAGTTTCTTAGATATTGGTTTTTAGTTAAGTATAAGATCAATAGAGAATATAAATTTTTGATCAAGGGGAAATCCTGGTAATTAATCAGAAAATACATCAATATATTCTTACACAATGGGTAAATATTCTATTCTCAAAACCACTTTACACTTTTTATAATGAACTTCATTCATTTATTCACTTATTATTTCATTAAGATGAGTTATTGGGGGTGGTTTCTGATATAATTTGAGTAATCAAATCCCCAATAGAAAAATAACTAATTCCATAATTTCATTACTAATTTTTTCCTCTATCTCTATAATAAATAATTTCATTGTAATTCGAGAACCAATCCATCCCAAAGATTACATCAAAATTCACCATAGGTATGATGATTAGATTTGTAATTATACAAAACCCATACATTCTAATTTTAACTAATTGGTATATCTATGTTAAAATCAATTTTCTACTTAATGTTTTAATGAATAAATAATTATTTAATTCATTAGGGGTTGTTGAATATTCTTTATATACATGCTTGACATAAAATAGGGCATAAATCCAAAATCAAATAATTTATTAGCTAAATTTGTGTGTATAATCAAATTACCTATTATCGAATCATTTATATCTTCTAGTTTGGATATTTTTGTTGAAAAATCATAGTCTTGATTCACAAGACGCTTTGGGGTATATTATTTTGGCACTTGGGGAATTGATTTGAGTAATATCCTATATTCTTACAGTTGAAATTTTATACATTAATTTATTCTCTCTTACCTTTTCACTCATGAGCTTGAAAAACCTTCTATCTACATTTAAATCATACCCATAATGAATTTAATAAATCCCATAGATGTTTATTACCCCTTTTATTATATATAGGGAACTCCAATCTACTCTTATTTTCATATATGGTAGTTATTTCCACATTATGATTATCTATCCTCTTCTTCATAGGTTTCCCTTTGTAAATTAATGGTTTTAAAAACTCACTCTCGATCATGATATAAATCATCATTATCCCTTTATCTTCGGAAAGTTTTGAGAGGCTAATGATCTTAAATATGTGGATTTAAACCAGAAAAGAAGAAATCAATATTTTTTCCAACTCCCATAGATAAACTAAAAAATAACTTACTAGCCTTTTGAAATTATCCTCACACTCAACCATTACATCTTCTTCAATTTTTTTGTAAATTTAAGAATTTTTTCCCACCACATAATATTTCTCCTAAGGAAAATAATTTCCAAAAAAATCAACTTAAATTCATTTCACTCTATGTTTTCTATCTCCTTTGTCTTCTTATTATTTTGAATCATCGACTACCATTAGCCATAATCTCCCCTAAAATGATACATAACCATTATAAATGTTTCCTTCTAATTACACCCCAATTCCATAATGATATTCTCTAAATAATTTAGTTGTTTATCTACCACCATTGGATTAGTGGACCCACTGAATGATGGAGTTTTTTGCCTCATAAAATGATCTAAATAAGTTAATACTTATTTAGGGGAAACTTATTGCTCCATTCTGAAAAGTTTATTTTTCCTAACATGAGTTAATTACACTATAATAGTAATAATTTATTCTATATAAACATTAACTCCATTATAAAAAACATTTAGATAGTACCAACATTTTCCTTGATTCTGGGATTAGTTTACATTCCTTATAAAAGGCATTATTATCTGATAAATGGTATCATTTCATTAGTAATTTTATAATATACTGATGTATAATTCGTGACTAATATATCTTGTTTTCCTAAAATTTAGTAATACTAAAAGGATATCTATCAAACCAATTCTATAATAGTATCTATATTTTTTATAAAGGTATAATATAATTTATATACCTATGTTCTTCTAAATTTTGTTCTTAAAGATTCTATAAAACCTTGTTCTGATACCAACTGCAATGCCCCTAACAGTATTCACCTAGAGCTAGTAAGTTATTTATTAAATAGTACTCATATTATATTATATTACATTCCAAAAGCCAAGGTTCAGTAGTCCTTAAGAGAATAGATACCAAAAAATTACATTATAACGTGACATATTACATCCTTAGAGTATGAAACTTTATTCCTAAGTTTTATCCATAGAGCTGATACATAGTTGTTGCAACCACCAGATGTAAAAATTGGATTTTTTGTTAATTTAAAGTATATTAAAAGCTGTTTGAGTGAGTTTCAAGATAATAAAATACTTTAAGATGTTTTCAAGTGGTTTTATATATATTCAGATGAATTATAAAGAATCATGAAGATTCCACGACATGGGTTCATATGTTACACTGTGAATGGAGTAGAAGTTGTGAAAAATTAAAAAGTTACATAATCATGTGTAAGGGTATATAAAATTATATTTAAGGGTTAGCATGTTTCTTATTTTTAAAATATTTTGAAGAAAGTTCATCATGCCACAACATGCACATCACAGTGTGAATAAACTATAGTTAATTTTAGTGGTTATGCTAATTTGAATCCAATCACATCATGGAAGTGAGTCTCTCTACAACTGGTTTAGAGATTGAGAACATCTATAGGTTTTTATTATATTATATAGAGAATAATTTCATGATTAAATATAATTCATCATGAAACTTCAATCATGATTAAAGAAGATAGGTCTTGAAAATTAAGGTTAGGGTTATTTTGAAACCTATTAGCATGTCATGTCATGAGTCTCTATGTTAAACCATTTTGCTACTAGATATTACTAAAAATGAATGAAGAAACTGACCTATCATGAAATGATATGTTTTATTAAACTTTGATTTATAGAACATTTATAATTTTAATAGATTGGATGACATGGATTTATCAAGTTAGTTTCATAGTTTTGGGACAACTATTAACAACCTTTTTGAATTTCAATAGTGGATATATACTGAATATAATCCAATAATTTTATTTGAATTAGAGGATGATGGATGTTTATTGGAGACTATATTTTGAATTTAAAAATACTAAGGATAGAGTGGATCACTCAATGAAGAATAAGAATATAGACACAAAAAGATAAAGGGAATATAAAATGTTATAAATAAGACTGTATTAGTAATGATAATTATTGAATATATGGAATTAAGAGTGAATTTTGATTGTTTTGAATAAAATTGAAGGTCAGGATGTAAAATAAATAGTTTTTTTCATACCATTAAATATCTATAAGTGAACAATAAAGCATCATAAAAAACACCCATTACTCCTCGGTGTTATAATTTGGATTTGTAATCATTATGATATTTTCCTATGTGTCATCAATATCTTTCTTAAACCTATAAAAAATAATTTAGTGGAAGAGAGGATGAGTTCATAGAACTTGGATGAGAAATGATACTATCTTAAATATTGTAATCACAAACTGGTGAAGTTGTGACTATTTTAGCTGAACATTATTTTTTATTAAAAAGGGAGAATATTCCAAACAACCAAGACATGGGCCCTCAAATAGGCCAAAAATGATGAATTCCCAAGGAGTCTCCTTGGAAGATCACCTTACACTCATCCGAAAGAGAATCCAGAGTATCATAAACAATGAAGGCTTCCTCCTGGCATCCCTTACGTGAAAGAGAGTTCACCACAAAATTAGACTCCCTCTAACTATGATGAAGAATTTTCCCTCCTCTGGATTCCATAGAGCACCTGCGAATAATATATATCATATCCCAAGGCATTGTGTGAAGTCCCTAGACTACTCTAAGTAGAATCTCTGAATCTAACTCAAACTCTGCCACCAGGATTCTGCAACCCTTACAAACCAATAAACCTGAAAGAAGAGCATGCACCTCCACACCCAAGGAGTTTACTAGGGCATAATAAGAACAAAATCCAAGCAACACTGAGCTCATGTAGTCCCTGAGAATCATGCCTCCCCTCATAACCACATTCATTCAGGATCCATCAATGTTACAATTTAGTACACTAAACAGGGCATCCCATCTGACCCAAAATCCACTCTCTCATCTTGGCCTGCATGGCTTGCTGAGAAACTTGAAAACCACATCGGACTCTTGTCACCCTTTTAATTACAGAACAAGTTCAGCAATGAGAAGCCTTAACTGCATCTATAAATAGAGGATAGACCAACTGTTCCTAGCCCAGCTTGGTTACGGGTGTCCTAAATAACCCAACAGATGGAAACCAGTATAAATTTTCGCACTTTCTACTCTGACACCTTTGAATCAGAGCCACCAAACCAAGAAGCCATAAATGCATTCAAGTAGAAGAAATCAACTTTGAGGCATGGTCGAGTCATGAAGAGAGACCAAATAAACCTCACCCATCCACTTTGAAAAAAATATGGATAGAGGACTCCAACTGGGGGTATTTGTAGGAGAAACATCAAGAGGCTAAAGGAATACCATTCCTTTAAACATTTTCATCTGTCAAAAGGGATTTGTTTTGAATGTACCACACCAAAAAAAGTCATTTTCATAGGGATCTCATTGCACCAAAGATTGTGTTACCATTAATCAGAAATATTGTTGATGTGAAGGAACCTCTTATAGTCCTGAGTGGAGAATCTTCCCGAGATCAAACCAATGAAGCATCATTTTTTTATGTCATGGCACATAATGGTAGCTTGGAACACCGTCATCTGATCAGGAGAAAGTGACACATGAATGAGATCATAGTTCTTCACCGCCTCTATAAACAAAATATTAGTAAAAGTAAAACCAGGATAGATTAGTCTTTCTCAAACCTAGTTGGTTAGCCAGAAATTGAATTTCCCTTCCCCAATAATCCACCTATTTGCATCATGTAAAAGATACATATGCTAAAACATGCAGCACTCAAGGTTGGTCAATTTACCACCACTAGAGACATGGGTTTACCTGGATTAACCATAACGATTTCTGAAGAAATACACCCACAATGACGTTCCCTCCAAAATATCTCACACCAATATTCCCTGCAAGCTTTTCATGGCTTTATTAAGGTCCCTTAGCCTGACTCCACCCTCAAAAACAGATTTTTCCAATTGGCCCTAGGTGGCCCAGTGAGCACCACCAGTCTGATTTTAGTCCCCTAGAAATATTGTCAGAAACTTCTCCATACTTTTGAAAACCCCTTTAGGTTGATTTATTATTGATAAAACATTCATTGTAATAGAGGAGAGAACACTGTTGATCAAGGTGACCTGACCTCCAAATTAGATAAGCTTGTTCTTCCAATTAAGGATCCTTCCCAACTAGTGATTAGTAATATACTCAAATTATATATTTTTAATTTGACCACATGAAATTGGGACACCATTGTAAATAATCACCAATTGCCTCTGTTGGAATTCAAGGGTGTTCTAAATATCTCTACAATGTCTCTCAGAACACTTATTTGAAATGAAAACCTTACTTTTCATTGGATTGATCCTCTTTCCACTCAAGCGACCATAAGAAGTCATGATCTCCATTATTTTGGATAGGGACCTATGTCTTCCGTTAGAAAATATTGAGATATAATCTATGAACATAATATGAGAGACGCCTTTCCATCCACACTTGCAAGTATTGAGAAAGATTTGGCCTTCCTCCAGTACATTAATTAAATTCCTAAAAAGTGAATCTTGGGCCAAAATAAAGAGACTAAGTGATAAAGGATAACCTTTCTGAACACTATGAACCATTATGACTATTTGTAATATCAACACCTCATTTATATGTTCTCCTTGGATGTATCTCAGTGTAGTTGGAATGATTAAAATCATTTTGTTTGTGCTTCTTTTCCTTACTGCATTTGGTTGTGTTTGCGTGTGATCAATGAGATAGGATTGAGGTTTCTTTACTAACATGAAGACAATATCCAATTTTTATTGAGAAAAAAAGAAATATATTGCCACCCTAATTCACCCCCTCCCCCCACTCCCTCTTATGGTGTATAGTGGTACCTCAGGTTATAATAAGTGGTATTAGAGACAATTGTTAATTCTTAGAGAATCTATCATAGGAAGTTTTCATCATGCAGAATGTTTTAAATGTAAAGGGGTTACCTTTATTTAATGTAAGTCATTTTTATGTTTTTGAGAATAAAATGAGATCACATTTACAATAAATCGGTATTGATGTTTATTTAGCAATAATTCGTGGAATTCAAGTGATTTTATCAAAAGGGCAATGATGGAAGTGATAAGAAATCAATAAATGATGATGCAAAGGCACAAAATTCCTTATAAAGATCATTTTATAACCTAATATACGTGAAATTTATGGACTATACAATAGATTAAGGAATTTGGGACATGTTTGGTAATATCTATTAAGTTTAAAGAAATGTAAAAGAGGTAAAGTTCCAAGACATTTCAAATAGATTTGATTATTTTAATATGGCATCAAGTTATAATATTTATGGTTTCTTCAACCATATTATAAAATTAGTTAGAGATATTCATTGATTTGGTCATGAGATTAAAGATTCTGATTTATTGAATGAATTCATATAGAGATTACCAAAAAATTATAATCCAAGATTTTCAACACTTGAAGAAGTAAATATTGGGGAATCATATCTTGATGATTTATATAGAAAACTTTTCACATATGAAATTTTAGTGAAGATGAAAAGTTCACAAGAAAATTATTCTAAAGTGATAAAATTTAAATCTATAGAGAAGTGATAATTCTAGAAGGATGCAGTTAAAAAGGATCTTAGTGATGATTTTTATCTCTCATTCTAAGTAATTTTAAGATAGGTAAAGGAATGTTTGAGGGTAAGTTACCCCTATCTAATTTTCACTATGGAAAGTTTCAGAATGTTTTTGATAGGTTTAAAAAGATATTTTATATAGAATAGGGTGATTTTAAATTTTCACAAATGAAAAGTAGTAATTTCCCCCTATAAAGAACTTTAATTCAAGAACTATGAGTGGAAAGATATTTCATAGTAATTTCCTCATACTTGGCATCCAAAAGACCCAGGATAAAATCTGGGTAGGGAAGAATTTCTGAGTATTGTAGAAGCACTTTAATAGTATTGTAGCAGTGGCAACTGTAGTAGCGGTGAAACTATAGTGGCAGATGCACTGTAGTAGGAACTATAGTGGCAGTGGTACTGTAGCAGGTACTATAGTATCCTGGGTACTATAGCAGTACTATTCACTGAACGTCCCTTTGGGCCAAAAAATGGGATTTCAAGCCTTATATTCAGGACACTTGGCCTTGGGCCTTTGGGATATGTAATGTGCCACCCTCTACCAAGAAAAAATATGTCTTTTCTTTAATAATAAAATGAGGCTTCAGCCCCAACCTTTTTATGATGGATTTTGTAAATAATTAAAATTCATTTTTAGAAGAGGATGATTGACATGTTCCTATTGTGAGGTGTGGAAAAAGAAAATCATTTCCTAATTCAGTTGTAGTTTAGTGGTTAACCTAGGCATTCACTAGTAGGGGAGCATGCAAAAACCTATTATCACTAGTTCATTAGAGAAAAATGGGTTGTTTGATATTTTTTTGATTTAAAAACTAATAAATAAATTAAATGGTGATTTTAAAAAAATGATGAGATAGTGATCAGGTCAGGGTTGAATTAACCTATTAAAATGTGATCATTGTTACAAAGTTATCCATTCTTCTTCTACTAAGCTAGTAAGAGATATATTATACAATCACTTTCTTACTCACCCTTGTTTGAATGGTGATGGTGAGTATAATCCTAACAAAGATCCCAACTTGGCCTAATTTCCTTCCTATGTGTGTAAGTGTTTCATCAAACCCTCTTGGTTGACTTAGGACATTCCCAATTAAGTCTTATTATTCTTAAATATCCAAGAGTTTCCACTACCACTTCAACACATGCAGATGATATTCAAGTACTTCACCACTTAGATATATCTTGTTCTATCATATACTAATAAAAAATAAGTGGAGGGAGATGATGATAATAAAATAAGGTAATAAAAAATAACATAATTAAAAACCAAATATGATCACACATGATAATTAAAATTATTATTTGACTATAAAATCCAATTCAACATAAGAGAGAAGGATTTTTGTTTCACTAATCATATGAACTCAAGCATCATATATAGATTTTTCCCCTCCTAGATGAATCATAGTTCTTCCCTTTATTTAAAGGGTAATCTAGATGATAGGAAAGGAATAAGTCATTATAAATCTTAAACAAATATTCAAATAATAAAGAAAAATAGTTGAAATTTCAAAAAAATCACATGAGTAGTTTAGGGATCCAAGTCATATCTCCAACACACCTCCTTATATTTTTAAAAAATTTCAGTATAATTCCATTTAATCTAGTAAAACTCAAAAGATTCTCTTATTTTTGAATCATTAAATCTTTTCTTTTTTACAATCTTAAAATCTATAGCATGATTAAGTCTTTAAAAAAATTTACACCCCTCTTTATTTGGTGATGATCAAAATACTATGCATATAAAGGTCTATGTGGTAGCCTCTAATTGGTCACATGAATGCTTAAATGGTATCCCAAAATTTACAAGTCTTGTATTTACTCTGACGTGCAATGGAATGGATCAACCATATAGAAGACAAGTGACCATTTGGAAATAACTTCTTGTGGTCGATTAGATGGTCGTGTGGTCACTTAGGAACTAGCATAATCAATTGGGTTATTCTTATTATGATCAATGTGAATTTCATGGTTGGTTGAGATGATCATATAGTCTCTTAGTTCTTTAACTTGTAGCCACTTTAAGACATGGTGTAATTTTGACTTGTAGTAAATCTCCACTTAGTTGATCAGATTCCTTCTTATGGTTGATGTATCTGTAGTTTGGTAAGTTCCATTGTGTGGTCAATTGAGGACTTACATTCAATCATCATGAATGTGAAGTAGTTATTCATATGGTAGGTTTAGGAGTTTGGATAAATTAAAACCAATATCAATTCAGAAAGGTAAAGACTACCATTTTCCTTCTTGCGGTCGATCGACCAATTGCATGACTACCTTATAGTTGATTGTCTCCAAAAACTTTATAATTCCCATAAAAACATAAAATCACCATATTTTCTTCCCAAATACTCCATACACCAAATATAGTTATCAAAAATCCAAGTATTAAATGTAAACTATATTCTAATATTTCACATACATTAAATAAACAACTAAACTAATGTTTTATTCCATTTTACCACTAAATCCCAAAATGATTCTAGAAATCAAACGTGTGATAATTAAACAATTAATGATAAAATAGTGGGGCAAAAACCATTATAATAATTAAAGAAATATATGAAATAATTAGCACTATAAAATCCTCCAAACATAAACCTTAGACTCCAAAAAAGTGAATTTCAAAAATATTGGCCTAGAAAAAATCAAAAACCTAGCCAATGTGAGTTTATCTTTTAACAATATATCCCTAAAGTTATATTTCATACTCCATGTTATTATTTATATTTTCTCTATTAAGTATATTAAATTAATTCCCACTTATATCATCCCCTCATACATAATTATGGATACCTTCCCATAATATTCTAATCAATGCCCAAGTATGATTTTTAAGCATGGTTTTCCATATTAAAAATTCACACAAGTTTCAACGTAGGATTGATGAATTTATTTATCTCCACCAAATGATTCAAGTATTTTTTTTCATATAAATATGCCTTAATCATGGTTCTTATGTGGTTGTAGGTCTGGTGGGAATCAAAATATATACTGTTGAGGTTGAATGAGGGGGCCTGGCTCTAAGATTAATCTCAATACATGATTCATAATTTCTTCCAAAAATAGATTATCCCTAAAATTCCCCTTACACCAATTTATCTTCACTTATTATAATTATCCATAGATATTCCATACATTTTATAAATATAGTATTATAAAACATTCCATTTCCTATTTATTCCTATAGGTTTCTCAAACATTTTTTTATTTTTATTTTAGTTCTACTCTAGAAGAAAGATATGGAATTTAGAATTTATTATTGGTGGTGTGATTTGTGTGTAGATCAAGAGTAAGAATTATTCTCACATCCTCAATAATATTACAGGGAATCTATTCCATTTCTTTAACACTTATCCGCAAGAATATCCTACAAGAGAACACCTCAGTAATAGATTGTGAAGTATATTTTTGCTTCCAATTTACTTAAATTATTCTCACAACTTTATGGTCTGTCTACCCTTGGAATTTTAGTATCAATGAGTATATTTATTCCTTATTACCTTATTTGTGTCATTTTTTCAGCATGAATTCATATCAATATTCCTCTTCAAAATCATATTTTTTAGTGAAAATAGGGAATTCTCACTTCAAGGTTGGGGGAGACTTTCTTGGCCAGACATGAATATCATCAATAAAATTTTTACATTATTACCATAATTATTTTTCTCCCAAAATAGTATCAAGAAATATTTAGAAAAATATTATTTAAAATTCACATATATTGTATCAAATATATATTTTTAGCTCCATTTATCTTCCCCCACACTTGATTTGAACTTAGATTATGAAAAATATTGTAGCAAGATGTAGATAAGGTTATTTTACTAGAAATGTGACTATATAAAAAAGAAATTCACAGTTTATAAGGGCTATAAGGATTAATGTATGGGTAGGATTAAAACATATTTTATTAAAAATGATGGCTTAAATTCAAAATAATGCCTCAATAATTTTAGAATAATTTCCTTGAAAGCTCCTAGGTTTTGACTAGATTACTTAGAAATTTTTGGTTATTCAGTCATTTATTGATTCTCTCAAAAGATATAGAATTGTAAAGAAAATGTCAAAATTTGTTTAAAATCCTCTTAGTTAAGTGATAAAAAATATAACACAGTATGTCATGGAATGAGATTAAAAAATTAATGGTTTTCAGAAAATTTCTTCACCTAGAATTTGAAATCAATTTCATATTAGAATTTATCTATGGTGATTTGATGTGTCAAATTAGTTTCTTAATATTATCATAGCTTTATATTTTATAATGAATTTATTTTAAGTTTATAAGTTTCAAATACCTACTAAAACTCTAAAATAAACACATAAAAATTTTGAGAAACGCACAAAATTTTGAAAAATAGAAATTATAAAACTCTAAAACTACAAAGGATTTCTCCACCACACTTAAATGATACAATATCCTCAATGTATCCAAAGTAATTTGTAATGTCAGTGGATTTTAACTTTTATCACAAAAAGAAACAAAATATTAAGTAGAGGCACAGCCTAATAATATTTCATTGATAAACAGGTTATAAGAGTGTAATCTCCTCCACTATTTCTTTAGGAAGTTTCCCAAATAAGTTCATTAGTTTATTTCCATTAATAGTGAATGTTTCTTGTTATTAATCCTTAATAATATTCAAAACTCCAAAAGAATATTCATGAGTAATGGTCAAGTGAACTTCCCGTCTAGAATAAATTTTACTTGGTATGATCTTGAGTCTTTAATTTTATAATAGAATAGTGTCTTTGGGATGGAAGGTTTTTGGTTGGATCAAATTTTCACAAGCTACACATGTTCTTTTTA
Source organism: Viscum album (assembly GCA_963277665.1). NCBI lineage: Eukaryota > Viridiplantae > Streptophyta > Magnoliopsida > Santalales > Viscaceae > Viscum > Viscum album. Next base: position 124,531,014 of record OY728139.1, on the reverse strand, counting down.
AATTTTATAGTTTTCAAAAATACAATCTTCTAATTTATTTTAACTCTTATAGCTATAATATTATCTCTATCCCTACTCTATCTAGGTCAAATTTCACCTCTCTAATTACCTTTTAAGACTCTAGTCCCAATATAATTGTAATTCAGAATCTTTTTCAATAAATCATTCTATATTTTCCCATTTCTATGGTGATTTTGTAGGTTGTACTATAATCCCATAAGTCTTAGAAAATTAGGTTGAACTATTGGTTTGTGGATGGTAGAGTGTTGATGTTTTATAATTCAGGCCATATTTTATTATTAGGGAATTTATTATCATGTTTCAAAAGTGAATCTCTTGATTACTAATGATGGCTCTAGGAACTCCAAACCTATAAAATATATTATCTCCAAAAAAATCACAAATAACAGTATAATTATAAGTTCTATGGGATATGGATTCCACCCACTTTGAGACATCACTTCCATAAAGATATAAAAATTTTTAAATGACATGGGAAAGGGTCCCATAAAACCCCAAAATTCAAATATTACATAAAATATAATTGGTATTTGATGAATTTCTTGTCTTTTTGAAACATTTCTAGAAAATTGAAATTTTTCACATTTTTTACAAAACACATGAGTATATTTAAATATGGTGAGCCAATAAATTATGGACTCTTGAGGCCTAAAGTGTCATCCACAAGTTAATTTTGGACAAAACTTAAATAGATATTAAATTTCACTTTTAATAAAATATTTCTTATCATTTTATCATTGTAAATTTTCTAAAGAAATGGATCGTCCAAAATGAAAAATGTAGTTTCAAACTTTAGGTTGTGAATTTGGATGGAATTTACGTAGGTTGGGGTTTGAGATGTTACCTAATAATTGACCATATATACATACCATATCACTTATCCTTAAATAAAGTAGATATGGTCCCATGGAATGAGGTTTAGTATTGTTTTATGGGCTTCAATCTTCACTTCAACTACGTTGGGAAGTCTATTAATGTAACTAGCCACATGGTTCCAAACTTACTTCTTTTAATTGATTTTCAAGTTGAAATCTTCAATTAGTATCATCCATCTTACAAGTCAAGGCTTTCCATGTTCCTTATTCATTAAATATATAAGGGATAAGGTCATAAAAAAACAAAGACTTTATCTCCAAGTGAGCTTGACCTAAATCTATCCAAAGAAAAGAAAACTACTAAAAAACTATTTTTTGTCATTTTGTAGTTGAATTTTTTTACATATAAATTTTTGAGTATTAGGTAATGAATTTTCTTTTTCCCTGGATCCACTGAGAAATGAAGTCTCCAAGGTATTAATTAGAAGTATCAAAAATAAACTCTAATGGTTGTTCCCAATTTGATGGATATATTACTAGATCTGTTATTAACCTCATATTCAACTCATAAAATGATTACCTATAAAGATCATTATAATCAAAACTATCATCTCTCAAAATTATTCTAGAGATAGGGTGATAAATCTTACTAAAATCATTAATAAACCTTCGGTGGAACCATTTATTTCCTAAAAAAGATCTAACATGTTTCTGAGAAGTTGAGTAAGGAAAAGCATTTATTACTTCAATATTTTATTTACAAACTTCAATGCCCTTTTTGAAATGATATTTCCAAGTATAATTCCTCTCTCACCCATGAAATGGAACTTTTCAAAATTCAAAAAAAAAATTCTTTTAAATGTATTTTTTCAATAATTTTTCTATATTTTTCAAACAATGGTCAAAAGAATTTATAAAAAAATGAAATCATCTAAAAAATTCCTCCAAAAACCTCAATGTGATTAGAAAATATACTTACCATATGCCATAGATATATATAGGGATAATTACATGGTCAAAATGGAATCCTATGATAAGAAAAGGTGACAAATGAAAATGTAAAGGTGTTCTTTTCTTGGTCCTCCAAAGTAATTGGTACCATAAAATACACTAAGAATCCATCAAAAAATAAATAATGAGTTATCAATGAAAATATTTCTAAGATATATTCAATGAATGTGATGTGGAAGTTATTTTTTGACTGACCTAATTTAATTTATTTTATTCTATAAGCACTCAATAGCTATTTAGAATTATCACAGGGAATAATTCATTATTTTTATTCCTTACAGTGGTTAGGTTAGTATTATTAGGAACTATATTGATGGGAATGACCCATTTTGAATATGAAATAGGATAAATTATTCTTTCTTTAAAGATCTTATCTATCTTCTTCTTCACTACTTCCATCAAAGTGGGATTTATCGTCCTGTGGCCAGCCAAATAGGTTTGGACTCCCCCTCAATTTGAATTCTATTTTACTGTAATTTTAGGCCTTTTCCTATGATATCACTTAAGAATCATACAATTTCTGAGAAATTATTTATAAAAAGTTCGGTCAGATATTTTTCTTGGTTTGAAGATAGATTATTAGCAATTATCATTGTAATTTTTATCCTTCCATGAGGTATCCATATTTTAAATCAGTTAGAAGTGATTTTAACTCTATATTTGGAGTTTCAAGAGAGATGAAATTAAAATAACATTCTCTACTCATAAATATTTTAATTAATATAGATAATTAAATATATCCTTTTCTTCTTCATGAAATAAACCATCATATTCACCAGAAAATTTTGAAGTTACCACTTCCTCTAGTCTAAAAACAGAATTTCTAGATTTCTAGATAGCATCATCATTCATGGAATTTGTAATAAAAAAATTTCTTCCTAGGGATTAAAAATAATGTTAAATTCCTAACTCTTAAATGTTTTCATACTCTTAAAGTTGTGTTATTGTAAAAATTTAATGGTCATCTAAAGGGTTCCTTATGGAGTTAAAAATACTAAAGCACACAATGTTGTCTTCAAACTCTATGGTGAGTGTTCCTTCATGGAAATTGATGATGGTCTTGGAAATGTTCAAAAAAGGCCTCCAAAAAATGATATATGAATTTCCTGGAGATCTGTACTCCTCCATGTTGATAATATAGAAGTTATCTAGAATAACATACCTTTAACTCCAACTAACACATTTTCCAAAACTCTTGCTAGAAAAATATTGGATCTATTTGTGAGTTGAAAAACTACTATTATGGGATTAAAAAATCTAATATTAAAATAATTAAATATTAATGCTATAAATAAATTAATTTATGTACCATGATCACATAAATAATTAGATAAAGTTAAAGAACCAATGGTTCAGGGAATAGAAAATGTCTCTAGATCATTTCATTTTGTGGGTAACTAGGGTGAGATCAAGGCTGAGAGACTTCTTCCTAATCTAATCCACTAATTAACTTAAAGCATAATTTTATTAATCAAATTATTATATAGTAACTTAACATACCTTTTAATATTTTTTAGGGATTCAATAAGGGGTATCATAATTTCTACTTTCGGGTAAGTATCTAAAAACATTAAGTGCTTCCTACTGAATCATATTTAATTGTATCATTACTAATGGTAATGGCAGGGATAAGTATTTATTATAAAATTTTTTATATGTGATATTATTTCTTATATCCTCCTATTTATTACATACTTATCCTTTCCCACTTTTTTTTCTTCTTCTTAGAGTTGTTTTTTAAGAATTTTTCCTGAATTTTAAGAATTCCCAACTATATACTCCTATAGTTCAAGTAGAATTCGTTCAGGTTAAGATATGGATAGTGGTGGGAGGTATTTGAAACTTCTTATTATTATCATAATGAAATTATATTTGGTTTTAGGAATTTTTTGAGCTTGGAGTGTGCCTAGATATTTGGACAATACTTCCATTATTTTTCTTATCACTTCTATTTCTGTCTTAAGCTCGTCCACCTTTAAAATTGATTATTATAGAACAGGTGGTGTTGTATGGATGGATGGATTTTAATAGTATCTATTTTTATATAAAGGGGTATATTGATAATTTTTTTGGTTCAAGGGATAATTTTAGGTCTATTGGAAGGGTGTTGGGTGCTAGAATTGTTGGTTTTGTAGCAGGAATAGAGGTTGTTATTAAAACTAGTTCTGGTAGGGCATCTAGCCTAGTTCTGATGACTGATTTCCAAATCCATAATTTACTTTATTAGGATCTATCCATCCCTAATTTTTTAATTTAATTTGCTTAAAGGGTGCTATAAAAATTTTCCATTACTTGAACTTTAATACATTGATCAGTGAAATGTCTAGGTGATGAGAATAAACTGCATACCTTAGTCAGTTCTTATTGTTCACCAATTTATTTAAAAGTCATCTATATCACAAAAATTTTAATCTATTCTATTATAGTTTCAAGTAACTTGGGTGAATTAGAAGTTCTTACCTCATGTATGCCTTTGGTACTAGAACCTATTATTTTAAACTATTGTGAGTTATGAGTGATCTTGTCAATAAGGTCCTTAGCTTCTGTTGGTGACTTTTTTATCAAGGATTCTCTAGATAATGCATTTAAAATATTTCTATCATTATCGATCTGGACTTGGTAGAAGATACAAGTATATTCTGCGCTTCTACTACCTGATGTGGGAATCGGGAACATAGTTTATTAAACCTTTCTCAATGATCATAAATATTGTATTTAGATACCTTTCAGATTGAATATATCTCCTTCAAAATGGTTGTAATCCTATATGTTGGGATGGATAATTAATGAAATCATCTTTTCAAGTCATATTATTATTTTATATCTCCTGGTTGTAATTTATATGACAATTTCATTGCTACTCCTTCAATTGAGGAAGATATTACCTCCACTTCACTTCTTCTTCAACCACTCTTCAAGGTATAAAAGTATAGAATACCTATTTAACTCTTTAATATTTCTTTTAGAGTTGTCTCCTACTAATCCATGAAATTTAGGAAGAAATTTAACTAATAAATTGTATAAATCAAATTTAGTTTGTAATGGGGTAATATAAATTTGATTATTTTTATATATGAACTGTGTTGTAGAGAGGTATATCAGGGTAGGGTTAGGATTTTCATCCATGATTACTAGATTTATGTGATCACTAGAAATATCAATTCAGTTTTTAATTGCGATATCCAAAAAATCTAATTATAAATTAGGATCCTAAGTCAGGTAAAAGGTATTTCTATTTTAGGATCTAAGTTAAAAATGGGTTATTTGAAGTTTGAGTTGTCACGAACCATCCCATGTAATCTAGTAACCTAATTACTGAGTCGATCCTAATATATCCTGAAGGGAATTGCTAATCCCCAAGGTTTGGAGTCTAACACCAAGAATCATACAATATGAAAGTGGGAAATATTTTTCCAAAAATATTATAGAAGTAGATAAACAAGTCAGTATTCAAAAAAGAAAAACTCCATATGGAGTAGTGTACTAGAATTCACACAGGTAAACAACACCAAATTACTATAGAAAAGTACCCGAAAATAGAATAAAATCATAAGTCCCAACAAATAAAACTCTCCAATCCCAAGCATCAACAACTACTACCACCTCCAAGTTTCACCTTACCCTTGTTCGAACCTAGAAGAAGATAATCTACAAACACCTGAAAGCACGGGTAGTGTGTGATATAAAATCCTAGTAGGGTCTCACCAAGAATTCCATAATAATATTATAACATTTAATTAACTAAATAAAGGTTTAAATTTTAATAAATAGGTATGGAAGTTCAAATCATAATTAAATAAATTCATGCTTTACATTTCAAATGATGTAAATTCTTTAAATAAATGGTTTAATAATTTTTTTTATACAAAATGGTTTATATAAATTCATAAGTCATGTGTAAAAAAAATAAAACAAACAATGGAATATATTTTAAATACAACAACTAACGACATGGTCATATTCCAAAAGGTACGATAGTTCCAAGCTATAGAATCCTTACATACTCAAAGGTGATCATGGTAGTATGTGTATACACACGTCCCTCTAACACTGGCCAAAACTGACTCGTCACCATTCCATCAGGTATGTGACCTATTTCACTAGGTTTATTATCAATTATAAATATTCAAAAAGTGTGTTATTGTAATAAATCACTAACTACCTAGGTTTTCATGTTCTATAATAAAAACCAATGATGGGAAATTTATTTTAAATCTATTTAAAATATAATTCATCCCATTAAATATTTCAAATATTCTAATTTCCTTTTAAAAAACCAACACCTTGGGTTTTTAATAAAAACATGACTTTTCCAAGATAAAACCATCAGGTTTCTAATATCCCCATTTTAATCCATTTTATAAAATGCAACATTGAAATCAATTTCGAAAAATCAATTTCATAATTTAAATTCCAAAATTTTCCATAAATTTCAAAAACACACCCCAATTTAATAGAATTGGGGGTTTCCCCAATTTCTTTCCAAATCAAATATAAATCCTTTAATTCAATAGAATTTTATTTTTAATAAAACAATTTTAAGAAATTTAAAGCAATTTAGGGTTAAACATATTTGTCCATCATAACAGAAAAACATACCTTTTTCATAGAAACACAAAGCCCGCAACAAAACCCGCCAACAAGAATGAATGTGAAAATGATCTAGGAACTCAACCTATAAATAATATTAAACACCATGGGGTTTATACCCATCAATAAAAAGATGATATATCAAACTCTAAGGAGGTAAATAGAAAAATATGAAGATATGGAGAGAACACTTACCCAGAAAGTCACCCCATATTTGAAAAAATGATCAATCACTGAATGAAATGACCCAGAAGGGTTTGAGGGATCCAAAATTTCCTTGGGATGGATCTTGGGTTGAGAGAAAGAATTTATAGAGAGGATAAAATATAATTTTCAGACAATATTATAGTTAAAAAAACTTAGGAATTTACATGATGTGTAACCCAAATACATTTCATGTAATTGAAAAATCCCAAAATCACTAAAAACCATCTTTTCTTTTGTTAAAAAAATTATTATTATTTTATAATTTACACATCATGTAACCATGTTACAAAGTGTGTAAATCCCAAGTAGGCTACAGAACCAATAGGTTTTACGCTGAAAATTCAACGAATCTCTAACTTCACCATTATAAGTATCCTATTAATTCCTTCCCATCCCTACCCACATAAAAAAAGGAAAACCATGAAAAGCTTTAAAACATACCTATCATAAAGGTAATGGGATCTTACAACCTCCCCAACATAAAAAATTTTTATCCCCAGAAATCCTCTCAAGAAGATTCCATATTGAAAAGGTGAGGCCATTACTCTCTCATTAGTGCATCATGCTCCCATGTCTCATGAGAATCAGAAATGTAATTCCATAGAACACAAATCAAAGGCATCATCATCTCATGAAGTACCATGGTTTTAGAATAAACTATCATGACTGGATGTTTATTCATAGATAAATTAGGTTCAAACTCAAGATCACTCTAGCTCAAGACATTAGATATATCAAATAGATACTTCCATATTTGAGATATATGGAACTTGTCATGTATCGATGTCAGATTTAGTGGAAGTTTTCACCAGTAAGTAATTATCCTCAACTGCTCAACAAACTCAAAAGGTCCCACAAAATAGGGAGTAATCTTTCATTTCCTCCCATGCCTTCGATGACCCAAATGAGGGGAAACTTTCAAGAACACATGGTCACTAACTAATAATTACAATGGTCTATAATGACTATCAGCATAATACTTATACTAGTTCTATGCATCAACGTTATCTAATGAATCAACTGAATCTTTGTTGTCATCTCTAGAACCAAGCTCGGTCCAAATAAGGAACTTTCACCAATATTCGACCAGCAAAATAGATATCTATAATTCCATCCATAAAAGGTCTCAAAAGGATTCATTATTATTGAAAACTGTTAACTATTGTTATAAAAAAACTCAACCATCCCCATATGTTCATCCCAATATCCACCAAATTTAAGAATGCAGGTGTGGAGAATGTTCTCAGGAATCTGTATAGCTCTTTCTATATGGACATCTAACTAAGGATGGTATATCGTACTCAAATGGACTTGATTTACCATTGCCTTATGAAAGAATCTCTAAAAGTTAGAAGTGTGCTAAAGATCCCTATTAAAGGCTATAGTAGATGGAAATTTGTGTAAATGAATGATAGCTTTCACATAGAGATTTCCCAACTCATCAACTTTGGTTCTATCATTAATGGGTAAAAAGTGAGTTTCTCTTTGTCATCTGATTTATCACAAACCATATCACACTTTTCTTTATCTGGGTACATGGAAATCCAACTAAAAATTCCATAGAGATATCATCCCATATCCAAGTTGGTGTTGGAAGTGGCTGAATTAGAATAGAAATTTTCTGGTTCCCAGCCTTGACCTGTTGGCATGTATAACAATGAAAGATAAATTCAAAAATTCCCTATCTTATACCTAGACAAAAAAATCATTATTGCATTTCATAGAACATATTCGTGGTTCCTTGTTTCACAACCCACTAGGAGTTATTAAAATCCCACATCACAGATTTAATTACTACTAATGTCACAATAAAAATATTCTTATAGCATAGAATTCCATCGATGGAGAATGATAAGTCATTCATGGTCTCCCCACAATAAAGAGAGTATCAAACGTTATGAAACTCATCATTAAGTTTCTGATTCTGAAGGATCATCTCAAGAAGAGAGGATTTGAACTGAATATGGGGAAAATAAACCTCGAACCCTATTACCAGAACTCCAACATGGACCTCTACAAAAAAACCATCAAGTTCCACTCTTCTGAAGATTCTTTTGCTGCCTGGTTCAGAACTTTATTGCTTAAAGAATATAAAACAACATTCCCTTTCCTTGGGATACAGGTGTTGTCGAAATTAAAATATTAAAGGTATTACATCCAATTCCTCTGGCGGAGAATAAAATATTTTTGAGAGAATATATAACTCAGTCTCTTGTGGTATGAAAATATGGTAAACCTTTCTTTGTAAAGGTAATGATACCAACTCTTAATCATGTTCATCACAGCTGCAAGTTCAATTTCATGGGATGGGTAATTATTCTTCTGTGTACTAAGATTCCAAGAGACATAAGCAATGAAATGATAACCCTGAACAAGAACATAACCCAAACCCAAACCTAATGAATCATAAAAGGACCTCTAGAAGATTCAACACTAGTGCAATAGTCAAAATAAGTTTCACCTCAATAAAAGAATTCTAACATTTTTCATCCCAAGAAAACTTTACTCACTTTCGAGTTAGAGAAGTCATCAAAGAATCCATATTTGATAAATCCTTAACGAACCAGGGATAATACCCAACTAGACCCAAGAATCGCTGAATCTCGAATAAAATTCATGGTTGTTCCCATATCATAACATCCTTTACCTTTTTAGGATCAACTGAAATACCATGTTCTGACACCACGTGTCCTAATAATTTCACTTTCCAAATCCAGAAATAAAATTTCTAAATCTTGGATTAAAGATGGTTATTTCTAAAAAATTATATAACTCCTCTCAAATGAAACACATGATCCTCCTCATACTTAGATTAAATAAGGATTTCATCCACAAATACTACCACAAAGGTATCAAGATACTCATGGAAAATCTTGTTCATTAAATCCATAAAGACTATGGGATCATTTTTAAGAACAAAAGGAATGAAAAGGTACTCATAAAGTCTATATCTTCTCTCAAAGGTGGTTTTCTAAATGTCAGATTATTTTATCCTGAACTGATGGTAACTAGATCTAATATTAATTTTTAAGAAACACTTTTCCCATTTCAAATGATTAAATAGATCATTAATACATGGAAATGGATACTTATTCATTACCATGACTATATTGAATTTTTTAATCAATACAAATGAGAAGTGAACCATCATATTTTTGAGAAAAGAGAACATGTGTTGACCAACGTGACACACTTGGCTGTATATAGCCTTTCTCTATAAGATCACCCAACTGAATCTTCAACTCTCTCATTTCTTATGGTTCCATGAGTTTAGAAGTAATAGAATCTAGTTGAGTATCATGTACTAAATTGATATAAAACTATACCTCCCTTACCAATGGAAGACTAGAGAATTCCAAAGAAAACACATTGAGGAAACTAAATGACAACGAGAGGGAGATAACCACTCAAAGACTCTCACTACATATAAAAGGAAAACACATATATCACTTTACCCAACTCTGAATAATAATTTATAGCTCCAATAAACCTTAAGTACCATTATAATTGAAAGATATGACATACACCATCTGGTGTATTAAAGAGAACCTGTCAAATATAGAAATCAATCTGAGATTTATTAGCAATAATCCAATCCATCCCAAATATGATGTCTATTTTTTTCATGTTAAGAACTAGAAAACTCCATAAAAGCTCGACATCTAATAAAGATAATGAACATGAGGTACTATAGAGGCCTTACTCTCACTTCGCTCCAAGGGGAGTAGCAATATCCATCACATAAGATAAAAGATCTATAGGAAGACTTAGAAGATTGGAAATATGGGTTTAAATAAATAAATGAGATTAAAGATCAAATAAAGAAGTCAATAATAGGGAATAAATAGTTAAGGTACCTCTTATAGTTTTTAGACATGTATCTTATTCCTCTAGAAACTCTTCTACTGCCTGAAGAAGATTCATTATGGATGCCTATGGATGGAACCCATTTCCTCATCAATAATCTAATTGTACTACAGTTTTAATAGGTGTTTACGTTTCTATGACACTGTGTGGAGTGTAATAAACATGTATGAACTTCTAAAAGTGACCCAAGAATCCATAGGAGCCACACATATTGGGTGCCTTAGTGAAAACCCACTTCAAATGCCCAGGATCTCTGTATTTGTAACAAATAAAAGCGCCTCGATTAGGCACTACAGTAGGTCTAGAAAAAACTTGTTGTTGAGATCTACCATAAGAGTCATCACACTTCCTCTTTTCTTAAGAGGAATTAAAACTTCCACAAGGAGAAAAAGGTACTCCTGATAACCCAGACTTTCCATCCAGTTCCATTTCAACCATCAATGATCTATCCTACACATCATCATAAGAAGGAAAATTTAGTAAGAAAAAAATAGAATGAATATTATCTCTATGTACCAACTCAAACTGTCGAGTATTCATATTCTCATTTGATACTATCTCAGTAGAAAACTTCACTAACTCAATAAAATGGTTCACATACTCTTCCATGTTTCTATTAGCCTACTCAAGTTTAAGGAACTCTAAATCCTTGGATAATATCATTGAATCTGAATATGAATTGTCAGAGAAAAGAGCCTTGAAGTCTTTCCACTCTAATTCCTCATGTTTCATTTTCATCACCATCATATCCCATTGTAACATGATTAGTACCTCCATTGTGAAGGTGGAACACTTCACCTTGATCTCCTCAGGTGTCTCTAAAAATTAAAATAAACACTCCATTCTTCTCAACCATTCCTCAAACTCCTGAGGATCATTGAAGCCTTTGAACATTGTTGGCATCTAGTGAAGGAACTTATGATAATGATTCTAGACAACATTCCACTGAGGCTCCAAAGTTGGAGCCAAAACAGTAACTAGTGAAGGTTCATGTCCCATATCTTGGAAAATATACACAATCACATTGAGCAGACTTGGGTCCATGAGAGGATTTAGTCATTATGGTTCAGAAGAAGCTTCCTCATGGATCATATTCTCACATCTCCTTAGAGGTATGATGTTACACAACATCAGAAGATAATAAAGAAGACATATTATATAACACTCAAATAGAGAAACAAGGGAGAATTAATCCCAACAGATAAGAACAAAAATTTTGGATTTCAATATATCTAAATCAAAAGTAGAGAAAATGCTTCAACTAATCCTCAATATGTCTTTCCCAAAACCACCTCTCGTGACTTAAGGTTCATTCTGGTGAGATCTCCCTAGACACTCAATGGAAACTACCTATTAAGTCTTAACAAGATCACACAACTTCATACTGACATCAAGCTAAGATGTAAAAACCACACCATTGATACCACTTTTTTATGAACCATCTGGGTTACCCTGGTAACCCGATAACTAAACTGATCTTGACATAGCTCGAAGGTCATTCCCAATCCCCACGCATTAGGGACTAGCACCTGACATCATACAACATGAAAGTGGGAATGATTTTCCCAAAAACATTATGGAAGAAGATAAAAAAGTCAGTATGCATGTGATAAAAACTCCACATGTAGTAGTGTACCAGAAGTGAAATTGTTAAAAAAGCCTAAAGTACTATATCAAAGTACTAGAAAATAGGATAAAAATTTAATTCCAAAGGAACGCATCTCTTCAAACCTAAGGATCAACAGTTACCACCACCTCCAAGGGGAACCTTACTCTTAATCAAACCTGGAAGAATATAATATTAAAACACCATAAGGAATGGGTAGGGTGTGTGATAAAATCTCATTAGGGTCTCACCAAGGATTCCATAATAAGATTCCAACGTTTAATTAACCAAACAAATATTGAAATTTTAATAAACAAGTATGGAAGTTCAGAGAATAATTCAATAAATTCATGATTTATATTTCAAATGATGGAAATATTTTAAAAAATATCTTAATGAACATTTTATATAAAGGATTTTATATAAATTCAGAAGGCATATGTAAAATATTTTACAATAAACAATGGAATATATTTCAAATACAAAAATAAGAGACAAGGTCATCTACCAAAAGGTATGATAGTTCCAGGTTATGAAATCCTCACACACTCAAAGATGATCATGGAAATATGTTTATACACACATCCCTATGAAACTTTCTAAAGTTTACTTGTCATTATCCCATTAGGGATGTGACCTAGTGCACTAGGTTTTGTTTTAGTTTTAAAGTGTCGAAAAGAGTGTTATTCCAGTAACTCACTAACTATCTAGGCATGAATGTTCTCTAATAACAACCAATGATGGGAACTTTATTTTAAAACTATTTAAAATAAAATTCATCCCATTCCAAATTTAAAATATTTCATTTTCAATTTAAAAAACCAACACATGGGTTATTAATAAAAATATGCCTTTTCTATATAAAACCATTGGGTTTCTATCAAAACCATTTTAAGATATTTTCTCAAATAAAAATTTGAAATTAATTTCAAAAAATCAATTTTATAATTTAAATTTAAAATTTTAAATCCCATTATTTTCCATCAATTTCCCAAACACACCATAATTCAATGGAATTGGGGGGTTTCCTAATTTCGTGAAAATCCAATCCAAATCCTTCAATTCAACTGAATTGTGTTTTTAATAAACCAATTGAAATCAGTTTCAAGAAATTTAATTCAAATAAAATAATTAAATTTAAATCAATAAATTCAGGGTTAATCAAATTTGGTCATCATAACAGAACCACCTACCTTTTCTATGGAAACACAAATCCCACAACGGAACCTACCAATAAGAATGAAGGCACAAAGGATATAAGAACTCAACCTATAAATAATATTGAACAACATAGATTTTAGACCCATCAATACTAAGATGATCTATCAAACTTAAAGTATTGAAAGGGAATGAGATGAATAGATATGGAAAATTATTACACCATAAGTCACACCACATTTTCAACAATGATCAACCACTAAAAGAAATGACCCTAAAAGGTTTGAGGGATCCAAAATATCATGGGGATGGAACTTGTTTAAAGAGAAATTAAATATAGAGATAAGGAAATAGAATTTTTATCCAATCTACATGATTAAAAATAACACTTGGAACTTTACATGATGTGTAACCCAATTACACGTCGTGTAATTGAAAAATACCAAAAATTGCCAAGAAACCCATCACCATTTGTTAAAAATGAATTTATTATTATTTTATAATTTACATGTCATGAAACCATATTACACAGTGTGTAAATTATCTATAGGCTATAGAACCAAAAGGTTTTATCTTAAAAATTTAACAAAAATATGACTTCACCATTATAGGTATCCTCCAAATTCCTTCTCAACCCTGTCCAGATAATGAAAAAGGAAAACCATGATATGGTTTAAAATGTTTCTTTTAGAAAGTTAGTGGGATGTTAGAAAAGTCATGAAAATTAAGTGTAAGATTATTAGTATACCCTCCCTAGAAACAACACTATTTCAACGCATTCCTATCTTGGAGTGTGAAAAAGGAAATTAATTTTCTAAGTTAGATGTAATATATTTCTTAACCTAGGTTATATCTAATAAAGGAGTACAAGAAAAACTATTTCCACTTTTTATTTAGATAAAAAGTGGTTATTTTATATTTTGTTGATTCAAAAATAAAGGAAAGAAATAAAAAATTGATTTGAAAACATAAATGATGAGATGGTGATCTATTCAATGTTGGATTAACCCATTTCACATCTATCCTTATTCTAAATTTGTTCATTCTTATTCAGATAATCTTATAAGATAGAGATTTCATAATCTCTACCTCTCTCTACCTCTCTCTACCTTGTCTAAATGTTGATGGTTAGAATAATCTTAGTTGAGATCCTAGATTTTTCTAGCCTCCTTCATATGTGAGTAACTGTTTCAATAAACCCTCCAAGTTGACTTAGGTAATTCATAATTGGGTCTTACTATTCCAAATCATCCAAGAGTTCCCACTACCACTTCCTTATGTATTTTTAATAATAAATAATCTCACCACCAAGCTCTAGCATGTTACATCATGTACAAAAAAACTAGGTGGAGGGAGATAATCATCATCATCCAAGGAAATAAACAATAATAGAATTAAAAACCAAATATGATTTCAATTGATCATTAAAACTATTATTTTACTATTGGAACCAATTTAATAATAGAGAGAAGGATTTTAATTACTTTAATCATATGAACTAAAGAATAAAATATAGATTTTATATTTAAATTCCAAGATCACTTATTGTTTACCCCTTTATGTAAAGGGAAAAAAGTATAATATGGAAAAGATAATGAATTACAAATATTTGATGAATATTAAAACAATAAAGAAAAAAAAATAAAAAATTCCAGTAGATTGTATGATAATTCTATCCAATTCATCTCTTCAACATGACTCCTCCTCTTAAATATTCTTAGTCTCTTCCCCTTTTGTCCAGTCAAACATACAAGATTTTATTCTTTTTGAATCTTTAGGTTCTTTCTTCTTTTATCTTCAAATATATAAAATGATTAGGTCTTCCAAGAAATTTATATCCCTTCTTCTTTGGTGATTATTGAAATATTATTTAGGTAAAGATCCATGTGGTAGTGTATTATTGCTCACATGGATGCTTACCTAGAAAGAAGAAGCTTTGGATTGAAATTTTTATGAATTTATCCAAAGATTTATCACAACCCATATGTTTTCATCCACTATTTTACCTAAAAAAATCCAAGTTTTTGATTAACTGTGAGGTGTAGAGTAATGGAGCATCCATATATAAGACAAGTGACTATGTGGAAAGTAAAATGGCAAGATGGTTGGATGGTTATGTGGTTTATTGGGAACCAGAATGGTTGATTAATTTATTCTACTTGTAGTTTGTGTGAATTATATGGTCAATTGAGATGATCATATAGACTCCTCATTCTTTAACATGTGGTATATTCACGAAATTATAGAATTTTCTCTTGCAGTTAGTATTCAATTAGTTGATCAGATTCTTTCTTATTGTTGGTTTATCTTTCGTGTGGAAAGTTCCATCATGTGGTTGATCAATGAATTTTGGTTAATCATCATGAACATGTAGTAGATTAATATTCATGGCCAATTATTTGGTTCTTCTTGTGTTAGGTTGATCACATTGAAAAATTTCAATCGTGATTGATCTGGAAAGGCACAGTCAATCTATTTCTTTCTTATAATCAATTGACTAACAACATGATGACCTTATAGATTATTGTCTATAAAAACTCAAAAACTAAAATAAAAACACAAAATCACCTTCATTTATTTATAAAATACTTCATCCACCAGAGATATCCATCAAAAATATAAGGATTAAATGTAGTATCTTTTATTTTATTTCCTAAACATCAAATAAATAATAAAAAATCATGTTTTAAGTAATTTTCATGATAAATCCCAAAATAATTCTAGAAATAAAACATGTGATAATTACCCACTTAATGATAAAATAGTTGGATTGAGACCACTAAATTCTTAACGAAATATATGAAAGTATTTGATTTGTCAATGATCAACCATAGGGAGTCATATATCTCAAGGATGAATTTGAAGAGGCACTTGAGGATCTTGATCTATAGATAAAAATGAATACGAATATTGGAGGATTACTAAAGGAATACTTAAGTTTTTTTGGTGATATTGAAGTATATATTGATCATCTGGAGAATCTTTTGTATGAACTTGAAAAATATTCATTGAAACTTGAATAAGTTTTGAACTAAAGGTTTAAGATTGAATAATATACAAAGATCATTGATGATATTAATATGTATATATATCAATTAGAATGTTAATAATATTTAAACACTTGAATAGAAAGTTATATCTATGATAAATAATCTTAAATATGAAATATATCATATGGAACAAAGAAGAAGTAACAGTTGGGAAATTTCTTAGATGAAGTATTGAAGGAAAGTACTAAATAAGGCATGTAATTTTTCAAGTGTTCAGTGATCAAAGACAAAACAAATTTGGTAAAATTGGTCTTATATTTGATGTTTGGCCATAAAAAGATAATATTAAAAATGTGAAAAATAATGTGAAGTATATGATAGGAGAAAATTCTCTTTCATCAAGAACTTATCAACAATAAAGGATCTATTAAAAACTCAATTGGTATGTTGATAGATGGGAGAAATAAGATATTTCATCTAACTAATTATAAATTTTTGTATATTTAGGACACATAATATATTTTTATAGTAAATCTAAAATTTACTTGGTAAAATAATAAATTGGAATCCATTAAAGGAGAATAGAAACATATCCTTCATATCAAAATAGAATATCATTTTATGCTCATTATATGGATATTATTTTAAATACTCTAACATTGGGTATAAATCTGTCAATTTTAGGAAAACTAGTGTATTTTTTCCAATGGAAAACAAAGAAGAGTGGATGCAAGAAAATATAATTCAATTCCTTTTAGAAAGGGATTTTCCCATTCAAATAAGAGAAATTTAATATTATTTATTATACTAAATAAGATGAGAAGACATGAATTTACATCTTAATGAATTTCATAATTTCATGGAAATTAAAAAAGATAAATCTAAAATAGAAAGTTATTATTTATTATATATCTTTAAATGCTATAAATAAGAGTGTGATATTGATTATTGATAATGGGTGTTTATACATATAATGGATAACATGAACCAACTCAAGAATATAAAAGGAAAAGTTGATAGAACTATTTGGTTTTTAAATGATGGAGCTTTGAAGACTAAATGAAGTAACAAGGATTTCCTAGATGATTATGACTTGAGAAACATTGATTTTCTCTATGTTGATGACCTATGATAAAAAAATTGATTTTAACTTAGTCATGGGACTCGGTTTTTGAAGTCACATTCAACTAGAAAGGATATAGTATTAAATAAAAGGATGGAAAGTCTCTTATGAAAGGATAGAGAACAAATGAAAACCTATATATAGTAGAAAGTAAGAAAAATACTTGTATTTTTAATATAGAATAGAAGAATAGTTAAGGAAACTAGAGGCTTGGTCACATTAATTAATAGAGTATAGAGAATTATTGAGATTTAAAGTTATTTTTGATATTCCTTTATTGTATAGGAACATAAAAATATTTGTGATTCATGATTGAGGGTAAAGATGGTGATAAACCCTTACCATCCAAAGAATAATCAAGCAACAAATATGCTAAATTTTCTCCACACCAATGTATGTAGTTTAATCAGTCGGTCTAGAGATTATTATTATTAGTATTTAATTTTATTTATTGATGACTATAGTAGGGTGGATTTTTCTATGTTCATATGGCCAAATAGAGAAGAGTCAAGATGCATCAATAGATTTTTATGAAGATCAGAAAATGAAACTAGATGAAAAATGATGATTATACAATCAGACAATGGAACTAAATATATATCCATGGAAGTTAAAAAATTTCTCTAGAAGCATGAAATAAAACATTAAGTTTTCATAGTTAGGACTCCTCAATAGAATTGTGTCATGGAAAGAAGGAAATTAGTGGTAAATAATATGACCAATACATTGTTGTTTAATAGTGTGATTTATCACCACTATTGAAAAAAGAAGTTCAAGTGGACATGTCCACTAAAAATTGATCATTGATCAGTCTTGGAGAAGAAAAGGCATTATATGCAAAGTGGTATCGAATGAAACATTCACTGAAACATATTTTGGGTTTCAAAAGAATTTTTTTATTTAGAATAAGGATAGAAATCAAGGAAAGTATGGTGATAAAATAAATAAATGTATATTTTTTGGCTTCTCATCGAAGAGTAAATCCTATAAATGTTTCAACAAAAGGATAAAAAAAATGGTTGAAATAAGTGATGTAAAAGTTTTTTAAAATAAATATAAAGATAAGTTTATAATTTTTTTCCTTGGTGGAGTGAATTAATAAGAATAAGAGAAAAAATATAAATTTTACAGAATCCCATAATTTCTTAATTGATAATGACTCTAAAATTGAATCAAAGTAGGATCGAGGTGAAGAAGGCAGTCAACCAGTAACTCAAATAAGGAAGTGTAAAGGTTTAGTTGATCTAATAAATATTATTAGAGATAAATATTCTTAATAACATACAAAGATAATGAAAATAATAGAAAAAAATGCTCTATTTTCATAGGTATAACTTACTTTCAAAGATGAAACCAAGGAGGAATCATGGGGTAAATTCAGGAATGAAGATTTGGACCAAATTGATAAGAATAAAACTTTGGTTATAGTAGAAAAATATAGAAAGCATGATGTGATTTGTAATAAATGGCTCTTCAAAAAATTATTGAGGAACATGGAATAGCGGTTTGGAATAAATACAGGCTTGTGTGTAAAGGATATACATAGTTTGAAGGAGTTTATATTGATTACAAAATAACTCTAATTGAAATAATTGAATTAGTAAGATTCTTTCTTATAGTGGTTGTTCTAAGGATGTTTATAGTTACTCAAATTGATGTAAAATAAATCATTTATTAATGGTATCTTGAATGAATAAGTCTATATTGAACAAATGGCATGATTTATTAATGAAAATGATGATTCAAATGTGTGCATGTTGAAATGATCATTTTATGTCCTAAAATAAGCACTACAAGATTGGTATGAATGGATGTACTCATATCTGAGAAAATTATAGTAAAATATATGTGGTTTTGATCACAACAACTTTGTTAAAATCTTATATAAGGAATATTTCATAGTGATGGTGTATGTGGATGATATTATATTCAGTGAAAATAAGATGAATTTCATCAACAGGTTTTCATAGTTAATGTATTAATAGTTTGAAATTTTAATTATTGGAAAATTGAATTACTTTATTGGAATTCAAGTACATCAAAATGAAGGACACCCATACATATTACAGGTGAAATATACAATAGATCTATTAAAAAAATCAAAATGGAATAATTCAAACCTATTTCAACTCTGATAGTAGTTGAAACGAAACTTGGAAGGCATGAGAATAATGAGGGAGTGGAATAAACATTGTATAGAAGAATTATTGAAAGTTTACTCTATCTGTTATAAATCAATCTATATATATTATATTTTATGTAATTGATATTATGATTTCATAGTTTTCTAAATAAATAACATCTTTTGGTAGTAAAGAGGATATTAATATATATTCAGAAGACACTGGATTATGGTTTCATTTTCAAGTCTATAAAATATCTAGACTTGATCAATTTTTTTGATTCTAATTGTGTTAAAGATATTGTGAATCGAAAATCCATAACTGGTAGAGATTTATTCATTATAAGAAACTATTTTATCTTGCGAAAAAAGAAATTGGATTGTGTATTCTTAAGTACAAAAAAGGCAGAATATATTTCATCTAACAAGGAAAGTATAGAGTTTATATAGATGAAATAGAAATTAGTATATATTTGAGATGTAGTGTAGTAAATAATGATAATTAAGTGTGACATCAAGAGTGTTATTGAGTTAGAAAATAATCTATTTCAATACTCTTACACAAATCATATTGAGATTTGGTATCAATTTATAAAGGGGAAGGTGGTGAAAAAAATTATGAAATTGTATTTTGTTTCAACACAGAATGAAGTAACATGCATATTTACTAAACCATTGGATGCACTTGTTTTCAAAAAGAATTAGTTAAATCTCAGAGTTCAACCTATCAAATCAACCTAATGAGGTTTGAATATACCATCTCCCCACTGTATATAATGTTTAATTTTTACATTTTTAATTATTATAGGAATAATATTTTGTTGGGTGTAAGAATATAGGGTGAGACAAAATCCATAGTGAATTAAAAGTAGAAATAATTTTTTTCTGAAAAATATATAATATGTTATATAAATTACCTCTATAACTTATTTTATATAATGATCATCGACTAATTTAGTCTTAGAGATTATTTTAATGAATCTTTACTTAATTTTTCTCACAGTGGAGTTGATTTGATAAAGGAAAGAAGAACCCTTTGAATTTTATTATCTAATGGAAAGAAAGACAATAGGGGAGAATAGATCATAGTGGAGGATGTCACCCATAATGGGAGCTTTGTTAGGAATGTCACGTGTAGTGGGATATTAGTTAGAATGATTAAATATATAGAAGTTAGGAATGGGGAGAATGTTGTGACCATAAGTTATTATAGTCATATTTTTTTTTTCAATAAGAAGTCCATTGGATGTTGGTTGTGGGAGTGTGAAATGTGAGAAGACTTTTAAAGATGGGTTGATATAGTTAGAGATATGTTTTTATGATTTTATAAAATGTAGGAACAAGTCATGGTGTAATATTATGGGTCATACTATTAATGGAATAAAAGTATGGGGAAATTGCAGAGTCCATCATGCATATGTAAGAGTATAGAAAATATTTCATAAGAGTTAATAAGATTATTTATTTTCTCATAATTTTCAGAAACAATATCATGTTGGTTCATGTTATTCACTCCATTGAGAGACTTTGTAACATTTTAATGCTTCTTATAATTTGAAACCACTCACACTATGGAAGAGAGTCATGCTGAAACTAGTTTTGATATTGAGAATACTTAGAGGTTATCATGATTCTATATAAAGAATCAAACTATGATTAAATATAATTCTCTAAGACTCTTTAACGATGAAAAAATAAATAAGCCTATGAAAATTAAGTTTTGGGAAATTTTTCAACTGAAAATCAAATCATTCTTTGAGTTTTTGAGTCATATCATGGCACTACTAGTAGTTGTAGAAACCTATAAAAGAAAATAATTTGTTACACCATGATATTTTCCATTTTTGTGTGGTTTCCGAAACCAAGATAATTTGAGTATATTGAATGAATTTCCTTTCTCAAGTCAGTTTGATAGTTTTAAAACAACCATTAACTACTTATTTGAATTTTAATGATTGATATCTAGTGGAAGATAATCCAATAATTGGATTTGAATTATATGATTATGGAAATTTATTGGAGAATAAATTTTTAATTTCAAAATTCCAAGGATAAAGTGGAACTTTCTGTGAAAAATAAGAACATACACATGGAACATCAAAGGTAAATAGAATAATTTACACATGAAAATTGAAATGGAAAAACATCATGAAGAAGAGTGTATTGGTAGTGAGAATTATTGAATATCTAAAAATAAGAGTCATGTTAGATTGGTATTAATTACATTTACGACCAAGAATTAAAGTAAAGATTTGTTGTGTATAACATTGGATATATGGATTTTAAGAATAGATCATCATAGAAAACACCCATTATTGTTTGGTTTTATATCTTTGATTGTTTATCATTTTGATTTTGATAGCTGACATCATCTTTTATAACCCTCTTAGAAAGAAATGAGAAAAAGATAGGACAAGGCCATGGAAATTAGATGAGTATTCAATTTTCATAAAGATTTTAATCAAAAAATGATGAAGTAGTGATTATTTTTCATATCAATACATCATTGATAGGTGATCCTTGGATATATCCTGTTGTAATTGAACCAAATAAAATCATTGTGTCTTGTATTCTTTACCTTAATACATTTGGTTGTATTTATGTGCGATCAATGTGATGTATTAAGGGTTTAACTGATAATATAAATATAAGATCCAATTTATCATGAGAAAATATGAAATTTAAAGTCACCCTATTTCACCCTTCCTCACTTAAGGTGTTTTGTGGGACTTAAGGTTACAAAAATAGTGTTTCTATTCATTATCTTGGGAAATAATAAACATAAGGAAATGTACGACTTAGACTCATAGTAAGGGGTAGCATATAGTGAAAGCTAATATAGAATTAAAATGACATCAGAAATATAACATGAATGGATAAATAAATAATTTCATATCAATGAATGCATAATCATAACATAATCCATGAATTAAAAGGGTAATAAATAATCACGTGGAAAAAATAAATGATTTCACAATGACATAAATTCTGGGAATTCATAAGATCGAACATCATAAAAACACCTTTGTGTCCATATTACAAATCATTATATATAAAATATAAGGATGATTATATTAGTCTATTTTAGTTGTGTCGTGATACCTATTAGTACACTAAGGGGATATATAATTTTGATCCCCCACTTATCACATAAAAGTGAAATTCCTTCCATCATATACTAAAATGTAATAGGAAATACATGGAATAATGTTCAATAATGGATATCTTAGAAATTCATATCATAATTTCTCAATAAATCTTATCTTATAATATTTTCATGTATAGAATAAAGAATTATTCAAGCATGACAATAGCTTTCCCCCATATATGAATTAATAAGGTCATGTAAGTGGACTACTATAAAAATATTAAGAATAATTATAGATTCATAATTTTCAAATAAGTGCCCTTATCAAGTGAACAATATTGAATTATAGTCACTATGTACTTACGATGATTAAGATGATCAATGTATTAATGTTGGGGTGATCACATTAAGATGATCAATGAATTTAGAAAATCAAATACATGTATTTTCAATTGTGGGATAATGAAGAAATTATGGATAGATACCACCTAAAATCATGAGTATGTAATAACTCATATTTGATACACATTAGTGATATAAAATTTCATTAAGGATAAACCTTTAGGTTGATATTCTTTGATCTCCAATGATGCACTTGTGCCAAAATCAATATTAACCCACTTGGGACCTGATAGAGGATACCACTAATACATATTAGTCATACTTATAAAATTTCCTTTTTTAGAAATAATTTATCCATAATACCACAAATACATAGAATATATAGGGATTTATTATGATAGAACAATATGGAATCTCATGCCTCTTGTGTGAATTTTTCTATTTCAACACCTTATAAACAGGGTATAATGTGATTGAAATAGGGTCTCACATGTATATGATATCATAAATAAAGTAATTAAAATCATACTATAATAATATTGTAATAATAACTTTGAAATTTGAAAGGATACTATAATGGAGGTGTAAATGGGAATTTAAAAGAAATATAAAATGGACCATTGCCTCTCTTGAGCTTCTTATCCTAGAGTTGAACCTTATAACTAACCCAAATCTTAAATATTGATGATATGGATATGTGAGAGACTTATTTAGAGATCTATAAATATATATCTTTTATTTTTTTGTTCGAGAAATGAGAAGAGAGGATGGGTATTTATAGGTGTGGTGACTGGAATTTCATGGAATAAATTATTGAATATTTTATTTTTCTATTATTTGAAGTGCTAAACTTCTTCCCATAGTGACCCATTACCTCCCTTAATTCTATAATATAATAGTTAGTTCGCGAATTATGAAAATAAAACTACCGAGTCTAATTTTAACCATGATTACATATATATGATGTCATATTTATCGTATTTCATCGCATTTTACAATTTTTTACCACATTTTTGTATTTTATCCAAAAAATTAAAAATTTACTCATTTGATAATTCAAGTGTCCTTATTAAAAAAATGAAATAAATTTTATCAAATTAATCATTTAATTATGTATATTTTAGATTTTATATAAGGATTATGCAATAGATACAAATGTGGTGTCAAAGTAAATAGAATTTCATTTCTAAGAGAATTTACACTTTAATATTACTTAACCCCTAGATACATAACCTATTATCACACCAATATAATCCCTAACATTAATTTTTGAAATGTTTTAGATTATTGTACCCTCTCTCAGACCTTCTAAGCCTAACATGTAATCCCTTCTGGGTTTTGTCCTAAAACTAATTGGTGATAGGAGGACTAATTCATCTGAGTTTATATGTTAACCACCTTTCCATTAGAAAACTGATGTGGGATTTAGTTTTACACCAAAAAATACTCTCCTAAAACCATAAACCAAAAAATTGGTCCTTCCATTCAATGGTAATCCACCATATCCAAAAAACATGCACCATTGTTTTCCCTCATTATTATGACTCACTGACTAAGCATTGTTATAAAGAAATATTTCAACAAAAAAACCATGGATCCACATGATTCAGTAAATTCATAGTTATCATCATAAAAAAATTTGGGACACTCAAATCACACCCGAGTTACACCATGGCTCTAACACCACTTGTCAGGATCCTTTCCTCCAGCCCAGACCTTTTGATCATAACACATAAGCTCTTTTCAAGTCATTTCATAAAACCAATTAGTGATAAGAGGATTAACACATAAAATATTATATATTATATTCCATTACTTTAAGAAACCAATGTGTTATTTGGGGTTTTACCCAATACAATGGTGGTACTTTCATGGGGTGGTTTATCCAACATTCATTTAGTAGTAATTTCTGGTTACTTGAACTTTTCTTACAGATGATTCAACTCAAGACTCAATTATTAAAGTTCGAATTGGTAATATTTAATTTATAATCCTATTGATGCTACTTTAAATGACCCAAAATTTTATAAATTAAATTCCTTTTCCTTTAATGAATAATTGAATTATTAATTAAAGAAGCTATAGAAAACACATGTACTACATTGGTTATTTTGGAATAATATATCCTATCATATTTAAAATACCATTAAGAATCATAAAAATTGATAATATATACATTTAAAAGTGATCATAATATAATAATATATACAGGGTTATGATAAATTCCCTTAATATAGACAAAAGAAGCAATGACCTTGACAAGTAGGATCGTACCCAATAAATCTCATTTATCAGAGCTTCCAAGAGTGGTAGCATCTCTGGGATTTTCCATTGAACAAGCCCTGGTCGAGAATTGACAACAAAAACATGATTGAAACCATTTGTGAGATAATTTCAATCTTATCAACATCACAACTCAAACTATGTTTTCAGAACCACACCAATAAAATCTTATCACCATACACCTTACACTTAGGGTGTTCTATAGTATAATGAAGGAAAATGAATATCAAACAAAACAGTAAGAATATATATATTTTATTTTCAATAAAATAATTATTTTATTTATTCTTTATTTTTGTTACTTTATAAATTATTAAATAATGATGTTGATAAAAATTGATTTCAATATGACAAAACTCAAATTGAATGTTTGGGTAATATACAATTTAAATTAAGACATTCTTTTTGATGAATTCATGGAATTTAAAAATAAATGATATATTAATGAAATATTATTATGAAATATAATATATTAATTATAAATGATAAATAATTTTACAACATGAAAATGTAATTTTTATAAGGTTTGGAAAACTGTTATTGTCAAAAAATCAGTATTTCTCAATAAATGGGGATTTTGATTTAAAATTTTAATTTATCATATTTATATATTTATTTGGATATAATAAATATTATTTTTTTATTTATAAAATTGAAATTATCCAATGGTTAATTTTTCATAATTTCCTGAGATGGTCAATTTTTTGGTTAAAAACCAAATATGGTATAATTATATGGTGTGTATTTTGACATTATAAAATCCCAGAAATGATGTATTGAATACTATAAATAGTATCCTTATACAAAATCATGTTTCCCCTTTAAAATTATTTATTTTTAAGGTTATTTTATTTTTTTATAAAGCCTATGTGAATCCTCTAAAATCCATATTATATTTTAAGGTTTTAAAATCATTTCATTAAGAGCATAACTAAATTCAACATAACCAAGGGTAATATTTTAATGATTTAAGTTCTTAGAATTATAAAATAATTATAAAATATTATATTTCAAATAAACTATCGAAAAAAAACTATGGGATGTTCTGTAGTTTTGATTACTTTATTTTATAGATTCCAAAACCTAATTCTAGGAAATAATAAATAACTCCCCTACCTTTTCCAATATAAACCCACCCAAGATCCAATTTCTCTACACTAAAAAACCTTAGATCACGATATTAATCTTTAAATTAATCTATATATCCCTCCCAAGGGGCCCCCAAGCACTCAATAATCTCCTCAAAATCTTTTGGAAATACCCTCTCAAGGTAATGGATCCTCTCCTCCTCAAGATTCAAGCACATTCTTTAATTTATTCCTTTTGAATTCCAATTAATAATATTGGGATATGTTTTTCCACATCATGAGTAATTTTATTTTTATTTAAAAATTATGGTAGACCTATTTCTTTATCATTAAACCATTTTATGAATCGTCACATATTTTCATTATGTTACAAAAATTTAACTGTGATTTTTCATTCCAAGCGATTTGGAAGTGAATTACCATACCCATTTCCACTCAAGGGTATTTTCCTATATGTACTAATAATTATATTATTGGGGACTTACATGTATATAACCCAAAATTATTAATATTGGGGTTAATATATATGAAATACATTCTTATGTTATATGATCTATGTGTCACACTTATGCATGTACATAATATGATTATGATGGGTGCACCAAGTTAGTGCTCCAATGCATTGGGTAATGTTTTAATCTCATGATATGTCATGTAAGGTGAATGGGGTGTTATCTTAAGAACACTATGTTATGATATCTTTGTGGTCAACCATGACTTATTCTTATGATTCAATGTTTTAAGTTGTTTCTACATTCCCATGTTTTCTTTATGCTACATTTATTACTTTATCCTATGCCATGATTTGTTTATTCCCTTACTGTGATTTATATCACACCCCTTTCTTATGTATTCACCCAGGTTATCCCATGTAGTATTAAAATCAATGGAATATTAGAAGCATGTTAAGAAAGTTTTAAATAATATTGTTATATCCATGTATCAAGTTATGATGTTATATACTTAATTCCCAAAGAAACTAGAATTCAATATATTTTGGAACTATATCATGTGTACCTGTATGTAATAAATCATAAAATAAATTGTATCAAAAATATGGGTTGCCATAGTTAGTATCATAGAAAGGTCTGATTATTTTTGGGATTAGGATTAGAAAACGCTAGTGAAATCCTTAGGTATAATACTAGACATAGAAAAAACATCCCTAAATTTTGTTAAAGTATAAATTAATTGGTTTCCAAGCTAATACATAATTGTATGTATACAAAAACTTTATGTGGCTCTAGAATATATGTACCAAGGGGTAAAAACCCCCAAAATAATGTATTTATCTAGACTTGATTGGGAATTGGTTCAGAATAACGGGCCTTTTTGTAAACCTAGTTTTAAACTACCAGGGGATATACTTTGTTAAATTCACAATCCCATTAAAAACTTAGATTAAATCCTAAAAACTCATAAGTTAAGGAATATGTGTCATTTATGAGTTATTCATTTAATGTTAATGGTTTTATATTTATCCATTAAATAGTTTAAAAGTTCTCATCCCTAATTTTCCATTTATTCTAGTCAATGATTAGAAATAGGAGGAATCGAGTCAAGAACCAATGTTATTGTAAATATGATGATTTCCCAAATAAGATTACCAATCTTATGGGAGAATAAATCCCAAAATCTATAATGATACTTTCTCAATTGATGCAAGTTTAGAATAGGAACATGAATCAAGATGAATACCCAAGTCCCACTAAGAAATAACAATATGTAATTGATAACTTCCTGAAATAAAGGCCTCTAAATTTAAATGTATCTTCCAATACCTTAATCTTGTTACAATGGATCAAATCCATAGATAATATCTTCTCCCTCCGGTTAGGTCAGAATAATAAAAAGTAACATAAGAGGGGGTTGAATTGTGTCTTTTAAAAAATATTCAACATTTCTGACTTTTGATGACCTTATCAATTTGTGTGGATATTATGTGTTTTATTTTGTATGAAATATAATTAGAAGATAAAAAAACAACTTCTTATAGTGGTTCAGGGCACAAAGATCCCCTAATACATCCCACCAAATGCTCTCTCTATGATCTTGGTGAATTTCACTAGTATGGTCCTCTTATCACAAGAAAAAAATTCCACAATTGAGTGAAGGAAGTTGAAACATTTACGACAAGGTTAAACAAAACAGACCCTTCTAGTTCCTTAACAGAGAACCAAAAATCTATATCTTGAACCAACAAGTTGATACTCCACCACAACTGAGTACGATCAATTGAAACTCTCAAAAAATAAAAAGAGTTTTATTTGTTAATAACAAGTTGAACTTCACAATTATAGTAGCAGAAATTTATAGAAGATGGATATTTTTATTTAAATATAATAGTTTTCAAGATAGAACAAGATTAAATCAATCTTTGTTGCACAAATATCTTCAATTTAAAAGCACCAACAAAGTAGAGCAGTAGTATGATTACAGAAGAACAAGATATAACATGCATATTTCCAATGTGTATTCCTCTATTAGAGTTGTTAGTTATCTATAGCATTGTAAAAATATTTTGACCAGAGTATAGTTTTATATGAAAATATGTCTCTTTTAAAAATACTATTTTTTTGGAAAATGATACACTGATAAAATATATAAATAAAATATTCTTCTTCAGAATTACATATCCACAAAAGATGTCTGATAAACCATAGAAATTAAAGTTCAGATAAAACAGGGGAGTCATAACTTCCCTTAATAATAGGAGTGATTTTCTACATTGAATACGGTTTTTTGAATCAAATATAATGAGTTTTAAATCAATCGAAAATGAGATTCGAAATATCATGAAATACTATCAAGACCATTGCACAAATCTCGAATAAAAAATCATGAAATTAAATCTTCAACATTTAAAATAAAAATTTTGGGTTCCTTTACAAAGTGAAAAAAATACCAAATGTAGGTTTTAACTATGTAGAGTTCATCTTTTGAATGTAAGTTTGAACATGTAAGGTTGATCATAAAAGTAAGGTTGAATATCCATACAATTCTCTCTAAAATTTAAGTTTCATTACTTACATAGGGTTATTTAACCATAATTTATTCTCTTGAAAAACTTAAGGTTCCTTTCAAACGTAAGGTTCTTTAACTATACTTTTATGATAATATAGGGTTGATTAACCATACGTACTATTCTGAACATAGGGTTTAGATACCATACTTTCTTATTCTAGCATAAGTTTGAATACAAATGTAAGTTTCATGATCCATACACACTTTACAAATCATAGGGTTTATTCCTTGCATTACACTTATCCACGAAGAGTATGAACAATTTTTCTATAATGTATAAAAATGAATCCTGAACACTTTAACAAATATGCATTGTGAATTAACATCTTGAAAATATTTTTAGAATAAATATTATAAAGAATATTAATTCCATTAAATACACTTAAAGCAAAATCATTAGTAAAACAAACAAGGGTATTTGTGAGCATTAAAATTATAATAAATTATAGAGTATTTTTTAGAAAATACATGACCAATATTCTCCCTGTTTTTCATGATCAAAAAACCATTAAAATTATTAACACAATAAAGAATTTTGTAAACATACTTAAAGAATATATTTAAAATTTAGATTTCGTGGTATTATTTAAATAAAATGAAATTTGTGTTTATAAAATTTTATACCCCTTTTTGTGATATCAAAAATAAATTTTAGATAAAAGATTAAAACACTTTCAATTTTTCACAAAACATTAAATTCATGTAATAATGTAATGTTTGGATAAACAAGATAGGGATTATAGGAATATAGATAAACAAAAAAGAATATCAAATAAAGCACAAAAAATAAAAATAACTAAATTACATTAATAAAAATTGTAAAAATACAGTAGAAAGTTTGGATAAGGGAAAGGTTAGAAATATAGTCCGGTGGAAGGTAAAAGGGTTTAGTCAGGGTCTATTTTAGGTACTGGTTCTTTAGGGGTCTGAACATCTTGAAAAACCTCTTTTAGTTCTACCATCTGTACTTGTAACCTTTCTGCAAGATTATCTCCTAACTTCCTTATCAAAATTCTAAAATCCTAACTTACATGCATATTTTCAACTAAATTGACTTTCAAAAAGTCATGCAGACTCTCTTATTTTTACATAAACTGAACTAACTAATCACTTAACATGTTATTCATAAGCTTGATACTAGTTTAACTTGAGGTTAGTTTCTCAACAAGAAATATTTGGTTGTACAAAAATACTAACAAAGGGGTACTATTGCACTAAAGGTTCTAAAACCTGTCATTCATATCATCCATGACATATGTAATTTCTTGAAATATTCTAATCAGATCAAATGTGGTTGAAGTGGTAGTGGTAGAATCACTTGCTTTACTAATACTTCCCTTGATGGATTCAAACTGTCTTCCCAAATTACATTTAATGTCTGAAAAAATCTTCTTTGGAAACATATTCAGACTAGATATTTCCAATAACATATAACATTTCTATATTAAAAACAACAAAATCTTCCTTTGATACAGAAAGTTATTTAATTTCTTGAAGATGAGTCTGAATAGAATCAAACTCTATCCTTGGGGCTGATGAATTATGCAAATCATCAAACAATTTTCTTGAGGCCTCCAACTCTTTTCTAAGAATTGAATTATCCTCCAGAAACTTATTAAACATAATCACAATATCCTCAATCTAATTTTTCAGAGAATTATATGTCCCTTCATCTAGATTCTTAGACTAATCAATATCAACAATGGATATGGAATTAGAAGAAGACTTCTCAATAGACTTATCACTCAAATAGGATAAACCATTTAACACTTCTGTTCTTTCTCCATAACCTGATGTAGGTTTATCCAACAACTGATCAATGGATGAGATAGCCTGATGCTCAAAAAAATCCATGGCCTCAGTTATTGATCTTTGAATTTGTTGTTCCTATTGGGTAGCCACTTCCTGAACTACTTTTTCTCAAATAGCTTCATCTTGAACTTGATCAATTGTTTGAGGAACTTCATGAAGCTCTCAAACATGAGTTTCAACTTGTTGATCCTCTTCATATACTAGTTATTCAAAATAAATTGAATGAGTGACTTCTCCTGAACCTAACACTAGATCTTTAGGTGGTTAATCTTCTTTGTTTCTTAGTTTCATAACAAGTTCCTCTACAACTTTTTAGTCTTCTTCTTCTTGATTTTTTGCATCGTAAAATCTTAATTTTTTATTATAATAAATAGAGACACCTTCTGTCTTGGGTTCACAAATTCCATCATTTCTTGTAGCAATTTTCGCCCCCTGAGAAAAAGATCTAGACTTTTTTTGGTTATCTGTACCAACTGGCATAAGATTTTCTTTTAAAGTATTCAAATAAAAACCAAAATTCCTTATAGTACCAGAATTTAGAACATTACTATGATGAAATTTCACTCTTGAATAAAAAATACCAATCATGTTCTTCTTGAACAAAATAAGGAAAAGTATCCTCCTATAGGGACAAAATGACATCTTTGCTTCCTCTTGGAAACAATAATTCATACATCTCAACATATATCTAAGAAAATTTAACTTAATATAATTGATGAATAAAAACATGATATACATATCTGGATAAAAAAATTTCTCTATTTTAGCTACTCTTGGGGTAATTATAGTTTAAATAAACTTAATTAATACTTTATTATCTACCTTTAGATCCTTAAAAAATATTTTCCTTATATTTTTTGGTCCAAAAAGAAAGTAAATTATATATGTGGACTTATTATCTTGATTTCCAATTGATCTAATATTATAGTGGAATACACCTTCATGAGGGCATTTCATAATCTGATCTATTTTGACTGAAGAAATTGAAAAATCATTGTATTCTATTCTCAAAGATACAGTATCTTCTTTTTCACCAAAACTAAACTGAACACTACTATAGAAAATTTTTAGTTATACCTCACAAAGAAAATCTGTATTTACCTCATTGAATAAAAATTACAAACCTTGAAACACTGGATCTTTCTTAAGCAAAAGGTTTGTCTGATACAGCCACTCGAAATATATGAACTTACCTTGAATAATATTTCTTGATAGAACTTGTTGAAGTTTCACTTTACTGGGTTCTCCCTCATCGGTTTTCTTGGTCTTCTTCATTTCTAATAATCTAATGTATGAATATTTTTGTATTCTAGGGTTTAGGAGGAAGACAAAGGTTTTGGTAGGAAAAACAGTTTGAAAAATGTAAGGTAAGTAAAAGGGTTTCTGATATATAATTAATCATCCTAGTTTCCCATTCCAGTTATGTAGGGTAATCATTAAAAAAAATTAAAAACACTTGATTCTAAAAATGAGAAAATATTTATTTAAAAAAATAAGAAAAATACTCATTTCAATAGCAAAAACGAAATAAAAAAATAAAAACAAATTTGATCGAAATAAAAAAATCATTAAATTGAAATAAACTAAAAAAATAGTTAAAATTAAATAAACCTAACCCACTTAATAAAATCAAAACTTATAGTGGGAAGTAGTTTAGTGAAAATATCAGTCAATTGAAACTCAATATTTAAATATTCTAATGATATATTATTTCTGAGGAACATTATCTCTTAGAAAATGAGGCCTTATATCAATGTGTTTAGTCCTAGAATGACTTATAGTATTTTTTGAAATATTTATAGCACTAATATTATTACAAAAAATAGATATACTCTTAAATTGTAATCCAAAGTCCAGTAGAGTGTTTTTTATCCACAATACTTGTGCACAATAATTGCCAATAGATACATATTCTAGCTTGGCTATTGACAGGGAAACTGAGTATTGTTTCTTACCAGACCATGATACTAAAGATTTTCCTAAAAAGTGACAGGTTCCTGAGGTACTTTTTCTATCAGACCTAGAACCTCCAAAATCAATATATGAATATGAGATTAAATTAAAATCATAAGTTTTGGGGTAAAGAAGAGAGTGAAAAATAGTTCCTTTTAAATATCTAAAAGATATTTTAACATCATTAAGATGGGATTATTTTGGATTTGATTTACATCTAGCACATAAACATACAGAAAACATAATTTATAGGCTTCTAGCAGTAAGATATAATAAACTACCAAACATACCTCTAAATAACTTGTTATCCAATGGTTTATCAACTTCATCCGAATAAAGTTTTACATTGGTAGACATAGGATTTGTATATGTATTACTATTTTCAAGTCCAAACATTTTCAATAAATCAATAATAAACTTACTTTGATTTAAAAAAATTCCATAATATTTTTGATAACTTTGAAATTCTAAAAAGAAATTAATTTCTCCCATCATACACATTTCAAATTCATTTTTCATTAATTTTGAAAATCATGAAAAATATTTTAATTAAATGAACCAAAAATAACCTCATCAATAAAAATTTGAACTAATAAAATATCAGAACAAATAGTTTTCTTAAAAAGTGTGGGGTCTTCCAACCCAACAGTAAATCCATTTTTCAAAATAAAATAACTTAATATTTCATACCAAGATCTAGGAACTTGTTTAAGGTCATAAAGAGATTTAGTAAGTTTAAAAACAAAATTTAGTTTCAGGAAATTTTAAAAACCAATAGGTTATTCAACATAAAATTTCTCTATTAATTAACCATATAAAAAGGAATATTTAACATCCATTTGATTTAATTTAAAATTCAAATAAGATGTATAGGAAAAAAGGATTCTTATTGCTTCTAATATAACTATAAGAGAAACGGTACCATAATAATATATAACTATTTCCTGATTATAACTTTTAGATACTAACCTAGATTTATTTCAAGTAATAATCCCCTGATCATCATGTTTGTTTCTAAATACCCACTTGGTTCTTATAACTGGATAATCGGTTCGTCTCTCTACTAGTTCCCAA
The DNA here is from genome assembly GCA_963277665.1 of Viscum album. NCBI lineage: Eukaryota > Viridiplantae > Streptophyta > Magnoliopsida > Santalales > Viscaceae > Viscum > Viscum album. Next base: position 124,496,840 of record OY728139.1, on the reverse strand, counting down.
ACTTCATTCCTCTTAAATTGATTTAGATCTTCTTACATAGATAACATCCAAATCTCTTCATCTAAGGATTGCTCTATATTCTTATATTCTAAATGGGATAGAAAGGCAGATAATTCATCTTGGTTTCCTATATTTCTTATGGTTCTAATACCTGTGTCTATGTCTCCTACAAGTGTTTCTAAAGGATGGTTCTTTAGTTTTCTAGACATTATAATAAGGACACTTCTAGGTTATTTAGTATCATGTTCTTATGAACTAGACGGAATTTTATTAATATCATTTTCAATATCATCTTTAAGGGTTTCAAGTCTCATTTGTCAAACGAATCAATAACTTCATCAGTTTGATCTATCTCTTTAATGAAAGGGCCAGTTTCATCAAACTTTACATGAACTTATTCTTCAATAATACTTGACTTTTTATTAAACACTTTATATGCTTTAGAAGTAGGAGAATATCCTAAATATATTCCTTTATCAAATTTTGGATTGAACTTACCAAGATTATCTTTAGTGTTCAACATATAAAACTTACATCCAAAAACTTTAAAGTATTTTACTTTTGGATTTCTGTTATTCCAAAGTTCATAGGGTGTATTTTTGAAAATAGGTCAAAATAAACTCTATTCATGATGTAGTAGGTTATTTTTACAACTTCTGCCTAGAAATGAATACTATATTCATTCAACATAGTCCTTTTTATTTCATGAATATTTTTTTTTTCAAAAATCCCATTTTTTAGATGTTCTAGGTGTAGAGAAGGTGTCTTTAATACACAAATTTGAGATAAAATAATTAATTATTAATTCTAAAATTCTCCACCCCGATCAATTCTTAATGAAATTATTTTAAAACCTTTTTCATTTTGAACAATTTTACAGAAACTTTCAAAAATAGTGAAAACATCACTATTAAAATTTATAAAATAAACCTTGGTAATTCTAAAATAATCATTAATTAAAACATAGACATATAATTTTTCAGCTTAACTTTCTAATCTTGATGGTCCAAAAAATCTGTATGGACATGTTCTAAAGTTTTAGATGTAGTAATTTTATCAATCAAATTAAAAGAAGATTTGTGTTTTCCAACTTCGCATGCATCACAGAATCTATGGAATGTTACCTGTAAAAACAATTATAAAAATGTTTGTTTTGGTACCCACGCTTTCTTAGGTCCTATATTGTTAGCTATCAGTGATCCAGGAATCCATATTTTCTTTATGATTCCCCAATTTATAGAAATTTATTCAAACAAACTTTTGGAAATAAAAGATCTTTTAATACCACTAATTTTAGGATTTCTCACATAATAGTTATTAGTGATATTCTCTTTTATTCCATAATAATAACAAATACAATTTTTTTAATTGGGGACAAAATAATTTTTATACAATTTAGATTTTTCACCCTTTCTATACTAAATCTTTATTTTTTAATGAAATTATTTCCTAGAATCTCATTCAAGACTTTTTCTCATTTTGTAAAAGTTATTATAGAACTCTTATAAGATTCTAATTCATTTTGCAGTTCTTTAATTATTTTTTCAAGATCAGTGTAGATTGTTGTAGATGATTTGAATTTTTCAACTAACTCTTGATGTTGTTTTAGTAGAGTATATATTCCTTCTAAGACATCATTATGAATACTTTTCAATGACTTCTACTTATTTATCAAAGAATCATATTTTCCTTCAAGCATTGAGTAGTTGGTAGCTAATTTTACATTTCATAAACTACCAGAATAAGAATCAAAAGAGTAATAAGTTTGTATCATTTACTCTTTTTCCATATCCATAAATCATATGTTGTCTTTTATATTTGATTGATATTTTTCTCAATCATACTTTGAAGAGCTGTTAGAGTCTTCAAATACACTCCGTGTATCTTTCATTGCTCTTTTTACTTTAGTCTCAAAAATATTATTCTTTTGATATAAATTTTATGGCTCTTTCTTTTCATCTTTCAGTTGAGGACAATCTGGTCTTATGTGACTTAATTTTTTACATTCATAGTATTGAACTCATCTTATTTCTTTCTCATCTCTTTTAAAGTATTTTCAAAAACCTATTTTCTTATAGAATTTTCTGAATTTTCTTGCTAGCTAAGCCAGTTCCATTTCAAAATATAAGAAGTCTAAATTTTCCTCCTTTTTTTCTTCTTGTTCTGTTTTTATGATATTATTCTTATATTTCACTTTTAGACCATTATTTTCCTTTTTCACTACAATTTTATGATTTTCAACTTCATCTTTCATTTCTACTTCATACATCATCAATGTCCCAATTAGCTCTTTCATTGTCAAATCCTTGATAGGTGATTATTGGATAATAGCAGTAGATATTTTATTCCATTTAGAAGGTAGTAATCTAAGTACTTTTAAATCTTGATCATATTGTTTGATGGGTTCTCCTAAGGTTATAATATTGTTGACAATTTTTATAAGCCTTCCATTAATCTGTGTGATGCTTTCTCCATCAAACATTTTAAAGGTGTAAAATTTTAATTTATCAATAGCATACCTCATCTGTCTAACATTGTCTATTCCTTCACAGAAAAATGAAATGGTTTTCCACATCTCATAGGTATTAGGACATTGTGATACTCGATTAAATATATCCAGTCCAAGACTAAAAATAATATCATTCATTTCTTTTGAATTCATATCATATTTGGCTTCAGTTGCTGCATCCCTAGTTTTTAGTTTTTCAAGAATTTTATAAGGAGTAATAATTTTTTATTAGACACTAAATCCAATATTCATCATATATATGATCATCCTTAATTTCCAGCATTCATAATCTTTAACATTAAAATGTGGACCACGTACCACAGACATCTCTTATCTAATATTATCCATTTACATATTTGTATATAAATTATAATTTTATCTTTATATAGATTTATCCAAAATCTCTCCTTTGATACCGATTGTTAGGTTGAAATAATACAAAGTAACACATGATGGGTTGAATTGTGTCCTTTAAAAAACCTTTCACAATTCTGACTTTTGAAACCCTTTGCAATTTGTTCGGATATGCTATGTTTTCTTCTATATGAAATATAAGCAGTGGATAAAAAAATAAAGAACATAAATTTTTATAGTGGTTTAGGTAACTAAGATCCCCTGGTATACTCCACCAAATGATCTCTTTGCGATCTTGGTTAATTTCACAAGCATGGTCCTCTTATGACAAGATAAAAATTCCACAACTGATTACAGACAGTTGATACTTATACAACAAGGCTAAAAAATAGATCCTTCTAGTTCTTTAATAGAGAGCTGAAAATCCAAAACATAGACCTAGAATCCAATACTCTACCACAACTGAGTACGAGTAGTTGAAACTCTCAATAAATCAAAAGAGTTTAATTTTTTGATAACAGGTTGAACTTCAAAATTACAGAAAAAATAATAAATAGAATATGGATATTCTTATTTAGAAATAATATTATTCAAGGTATAATGAGTCTGAAGTGATCTCGGTTGCACAAATATCTTAAATTTAAAAGCAACAAAATAGAGCAGCAGCAAGATTACAAAAGAATGAGATAGAACATGTATGTCTCCAAAGGGTAGTTTCTATCAGAGTTGTTCGCTCACTATAGAACTATAAAAAAAATTCACTAGATTTTGATTGTATATGAAAATATGTCCATTTTAAAAACCCCATTTTTTTTAAAAACGATACATCTATAGAATATATAAATCAAATATTCTTCTTCAGAATTCTAGATCTACAAAAGATACCTGATAAACTGTATAAATTAAAATTCAAACAAAATAGGGGAGTTGTAACTTCCCTTAATAATAAGAGTCATTTTCTCTATTAAATACAGTTCTTTTAATCAAATATAACGATTTTTAAATCAGTCGAAAATGAGCTTTGAAATAGCCTGAAATATCGTTAAGACCGTTATAAAAATCTCAAATAAAAAATCCTGAAATTAAATCTCTAACATTGAAAAGTCAAATGTACAGTTCCTTCATAGAGAGACAAAATACAAACGTAGGGTTTAACTAGGTAGTTTTTATCTCTCAAATGTAAGGTTGAACACATAAGGTTGATCATAAAATTATGTTTTATGATCCATACGTTTCTCTCTGAAAGGTAAGGTTGATTACTTATGTAGGGTTTTTTAACTATACTTTCTTCTCTTGATAAACATAAGGTTCCTTGAAAATGTAAGGTTCATTAACCATACTTTTCTAAAACGTAGGGTTGATTAACCATACATACTATTCTGAACGTATGGTTGAGATACCATACTTTTTTCTTCCAATTTAAGGTAGAATACAAATGTAAATTTCATGATCCATATGCACTGTACAAAGTGTAGGGTTTATTTATTACATTACACTTATCCACATAGGGTATGAACATTGTTTCCAGAATGCATAAAAATGTGTCTCGAACACTTTAATAAATATTCTTTGCAAATTAAAATATTGAAAATAAATTTTAGAATAAATATTATAAAGGATAGTAATTCCCTAAAATACACTTAAAGTAAAATCATTAGTAGAAAACAAGGGTATTTTTTAGCATCAAAATCATAATAAATTATAGAGTATTGTTAAGAAAATACATTCCCAACAATCTCCCCCTTTTTATGATCATAAAATCCATAAAATTATTAACACAGTATAAAATTTTGTATACATACTAAGGAAAATATTTAAAATTTTGATTTCAAAGTATTATTTTGGTAAAATGAAATGTATTGTTCATCCAATTTTCTCTCCCTTTTTGGGATATCAAAAGGAACACTTAGAGAAAATATTAAAATTCTTTTAATTTTGAATAGAAAAGTAAATGAATGTTATAATCTACTATTTGGATAAATAAGATAGGGATTCTGGGAATAGAGATAAACATAAAAGAATATCAAATAAAGCATGGAAAATAAGAATAAAAAAATTTCATTAATAAAAATTGTGAAAATATAGTATACTGATTAGATAAGGGAAAGGCTAGACATCTGGTATGGTGGAAGGTAAAAGGGTTTGGTCAAGGTTTGTTTTTGGTACGAGTTCTATAGGGGCCTAAACAGCTTGAAAACCCTCTTTTGGTTCTTTCATCTGTACCTGCAACCTGTCTTCAAGATTATATCTCAACTTCCTTATCAAAATTATAGAATCCTAACTTACATGCATATTTTTCAACTAAATTGACATTCAAAAACTCATACATATTATCCTCTTTCTGCATAAACTGAACTAACTGATCACTTAACCTATTGAGAAGAAGCCTAATACCAGGTTCACTTGAGGTTAGTTGCTCGAAAATAAATCTTTGGTTGTATAACAAGACTAGAAAAGGGGAATTGTTTCACTAAAGTTTCTGCAACATGTCATTCATGTCATCCATAAAAGATGTAATTCCTTGAAATCTTCTAATCAGATCTAGTGAGTTTGATGGGAAAGGGGTAGAAACACTGGTCTGACTAACACTTCCTTTGATGGATTCAAACTGGATTTCAAAATACCATTTTAGGTTTGAAAAAACTATTTCATAAATAGATTCAGACTTGATCTTACCAATCTCATATAATGTATCCTTATTAAAAGAATTAAAAACTTTCTTTGACAGAGAATGTTCTTTAATTTCTTGAAGCTAAGTCTGAACAGACTCAAACTCTATCCTTAGGGATGATGAATTCTACAAATCATCAAATGATTTTCTTAAGGCCTCCATCTCTTATATAAGAATATAATTCTCCTCCTAAACCTTATTAAACTTAATCATAAGATCCTCAGTCTAATTTTTCATAGAATCAGATGTCCCTTTATCAAGATTCATGGACTGATCAACAGCTACAATTGCTAATGGATTAGAAAAATACTTCTCAACAAACTTATCACTTGAATGGGATAAAACATCTAACACTTATATTATTTCTATAGAAACTAGTGCAGGTTCCTCCAATAACTAATCAATGGATGAGATATCCTAATGCTCAAAAAAATTTGTGGCCTCAGTTACTGATATTTTAATTTGTTTTTCTTTTTGGGAAGCCTCTTCTAGAACTGTTTTTTCATGAACAGCTTCATCTCGAACATGATCAATTGGTTGAGGAACATCCTACATCTCTCAAACCTAACTTTCACCTTATTAATCCTCTTCATGTACTCTTTCTTCCAAATGAATCGAATGGGTAGCTTCTCCTGATCCTAACATTGGCTCTTTAGGTGGTGGTTTTTCTCTATTTCTTGGTTTCATAACAACTTCCACTACAACAACTACTTCTTATTCTTATTCTTCTTGATTTTTTTCACCATAAAATATTAATTTTCTCTTAGTAGACATAGATACACCTTCAATCCTAGATTCTAAAATTCATTCATTTCTTATAGAACGTTTCTCCCCATGAGAAAAAGATCCATACATCTGTTGGTAATCTATTCCAATTAGCAGAATATTTCCTTTCACAGTACTCTAACAAAAACCAAACTTCCTTAGAGTACCAGTATTCAAAACATTACTGCGATGACATTTCACTCTTAAATCAAAAAGATGATTCAAGCTCTTCTTGAATAGAATCAGGGAAAGTATACTACCATAGGGATAAAACTAAATCTTTTCTTCTACATAGAAAAAATAATTCAAATATCTCAACTTATATCTTGGAAAATTTAAATTTATATCACAGATGAATAAAAACATAATGTACATATATAGATACAAAATTTTCTCCATTTCAACTACTCTTGGGGAAATTGCAGTTTGAATAAACATAACTAATACTTTATGGTCTGCCTCAATATCCTTAACAAACATTTTCCTTATATTTTTCAATATAAATAGAAAGGACATTATATATGCAGACTTTTGATCTTGATTTCCAATTTATTTGAGATCAAAGTGTAATATGCCTTTATGAGAACATTTTAAGATCTAATACATTTTGACTGAAGAAATTGAAAACTTTTTATCCTCTATTCTCACATATACAATATCTCATGTTTCACTAAAACAAAACTAAACACTACTCTAGAAATGTTTTAGTTATATTACAAATATAAAATCTGTATTTACCTCAATGAATAAAAATTTAAAACCATGAAATGTTGATGCTTTCTTAATCAAAAGGTATGTCTCATTCAACCACTTAAAATCAACGAACTTCCATTATAAAATCTATCTTGATGGAACTCATTGATGCTTCAGGTCACTGGGTTCTCCCTCATTGGTCCACTTGGTCTTCACAATTTCTGAGAATTTGTAGTTTGAAGGTTTTTAGATTCTAGGTTTTAAGAGTAAGATAAAGGTTTTGTTAGGAAAAATGTTTTAAAAAAAAGGTAAGTAAACTTGAAGGGTTTCTGACAGATAATGACATAGCACGGTTTCCTGTACAAGTTACGTAAGGTAATATTAAAGTTTTTTTGAAGACATTTGATTCTAAAAACAAGAAAATATTTATTTAAGAAAACAAGAAAAATACTAATTTTGACAGCAAAAATGAAATAAACAAATAAAAACGAATTTGATCAAAAAAATCAATAAGTTGAAATAAACTAATAAATAATTAATTAAAATTAAATAAACCTAACTCCCCCTTAATAAAATCAAAACTTGTGGTGGTAAGTGGTTTAGTGAAAATATCATCCAATTGATACTCAGTATTTACAAATTCTAAAGATATATCCTTTTTAAGAACATGATCTCTTAGAAAATGATGTCTTTTATCATTGTACTTAGTCCTAGAAAGACTTATAGGATTTTTTTGAAATATTTATAGCACTAGTATTATCACATAAAATAGGTATACTGTAAAAATTTTATCCAAAGTATAATAGAGTGTTTTTCATCCACAATACTTGTGCATGGAAACTACCAGTAGATACATATTATTCCCTAACTTTTGATAGGGAAACTGAGTATTGTTTCTTACTAGACCAAGATACTAAAGATTTTCCTAAAAAGAGACAGGTTCCTAAGGTACTTTTTCTATCTAACCTACAACCACCAAAACTAGAATCTGAATATGAGATTAAATTAAAATCAGAAGTTTTGGGGTAAATAAGAGATTGAAAAATAGTTCCTTTTAAATATCTAAAAATTATTTTAATAGTATTAATATGGGATTATTTACTATTTGATTGAAATCTATCACATAAACATACAAAAAACATGATTTCTGGTCTATTAGTAGTAAGATATAAAAAACTACCAATATCACCTCTATATAACTTGTCATCCACTGGTTTTCCAGCTTCATCCAAATTAAGTTTTATATTTTTATACATAGGAGTAGTACATGTATTGTTGTTTTCAAGTCCAAATTTTTTCAAAAAATCAGTAATATCCTTATGTTTATTTAAAAAATTTACATAATCTTTTTGATAAATTTGAAATACAAAAAAGAAATTAAGTTCTCTCATCATACGCATTTCAAATTCATTTTGAATTAATTATAAAAAATCATGATAAAGATTTTTATTAGAAAAACCAAAAATAACATCATCAGAACAAATTTGAACTAATAAAATATCAAAAAAAATAGTTTTCTTAAAAAAAATTGGGTCTTCCAAACCAGTAGTAAATCCATTTTTCAAAATAAAAGAACTTAATCTTTTATACCAAGGTCTAGGTGCTTGTTAAAGGAAATATAGATCTTTAGTATGATTCAAAACAGAATTTGGTTTAAGGGGATTTTCAAAACCATGAGGTTTTTCAACATAATCTTCCTCCATTAAATAACCATTTAAAAAGGCAGATTTAGCATCCATTTAATTTCATTTAAAATTCATATGATATGTATAGGATAAAAGGATTATTATTTCTTATAATCTTGCTATAGGAGAAAAGGTATCATCATAATCTATACCTTCTATCAGATTCTAACCTTTGGATACTAATATTTCTTTATTTCTAGTAATGATCCCTTGATCATCCTATTTGTTTCTAAATACCCACTTGGTTATTATAACTAGATAATTGGTTAGTATCTATACTAGTTCCCAAACTTCATTCTTCTTAAATTGATTTAGCTATTCTTGCATAGATAACATCCAACTCTCATCATTTAAGGCTTCCACGATAGTCTTAGGTTCTAACTGGTATAGAAAGGAAGAGAATTTAGATAGGTCTCCTATATTTCTTCTAGTTCTAATACTTGGGTCTAGGTCTCCTATAACAGTTTTTAAAGGATGGTTCTTTAGGGTTATAGACTGTCTAGGAAAGAAACTTTTAGTTTATTATGTATCATACTCTTCTGAACTAGACTGAATTTTATTAATATCATTTCTAAAATCATCTTTAAGGGTTTTAAGTCTCATGTTGTCAAATAAATTAGTAACTTTATCAGTTTGATCTCTCTCTTTAATGAAAGGGTCAGTTTCATCAAACTTCACAAGTACTGATTCTTAAATAATCCTTGAATATTTATTAAACACTCTATAAGATTTATAAGTAGTTAAATATCCAAAAAATATTCCTTCATCAACTTTGAGGTCAAACTTACCAATATTATCCTTGGTTCTCAAGATATACACCTTATATCCAAAAACATTAAAGTATTTTACTTTTGTATTTATTATATTTCAAAGTTCATAAGGTGTATTTTTGAAAATAGACCGAATTAAAACTCTATTCATTATGTAGTAGGTTGTTCTTACAGGTTATTCCAAAAAATAGATAGGTTGATTGTATTCATTCAACATAGTCCTTTCCATTTCCTGAATAGTTCTATTTCTTCTTTCAATAATCCTATTTTTTAAGGTGTTCTAGGTGTAGAGAAGGTGTGTTTAATACCTATATTTGATCAAAAGGAATTAAATTCTTGATTCTCAAATTATCCACTATGATCACTTCTTAATGAAATTATTTTAAAACCTTTTTAATTTTGAACAATTTTACAAAAACTTTCAAAAACAATGAATAATTCGCTTTAAAATTTTAGATAATAAACCTAGGTAAATCTAGAATAATCATCAAATAAAACATAAAAATATAATTTTCCAACCAAAATTTCTACTATTGATGGACTAAAAAATACATATATATATGTTCTAAATGTTTTGACATAGCAATTTTTTTAATGAACTTGAAAGAAGATTTGTGTTATTTTCCAATTTGACATGCATCATAGAATTTGTCATTATCAAATTTAACAATGGGAAAATCAAAAAATTACTATTTATTAAATAATTTATGTAAAACATAGATATTATAATGACCCAGTACCCTATGCTAGATCCATGACTTATTTGTATTTATAGTTAAATAATTTTCCTTTTGTTTACATAAGGAATTTAGGTCCAGAGAATAAACATTGTCAGTTCTAGGTGCTCTAATCTTAAGCAATTTATCTTTAAAAACTGAGCATGAATTGTTATAAAAATCAATATAAAAACCATCATTAAAAAGATAATAAATAATTATCATATTGTTCCTTACAGCTTGTACATACAATAATTTACTGATTGAGATAGTCTTCAGATTCCCAATAGTTTCAACTCTAACTATTTTTCCTTTGACATTATCACCAAAAATGACAATACCTCCATCCATTTGAGTTAATGTATGAAATTTTTATGGACCTCCACTCATATGTCTTGAAAAACCACTATTTATATACCATATAAAATTTTTGTTCCTATAGAATGTTACCTACAAAATCAATTAAACAAATGTTTTTTTTGGTACCCACATTTTCTTGGGTCCTGTAGTGTTAACTAGCAATGATCTAGGAATCCATATTTACTTCAATTTTTCAAAATTTATATCACTTGATTCATAAAAACTTTTGGAAATAAAATCTTATTTAATACCACTAATTTGATTATTTCTCAAATAAATTTATTGGTGATATTCCATTTTATACCATAGTAATCAAAAATAGAATTTTTTGAATTAGAGACAAAATAATGTTTATACAATTTATATTTTTCACTCTTACTTCATATTCCAAATCCTTATCTATTAATGAAATTCTTTCCTATAATCTCATTCATGAATTCTTCTCCTTTTTTAAAAGCAATCACATCACTCTTATAAGATTCTACTTCATCTTTCAATTCTTTAATTCCTTTTTTAGGATCAATGCAGTTTGTTGTGGATGGGTAGAGTTTTTTTAACTAACTCTTGATGTTGTTTCAGTATATTATCTCTTTATTCTAAGACAAAATTATGAATATTTTTCAATGACTAGTGATTCTTTATCAAATAATAACATGTTTCTTTGATCATTGAGCAGTAGGCAGTTAATTTTTCATTTGAGAAACTACTAAAAAATCAGAATCATAAGAGTAACAAGTTTGTACTTTTTCTTCTCCTTCCTTATCCATAAATCACATGTCGGATTTTAGATTTGATTGCTCTTTTCTTGAATCAGACTTTGAAGAGATCTATGAGTCTTCAGATACACTTCAGGTAGCTTTGATTTCTCTTTATCCTTTAGTCTCAAAATTAGTATTCTTTGGATATCTCTTTTCTAGCCTTTTATTTTCATATTTTAGTTTAGCACAATCTGGTTTAATATGACACAATATCTTACATTCATATCATCAAACTTATCTTTGTTCTTTCTCATATCTTTTGAAGGATTTTATGAAACCTATTTTCTTCATGTAGAATTTACTAAATTTTCTGGTTAGCTGAGATCATTTCACTTCAGAATCTAAGGAATTTGAATTTTCCACATTTTTTTCTTCTTGTTTTGTTTTCCTGCTATTCTTATAAGTTTTCACTTCCAAATAATTATTTTCCTTTTTCAATATAATTTTATGATTCTCAACTTCATCTTTCATTTCTTCTTCATACATCATCAGTGTCCCAATTAGATCTTTCATTTTCAAATCCTTGACAGGTGATGATAGGTGAATAGTAGTAGATATGTAATTCCATTTAGAAGGTAGTGCTCTAAATACTTTCAAATCTTGATCATATTGTTTAATGGTTTCTCCTAAGGCTATAATATTGTTGAAAATTTCTATAATTCTTCCATTCATCTATGTGATTCTTTATCCATCAAAAATTCTAAAGGTTTAAAATTTCAATTTAGCAGTAGAATACTTCATCTATCTAACATTTTTTATTCCTTCATAAGAAATTTTAGTGTTTTTCCACATATCATAGATAGTAGGACATTGTGATACTCGACTAAAATCATCTGGTCCAAGACCACAAATAATAGCATTCATTTATTTTTAATTCATATTATATTTAGCTTTTATTTTTGCATCCCAAGTTTCTGGTTTTTCATGAATCTTATAAGGAGTAATAATTTTTTAGTATAATTTTAATCCAATATTCTTACGATATATTATCATCCTTGATTTCCAACATCCATAATTTTCACCATTAAAATATGGAGCATGTACCATAGACATTCCTTCTCTAGGATTAGTCATTTCTATCTTTTTATAGAACTTATACTTTTATATTCATAAAGCTTTATCAAAAATCTATCCTTTGATACCAATTGTGAGGTTGGAATAATAAAAAGTAACATAATAGGGGGTAAATTGTGTCTTTTCAAAAATCTTCAACAATTCTAAATTTTGATGACCTTCGAAATTTGTGTGGATATGATGTGTTTTCTTCTGTAATAAATATAAGTATCAGATTAATATAAATAAAGAACAAAAGTTTTTATAGTGGTTCAGGACACAAAGATCTCCCAATCCACTCCACCAAATTCTCTCTCTGTGATCTTGGAGAATTTCACTAGTATGGTCCTCTTATCACAAGACCAAAATTACAAAACTGATTCTAGGAAGTTGAAACCTTTATAATAATTCTAAATAAAATAGAGCCTTCTGGTTCTTTAATAGAGAACTAAAAATCCATATATTAGATCAAGAAACTGATACTCCACCATAACTAAGTACAAGTAGTTGAAACTCTCAATAAATCATAAGAGTTTGATTTTTTGATAACAAGTTAAACTTCCCAATTTCAGCAGCAGCAATTGATAGATGATGGATCTTCTTATTCAGAAATAATAGTCTTCAAGAGAGAACAAGTCTGAATCCATCCTATTTGTGTAAATATGTTCAATTTAAAAGCAAAAACAAAACATAGTAGTCGCAAGATTATAAAAGAATGAGATAGAACATTTATGTCTCCAAAGTGTAGTCCTCTATCAGATTTGTTCATTTTCTATAGCACTATAATTATATTTTCACTAGAGTATGATTGTATATGAAAATATATCCCTTATAAAAATCTTTTTTTTAAACGATACACCAATAGAATATATAAAGAAAATATTATTCATTAGAATTATAGATCCAAAAAAGACACCTGATAAACCATAGAAATAAAAATTCAAACAAAACAGGGGATCCCAAACTTCCCTTTATAATAAGAGTGATTTTTTCCATTGAATACGGTTCTTTGAATCAAATATAACTAGTTTTAAATCAGTTAAAAATGATCTTTGAAATAGCCTAAAATACCGTCAAGACCATTATATAAATCTTGGATAAAAAATCACAAAATTAAATCTCCAATTTTGAAAATCCAAATGTAAGGTTCCTTCACAAAGTGACAAAAAACCAAAATTAGGTTTCAACTATGTATTATTTATCTCTTGAATGTATGGTTCAACACGTAAGGTTGATCATAAAAGTAAGGTTAATGATCCATACATTTCTCTCTAAAATGTAAGGTTCATTACTTATGTATGGTTCTATAATCATACTTTCTTCTCTTGAAAAACATAAGGTTCCTATAAAAACATAATATTCTTTAACTATACTTTTATAATAACATAGGGATGATTAACCATACATAATGTTCTAAACATAGGGTTAATATACCAGAATTTCTTCTTCTAGGGTAAGGTTGAATACAAATGTAAGTTTCATGATCCATACGTGGTGTACAAAGTGTGGGGTTTTTTTCTTACGTTACACTTATCCATATAGGGTATGAAAAGTGTTTTTAGAATGTATAAAAACTCATCCTGAACACTTTAATAATTATTATTTGTGAGTATAGAGCTTGAAAATAATTTTAAATAAATATTATAAAGAATATTAATTCCCTTAAATACACTTAAATTAAAATCATTAGTAAAACAAATAAGGGTATTTGTGAGAATCAAAATCATAATAAATTATAGAGTATTGTTGAGACAATAAATTCCCAACACATCCTTCAATTCTTTAAGTAAGATAAGTTTGTATTGGATGTTTATTATGTGGTAGTAGGAGCTTATTAGTGGTATAAATTGGTCAAGAATATGAATCCTAGGGAATAGATTATAGATATGGGGTGGAAGGAATTCCAAAAAAATATTTTTTGATAAATATTTTCATCACACTCTCTAACTTAAAATGGATAGGTGTTTCTTTACCCTCAAGCAAAAAGATGAAGAATCCATCAGGCCATATGAGGAAAACTTCAAAAAACTTGTATGATATGCCTATGGGTTTTTTAATACCCATAATTGTAAAGTTGACTACTTCTTTGGTGGGTTGAATCCAAGTCTACAAAAAGATCTGGAAATTCAGGACTTTGAAATATATGCAGGTATTTTCTGTTGTACACTCAAAGTTAAAATGGAGATCATAAAATCTCAAGGTTCTCATGAGGATAAAAAGAAGAAAGTAGATTTTAATTATGGAGGTGGGATGGATAAATATAACACTTAAAAGAAATTCTAACATCCCACTTGTCTAAAGTGTGAGAAGAATTACCTTAGAAATTTTCTTAAGGGGGTGAGTAAATTCTTTAGGTACGGAAAGGATGGGAATCTTTCTAGTAATTATGATGGGATAAACACAACAATGTGATGGAATAGAGGAATGATCCAGTCAAACCTCATCCTATTTTCAAATGTTTCATCTGAAATGAACAAGGACACTATGAAAACCACTTCTCTAACCCAACGATTGTCAGAGATAATGAACACCAACAACCTCCAAGGCAGTAAGGGTGAGAATATTCTATCAAAACCATTTAGGTAGATTCCAATAATGAAGTGGTTATAGGTAGGGTAGTTATTTATTCAATAATAGTGAACATACTTTTTTATTTTGGTGTTATGCATTCTTTCATATCTCACAAGTTTAGATGAACTATTCAAAAAACACAGCACAGCATCGAAGTAGAGTTGTGGGTGTAAAAGGAAAATGGGGGAATTATTGCATCCCAAGTATATAACTCATCCCCTATCCACATATGTTGGGTAAACTTCTTATAAAACCTATTTATACGCCCTTTAGTATAATTTTATAGTATTATGGGCATGAATTGGCTTTCCTTGTATATATCCAACATAAATTTCTAAGAGAATAAAATCACCCTCTGTATTACAAATCACCCTTTGGTTCTATACATATGCAAGGAAGAGTATGAATATTCTTTGGTATCATCATCTAAAGAAAGGATATTATTTTCCTGTGAGTAAGTGTGTCTAGATCAAATGATTTTGATTAGGGAAAATATCACCCTTGAAGACATTCCCATTGTGAGGGAATATGCTAATGTGTTTCTTAAAAAATTTTCTAGTCTTCTTCCTAGCTGTGAGGATGAATTTTCAATTGATCTTATACCTAGAGATTTTACAATATCCAAGAATCCATATAGAATGGAAATTTTTTATCTTGAGGAAATTAAGAAACAACTGTAGGAAAATATAGATAAAGGGTTTATACACCTGGGTGCTTTTTTATGGGGTGAACCATCCCTCTTCATCAAGAACAATGATAATTCATTGCACCACTGCATTGATTTTCATGAGACAAGAATATTACAATTAAGAGCAATTATACACTTCTATAGAATGATGATTTTTTCAATCAGTTGTGTGCGTCCAAAAATTTCTCTAAGATATATCTTCAGTCGGGATATTATTAACTAAAGGTGAAAGAGGAAATCCCCAATACTTATTTTCGTATAAGTTATGGGCACTATGAGTTCATATTGACTCTATTAAGACTCGTGAATTTTGAAATAATCTTCATGAACATAATGAATAGAATATTTAGAGATTACCTTGATCAGTTTGTGGTGGTCTTTATAGATGATATTATTTTTTACTCCAAAAGAAAGGAGGAACATGAGGGTTATTTGAATAATGCACTGAGTACCTTGTGGAAAGAAAATATGTATGTAAAGTATAGTAAATGTGTGTTCTAGTAAGATAAATTAACTTTTATAGGGAATTTCAGGACTAGAAAATTGATATCTATGGATCCTTCAAAAATAAAGTAATTAAAGGGTGACCAAGACCAACCACTATGATATAAATCCGTAGTTCCCTTAGATTAGTTGGGTACTATTATTGATTTATGAGAAAATTATTAGGATTTTCAATCCCCTAAACCAAGATAAATTATAAATGAGATAGGTTTCTCTGAAATTATGAATGTGAGTATAGTTTTAAAGAGATGGAGAAGAGGTTAATTACTACACCTATTCTCACATTACCCACCAGTGGGGAAGGATTTTTTATCTATAGCAATGCATCCAAAATGGGTTTGGGGTACGTACTCATAAAAAAAATAAAAATTGATAGCATTTAACCCCCACAAAATAAAGATCCATGAGAAGAAATACCCAACTCATGATCTAGAATTGACTGTAGTGATCTTTATGTTAAAATTTTGGTGGAATTATCTCTATTAGGAGAAGTGTCATATATACATGGACCATAAAAACTTCAAGTATATATTCGCACACAACCATTTTAATATTAAAAAAATGAGGTGGTTAGATCTGATCAAGGATTATGATTATTAAATCCATTACCATCCCAGGAAATCAAACAAAGTGGAAAATGCTCTAAGTAGAAAGGATCTGCAACTCTATCTATGATGAGTATTAAAAGGGATCCAATATTCTTGGACATGTAAAGGATGGATATGGGAATAATAAAAGGATATTTATACTACCTTTATCAAGTAACTTATATAACATCCATTATCGAGAGGATCAAGGAAGATAAATATGATTATAAGTTTATGAAAAAAGAGGTAGCAAATATTCTAGAGTTAAACTTTTCTTAAGATGGAGTTATAAGGTTTGGGACCCAAATATAGATACCATAAAATCCATAAATGAAGAGAGAACTTTTGGATAATCTACATAGATCATCCTTATCTATTCATCTAGGAGGAACTAAGATATATAGATATTTGAATAAAAACATTTGTGGGATGACATGAAGAGAGAGATTGTGGAGTTTGTATCTTGATGCTTGGTACTCCAGTAATTCAAGGTGGGAGGAAAAAATTCTAAAGGTATGATGCAACCATTTTTCATACCAATATGTAAATGGGACAACATAATGATGGATTTCATCAAAGGAATCCCTAGGACCCCTAAAGGAAATAACTCCATTTGGGTGTTATTTGATCACCTTACCAAATCAATGTATTTAATTTTCATCAAGGAATATTTCTCTCTTGACCAAATCACCCAGATATAAGAATAGAAGTGGTAATACTACACGAATTTCAACTCTCTATTGTATATGATCATGATACAAGGTTTACCTTGAGGTTTTGGAGAATCCTTTAACAATAATTGAATACAAAACTAAGCTTCATCAATTCATATAACCCTCAAATGGATGGTCAGTATGAAAGGGCCATTAAAACTCTAGAATATATGTTGAGATCATGTTCAATTGATTTCTAAGGATTTTGGGACCAACACCTTCCCTAGTGGACTTATCATATAACAAAATTTTCCACATTATCATTTAAATGAAACCTTAAAAGGAATGATATGGGAAGAGGTTTCGGACTCCAACATGCTAGGATGAATATGAAGAGTGGAATTTAATAGGACCTAATCATATCCAAGTGATGATAGAGAAGATTCAAACCACTGATAATCATATGAAATATTCATAAAGTTGGTAGAAAATCAATACATAAAATCATCAATGAGACTTGGAGTTTGAGGTCGGTAATAAATTTTTCCTTCATATATCACCATGGAATAAATTCATGAGGTTTGGGAGGAATGGAAAGTTAATTCTAACATCCATCACCCCCTTTGAGATCATTCATTGCATCGAAGCAGTGTCCTATCAACTAGAACTCCCACCTAACCTATATCAAATACATTATGTGTCCCTTGTATTCATACTGATAAAGTATATACCAAGATCCCCACATGTACTAAATCCATATTTGATACCATTTAAGAATGATCTTCCATATGAGTAACATCTAGTGAAGATCTTAGATCATATATACAAAGTTATACGAAACAAGAGAACTCACCTGGTTAAAGTATAGTGGAAAATCACAATTTTGAGGAAGCAACTTAGGAACTGGAAGAGGTAATGAAACAGAAGTACCCTCATCTGGTTTATTTTATGAAATGAAAATCTCAAGTGAAAATTTCTTGAAGGGGGATAATGTAATAACTTGAACTATGATAAATGAAATTCCTTCTCTTTGAATGAATAAATTCAATATTAAGTAATGATGTTATAGAAAATAAATGCACTAATTTGGTTGTTTTTGGAATACTATATCATAAAATATTTTAAAAAACATTAAGCATCATAACCATTGATAATATAGATACTAAAAAGTAATCATATGATTATTATATAGAGAGAGTTATGATAAAGTCCATTGATATAGACGAAAGAAGCGATGGCCTTAACCCATAAGATCATGCCCTATGAAGCCCATTTATCAAAGATTAGGAGTGGGATAGAATCTCTGAGATTTTCCCTTGACCAATATAAATCCATGATTTGAAAACTAAAGAAAGAATGAAACTGTTTATGGGATATGCTCAAGTTCATCATGATCATGTCCCAACCCATATTTTCCTAACCACCCCAAGAAAATCTCACTATCACACATCGTACCCTTAGAGCATTCACTGGTCTAATAAAAGGATATGTATCTTGACCCTAAAAGTATTAATATATATATTATCTTCAATAAAATAATGATTTTATTTATTCCTTATTTTGGTCAATTTACAAATGATTATATAATGAGTTTGATAAAAATTATATTTCAATATGACAAAACTCGAATTAAACTTTTGGGTAACATGCAATATCAATTAATACATTCCTTTTTTATGAATATTTAAATTTTTGAAATAAATTATATTTTAATAAAATATTATATATTAATTATAAATGAAAATATAACTGTAAAAAGTGAAAATTTAATTGTTATAACGGTCAAAAATAGTTATTGTCAAAAAATAAGTTTTTTTTCAATAAATAGGGATTTTTATTTAAAAGTGTAATTTATCATATTTATAGATTTATTTGGATAAAATAAATATTATTTTTGGACTAAAAATGTTGAAATTATCAAATGGTGAATTTTTCAAAAAAAATTGAGGGAATTGTATTTTCATGTTAGAATTAAATACGGTATAATTATATTGTATGTATTATGACATCATAAAAGAAAAAAATGATGTAATAAACATTCTAAAGAGTATCCTCAGTCAAAATAATGTTTCCCAATTAATATAATGTATTTTTGAGTTTATTTGATTAATTTTATAAAGCCTTTATGAATCCTCCAAAATCTATATTATACTTTAAGGTTTTAAAATAATTTCTTTAAGAGAATGACTCACTTCCACATTACCAAGGGTAATATTTTAATGAGTTTAGTTCTTGGAATTATAAAATAATTAAAACCACTTTTATTTTTCAAAACCACATTCAAAAACCATGGTAAGGTTTTTGGTTTTGATTACATTGTCGTATAGAGTCCAAAACTTAATTTTAGGAAATAAAAAAGAACTCCCCTCTCTTTTCCTATATAAACCCACCCAAGATCTCATTTCTATTAACTCAAAAACATTGGATCATAACCTTACTCTACCCATTCCTCTCTATAGACCTCCCAAGTTTCCCCCAATCTCTTAATAATCTCGTACCAAGCTTCTGTAAATACCCTCTTAAGGTAAGGGATCCTCTCCTTCTCCTCTTTATTCAAGCTCCTTCTTTATTTTATGCTTCTTGAATTCCAATTCCTAATGTCGGGATTTTTTACACATCCCTTATACTTTCATTTATATTTAAAAATAAATAGATAGTTATTTCTCTATAATTAAACCATTTTATGATTCTTTTAAGTACTCTCTTTATGTTTTTGAAATTTCACTTTAATTTTTCATGCCAAATGATTGTGAAGTAAATTTTTATACCCATTTCTACTCCAAGGTATTCACCAATATATACCTATACTTATTTTATTAGGTAATTCCATGTATTTAAAACACACTCATCAATATTTGGGTTAATATATATGAAATACATTCTTATTTTATATGATCTATGCAGCACACTTATGCACATACATGATATAATTATTATGGGTGTGCCTAGATAGCGCTTTAATATATTGGGTAATGTTTTAATCCCATAATATTCCATGTAAGGTGCATATGAGGTTATCCTAATCACACTATGTTATGATTAATTGGTGGTTAACCTTGACTTAGGCTTATGATTCCATGTTTTAAGTTGTTTCCACATTCCCATGTTGACTTTATACTAACATGTCATATCATGCCTCATTTTTCATGATTATTATTCTCACATATTATGTTATATTATTATGCATCTTGTATCACATGTATTAATTTACCCTATTCCATTATTTTTTATTCCCTTACTGGGAATTATATCTCACCCCTTTCTTATGTATGTCCCCAAGCTGTCTTGTGCAGTTTCAAAAGCTTTAGAAAATTAGAAACTTGTTAAGGAAGTTTTCAATAATGTTGTTATATCCATGTATCAAGTTCTAGGTTATATAACTAATTACCAAAGACACTATATTCATGATATTTTGGGATTTTATCATGTGTCCCTTTATGTAATAAATCATAAAATAAATTGTATTAAAAATATGGGTTTTCATACTACTTTTACAAGCTCTAATAAATGATATTTGTAAGGGAAATTTATTTTTATTGAGGTTATGGTTTATCCCTTATACATCAATTATATCTCATAAATATCCTTAATATACACTAATTATAATGGTAACTTTATAATGTTTATATTACTAATGGTCATAATGTCAAGTGGTCATATTGCCTAATGTTTATATAATGACCATATTTACTCTTACTTCCAAAATTCATTCTAACCAATCCCCTAAAAAATACTTCTCATTTTTAGTTCTTTTAATATATTTATTTTGTTGGCTGTATTATTTTTATTTTTTACTATTCTTGTTATAGTTGTGATTTTTATTGGATAAATTTTCCTGGAGACATTTACAATGTACTTACATTATTTATCTTTTTATATTGCATGTTTTTATTTATTGTGGTCTTAATAAATTTGTAGCTTTAATTTTTATTATGTTGTATATAATAGAATTTGTTTATTTATTATTATAATTTATTAATTATTACATGATCCCTATACAAACCTTTCATCAAACTCTGTATCTATATCATAACCATTCTTTCTTTAGTGACAACAACATATTCAGCATTTATAATAGAAAATGTCACATTCTTCTTCAATTATAACACCCAAATCACAGTTTTCCCACCATAGGTATAAATATAACATATCATACCTATTTTTTATCCACATCCTCAACCAAGTAATCATAAAAATATCCCTATAAAGGGATCCCTACTTTAAATCATATTGACATATCCTTACTACTCATCAAGTATCTTTGCACCCACTTCATATCCTTCCAATGTTATATTCATGGATTTTACATTTACCTAGTGACAACACTCACTACATATGTTATGTTAGGTTGATTGAAAACTATTTCATATATTAAAATTTTTATTTTATATGAATAAGGTATTTTTTTCCATGTAGTCATACTTTTAATTGAAATTTAGTGACTTCTACTTTGATAACTTAAAGTGACTCATAAGAGGAATAGAAATAGATTTTACCTTGATAATTTAAACATGCTCAAAACCTCCTACATGTAGGATATATGTGATTGTTTAAATATTCAAGTGCCATGGTCTCAAATAATCATTATCCCAAGAATCTTGATCTCCTGTATAATATCCTTTATTTAAAAATATGTTGATAATTTCATCTTCAAAACATTGACCCCTTTCTCACTAGATCATGGAATGAGAATATCGTCCATATAAAATAATAGTATGATACAACAATATTTAAATTATTTGAAATAATAACACTAATACATATTTTAACTCTTATATTTATTCTTTAAAATGAATAAATCAAATTTATGATTCTACTAAATCGGTGCTTGATTCAACCCATATAGACTCTTTTTGTTTTTAAAATCACGATCCACTTTCCTGGACTCAGAAAAAACATTCAGTTACATCATATAGATATCTTCCTTCAAATCACTATAAACTAATGAAGTATTTTCATCTATCTATTTCAATTGTAATCCATATACAGCTGCAATGATAAATGGAACTTTTATAGTGTTTATCTTAACAACAAAAGAAAAAAAATCAGTGTATCCCACTCCCTCTTTATAGTGTAACCCTATAAAAACTAGTATTTCCTTATATATTTTGTTTTCATCATATTCTTCCTTGATATGATACATCCATTTGTTATTGTTTTCTTTATTACCTTCTGGTAAATTAGTAAGTTCCTATGTCTTGTTAGACTACAATGATAAAATTTTATCCTTCATCGCTAGCTCCCACTTACTTGAATCAATCACCAACATTACTTATTTTTAACACTAGGGTTCCCCACCAATAGTTATTAAAATATAATGAACATAAATTTCATAAATTTATATTGTATTATATTCCCTCATTGACCTATTAAGAGGTATCTCTATAATATGGTTAAATGGTTGATTCTCAGTCTATATAATCTTCTTTTATAGTATGCCTTCAATATTAACCTGCTCATTATAGAAGGGTTAATTTACCCCACTATCAAATTCAATATCATGTTTATCTTTAAAAATAACAAGTTCATGAAATATTACATTTCTACTTCTTATTTTCTGTTTAATTTCATCATCTAAGAAATGGAAACCTTACTCTTCATTTCTATATCTAATAAAAAACATTTTTGGGACATAGCGTCCATCTCCTCCCTAGAATTTGATTTAACATGAACATATGACAGACACACAAGAACTTTAAAATATGAAATATTTACCTTTTCCCTATTCACAACTCCTCAAGTATTTTATATCCTAATAGTAGAAATGGATCACAACTTATCAGGAATGATTCTATATTAATAGAGTTAGGACAAATCACATTGGGAAACCGAGCATTCAACCTCAAACTCCTGGAATTATCAACCAATGTTATGTTCATGTATTCAAACATTCCATTTTATTATAGTGTTCCAAGAACTGTATTCTCTATAAAAATTCCATTTTTATTGAAAACTCCATAAACTCTTAATTATTGTACTCACCGCTATTTTTAGAACTCAAATGAATCATCCTCATATTTTTTCATTTTCTAAAAGACAGTTCCATTTTTAGAATGTAAAAAACATTATACTATATTTTTTATAAAAAATATCAATACATTTTTATTTTATTCATCAATTAATTTCTAAAAATAAATTAATCTTATAAGAGGATTCACTGGTGCGAGTCCATATGCATCAAAATATATAAGCACCGGTTTTCTTTCCTTCAGTGTTTTTTATCATTTAACTAAGGAAAATTTATTCAGATTTCTAGGAATTAATATAATATTTATAGAATCCAATGTCAATCAGTTTCATATCTGTAATCATTCCCTTTGTTTCCAAAACATTCATTCAATTTTCACTCATATGAACCAACCTAGAATTCCATGGTTTGGAATATAATTATGATTTAAAAGATCCCACCTTATGATTTAAATCATCAGTCTTGTATAATGGTATACTTTTCACTCTTTATTATATAATTATAACAATGTGTATTTTTTTACATTATCCTTTCATGAATGGGGAACAAAATCCAATAGAATTGCGTTTTCTAATGAATGTTAATGTTTTCCCAAATTCCGTGATAATATCTAAATTATTCAACATAAAAAAATTTACATTTTTTTTTTAATTTTTATATAATATTTTCCGAAAATATTAATAGGGTCATCTTCATTGATATGTACCTTAAAAAAATTTCCTAGAATGAAATTATGTAGACAATCCTTCTCATTTATTGAATTAAAGGAATCATTAGAGTCTAATATCCATGACTCCAAAAAAACTATCAACATTGCGAACTAGTCCATCCTTATAGTTATCTATAGTAGTGTTCATTGATTTATTATTTCAATCCTTTTGTGTTGCCTTGTGGTAATTATTAATGTGTCCCTTCTTCTCACAACACCAACATGTGGGACCTTCTCCTTTGTATTTATCATAGATCAATCATTTTGACTTTGATTTTCCTATCAAGCTTTTTTGATTTAATTATTTTCCCTCTACCTTTAACATTCATAAAAATTCTATGTAATATTATCCATTATCTTATGTGAATATATTTACTTAGGATTAGATCATGAACCTCATTTAATTTCAATTTTGATGTTCTACTTTGACTACTCACCAATGTGACTGTAAAATCCAAAAGAAATGACATCAATGATAGGAGAAGCAATACATTGGTTTCATATAAGAAATCAATTTGTACCAAACTCAACTAGATTTATATAATATGATTAGTGATAGAATTACATTTATCTATTTTCAGGTTGAAAATTTTAATAATCAGAAATATATTTTTTATACAGAAGTCTTATTTACATATTTGACAATGACATCATAAATCATATAGTGTTCATCTCTTCCTTTGTATTTAAAAAAAATTCACATAAACATCAGGGGTAAAATTCCTAAGGCTAGTCGTTCTAACTGATCCCAATATATATTTGAAATTGTTACTAGTTTTCCCTTTATCAGTAGTAGGTTTATCTTTTTTCTAATATATATACTCTTTATTCTGCATCTTCCTGAAGTCGAAGTAATTTCTGTTAAATTTTTTGATCTTCACCTTTCCTTTATTTATTTTAATTATTCATGAAAATTTTATAATTTAAACCTAAAATAGGATTGGATAACACTTATTTTTGAAATTAGAAAATAAGAAATTTTAAAATAAAAAATTATGTGGTTTGGGTAGAATACCCTACATCCACAAAGGAGAGATAAAATTTACTATTTATAAGGTTTTTTATAATGACTTTTGGTATAATAGATCCATAAATATTATAATAATTGAGAACATATTTAATGAATGATAAATAAACATGCATTAAATTTCCAAGTTGAAGCAACTTTTCATGTCTTATAAATATTATAGATCATCTATGTAAACACTGATGTGAAAGTATTACTTCCAAGTATCCATGAATAGACCACATGAAAAGTATATTTATTTTACTCAATGTGAACCCCATGTGAAATTTTCAATAGAACACCATGTATACCCTCGTTATTTTTCAAAAAAAACCTAGGGACCTCTGATCCTGAAACTTATTTTTTTTTTCAAAAGAGGGTGGGGGTAACCCCTAAAACCCCTCACGACCTTAATGTCAAGTTTTAGTGGTAGAATTAGGGGCTCAGCATACAATTTTAACCACATCAAATCAGTCTCCACATATCCTAACACACTCAACCTTGTTTCCAATTTGAATGTGGTCACTTGTTCTAAAAATTCCCCATGTAGTATTTTTTAGGTCAAATTCTTTTAAAATTGTATTTTTCACAAATTTAATATTTTCTGATGGAATTAGGAACTAAACTAGTCAAAAAAATAAATGATATTTTTTCAAGAATCATAAAAAAGTATTTTTCAGCTAGACCTGTACATGGTTCGTGTATGTTGGATTCAAAATAGAGAAAATTTTACTCATTAATTAATTGAATTTGGTTGGTTTGACACTGGACTAGACCATTTATTAATCAGTCCTTGAAAAAGGGCTGATTAAAAACCCATTTAGATTTTATTATCTCATTTCTAAATCTTGCCTTAAAATATTATTAAATTAAATAAATTACATATATAATTAATAAATCATACTATATTGTAAAAAATATATAATATAACTTAATTAGGTTAGGTGGGATACATATTGAGACATGTATTAAGGCTCGATCCCAACCCTATAATCAATCTGGCTTTAAATTTACATTTTTTTAATAATCGGGAATAAAACATTAGGCCCTATTAGGCACCCAAATTAATAAATTCAAAACATTAACAAATATTAAATAATATACCAATGTGAATTTGAAATTAATTCTAATGGTAATAAAAAAAGTTCATTATTTATACCCCAAATTCAAGATCAAATAATCATTATTCAAAATATTAGAATTTAAAAAATTATTATAACTCACAGAAAAACATAAATTAAAAATGAAATTTTTTTAAACATATAAAGTTTCAAGTTTTTATTTTTATTAATAATATAATTTAAAACATTATTATAAATATCTTCATTCCATTTATTAATCAAATATTAGTAGTTCAATTTTTTATTATTGCATTTGAGTCCTAGATAATGAGAAAATTTCCTTATTTTTTAACAGACCCCCCCCCCCAACCATTCAAGTTGTAAGCTTCACAACATAGTGTTGGGAAGCCTAAATAAAAACTAATAAAATCAATGGATTCTTGAACAATATTTCATTAGAAATTTGTATCCACCAGTAGTTCAACGCTGAGGAATTTAAAATATTGGAACTTCTTGCTTTGTCTTAGAGCACCAGAATTAGGTAGACTACTACACCCTAATAACCACTTCTAAGAAACACACCATTTACCCACTTAAACTCAAAAGTAAAGGTAGCTCAATAGGAAAAGGTAAATATACACACAAGATTATATGGTTTATAATTTTCTTCAACTTACATAGGATAACACTACAAACTCTTATATTTATAAAATACAAGGATATGAATCATTATAGATAACTAACCTATGATTTAACTTTATATAATTAAAATTACACCACCACAACTAGATCCACCTCTATTTTATAAAGGTAATTATCCAATATAACCAGTTTCACTAACCTCTGAGAATCACGATAAACCATCTATAAACTTCACCTATTTATAGAATCCATCACTATCTCAACCATTGTAGTTGGTTTACTGTTCACCAAAACCAAAGAACAGTCTATTAAAATCATTGTTATCTCACTATCTTTCACTAAATGAATTTTCATACTAAATATTTATGTTTTTGCTGCTCTAACAAGATAAAAGTGAACTACCTTAGTCTTAACTTCTTGTGAGTAAAATCTGGTAATGTAAAGAAGATTCAAAATCCCTACAATCTCCCACATGAATATTTATTCAAGTAAAATATTTGGTATTTACCAACACTTTGGGGAAAACCACATCCTCATTCCATGTACATACAGTGTTCTCCAACTTTCTTTATTTCTTTCAAGCCCCAATAAGTAAGAGTGTTTCCTTAGACTCTCTTGTACTAACGCCTTTATGAACATATTTGTTATATTTTTCTTCCCTAGGATATTTTATAGTTCTAACATTTTTTTATAAAGTAGTGTGTGGGTGAAATATAATTGTAGGTCAATAAGTTTCATTCATAAATAAAATTGAGGATTCTAGGAATTGTGGATAATACTCTGACTATCACAGAATAACATTCTTATTTCATATTCTTTTATGATATCCTTCATCAATAACTTTAACCAGACAAACTATTGTTTAGTTTATATAGAAGAAACATAATCTGCTTCCATCACAGACAAAGTATCCACCAGTTATAGCTGATACATAAAAATGATCATTTTTCCACCAAATGTAAACACAAAACTCAGTGTTCTTTTCTGAGTATCTGAATCACCAAAAAAATATGCATAAAAACCTTATAGGGGATTATCCTTTATAAAGTAGACTTTTTTATATACTATTCCCTTCAATTATCATATGATCCACTTCACAGCTTCCTAATGAGCATTCCTATGGTTAGACATAAACTGAGTTACTACTTCCATGATAAAGGAAATTTCATGTTGCATATAAATCATTGCATACAGCAAGCTTCTGAAATCTAGATCATACTATGATTTTTCTATATATTTTACCTCAACTTACATTGAAGGTGACTATACCTTAGATAATTTGAAGTTTTTGGTAAGAGGGGTTCTAATGGATTTTCATCTGGTCATACCAAATTTCTCTATGATCTTCCAATTTTATTCTTTTTGGGATGACACCAAAGTATCTAATTTACAATCCCTTTCTATCCTCATCCCCTATGGATAAGATATTTCATTTTAAAATATTTGGAATCTTACTCTTCATCTCCTGGATCTATTGAATTTCCAGACCCACCAACAACATGTTATCTGCATAAAGTAAAAGTAAAACATAAGTCTCATAAATCCATAACTTATAATAATAGATATGAATATATTTTCTCCTCATAAACCTTATTTATCCATTAAATCCACATATTTTAGTTTTGCTAGTGAAATGATTATTTCAAGACATAGAGACTTTGATTCAATTTTCAAAAAAGGCCCTTCTTCTGATGATCTTCAAAACCCATGGGTTTTTTCATTTAGATATCCTCCTCTAAATCTCTATGAAGAAATGAAATATTTACATACATCATCTTTAATTGTGTATAAAAAAAATAAAAAATGATTATCCCCATCTAGATTTTTAGAATCTGAAATATGCTGAGTCAAAGGGGATTTTGAAGTGTTTTGAAGATGCTGAATGTACTAAGAAGAAGTTGGTTTAGATGTAAGAAGGTTTTCTTAAGTGTTTTCTTTTTTTATAGAATAAATAAATTATCATTGTTGAGATCATAAATCACTTAATGTTATTTCCTTCCTTAAAAAAGTGATTGGATGGAGTGTCCAATGGACAAAGGTCACTAGACCAAATCTAATGGCTCAAGGATGATGAGTCGGGACTTTCAGGCCAAGGAAAATGGTTGTAGTATGGAACCAAAGGTTTCCACCATGTCATCAGACAAATATTTTCATACAAATTAAATATTTTTATGCCTAGTTATATTTTCATTAATGGTTTTATATCATAATTATGTTTTTTATTCAAAATAAAGTTTATTAAAATTTAAAATAAAAAAATTAATGCTTTTTTTGTTCCTAAAATATGAAACATCATGATTATAGAAATTTTTTCTAACCCAATCTTGATTAAAAAAGGTGATTTAGGTTTAATGGTATAAATTTAGTGCTATGAATTTTTGTGAAGTACACCAAACAGATGCTATATGACAA
Source organism: Viscum album (assembly GCA_963277665.1). Classification (NCBI taxonomy): domain Eukaryota; kingdom Viridiplantae; phylum Streptophyta; class Magnoliopsida; order Santalales; family Viscaceae; genus Viscum; species Viscum album. The sequence goes on along the minus strand of OY728139.1, from coordinate 124,467,705 downwards.
AGGTATAGTTGTGAAAAGTTTAAAACATAAAGTAACTAAGTTATATGAATCCACATTCAAGGTTTATGAAGATATGTAGTTACAACAACAAAAAAAGTGTCATTATTTAGATATATATAAGAAGTATTCTAGTCATGGGGATTTTGAATAAAGTATCAATAAAAGGACTTTGAGCAATATCATTAAGAAGATTCAATCAAACTAACTTTTTTCATCCAACAGGATCTAATGGACAGGCCAAAGTTCATCAGCCAGAAAAATGTTTTCAAATTCCTCTAAATGATCTATTCTATGTTCATTGGGAAAAATAATGTTTTCCTTTATAAAAATTCTATCGAATGGACTTGTAAAAAAATTGAAAGTGAAGATGTTACTGATTCATAGAATAGATGTGTCTTTATGAAGTTCATTGGATAAAGGTTTCTAAGTGAAGGAAATGAAAGAATGTTTCCAAAGTATGACATTAGATAGAGGAAGTGTCTTTTGAAACATTTTCATTTTTTTCCTATGAAGTTATAAAGGAAAACCAGACATATATTTTAACTATAAGGAAGAAGTGTTAGGAAGTTGTACCATACATATGTTTGAAGATATTTATAAATTATTTTTAAAGTAATTAATGCAATGATGTTGAGTTGGATGTTCAATGTTTCAATTGTCATAGAGGTAAAATCATTATTCTCACCGATGTTGTAGGATGTTTGAAGAAAAATATTGATGTTGATATTTAATAAAAATTCCTTAAATGAATATTGTCTCTTATCTTTTAGGAAGATTGAATGTGGTCAACCAAATGAAACATTGAGTTGGATGTTCAAATTTTGATAGGTATATTATAATTTGAATGGATCTCTCCTTACTTCAATTATGAAGGAAATCAACCTATTTAAAGGGGTAAAGATTCATTGAGTTTAGTTGTTGAAGCTGGTCAAAGTGTTTCAGAAGTGTAGAGACAATATATAACATCCCACCCATCACTCATTGGCTTGGTAAGAGGCATTAGGTGTTACTGGACTTATGTTAAATCCTTAAGACACTAAAGGATGTAAATAAATTCCAGGGGCATCAAGAAATTTTTTTTGAGTACTTTTCCTCTGATAGATAAACATCCAAACCGCAAAAAAAACAAAAAACTCACTATATGATACATGAATATGAAATACAACTTGAAACGTGAACAATCCAAAAAATATATCATAGTACAAGTGAAACAACCAAAGGAATAAAAAACCCAAAGACACAAAACACATCCAACTAGAAACTCCTAACCTGCTCCAAGATCCAACTCCAAAATCCATGCCCACGATATCAAAAATCATCACTAAAGAAGTGATATACCTTTCCTTTACCTGAGTATCGATAGATAACGTCTATAAATGAAAAATAGTTCCCAAGAATTGGTGAGTCTAAACTCTGTAGGATTTACCCAATGACTTCCCAACTAACGACACTAGGATAAAACTTGTTAGCACATTTATATAAAACAATTTAAAATAGTTAAAAACATTTCATATCAAATCCAAAACTCATTTTACATGGAATTAAATAAAATAATAATTTACAACCATTCTCAATTACATTTGGCATACCCATTCTATGATTCAATGCATCCACACATACACACATGAATTCATAGGTGATAGTTCTATACTCATGATTGGTCTCTCGTTGATCTAAAAATTCATCATAAGGTAACCAATATGAGGTTCCCCAATGGTAAACAATCCTTCCATAGGGTCGTATCTAATGAAAATTAACCCACAACAACAATGTATTCTAAACCCCATGCCAAACCATTTCACATAAAACCTTTCATTATTTAAAAATTTTCAACCAATATTTTCCATGTATCAAATCAAAACAATAATTTTAAAATTTTCATCAAATAGGATCTTCCAAAAAACCATCCAATTACCAAAATTTCTCAAAAACATCGTAAAAGTTCTTTCTAACAATAATATCACAATAATAATAATAAAAATTCAAGAAAAAAAATTATTTAAATCTAATCCTTATAGTTTTAATCAAGTTAAGTCAAGAGAGATTCCACCTACCTCACAACGGTTGATGAAAATGAAGAACATAAAATATAACTCCCCGACCCCAGTTATCCAGAGTCGGTGCATTATTACATAACATTGGCATGATCACAAAATATCAAGTCTCAAAAGACAGATTAGTTTAGTAATCTTGGAAACACTAGATATATTTATAAGTCTTACATTACATCATAAAGTGAAAAAAACTATAGCAACATGGTGTCTTCATATCCCCACATACTATCCCTGCAGGTCATTCATAAATTACTTCTTCACATCCTAGGAAAAATAAAACATTGAAAGGGGTAAGCTCAGATGCTCAGTAAGGATAACAATATAGTGGAAACTTTCATAAATAATCATAAACATTTAAGGCAATATATAACTAAAACAAAAGCCTTTTAAACTTGAACTTCAGCATAATATGGAAAAGGTAAAATGAAATAATTAGATTTACTTATTCACATGGATATTATACTAGTCTAATAACCACATGCAATATCAATAATCACTTTAATAATGATGGAATGCATAATGCCAGACAACCATAACCACATAGTCAAGGCCATGTGCCAAGATTACAAATAAGATTTTGTCAAGGCCTTATTCCAAGACACTAGTTTGTCTCGTGAGACCTACCGATGCATCGAGGAGCTATAGAGGGCTCCACCTGTCACTTACTAAGTCCAATGCATTCCTCATATGAAAAGTTTGAATCATAACATAAACATTCATATTAAAACTAGCATACGAAATGTCAATAATTTAACCACAAACCATGAATGGTATAAAAATAGCACATCCACAGTCAAACATAACTCATTCAATACAATATGTAAGATTGTATTGTATCAGATTAACCTCAATCGATAATAATTAAGGATATTGACATAGATTAAAATAATCATAAAACTATTGAGAGAAATATCCCCCTTTTTCTTGAAAACATTTAAAAGTCACACTATCTGTCAAGAATCCATTTAAAATAGATTTTTGAATCAAAGTGTCACATATCACTTTGAAACTTTTAAAAGGTATTTTGATTTGAAAACTTTAATGTCCATATAAATAAATCCTTAAAAACATTTTTAAAACATGGACATTAATGAGAAATAATTAGAATAATAAATATTTAAAACATTTTAAAATGATATTTTAGTTAGAGTTCCTAAACAAAAGAGAAAAACTTTAATACAAATAATTGAGGTAATAAAAACTTCGTAATATTATGAGAATAAATGTATTCATGATATATTATTTCAAAGTATATTATATACACCATATAAAAGTGATTTGGTGTATAACAACAAAGGAGTCTCAATGGAGTGTAAATTGAGATGAAATCTCTACTAAAGGTCGTATCCTTAGGTTAAGGATAAATCAACGACATAATTATGTGTGAAAAATATAAATACACTCAATATTATTGGATATTTAGTGTAAAAAAATCAAAGTACATTCACACATATTCTGGTAAAAACAACACCAATGAATTAGATGTTTAACTCAATAAATGGAGATTGAATTAAAATTACTCTTATCAAGTTCATATCAATGACCTGAAATTTTATCAATGGAGTGATTATGTGTATCAAAAGTATATCCACAGAAAGGGGAGTGAAAATTATGACATAAGAAAATAAATATTGATTCCACACATAATCTTGTAGTAAAATAATCATTGAAGTATGTGTAAAGACGAATGAGTGAAAATTGAAATTTCAAATTCCCTTATCGATTTGGTAAATTATGAAACACACACCCATGAAATAAGGATCATACAATGATGATGTAAATATCCATAAATTAAATTATATTACACAATTAATACAATCATGGGTAGTACACACACCACATGCAATAAATAAGTGGTGAACAATGGAAATCTCAGGGAATTAAAAGTGAGATAAGAAACTCCTTACTTTGTACTTTTTCCTTGGACGAGGGTAGTTTAGCCTCCTGTATAATGGTGAGATAATTTTTATTAAATTATACAAGAATAATATACATTAATTTTATATCATATATGATCTTTTAACATTTATTTGTTAATAATATCTTAGTATTATCGTCATTTCGGGTGTTAGGTTACTCGTTTTCTTTTTTATGTTTTGTTATATAAGTCATGTTTTTTATGGATAGGTTGTATATTATTCATATAAAGAATTATATAAACTCCTTAAACCTTATTTTTAATCATAAAATGACAATTAGACTTGTATGGATACGATGGGGAATGAATCTCATCGCGTTCGTCGAGACGGTAGTCCGTACGTATGCACGAGCGATAATATCATTCTTTTGATATTAAAATCATATATAATTGGATGGTATATCATATATAAAGAATCGTTATCATGTTATACTTATTATTTACATGAATTACACATCATTATTATACCCATCCAAATAATAATTTATTGAATAACAATTACACCACGACGTGGAGACAGTAGGTCGTACGTATGCACATATGGTGACATGTCATTCAAAGGATGGATAGAATACCGAATATGGTTGTACGATATTTATAATAACATAACAGTATATAAAAGATATGGAGTTATTATTTTAGAATGGAAATAACAAATAAAGAAGAAGTTGAAGAAGAAAGGAACTTGAAAGAGGGTTGTGAAAACGTTACCTCTTCTTCGGGTTCTTCCTTTTGATTTGATCAAAAGGGCTCCTTAGGATGGATTTATGATCAAAATAATGCCTCTAGGTTGAAGTGAGGTAATATGAGAGAATATATGGGTAGGGGTTGTCTAGTCCAAAAGGCTTTTAAGGTGTAAATTAGAGAGAAGTGGGAGTACCCTTTTATAAGAGGGGTGAGGGGTGGAAAAGCTAGAAATATTATTTTATAATAAATTAATATTTGGTTAATAATGGTTCAAAAGTGGATTATTTAAATTTTAAGGTGGGGATGGGTATAAATACTTTCAACCAATATATTTTACATAGGTTTGGGTCACTATATTAACCTTATCATTTATATTTAACTCTTAGTTAAATAGTTTGACATTTACCATGTCTCTTTGTATTTTTATATTATATAGTTAATAAACTTACTATATACCTCCAAGAGACCCCCAAGTGGTCCATTAATGATACAACTATCATTATATAAGTCCTTTGGCCGAACATTAGATTTTTAGGAATATAATATCAATTAATAATATAATATTTGTTCTAAAAACTCTTTTATGTCAATTTTGACACTATTGGGTATTTTGTTTTTGATAATTTCATAACAGCATTATTACTTCGAAAAAAAATTATATAACCAATCCTAATATGTCATATTAACCTTTAAAATTAGTTGAATTCATAAAAAGTCTCAAATTACATATATTTTTATATTTATAATTTCATATTATTTTAATATTTCATTAATTAGGTAATTACTACATCACCATTGTGTCATAAATAAATTAAATTATTTAATGTTTAAAAATTATAAATAAAATACCATTATGTAGGAAATATTTTTATATTTCTAATTAATATTTATAATCAAATTTATCTTATGCATAACCCTATATTAATAATGTTTTTGTTATTAAACTTTGATTTTATCTCTTTTAATTCTTCTTTGAATTAAATGATAATAAATGTCCTAATCTAATCCAAGTTGACCTAAATGATAATATTTTATTCCTAAGGTTGTTTATGGTCGAGATAAACTTGTCCAATAGAATTAGGACACGTGTTAGGGTAATATTAATATCATTTTTACCCTTAATTACCCTATTTACTTTTAACCGTGGTAAATAAAAGTAAAAAGTTACTATTCACCAAAAAATATTTTTATCTCATTGAACCACATTTTACTCCTTGATATTGACTGTGTCTCTCGGATTTTCAAAATCCCACTCACAGAAGTAGTAAAGTTAAGTTTTATGTGAATTTCCAAATTCTCCTAGGAGGTTGGTAAAAGACGGTGAAAAGTTCAATAAAATTTTTATATATCTAAAATTATTCAAAAATAACTCCAATGAATTACATTGAACTTATATAGGTATTATGTATCTATTTTGACCTTAATTAAATTTAAATAAAATAAATAATTATTTAAATAAAAATTCAATTTTAAACTATAACTCAGTGTTTTTTCACTATTCATCAAAAATTGAATGTTTTCAGAAAAAATCCAAAAATTCACCCTAAGCTAATTTCGATAATCTGAATCTGAAAATGAAGTCCATTTTGAAAGATAAAATTTATAAAATTTGAAAAAGTGGGTATTACTATTCATAATGGCTAGTTTTATTGGTTGTGGTGTGTGTTAGAACTCGAAGTTGCGTACAACACATGCTATTGTATTATTCAAAGAGAAGCGTACCGTGGAAGCTTGGGGTGTCACATTCTCCCATCCTTAAAATAATTTTTTCCTCAAAATTTTTAAAATTGGTCTTGGGAATATAATGGAAAGTCCCACATCGGAAAAAGAGTCAATAAAACTATCACCTTAAAAGAAAGAAAGAGAAGTACAAAGGTCACCCAAGATAACTCATACTAGGATTCCATGTAGGAAAACATGGATATGGAAGATAAACTAAGTGTCAAGTTCTGATAGAGAGGGATAGAAAACATGATCATGAGAAATTTAACAACTAGAAAGCCACAAACTTGTGATGGGACAAACAGTCATTAGTTTCCCAGTAGGAAAATTATACGGACAATATTTTTTTAAGTTAAATTACATAAATATGAGGAATTAATTTATGATATTGACTAAGAAAATAAAGATATATACTTACTTTTTAAGTAGAGTTTCATTCTTTAATAAATTTCCACCACTAACTCATTTTTTTAAACGATGAGTATTCAAGAAGACTTGTTCACACTGGAAGAGCAAGAATAAACTTCTATATAATCACATGATCCACGAAGGATAAACTATATATTTACCTTGTCTTTAGAGATTAATCAAAACCAAAACGGTTAGTACAAGATATGATGATCCCCCAAAAGGATATTCCTTTAGAGAAAGAAACACTAATCTTAATTTCTAAAATTAAACCAACAATACCCCAAAGTTAAATAAATACCATTCAATAAACAATTTTCCTTAAAATACTTCAATATAATCCAAACTAATATTGAAACCCAAAACTTAGAAGAATTTGGTTAGGTAGTCTTCCACGTTAAATTGTATCTCCAAATGACACCAACTACTCTCAAAGTTACATACTTAAAAGTAATTAACCTAATCACGTATTCTCTATTATAGGTTAATCATTTCTATAAATAACCCAAATCACTATAAATCTATAATAAAAATGTAGATAAAAATCCACTATTACTCCTCAAATGAAATCCTGTAGTATTCTATTTTCCTTGTGAATATAGTGTTCCCAACAAAGCAAACATCTTCCAAAATAACATTTATCACTTAATCACCAAATCATTTTCCTATACTAAGGGTATTCATTTGATAAGACAAAAGAATCCAAATCAACTTATTATTGATCAATAAAATCATTTAACTAAAAATAATTAGTCACACTAACGAGGGACTTCACGTAGTCCTGTGGTAGGCGATAAATCTCAATCGCACTTTGATTGTGGGTTCGATTCCCATAGCTTTGTCCGATGTGACGGGTTGTCACACGGACTGTGAGTTGTCCGTTTTCAAAAACTATATTTTATAACATTAACAAAATAATATAAATTCGTCAAAATAACCATAACATAATTTTAACTAGAAATGTTATCTCATGCCTTGCATTTTCATCCCAAAATATAACAACTTGTAATTGCCTCAAACCCAATGATCATATAAAACCAAATTGTTATTTATAACTATATCCACAAGGGAAAAGATAAGTCTTCCTCAAATATCATTCTCACATGGAAAACTGCGGGGTTACAAATACAAGAGAAAATTATTCCAAATTAATCTCATCAACAAGGAGCACTAATACTTTTAAACATATTTCCAACCATTTATTTCCACATAGCTTCTTCTTTGACCAAGAAAATATCCTATAGAATAGGGCATTCACTCGGGTAATGTACAGGTCTCCTAAATTTATGGAAAATGACTGTAAATGAATTTTTGGGACCATTTTTATTTTCTTCCATAGTACTCTTCATTTTTCCTCGGCAATTCTTCACTTTATGTCCTTCTTTCCCGCACATAAAGAATTTCTTTGTTCTGTTGAGACACTTTCCTGGGTGTCTCCTTCCACATTTCCTACATGATGTAAATTTAGGATTCTTTTCTCCATGGTCTCCACTGCTGGAGCTCTTATCATTCATCACCTTTCTCTTCTTTTTTGAGTCCGGGAGTTGGTTAATATATATTTTGTTGATCATATTTTTGGAAAACTGATTTGGCATGAACAAAATATCTTTTACACCTATCAATATTCAATTTTTTGCTCATTTCCACCACCATTACCACCTTTTACATCATTATCAAAGTTACTATGACTTCCTCAGACTCCATTCATTGACTAAAACCAGAAATCATTGTGTGAGGAATATTAGTCATAAAATAATTTATAGAATATCATGACACCATATTCTCAATTTAAAACACCATAAGATTAACCAAGGTCATTTATTCTCATATTATATTAAAATAATTCAAATTGGTTTGTAAAGAAAATGCAAATTATCATAAGCATATCCCCTAGGAGTGTCGTAACCAAGAGTGCAGCAAGGCCCGTTGTCGTGCACCAGTTCTCATTCAATTTTAGCTCAAAGCGGTGTTTTCAGGTTTTACCCCTAGGTACATATGTGCCAGAGCCACCTCTACCTTCTCGTATCCAGACAGGGATGTATTTCTTGGAAAACTCACAAAATCTATACAATAGAAAAATTCTAGGAAGTTCTTCTATACTAATCCTCAAAGTCTATCTTAGGGTTATGTGCTCTAATCAGAGTTTATCTAAATCTAGTTTCCAAGGTTTGTACTAAACATCCTCTAATACCAACTGTAACGCCCCAACCCTAGTTACCCAGAGTTAGTGCATTATTAAATAACATTGGCATGATCACAAAATTTCATGTCTCGAAAGACCGATTAGTTTAGTAGTCTTGGAAACACTAGATATATTTATAAGTCTTACATTACATCATAAAGTAAAAAAACTACAACAACATGTTGTCTTAATATCACCTCATACTATCCCTGCAGGTCATTCGTAAATTACTTCTTCACATCCTAGGAAAAATAAAACATTGAAAGGGGTGAGCTCAGATGCTCAGTAAGGATAACAATATAGCAGAAACTTTCATAAATAATCATAAACATTTAAGGCAATATATAACTAAAACAAAAGCCTTTTAAACTTGAACTTCAAAATAATATGGCAAAGATAAAATTAAATAATTCCATTTACTTATTCACATGGATATTCTACTAGTTTAATAACCACATGCAATATCAATAACCACTTTCATAATGATGGAATACATAATTCCAGACTACCATAACCACATAGTCAAGGCCTTGTGCCAAGACTAAAAATAAGATTTTGTCAAGGCCTTGTTCCAAGACACTAGTTTGTCTCATGAGATATACCGATGCATCGAGGATCTATATCGGGCTCCACCCATCACTTACTAAGTCCAATGCATTCCTCATATGAAAAGTTTGAAACATAACATAAACATTCGTATTAAAACTAGCATACGAAATGTCAATAATTTAACCACAAACCATGAATGGTATAAAAATAGCACATACAGAGTCAAACATAACTCATTAGATACAATATGGAAGATTTTATTGTATCATATTAACCTCAATCGATAATAACGAAGGATATTGACATAGATTAAAATAATCATTAAACTATTGAGAGAAATATCCCCCTGTTTCTTGAAAACATTTAAAAGTCACACTATTTGTCAAGAAGCCATTTAAAATAGATTTTTGAATCAAAGTGTCCCATACCACTTTGAAACTTTTAAAAGGGATTTTAATTTTAAAACTTCAATGTCCATATAAATAAATCTTTAAACCCATTTTTAAAACATGGACATTAATGAGAAAGATTTAGAATAATTAATCTTTAAAACATTTTAAAATGATATTTTAGTTATAGTTCCTAAACAAAAGAGAGACACTTGAATACAAATAAATGAGGTAATAAAAACTTTGTAATATCATGAAAATAAAGGGATTAATGATATATTATGTCAAAGTACATTATATACACCATATAAAAGTGATTTAGTGTATAACAACAAAGGAGTCTCAATGGAATGTAAATTGAGATGAAATATCTCATAAAGGTTGTATCCTTAGGTTAAGGATAAATCAAAGACATAATTATGTGTGAAAAATATAAATACACTCAATATTATTGGATATTAAGTGTAAAACAATCAAAAAACATTCACGCATGTTCTGGTAAAAACAACACCAATGAATTAGATGTTTAACTCAATAAATGGAGATAGAGTTAAATTTACTCTTATCAAGTTCATATCGAGGACTTGAAATTTATCAATGGAGTTATTATGTGTATAAAAAGTATATCCCTATAAAGGGGAGTGGAAATTATGACATAAGAAAATAAATATTGATTCCACACATAATCTTGGAGTAAAATAATCACTGAAGTATGCGTAAAGCCGAATGAGTGGAAATTAAAATTTCAAATTTCTTTATCGATTTGGAAACTTACAAAACATACACCCATGAAATAAGGATCATACAATGATGATGTAAATATACATAAATTATATTATATTACATAGTGAATACAATCATGGGCAGTACACACACCACATGCAATAAATAAGGGGTGAACAATGGAAATATCACGGAATTAAAAGTGAGATAAGAAACCCCTTACTTTGTACTTTTTCCTTGGAAGAGGGTAGTTTATCCTCATGTATAATGTTGAAATAATTTTTATTTAATTATACAAGAATAATATACATTAATTTGATATCATTTATGATCTTTAACATTGCTTTGTTAATAATATCTTAGTATTATCGTCGTTTCGGTTGTTAACTTACTCGTTTTCTTTTATATGTTTTGTTTCATAATTCTTGTTTGTTATGGATAGGTTGTATATTATTCATATATAGAATTATATCAAGTCCTTAAAAATTATTCTTAATCATAAAATGAGAATTAAACTTGTATGGATACGATGAGGAATGAATCTCATCGCGTTCATGGAGACGGTAGCCCGTACGTACGCACGAGCGATAATATCATTATTTTGATATTAAAATCATATATAATTGGATGGTATATAATATATAAAGAATAATTATCATGTTATACTTATTATTTACATGAATTACACATCATTATTATACCCATACAAATAATAATTTATTTAATAACAATTACACCACGACGTGGAGACGGTAGGCCGTATGTACGCACCTATGGTGACATGTCATTCAAAGGATGGATAGAATACTGAATATGGTTGTACCATATTTATAATAACATCACAGTATATTTAATATACTTGAGTTATTATTTTAGAATGGAAATAACAAATAAAGAAGAAGTTTAAGAAGAAAGGAACTTGAAAGAGGGTTGTGAAAACGTTACCTCTTCTTCGGGTTCTTCCTTTTGATTTGATCAAAAGGTATCCTTAGGATAGCTTTCGGATCAAACTAAGGCCTCTAGGTTAAAGTGAGGGAATTTTAGAGAATATTTGGGCAGGTTTTGGAAGATCCAAAAGGCTTTTAAGGTGTAAATTAGAGAGAAGGGGGAGTACCTTTTTATAAGAGGGGTGAGGGGCACCATTGGAAAAGTTAGAAATATTATTTTATAATAAATTAATATTTGGTTTATAATGGTTAAAAAGTGGATTATTTAAATGTTAAGGTGGGTATTGGTCTAAATTATTTCAACCAATAGATGTTAGACAGTTTTAGGTCACTATATTAACCTTATCATTTATATTTAACTCTTAGTTAAATAGTTTGACATTTACCATGTCTCTTTGTATTTTTATATTATATAGTTAATAAACTTAATATATACCTCAAAGAGACCCCCAAGTGGTCCATTAAGGATACACCTATCATTATATAAGTCCTTTGGACGAACCTTATATTTTTATGAATAGAATATCAATTAATAGTATAATATTTGTTTTAAAAACTCTTTTATGTCAATTTTGACACTATTGGGTATTTTGTTTTTGATAATTTCATAACAGCATTATTACTTCGAAAAAAATTTATATAACCAATACTTATATGTAATATTAACCTATAAAATTAGTTTAATTCATAAAAAGTCTCAAATTAAATTTATTTTGATATTTATAATATCAATTATTTTAATATTTCATTAAATAGGTAATTATTGCATCATCATTGTGTCATAAATAAATTAAATAAATTAAATTCTAAAAATTATAAATAAAATACCATTATGTAGGAAATATTGTTATCGTTCTAATTAATATTTATAATCGAATTTATCTTATCAATAACCCTATATTAATAATGTTTTAGTTACTAAACTTTGATTTTATCTCTTTTAACTCTTCTTTGAATTAAATAATAATAAATGTCCTAATCTAATCCAAGTGGACCTAAATGATAATATTTTATTCCTAAGGTTGTTTATGGTAGAGATAAACTTGTCTAATAGAATTAGGACATGTGTTAGGGTAATATTAATATCATTTTTACCCTTAATTACCCTATTTACTTTTAATCGTGGTAAATAAAAGTAAAAAGTTACTATTCACCAAAAATTATTTTCATCTCATTGAACCACATTTTACTCCTTGATATTAACCATGTCTCTCAGATTTTTGAAATTCCACTCACAGAAGCATTAAAATTAAGTTTTATATGAATTTCCAAATTCTCCTAGGAGGTTGGTAAAAGACGGTGAAAAGTTCAATAAAATTTTTATATATCTAAAATTATTAAAAAATAACTCCAATGAATTACATTGAACTTATATAGGTATTATGTATCTATTTTGACCTTAATTAAATTTAAATAAAATAAATAATTATTTAAATAAAAATTCAGTTTTAAACTATAACTCAGTGCTTTTTCACTATTCATCAAAAATTGAATGTTTTCAGAAAAATTCCAAAAAATCACCCTAAGCTAATTTCGATAATCCAAATCCGAAAATGAAGTCCATTTTGAAATATAAAATTTATAAAATTTAAAAAATTGGGTATTACTATTCATAACGGCTATTTTTATTGGTTGTGGTGTGTGTTAAAACTCGAATTTGTGTACAACACACGCTACTGTATTATTCAAAGAGAAGTGTACCGTGGAAACTTGGGGTGTTACATAAAAACGGTCCTCTAAATTCGGGCTTAGATTTTCTTTCCTTTAATAGATCAAACCATAAACATAAAAATTACCATCAAGGAAAATGGATCTATCTATAGCATATTATATTTAAGGTTTTGGGAATGAGAATGAGAATATATCTATTAAGAACAGAAAAGAACAAAGACTTACCAGTGAATTTTGATCTCTAACAGCTCTGAATCGGCTAAAAATTACTCTCAGACCAAAGGGAATCACCTCTCAAGCCTTGGGATGAAAATTAATTCAATATTTAAAAATATTAGGAAATTAAAAGGGGTATTGAGACTTAATCCCATTTAGATGCATAATTTTTGGATTTAAAACTACATGGTGTGTGATTAGGGTGTATATTTAGTTAAATTGTGTTCTAACTGTGGATGAGCTATTATCTCAAGAAAATCCATCGCATGGTTGGATTGCATAGTCAAAAAACCATGCACCAACTATTATCTCAAGAAAATCCAACGCATGGTTGGATCGTATAGTCAAAAAAAACATGCACCAACTATTATCATCCCCTCTGTACAACATCTCATGGTTTACCATAGAAATTTACATGGTTTTTTTAAACCATACACCAACTGGGTGGAGATACTTTCCATCCTGCCATAATTTGTAGGGTTTCCTATAAGGGGTAGATGGTTTTTACTAATCATGCCCAAAATGTTCACCTATAGAAAAGCCTCCAAAGAATGAAAGAAACCTCACTGAACATCCAAAAACATAACCTGTTCATTATATATACTCAAAATTCATAAATAAGATGTCAAGTACCAAAAAAATGAGGTTGATAAATTCTCCTCACTATTAGTCTTTCCATCCCCAGAAAGTAGAAACCGTAGTTTTATTATAATAGTTCAGACCACAAATCCAACATTTCCTTTTCATGATCCTAAGTTTCTTCCTAAATCTGTCCATATTTCTATAAATCCTACACTAGAATGATGATTTTCCCATGCAATACTTTCTCTTTACTATCCCCAATATATACTACCACATGAATCAATGTAGAATCCAGCTCTAGAAAAACATGATCCCATCGAATCACATGGTTAAGATTAGTTTTTTACTTCTTAAATTGAAATACATGAAACATATTGTGCACTAAATGAAAAATTGGTGGAAAATCCAACTGATACTCCACCTCATTAACTCATTCAAGTATCAAAAAAGGTCATATGTATGAAAGAGAAAATTTTCCCTACTTACCAAAAAGACGATTCCCAAGCCTTGTATAGATTCTAAAAAACACATGATCTTATAATGATTGTAATCCATCTCCATCCTCTTTGTTATAAACTTAATCTTTTTTATTATCTATTACACAAGGATGGGTATAACTAGTGAAGTCTCATAAGTTTCTACCCAAAAAAAGTGGAGAATGAAAATTACAAAGAATTATTCAAAATGATCCATATATATCAAGTCTTGATAACTATTATGGTATGAGAAATACACTAATGGTATGTGATCCTCCCATGAGCCACCAAAATCCATTACACAATCCCTAATCATGTCCTATAACATTTGGATAATCCTTTAGTATTTTCCATTTGTTTAGGATTATACACAATGCACATAGTCAATTGAGTACCAAGGGATTGATGTACAGATTTATAACAATGAGACATAAACTTGGGGTCTTGATCAGTTACAATCAATACTGGAATGCCATGCATCTTTAAAACTTATTAGATATAGATTTTGGACAAGTCCTCCACTATATGAGATTTTTTAATAGGGATAAAATGAGCCTAATTCAAGAATCAATACACAATTACCCATCAGGAATCATGTTTATTTACTGTTATTGGTAAACTTGTCATAAAATCCATGGTTATCTTCTCCCACTTCCATGTAGGAACTAGTAAAGACTGCAACATGACCGCTGTTTGTTGGTGTTTCTCTTTAGCCTGCAAATAAGTGAGGCATCTAGAAACATACTCCACCACCACCCTTTTCATGTCAACCCAAAAAAATGTTCTTTAATTACTCTATACATATTTTGAATTCCTGGATGAATAGCCTATTTTGAATAGTGGTAAGCATTAAGAATTTTTTCCTCTCAAAATTTAACTCCCTTATAGCTTTCATCCCTCAATGGTCTCCCCACCATTGATTTTTAACCTCATAGTAACACATTTAAGATTAAATATATAATCCTATTTTACATGATGATACAAATAAAGAACAAAAAAATGAAAATAAAATAGTAACATCCCCTTGGTCGATACAATCTAGGTGCATATCTACTATGACTGACATCATCTTCCATTGATCTGAAGCTTCTTTATGCAACTAATTTTATGAATTCATTCTTAATGAATTTTCCACCAAATTTCGTTTACTTAGTGTATACATCGAGTTTATGTCAAACATTTAAAGGTATTCTATCTATCTCACTTTCCCTGGATTCAAATATATTTGTGATAAAATGTGTTTCAAGCTCTTATGGTCTATAAACACCATAAATTTCTCACCAAAAATATATTGATGCCATGTATTCAAAGAATGGACTACACCAGCTAATTAAAATTCATTTGTTTGGAATATCTTCTCATGTAAACATAATTTTCATGAGCCATAGGTAACAATATGATCTCTCTACATGAGAACACATCCCTACCCATATCTCAATGCATCAAAAAATATTACATAGTCCAGTCCAGACTCTAGAAATGTGAGAATGGGGGCCAATGTAAGTCTAACCTTAATCTCTTGGAAGGATTTATAACATTCATCATTCCATTGGAAAGAAACAACTTTCCTAATCAAAGTTTTAATCGGTGATTCCAACCATGAAAAATTACATACAAAACATCTATAGTATCCCAGTAAGACAAAGAAACTACATATCTCAAAGACATTATTTGGTGGTTATCAATAGATAAAAACATATATCTTTTCAAGATATATAAAAACACCTTTTTCATAAATGAAATGGTCAAGGAAACATATCTCTTATATCCAAAAATCTAAATTTGATAACATGTAATATAGAAAATGATCTCATAAGATACGTAACACTATATCCAAGTGTTTCTCATGATCCTTTTTTTGTCCTAAAATACACCAATATACCTTCCATAAACACCACCATAAATGAATCCAGATACCTTTGAAATATTTTATTCACCAATGCCATAAATTTGGTTGGTGCATTCATAAAACCAAACACTAAACCAAATTCATAGTTTAGCATTGGTTTTTAACAGTGGTTCAGTAAACCAAATATAAAAAAAATTGTAAAGATTTCATGGTGATTTTTAAAAAATTGCTATTAAATTTTAACCATTTATTAAAAAAACACAATTTCTCCCATTATCCCTCCCCCCAAGACCTTTTCACCATGCTCCCCCCCCCCCAAATACTTCTTAATTTCTTTCCCCCTCACTGATACTAGCCATAGTCGGTGCCCCTTTCCCACAATCCCCCTGAGTCTGAGCGGTCATCGTTTTTTCCCTCAAACAACCCTATCACTTCCTCTATTCACTATCCCTTGATTTGAGGCATGTTTTATGTGTTAATTTGGTGATTTGAGGTTATTATCACCCTATACACACCTCCATTGATCGGTTTATTGGTTCTTACTAAAAAAAATTCATTGGTTTGGATTTTATTTCGATATTTCAGAGGATCATCGTGGAATCACCCAATTCTCTTGGGGATTCTATTCATCCATGGTAGAGTACATCTTGGGGTAGTGTTTTTCGGTGTTATGTTATCATTTAATTAAGGTATGATGTTCATGAGACTTTTGTAAGTTTTTTCCTAATTTTGGTTTTAATTTATCTATGGTGTTCATGTGGTTTCTATGGTGGATATATCTCTATTTTTTCATACATTTTTTTACGTATTTATAATTCATACTTGCACTGAACATGAAAACAAAATTAGTATAATTTAAATTTTTTGATGTTGATGGTTCTATTTTCCATTAAGGCTACTAAATATTGATCATTGAATTATCTCAAGATAATTATCCAACTAGATAATGAACTTTTCATATAAAGCCTTCTTATAATTATGTTAGGTATCAACTCTCATTTAAACATGTTTTGAATAGTTAACATGAATAGTTTTTATATTTAAAACTTTGACTTTATACACTAGACATTTTTTATTAAGTATTTTTATATTTATTTTAAATTCATATTCAATTATGATCTCTTCAATATTCTTCTTATAAACATCTTGAATCATGGATTTCTCTTGTAATTATTTTTTCATAATTATTTATCAGAATTCATTTGATATGAACTTTAGTGTTTTTAACATCAATGGCGTTATTTTAGTTTTTATTAAGTTTATAGAACTTCCCATTAATCCTTTCATTGGCCTCAAATTTATTATGAGTTTATTTAAGACAATACTTTCTAATAATGGAGAATATTTCTTCAAGATCTATATTTTTTAAATTATTTATCTTTTATTGTTATGTGATACCAATTCATGTCATTACATTTTGTGATTTTACATTTTCTATTCTAAAAAATTATTCTTCCTAGTGTGATATATCCTTCTTCAAGCATCTAAAATAGCAACAAATAAAAGTGATTATATCTTTTGTATAGTTTTAAATAATATCTTATTAATCAATGATTGATTCATCATGTGAATCATTAAACTTGTGATCTCCCACACTTATAAATTTTTTCTTATGTACTAAAATTTTGGCAAGAAATACCAGTTACTCATTTGCTTCAACATAATTGGTTGATCTTATCAAAGTTAAAAAAAATATTTCTCCTTGGTAGTTAATGTAACAATAATATGTTCATAAAATTCCATTATAAACCAGTATCAAATAGAATTATAACATGGTAAAAATTAACATTTAGTTCCTTTCCTAAATAGATATGTATTCCACATCTTTCTTACTTTATTTATATTTTGGTCATCAGTGTCTATGAGTATATTGAATTATAATAAGCAATAGATACATCTTCTCTTAAACTTCAATTCATTATGAATTCATTAACTGGACCTACAACAAAAAAATATTAAATAATGAGACTATTGAGATTCCAATTATAGGTTTATCTTGATAATATAATAAGAATTGTTAGGATCACTATGGGATTTTTCATACACTGGGAGGGGGTGAATCAAAATAAAGTGAATTATTAAAAAATAAAACATTATCCCTTATTTTAGAACCATAATTGATTATATGATTTTTTTTAGATTTTTATGATTATGATATCATGTATTTAAATTCTGTTATTTTATTCATCCATGTTTTTCATGAAGAAATGGTGATATTATTTGATTCCACCCTTTATATGTTCCACTTTCTATCATATATATATATTTTTTAATCATATGTTTTGAGATGGTGATATATTGATATGAAAATTTTTCTTTCTATACATGAATTTATATGTGTGACATGGTAGTCTTATAAATATTTTGTTTTATCTTTTCATGTTTGGAATTAGAAAAATTCATGGGAAACCTTGGGTATCTAAGTAGAAGTTCAAGTTATAAGTGTTATAATAGTTGGAATTCAGTATACTTGTACCCATAGTTATGATTTCACTCTAGATATTAGCATTAATTTATCAACCACTTATGTTATATGTGAATTCATTCATTTTCATATCTATATATATTTTATTTGTAATTATTGTGCATTTGTTATCATTTTTATTTTTTCTGCATGATTTTTTTGAAATATAGGTTCTAAAGTTAATATTATTTGATTAAATGATAGGAATGCCAATGAGGAAGTGTTTTAATAATACCAGTTGACTCTTACTAAAAATTCTCTTAACCACACTGATAGATGATGTTCCATCATCCTCCCTCCTAATAGTATCTGAGACACCCTCTGTCTACTCCACTACACCGTCTCTAACACCCTCCATTCTGTCATCATCTGGAACACCCTTCGTTAGCATCCCATAAACATTTGAGGTAGTGCCACCCCATTTAGAAGCTTCAGTAGTGAGGGAATAGGTCATCACTCCTATTTCATCATAAGGATATTGGAGGGTGACGGTTATAGGTATAAATTTTAATGTGAATAAATTTATTTCACTTTTTGTATACTAATCACTTTTTTCATAAAATATGCAATAAATGTTACTACATAGATAAATATGAACAGTTTAGATGTCTGTAATCTGAATATATTGAAGATATGTTTCTCATTTGACTGTTATGGGGTCCTTACAGATGATTTCGTAGGATTATTTGACCATATTCTAGGCTAGTTAGCAGTAGAGCCATTTACCCTTCTGATTACCTATGCTGATTGGAGGCATGTGCCTCAATATTGGAAAAATGAGGTATTTGAATCACAAATAAAGGTAATTTTAATACATCATGGTGTAATTTAATATTATTATGTTATTATATTGTAATATTTTAAAAATGAATCTCTTGGTACATATATTATTACACTTTCTCGTTACTGATATTATAGTATGAAAGTGAAAATTGAAAATTTTGGTTAAGAAATGGAAGGATTTAAAAAGGAGATTATATAATTATTTCAATGATACATCATTGAGCACTCAGTAGGTCTATGATAAGGTACCCAAAGGGGTACCTAGAGATAAATTAAAGGGTTTTGTTGATATCCATTATCAAGATAATAACATGGTATTGAAATATATATTATTATATTAATATCATTTTACATATATAAAAGCATATGAAAAGGTTATGACATTGAATACATTACTATTAAATTACATGTTATTTATTTCAAGATATTTCAAATAAAAATTCATCAAGTTGAGTAAAACAAAATATCTCTCACACTATCGGGTCAAAGAGTTTTTCCAAAAAAATAGAATCTGGTAATATTATCATTAGTTTAAATATTTATAAGATAACATTATCAGTTTCATATATTAAATTATTGATTTATCTTTGTTTAAAGTAGTAAACTAATTTAGGGGACCATGTCTACCAAACATAACTGTAGTTGGATTTTCATACAAAATATGATGGGAGTTATGTTAATGAGTCTTCCAAAGAAGTTGGGGTATAAATTCAATTTTCATTGTAATAACTTATTTTCAGTTGTCACTATGTTAATATGCATTGCTTAAAATATGAATAATATTTGATTTATAGGTAAAAATAAAAGAACTATGGGATTCTAATCTCATGCAGTCCTTCTCGGTCTCCTAGTATGATCCAGTTGGTCATGTCCTTGGGAAGAAACATCCTAGTGAAGTGTGTGGGGTGGGTTTGGGACCATTACCATCTAAGGTATTTGGCAGGCCACTAGATATTTCATTATAATCTACTCCTCATTTTAGTTAATTTGTACCTAGATATGCTCATAGGTATTTTGTTTCAATATAAATCATAATTCAGGAATAGGTGGGGCTCATATAAAGTTACAATATGAAAAAGTCATCACTATGTAGAAATTGTTGATTGAATTATATCAAAAGATGGATGGATCTATCCCCAGTGATATTGTATCGATTGATGGTAGTGTGCAGGTGAATCACAAAACTTCAAAATCTTTTAGTACACAAACTTTTATTGGTTTTAATTTTAAATTTAAATATACAACACTGTTTAATTTTTAAAATAATTATCATGTAGGTTCTGGTAGAAAGAAGTGAAGATGAATATGGAGATGGTGTCATTCATAGTTCATCAGGTAGTAATTAGAGTTCAATTTGGATTTTTATATGATGTTTCATAAGTAACCTTTCACAAATATGTGCCTCTAGAATAATTTATTTCATGAAAACGTGGTTTTGAGCATTACTACTAGTATTCCTTAGTTTAATACCATGTTTGAGTTGTGTACACATTATTTGGATTTTTTTAATGAGTTTACTACTACCTTCATTGATTTCTTTCTAGGATATATTAAGAATTGAATATCCACTTGAATGTTTTTCCTTACTTACATGTTGTAATGTATTCCTAGACTAGTCTATTAATTTTTACATGGTAGTAAACCATGTTGGTTACATTCATACTTATGTGGTCTCATAGTTGACTATGGTGAACATGGATATGATTTTAACCATATTTTTTATTTACTGTAACAGTTATATTGTTACTTTATTATAATGATCATGTTGGTCGATATAGTTCTTAACATTTCTTAAAGCATGTCTACAGTTTGTTTTATAGAATGGTTATTGATTTGATAGTTAGTATATGTATTGTCTAGGTACTATATTTTGTTATTATAGTCATAATGAGTTGGCACACTGGTCAATATCATATAGATTGATGGTGTGGGATAGGCTTGAAGCACCCTGAATCTATATACTTCAGATGTGGCATAAGATTTCCCTGACACATTATACCCATTCCCCTATTCCTTAAGATAGGTTGAAAGAATTCCCTTACTGTCTAGGCCTAATTTTCATACCTAAAATGGGTCACTAGGACCTTGAATTATTTTCACACATATATTCAAATGAGTGCGTGAATATGTGTACATGTGTGGGTTATATAAAGGTATTCATATTTCCTCTCATAGGGGTTGTCCCCGGATTATCATCTTTGATTCTGAGTCAAGGCTCAATGTAAGTAATATATGTATGGATCATCTTGATATAAAGGGCTATCACCTATATCTAGTATTGATATTTTAATTTCCTTATTATTGAACCATTTTTATATCTTTTATGCTAATTTACAAGATGATATATTGTATATGTATCAAATTATGTTTGGCTCTTCTAGGGATATAGGTTCTATAGCTTGTTTTTTTAGAATCAATATATTGTAGTGGTTTAAACTGCCACTATATGTTCCAAATTATTGTTTAGATTCATTTTAAACTATGACTACTTAAGTTTGATATTTATTTAGTGGTGATTATTGTGTTTTTAGTGGTCATTTCCCCTACCAAAAAAATGTGTACGATATAGCGGTGGTTTAAACCACCATTATATCCTCAAAAAAATTTAGCAGGGGAAACCACTGCTAAAACCAAAAAAAGCCACTAAATAAAAATTTTGTGATGGTTCCCAAAAACCATTGCTAAATGTATGTAATTGATGTGAGTTGGATGCGGACGCCATCTTTGGTGGAAGTTTTTGGAAACCGTCTTATATCACAGTGGTATAAACCACCACCAAATTAAAAAAACACCATTATTATGTGATTTTGTTGTAGTGAAAGTGAATAATAATGAACTCATAATTTACATGTATTATTATAAAATATTTCTTTAGAATATCCACCTTATGAACCCAAAATTGGTGATATCCCAAATTCAATTCAATTTTAGAGAACTACTAGGATCTCATCAAATGATTGAATAGAGCATCAATTTATGGAAGATGATACCAATTATTTTTCATAATTTTTTTAAACTTACAATAATCTAAACAAATACTAATATTTCCATATGCCTTTTTCACAAAAGAAACATTTCTTCCCATAGATACGTACTCAATCAAATGAACCCTTTACTTTAAAACTCTTCCTACTGATCCTTCGATTACCACAATTCTATTGGTTCCATATGATAATACATAATGGAAATATGATTGTTCTATGGTAGAAGATATATCATAAACTCCACTTATCTTTTGGGTGTAAACCTTGAGAAATTATCAGGAAAAACAACAAGGAATTGGTCTAGTATGGTTGGAAAATCTTTATTCCTGGTCTCATATAACGATGCCAATACAATTGTTGTTAACTAGAAAGAGATGGTTCCAACTACACATATAAAGGTTCCTTCTCTTATTTCATACACTACCCAATCTACTTTAAATATATTCCTTAAACCATCAAAATATTTAAAACTCACCTATTGGGTAAAGTAATTGACATGGGCCTCAAATTTCATTAGCCAATCCATTCCTAGAATCATGTCATATATATACATCTCTATCATAGAGAAATATTATACCAACTTAGTCTCATTGATTTTTATTTAACATTATGTACATTTCAAGGATCAACACTCTCATTATCCCAAAGGTGTTTGGAGTTTCAAAATAGAATGCATTATCTCAACAACTAAACCCATCAGATCAATGACATGAGAAGAAATAAATGATTGGGATGAACATGTATCAACAAAGATTGTATAAGGGTGGAATTCAAAGTAATTATACCAGTCACCATCAAAGGTCTTGATGGATCATCCATGATCACTTTCTTAGATCCATAAAATTTCTTACTCGGTGAACTTTTATCTTTATTACCTTGTTGTGATTTTATTGGTTGAGGAGTCACGGTGTTTCTAGAATCAACGTGACTTGATCGGTTCTGCTGATGAGATCTATTCTGATTCACTCATCCTTTCAAAGATTATGAGGTTTGATAAACATGAGATGTTTCCCTAGCATCCAACCTTGGATCACTATGACAATAGTTATGAAGTCATCCCAAATGGTTGTAATTGTAACATTCTCTAGGTGGTGTCATAAAATATAACATCATATTCTAAAAAGAACCACATTGAAAATATCTTGGATAACTCTTTGGTTGAGGAGGAATGTTTTCTGATCCCATGGTCTGATTATGTGATATACCACCCACTTGAGAATAGGATTCCCTCCTCTTCTTTTTTCCAGTATTAGAGTTCCTGCCTATTCTCGTAGGAATAAACATGCTTCCTCCAACTATGTTTCCTAATATGTGTCTTTCTACCACTACTTCTCTATTAACCACTTCTTTATAATCAATAATATAGAGTATGGTAATATTTGAATGGATTTTTTGTTTCAAACCCAATTCAAAAATTCATTCCTTCAAGTATTCACTTGTAGAAACTTTTTGTGCAAGGAAAAATAAATTCATGAATTTATCCATATACTCTTTTACCACTATATTCTCCTACTTCAAACTGAAAAATTTCATTATTCTATAAATTATGAACATGTGAGGATATTATTTTTTGTTGAACAGTTGTTTTTAATCCTCCCATTCCATTCCTTAGTCCAATTTTTTCTAAAATGAAAAATCCCACCACTAATATCCTATATCCTCCACCATATACATTGAAAACTTCACTTTCATCTCTGGTAGTATTACAAAGGAAATAAATGATTTAATTCATCCTATTCAGGCACACTTATTCTATTTCCATCACTGAATCACCTTTAAATATGGGTGGAATATTCTTTTGGAACTAAACCGAATGATCCACTTTTCACGATTCATCCTTTTTGCTTCTTCTATCCAAGTCCTAAAAATACTGTAGGATATTTTATACCAATTGTTGGTTCACTTATGGCTCAAAAGGATTTACCCAATGAATTCTCAACTCACACCACTAGGAGAAATTTTTTTATCATATTTATATAAAACAATTTAAAATAGTTAAAAATATTTCATATTAAATCCAAAACCAGTTTTCCATTGAAATAAATAAAACAATACATTAAAACCTTTCTCAATTCCATTTAGTATATACATTCCATGATTCCACACATCCACACATTCATTCCCAGGTGATAGTTCCATAAGGTAACCAATTCATCACAAGGTAACCAATACTAAGAGAACCAATGGCACACACCCCTTCCACAGGGTCATGTCTAATAAAAATCAACCCACACCAACCATGTATGCCAAAACCCATTCCAAACCATTTCACATAAAACATTTCATTATTTAAAACATTTTAATAACCATTTTACATGTATCAAATCAAAACTATATTTTTAAAATTTTCATTTCAAAATTATCATCAAAGAATATTAAACACAAAACTATCCAATTTCCACAATTTATAAAAACCATCACAAAAGAGGTTTCCAACAAGAATCACACAATAATACCACAATCATTTCAAGAAAAAAATTATTTCAAGATAATTTTTCAAGTTCTAATCAAGTAGAGTTGAGAGAGAATCCATCTACCTAAAAAATGTTGATGAAAATGAAGAATGGAACAATAATCCACTAGATATAGGATTAGATCTCCTTTCCTTAAATAGACCAAACCATAAACATCACAATTCACATTAATTAACATGGATATATCCATAGTGGATTAGATCTAAGGTTCTGGGAAAGATAAGGATAATATATATAAGAATAATGGCCAAGAATAGTGACTTAATCGTGAATATTCATCTCCAATAGCTTTAAATCACCTAAAAATTACTCCCAAGCCAAAGGGAATATCTGCTCAAGCATTCGGAGGAAAATGAATTCAAGATTTATGAATATTATGAAATTAAAAGGGGTCCATAGTCTTAATATGATTTAGATCCAAAATTTTCATATCTAAAACTGCACGGTGTGCGGTTAGGTCACATAGTTACTCAAGGTATGTCCTAACCATGCATGATCTACTATATCAAGCCAACCCCATGCACAATTGGCTTATATAGTCATAAAAATATTGTTCCAGTTGTGATCTTACAATATTTCCAACATTAAATGGTTTCCCCTAAGAATCCACATAGTTTGGATAAATTGTGCACCAACCATGTAGAAATACTATCCCTTATACCACAAGTTGTATGGTTTACTAGATGGGGTGCATGGTTTTTAATAATCATGGTCAAACCGTGAACCTATATAAAAATATATAAACATTCCAAAACTCCTCCTAACCTCCCAAAACTTAACCTAGTCATTATATATACTTATAAAACATAAATAAAGGGTCAAGTACCTCAAACTGGGGGTGTTATATAATCAAACAAACAATGTAATGAGGCATCAGTCTGAATTTTATCATACATATTTTCTAATTAATTATTACCATATGAACGGTTTGTATAAACAATTGGATGAATAGGTTGAAGAAGTGACCAGATGAAATGGGAACCGAATCAAGGTTCATGAGAGCGAGTATACCAAATGAATAAGTGATCAAATTGATAGTTTCTTACTAAATTCTATGAATAAGTTCATGGTCACTATTGTGAAAGGAATTTAAGAGCAAAATAACTTGAAATAATGGAATGTGTAATGAATTTTCAATTATCATATTGATAAATTACTTAAGACTATTGTTGATGGTTCTTACAATTATTATAAAATGTTATTATATAATTATTCTATATAAGGATCACATGAATTTTTATAAGGAATATATTGTTTTACAAGTGATGGATACCCCTTCTTATTATTACCAAAAAAAAGGATTATTTTCTAGTGTTTTGTGGAATTAGATTATTTCCAAACCATTCCAAGGACAATATACTCTTATTGAGTTGTGAACCTTGTAAATACCTATGATATTTTGGTTATGCATGTTTCTTATTTTCTATTAGGGTGATTTCTCATTAATTGGAGTTGAAGTTTTTTTCATAAGAAATAAAACCTAAAAAATAAAATATCATCAATTCACTCATCTCCCTCTCAGTGATTATAAGGATCATAAATGTTCCTTTCAAATGGTATCAGGTACAAGGTTCCCTTAGTTAGATCTTTATAGAAGTTTGAGGAAAATTTAGGTTATCATTGATGTTCAAAACACTATTAACAGTAATGGTATTCCTATATTTGATGGAAATAACTATCATATATAGAAGGAAAAAATGTTTCCTTATCTTATATCCATTTTTTATGAAGTTCTTAAAGCTTCTTCATATGGTTTCCCTACCCTTTTTGAGGGTTCTCCCTTAAAAACTATTAATAAGAAGAATTTGGAGAATTATGGGAATTTTGGTAATTCTATACATTCTTCACTTTATGAAAGTGAATTTATAAGAGTTAAATGTATTGGAATATCCAAAGGTGTTTGGGAAAATGTGAAGAACATTTTTAAAGTAAATATGAAAGTAAAGAAATTGAATTTATAAACCTATATATTTAAGTATAAAGATCATAAAATTGGTAAAGATGAATTTTTTGGTGACTTTTTTACAATATTTAATGACATTGTAAGCACCATAATATTTTATGGTGAGATATTGAAAGATTCAGCTATTGTGGGAAATATTCTAAGAATTCTTAAGGATAAATTTGATTCCAAGGTATAAAATTTATAATATATTGATATTGAAACTATATATCAAGATGATATATATATCATAATCATCACTTAATAAATGATAAGAGAAACGTTTATGAATAATAAGGAAAATATTGATTGATAAATTTCTTTCAAAGTAACTAAGCAAGGAAAATATAATAAATTTATCGAGGAAGAAGTTGGAGACTCTGAAACTGAAGATGTGGTATGTAAAAAAATTGATGAATTTATGTCTTTGTTTTCTAAAAGGGTAAAAAGAGTCATAGGCAATTACAAAGTAAATTTACCTTTGGAGTGATTTAGTTCCAGATCCATTCAATATTTCACAATAAATTGTCCATGGAGAAAGTAAGGTGAAAAAATTGATGAAGAATATGGAAAGTAAATAATATCACACAAGAAAAATATATACAAACAAAATTCATATTCAAATGGAAAGTATAAAAATATATATAAATATAAAATGATAAACATTTTGTCTAAATTCAAGGAAGATGATGATGTCAAGGTGGATACTAAAAACTACAGTGATGATGCTACAAAAAAATTATTTATTATAAAATTGAATGATGAATATTTCACCAATGATGAAAGTAGTATCTCTGAAGAAGAAGAAGAATAGACTTAGGTGGAGTTTATTCTTAATATAGATTTGAGATAATGTATCTCAAATATTTTTAAACTTGATAGAAGGATCAAGAAGATGAAGAAATAATATATTTTAGTAACCAAACAATATTTTTTCTTGTATAAAATTCAATGTTACTAAAAGAAATTTATGATCAAAAGAACTTAATTAATAAAGATAAAAACTCCAAAATAAATCTTGAAGAAATGATAAATTTGAAGTAGAAATAATTTTATCATTTTCAAAAAAAACTTATTGAAGTTGACAAAGTAAAAACAAACTTCCAAGATATGGTTTTAGAATTTGGTGAAAGTTATAAGAAGTTTAAACCTCATAAAGATCAAAAAAATAATCCTATGAGGATAAAAAAAAGTTTAAAGATGTTCAGAATAAGAATAAATATAATAATACCATGTATGTATCCAAAATAAGTGGAGAAGAAAATACAAAAATTTATAAGGTTTCAAAGTCTGAACCAAGGTTTGATACTATTGGAGATTTTTTAATGGATGATAAGTAATCTAAGTAGAATAATATGATGTTGAGGGGATACAAAAATTTTAGTACCCAAAAAAGTGATAGGTGGATGGTAAATAAATTTAATGGAAAGTAGGTACATAGTTATGAACAACCTATAAGTTATAGAGGAAAATATTATTTCTATGGATATTGTTAGTTCTATAGAGGCTTTGGGAATATGGTTAATATGTTCTGGTTTAATCATCAAAACTACATTTAATCCAAGAATAACTGGAGGAAGAGTTTTAGGGGGATTCAACCAACTTAAATATCACAACAATTAAAAATTAGTTTGAATATTGAAAACAAATTCCAAGCTCTAGAAACTTTCTTTGAAAGATGTGATTGGTTTTTAAATCTTTTTAAAGTATGTATTGTTATGTTACTAGGGAAAAAAATTATATAAAAAATATCAAAATCAACATGAAAAAGGAAAGAAAATCCTTATTTTTTGGAATTTATATAAAATATAAAGACCTTGGATATTGGATAGTGTGTGTTCTTCACATATGACTAGAGATTTGAATTTGTTAAAGAATGTGAAAGATTACAAATAAGTGATAGTGATGTATGGAAATGATGGGACTCTCATAATAAAAGGTGTTGGGTTTTCAATCATTGGAAAAGAAAAGTTAACATGTAAAGGTTTTTTTATTGGTTAATGGATTGAAACACAACTTTTTAAGTGTTTCAAAACTCTATGATGAAGCAAATGATGTTGTTTTTAGAAGAGATTGCTTTGTTTTCAAAATCCTTAAATATGGGAAATTTTTTACAAGAGTGAAATAAAATAAGGGAGCCTTTTTTCAAGTTTTTGATGTGAAAATTTCATTATATATGAGACTAATGGAATAAAATCATATATGTAATAAGAGGTTGGTACATACGTTGTAGAGGAATATGAGCAAGTAAACAGATAGAAAAAGTATTCATGATATTCCTAACATGAACTGAAGAAGAGATTGGTTTTTTTCATATGTAAGATAGTAAAGATTATAAACTCATTACATAATAAAGTTGAGATACATTCAACTTGTCCCTTGGAGATGATAAATTCTAAAATATATGGTTCTATGAGAAATAAATCAAGAAATAAAGATAAGTACATTATTTATTTTATTTATGATTTCACTCACATTACTGGTATTATGTTTTTTAAACAAAAATCAAAGGCTCTCAAAAAATTTAATAGTTTCAATATAAGTAATGAAAAATAATGTGGATATTATATGAAAAATATACAAACTGCTAATGATGTTGAATATATAAATAGTATTTTTAGATATTGTTCCAAAAATCATGGCATTCATCGTGAATTCAATGCACCATATACACCATTGTCACTAAAATAAGAAATAGAAGTTTGTTGTAGATAGAATGAACTATGTTTATTGAACATGATACTTCTCAATAATTTTGGAGGAAATAAATTGGAGTAGTAGATCATATTCAGAATCATGTTTTCTATGATATTACTCCTTATGAGATTTATTACAAAGAAATCCCAAGTTTGAAATTCCTAAAGGTGTTTGGTAGTCACTACATTATCAAATTTAAAGGTTAAAATCTTTGTAAGTTTTATCAAAGTGTAATTGGTGGAATATTTATTAGATACCCTCTTAATGGAAGAGGATATAGGTGATATAATAAATAAATAGGAAATATTATTGAATCTGTAGATATGAAAGTACTAGAACATTATGTTTGAAATTTTTCACAAGTAAATAAAAATATTAAAGAAAGTGTAAATTAAGTTATTATTTCTAAAAAACATAAAAAAAATTCAAACATTATTAATAATATAGAAACTAAACAAGATGAATTTTCAGATTTATCTATTTCAAGTGATGAGAAATAATATCATCTATCTCATCCTAGGATGAGGAAATAAGTGGAATCCTAAAAAATAATTGGCAATCAAGGGTAACATGTTCAAAACAAAAGAACATCGAGGTTAGTTTTTCATTATTCCTTATATTTTTTGGTTGATCCAAGAGATTTTGAAGAATATTTGGATCATCAAGAGTGGATTGATTCCATTAATAAAGAACTGGATCAGATTGAGAAGAAGGAAACATGGGAACTTGTACCCAAACTAGAAAATAAGAATGTGATTAGAACAGAATGGGTTTTCTAAAACATGTTTAATGTGAAAAATATGAGGTGATAAGAAACAAGTTGTGACTGGTTTGTAAATATTACTCATATATTGAAGGAATTTATTTTTATGAGACCATTTCCCAAGTAGAATGACTTAAAACTATTAGAATATTTCTTGTTATCACTGCACAATATAAATATAATATATTATATATGGATTTAAATTCATATTTTATTAATGGAAATCTTGATGAAGATATTTATATTGAACAACTATTTGGATTCATGATTGGTTAATATTGAATTTATATGTGCAAGTTGAATAAGACTTTTTTTGGGTTGAAGCAAGCTTTGAAATATTGGTATTCAAAATTGGATACTTACTTAAGGAGGTTGAATTTCAATAAAGGAATATTTTATAATAACCTCTATATAAAATAAAATCAATAGGTTTACATAATTATGATTATTTATTTTGATGATATCATATTCACATGGAATTATAAAAAAATGTGTGAAATGTTTGTTGAGGAGATGAAGAATTTATTTGAAATGTCCATGCTAGGAGAAATGAAATACTTTCTTAGTTTATAATTTCTCAAAATAAGAATTAAATTTTCCTATATCAATATAATTATTCTAAGGAACTTCTAAATATTTTCATCATGGAAGATTCAGAGTCAACTTGAACACCCATTTCAGCGAGAGCAAAGTTGGAAAAATATTGGAAAGGAAAAGATTTTGATCCTAGAGAGTTTAAAAATTTGATTGAAAGTTTGTTATATCTAACAGTTTCAAGGAAAGATATTGATTATGTGTAAGAACCATATTTTTGGCTATAAAATACTTTTCAATATTCTTGATATTATTCCAGAGCAGCGCCTTCATACGGCGTGCGATTCTGAGCCCCGGTGTGGCCGGAATTAAGTTTTCAGTGCGTTCACACTGGGAACGCCAAATAAATGGGATAACTCCTAAATGGTGTTTCGGATCAGAGATCTAAGTGTACGGATGGGTCTAAAATGGGGTGTTTACCCTAGTAGCGACATAAAGCATGTCGGCACGGGACGTTTGGACCCCTCGCTCGCTATCGGAGCGTGGAACGGATAAATTAAATAATTAATTTATTTTTTTAATGGCTTAACTCAATTATCTCTTCAACGGTGTCTCGGGTTGGGAAACCGATGGAACCGTTGAGTTTGGAGCGTTCTGTTTACCCTAGGAGGGGTGTAAGTTTCACGGGCGCGGGCCTTCTGTGAAAAATGCCGCCAGGGGCGTTTTCGTAATTTGGTGACCTCAGGCGTTGAGTTTAATAACTTTTGAACAGGGCCTTGGATTAAAATTTAAAGACCTACATTGTGCTCAGGAGGTATTTTTTACCCTAGGGGAGGCTTAACCTCGACCCCGTTAAGTGTTTCGAAGGTGGGTCCTTTCTTGGGTAATTAATAAAAATTAATTAAATTAATTTTTATTTTCTACTTAACCCAAACCCTCTCCCCTCCCATCTCCATTTTGCACCCCCCTAGTGAAGCCTCTCTCTCAACCTTCTCCTCTCCTCCTCCTCTTCCAATCAATGTGGGAGCGGTAGCGGCAAGGCACGGAACATGCGGCGAAGCTCCGGGCTACGCCCAAAGAGGTAGGAGCTTTCGTTTTGTGTTTTGAATTCCGCACCTCCTTTGAATCTATAATTATATGTCAAATTGTTTTTTGACCTTCAAAAAATACCCATGAATACATAATATATTTTATTATCTTTCCAACGCATCTTTCGGAATTGAAATCCGAGTTCGGAGGAGGCCGCAATCATTCGACGAAGTTTGCGTGTTTAAGGGTGTTTTCCGGCTGGTTTTGGGGGTTCCGGCGGTCTAGCGCGGCGGTCCGGCGAGTTGGCGCGGCGGTGCTCCAGGGGGTTGTCGTCCGGGCTTCAGGCGACAGGGTAGCACGGGCGTTCGGCGGAGGTCCGGGCGAGCGCGGAGGCGCTGGGAGAGGCGGTGGCTTCAGGCGCCAGCGGGGCGGCGACGCAGGGAAGGACCGGCTTCGGCCAGTCGTTGCGGGAGGAAGACCCGGGGTCTTCGTGACCCCGACCAGCAGACAAAGGACCCGCACTTTGAGGGTCCCATGGAGAAACATCCGGACCAGCTCAACCAGTCCGGGCGATGCGGGCCGGCCCGTGCGGTGAACCACGGGCCGGCTCAAGCAGTGGGTGGGCCGGCCGAACCGGCCCGGCCCACCCCGTTCGGTCCAATAAAACTTAAATCGCCTCTAAAAGGAAGCCCGAGTGTCGGATTCATGCGCCATCAGCGGCAACGCATTCCTTAAATAGAGATGAAGATTTTGATTTGGTATCGGGAATTTTTTTAATTTCCGAGACGAGGGGATCGGTGCCACGACGCGTACTTTAAGTAGTTTGACGTTTTTTCGGGGGTTTGTGTTTTGAGCGGCGCGGACACATCCCACATCCGATTTGAGCGCCGTTAGCGGAGTTGCAACCCTGGCATCGAGCCGGAGTTTTCCAGTGTGGTTTCAGGCGTCGAAACCGGAGTTGAGGCATGGGCCCCACGACCCGTCTTTTGAGCTGCGAGCAGCGTTCTGTAACTTTTTCACCTGACATCTGTTTGGGGAGTGCGACCAGTCATTTTTTTGGTGTTTTTCTCAGGGTATTGCAATGGCGCAATCCGCCCGCTTTAATTCTGCACGCTAGTGTGGGCCCCACGAGGGCCATTTTGGGAGTTGGCGGTGATTTCCAGCTTTATCACCGGGTGTCCATTTTGGACAAGTCAATAGTCCATCTTGAGTACTTTTTTGAGAGGATCGCAATGGTGCGATCCGTTCGTTGTGCTTTGGGACTGGGGTGCAGGTCCCACGCAGCACTGCTCACGTTCGGTATGTCGGAATGCATCTTTTTCTCCGGATATCCATTCCACTCAAGTGAGCAATACTTTTGACGTGTCTTTCCGAGGAGATCTCAATGGTGCGATGCGCCCAACTGTTTTCGGGACCGAGGCTCGGGATCATGAGACGCCATTCGGGCGTAAGGCGCTGTTGGTGACTTTTCCGTCAGATATCTGTTTGAGGCGAGTAAGTAGTCTATCTCGCGTTTTTTTCTGCGAGGATTACAACGATTTAATCTATTCAGATGAGCGATGCCTCTTACACGATATTATTTAATGTGGAAGCATGAAAGGTGAACCGGTAGAGGTTATTCTTGTGGTGTTTGCAGAGAACCATTGGCGTGTGATCGCGTTCACTCTTGGGAAAGTGAATTGAATGCTTGAGGAGATGTAGTTGGTCGTTCCTGGGCCGATGAGGTGGCAAGTTGGAGTTGTTACGTTTACGCCCTTTGTGTTGGTGTTGGGTGTCATGTGCATGATAGCCTTTGGGCTGGAGACATGGCATACTCTGGGCATATACGAGAACGCTTGGAGGTACATGTGGTTGTTTGTACCTGAGGACGTTTGTGAACTTGGTTGGGGGTTGACTCGGGGCCACACGTCGTGTGGTCCCCATGTGCGTGTCATGTTCTGCTTTACATACTTTTGACCTCTCGCGACATAGAGGGTTCCTCTGTTCTCATTTTTTGACTAGTGGGGTTGATTTTTCCCCTGGTCCTGTTCTCATTTGTTGACCAGCAGGGTTGAGTTTTCCCCTGGTTATGTTCTCATTTGGCCGGCAGAGATGGTTTGGTTCCTCTGTTTCTTTAGCTGTAAAGGGTTTCAGTACCGTGCCCCTTTCACCGGACCGCGGCACCGTTTACGACTATGTGTGCTCGTATAGCATTGGTGTTTTCCCTCTTTCTGGGATGAGTTGGGTCAATACGCTTCAACAGTGACTCAGCGGATTAGAGCATGATCACCCTGAGAGGCCCGGTGTTCCCTGGTAGAGTTCTTGTGGATTTGGTGTGACAAACACTTTATGCGGGCACCGATCCTCTACCTAGGAGGTTGTTTCCAGCAGGGATGGCTAGATCAGTACCATCCAGCAGGGATGGCCTATGGGTTACCACTACGGGAAAAATGGGTATTTGCGACGGGTTATTTGCGACGGGATTTATTCCCGTCGCAAATAGCCCCGTTAAAAACTTATTTGCGACGGGGGTATTTTCCCGTCGCA
Organism: Viscum album; assembly: GCA_963277665.1. Lineage (NCBI taxonomy): Eukaryota > Viridiplantae > Streptophyta > Magnoliopsida > Santalales > Viscaceae > Viscum > Viscum album. Next base: position 124,433,136 of record OY728139.1, on the reverse strand, counting down.
AATAAGTAGCCTTTTGCGACGGGATAGCTTTCCCCGTCGCAAAAGGATTGGCACGCTTTGCACGCCAAATCGCGGGAAACATATTTGCGACAGGGGAATATTCCCGTCGCAAATAACCGGCGGCGGTAAAAGGTATTTGTGATGGGAATATTTTCCCGTCGCAAATAGTATGTCGGCAGGTGGTTATTTGCGACGGGACCCGTCGCAAATAACTATTTAACCGTTGACCGTAATAAATGATGGCTAAGGTATTTGCAACGGGTACCGTCGCAAAGAATATAACCTATAAATACCCTCATCCGTTTTTTTCAAATCATTCTCAAACTCCATCTTCTTCTTCTCTCAAAATTTTATTTCTAAAGTTCAGTTTTTCTCAAGTTTAATTTTTTTCTCCGGAGTTGATATTAATGTTTTGAAGAACGATCAGAGATCAACCTCAGATCAATTTTCAAGGTATTTATGTTCATTTTAATTTAATATTTATTTTTAATTTTTTATTAGTTTCAATTATTCTTAATTAGTTGTAATTTAATTATGTTTACATTGTTTTATTACTTAATAAATTTAAATTATTAGTATTGTTCATAGTTAATGGTAATTAGGAATAATTAGTAATAATTTTTAATAATTAAAAATAAATATTAATAATTAGTAATAAATACCAATAATTAGGAATAATAGCATTATTACATTATTAGTATATTTTATTATTAATATTAAAATAATATAATTTTTTATATATATACAATTCTCTTTTCATCTGTGTGTTTGCTGTCTCCACATGTATTATTTTTATGTGGAGATAGAAAACACACAGATGAAAAGAGAATTGTATATAAATTAAAAAATTATATTATTTTAATATTAATAATAAAATATACTAATAATGTTATTATTCCTAATTATTAGTAATTATTCCTAATTATTGGTAATTATTCATTTAATTACTAATAATTAGGAACAATTACCAATAATTATCAATAATTAGGAATAATTAGTAATAATTAGTAATAATTACCAATAATTAGTAATAACTACCAATAATTAGTAATAATTACCAATAATTAGTAATACTTACCAATAATTAGTAATACTTACCAATAATTAGTAATAATTACCAATAATTAGTAATAATTATTAATAATTATCAATAATTAGTAATAATTAGTAATAATTACTAATAATTACCACTAGTTAGTAATAATTAGGAATAATTACCAATAATTACCAATAATTAGTAATAATTAGTCATAATTAGTAAGAATTAGTAATAATTAGTAATAATTAGTAATAATTAGTAATAATTAGGAATAATTAGGAATAATTAGTAATAATTAGGAATAATTAGTAATAATTAGTAATAATTACCAATAATTAGTAATAATTACCAATAATTACCGATAATTACCAATAATTACCGATAATTACCAATAATTACCAATAATTACCGATAATTACCAATAATTAGGAATAATTACCAATAATTAGGAATAATTACTAATAATTAGTAATAATTACCAATAATTAGGAATAATTACCAATAATTACCAATAATTACCAATAATTACCAATAATTACCAATAATTAGGAATAATTACAAATAATTAGTAATAATTAGTAATAATTACCGATAATTAGTAATAATTACCGATAATTAGTAATAATTAGTAATATTTACCAATAATTACCAATAATTAGTAATAATTACTAATAATTACCCATAATTACCGATAATTACCAATGATTAGGAATAATTAACAATAATTAGGAATAATTACCAATAATTTGGAATAATTACCAATAATTAGGAATAATTACCAATAATTAGGAATAATTACCAATAATTACCAATAATTACCAATAATTAATAATAATTACCAATAATTACCAATAATTAGTAATAATTACCGATAATTACCCATAATTACCGATAATTACCAATAATTAAGCATAATTACCAATAATTAAGAATAATTAGTAATAATTACCAATAATTAGTAATAATTAGTAATAATTAGTAATAATTAGTAATAATTAATAATAATTACCAATAATTAGTAATAATTACCAATAATTACCAATAATTAGTTTTAATTAGTAATAATTAGTAATAATTACCAATAATTACCAATAATTAGTAATAATTAGTAATAATTAGTAATAATTACCAATAATTAGTAATAATTAGTAATAATTAGTAATAATTTGTACTAATTACCAATAATTAGTAATAATTAACAATAATTAGTAATAATTAGTAATAATTAATAATAATTACCAATAATTAGTAATAATTACCAATAATTACCAATAATTAGTAATAATTAGTAATAATTAGTAATAATTACCAATAATTACCAATAATTACCAATAATTACCAATAATTACCAATAATTACCAATAATTACCAATAATTACCAATAATTACCAATAATTACCAATAATTACCAATAATTAGTAATAATTGCCAATAATTATCAATAATTAGTATTAATTAGTAATAATTAGTAATAATTACCAATAATTACCAATAATTAGTAATAATTAGTAATAATTAGTAATAATTACCAATAATTAGTAATAATTAGTAATAATTAGTAATAATTAGTACTAATTACCAATAATTAGTAATAATTAACAATAATTAGTAATAATTAGTAATAATTAATAATAATTACCAATAATTAGTAATAATTACCAATAATTACCAATAATTAGTATTAATTAGTAATAATTAGTAATAATTACCAATAATTACCAATAATTAGTAATAATTAGTAATAATTACCAATAATTAGTAATAATTAGTAATAATTAGTAATAATTAGTAATAATTAGTTATAATTACCAATAATTAGTAATAATTAACAATAATTAGTAATAATTACCAATAATTAGTAATAATTACCAATAATTAGTAATAATTACCAATAATTAGTAATAATTACCAATAATTACCAATAATTACCAATAATTACTAATAATTACCAATAATTAGTAATAATTACCAATAATTAGTATTAATTAGTAATAATTACCAATAATTGGTAATAATTAGTAATAATTACCAATAATTATTAATAATTACCAATAATTAGTAATAATTACCAATAATTAGTAATAATTACCAATAATTAGTAATAATTAGTAATAATTAGTAATAATTAGTAATAGTTAGTAATAATTAGTAATAATTAGTAATAATTAGTAATAATTAGTAATAATTAACAATAATTAGGAATAATTACCAATAATATTAGTACTATGAAAATAATAAAAAATTTATATAATATTAGAATTATCAATATTTGTAACATTTTTTTCTTTATTCTCAACATATTTAATTCTTAAAGGGTCAATTTTTAGGTCTATCTCAATTAAAAGTTTGCGTCAGTCGGGTATGATCTAAACTCTATAATTATCCTAGCTTGAGTGTTTTTTCTAACAAATTATTCAAAACCAGTAATGCTTTTATATTTTATAGAGAAATATGGAACAACGAGGTCGTCAACAATCATTATTAGTTGACCGCATATGGATAAATCAACGTAGAAATCCAAACGGTTCTGGTTTAAATCCAGTATATGTAGAGGGTGTGGAGACTTTTTTATCATTTGCGGCATCAAATCCAGAATTTGTTTCAGAAGGCAAAATAAAATGCCCTTGCAGAAAATGTGCATTGAGAACGTTTGACATGTTTGACAAAGTGGGAGAACATCTCTTGCGTTTTGGTTTTCAACCAGATTATGTTTTTTGGTATCAACACGGTGAACGCAGTTCCAGAGTAGGTGATACCAACTTGATTCTAGATCTATCCCGGTTTCAAGATTTAGTACATGATGTTGCAGGTTCATCTGTTCAACATACAGAAACTCCGGCTGATATACTTCAAATCCTGAGTTGGCACCGTATGAATTTTATGAGTTGTTGAAGTCTGTTGAGGATGCATTATATCCTGGCTGCAAGATGAGAAAATTAGAAGCAGTTGCAAAATTTATGGCTATCAAATCAGATAACGGAATGTCAAACACCTGTTTTGACCATTTATTTTCTTTGCTTAAAACATTGTTACCCGAAGGAAATGTTTTACCTGCAAATTACTATGAGAGTAAGAGGCTGTTTCGAAATTTGGGACTTACTTGTTAGAAGATTCATGCATGTTCAAATGAATGCATTTTATATTCTGGGGAAAATGAGTCATTGGATAGTTGTCCCACATGTGGGCAACTGAGATATAAAGAAGGACAACACGGGAAGTCTGGTTTGATTCCTGTAAAACAGTTGAGATATTTTCCACTTACATCCAGACTTCAGCATTTATTCATGTCTAAGAATACAGCAACAATGATGTCATGGCATAAAGAGAATATTTCAACCGATAAAAGCTTGAATCATCCAGCCGATGGTGATTCATGGAAACATTTTGATAGAGTGCATCCATCCTTTGCTTTAGAAGCTAGAAATGTTCGACTGGGCCTTTCCACTGATGGTTTCTGTCCGTTTGGATCTTATGGTAGTCAATATTCATGTTGGCCTGTTTTTTTAACTCCGTACAATTTACCTCCATGGATATTGATGAAGGATCCATATATCTTTTTGACTTTACTAATTCTAGGACATCCGAAGAAAAATATTTATGTTTATTTGAAACCATTGATTGATGTATTAAATTTATTGTGGAGTACTGGTGTCAATACATATGATGTTGCAACGAAACATAATTTCATACTGAGAGCAGCATTGATGTGGACAATAAGTGACTTCCCGGCTTATGGGATGTTATCTGGCTGGAGTACACATGGTCAGAAATCATGTCCTTACTGTATGGGAGAGAACAAATCATTTATTCTCATTCATGGAAAGAAACCTTGTTATTTTGACTGTCATTGCAGATTACTTCCAGCTGATCATCCTTTTCACAGAAACAGATCTCATTTCAGAAAAGGAACAGTTGAAAGGGATGGACCTCCAAAAATGCTATCAGGTTCGGAGTTAAAATCAGTTGTATTTTCATTACCCCCCATCACTTTTGGTCCCACAATAAACCAACAGAAAATTTCTGGTTTTGGGAAAGAACACAATTGGATTAAACGTAGCATATTTTGGGATTTTCCGTATTGGTCTGATTTGTTGGTCCGACACATGTTAGATGTCATGCATATTGAGAAGAACTGTTTTGATAATTTGTTTCATACAGTTTTGGATACGCCAGGAAAGAGAAAAGACAATGTAAATGCACGTTTAGATCTTGCCCAAATTTGCAGGCGTCCAGAATTGGAACTGTTTGAGAATGTCAGAACAGAAAGGTTACTGAAACCAAAAGCAGCTTATACACTGTCTAAAGAAAACCGTTTATTATTTTGTCAGTGGATTGCATATTTGAGACTTCCAGATGGATGTGCTTCCAATTTGGGTAGATGTGTAAAGAATGGTCATATTACTGGATTAAAAAGTCATGATTGTCATGTTATAATGGAAAGACTTCTACCCATTGGATTAAGAGGTCTGTTGAATTCTGTGATTTGGGATTCCATAACAGACATGTCTCATTTTTTTCGAGAAATTTGTGCGGCTACAGTAGATTATGATGCTCTAGGCAAACGTGAAAAAGATGTTGTTGTAATTATATGTAAACTGGAAAAAATATTTCCGCCGTCTTTCTTCGACTCAATGGAAAATTTGATGTTACATTTGCCATATGAAGCCAAATGTGGAGGTCCAGTACAGTTTCGATGGATGTATCCATTTGAAAGATGCATGAAAAAATTGAAAAGAAAAGTACGTAACAAAGCATCTGTTGAAGGATCTATTGCAGAAGCTTATTTGCAAGAGGAAATATCTTTTTTCTGCTCCCATTATTTTGAATCTGAGTATCCTTTAAAACACAACCGAATGGGACGGAACGAGAGGAATATTTATGAAATCGACAATCAATTATCTGTTTTCAACCAGTCAGATCTTGGTTTTGGTGGAGTTTATGAATGCTGGCTTTCAGATGATGAACATCATAGAGCTCATACGTATGTTCTGCTCAACTGTGAAGAGATGGCATCAGTTGTACTGTAAGTGTTTATATCACTTATTCTATTATTTATGTTACAGTAAATAACTTTGGTTTTTATAGGTTGTATGATAATCATATCAAGAAACAAATTCCACAAATTACAGCAGCTGCTCTCGAAGAACGTCGACTGAAAAATTTCTCTCAGTGGTTTCAAAAACTGGTAACATAAATTATTTATCTTTTAGCAACTCATTCAATGTATAGTTTACTATATTGATAATTATTTCACAAATTTTCAGGTGTCTCGACATGCTGATAAAATTGACAAACGGCTGTGTGTATTGAGTAACCCACCTTCCAAACTTGTTAAAACTTATAATGCATATGTGGTGAATGGATTTCGATTCCACACACATGCATATGGGGAATCGAAAAAAACAATGAATAGTGGAGTTAGCTTGAGAGGATCTCATCATCGAGAAAATGAAGTTGACTTTTATGGCATACTTGATGAAATCATTGAACTCTGTTATCTTGGACAACATTACATAACCATGTTCAAATGTCAGTGGTTGGATATAGAGAGAGGCGTGCGTGTTCATCCGACTCATGGAATCATCGATATTAAATGTAAAAGTGTTCTCGCAGTAAATGAACCATTCTTATTGGATCAACAGGCATATCAAGTTTATTACGCAAAGTACTGTGCTACATCAAAAGACTTGACTGATTGGTGGAGTGTAATAAAAATCAAAATTCAAGACAATCAGTTTAGTCAAAGTGAATGTGCTTCCACTGATGTGCAAAGAATTGAAGTTTTTCAAGAGAGTACTCAAAATCAATCTTTTTTACAAAGAGACATGAGTATTGATGACGACACCCCACATTTAAGAGTCGGTGATGACGATGATGTTAATGATGTCACATATGAATTTGAAATAGTAAGAGATGAAGCAACTGTAACTCGAATGGATATCGATGATGTTGAGGAGGAATATGAAGATGACATTGACATATATGAATATGATGATGAAGATGAACACTGATAGAATTCCATGGTATTTATATACAATCATAATATGTATATATGTATATATAATAGTAATTATCAATTATTTTATAACATTAACATTTTCTGTTTCAGATGGACGATGCCACATTTTGTGAGTTGGCGGATGCTGACCTGACTTTTGATGTGGATGAGTTGCTGACAGATGACCCTCAGCCTGCAGGTGCTCCAGGGAGTACACGGAGGGGGCGTGGTCTTGCACGATTGATGATTCCTGACCCCGTCCCTAAGAAACGTCCACGTCTTGGGTTTGATCCACGCACACAGAGGTGTGATAACCTATGTGATAACTTGTGGATTTGACTAATATTTCATTAATCTATCCACATAATAAATGTTTATTATTTTTACAGTTTTCCGCATATAGCAGTCGGACAGGGCAGCGCTATTTTGCGCAACTATTTCTCTCAGCCGTGGACCACATGGGAGCAGATTCCCATTGATGTGCAGCAGGCCATGTTCGGCCATTGGTTGGTACGTACGTAAATAAATAATTTTTATTTTGAAAATTATTTCATTTCTAACTTGATATTTTGATTTATTTTTAGGGTTTATGGTATCTGATCGAGGATACCATGCATGACTACATCCACGAGGCATGGGAGGTGGCCATGCGTGATCGCCTTTGTCAGTTTTTGCACAATTTAAGAAAATATGCGATGAAGAAAGCAGGAGTGTCAGATTTTGACGAGTGATGTAGATCACACCGACCAGAGTACATTTCATCCCATGTATGGGATGGATTATGTGCGCACTGGTTGAGTGGTGCCTTTTAGAGGAGATCATCGGTGGGGAGGCAGAATCGGGGGAGACAGGAGGTGACTCATCGAGATGGGAGTCGTTCTTTCAGTACTCATAGACAGCATCTGGTATGTACATTATTTATAAATATTTTATATAACTATAAATATTAACAGTTTATTTTTTATTCTTATAGGCTGTCGAGCACCCCGATATTACGGAGTACGACGTATATCGGAGGATGTATAGTGATCCTGCTACTGGGGAGCTCAGAGGTGATCGTCAACATCACATCATGGTCAGTATTATTTTTTTTCAAGTTTAAAAATTAACTGCATATAATATATTCACAATTTTAATTTTAAATTGCAACTACAGGAGTCATATGAGGCCGCAGCGTCATAGGCCCGGCCTGAGAGTCAGGCCGAGTCATCAGATCAAACCACTGGTCGTCAGTTTGATGAGGCGGGATGGATGCAGGCCACCCAGTATGCCTTCGAGAAGGGTCGGGTAGTTGGTATCGGCTCTCGACTGACTCCCGGATATTATTATGGCAGTGCTGCGATGTCGGCGTCCAGCTCGAGAGGAGCTCGTGCATCTTCTTCTGCTACACAGTATGAGGATCAGTTGCGATCTCAAACTGCACTGATAGAGAGTATCCGACAGGAGCAGGAGCAGATGCGTCAGCTGCATGAGGAGGAGCGTCGACGCCAGCAGCAGCTGTACGAGGAGCAGACGAGTCGGTGGCAGCAGCAGCATCACGAGCAGATGGAGTACATGCGCCGACTCACTCATGCTTTAGGGATGGAGTTTCCTCCACCATCATCTGCAGATCCCCCACCTCCCCCCTCCTTCAGATTAGAGTTTGTATTTATGTTATAAAATTTGTGAAATCAAAATATGATTTTTTTTTCTATTCGTAGTTTCTGTCTCATTATAAAATATTAATAATATTATATTTTTAATAAAAATATTAATATGAATAATAATATTATTTATATTTTATAATATTAAATTTTATATATATATTAAAATTTTATAATATTATAATTTAATTATATTTTTTTGTAATACTTGAATTATTTTAATATTTGAATGTAAAATAATTCTATTATTTTTATATTAATTAAAATAACTTATTAATATTTTTTTTATTTATAAATTCTAATTCTAATATTATTATATTAATTAAATCATTTATTAATATTCTATTATTTTTTATTTTTGAATTATAATTCTATTATTATTATATTAATTAAAATAATTTATTATTTTTATTTGTGAATTATAATTCTATTATTATATTAATTAAAATCATTTATTAATATTTTATTATTTTTTATTTTTGAATTATAATTGGATTATTATTATATTAATTAAAATAATTTATTAATAATTTATTTTTTTTAATTTTTTTATAGTATTTGCGACGGGATACTATGCCCTTCGCAAATAGTATTATTATAATAGTTTTTTATTTTATTTTTTAAATAGTTTTTGCGACGGGACCCATCGCAACAGGTATTTGCGACGGGGCCCATCGCAAATAGTTTTTGAGAAGTTTTTTACAAATATACGGAATACTAGTTGCGACGAGAATTCTCCCCATCACAGAAAAAGGCTTTAGCGACGGGCCCATCGCAACAAATTGTTGTTGCGACACTGTTTTCAGCAACGGGTCATCGGTGATGGGCCCCCATTGCAAAAAGCCATTTGTGACGGGATCCCGTCGCAAATACCTGTTTTTCTAGTAGTGTACCATCCAGCAGGGATGGCCACTACAGCAGTGTTCGCCGAGCAATACCATCCAGCCGGGATGGCAAGAGCGGTTCCAGGTTTACCTCCAGTGAGGCTGGGCAGTGGTACCTGATGCTGGGCTTACCTCCAGCGGGGCTAGGAAGTGGTCCCTGATGCCATTTTTACCTCCAGCAGGGTGGGGAAGTGGTCCCAGATGATGGTTCTGAGCCTCCCTCCAGTGGAGTACCCTCTTACAGGACTGGGCATTGGGACTCGTTGATGACTTTAGCCAGGTCACCCTTCAGTAGAGTACCCTTTTATGGGACTGGGCAGTGTGGCACCCGTTGACTCTTGTCGAGTCTCCCTCCAGTGGGAACCCGTCGACTTCCAGAGATTACCCTCTAGTGAGGCTGGGCAGGGGGTCACCTGTCGACTTTGAGGAGACCTCTCGACTGTAGTGCAGTGACGAGGTGTGGCTTGACGTTCCCCCAGAACTCTCAAGTATGAGGGACGCTTTCCCCACCGAGACGCGTCCTTGTGACGCGACCTAAAACCGTGTGGGTCAGTCAGTACCGCCCATAGCGGATAGTTTCGAGGTGCGGTGATTTGAGCCCCTTGACTTGCAGTTCAGGGCAGATGTGCGGGATGCTGGGCATCGATGGTGTTTACTTCTGGGACTGTTGGCTACTCACTTTCTTGGGCTGAGCTACGAGATGGAGATCCCCTTACGATCTTATATGGGATTCTTTTTTGAGAATATGAATATGTATATACCTTGTTTCAGTTCCCACTTCTTGGTCTTGGTTACTCTCCCTCCAGGAGAGGTGAAGACACGCGGGGTATGCCACGTGCTTTCCGTGTCTAGATTATCATGGTTGGACGAGTCTACTCTCCTGATATTGGTAGATAAGACTCGATGAAAAGTTCATCTTCTCACCATTTCCATCTCCTTGTGTCTGGATGAGTCTACTTCCTTTCTCTTGTTGGGTTGAGTTGGACTCTTTACTGTACTATTTACGGCACTTTCAGTTTTACTCCTTTACTTTTCACCTGTTTGATCTACTGCTCACCCTTTGGTACCTCCTTTGTTTCTCCCTCGAGCCTTTGGGGTATCCTACTGAGTATTCTTATACTCACCCCTCCTTGGGCTTTTCCCACACTTGGTGTGCCCTTGTAGATGATGGACAGGTTGGTCATGACTTCAACGGAGCTTAGGAGTTCAGGATCTTGGACCGCATGTCGTGGTCAGAGTCGGGTTCTAGGTGGGGGACCCTTCCAGCTGTTTTTCTTTAGTTTACCTATTGCCAGGTTGTGGAACCTTTTCTAGTTGGGCGCGTGTTTTTTCCCTTTTCTTTTCAATTTACTTTCAGTACTTGCTTTGTACTGTTATAGGTCGATTCACTTCTGGTGGTTTATATATAGTGGTTTCCCTTTACTTTACTTGTCTTTTATTTTACTCTGCACTTCTGCATTGAGTGGGCTGCATGTGTGTGTACAGGTACTTAGGCAAAGACCTCCCCGAGTTGTTTAGCCTTCGGCACTGGTCTCCAGCCCCTGGCCTATGGAGGCGGGCTTGGGGTAGTTTCGGCTCGATCCCAGGTAGGGTTGGGTCATGACAAAGTGGTATCAAAGGTGGTTCATTCCTTGGGATGTTGTTTGGATGTCCCTAAAAAGGAATTGGTTGGGATTTAGGGTAACAGTGTTAACGTGTCTTGAGCGCGGCTCTCAGGCCAGGGAGTCCAGTGATGGTGCGGTGGCCGACGTATCCATTCACCAGGACCTTAATAACCCTCTTGTCGACTCGACATGTTGAGAAACTTGTTGCAGGGAAAATTGGTTTGTGCATCACATAGGATTGAGTCTTTGACTGTCCTTCTTGAGTCAACCCCCCATTGTTGTTACTATTATATACATATATGATCATCTGATTGCGGCACTCCTTGATAATATTCAAGATGTCTCCGCAAAGACAACTAGCCAGGATACCAGCTTTGGTTCGTGACGAAGACCCGGTGAGCTATGAGGCCTCAGTCCAGGACCCATCATGCGAGCCCCTTTCTCCGGGTGGGCCGGTAGTAGCACCCCCACCTGTTGAGTAGCAGACAGCTTCAACAGAGCAGACTGAACTTGAGCGCAGGTTGAGCATGCTCCGTGAGTTCCAGTTCTAGAGACCGCTGAGGCTCGGTGGTGAGCCAGACCCTCAGGAAGCAGAGGTTTGGCTATAGACAGTGGATCGCCTTTTCAGGCTTATGCAGACGCCGGTATATCTTCTGATGGCTTTGGCCACCTACCTTTTTCGCGGGGTATCTTGGCGTTGGTGGAGTCTGGTGACTCATTTTCTTGACAAGTCTTCGCTTTTGTGGGGTGACTTTTAGTTGTTGTTTCGTGAGGAGTTTTGTCCTTCCTGCTTATGCTCCATTCAGATTCAGGAGGTTCTGCAGTTTTAGCAGGGAGGGATGACGGTGGCCGAGTACACAGCTAGTTTCGCAGACCGTGCATGCTTTTACCCAGACTTGGTCCATGACGGAAACTTCCGAGCACAGAAGTTTGAGCAGGGTCTCCACCGAGAGATTAGTGCTATCATAGTACCCTTGGTCATTCCCACTTATGCTGGGGTGCTAGAGCAGGCGCTGGTGACAGAGAGTTTCCTGTCGCATTCTACAGTTGGTGGTGGCAACAGGCTCGACAGAGCCAAGACATCTGATGTAGCTAGCGGGCGTTGGGTGACAGAACCTCGATGCAGGTGCCTTTCTGAAAACCAAACTCATGGGTGTGTTCGTACACCACAGTGGCGTCGGAGGGCACCAGTGCAGCCCTGAGAGAGTCGGTTTTATGCTTGAGATGAGCAAGGTCACCTAGCACTGGACTGCCCGACCAGGAAAACGGAGAATATCGGACAAGAAGTAGGTACGCCGCCACGACGGAGGCAGCGCCGTGATCGGAGTAGTACCCGGAGAGGTTGTTCTAGTAGAGGATCGAGAGAAAATGGTAGTAGGGAACGACTTTATGAGGTCTTCCCATCACCACCAGACGGTCCACGTCAGGCTCCGGGAGCTGACAGTTGGGACCACGGACAACTGTGAGCTTTGGATGTTTATGATCCTGCAGAGCATGAGGTGACAATAGGTACACTCTATGTCTCTTCTACTTCTTGAAGTAGAATTGTTAGACTCTATGCGTGAAATGCTTTTTCTTCCTGCTCCTTGTTTGATTTATCACCAGGGTGGCGTGGGGCATCAGTGTAACCCTATTTTGGTAAGGTCAAAAGGCATAGGACCTTTCTCTTTAGTCTATGGTGTTTACTCCTTCGCTTATGAGCGTGTAAGAGGGTCTTGGTTGTGGGACATCGACTGTGAAATCCTGCGTGACCAGGTATCCTTGGGTGTTTCACCATATGGATATTCTGAAGGAGGGAATCACCGGGCCTTGTTCCAGGTGCGGGTGGTGATTCCAATCGCAGTGTGCGACGTAAGGTTTCGGTCGGGGAGGTGAGCTACCCCCAAGAGCCTTCGGGCCATTTGAGACCATGCAAAGGGATGGCGAGGTTCCCAACCGCCTTTCCCTAACCCCAAAGGCTGGAGTGGGTGCACGATGTCTCCCACGAGACTTACCCAAGAAGATGCATGCATACTCCTATGCACATCATCGGCAAGGATAGACCTCACATGAACAGATCAAACCCTTTGGTCTGTGTGCGGTGACGCGGGACTGTGCAAGAGTTCTTCTGGGTATGGAAGAGCCAGGTGCGGGCTTAGTACCCTGAGTTATTCCCTGGTTTTTCTTTTCAAGGATGAAAAGATTTAAGGATGGAATGATGTAAGAACCTATTTTTTGGCTATGAAATACTTTGGAATATTCTTTATATTATTCTAGAGCAGCGCCTTCAGACGGAGTGCGATTCTGAGCCCCGGTGTGGCCGGAATTAAGTTTTCAGTGCGTTCACACTGGGAACGCCAAATAAATGGGATAACTACTAAATGGTATTTCGTATCAGATATCTGAGTGTACGGATGGGTCCGAAATGGGTTTTTTACCCTATTAACGACATAAATCATGTCGGCACAGTACGTTTGGACCCCTCGCTCTCTATCGGAGCGTGGAACGGATAAATTAAATAATTAATTTATTCGTTTAACGGCTTAACTCAAGTATCTCTTAAATGGTGTCTCATACTATGAAACTGAGGGCACTGTTGAGTTTGGAGAGTGCCTTTTACCCTATTAAGAGTGTAATTTTAACAGGCGCGTGCCTTCTGTGAAAAATGCCGCCAGGGGCGTTTTCGTAATTTAGCGACCTTAGGCGTTGAGTTTAATAACTTTTGAACAGGGCCTCAGATTAAACTTTCGAGACCTCCGTTGTGCTCAGGAGGTGTTGTTTACCCTAGGGGAGGCTTAACCTCGACCCCGTCGAGTGTTTCGGAGGTGGGTCCTTTCGTGGGTAATTAATAAAAATTAATTAAATTATTTTTTATTTTCTACTTAAGACAAACCCTCTCCCCTCCCTTCTCCATTTTTCACCCCCCCTGTCGAAGCCTCTCCCTAAAAATTCTCCTCTCCTCCTCCTCCTCCAATCAAGATGGGAGCGGCGGCGGCAAGGCGAGGAACATACGGCGATTCTCCGGGCTACGCCAAAAGAGGTAGGAGCTTTCGTTTTGCGTTTTGAATTCTACACCTCCTTTGAATCTATAATTATGCATCTAATTGTTGTTTTATCTTTGAACATAACCCATGAATGTGTAGTATTTTTATTATCTTTCCAATGCATCTTTCAGAATTGAAATCTGAGTTCGGAGGAGGCCGCAGTCATTCGACGAAGTTTGCAGGTTTAAGGGTCTTTTCCGGCTGGTTTTGGGGGTTCCGGCAGTCTAGCGCGGTGGTCCGATGAGTTGGCGCGGCGGCGTGGTGGTGCTCCAGGGGGTTCTCGGCCGGGCTTCAGGCGACAGGGCGGCACGGGCATTTGGTGGAGGTCTGGGCAAGCGCAGAGGCGCTGGGCGAGGCGGCGGCTTCAGGCACCAGCGGGGCGGTGACGCGGGGAAGGACCGGCTTCGGCCGGTCGTTGTGGGAGGAAGACTCGGGGTCTTCGTGACCCCGGCTAGAAGACAAGGTACCCGCACTTCGCGGGTCCCTTGGGGAAACATTCGGACCAGCTCAGCCGGTCCGGGCGATGCGGGCCGGCCGAACCGGCCCGGCCCACCCCGTTCGATCCCATAAAACTTAAATCGCCTCTAAAAGGCAGCCCAAGTGTCGGATTCCCGCGCCATCAGCAGCGACGTGTTCCTTAAATAGAGATGAAGATTTTTAGATGGTCCTGGGAATTTTTTTAATTCCAGAGACGAGGGGCTCAGTTCCATGACGCGTACTTTAAGTCGTTTGACATTTTTTCGGGGGTTCGTGTTTTGAGCGGCGCGGACACATCCGACGTTCGATTTGAGCGCCGTTAGTGGCATTGCGACCCTGGCGTCGAGCCGTAGTTTTCCAGTGTGGTTTTGGGCATTGAAACCGGAGTTTAGGCATGGGCCCCAGGCCCATATTTTGAGCTGCGAGTAGCGTTCTGTAACTTTTTCACCCGACATCCGTTTGGGGCGTGCGAGCAGTCATTTTTGGGTGTTTTTCAGAGGACATTGCAATGGAGCAATCCGTCTTCTTTAATTCTGCATGCTGGTGTGGGCCCCATGAGGGCCGTTTTGGGAGTTGGCGGGGATTTCCCGCTTTATCACCGGGTGTCCGTTTTGGACAAGTGAATAGTCCATCTTGAGTACTTTTTTGAGAGGATCGCAATGGTGTGATCCGTTAATTATACTTCAGGACTGGGGTGTGGGTCCCACGCAGCACCATTCATGTTCGGTATGTCGGAATGCATCTTTTTCTCCAGATATCCATTCCACTCAAGTGAGAAGTCCTTTTGACGTGTCTTTCCGAGGAGATCGCAATGGTGTGATGCGCCTGACTGTTTTCGGGGCTGAGGTTCAGGATCATAGGACGTCGTTCGGGCGTAAGGCGGTGTTGGTGACTTTTCCTTCAGAAATCCATTTGAGGCGAGTAATTATTCTATCTCTCGTGTTTTTCTGTGAGGATTACAACGATGTAATCTATTCATGCGATAAGATCCTCTTACGCAATATTATTTAATGTGGAAGTAAGAAAGGTGTACCGGTGGAGGTTATTCCTGCAGTGTTTGTAGAGAACCCTTGGCGTGTGATCACGTTCACTCTTGGGAGAGTGAAGTGAATTCTTGAGGAGATGTAGTTGGCCGTTCCTGGGCTGATGAGGTGGAAAGTTGGAGTTATTACATTTATGCCCTTTGCGTTGATGTTGGGTGTCATGTGCACGATAGCCTTTGGGCTGGAGACGTGGTATACTCTGGATGTATACGAGAACGCTTGGAGGTACATGTGATTGTTTGTACCTGAGGACGTTTGTGTGCTTGGTTGGGGGTTGACTCGAGGCCACATATAGTGTGGGCCCCATGTGCGTTTTGTGTTCTACTTTACGTACTTTTGACCTCTCGCGACGTAGAGGGTTCCTCTGTTCTCATTTGTTGACCAGTGGGGTTGAGTTTTCCCCTAGTCCTGTTCTCATTTTTTGACCAGCAGGGTTGAGTTTTCCCCTGGTTCTATTCTCGTTTGGCTGGCAGAGATGGTTTGGTTCCTCTATTTCTTCAACTGTGACGGTTTTCAGTACTGTTCCCCTTTCACCGGACCGCGGCATCGTTTACGACTACGTGTGCTCATACAATGTGGGTGTTTTTTCCGCTTTCTGGGATGAGTTGTCTCAGTCCGCTTCGACAGTGACTCAGCGGATTAGAGCTTGATCTCCCTGAGAGTCCTGGGGAGTTTCTCCCATCCCTTCGTGTTCCCTGGTAGAGTTCTTGTGGATTCAGTGTGACCAACACTTTACGCGGGAACCAATCCTCTACCCAGGAGGTTGTTTCCAGCAGGGATGTCCAGATCAGTACTATCCAGTAGGGATGGCCAGTGGGTTGCCATCCAGCAGGGATGGCCAGTACATCAGTTTTCGCTGAGCAGTACCATCCAGCCGGGATGGCCGGAGTGGTTCCGGGTTTACCTCTAGCAGGGCTGGCCAGTGGTCCCTGATGTCGGTCTTACCTCCAACGGGGCTGGGAAGTGGTCCCCGATGCTGGTTTTACCTCCAGCAAGGCTAGGAAGTGGTCCCTGATGACGGTTCCAAGCCTCCCTCCAGTGGAGTACCCTTTTACTGGACTGGGAATTGGGACTCATCGACGACTTTAGCCGGGTCTCCCTCCAGTGGAGTACCCTTTTATGGGACTGGGCAGTGTGGCACCCTTTAACTCTTGTCGGGTCACCCTCCAGTGGGAACCTATCGACTTCCAGGGATTACCCTCCAGCGGGGCTGGGAAGGGGGTCACCTGTCGACTTTGAGGATACCTCTCGACTGCGGGGTAGGGACGAAGTGTGGCATGATGTTCCCCCAGAACTCTCAAGTATGAGGGACAATTTCCCCACTGAGAAGCGTCCTTGTGACGCTACCTAAAACCATGTGGGCGAGTCAGTGCCGCCCATAGCAGATAGTTTCGAGGTGCAGTGATTTTATCCCATTGACTTGCAGTTCGGGGTAGACGTGCGGGATGCTGGGCATCGATGGTGTTTACTTCTGGGACTGTTGGCTACTCACTTTCTTGGGCTAAGCTACGGGATGGAGATCCCCTTATGATCTTGTTTGGGCTTCTTGTTTGAGAATATTAATATATAAATACCTTGTTTCAGTTCCCACTTCTTGGGCTTGGTTACTCTCCCTCCATGAGAGGAGAAGACACGCGAGGTATGCCATATGCTTTTCGTGTCTATATTCTCGTGGTTGGATGAGTCTACTCTCCTTTTATAGGTAGAGAAGACTCGACAAGAAGTTCATATTTTCACCGTTTCCATCTCCTTGTGTCTGGATGAGTCTACTTCCTTTCTCTTGTTGGGTTGAGCTGGACTCTTTATTGTACTCTTTACTGCACTTTCAGTTGTACTCATTTACTTTTCCCCTGTTCGATCTACTGCTCACCCTTCAGTACCTCCTTTGTTGATCCCTCAAGACTTCAGGGTATCCTACTGAGTATTCTTGTACTCGCCTCTGCTTGGGCTTCACCCGCACTTGGTGTTCCCTTGCAGACGATGGACAGGTTGGTCGTGACTTCAGCGGAGCTTAGGAGTTTAGGAGCTTGGACTTCGTGCGGTGGTCGGAGTTGGGTTCCAGGTGGGGGACCCTTCCAGCTGTTTTTCTTTTGTTTACCTGTTGTTGGGTTGTGGCACCTTTTCTGTTTGGGTGCATGTTTTTCCCCTTTTCTTTTCAGTTTACTTTCAGCACTTGCTTTGTACTGTTAGAGGTCAACGCACTTTTGGTGGTTTATATATAGTGGTTTCCCTTTACTTTACTTGTCTTTTCTTTTACTTTGCACTTCTGCATTGGGTGGGTTGCGTGTGTGTGTACAGGTACTTAGGCAAAGGCCTCCCCAAGTTGTTTAGCCTTCGGCGTTGGTTGCCAGCCCCTGGCCTATGGAGGTGGGCTTCGGTAGTTGTGGCTTGATCCCAAGTAGGGTCAGGTCGTGACAGTATGTTGTTAGATTATGTGACAAGTATTAAATTTATCCAAATAAATCTCATCTTATGGTTAAAAACATAATTATCATATATATATATAATGCATGAGTGATTTCTAAATAAATTATGACATCATAAGAAATATTGATTTGTTTGGTTATACATATGTCGATTAGACAAGTTATGGTAATGACAGAAGATATACATTGTAACGACCTAAACTTTCATTAATGGAAATCCCTCTTGATATAATTAAATGTATCTTTATGTAAAATGTTTATATAAAATTTAAACTTCTTTGGTTTTATGTTTTTGGATTTTAAAATACTGTTAAGAATTGTGACCATTGCTAATATAGTCATTGAACAGTGATCACATGATTAGTATAAATATAGGGCTTTAACAAATCCAATTTACTCAGACAAAGGAAGCAATGGCCTCATCCAGTAGACGTGCCCCATACGAAGCTCATTTGTCAGAGCTCGGAAAGGAGGTTGCGTCTTTGGGCTTCGCTCTTGACCAATACCAAGACGAGCTTGAATATTTTAATCTCAAGCAGGACCGCCTACGAGAGAAATGGAAGTTGATAGAGATTACCACCCGAGCAATGTTATTCGAGCCACCCCAAGAGTCTGTCACCATCGCACACCTTACTCTTCGGTCTTATGCGGGTGTTATAAGGGTTTATGTAACAAGACCTTATTACTATGGTTATGTACATTATTTTTGTATATAATAATGAATATACTTTAATTTTATTATTGTTACCTTGTAAATAGTTTTTAAAGAACAAATAGTATTTTTTGTTAATGTTCAACTAAGAAATATATTTTGATGAATTAATGGATTTTTGAATTAAATAATATCTTAATAAAATATTATTATTATTATTAAATTAATTTTTATTAAATATAAATGATCGTATAATTTTATGAATGCAATTGTAATTTTTATTAAGGTTTGAAAGCCATTTTTGTCAAAACCGATGAATTTTTTATAAATGTTGGTTTTTATTTTAAAAGTAAAATTTACCATATTTGGAAAATTATTTAGATAAAATGAATATTATTTTGGGAATTAGGACATTAAAATTATCCAATGGTGAATTTTTCATAATTTTATGAGAGTCAAATTTTTGGGTAAAAATTAACTATCGTTTAAATATATAATGTGTTTTCTGACATCATAATGACCCAATAGTGATGAAATAAAATACTATAAACTTTATTTTTGGAAAATATGTGTTTTACCATTAAAATAATGTGATTTTTGGTTTGTTTGATTTATTTTACAAAGCTTTAGTGGACCCTTCAAGACATATTAAACATTTTGTCTTTTTAAATTGTTTTCCTTAGGAGTGTGACTCACCTCCACATAAGAAAAACCCATTATTTTAAGAATTTCGGACTTTGGAAATATAAAATATTTTTTTCCACTTCCCTTTTCCAAAAACCATTGGCAAAAACCATGGGCTGGTTTTTGGTTTGGATTAGTTTAATGTGAGGTGTCCCAAACCTAAATAATAAAGAATTCTTTCACCTTTACTATATAAACTCACCCAAGCTCTCACTTCATCCTCACTCAAAGCCTTTGGAGTTTGGCCAAACTCTACCCTCCTCTCTCTATAATTTTTCCAAGGTTCCCCAAGGTCCCAATAAGCCTCTCTCAAGCCTCTCTCAAGCCTTTGGAAGCACACTTCCAAGTAAGGGTTTTTCTTCCTTTCTCATTTTTTGTCCAATATTCTTTAAATTGTTATGCCCTTTTAATTTCAATTATAAATTTTGGGGTATGGGTTTTCACCTACCCCATACTTCCTTATTTATGTTTTAATGATGGTATAACCCTTTCTCTCTTATTAAATTCCTCCCATGTACACCTAATACTATGCCAAAATTTTGAAAGTAATTTCTCTCTCCTCATTTACATTCAAGTGATTCTTTTGTATCATGAATCTAAATTCCATTACATTTGTTGGGAAATGTATATATATGACCCCCTTACTTTACATGTCATGTAAATATGATTATACACCCCTTTCTCTCTCATCAACCATTTTAATGTGTTCTTATGTCACATCGTTATGCTGCCGAAATTGCACCGCACTTTTCCAAGCCAAAGTCATTGTGTAGTGAATACCATGCCCATTTCTCTATCAAAGTTATTCACCTTTATGAACATTTACTTATTGTTTAAATAGTTTCATGTATGTATTCCACATTCTTTTATCATGGAATAATATATTATATTGAATGATTCAATGTTTTATGATCCATGTGGCACACTTATGCATGAAATGAAATGTTTAAGAAGGGTGTGCCCTGATAGCGCTCCAATGCATTGGTTAAAGTATAGTATCATGATATGTCATGTGAAATGGGTGTTTAATCATGCTAATTCAAGTGCAATGAGGGTTTACTCATTCTTAGTGTGCAATGAGGGATTACTCAGTCTCCATGTGAAATGATCCTTGGCTCGCGCTAATTCCATGTTAAGTGTTGTTGTCACATTTCCATGTTATGATTATCATGATTTATCATACCTTTATGTTTATTCTTATATTGTTCTCTATTTATATGCCTATTTTCAAACATTTATTGTATTCCTCATGTTATTCCATTATTATTCCCTTACTGGTCTTTATAACTCACCATTTTCTTATGCATGTCTTTAGGTTATCCCATGCAATGCTAAGTACGAGGGAATATAGTGGTCATGTAAAGTAAGTTTTCAATAAATATGTTATATTTCATGTTTTAAGTTGTTATGTAATGATCCTAATCCCCAAATACACAATACCTCTCGATCTTCTATATTGTATCAAGTGAAGTTTATGTAATAAATTATGTTTAATTGTGTAATAAAAAGCAGGGTTGTCATAGTTGGTATCAGAGGATAGGTTTAGTTATTTTTGGGATTAGGATTAGAAAACTATAGAAAATACTTAGAGACAAGACTAAGTATAATAAAAACATATATATGTTTTTGTGAGTATTGAGTAAGTGGTTTATTAAGAAAATACATCCATGTCTGGATACGAGCAGGTAGAGGCGGCTCTGGCACAGATGTATCCTAGGGGTAAAACTCAAAAACACTGCTTTGAGCTAGACTTGAATGGGAACTGGTGAAATACAATGGGCCTTTATATACTCTTGGTTACAACACTCCCAGGGGATATGCTTTGGTAAATTCACAAGCTTAGTATATACCATTATTAAGGGAAAAAAATCCCTAAGAATATATGTTATAAAGTAGATCATGGATAACATAGATTGAAGCCAATAAATTCATATGTTAAGGAAATAAGAGTTATTTATAATCATCAGTTTTTTCCTTGTATTACCCTTTATGTGTTACCCCTAAATTTCCTTTTATTCTAGCCAATTGTCGGTAATAGGAGGACTAAGGCTAACAACTGATGTGAAGATCATTGTGATGACTGTACTAATGAGATGCCAAATCCAATAGGAGAAGGAATCACAAACTTTATCATGATTCTCTCTCAGCTAACTCAAGATTTGAATAGAAACAAGGGTCAATAGGAACGTTCAACCCCCCCCCCCCCCCTAAGAAAGAACAACTTACTATCAAGAGCTTCATGAGACAAAGGCCTCCTACTTTTAATGGATCATTTGATCCCTCAATCACTGAATAATGGATCAACTCCTTTGAAAATATCTTCTCCATCCTTCAATATCTGAATAAGATAAGGTTCTTCTAGCTTCTTATCATATGGAGGGTGAATCTGATCAATGGTGGACATTGATAAAAAATACGAAGCCTGAGGAGGAGATCGAGGTGTTATAATGGAAGGATTTCTAGAAGATGTTTTTAGATAAATATTTTCTGCGCACCCTCCGGCTTAAGATGGAAAGGGACTTCCTTGCCCTCAAGAAAAGAAGAAGACAAATCTGTTGGAGCATACGAGGAAAAATTCACAAGGCTTGCACGATACGCTTTTGGATTTGTCATTACTTGTGAATGCAAGGTTGACCACTTCTTTGGTGGGATGAAACCTAGCTTACGGAAAGCACTGGCAATCCGTGACTTCGACAGCTATGAGGAAATTTCTCGTTGTGCCCTCAAGGTTGAAATGGAGATCGGATAATCTCAGAGGTATCATGGGGATAAGAAGAATAAGGTGGACTTCAATTCTGGCAGTCCGATGGATAAATATAATGGTGCTAAGAAGATCCATCACCCCACTTGCCAACAGTACGGAAAGAATCACCCCAGAAATTTCTGGAAGGGGACGAGAAAATGATTTAGGTGTGGAAGAGAAGGGCACCTAGATATTAACTATCGGCAAGAAAGACCTGCGGCTATGACAGAGGAGAGGAATGCTCCGTTTGAACCTCAATGCATGGTTTATTGCTACAACTACAAAGAACCAGGGCATCTTGCAAATCAGTGCCCTAAGCCAAGGGTTTTCGGAGGCAACCAACAACCTCCAAGGCAGAAAGGAAGATCTTTTTCCATCACTACTGCCGAATTGAACCCCTAAAATGAAGTGGTGACAGGTACGCTAGTTATTCATTCAATAATAGAGAATGTACTTTTTTTATTCAGGTTCTATGCATTATTTTATATCTTGAAAGTTTAGTAGAACAATCCCAGCACCACCACAAATTATGGAAGTGAAGATGTCGGTGAGTATGAAAAATGGGGAAATCATTGCATCTCATGAATATAACTCTTCCCCTGTCATAATATATGGATTAAACTTCCTGGAGAACCTCGTCATACTCTCTCTGGTGGAATTTAATGCAATTCTTGGCATGGATTGGATTTCCTTATATAGATCCAACATAAATTGCCATGAGTGGGAAATCACTCTCCATGTGGAGAATCGACCCCTGATTCTTTACAAGTGCAAGGAGGAAGATGAATCTTCTTTATATCCATCATCTCAAGTGTGGATATTACTACCCTATAAGCATGAATATCTAGCTCAGATGATTGAGTCTAAGGACATAAACATCCTAGAAGACATGTCTATTGTGAGGGAATTAACGGAAGTGTTTCCTGAGGAATTGTCCGGTCTTACTCCTAGAAGAGATGTTAAATTCTCAATTGATCTTATACATAGGTCTTTGCCAATATCCAAGACTCCATATATAATGGTTGTTGTGGAGCTTGAGGAGATGAAGAAACAACTATAGGAGAATCTGGATAAAGAATTTATACGCCCAAGTACTTCACCATGGGGTTCACCAGTCCTCTTCATCAAGAATAAGGATGGGTCAATGCGCCTTTGCATTGATTATCGTGAGCTCAAAAAAATAAAGATAAAGAACAAGTATCCTCTCCCACAAATTGATGACTTTTTTGATTAGCTGCATGGATCACAATACTTCTCTAAGGTGGATTTGCGGTCAGGATATTATCAAGTAAGGGTGAAGAAGGAAGATATTCCCAAGACTGCTTTTCATACAAGATACGGGAACTATGAATTCATAGTAATGCCTTTAAGACTCAATAATGCTCCAGAAATATTCATGGACTTGATAAATAGAGTCTTTAGAGATTACCTTGATAAATTTTTTGTAGTCTTTATAGATGATATTCTGATATACTCCAAAACCAAGTAGGATCATGAGGAGTATCTAAGAATTGTACTAGAGACCATGCGGAAGGAGAAGCTCTATGAAAAGTACAACAAGTGTGAGTTCTTGTTGAATAAGGTCTCATTCTTGGGCCATATCATCACAAGCAATAAGATATTTGTGGATCCCTCCAAAACAGATGCAATTGAGGGATGGTCGAGGCCAACATCAGTAATAGATATCTGTAGCTTCTTAGGGTTAGATGGATATTGTCGATGATTTGTGATAAATTTATCATGATTGTAAAACCCTCTTACCAAGCTAACTCGGAAGGCAATAAAGTTTTCTTAGAGTGATGAATGCGAAGAAAGATTCAAGGAGTTGAAAAGGAGGCTTATCACTGCGCCTATTCTCACTTTACCCACAAGTGGATAACTTTTTGTGGTATTCAGTAATGCTTCAAAGAATTTCATGGGATGTGTGTTGATGCAAAATGACAGAGTCATTGCCTATACTTCAAGGCAATTGAAGGTTCATGAATAGAACTATTCAACACATGACCTAGAGTTGGTTGCAGTGATCTTTACTTAGAAAATTTGGCAGCATTATCTCTTTGGGGAGAAGTGTGAAATATATACGAACCACAAAAGCCTCAAGTATATATTCACACAGAAAGAGTTGAATATGCTCCAACGAATTTGGTTAGAGCTGATCAAAGACTATGATTGATCAATCGATTACCACCCTGGGAAAGCGAACAAGGTGGCGGATGCCCTAAGTAGAAAGGAACCAGTGATTCTATCATTGATGAGAATTGAAAAGGATACAATCATTTTAGATTTAATGAAGATGGACATGGGAATCATAAAGAAGGGAACATCCTCAATCCTTTCATAAATTATTGCGCAACCGTCACTTTTGGAAAGGTTAAAGGATACTTAAAAGGATGGTGTGGGAATTTAGGAAAAATTAGAAGCTATCAGAAAAGGGAAATCCTCATATTTTAATGTTAATGAAGAAGGAATTTTGAGATTTGGGAAAAGGGTATGTGTTCCATCAAGTACGAAGCTAAAGAAGGAACTTTTGGATGATTCACATAGTTCAAATTTCTCTATTCACCCAGGAAACACAAAGATGTATCGAGATCTCCGAGAGAATTATCGGTGGGATAATATGAATAAGGATAACGCTGAATATACATAAAAGTGCCTAGTGTGTCAGAAAGTGAAGGTAGAGAGGCATAAGTCTAAGGGAATGATGCAACCATTGCCCATACAAGAATGGAAATGGGATAAAATCACCATGGACATTTTCACCGGACTTTCGAAGACATCCAAAGGCAACAATGCAATATGGGTTGTTGTGGATCATCTTACAAAGGTTGCACACTTCATTCCTATTTAGGAGGATTTCTCATTGGATCAACTGGAACGGATATATATCAGGGAATTGGTAAGACTTCATAGAGTACCACTATCTATTGTGTCTGGTCGAGATCCAAGATTCACCTCTAAGTTTTGGAAGAGTCTTCAACATGCTCTGAATAATGAACTGAACTTTAGTATGGCCTGTTATCCTCAAACTAATGGCCAATCCGAGTGGACTATCCAAACACTTGAGGACATGTTGAGAGCATGCTCAATGGACTTTAAAGGAGGATGGGATCAACATCTTCCTCTGGTTGAGTTCTCTTATAATAACATTTTCCACTCGAGCATCCAAATGGAACCATATAATGCCCTTTATGGGAAAAGGTGCAAAACACCAGCATGTTGGGATGAGGTCGGTGAGCGTAAGCTTCTTGGACCAGAAATGGTCGAAGAAATGGTGGATAAGGTGAAAACAATTCAGCAGCATATCAAGGCAGCCCAGAGTCAAAAAAAGAGTTATGCAGATAACTGTTAATGAGACCTTGAGTTTAAAGTTGGAGACATGGTATTTATATGCATATCTCCATGGAAGATGGTCATGAGGTTTTGAAAGAAATGGAAGTTAATTCCAAGGTACATCGGCCCCTTCAAGATTCTTGATCGTGTCGGGGCTGTGGCCTATCGATTAGCACTTCCACCTACCATGTCCAAAGTACATGATGTCTTTCATGTATCCCTCTTAAGGAAGTATATACTAGACCCTTCACATGTACACTCTTCAGAGGTAGTACAGTTAGAGGATGATCTTTTTTATGAAGAGAAACCAGTGAATATATTAGATCATATAGAAAAAGTTCTATGAAATAAGACAATGCCCCTCGTCAAGGTATTGTGGCGAAACCACAAGTTTAAAGAAGAAACGTGGGAATCAGAGGAAGTGATGAAGCAAAGTAACCCACATCTATTTTAGTGTGAGAAAAGGAAATTTTGAGGGTGAAATTTCATAAGGGGGGAATATTGTAATGACCCAAACTTTCATTAATGGAAATCCCTCTTGATCTAATTAAATGTCTCTTTATGTAAAATTATTATATAAAATGTCAACTTATTTGGTTTTATGTTTTTGGATTTTAAAATACTGTTAAGAATTGTGACCATTTCTAATATAGTCATTGAATAGTGATCACATGATTAGTATAAATATTGGGATTCAACAAATCCAATTTACTAAGATAAAGGACGCAATGGCATCATCCAGTAGATGTGCCCCATACGAAGCCCATTTGTCAGAGCTCAGAAAGGAGTTTGCGTCTTTGGGATTAGATCTTGACCAAGCCCAATCCAAACTTTAATATGTTAAGCTTGGGCGGGACTGCCTATGATAGAAATGGAAGTTGATAGAGATTACCACCCGATCAATGTTATCTGAGCCACCCCAAGAGTTTGTCACCATCGCACACCTTACTCTTTAGTCTTATGTAGGTGTTATAATGGGTTATGTAACAAGACCTTAGCACTATGGTTATGTACATTATTTTTTTATATAATAATGAATATACTTTTATTTTATTATTGTTACCTTGTAAATAGTTTTTAAAGCACAAATAGTATTTTTAGTTAATGTTCAACTAAAATATTTTTGATGAATTCATGGATTTTTGAATTAAATAATATTTTAATAAAATATTATTATTATTAATAAATTAATTTTTATTAAATATAAATTATCGTATAATTTTATGAATGCAATTGTAATTGTTATTAAGGTTTAAAATCCATTTATGTCAAAACCGATGAATTTTTCATAAATGTCAGTTTTTATTTTAAAAGTGAAAATTAAAATATTTAGAAAATTATTTAGATAAAATTAATATTATTTCAGTAATCAGAACATCTAAATTAACTAACGGTGAATTTTTCATAATTTTCTGAGACAGTCAAATTTTTGGATAAAAATTAAATACTATTTAAATATATAATGTGTTTTATGACATCATAATGACCCAATAGTGATGTAATAAAATACTATAAACTTTATATTCAGACAATATATGTTTTACCATTACAATAATGTGATTTTGGGTTTGTTTGATTTATTTTACAAAGCTTTAGTGGACCCTTCAAGACTTATTAAACATTTTGTCTTTTTAAATTGTTTTCCTTGGGAGTGTGACTCACCTCCACATAAGAAACCCCATTATTTTAAGAAGTTCAGAATTTTTCCTTATAAAATATTTTTTTACAATTACCTTTTCCAAAAACCATGGTCAAAAATCATGGGCTGGATTGTGGTTTAGATTAGTTTAATGTGAGGTGTCACAAACCTAAATAATTAATAATTCCCTCACCTTTCCTATATAAACCCACCCAAGCTCCCACTTCCTCCTCACTAAAAGACGTTTTAGTTCATCCAACCTATTCCCTACTCTCTCTAGAATCCTCCCAAGGTGCCTCAATCTCCCAAGAATCCTCTCTCAATCCTCTCTCAAGCCTTTGGAATCACACTTCCAAGTAAGGGTTTTTCTTCCTTTCTCATTTTTGTCCAATATTTTTTAAATTGTTATGCCATTTTAATTTCAATTATAAATATTAGGGTATGGTTTATCACCTCCCCCATAATTCCCTATTTATGTTTTAATGATGGGATACCCCTTTCTATCTCATTAAATGCCTCCCATGTACACCAGTTACTATGCCGTAATTCTGAAAAGAATTTCTCTCTCCTCATTTACATTCAAGAAATTCTTTTGTATCATGAATCTAAATTCCATTAAATTTGTTGGGACATGTATCTATATGACCCCCTTACTACCCATGTCATTTAAATATGATTATACACCCTTTTCTCTCTCATCAAACATTTTTATGAGTTCTTATGTCACGCTGTTATGCTGCCGAAATTGCACCGTGCTTTTCTAAGCCAAAGTCATTATGTAGTGAATACCATACCCATTTATATATCAAGTGTATTCACCTTTATACACATTTACTTATTGTTTAATGAGTTTCATGTATGTATTCCACATTCGTTTATCATGTAATAAAATATTATATTTAATGATTCAATGTTTTTTTATCCATGTGGCGCACTTATGCATGAAATGAAATGTTTAAGAAGGGTGTGCCCTGATAGTGCTCCAATGCATTGGGTAAAGTATAGTATCATGATACGTCATGTGCAATGGGTGTTTATTCATTATAATTCAAGTGCAATGAGGTTTTACTCATGCTTCGTGTGCAATGAGGGTTTACTCATGCTCTATGTGCAATGATCCTTGACTCATGCTAATTCCATGTTAAGTGTTATTACCACATTTCCATGTTATGATTATCATGATTTATCATGCCTTTATGTTTATGATTCTCTTGTGCTCTATTGATATGGCTATTTTCTAACATTTATTGTATTCCTCATGTTATTCCATTTTTAGTCCCTTACTGGGTTTTATAGCTCACCCTTTTCTTATGCATGTCCTCAGGTTATCCCATGCAATGCTAAGTACGATAGAATATAATGGTCATGTAAAGTAAGTTTTCAATAAAGATGTTGTATTTCATGTTTTAAGTTTTTGTGTAATGATACTAATCCCCAAAGACACTAGACCTATCGATCTTCTATGTTGTTTCAATTTAAGTTTATGTAATAAATTATGTTTAATTGTGTAATAAAAAGCAGGGTTGTCATATAAATCTAGTGGAGTTTTATTCTTGGGAGAAAAATGTGTAAGTTTTCATACAAAGGAGAAAATTTTAGTAACACTCAACACTAAAAAAATTGATTATTTAGCCACAATACAACTAATATGGATGAAGAAACAACTAGAAGACTTGTTAGTTGAGGTGAAGTTTCCCCTTCTCTTAGTTTGTGATAATCGAAGTGCTATAAATTCCACTAAGAATCCAATACAACATTCTAATTTTAAGCACATTGATATTAAATACCACTTAATAAAATATCATGTGGAAGGAAATGAACTAAATATTTATTTTATTCCCACAACAAAGCAAGTTACCGATATATTTACTAAATCATTAACAAAGGAAACATTTTATAATCTGAGGTTGATCATGTTAGTAAAACCTCACTCTCTTCAAGGATAATATATGTGATATTCATCCCTTATATCATATTTTTTGGATAGTGTTTTCAATGGGTTGTAAAATATGTTATATAAATATTTCCATTGGTATGTGCTTAACCTTTAAGTATGAGAATATATTTTGGGGGGTTTTTATAAGGGATAAGTTTTGATTTTAATGTGTGTAAACTATTTTAATAGTTTTTTAAAGTGATTACAGGAAGTTGTTTCTTCTAGGTTTCTTATAGGTTTGAAAGTTTCTTATGAAGATATACGAATGGAATTAGTTTTAGGAAAATTTTCTTAAAACACTTATTTATGTAAAACATGGTGTTATTTTTAAATTATTCTTTTTTCCTAAACTAATTTCACTCACATGGGCTTAGAATTATTGGATAAGTGATCCATTACTTGAGTTAAAAAGTTTTAGTTATTTATTTTCCTTGGTTTCTAACTAAATACAAATGTGGTATTGTTGAGTCCAAGAGGTATTTAAGGTTTTTTTAACATGATTAAGGTGTTAAGAAGAAGTTGGTTGAGATGTACAAAATTTTTATTAACTTTTATATTTTGTTATGAAACATAAATCACTTAACTTTTTTGATATCATAAATGAATTAACATTGTTTTATTTTGTAAAAAAGTGATCAAATGGAGTTTCTAAAAGACTGAGTTCACCAAACCTAATCCAACTGGTTGAGGATAAAGAAACAAGTCATTCAGGCTAAGGAAAATGACCGAAGTATGGTACCAAATGTTTCCACCATGTCATCAGAGTGAATTTTTCATATAAATTAAATCAATTATTTCTTATTGATATTTTCCTTAATTATTTTATATCACAATACCTTGTGGTTATGATTAATGAATATGTTTGGGATAATTTAAAATAAAAAAATAGGTGATTCGTTATTATTCATAAAATATCAAACATCATGATTGTAAAAAATGTTCATGATCCAAGATTGATTAAAAAAGTGGATATTGATTTTTGGCTATAAAAAGTTGGTGTTATTAAGTTTATTGAAGTAAACTATATGGATACTATTTGATAAATTTTTGGTTTTGAATAGTTCAAGACATGAATTAATGAAGTTTCATGAATCCAATTCAAGGTTTATGAATATATGGAGTTGAAATAATAAAAAATGTTATCGATCAGATGTGTAATAAGTATTTTGGTTAAGGGGAGTTTGAAGAAAGTATCCATCAAAGGAATCTAGAAAATATCATCAAAAAAATTCCATCAAATGGATTTTTTCATCCAATAGAATCCACTAGACTGACCAAAGTTTATTACTCATCGTAAATTTTTTGAATTCCACTGAATGATCTCTTATTTGTTCTTCATAGAGAAGAATGTTTTATTGGGAACAAATTATATCAAATAAACTTGTACAATAATGTAAATTGGATATGTTATAGGTTCATGAGATATATTTTTCTATATGATGTTAATTTCAAATAGGTTGTTAAGAGAAGGTAATGGATGAAGGTTTCCAATGTATTTCATCAGACAGGGGAAGTGTCTTATGAAAGCTTTTTTATTTTTTCCTATGAAGTTGTGGAGGAACACCAGATGGATTTTTTCACAGGATAAGATTTGTTATGAAGTTATACTAGATAGAATTCTCGGATATCTTTATGATTTTTTTGTAAAGTCATTAATGAGATGATGTCAAGCTAGAAATTCAATGTTTCAACTATCATGGGGAAAAATAATGATTCTCACCAAAATTATAGGATATTTAAAGAATAATGTTGAGACTGAGATTTAAGGAAATTTATTTACTATAATGTTGACTCTGATATTTTAGGAAGATTGAATGTGTTCAACTAAAGTAATTATTGAGCAGGATGTTCAAAGTTTAAGCAGGATATTTGAATTTGAATATCATGATATTTCCTTAAGTTGTGAAGGAACACTTCCTATTTAAAGAGGTGAAGATGAATTTATTTTAAGTTTGGAAGTAAGGAAAGGTGTTGTATAAGTGCATAGAAAATTATAAGAAAATTTTTAAAAGGCATCGGTTAAAGTATTCCAGAAAAAGTTTCCTATTATTTGGTATTGGATGAATGGTGTGTAGAGAAAATCGAATAAATAGGTTGTAGAAGTGATCGGATGAAAAGAAAATTAGACCTAGTTTAATTAGACTAAGTATACTAAATAAATAAGTGATATGGTGAATAGTTTCTTACTAAAGTCCAAGAAAAATTTCTTTCTCACTATTGTGTAATAAAGTGAAGAGGAAAAATAACTTTCAAGAAATAAATGTGTGAAGAAATTTCAAGAAGTATAGTAATTAAGTATTGAATCCTATCAGTGAAGGTTATTACTATTTTAATAAAATTATGTTATATAATTATCCTATTTAAGGAGTACATACATAGTTAGAAATAATATAGTGGCTTACTGGTGATGGATACTCCCTTATTATTGTAACCACCAAAAGGATTATTTTATAGTGGTTTGTTTGGTATTATATTACTTCTAAACCATAATAAATAATGGATACTCTTATTGAGTAATGAACCTTGTAAATACCTATGTTTCTATGGTTTTTATTATTTTTCATTTTCCCTAAGAGATGTTTCTCCCTAATCATAGGTGAAGGTTGTTTCTTAAGAAAGAAAATATAAAATGAAAATATCACTGATTCAGCCCCTCCCCCTATCAGTGTTCACACAGATGTTGATTGGACATTTTAAATTTTTTATCACTATACTTCCAACTGAATTTCTGGTCAGGTAAAGTATACCATCCTTTACTCTTCTTGCCAAAATCATGGATCCCTGATTCACTTTCAAACTATATTTTTGAAAGTTATACCAAATCATTTATCATCTGACTGTCTTACTAATATAATATTTATATGGAGACTTTGTATGTATCTTACTCACTTTATTTTAATAATACTCCCATTATGCATATAGATATTAATATCTCCCTTTCCAACAATATCTAAATCTTATCCATATGTAAGAAGAAATCTCCTGAATCTTCTTAATGCATAATTCACCATGAACCTATGATCTTTTGTTGAGTGGAAGGATACAAAAAAGTCAATCACCCATGAATATACTGGATTATGAATATTTTTCATAATATTTTCCTCTGAAACTATTTAATTAACATTATTCAAACTTCTAAAAGTTTTACTTTTAGTGCCTTTCTTGAAATGACTTTGATTCCTATGGAAATTTCCATACTTTCCCCAATGGAAACAGGTAAGTCCTAAACCATTTGATTTTATATGGATATTATCCCTATAATATTATTTTGGTTGTTTATGATTCTTTCGATAATGTTATAATCCCCTTATATTAGTATTTATCACACTATCGAAAGGTATTTGTACCTCTCTTTTATAAAGATCCTCATTGAGGATAAAATTATGAACATATTTGAACACCAGATAAGTATTTCCATATGAATAACTAAACATTAAAACCATTCCATCCCAATATTCTAGTAAATATGAAATAAATAGAATATCCCACACATAATCCATTAAAGTAACTTTTATTTCATTGAGCTAGATCTAGATCATGTTGAAGTCATTCATATGATCTCTCATTGACCATCCTTCTGATAACCTCAAGTTAAACAAATGCCTCATTATGGCACTTTTTTTAAGGTTGTTGGTTTTTCATACATTTCTACTAGGGATTCTATCATATTAGTTTTTTTCTTCTTCTACCATATATTTAAGGCCACATTTCATGCCAACGTCATACTAAACAAGCCTTACATTTTCTAGTACATTTTTTTCTATTCACTTTTCTCTATATTATCAAGTTTCTCTCTATCTAGTGGAAGTAGATGTAATAGAATTATATATTTAGGTTAATTATGAGTTTATTTCATCATTTATTCATTTATTTTTGAAATCTTAATTTCTTAGGATGGGTTATAGGGGTTTATGGTTGGTTTTTTAGAGTTTTTTAGGCCTTTTAATGGTGCACGGTAAGCATATGGTTAGAGAAAACCATGTAGTTCTCCCCATGAAACCATGAAGATTATTTGAAGAATAATATTGGTTGGTGAATAGTTAGAGAAAAATATGTAACATACCCCCCACAAATTGTGCACTTTAATAAATAGGAGAAAATCATTGTTGACATAAGGTTTACAAAACCATGTGACCAAATCGTGTGGGTGCTCATGAGATGTAGAATCCTTGCATGGTTTGGAAAACTACTTGCATGTTAATTAATGACACTAAAATCCTCTTTAACATCCATAAATCATATAATTTAAACCAATCTTATTTTTAACTCCAACCCTCTCAGACCTAGATACTCCACCAACACTCCTTGGAAAATTTATTCCCTTCTAAGATCAATTCCAGTGGATCTAAGAATTTTGGTGATCGTGGAATCAAGTTATGTGATCAATGAACCTATGTTATTCATGGTTATTCTAGATATACCCTTATTCCCCAGAGAAAATCATAGATCTTTCATGTTATTGGATAGATATATATATTTTGAATCCATCTTAAAATGAATTCTTAGATCATTGAAATAATGGTGATAGATCTAGCACATCGGTAGAATCCATTTGACCAATATTAGATATATAATAATTGGAGGATCTTAGGACTTATGTACTTCTTTTTATTATCCTATAATATTCTTGAAATATATTCTATAACCTTAATTTGATTTATTTGGTATCAGTTTTATTGGTTCTTGGTGAACGGTCTTGATCTGGTTAGAGATAGAGAATGACTCGGGTCTCATCTCTCAATGGTTTTCAGATACTTTCATCATCAAGATTAAGGTAGGAAGTTATTTACCATTTAGGGACTCATATACCCTTTTTTACCTTGATATTATGCTTACATTAGAATGTCTTGGATGACCATATTTGATTTTCATTGCATGTGTGTGCATGTGTATCACATGATACCCATTCATGATACTTGATTCCATGAGTATACTTATGTAGCTTGTTAGATCATTTTTTATGCTAATCGCATGTTCTTTTATATTTTTATTGTCTCTCATGATGATGTTTTATATTCTTCATATATATACTTTACCTTGTTGTGTGTTATTTTCATGCCTTTATAGGCATTTCCACTAGTACTCAGCATATTTGGATCATCATAGTATGGATATCCTTTAGAGTGGGAGTTTTCATGACTTGTGATGATGATGATGATGGAACTGAACATAGGTTAGGTGTATGCCAGGCTTGAGGAAAAACTCAAGGAATTCATAGAGGGAGTAAAGGCCATGTGGCCCAACCCTAGGCATATATAGGATACAATGGTTTTGTGGCTTAACCCATGATGGTGATAGATTGTGAGGACTATATGTCCCTACCTAGATCTTTATCACTGTAACTACTCAGAGATTCTCATTAGCCTATTGTCTAACTATGATTATGAATTCCATTTATATCATCTTTTTTAAATGCATCCAAATCAATTATGGTTGGGGCATGTGGTAGTTTTATTAGAACATGAGTTCTCAACATATGATTGTTTATTCTTGCTTCACATTTACATTTATCATCAAATAAACCTATTATACTTGGGAAATTTTGTCAATGATACATTAGTGGTGTCCTACTGGGATTTATTACTCAAACTATGCATGATAATTTCGATTCACGTGCAGACTTCATGATTATGAATCTAGGTAAGTGCAAGGGGCTCACAGTAGATAGTTAAGTTGTGAAGTATGGAGGTGGTTATGGTATCGGGATGGACTCTGGAAGATTCAATGGTGTTTCTTTATTTGATTGCTAACACCTTTTACACTTTGGTTTGGCTTTACACATTGGGATCCTTTTTTATTTATATGTATGACATGGATGACTTTTTTTACTATATTTTTTTTATTTTATCTTCTATTGTGATATTTTGGGTTGTTATATTTTATTTATGTTCATATTTTATGGTTGTGATTACCAAGGGTGTATTCTCCCCACTACACCCTTAGACCCTTACCACTAGTCGATATCATCTTCTGTATGGGGAGGCATGCATGCAGTCTTATAGCATCTCCACTTGAGAGCTATTTAAGAAAATATGGGTTGGGGTGTTATAATATGTTTTCAAATATTTAGGGTTTCTTTATTTTATTTTGGGGTTATGGTGGGAAGAAGATAGGTTATATAGAACTTGAGTAAGGGATTCTCCATGTTTCTATCCAAATCATGTGTAATATAATTCCAAGTTATCATTGAGGGGATTGTTGTTATAGTTTTATAGGATTTGGGTGCATCCATGCATCATGAGTAGGAATGTAGGATCACATCTCATATATATACATGTTGTGTGTTTCATAATAGTTCCTTAATTAAATTTCTTGAATTGTTATTTTTTCTATGACATACATATATTTTATTCTATTTTGATATATATTTTGTGTCATTAATTAGATAAACTTATACATGATTTTATATTTTGTATATAAATTATTGAGACTAATGTGTAGGTATGGAGAGCTAGGCTTGAGCCTTTGGTATAACTATGAGGGTTATACCTTGGTCATGGGTATCTCCTAGGATATTTCTTCTAATAGAAATCTCCTATGTATGGTTATGAGTTTCTTTGTTTGTTATCTTAAGAAATTTTCTACAAATTTTTTAAGAATATGTTTGGCATTATCGACAATGTCACCTCAACTTCATCTTATGGGGCCACATAAAGAAGCGGTTCAGGAAAATCCCTCAAGGTAGGAAGTCCTGGTTCTACCACAAAAAATATAGGATAATTCTATTTAAACCACTCAAGTGGTTCAAGAATAAGGTTCACTCCATCTAAGACTATTTCACTTAGTTCATCTTCACAGAGGAGGAGTTTCCAATACTATGGTCAATTATTCTCAGGAATTTAAACTCCATAAACCACCATCCTACTAGGGAATAGAAGTCCCTTATGATTAAAAAAACTATATTTAAATCATTGGGGAAATATTTGATCTAGTGGAGACTCTAGAGGACCATCAAGTGAAGATGGCTACCTTCATGCTTTGTGAATCTTCTAGGAGGTGGTGGGGTATTATGAACCAGGAAGAGAGACATAACGGTCTAACTTGGATGAACTTTAAAGACCTTTTATTTAAGGATTTATTTATAATTATGTTTAATTTAAACCATGATCATAAATTCATGGATATTTGGTAGGGATACATGATGGTATCTACATACTTCTCTCATTTCACCAAACCGATTTGTTTCTCTCCCCTCCTGGCTGGAAACGCGGCACTGAAGGCTTGGAAGTTTGATACTGGTATTCTCCTTAATATAAGATGATAGTTTAGGAGTTTTAACCTAATGATATACCCATAGGTTCTACACAAGTCCTTTATTATTGATAAGGGGTTTGAGGAGGATCAAGAAGCTGGTTTTCTTCCATTATTTAGTACTCAGCAAGTGGAGCTCCTAATTTTGTGGTGAGTGTCTCTCTTAGTAGTGGGAAGAGGAAGACCAAGTATGTGTGTCAGGGTGGAGACAGACATGTTGGGAAGATTACAACTTCTTTATCTCTCTTTAGAGAAGTTACTCAGTGCTTCAATAATGGAAAGGTTGGACATTTTAGTAAGATCTTCTCATCACCTCAAATAAAGTGTTATCAATGTAGCAAGATGGGGAACCTACAGTTGTTTTTATCTAGATATTTGAGGCTAGGTTCTCATAGGGGTGAAATAAAATTATAAACTGTAACCTATATAACCATTTGGGGCCCTTGATAGTAGGTTAAAACTCCTCATAATACATTAAATTAGGTGATTCATACACATTAGGTCCAAATCCATGATGTTGAGGAAAGTCGAGTGTATGTGATGGACTAGGTTCTGACTGACTGTAGAGAGGGACTTTCAACCATTCTAGGTGTGTTCTTGATCATATCTTCTCCTTTTATCTCTCTTTTTAATACCAATTTTTCCCATTATTTTATATTTGCTTAATTTTTTGATGATCTAGACTTATAGGTTAAGTTTTATTCTATGTTTTTTTTTATCAACACATCATTGGAAAATAAATTTGATCATATATAGATATGTACAGAGTATCTTTTAGTTGTTATCAGTTATGAAAATCTATGGGATTTCATGATCTTATAAATGATTGTCTTTGATGTGATCCATTGAATATACTACCTGATAAGCTTCTTTGATCACACCAACTGTTTTAGAGTTGGGTATCCATTATTTCACCTAAGGGATAGAATTTTGTGATGTCCAGTGAGTGGTATATTAAAACCATCAAAGTGAGAATATATTTGATCCATATTTGAGCTATCATGACTTATGTAGTAGGCTTAGATCTCACATTGAAACTGATTATAGGGTCCACTTATTTTTCTCCTATTGTTAAACTCTTTTAGGATGGCATTCCAAATGAATTATCAAGTATTCCTCTTGAATAATAAGTAGAGTTTAAGATAGAACTTATGTCGAGTCCATAATATATTTCAATTACTTATTATCATATAGAAATTACTGAGTTGAGAGAGATTAATATTCAACTTAAGGACTAGGAGATGAAGGATTACATCAGACTGAGCACATCTATGTGGGGTGCTCCCATATTGTTTTCCAAGAAGGTGTATGGTAGTATATGGATCGGTTTAGATTATAGAAATATAAATTGGGTTGTAGTGAAGAATAGGTATCCTTTACCTAGGATTGGAAATCTCTTTGATCAGTTATGGCGAGCCCATAAGTTTTCCAAGATTGATATTCATTCTGATTACCACTAGTTGCGGGTAGAAGAGGAGGATATACCTAATATGGTGTTTAGTAGTATATATGGATTTTATGAGTACCTTTTCATGCCTTTAGGTTTGAATATTTCCCTAGAAGTTTCCATGGATATCATAAATAATATCTTCCATATATATCTCAACTCTTTCATTATGGTCTTTACTGATGATATCCGTATATATTCACAGACTTCTGAGTTACATGTTAGACATTTCAAGACCATGTTGAGTACACTCTATGTGAATTGTCTTTATATCAAAATGTTGAAGTGAAACTTCTGGATTTGAGAGGTACATTTTCTTAGTCATGTTATCTTTGAGTTAGGAATTTCAGTAGACCGAGAGAGGGTAGAAGTAGTGATGTCTTAAGATCTCCCTCAAATTTTTTTTGGCATAAAGTGTTTACTCAGGTTGGAGGATAATATCCATAGTTCGTTAAATACTTCTCATGCTTAGAAACCTTGGTGAAAGGGATTACAAAGAAGGGTGTAGAGTTTAAATGGATTGATTAGTGTGAGGAGACTTTTCTTAAGATAAAGAGTAAATTAATGATAGATCTAGTTTTGATTATTTCAGAGCCTAAGATTGTATATGTAGTATACTATAATTCCTCAAGTTTTGGGTTAGGATTTTTACTAAATAAAAGGGATCAAGTGGTTATATATGGGTCATGTCATCTATAATCCCATGAGCATAAATTACTGATGCAATACTTATAGCTGAAAGTTTTGGTGTACAGCCTAAATTGTTGGTGAAATTATCTCTTTTATGAGAGGGTTTTTGTTTACATGGACCACAAGAGCATCTGATATTTATTTTATCAGTGGGATCTCAATTTGAGATAGAGGAGTTTGGTAGAGTATCTGCAAACATTTTACTTCGAGATAGCCTATGCTCTAGAAAAAAGTAATTTCATTACAGCTGATCTTAGCCTGAAAATGTCATATATCCATGAGCTTGGTGAGAGTTCATTGTTAAAGGAATCACATCTAATGAGTTTGAAGGGGTAATGGACTGTAGATTCATATGAGGATTTTGGATTCATTAAATGTGTGCCTCTGGTCATCACATCTTCATTAGTGGACTACTCGAGCAAGGCCAAAAGTACATGGGCACAACCAGATTTACACAGTCATGGGAAAGAGAACATGGGCAGGCCATGGGTGGAAAATACACACCATGTAGTACCATTACACACTAAACAACCCGTGTTTTAGAAATGGATGAAAATTCAATGGAATTTGAACTTTTGGGATTTACTATATGGTCTGTTAATTGAACCGTGATTTGGAATATAATTCAGAGAGTTATAAGACTTTAAAGTGTTGTTTTTTTTACTTAAGTAAAGGCTTGAGAGGTCCCACAAGTGCTCCATTGAGTTTTAAGAGTTTTGGGCTTCAAAATATCAAGGTTTGGTTGGTCTTTAAACGGTGAATAGTTTTTTTGAAACTGTGCGGCCCCTCAGCAGAAAACAGAGTGGCTACATCAAAGGAACAGAAACGCCTCGCATGGGCGGCACACGGTTTACCCAAACCATGGGCCTTTTCACACAGATAGTTCCACTTAGGTGGTACCCTTTCAATATTCACTGTACAGTTGGTTCATGGTTAGGGTAACCATGTGGGACAAACCATGTAAGGTGATTTATTAAGGAATGGATTCCATAAGGTTGGTGCAAGGTTTGGTCAAACTGTGCGTTCGAACCGTGCGGCCAAACCGTGTAACCTATTTTTTAGGGAAAATTACCAAAATTTGATTAATGAAACCTTCTGTTTTTTTCTCCTTTTCTATTCTCCTACACCCACATGAGCTTCCCTCCATGCACCTTTGGATTCCTCTCCTATCTATTCTAGGAATCAATGGATCTCCTCTGTTTGATGCTAGAATCAAGCGTCATCGGTCTCTATGGATCTACATCGGTAAGCTCTCAGTTAATTTTGAATCTTTATTTATTTAACCTCCTCTTGGGTGTTCTATTTTGGTGTGAGATCATTTTACCTATTTTCAGGATAAATCTCGGTTTCATAGATCTCTTCCAAATCAAAACGAATCATAGCTTAATGTTAGATGAGTGACACATCCTAAGTATGAGATAGATGGTCTAAAGCTTTATCCTAAATTTCTATCAAATTTTGAATAGTGTTGTTGCACCTCATGTTGACCTTTACTGAGCATCACCTTATTATTGAGTTCTTCATACGAAATTGATCATTTCACCTAGATACAATCCCAATGATCATTGTTTAGTAGTTTGAGATATCCAACCTCAACCACGGACACCCCGTGGGTGTGCCAACAAGAATTTCCATTTATAATTAATTGTTTAAAGTACCTAGAACACCCTCCAAGAATTCATATTAGACTATAAATGGAATTTCCTATGTATGAACTTGTCTAAATGATAATGGAACCTTCTAAATTCCATTTTAACCCTTATATTTGTTTTTTCATGTGTGGTGGTTTGTTTCAAATTTTTCTTTTGAAAAATTGAGACATGCCTTTGAATTAGATGTTTAAAGATGTTAAATGGGTTTTTTGAAAAATAATGCCATTTTTTATAATAAAACTCCTTAGGTAAGGTGCGCTATATTTGGAAATACAAAGTGATGATTGGTGTTTTGAAACATTATTTTCCCTTTGCTTTGGTCATTATTCCATGCTTTAATGTTATAATTGGTATATAAAATGTTAGGACTATACCACCAATGATGTTATTAAATGGAGTGGACCTCTTTTTTTAAATGGTTAATTGAACCCCATCACTCCCTAAGTGTTTTGACCCTCCTATACTTGGAATTTCCCTCAAAGGTGATTTCCAGCTATGACCATGTCACCTCCTATATAACCCTTAGAGACTTATGAATTTAATCACCTTGTTTTAAGGAACTGAATGGATGGAATTGAATGGAATGGATTTTCATGATGGTTTCCTATCTTTAAATTAATTGGTTTAATTAAATGAAATGGGTTTTGGAGTATGGTAAGGACATGCCTTTAATTATGCTTATTATGAATTGTAATGCCTTTAAAGGAATTTAACATGACTAATGGATAATATTAGAGGTATTTCCAAATTTTTTATGTTATAAAGATAATTATTCCTTACTTATATATACGGGCCTGAATAATAATTTGTATGATAGGTTTTTTCTCATGCCTTGTATTATAAATGTGATGATGCCTTTATATGAGCTTGATGAATGTAAGTCATGAGAGATATTTCCTCATGTAAATTTACTATAAATATGATTATACCTTATATATAGGTTTTGGATGATGGTACGGGGTGATAATCATGGTAGATAATCACACTCCCTTACATTGGGTGTTGAGTATGGCATCTCACACCAGTGATACTATATGGGTGATGGACTTTACACACCACGTTCCAAGATTAGAGTGTTTCCATGGTGGCTCACTCGTCATCCTGAGTTTTTTATCATGATGTATCTCTATCTATTAGGATTTAGGTAATATACCCTATTGCTTGAGCTTTTGGACTCATTTAGACTAGTTAGGGATGTTTGAGTTATGCCATGGTCCAGCCAGTAACTAGTATTTCAAGTATATGGACACTTAATTCTTTATGTACTTGGTTCATATAGGTGGATGCAATATATATATATATATATATATATATATATATATATATATATTCTATGTATATATTATTACTATATACATAAAATTATTTTTTAGACTATTTTTCTAGTCGTGGTCTAAAGCAGGTATAGCCTCCAGGTGTCCCTTAGGAACCTGAGTGGGTTATTGTTTATTTATTTAGTTTGTTTATTTATTCATATTACCTACACACTGCTTATTTATATTCATGGAATGGATTTAGTCATAGACTCTATGGGTGGTAACCTACTAGGATTTATATATCACACCCTGATCAGGCCTCCATTGCAATGGGGTACTTGAGTAGACCTTATGTTTGTAGGACCATGGTTGATTTCCTATATTGTTTAACTTGTACCTGGGAGATATAAACTCGGGATGCTTGTGGAGATCACCCTTGGGGATTTACTTTTCTTTTCTTTCTTGTTTTGTACTATATCTTATATAATGTTGTGTGTTTATTTTTTTCATTATGTATTATCATCAGGACATGCATGCATCAGTTGTATATTAGCATTGGTTATCTTTTATATTCAATTATTATTATTATTCCACAACTTTTTCTTTAATTTATTGCTGATTATTTTGGTGTATGATGTTTATTTATGTTAATCCACTATGATACTCTAATATGAGGGTATATTCTCCCCATAGTACCATCTTTACACCCTCACTTCTAGTTAGTATCCTCTGGCGTATGGGGAGGCACGCTTGATTCCATGTGACCCACTAGTCCGGCTACCATTTTAGTGGTCATTCGGGTTGGGACTTTACAAAGTGGTATCAGATCCTTTATTTTTCCTTTGTCTTACTATTTTGGGCTGGTAGACAGGAGACTAAGAATTTGTCGGCACTTGGTAAATATCCAGGTATGGGACTGATCACACCACCCATGGGGAAAAATACAAGTGTATAGGGATGGGATTATTGTTCATGTTGTTTGTTGTTACAGTTGATATGATTTCACCTTGAGTGAATGGTGTACTTTCCACTATGTATTGATTTATGAATTTATGGTATTTTTTCCTTGTCCTGGTATGGAAAGGATGAATCATTACATGCATCATAATAGGCACATTGAAATTAACATTCCATGCATATTCCATGCCATGTAGTTGCATTGATATCTTAATTACTAGTTTGATTTTGTCTCTTTAATTCTATTCCATGCTTTTGTTTATTAGTATTCCTAATTTTATAACATTCTTGGATGATTATATGTCATGATTCCTATTTATTTATCATTTTTTTCATGCATATCATGATTTTTTGTTTATAGAAAGTTTCTCTATGTTTAAATCTTACCATTTGTTTTCATATGTAAATGGTTTCATGGGATAAATATAGTGGTTTCAATTAAATGGGAACCAATTTTCAGTTATAAAGTGTATGGTAACCTTATAATTGGGAAATTTAATCCTTATAATCGAACCATCTTTAATATTAATACATGTTTATAAATTTTTGGTTAAAATATAAAGGTTTCTGAAGACCAAATGTTAAAGTGAATTGGTTGAAATTAATGGGAGCCAAATGCCAACCAATAAAGTGT
Organism: Viscum album; assembly: GCA_963277665.1. Classification (NCBI taxonomy): domain Eukaryota; kingdom Viridiplantae; phylum Streptophyta; class Magnoliopsida; order Santalales; family Viscaceae; genus Viscum; species Viscum album. The sequence goes on along the minus strand of OY728139.1, from coordinate 124,390,128 downwards.
ATGGGTGCTTTATGGATTGGTTTATGGCCACCCATATGACTGAAATATTATAAATAAACAAGTTATATTCTAAAATGGAATTGGTTTTGATTAAATGGGAGTTAGAATTTGGTCTATAAAGTGTGTGGGGACTTTATAGATTGGGGTGGTGGAAACCCATGTAATCGAACCATTGTATATATGACCATGTTATGTTTGAAATGGTTTTAAATGTTCATGATATTTAATTTTAATATTAAATTAATTAATTACTTTCTAAAATGCACAATTGGACCCAAGTAGGTCATTTGGGGCATGTTTCTTATGAGATGACCCATTTGGGTGATTGTAGTTTCTATAATTAAGAAATTAATATTGGTTTTCATCCTGATGAACCCATATTGGATTAATGAGACCCTCATAGTTCACCTTATATATTTTAAATTCAAAATGAATTTATTTGATAAATTTCATAACTATGACAGGATGTCAATAATTATTTAATGTTTAAAAAATGAAGTTTGATGATAATTACCTGTTATTATTAATGTTCTGTTTTAAAACCTTTTAAATGTTTAAAGATTAAATCTGAGTCAATGTGATCGACTTAAAATGGAACCTAAAGTGGTTTCCTTTGTTTAAACCCTTGTGTAAGTGTTGTTTAAACTTCTCATTTAGTTTCCTTGGAATGGAACCATAATTGGTTTCCATAGGTCATTTCTTTTTAGTAATGGCTTAATGATAGGCTTAGAGCCTAGTGAAATATGTTGGTGTGACTTAGTGATAGGTCCGACATTGTGATTTTTAAGGGGATATCTCATGGTAGGTATCACCCTTGGAGATTTAGTTCCTTGCTAAATTTTTTAAGATTTATGATGTTTGGTGTCTTTCGGGTGTCATTGTCCCTAGTAGAACTTGTTGTTTCAAAATGAAACCCTTGTTCGGATGGGTGGTCATGGTATCCTTGACCCTTGTTGTGGGAGTAATCATTAATTAATGCTCGGTTTCAATAGATTAGACATGTCTTGGGCATGGTCATCTACTTCATAGGTCGCTTGACCCTTTCTTTTCCTCAGTGATGGACGACTTGACATGTCATCATACAGGTTAAAAATTATATGGGGTAGTACGAATCTGGGTTAAATATCTTGTATGGTCCATCAGATACTTGAATGCATAGGGATGATAGCCTATGGATAGCATCCAGGATGTGTCGTCTTATTTAAAAAAACTTAGGGTAGTATTTGTTCACATGTGTGGTGCCCATCTAGTGTTAAATGATGTAACGAACTGGTTTAGTTTGGTGAAATCATTGATCCTTGAGCTATTGAGCACAGTCTCGGGTCATCTCCATGGTAGTGTGACCTAAGAATTAAAGTAATCAAGTTCTTCCTAATTCTTGGGATGACTTCCAATAGAATATGGTGTTTTGACATGCTGGTCGGGTTGATTTGATTTTGGTTTCATGCTAGATACTTTGACATGGTTATTATGACTCACAGGAGTGACCCGTGTACATTTAAGATGGTTTTCATCTAGAGTGCTTATGATTGGCTAGTCTATTTCTTATTTCGATGACTTGTACACTCCTAATTTGGGGAGAATCATGTTAGTTCTAGTCAAGGAATGTCCTTCTTAATATAATGAACACAACCAAGAAGGACCATTTTGGAGATGGTCAGTATTTCTTAAAGACCTATGTGGATTTCATGTTTTAAATCATGCTGGTTCTTGATCAAAAGAATTACGTCGATTTTTTTGTTTGTGTATACAACATTTAGAAACATTATTGGTGTTAAAGTACATTAATGGTTAATTTTGAACAATCACAGAATGCCTTGGGTGATGATGGCATCATGATTCAATTGGTGGTGTGTCAGTAGGTGAAGCTGAGTTTCTTCAAAGGAAGTCGACCAGTTGTAATTCGACTGTTCTTATTATGGTTTTCTTGGTCACTTCTTAGTGTAATATAGATTAGCGATTAGTATGTACCATATCTTGAAATCATCCTTCATGAACTAGTGAGAATCGGTCTCATGCCACACTAAATATTTAAAAGTTTTTGGGGTTGTTTATGTGGTTTCCTCCATGTTGCACACTGGATGCATCGTTCTTATTAAGGCTTGGTTAGTTAGGAGTGATACCTAGGTTACCATGTAGGAATGGCTTAGACATACTCTCATACACAAGTTATTTCCTTTTACTTGAAAGTCATATGTGTTGAGTCAATAAGTTTTTCCTTATGACTTTTCCATTCCTTCTTGTTTTGAAAATCACAAACACCTTATACTTAAGAAAATCGATATTTTACTTCTCTAAAGAAAATTTCCTTCCTTAAGTAAATTTACCCTAACCTAGATTTCCTTATACATATTAATATTTTTATTAAGTATAAAAATCGGATTCATACCTAAAACCTCGGAATCATATAATACTTAGATATGAAGCATTCTGTTTAGGATCCGAATTCTAGATATGAATTGTAATGAAGTTCCACTCTGAATTCTAGATATGAACTATAATGAAGTTCCACTCTGAATTCCGGATATGAACTGTAATGAAGTTCCACTCCAAATTCTGGATACAAACTCTAATGAAGTTCCATTCCGAATTCTGGATACGAACTCCAATGAAGTTACATTCCAAAATCTGGATACGAACTCTCATATAGTTCGACTCCGAATTCTGGATATGAACTCTCATATAGTTCCACTCCTAATTTTGGACTCCGAACTCTTACTAGTTCGACTCCTAACTCTTACTAGTTCGACTTCGAACTTTCACTAGTTCAACTTCAAACTTTTACTAGTTCTATTCCGAACTTCTATGAGTTCAACTCCGAACTTCTATGAGTTCAACTCCGAACTTCTATGAGTTCAACTCTGAACTTCTATGAGTTAGACTCTAAACTCTGTGAGTTCAGGTTCTAAATTCTAGTGAAACCATACTCCGAATTTCCTTATAAATTCAGACTCCATATTTCCACAGAATTCAGGTTTCAAATTCCTATAAAACAGAATCCAAATATCTCTTTATTATAGACTCTAAATTCCATTTTGGTTAGACTCTGAACTTTTATTTGCTTACATTCTGAACTTCAGTTTTGCTTATACTTATACTTGTTTCATTACAAAACGATGTCATGCTTTTAGTTACATATGTTTTGTTATAAAACGATGTCGATCATTCTCTTTCTAACTAACCATTGGTTAAGTGACATGTGTACAGGTCCCTCCGAAATTTAAGGAAAATATGACCGTTGGAGGAGGGAGCCGACCGTTGGAGCTTTGCCTATAAATAGGAGCTCATTAGAAAAGAAGCAACAAATTTTGGAATTTTTGTGATCATAATCTCCTGAAGTGATTTCTAGAGAGAGAGGCTCTTATCAACTCTCAAGCTTCATGCAGAAAGTTTGAACGACTTGTTCAAACTTCGCCTTGTGCAGATTTCTTCGTGCGACTCTGAATGTTGGTGATTACAATCGAGGGCTTCCGGGGATAGCAAAACAGAGGTACCAACTACCTTGAAGTTGAGAGCTTCCTTGATGAGGAAGATAGAGGTTCCAACTACCTTGAAGTTGAGGGCTTGTGGGGATAGAAAGACAGAGACTCTGATATTTGTATCGAGGGCTTACCCTGGTGTGGGTAAGACAGACTTTCTTAAAAGTATTAATCAAGGGACCTTTATCCAAGGTTGTTGGATACTCTTCTCTTTGGGTTAAAAGATTTATATCTTGTTACTTGTTTTTGTTACAAGTTTTTAAACTGCATTTTGTATTGTAAGGAAAGTATAACCTTCTTATATTTCCTTACACTTTTACTCTAACTTAGTTAGATTCTATATGCTTTAAGGTAGAATCTCATATTATAAGTTTTAGTTAAGTTTCATTTTCTGGATCCATATTTCCAGAACCTGTTTTTCAGAATCACTTTCCAGATTTAAGCAAGTGTATAGAACTTGAAGTTTGTAACTTCGTACTTTGTCCCAATATTTTAATTGGTGTTAGAGGTGTTTTTAATTTTCTTAGTTTAACTTTTTTAAAATTAGATCTTTCCTTGTTTAAGGAAATTTTTAAAGTGTACAATTCACCCCCCCCCCCTCTTGTATATTGAGCATCTACATCATCATTTCGATCCTACAATTGGTATTAGAGGAGGTCTCTGAAATACTTATACTCACATATAAGTTTTTCTTGCTCAGTTTTTCATTGTTCTATATTTTCCTTGCTTAGGAATATTCTCCTTGAATCCGAACTTTTGTTATTAACAATTTTTTGTGTAGAATATTCTTAAGATGGAAGGAATCAAAGTTGGTTCCATTGACAACTTAAATCCAACAAGACCACCAATTTTTTATGGTAATGATTATGAGTATTGGAGAGATCGAATGAAGACTTTTGTTATCAATACTGGAGTAGAAATTTTTATTATGCTTACTGGAGGTTATCAAATTCCTGATAATGAAGTTAGTACTTGCACAAACCAAGAGAAGCATGATTATCAATTAAACTATAAGGTACGCAATACTTTACTATGTTCAATGACTAGGAACATATATAGCCAAATTTCTTCTTGTGAAACTACTAACTGTATATGGAAGAAACTTGAAATTACTCATTTTGGTACATCTAAAGTGATTGAGACTAGAAGAGCTATGCTTAGAGCTGAGTATCATGGTTTTAATTTTCCTTATGGTGAACCCATATGAAAAGTACAACAGAGATTCATGACTATTGTGAATAGCTTACAATCTATGGGAGAGAAAGGTTTGGATGATGAAGCTCTTGTTGACAAGATCATTGATATTATGCCCAATGAGTGGGAATCAAAGAGTACAGTTATTGATGAAAATAGGAAGGTCACTCAAATTTCCTTAGATGAGCTATTTGGAACTCTTATTCAACATAAAACAAGGATGAAGAGAGATGCTGACAACATCAAAAAGAAGAATGGGAATGGTACTGTTTCTTTTACTACAACATCAAATCACATGAAAGCTAAGACTCCTGAGAGAGTAACTAGATCCAATTCTAAGAAGGTTGTTCTCCAATCCAAATCTAGTGAGAGTGAAGTCTCAGAGAATGATTTAGCAAATCTTGCTCGAAGGATGAACAAGATAGTTGGACAAAGGAATTTTTAATCCAAGTATAAGAAGAATGAAAGGAAAGATAAGAAAGATTCAGAGGTCACATTCTATGAATGCAATAGAAGTGGACACATTAGACCTGATTTCCCTATGCTTAAAAAGAAAGAAATAAAAGAGAGTTATTCTAAAAGAAATAGGAAGAAGTTCTATAAAGGTAAAGCTAAGAAAAGTCTGAAAGCTAATACTACTTGGAGTGCTAGCTGTATAGACTCTTCAGAAAGAAAATCTTCAAAATACGATTTATCAGCTTAGAAAAATATGGGATGCATTTCTAATACTTCCTTTCCACATACATGTCTTATGGCAAGGTACGCTCTGCCGAGGCTTTAACAAATTTATCTCTTGATAAGAATTCCTATTCCGAAAATATTACTTCAAATGAAGATACTTCATCCTCAGAAAATGAAGAACCTTCATATGAATAAGTATCTAGATTTTACAAGTTACTTGAAGAAAAAAATTGTAAAATTTATAAGAAATTAGACCAGGAAAATACTAGGGAAGAAATTATTACAAAAGAGATTTTATATCTTTCTTTAGATCTTATAGATAAATAAGAGCTTTTAGAAAAACTTTCTAAAGACCTTGAGAAAGAAAATTCTGATAAGGAAGAACTTTCTAAAGATCTTAAGAATGCTATTTTAAAGATGAAAGTTTTTGAGGAAAAATCTAACTCTAAGGAAATGATTCCTGAGGATAGGAATTTAGTCGTTAGAATAAAATCTGAAATATTTTCTATTAAGAAGCTTCTTGCAAAATTTACTTCTGGGAAGGAAAATTTTGACAAGATGTATTCTCAAATTAAACCTCACAGAAACACTACTGGAGTAGGTTATACTCACCAAAAACCAGTTTTCAAAAACAACTATTTTGTTCCTTCTAGAGCCCCTTTTTTCACTAAGTGTCAAAGTGGTGGGCATTGGAATAAAAACTATTCTTTGAATAGAGTTCAATCTCTTGAGTTTCATAAAGCATATTTTTCTAAAAAAAATGTCGATACCCAAAATTTTGTTATCTAAAAATCTCAGATTCAAACAAGTTTGGATTCTAAAAGTCTAATTATTTTCTTATTTTAAGGAAAATAGGGAAAGTACCAACAACGATACTTGGTACATGGATATTGGATGTTCCCGGCACATGACTGGTAACAAAAACTATTTCGAAAAGATTATCAAGACGAAAGGAGTAAAAGTAACTTTCAGAGATAATGCTCAGGGAGAAATTATTGGTATAGGTAATATTGTTCTTCTTGTAAAAACTTTGATTTCAAATGTTTTTTTTGTTAAGGGTCTTAAGCACAACCTAATTAGCATAAGTCAATTATGTGATAAAGTATACCTTGTGAATTTTAGGAATGATAAGTGTTTAATACATAATTCCAAGGAATAGTTTATTCTCTCTGCCCATAGGTAAGAGAATGTTTACACTTTGAACTTAGAAGACCTTAGAAGCCAAGACTTACCTTGCCTTAGTGCAATGGAAGATCATTCTTGGTTATGGAATAGAAGACTAGGTCACTGTAACCTTAGGAACTTATGAAAACTCTCTAAGAAAGGTTTATTTAAGGATCTACTAGATCTTAGATTTGATTATTCTAAAGTTTTTGATCCTTGTCAATATGGAAAGCAACATAAATCTAGTTTTAAATCAATCGGTGAAGTCTCAACAACTTATGCATTACAGTTGGTGCACATGGATATTTTTGGTCCAACACAAACTGGAAGCATTGGGGGAAAGTACTATGTATTTTTTTTGGTTGATGATTACACTAGATTTACATGGGTCTATTTTCTAGTAAAGAGATATGAAGCTTTTTTTTATTTCAAAAGTTTTAGAGCCCAAGTTAAAAATGAGAAAAATCTTCCACTGAAAATTATTCATAGTGATCATGGAGGAGAATTTCAAAATTCTGATTTTGAAACTTTTTGTAGTAGAAAAGTTATTACTCGCAACTTTTCAGCACCTAGAACACCTCAAAAAATAGTGTTGTTGAAAGAAGAAATAGAATTATTCAAGAGATAACTAGAACCATGTTGAGTGAGTATTCTGTTGCCAAAACTTTTTGGGCTGAATCTGTAAGTACTGCTTGTTATACTATAAATCGAGTTTTGATTAGACCATTTCTTAATAAAACTCCTTATGAGTTATAGAATGGTAGAAAATCTAGACTTTCCTACTTCGAGGTTTTTGGTTGAAAGGTATTCATCCTGAATACTAAAGATAATCTACACAAATTCACACCAAAATCTGATGAAGTAATTTTCTTAGGCTACTCCACAACTTCTAAGGCTTATAGAGTTTTCAATAAAAACACTTGTACTGTTGAGGAAACAGTACATGTCAAATTTGATGAAACTGATCCTTTTCTTTTTAAATCATCCCAACCGACATCCTCGGATGTGTTTTCAAAAACTGATTATCAACCTTTGTTAGAATATCCTTTTGATAAGGAAAATGTTCAATAAAATATTTCTGAAACATTTACCCCAGAAGAATTTCTACCCTATGTTGATGAACAAATTTTACAAAACCCAAGTCAGGTGTTTCTTAAGAATCATCCCAGTGATAGTATCATTGGTGATGACAATCAACCTATAAGGACAAGAAGTTCCTTAAGAAATGAAGTAGAACATCTAGCATTCCTTTCCCAATTGGAACCAAAAATCACTGATGAAGATTTAGGTGATGATGATTGGATAAAATCCATTAAAGATGAACTAAATGAATTTTAAAGTAATAAAGTCTGGACCTTGGTTGAAAGACCTAAGGAAACATCTGTTATTGGAGTAAAATCGGTCTTCAGAAATAAGTGTGATGAAAATGGAGTCATAGTTAGAAATAAAGCTAGACTAGTTACCAAAGGCTATAATCAACAAGAGGGAATAGACTATAAAGAAACCTATGCTCTAGTAGCTAGACTTGAATCTATTCGTATCTTACTTGCCTTTGAAACATTCTTCAATTTTAAACTTTTTCAAATGGATGTGAAATGTGCTTTTCTTAACGGTTATGTTCAAGAGGAAGTTTTTGTAGAACAACCTCCTGGCTTTGAAGACACAAAATATCATGATCATGTTTTTAGACTTACCAAAGCTTTGTATGGTCTTAAACAATCCCCACGAGCTTAGTATGATAGACTTACAGGATTTTTTCTTCAAAATAACTATGTTAAGGGAAATGAAGATCCAAACCTTTTTATAGAGAAAGATGAGAAAAATGTTTTGATTGTTCAAATTTATGTTGATGAAATTATATTTGGTTCAACTCAGTAATCTTTAACTGATTCTTTTGCGGATCTAATGAAATCTGAGTTTGAAATTAGTATGATGGGTGAGTTAACATTTTTCCTTTTTTTTCAAATTTCTCAAAAACTAGAAGGAACTTATATATCTCAACATAAGTATATTAAAGATCTTCTTAAAAAGTATGGTTATGAAAACACTAAGAGTATAAGTACTCATATTGGTACCTCAAACACACTTTATCTTGATGAAGCTGGGAAACCAGTGGATCAAACATCTTTTAGAGGCATGATAGGAAGTCTACTTTACTTGACAGCTATTCATCCAGACTTGATGTTTTCAGTATGATTATGTGAAAGATATCAATTCAATCCTAAGGAATCTCATTTAAAGGCAGTGAAAAGAATTTTTAGCTACTTAAAGGGAACCATGGGTCTAGGACTATTTTATACTTCTAGAAATGATTTTAACTTAAAAATCTTTTCAGATGATGACTTTGGTGGATGTAGAATAGATAGAAAGAGTACATCCGAAAATTGTCATTTCTTATGAGATTCATTAGTTTTATGGTCATGCAAGAAGCAACATTATGTAGCACTCTCCACTGCTGAAGCTGAATATGTACCAGCTAGAAGTTGTTGTGCTCAAGTGTTGTGGATGCAACACACACTCACAAACTATGGCTTGAGTTTTACTAAGACTCAAATTTTGTGTGATAACACAAGTTCTATTTCCCTTAGTAAAAATCTCGCACATCACTCTCGTACAAAACACATAGATATTAGGCATCACTTTCTTAGGGATCACACACAAAAAGGAAATATTATTCTTTAATTTATCGTAATGCAAGATCAACTTGATAACATTTTCACAAAATATTTACCCTCTGATAGATTTGAATACATTAAAAAAAGTTAGGAATGATAACCGTGAGGTAATCATTATTCATTAACTTCTTGTTGAACAATTCTCCTTACAGTAATAAACTCCTTTTCATAGGGGGAGTACATTTGCTTTTTGGCATAATCAAAATTTTCTTAGTCAGTTTCTTTTTAAAAAAGCTTTTGTAATCAAAATTTTTGTAGTCAGTTTTTTAAAAAAAAAAATATTTTGTAATCAAAATTTTTCGTAGTCAGTTTTGCAAACTTCTGTAATTAAATTTTCATAATGAGGTTTTTGGAACTGAAATTTTCATAATGAAAATTTTTCATACTCAAAATTTTTGTACTGAAATTTTTCATACCCAAACTTTTCGTACTGAAATTTTTCATACTCAAACTTTTCTTACTGAAATTTTTCATACTCAAACTTTTCGTACTGAAATTTTTCGTACTCAAACATTTCGTACTGGGATTTTCGTACTCATACTTTTCGTACTGGAGTTTTGGTACTCAAAGTCTTTTTAACTTTAAGTTTTTCGTAGTTAGTTTTTCGTAGTCAAATTTTTCTTCAAGAAGAATATCACCTATTACGAATAAACTTCCCGGCCAATCTGAAAGGTATGATTTCCTTATTTAAGTGTTCATAGTCATATTTTTCTTGCTGGTATTTTCCTATGAGTTTTAAAATTTCTCAGATTCTAGTTTTCTTAAATCTAATTGTTTTTCTTAAAAACCTCAAAAGATCGGATTCAAGATTTCCTTGC